>OX336388.2:901551966-902801966 GCA_946902985.2 Meconema thalassinum | reverse complement strand
GGCGTGTCGGCCAAGATGACGATGTCATCGACAAATCTCAGAGTTGAAATTATTTCTCCTTGAATCTTCACTCCCACTTTAAATGTTTCTCCAATTTCCTTCATTGCATGTTCAATGTAAGTATTGAAAAGTATGGGTGATATGTTGCAGCCTTGCCTTACACCTTTCTGAACAACAGCTTCTCTCTCATAAAGATAAATGTTCATAACAATTGATTCACTAGTTTGTGTGGTAGGATGGGTTAATAAACGGAACTGTTTGCTTCAGGTATTCAGTTAGCACCTTAAGTGTTCAACTTATCAATTTGTTGTTTTATTTAGGGCAGACATGGGCAAACATTTTAGGGGCAGGGCCAGATGCAATACAAAATAACCTAGGCGGGTCAAAAAAAAAAGACCAACACATGTTTATAGATAGATTATAAACATGTTTTTCTCAGTTTTAAATCAAACAAAACTTATAGGCTACAAATGGTAGAAAACTTAAGAAGAAAGAACACACCATAATGATTATAGGGGTTATAGGGGTACCACGTAGAAAAGAATGTTGGAGGCGGGACTCACCGTTCGTTGCTGCTGAAGAGCTTCCTCCCCCATACACGACTTCACAAGGTCCAACGACAGAGACAAAGAAACCAGTAGCAGCGAGAAAGACAGAGATACACTTCCCCTACTTGACGCACATGCGCAGAAGTAAGACTAGCAGTGGACAGACAAGAGAGCTGGAAACACCCTCCCCTATTTTGGTGCGCATGCGCATTGAAACATTCTTTTCTATGTGGTAACCCTATAAAAGCGTTTTGACGAGTGAAACTGTGACTGTCCTTCTAAATGTTCTAGGTAGATTTCATTAGAAAGCTAACTATTGCAATGGGTACCATGTTTCGACTTCCGGAAAATTTCGACATATCTTCACGTTTCACATCCCCTAGACCCCAAAACCACCGTCAGTTAAGGGTGTTTCAAAACTCGACGGCAAAATTTCGGGAATGGGTTCCTCACAGTAAGATAAGAAACAAATGTTATGACAACATGGGTCTGGAAACGGATACTTTCAGATTTATTCACACGTTTGTACATTTTCACCGTATCAGCAGTTATCACAGGAAATGTTCAAAGTGACGGCCTTCCGCTCGAATACAAGCCTCCACTCGTCGTCGCATGGAATTACGCAAGCAATCAAGAATTCCTGGTGTAGTGCGTACTGCCTGACAGGTGGCCACTATGCGGTCACGTAACGTAGCTTCATCAGGAACAGGATTCGCATACACGAGCGACTTAAGGTGTCCCCACAGGTAGAAGTCCAGGGGGTTCAAGTCCGGAGAGCGTGGTGGCCACGCAATCGGTCCTCCTCGACCTTTCCAGCGCCCAGGGAAATGGGTATTCAGGTACCTGCGGGCCAACAAACTGAAATGTGCGGGAGCACCATCATGCATGAGAAACATTGCTTGACGGACAGCAAGTGGCAGGTCGTCCAAGTACTCAAGCAATTGTGTCCGCAAGAAATCCGTGTAGTTCTGTCCTGTAAGCCTACGCGGAAGAACGTACGGTCCCAACAAGGAATCACCAACAATGCCTGCCCAGATGTTAATGCCGAACCTCTGTTGATGAGAAGATGGTATGATCGTATGCGGATTTGCATCACTCCACCTGTGCTGATTATGGAAATTCTGTATTCCGTCTCTTGTGAAGGTCGCTTCATCTGTGAACAACACATACGCAGCGAAGTTCGGCGTCACGCCGCACTGTTGAAGGTACCACCGGCAGAACGTTGCTCTTGCCGGAAAATCCGCAGGCGACAAGGCTTGTACACGCTGCAGATGATACGGATACAACAGGTTTCCTCGTAGCAGTCTCCAGATAGTCGTGTGTGGCCTATTCCGCTGCAAGCCTAACCGCCGAGTGCTGACTTGAGGACGTTCAAACACAGCGTTGAGGACGGCTTCCTCCTCCTCAACTGTTGTACTGCTTGACCGTCCCCCGGTTCCTGGTGGACGTGCGAAACTCCCGGGTTCACAGAGGCGGCGATGGATGGATTCAAATATCTTTCGGTCCGGCAGTCTGCGCTTGGGGTATCGTTCCCGATACAAGCGACGTGCCTTCGAAGCATTCCCATCCGCCAAACCATACATGTAATGCATGCTCGCAAGCTCTGTGTTCGTGTACATGCGCACGTCAGAGCGGCCTACAAACCACAAATAACAGTACAGTACTGTACAATGACTGTTAACCACGGACAACTTACATACGGCTACTTCAATGACCTTCACGTACTTTCCTCCGTTACGTACGAACGCAGACGGAAAACCACAATCCAAATCACAGATGCCAGACGTGTTAAACAGACCGAAACTCACACTTCACTTCACTACATTAATCACTAATCACAGATAACAGACGTGTTCTCGGCAATGGCTAAACCGTAAGACGATCCCATATCATGTATGAGTGCTAAGGTCTTTACTACGACGCACATCACTTCCATTCACAATATGCCTACATGTACCATTTGTAACCGGTTTCGCGATTTCTTTTACACCAAACAGGACATGTAATGTACATTTATGTACTAACATTCATTCATTCCTGCCAAGGGGAATAACTCCGGAAGTATCCGTTTCCAGACCCATGTTGTCATAACATTTGTTTCTTATCTTACTGTGAGGAACCCATTACCGAAATTTTGCCGTCGAGTTTTGAAACACCCTGATGAATATATGAATATATATACATATATCACTTTCTTGTGGACACGATAACTACCGCAATTTTGCACCAATCAATCTGAATGTTTTACATAATATGTATCCCTATAAAATCTCGGTCGAGTTCGTTAATGGGCACAATCAGTCGATGGGGGTGAAAATGGGGGGCTTTTTTCGAAAAAGGGAAATATCGCTATAACTCTCTTAATATTTGAAATATAGAATCCATTGATAGTTCATACTATGTGTCGAATAAGGCCCAAAAATTTATGTTTGAAGAGTTTTTTGATAGCACCAACCATTAACCAAAGGGGTGGGAAAAAGTGGGTTTTTCGGGAAACATTGATCATATCTCTCTTAATAGGCACAATATCAAAACCGTACAAAATGGGCAATATTTCCCTAATAATTACCTAAAACTTTTGTCTGAAAGAATTTTTGATATGACCCACCATTACGCCAAGGGATGAGAAAAATGATTTGGAATTATAAGAAAATGCGAAGAGCTATCAGAGTTTGCCATGACAACACTACTAAATTGACGAGGGATGAACCATCAGACGTTGCCATGACAACGCACTTGCACGCGATCACATTCAGTTTTCTATCTGACTAAGTGAGAAGCGGCCTCGGTGGCGTAACTGGTAGTATGCTGAACTTCTATGCCCAAGTTCGCGGGTTCAAAGCCGGCCAAAGTCGTCGGATTTTCTAAGAGCGCTAAAAATCACTCAGTATGCTTTCCTTTGGAGGGGAAGATCCAACGTTCGTTGCAAGTTGCTGGTTGCGGTGGCATCTCGTGGCCAAGTTCAGAGCTAGGTGTCGTTGACGGTAGTATCTGGTAGCAGCACCAGGAACTACAGCTTGACCGCCTGCTGTCCTTACCTGAATTACAGACTAATACAGCCATCACAATTCACACTGTTTATCAGACAGATTCTACACTCACCCAAAGTACACGGGATTACATGACCGCGTGGTCGCAGTCCCTAAACTGAGGAACCAACCAAAATCTCTGCGGGAGATATACTTTTGGTGAAGAAGTAACAGACCGTTACATAGTTACACATCAGTGTCGAAACCTTGCATAAGGACAGTGTGACCACAAGTATAAAAATTTACCCCAAATGACAAGAAGGTTACCGTCCCCATATGACAATAAAATGTTTCAAATATGCATAAAATGACGAAAAACAAAGTTAATTTAGCTCCAATTATAAAATACTTTCTCGCAATAAATGAGGTCTGATCCTTCTACGAAAACGTGCATATTCTGCCTATTTTCACCTATCCCCAAGTTTGCCCGATGAAATCTACCTCCGCCTTCCGGCGTGCCGAGAGGACTTTTTCATAATCTGGTTGTAACTGGGATGAGCTGATTCTTACTTGCGCAGCTATTTTGGCGAAGCTTCACTGTAGAAAACACCTGTTCACAGATATCGTAAGATGCGAACATGGCAGTTATCTCTTGTGCATGAGATTTCAAGTTTGGGAAGCTTGATTTTGGTAGGGACTTGAAGAACTCAATTTTTGAAACTTTGAGGAATAGTCGCTTTAATTCGTTGTTACATTGTAACTCAATCAGTTCTACAGGGAGTTTGTTTTGCTGGAGCGGGGCCGACGACCGGCTGCCGGGCGCGCGCGCCTTCCGCCAGCCAACCGAGCTCGCACCGCGGATAGCGCGCAGGTGGAAACCGTAACAAAGTACATTAATTAATGGTAAATTCTCCAGAAAATCAAGAATAAGGAACTTACCTATTCACCGAAGATGCTGAAAATGTTCTCCTTCAGCTGACAGACAGGCGTTGTACGGTGTAAATAAATTAGCGTTTACATGTTGTAATTCCCTTCTGTTGTGAGGGATATCTGCTGCCGTATATTGTTCTCCAGCTCCACTAGAGTGCGTATAATTGATGTGTACACTTTGTATTTTAAATTAACCCACAATTAAACATAAAGCGGGCTTAGGTCCGTGCTTCGATTAATTACAGTAAACACGCAGGGGGGAACAGGAGTAGCTACATAATGTAATGATGTAGCTTTCAAAGTTACTGTCTGTCAGCTGAAGGAGAACATTTACAGCATCTTCTGTGAAAAGGTAAGTTATAACCGTTAACTAGTGACGAGAGGTCATCCAGATTCCCAAGATATAAGAGAAAACATGTGTGCTTCTTTAATTAAATCTTACAAGAAGCTGTTGTTTATGTTACCTTCTTATCTGTGCACTGACACTTCACACCCTCGTTCATGAAAGTATAGTGACTTAATGACTTTAATGGCCCTGGTTATCTCGCCTGGGCGCTATCCACGGCCCCAGCTCGGTTGGCTGGCGGAAGGTACGTGCGCCCGGCAGCCGGTCGCCGGCCCCGCTCCAGCAAAATTATCTCACGTGTACCTGCAACTCCGATTATACTGTTTCACAGTCAACATTAAATGGCATGCTGAAAACGTCCAACTTTGAAGTCCTGAAATCTTAATTCAAACTCGTCGTGGAGTGTTTGTGTACTTGTATTTTAGGGTGGGGGGCGGATTTGTATGGAAACGACCGTTGGATTAAGAGGAGTACCGTCACGGTAATTGCCTGGAGAAACACGGAAAGTGCTTGTAGGATGGTTGGGTGTAGACCGATGATGATGAAGATAATTGTTGTTCTAAGGGGCCTAACATCTACGTTATCGACCCCTAAAGGTGTGGGTGATCGTGAAGATGAAAATGAAATGTAAACTATAACTAAAACAAACTACTAACTTATATACTAGAAAAAGAAAAGGATGACAAAAGGAGAATAAGGCAAATAAAGGACAGGAGGAAAAGAAATGCCCCCAACCCTCGAAGAATGCGGATTGAGGGACTTGGAAGGAAGGAGAGCCATGAAAGGCAGATAGGAAAGTGAAAGAGGAGAGGATCCGCCCTAGAGCTAATGGATAAAAGGGGGGAAACCTGACCCAGCTCAGGGAGCCCTCGGGGTCGCCAACTCCAGAATTCACCAGCCGTGAGCCCCAGAGGGTGTAGCAATATACAGGGTGCACCAGAAGTGGTGGGCTACATACACCCTGCCTCCTTGAGGGCCTTGAGCTGAAGGCAGGAGATAACATGAAAAGAAAACAAGTAGTTCCGTGAAGAACTATACAGCCTATTTTCATATATCCTAATTATGTTAACTGCCACAATCAACAAACAAAATTCCAGTTTAATTGCTGTAACAGATTCGTAGATATTGAGAACCGTCTAAATATTTCAGATGGTCGCCAGGTTGGATTTTTATTTTTGTACTATTACATTAAGATTATTGTGTAGGCCTACGTGTGGTATTCAAACTTCAATCGCATGATTAGACAACAAGAAGTAAAAACGAGATTTTAAAATTACGCACAGCAGCCATCTTGTGATAATGCAAACCATTGAAATAAATTAGATGCCAGTGGATCAACATTTGTATAAGCATTTAACGTGCAACGTTTCACGGCACTCGGATAGTTAATTCGCGAGATACGTCCATTTAAATATTTATACTTCGCGTCGCCGCCATGTTGGATTTGTGCTCACCAGGTTCCTGAAAGTCCTATAGGTGAACATATGTTCATAGTCTCTATGAACATAAAAAAACAGTTTGGTTGCTGTAAAAGATTCATAGATATTGAGAACCGTCTAAATATTTCGGGAGCTCACCATTTAGGAGTGTTATGTGTATAGGCCATAGAGTTATGTACCATTCAAGGACAATTATTGCCTAGGTTCATTATTCAAACTTTCACTTCGATCGCATGATTACGACACAAGAAATTAAAACTTAATTTTAAAATTTCGCACAGCCGCCATCTTGAAGTTATGTAACCAATTGAATTAAATTAGATGGCAGTGCATTACAATCTGCAAAATCAATTACTGTACCTCATTTCACTGCGCTCAGAGAGTTAAATCACGAGAAAAGTCTATTCAAATATTTTAAATTCGCTTGGTCGCCATGTTCGTTTCGTACTTTACAGGTTTATGAAATATACATAGGTATACCTGTATCAGTACCCTTTATCACCGTACAAAATTGCAGGGTGATATCTGTAATAGTTTCGGAGATATAGAATGTCAGTGAAATATTTCGCACAGCCGCCATTTTGAGGTTATGTAAACAATTGAACTAAATTAGACTGCAGTGCATTACAATGTGTATAAACATTTGCTGTACCAAGTTTCAATACATTTAGATATTTAAATCGCGAGAAAAGTCTATTTAAATGTCTCAACTTCGCTTGGCCGCCATGTTGGCTTTGTAGTCACCTGGTTTTTGAAAGTCTCATAGATGAACTTCTATTAGTGCCCTTTATCACCGTACACAATTTCAGGGCGATATCGGTAATAGTTTCGGAGATATTGAATGCTAGTGTAGTATTTCGTACAGCCGCCATGTTGGATTGGAGAGACGTAACAAAATTTGAAGGGCACGGTCGAGTTCGCCGGGAATAGTGCTATGAACTTCCCGAGTTTCATTGAAATCGCTCCAGCCGTTTCGATTTTATTAGGGGGGGACACACACACGAATCACACACACACGCACACACACACACACACACGCACACACACACGGACAAAAGGTGATCTCATAAGCCTATTTTTTCAAAATTGAAAATAGGCTAAAAAGGCTGACCCCCCGCAGAAGGAGGGTATCAGAAAAGATAAGACCAGGGCCAATTAAGGCGGGAAAGGAAGATACTCCCTAGGCCTCGGATACCCTAATACCGTCGGGGTCGGAAGAGAACAAGAATAGACCAAGTGAGGCTGACAGGAAAGAAGACTGAGAGGAGCCCAGCACAAGTAAGTGGAAGCAATGCCGGACTCAGCTGGGGCCCCGTGGTCGCCAACCCACGTCCCACTAGATGTGAGCTCCTGGGGGAGGGGGAGGGGGTGGGGAAGGTAGACCATTCTAGCCCTCAGATCAGAATGATCTTTCTTTAAACAGCCGGGTTTCGAAGCCAGAATTTTAGTGAAGGCAGCCAATAATGCTAGCCAACCACCGCAGGAGGCTTAAGATATCAGTTTCAATAGTACTAGAATGTTCTTTATTGTTGTTATTGTTTCCTAAAATTCATTGTAGGAGCCAGGATCCTGTACTTGGGAGTATGCTGAATTTGTGTTTGGTTGGTTGGGTCCTTAGTTTAGGGGCTGCGGCAACGTGGTAATGTAGCCCCGTGTACTTTGGGCGTGTGTAGAAACTTTCTGATAACCGGTGTTAATTGTGATGGCTGTATTAATGTGTGTTATCTGTTTTTAATTCAATTAAGGACTGCAGACAATAATTTCACTTAGTTCCAACTTTTGCTACCAAATGCTACCGTCCACGACACCTAGCTAGCGGACTTGGCTACTTGGAGGCATCGCAGTCAGCACCTGGCAGCGAACGTTGGAACTAATAGAGCGTTATCAATTCTAACCTAGAAATTTTGGCTTCACACAAGTTTAGTTAGTGGAATAATAAATGCTCCCAATATGTTTAGCCTATTAGCCTACTTTCGATTTTTGCAAAAAATGAAAGTAGACTTATGAGATCTACACAGGCCAAAAATCGTGTGTCTGTCTGTGTGTGTGTCTGTGTGTCTGTGTGTGTGTGAGAGAGAGTGTGTGCGTGTGAGTGTGTGTTACTTACTTCTAATGTCTGTCCCCCTCTATCGATTCGAACACGGTGAAACCGAATTGAACGAAATTTGGTACTGTGCCCGCTGGCCGAAGGTTTCGGGGAGCCACCGGTTTCAAATGACCCTTCCGAGACACTCTTCCAGTTAACACACGAGTATGGGGACGATACATTCATAGGCTGGTGTAGCACAAAAGTCTGCACTCGGGGGTGTTGGAAATTAGTGAGGTTCGATCTTTAACCAGCTCAGAGGAATGCATCGATAACAAAACTAAACAAGAAAGAGAGGTCAGTCTTAGGTTAAAATCACAAATAAATTTTATTCAGAATAGATCCCTAGCCTAGCATAAGAGTTGCAAACGGCTAGTCCGATTGTATTCTGCCCTGAAAGAAATATATAAAATAAGTCCTAAACAAGATCTAAATTGCTCTCATTGTCCTAATACAAAATTCGACAATATGAACAAGCTAAGAGAATGGCACGTAAGATCGGCCCTAAGCAATTACATCGAAATAACTTACGGGTGGATCAAACATCAAAAGAATTTACAGCAAAGCAAGACATTTACTTGTTTACAAATACTAGAACATTTACATTTAGTAGCAAGGGGAAAATTTGTCCTATGCTATGATGGTGCCATCTCTAACATTTATCTTTAGAGTTAATTGTTTAGCTAGTCCTAAATATCATTAATTAATAAACGAGATGCGTTTATTACTAAGAAAATCAAGCTAAGTGCACAATGTTGCTGAATAAAAAAACTATGCTAATACAACACAAATGCATACAATAATTCAGCACTCCTATGGTTGTGAAATTGGCACTGCCTACGTACTCGATTTGTTACTGTTTGTAACAAACGGTCATAGTGTTATGAAAATAGAAAATATAGGAAAGCCTGCAAATGCGATAGTAATTAAGCAATTACATCGACTCATATTGCTACTAATCTGATGTGTGTGCTTCAGTTATCACATCACCAATTAGTGGTCGACTAATCATGTGAAAATGTATCAAAATGTATCTACAATAGCTTAACAGTATCTAAGTGTTAACATTTGGTCCAGAAAAATAGTTTATTTTTAATGTTTATAAATTGTATTTAGGTTCGGGGGGAATTATAAGATTTGTTAGTTTTCAAAACCCTATTTTTTATTATTATTAGAGTTTCACACAATTATTTATTCCTGCCAGTATTGTTGTTCAGTTTATGGACCTTTAAAAGCGTTCAGTGTATTCAGGTAACGTTTGTATCCAGCTTAAGCAAATAACTCAATAGTTCAATAGCTTACGAGACACCCTGTGTCTTCACCAATATTTCATCACACTTATTAGACATCCTATGTTTTCACCAATTATTTTACTCTTATTTCGGATCCATTGATCATGCGCCTTCGGTTTTGGTACGACTTTAATTAGTTCATTACCACCGATATAATCACAATAACAATGTCGGAGGTATTCATCCACCGTCACGACTCATATAATATTCTTAATTTACAAAAGTGTGGAATCCTAATTGATACACGTTTGAATTGCTGGTAATAAAATTATGTGTACAAAAACACATCCTGACAACGCTTTAAATAAACATAAAGGTTTCTGATACAAGCTAACTCTGTGTGAGCTTTTATAAAATTGCCTCTTCCCTGAATAAAATCGAACCTGCGTTCATTTGGTTACAAAATACACTTGCATTCATTGCCTGTGTGGCTTCTTTTAAATAAATAAACCTGTTTTCAAGTATTGTTCTGGCCAATAAATGTGAGTAACGGAACTCTGCATTCCACTTGTAATAATGTCAAGAATCTCACAGCCTTCTAAAACAAAATATTAATCCACTGCCTAGAATCGAGTGTGCTATGTAGTGAACTTGGCTCGTAACGTTGGCCTTGATTTAACATTGTCAAACTAGTTTATTTTTCATCAGCCTGACAAAATAAAAGTTGATAATACTTGTTTTTAAATTATACGAATGAGCATTGAAAATCCAGCCTTCCTGGCTTCTATAAATGTTTAATAAACCTTATATTTTCCACACGCGTCTTATAATTAGCTACCTGCATTGTGCACTAAATAAATTAAACCAAAATAAACTACTCTACTGTTTTCCACTCTTACAATACGCTATAAATATTTGATCTGACTTACAGATTCAGCGTCACTTGGTTCGAGTCCTGCCATGAGATGTTGTATGCGGTCTCGTGTATGGCTTTAGGTTACCTTTTTTTATTGTGTCTGGACATCCTCCGTCGCCAATTCCCCACGCATGATTTAGCAATCACATGCCATCGCGCGGTTGGAGTTGTATCTGAAGATCTGCTGGTTTATCATTATTGCGATGTTAGCGTTGGTAAAAATGTAGCACATAATTAAATAAAACTGTCGCGCACTGCAGCTAATATGCGGTAAAAATTGCCCATTTTCACTCCGCCACTGGCTCTAGTTTCTGTCGCTTGTGCGACACTCACTCGTGATTTGCACTGATATTTACACAAGAAAATATTAACAAAAAATAAATCAAAATCACTGCCCAACCGGCAAATAAAGGTTGTACTTGTAGGTTTTGTACAGTTATAAAGTAAGTTAAATACACAGTTTGTAGAACACTGAACTATGTGTGTGTGCGTGAGAATGAGACCATGCGGTCGCAAAATTTTCTTCGCACAAGTCCTTCATTTCACCTCGGATAGTAATAAAAATATTTTACAGTTCTCGTGGTGGTGAATGTCTTCAATCGTTCAATTATTACACAATTCCATGATGGCTATACATAAGAAAGTTATTCGTAGATTTTTCCTGCCACATGGTTTCCTTTCACTTGTGCTCCATCATGCACATGTTGTCTCTTCCACAGACGAATATGAACTGGTGTTACCAAATATGGCGTGCTCTCAGTACATGAGCTGGCCGCGTAAATTGATAGTTTCTTCGATTTACAAAGTATGCTGTACTTCAAATATGCAGAATTACTTAGTTATAATTATAGTTGATTTTTGGAATGTGAAAAATAAGTAAAAATATGATCATAAGCGATATTGCTTCAGCTTCTTCCCGCCGCTCGCAGGGTATGTTCAGTTACATTTCAGCATAAGTTTTCGTCTCTGTTGTCTGAGCAAACATGCGTCAACGGGCGCAGTACAGAGGTAGAAATAGCAAAGGGCACCTCAGTGTCATGTTTTATATCGCCGGCATCTTGACGGAAACGTAATGGAGTACACCCTAATGTTCAAAGCTTAAATCAAATTACGACTAACTTAATCATCCGATCTCTACCAAATTTTGCAACAACGTATATTTATACAGAGAGCGTCTTTTGACTAAACTGCAAGGTCATCAGTTCAATAGTTTGCAGATGGCGTCCATGGATGTGTGCAAATCGATTCCCACCATCAATTCAAACACGGTGAAACCGAATTGAACGAAATTTGGTACAGAGGTAGCACTAGCAAAAGACACTTCAGTGTCATGTTTTATATCGCCGCAATCTTGACAAAAACGTAATGGTGGCCACCCAAATGTTAAAAGCTTACATAGAATTGAAAAACCATCCCCGACGCGCTCATTGCAAGCCAAATACACTGGATCTCAAGATGTTCAGAATAAGTTACTAAAGAGACAAAACCTTACGTGCTATACCAATATTGCAGTATCAAGGAGGGCAACCTTTTGCAATAACAGCATATGGTTTCTCTTCAAGCAAGTTTTTCCTTTCTAACCAAACCATTCACAATTCAACTGGGGTGACGAAAACTTCTTTTAAACCATATAATGTGACTGAGCTCTGTGGTAAGTGGCTAGTACTTGCGCCTTTTCTCAGCCACCGTGTCCTGTAGATATCTTCGAGTGGAACAGCATCAACGGTAATGGTTGCCTTGTATGTTTGTTTATCGAATATCAGAAGGTCTGTCCTGCTGCCTTCTACAAAACGATCAGTTATTGTAGCGGAATCCCATAAGATCTTGGCTTTGTCATTATTCGGAACCTGATTTGGTCTGCATTTATAATATAGAACTTCCTTCTCAACAAAACCGTATTGCCTCTCAAAGACTTGATGGACTAATTTCGCTACGTTGTTATGCTGCTCCAAGTGTTGTTTTGGAGCAAGCGTTGAGTATCCTCCCGTGATTATTGTGCAAAATAAATGCTGATTGTGTCCGCTTCTTCCTCAGGTAACGATGCTCAGAGAATGGTGAGGCTGTACTTGTGGCCTCTGCTTCTGATCGTCCTTCACGGTGGGGTGGCGTATCCTAACAACATGCTCGAGTCAACTTACGTCAACACCTCGGTTATCAGCAACGTGGACAACGGCTGTGAATGTCAAGAGAAATCTGCCACATTATTGGTTTGTCAAGGGTCGTGCACACGTGCCCCTGACTGTCAATTTGACAATACTGAGCTACACATTATCAGAACCAATATCAGAACTATATTTATAAATGATCTAAATAATCTTAGGCACCTTAAATCTCTAGTCATAGAGTACAATCCCTACCTTACTACTATTGAGCCAGGTGCTTTCAATGGCATGGATAGTTTGGAAGTTCTTAGTATTTCTTTCAATAGTCAGCTAAATTATTTGGCCAATGGTACATTCAAAGGTCTACATAATCTTTCAGAATTGAGACTGTCACACAACAATTTTTCAGATATTAGCAGTGTTGTCAACTCTATCCTTCGTAAATATACCCCACGCCTTTAAAGCTATTCCTGAACAGCAACACTTTCAAACGTATTGATGCTTATAACTTAGCACCGCTAAATGGGTTGCACCTTCTAGAAATTGAATGTAGGTTTTGCCATTTGGAGTTTGTGCATTCGGAAGCTCTGAGGCCGTTAAAAAATCTGCGTCATTTTCAACTATGTCAGAATCCTCTGAATGAGACAGTTCTGATAGATGTTATTATTAAAACAAGATGTTCAGGAAAGAACATATAGCCTACTTTCTTCTAAATGTATGGGTATAGTTATAACTCTTTGTCTTTATCATCTCCTAATTTCTTCCAATTCGAAGTGCAAATTGGCACACTGGATTTGAGGAGTGGCGTTCAAATAATTTACCCCAGCATTTTGCAATTTCATCAGTAAACACTCCAAACAACGTAGGTATTCAGTTTATTAACACCGACTACTTACAATAATTTAAACTTCGTTGCTCTAAACGTATCACTGGGAGAAACATATTTAATATAACTATTACACAGCTAATTTGTAATCGCGCACGGCTAACGAGAAAGACAGGCCATGGCGCGTAAACCAAACCCTTCTGTGACGTAGGCAATGTACCGGTACTGCTTGATGATGCTTGTACGTTTAAGTCGAGAGCAATTCATAATCAGCAGAAATGCAATATTTTATATCCATCTTCATAAAATGGACGCAGTTTAGATGTTCCGTGTGTTTTCAAACATGATAAATTATACTGTATAGGTTTGCAAAACTACGCCTATTGAAGTTACTCCTTACAAAAATACACGCGAACTAGGATTCAAAGGTTCGTTGTGTATTTAATAGCTGCAACGAACAGGCTACAGTAAGTCGAGTTGTAGATTCTGTGACCTTCGTTGTGAGTTAAATTATGTGCACATTAGTATAATTAGATCAAAGAATCTTGCAGCACAGTATATATATCATTAACTTATTGTTGTTTCCAGGGGCGGAACATAAATTAATTCGTTTATAGAAGAGATCTGCGGAATACACTACCCACCGACTAACGACTTGTATCAATACCTTCTATGAAGACAAGTGATAAATGAATACCAACGTTTATACAGGTTCAATGATGTAGACAAGATGACTAGGTACCACACCGGCAGTAAAACGAAGACCAGGCAGTGGTGCAACAGAACTACATTGCTGACGTCACGAAAACTCACCAGAGCCAGTCATTCTCGTTGGCCGTGATAATCGCGCCTTATCTTGGGAATGTGTACCCTCTATCGGCAAAAATAATAACCTTCGCAATTATACTGTAGACATGGGTTCACTAACTGGCCGATAGAGAGCATAGCTCGCATCTAGAAGGCTGTGGTTACCAATAACATAGTTCAAGTAATTACTCTTAGATGTCACTCCGGTGGTCAATGTTGTTTTAATTAAATATATATTTTCCATTTCAAAATGCACCATATAATGCTTTATTTTATAACGTCTCAGTACTCAAGAAATAATAAATATAAAAAAAATCAAGAAAAAAAAAGTCTAACTCTGATAGGATTTGAACCACGGCCAGCCTGATGAAAGACTAAAGCGCTGACCACTCAGCCAATCATGCACACTCTAATAGATAGTTATGAACCAATACATATACCAAGTTATAGCAAATCATGACTTGGACTAAACGTTTTCTTTACTGGAGTATATTTTAAACCGAGTTCATTTCATAGAAAGTTCATATATTTGTTACCACTAGCCTATATTGCATGCAACATACTGAAATTAATAAAATAAAGGTCAGAACGAGAGATCAGCTGCCATCTTGTCAAATAACCGAGACGGCGGGCGTGGTGGCTCAGCGGTCTAGCTGTATGCCTCTCACCAAGGCGGTTCGGGTTCGATCCCCGGTCAATGCATGTGAGATTTTCGAAGTGAAATGCCATGTCCTGTGGTTCGGATTCCACGTAAAAAGGAGGTCCCGTGGCTCATGATCTCAAGATTAACGGTCACGTTAAACTACAAGCTTCCTTCCTTTTTTAAATAACCGAGACGACTCAGCTTTTTAAAATCACTTCTAGACTATAATATTAAAATATAAACTTTTAATTTCAAACGGGCCACGTCGTTTCAAACAGATTAAACGATTCTTGGTTCGATAGTCGGAACTGGTGGGTCCCATGTTATGGATTATAAAGTTTGCATAATTCACACGGCCGCCATTCTGAAATGGTACGGTTGATGACCTCGTATTTTGGGCACAAGACGCGCCTCATATGGAGGAACGTTGTTACCATATTTGGTAAAGCTCCGATTATTAGTTTGGTTGTAATGCATTATTACGTTTTGACCATTTGAGTGGCCGCCATTAAGTTTTGGTAAAGATGGCGGCAATATAAAACATGACACTGAGGTGCCCTTTGCCAGTGCTACCTCTGTACCAAATTTCGTTCAATTCGGTTTCACCGTGTTCGAATTGATAGGGGGGACAGACATTCAGAGTACACACACTCACACACACACACACAGACTCACACACACACATACACACACACAGACAGACACACAATTTTTGGCCCTGTAGTGATCTCATAAGTCTACTTTCATTTTTTGCAAAAATCGAAAGTAGGCTAATTACTCGAGACAATATGACTCTAAAGTCTCTGGATTTGTGTCATATGGGGTTTCACGCATTGCCAAAAAGGCTGCTAACTGCTATTGGAGAGCCTGAGATTATAAGCTTGAGTCTGGAAGGGAATCGTTTTCCTAAACTGGACAGACAAACATTCCCTAGAATGCAGCGGATGGAGTATTTGAATCTACAAGGATGTACGATAAAGTATGTAGGCCTTGGAACATTTGATCGATCATTATTTCCGTCATTGAGATCTTTGAATATCCAAGGAAACCAGCTTACGGCAATTAGTTCAGGAATGATGCCCAATCAAGTTACTGAACTTGATATATCATGGAATCCTTTGGATCGATTAGAGCCGTTTAATTTCATTGTTAAAGAAGGAACTTTTCTGAATATGACAAATCTTAAGATGCTCAATATTTCATTTGTACCCCTGGAGAGAATCAGCAACAAAATATTTGCAAGCCTGAGAAATCTTTACAAGCTAGATTTTAGAAACGCATCCATTAATCAAATTGAACCGGGATCATTCCGTCAGCTTGTAAATCTTCAGTTCTTAAGTCTTGAGCATAATCCCTTTCAGAATCAATCAGGGTTAACTGGTGGAATATTCGAAGGACTGCAGACTTTAGAAATTCTACTTCTCACTGGGTGTGGCATATACAATTTCAGCGATAGAGATATGTTTTCTTCGCTTACAAGTCTTGAATTTCTATCACTGGATGACAATAGGATCACAAATCTGTGGCCGGATGTATTGTCTTCACTGAAGCACTTGCAAGTGATATCAATAGAGAGGAATGACCTGGAATCGTGGGTGGATGAACCATTATTTCAGTACAATCCCAATATCTCTAAAGTGTATTTGGCAAACAATAGCTTTCAGTTTTTAAGTTCTGTTATGTTCGAAGATTTATCTAAATTATATACTTTGTCGTTGAATAACAATCCATTTGAATGCGATTGTTTCGCAGTACACCAAGCAAACCAACGGTTAGATCACATCAAACACCTTGACGATATAACGTCACATGCAGGGATGTCACCTTACTGTCAAACTCCGAAGGAATGCGAATCGCTTGCTCTTACCGCGTTCCTTCATTCGTCAATAAATGAAAGTGTATGTCATACAGAGCATAATACAGTGAGTCCGAGAATGTTCTACGCAGCGCCTACATGCGTCTGCGAGAGCTAGCTACAGCAGTTACGTTGGTAGCACGGCTGCCGCTTGCATCATCTCTACTTAGTATAAAACAAAGTCCCCGATTCTTGGATGTCACGGGTAAACATGAGAACCACTGGATGGATTTTGATGCGGTTTTCACCATTCTGTAAAGGATATATCGAGTATGATTTCTTTAGAAAATTATTTATTTATGATCAAAAGAAGCCGAGCAGTAACGATTTTAGTGGAAAAGTCGATAAAAAAAAAACTGGCGTCCGAGCGCTTTGTAAGCTTACGCTGGGCAAACCGTTAAAAATATCTACATACTATGAGTGTAAGAATTGTTCAACAGGAAAAGTTCTACAAAAAGTCCGCGAGAGCATATTGAACCCGCTGAGCTATGGTTCATGTGATATTTTTTTTATGACAGAGCATTTATGATGGGATGTTGTACTTTTGAACACACCCAGGAAGCCACGTGGAGCTGAGAGATCACGCGATACTTTTTGAAGTAGCGGTGAATCGCACTTTTGACTTTGGTGAAAACTGCTAATTATTTATCTGAGGTCTTATTAATTAATTTTTATCATTCCACAAGACTCAGAATATTCCATTTCGTCATGCTGCATTATTAAAACATTTTGTAGAATGTTTATTTTTACTTTAGGTAAGGTAATACCATTGCAGATACGCAAAAAGGAACGTAAGTAGTCGCTCAACGATTTCGTTTTGACGACCTACTTTCTAGAGACACCCAGTGCCTTGCACTGCGTCTGGAGAATCCGCCTTGTGTAGGCGTGGAATTGCATTTGTCCTACGAGACGTAGAAGAATATCCGCTGTTGAGCGTTGAAAGTGATTATAAGGTGCCATTGAGCCCGCTAATACTATTATTCACTGTTGTTGAAGCCCAGTGAACTAAAGAAGAAGTTTGGGATATAATAATTGGCAAGTATAGTGTATTGCACAACATTGCTGTAACACCACATTTTACCCACGCGTATGTGGAGGGCAGATGCCTAGTGGAAATATACAGGTAATAGTGTTACAATTATCCTGAATAAGTGTGATTATGATTGTATGAGATATTTAAATTGCCAAAGTGAAAATTTCATTTTAAAAACGACGTATAACTCACCGATGCTGCGTGATTAAAAAGTAGCATCACTAGCACGTGCAGAATTATAAAACAGTGTTAGCTCACATGCTAATCCACATCTACGAGATTAAGGCTGTGTCGTATTTTACAATTGAAGCCTATAACATTCACGACGAACATTATAATTTTGAAAGTGAGAGGATGAAATATTACGCAACTTATTTCACTACCCACGTGATTGGACTTTTCTTCACCATGATTGAAGCAGTCACCAAGGGATAATACCATCCCGGTATGAGGGTGACGTTTCTACGGGAACCAGCATGATGGTGGAACTTCCAGGACAACGAATGAGAAGGAAGGAGCCAAAAATGCCATTTCCAGGCATGTCCACGAAGTTGTCGACAGGGAAAAATCGAACCCTGGTCTTTGGAGGAGTCCAGATGGGAATCCTGATGAGGAGGATACCGTTCCAGAGAGCCAGAGAGGATTTTGTACAACCCTTGTTGTGGAATAGAGGGCTGAGTGAGAGCTCCTCCATTTCGTGAGTTTTTGTCACACCCCTTCCTTGTTCTAGTTTCTGGTGGTATAGTAGATTTAATGTAGTTTGTGAACCAACCGCACTCAGTGTCAGCCATTTTTCTAGGTAGGGATGTAACTAGATTAGTTAGATGTCATTTATTTCAGTTTAGAGTGAGACACCCTTGGGTCAGACATTTTGATCAGCCCTGGTGCAGCTTGATGAACGTCGTAGAACGTCAATACCTACCTTTTGCTGAACCTGATTGTAGTCATTTTGAGGCTATTTTGTTCAACCCTACTTGGAGTAATTTTCAAGTCTTTGCAGACTTAAGTTATGGCAATCAGATGGCATGGTTATTAATTAACTGCATTCTTTGCAGCCATCCTTTGTTATACCCCTGACTGTCGTCAGAATGGTCGTATCATTTAGGTAGTCGACTGTAACTACCAGTTTTGTAAATGCATTATATTTCATTTTGAATAAGCTCAGATAGCTATTCTTGGTCAAGTTTGAACCTAACAACTAGAAGGAATGTTTCGTTGCCTAGCACCGAACCCAGTTCCCAACGTAACATTAAGCAGATCTATTGTAGTGAATCTGCGCCACAATTATCATTTTTGCTTGTGTCCTGTAAGACACGTTTTTATTTGATGTACTAGCAACTACCGAACTGTATTTTTAAAGCAAAGAGCTCCAGTTATTGTAAGATTACTTTCATTTAGACGTCTTTGGTAGAAAGACGGAATTATATTATTATATTCAGATTTATTGCGTGTGTTTTATACACGGACTCTTTAGAGGTCCGTAACCTATGGTAAAGTTTTTTATGAACTGGCCAGGTGTAGGTTTTATATTGATTAAATCGCCGGCCTTGAATAATGTGTGCTTTGTGTCGACCAACACAGGAATGTGGTAACCTGTTGGTGACATAAACTGGTTATCTAACCCAGTGCCTTGTAAGCACGCCTGCTTCATTGTGAGACAAAACTACTATTGACAAGGACAGAGTACGATTTGTATTCGCACTTCCTTTCATTGCTATTTTGCTTATGGAAACCAGTTTCCACTCTTGTATTTGATCACATGTTTTATAGATCGCTTTTTGTTAGTTAAACGCTCTGTTGCGTGTACTGTCGTTTGACAGGTACAGTTATGTCAGGTTTTCTATAGTATGGTGAAGGCTACCCTGTTATAGCAGGATGTTATTGTATGAAGGTATTTTGAGTATGCCTTGTCCGGGACTGATCCCGTTGACTAGATGTTATTGGAAGGTAACTGTCGTGGACAGGCCTATCCCAGAGTTATTGAACGCGAGCTTAGCGCCGCTGGTAACCCATGTTATTGTGTGTCCGAGTTGTTGTACTCGTTGATTATATTCCGACTGTTGAGTCGAGGCTTTTTGGTGGAGAAGGATCTCAGTGTAGACACTCCGTGCCCAGGCTATTGTCAATGTTATTCGCCATAAACCTACGATAAACCTATAAACCGACATCTTAATAATAAGACGCATAAGTGTTGTAAAACAAGGCCAACTAACGATTCTTTCTATCTAACTTTGTTCTTTGCATTCTGGAACTGTTGACATAGCCGTGCAGTTGAAGATAATTTCCTTGTGAGGAAATGACTAGGACAGTTGACATTTTTGTAGCAACCTGAAGCATGCGCGAACCTAGAGTTCGTAGCTTGTGGAGCTCAGGCCATGTGATGTCAGACTTGGTCTCAACTACGCATTCGTCACCGTAATTATACACATTAGATGACTATGGTTTACAAAGAGTAAACCAAGGTGCAGGCAGGAATTTTTAATAAAACTACTGTGTCTATTTCATTACTTATTTATGATGTCAAGTGTATAAATCCCACATGTTACCATATTGTGTGCTGTTAGCACATAGTTATTAAGCATAATTAAATTGTTTGTTTTTCATGGCTGTACACTTAGCTTTTGGATGTAATTGTTTTCTTTTATGGGCGTCATCGCCGTAAATTTTGTTAATTGATAGGACTTAGCTAGATGAATTAACGTTAAATGTAAATGTCGAAATGGTACCATCCTAACTTAGATTTGTTTTGCTACCCTGTTAAATGTAAATTCAGATGTTAGCTTAATCTTGTAACTTGAACTAGGAACTTGCGTTGTACCATATTCCTAGCGTTGCAGTCGTTGCTTTATTATTGTGGGTTAGATCTTTCGCGAGGGTTTTCCGTGACTTCTCAGGTAGGGACCTGCTCTTTATTTTTGTTTATTTATTAGTTTGCGGACTAGCCGATTATAACCCTCCGAACTAGTCTAGGGGTTTGTGAATTTTATAAATAAATTTTCACGGTGTTTTACATAAGTCTGGATGTTTATTTTCTCAGTCTAGTTTTAAGGTGAACCTTTCCTTAGGCGGTCTATGACCATCGTCATCATGTACCACGATCCCTGTGTACTACGGACTCTCGTGCCGCTTTAGCCTTTATAGAAGGTCACCTGATCCTCACGGTAATTTTATTCGACTTATGGGATGTTAGGAAAGTCATCGTGGTTGTTGACTCGACTAAACGGTCTCATAAAATGGCACCCAACTCATGTGCCGACGTTAACGTGGTGACCCTCAGTACCATGTTATTTTTGAGGATCTTAATGTTGATTAATGGTAAATTGACAGGACTGGGACGAACTTAGAAAGTCGTACTGCAGATCAATTGACCGCATGGCATTCATGTTTGATGGAAGTCCATGGGGTGAGGCTTTAGCGTTAGATAAATGAAGGATAGGATTTTCTTTGATGATGCCTCATCCTAAGTAAATGTAATACTTTGCTTTGCTCACCGTTGTCTTTGTAAATGTAGAAGCACTTAGTTTGCATACTCCAGCTGTACTCGTGATATTTATATAAATGAAGCAAGCTTTATACCACCAAGTAACTAATCATAGCTGTAAGTTCCAGTAGAAATTGGTCCCTCACTTTCTCGTATATTTCTTATCTATGGATGAGGAAACTATTCGTCGCGTGTGTGGAGAGATGTTGGCAGGTGTGAATGCTAATCTCCAACAAATCACTGCTGACCTAGGTGAAGTCCGGGGTGACTTGGGTCAAAATACTCAGGCTGTCAATACTGTAAGTGGTCATGTGGACCAGGTTAGACAGGAAGTCAACAATGTAAGACAGGACTTAGAGATTAACACTCAGTCTATAAACAATGTTAGTGGTCATGTAGATCAAGTAAGGCTAGAAGTTAACAATGTTAGGACTGATTTAACTCAAGTCAGGGCAGACATGGACACATATAGGGTCGAAGCGAGAAATGATCTGACGGCAGGTTTAGCAACTGTTAGGGTTGATGTCATACGACACCATCAGGAGGCTAACCAGCGCGTAGATTGCTTAACCGACCAGATGAATAGAGCTAGGGAGGATGTGCAAAACCGATTGGAGGAGCACACAGCTCAAATTCAGACAACCTTGAATAGAGTCCAGATAGACCTGAGAGCAGATCTGGAACATACTAGGGAAGAATTCGGGACTCGACTAGATCACGTCGAGGGATTTATCGGCAATGTGAAAAAGGACATGGCAACTATGAACATTGGTTTAATCTTGATGAGGGGAGCTGCCAATGCCGTTAATAACAACGTGAAGACTATCGTTGATGGCATGATGGAGGTTAAAGAAGAACTCAACACCAACAGGAGAAACATTTCTGAATTGACGGAAACCGTAGCCAGTCTACGTGAGACAGTTGATGTTCATCGTGAGGAACACAAAATTGACCTCATGTTATTGAGAGGTGACCTCAACGAACACGAGACCACAGTCGAGGCTAAAGTAGCCGAGGTTAGAGACGATGTGGGTAAAATCCAAGAAAATATGTCCAGAGTTGAAGGAGAGATCGATTCCTTACAAAAACGATTTGAGGAATTCGCGGTGACCGAGAGGTTAGACCTCAGTTATAACCTCAGGACGGCCATACGCGAGGTAGACACAAACCTCAAGGGAAAGGTTGACAGGATCGAGCTGCAATTGAACGACTTGGGCAACAAAGTCGCAGCCAGAACCATCCCAGGACTTGAAGTAATAGAAAGACGTCTGGACAGACTCGAGACGATTCCTAGAGAGAGACACGTACACCCACAGATGGGAGAATCTCATGAAACGCCTATATCTCAATCAGGAGGAATGATGCCTACCCATTTCCAACCCATCGCGCCTATGGAATCGCAACCGTCACAATTCACTGGTTCAGCGCAAGGTCAGACCTTGAACTTTGACGCTCATCCGTTTCAACCAGCATCTAATCGAATTAGTCATGAGACTAACACTCCTACGCAGAGTTACATGCAAAATACGTTCAGACCCGCGCATACGCAGGGAAAATGTCACCATAATTCGTTCAAGAGAGGAGCAACCAGCTCGCTTCTCAGGAACTGGAAGTGGTGTTACTCCAGTGGAATTCCTAGCCAATGTCGAAAGCTACTTACGTGATACTATGGTAAATCCAGAGAGGGAACTAAGAGTTATAGAGCGACTGCTAGAGGGACAAGCCGGTACCTGGTTCAGTGCGTTCAGATACTCATTTACAGGCTACCAGGATTTTAAGGAAGCATTATTAAGAACATATTGGTCGAGCGACATCCAGCAGAGCATCCGAGCTGAGATGTACACTCGAAGGTACAGTTCCAATACACCTACTCTTTATGCGAATTACTTCGCAATACAGCTTGCGAAGCTTCGTTGTCTTCAGCCTCCGTTGTCTGAACAAGATTTAGTGAACACAATTGTTTGGTAGTACCCTGCGGACGTACAACGTGTGTTGATCGCTGCAGGGGCATCCACTTTCCAGCAGTGTGACCAGATACTGCGAAGGTTGGATGCTAACACAGAACAGTTCCCTACACACCGTCAGCAGAAGGCTGATAGACGCGAGGATAGACATATAAATCTGACGACTGTTGATAAAGTGAGCCAGACGCCACAACAAACGCAAACCACAGAGGACTCTGGGCGACGTGATAACAACTACAGTTATAACAGGAGAGAATGGAACAACACTCCTTATACTCGAAATCAACAAGATGACCGGCGAAGTAATTGGAACCGGTGATTCGACCGAAGGACGGACGACAACCGACGTCATGAAAACAACCGCCGAGGGAATGAAGGAAGAAATCAACAACACGGAAGTATCCGTAGAGACTATCGATATAGTAGGGGATACGACAGAAATCGAGACCCTAGATACCAGCCAGACAGGGATTGGAAAGGAAGAGCACGGGAGAGCCGTGAGTGCCTCCAACAACTGAGAGAATTGCAGATCCAAGAAGAGGGAGAACGGAACCCTACTTAGAGGGAAAATAGAAATTCGGCGCAGGAGACGGAGCAGAATCAGCCCAGTACTTCTCGCCAGGACAGAAAAAAAACGCCGAAAAATCAATAGATTCTTGTTCGGTTGAGCACCGAGTAACTGCCACCATATTACTCTGGGAGCCAATCCAAGAAGACTTGTTGGACGAACGACGAACGACGAACCACAATTATGAATTGACACGTCTACCCAAGATCGTAGCCACCTTGAATGAAGTCAGTGTAGTCATACTCATCGATACTGGGGCGATGATTAGTGTAATTTCCGCCGATTGCCATGCCAGACTGAAAGCAAACTCTGAGGTGACAGAGCTGCCTATTTCAGCTGTAAGAGTCAGAGGTGTCATACCTGACCACGTTGTAACGTGCAAAATCCAGATTTTGTGTACTCTGAAGATTTCGAGCCACGTGTACTTGCACGAATTTCTTGTAATGAAGGGCCGCATCATGATGCCATTTTAGGCGCAGACTTCATTAGAAAATATGATGGAATCATTGACATGGGACGGAATACGGTAGAGTTCAAGCCGAACGAACCCATTCAGATGAGCCTAATTGAAGAAGAACCGGAATTCCTATCCGAAGTCGACGTAGTCGAAGAATTAAATGGCAAGGAAATTGAGGAGACACTAGATGCCGACGAAAAGGCAGAATCGTTATCAGCACCCATACGTGAGGATCTTGAGGCAATATTGAACGAATACAGGGATATATTCGACACCACACCTGGTGAGATGCTAGACTACGAGTATGATCTTGTGTTACTGGATGATTCCCCATTCCAGAAAAAGATCTATCCGATTGCCGAGAAACATCTCGAAGAAGCTGCTAAGAAGATCCATGAGATGGAAGCAGCAGGCACAATCAAGAAATCACCGACTCCTTTCTTGAATCCCATAACGCCTGTGGTTAAGGTAGATGGAAGCTTGAGACTTTGTCTCGATGCCAGAGCCTTGAATGAACGCCTAGCTCCTGAGCACGACAGACCGCCAAGATTAGGGACATTCTCAGGAAGTTCAAAGGAAAAAGGATATTTTCATCATTGGACTTGGTTCAGTCTTATTACCATATCAGATTATCTGAGCATACTCAGAAATATACTGGATTCTTGTTTGATCAGACTACTTATGTCTTCCGAAAACTACCATTTGGATTGAAAAATGCCGGAGCCGCATTAATCAGAGCACTTGATGCCAAGCTGACTCCTGAAGTGAAGCAGAGAGTAATATGTTATGTGGATGATATAATCATAGCTTCAGAAACAGAAGAAGAGCATTTAAAGACATTGCGCCTTGTTTTTGAGAATCTTCGACAGGCGAATTTTAAGGTCAAATTTGACAAGTGTTGATTCTTTCAGAAAGAAGTGAAATTCGTAGGACACATAATCAATGGAGAAGGATATAGACCGAATCCGGCAAAGATTAGAACTGTTGCTGCATTTCCAACGCCAACCCGTGTGAAACACGTGAGACAATTCTTAGGAATTCTCCAATTCTTTGCTGCTCATTGTGAGAAGTATTCCGAGACTGTTGCACCACTGCAAGGATTATTGAAAAAGAACTGCAGGTGGAACTGGAATGATGAATGCGAGATAGCTTTCAGGAGAGCTAAACAGATGTTCGTGGACTCAATTCAGTTAGAATATCCAGATTATTCTCGGAACTTTATTCTAGAAATTGATGCATCTGCCATTGGTATAGGAGCCATTTTACTACAGGAGGATGATGAGAAGAAACATCATTACATCGCTTTCTTAAGCCGACGTTTAAGAGCACATGAATCTCACTACTTCACGACCGAGATAGAAGCACTTGCAATTGTCTACGCACTTGAATACTGGCAGAAACTTCTGTTAGGCCAGAGGATTATTGTGAGAACCGATCATCATGCGTTAACCTTCATCATAAGAACAAGACTGGCTAGCGACAGGATCACACGTTGGACGCTGTTTCTCCATCAGTTCGATTTGGAAATAGATTATCGACCAGGCAGAGAGAATGTGTTGGCCGACATCCTCAGCCGGAATCCTGAAGCTACTGTTAATGCCATAGACATCGAGGGAGAATGCGAGGAACACCTTCGCCGACTTCGTCATCTACCTGAAGGACAGCGACGTGAGGAGGATCTCAGACATATTATCCGTTTCCTAGAACGAAGAATGCATCCACAGGATGATCATTATGCAAGAATTGCTGCTCTTGCAGCTGATTATTTAATTTATCATCGTGTCTTATACAAGTTTGTAGACGAGGACCACACTCAACTGCGTGCAGTTATTCCTAGGAGATACCAGGAATCTGTTATTCTTATGGTACATTTATCCATTGGACATGGTGGAACAGACAAAACCATTGCAACCATCAAGGAGTCTTTTACATGGAAAGGGTTAGGAGCCACCGTTAGACAGTGTTTACGTGCTTGCGACGCATGCCAGCGGAACAAGTACACGTCACACTTGCTGAAGGAACAACCTAGACCAATACTACCAACTCAACCTAGAGAGTTATATGCACAGGACCTGTATGGCCCAATACCTAAGGCTCGTCGTGGGAATCGATACATCGTTGTAACTATTGATGTGTTCACGAAATATACGATGCTTCATCCGATTCAAAAAGCTACTGCACATCAGATTATTCAGAGGATTAGACGTCAAGTGATACCGGAGGCAGGAAAGCCACAATTCCTGTTGACTGATCACGGATCACAGTACACCTCAGCAGAATTTGCCAATGCCATGAATGAGCTTGAAATAGGTCATGTTTTATCATCTATTTGACATCCAGAGAGCAACCCAGCAGAATGCGTGATGTCTATTATCGCAAAATTCTGTCGATTATTTTGTCAAGAAGAACACTGGCGATGGACTGAAGTCCTTGTTATTATGGCAAAATGTATTAATTCAACAGTCCATGAGAGCACTGGTCAAATACCAATGGTCTTGCATTTGAACCAGGTGCCGCTGAGAATATGGGATCGTGTGATTGTAAATCCACCTTGTTTACAACCATCACATGCCAGCAGACTTTTAGCTGCGAGAGAGACTATAGACAGACAAGCTGTCAAGCGCTTGAGAAGAACTAGACGCCAGAGGTTTAGAGAACCACTAGTAGAAGGAGACCTTATCCTTATACGGAGACCCGGAATTTCTAGTCCTATAGACCGCATATATGGAAAATTTCTGTCCTTGTATTATGGCCCTAGTCGTATCCGACAGCCTTTGAACAATGGAAGTTATGTAATAGAAGACATTAGGATAGGAGAGCGCATTGGAACCTTTAATGCAGCCAATCTAAAAAAATATCACTCTTGAATGAATTTCAAGGCAAATAAAAATGTTATCCCAACATTTTATTTGAAACGACGGAGAGGCAGATGAACCCGCTGAGCTATGGTTCATGTGATATTTTTTTTTATGACAGAGCATTTATGATGGGATGTTGTACTTTTGAACACACCCAGGAAGCCACGTGGAGCTGAGAGATCACGCGATACTTTTTGAAGTAGCGGTGAATCGCACTTTTGACTTTGGTGAAAACTGCTAATTATTTATCTGAGGTCTTATTAATTAATTATTATCTTTCCACAAGACTCAGACTATTCCATTTCGTCATGCTGCATTATTAAAACATTTTGGAGAATGTTTATTTTTACTTTAGGTAAGGTAATACCCTTGCAGATACGCAAAAAGGAACGTAAGTAGTCGCTCAACGATTTCGTTTTGACGACCTACTTTCTAGAGACACCCAGTGCCTTGCACTGCGTCTGGAGAATCCGCCTTGTGTAGGCGTGGAATTGAATTTGTCCTACGAGACGTAGAAGAATATCCGCTGTTGAGCGTTGAAAGTGATTATAAGGTGCCATCGAGTCCACTAATACTATTATTCACTGTTGTTGAAGCCCAGTGAACTAAAGAAGAAGTTTGGGATATAATAATTGGCAAGTATAGTGTATTGCACAACATTGCTGTAACACTACATTTTACCCACGCGTATGTGGAGGGCAGATGCCTAGTGGAAATATACAGGTAATAGGGTTACAATTATCCTGAATAAGTGTGATTATGATTGTATGAGATATTTAAATTGCCAAAGTGAAAATTTCATTTTAAAAACGACGTATAACTCACGGATGCTTCGTGATATAAAAGTAGCGTCACTAGCACGTGCAGAATTATAAAACAGTGTTAGCTCACATGCTAATCCACATCTACGAGATTAAGGCTGTGTCGTATTTTACAATTGAAGCCTATAACATTCACGACGAACATTATAATTTTGAAAGTGAGAGGATGAATTATTACGCAACTTATTCCACTACCCACGTGATTGGACTTTTCTTCACCATGATTGAAGCAGTCACCATGGGCTAATACCATCCCGGTATGAGGGTGACGTTTCTACGGGAACCAGCATGATGGTGGAACTTCCAGGACAACGAACGAGAAGTAAGGAGCCAAAAATGCCATTTCCAGGCATGCCCACGAAGTTGTCGACAGGGACAAATCGAACCCTGGTCTTTGGAGGAGTCCAGATGGGAATCCTGATGAGGAGGATACCGTTCCAGAGAGCCAGAGAGGATTTTGTACAACCCTTGTTGTGGAATAGAGGGCTGAGTGAGAGCTCCTCCATTTCGTGAGTTTTTGTCACACCCCTTCCTTGTTCTAGTTTCTGGTGGTATAGTAGATTTAATGTAGTTTGTGAACCAACCGCACTCAGTGTCAGCCATTTTTCTAGGTAGGGATGTAACTAGATTAGTTAGATGTCATTTATTTCAGTTTAGAGTGAGACACCCTTGGGTCAGACATTTTGGTCAGCCCTGGTGCAGCTTGATGAACGTCGTAGAACGTCAATGCCTACCTTTTGCTGAACCTGATTGTAGTCATTTTGAGGCTATTTTGTTCAACCCTACTTGGGGTAATTTTCAAGTCTTTGCTGACTTTAGTTATGGCAATCAGATGCCATGGTTATTAATTAACTGCATTCTTTGCAGCCATCCTTTGTTATACCCCTGACTGTCGTTAGAACGGTCGTATCATTTAGGTAGTCGACTGTAACTACCAGTTTTGTAAATGCATTATATTTCATTTTGAATAAGCTCAGATAGCTATTCTTGGTCAAGTTTGAACCTAACAACTAGAAGGAATGTTTCGTTGCCTAGCATCGAACCCAGTTCCCAACGTATCATTAAGCAGATCTATTGTAGTGAATCTGCGCCACAATTATCATTTTTGCTTGTGTCCTGTAAGACACGTTTTTATTTGATGTACTAGCAACTACTGAACTGTATTTTTAAAGCAAAAAGCTCCAGTTATTGTAAGATTACTTTCATTTAGACGTCTTTGGTAGAAAGACGGAATTATATTATTATATTCAGATTTATTGCGTGTGTTTTATACACGGACTCTTTAGAGGTCCGTAACCTATGGTAAAGTTTTTTTATGAACTGGCCAGGTGTAGGTTTTATAGTGATTAAATCGCCGGCCTTGAATAATGTGTGCTTTGTGTCGACCAACACAGGAATGTGGTAACCTGTTGGTGACATAAACTGGTTATCTAACCCAGTGCCTTGTAAGCACGCCTGCTCCATTGTGAGACAAAACTACTATTGACAAGGACAGAGTACGATTTGTATTCGCACTTCCTTTCATTGCTATTTTGCTTATGGAAACCAGTTTCCACTCTTGTATTTGATCACATGTTTTAAAGATCGCTTTTTTTTAGTTAAACGCTCTGTTGCGTGTACTGTCGTTTGACAGGTACAGTTATGTCAGGTTTTCTATAGTATGGTGAAGGCTACCCTGTTATAGCAGGATGTTATTGTATGAAGGTATTTTGAGTATGCCTTGTCCGGGACTGATCCCGTTGACTAGATGTTATTGGAAGGTAACTGTCGTGGACAGGCCTATCCCAGAGTTATTGAACGCGAGCTTAGCGCCGCTGGTAACCCATGTTATTGTGTGTCCGAGTTGTTGTACTCGTTGATTATATTCCGACTGTTGAGTCGAGGCTTTTTGGTGGAGAAGGATCTCAGTGTAGACACGCCGTGCCCAGGCTATTGTCAATGTTATTCGCCATAAACCTACGATAAACCTATAAACCGACATCTTAATAATAAGACGCGTAATTGTTGTAAAACAAGGCCAACTAACGATTCTATCTAACTTTGTTCTTTGCATTCTGGAACTGTTGACATAGCCGTGCAGTTGAAGATAATTTCCTTGTGAGGAAATGACTAGGACAGTTGACATTTTTGTAGCGACCTGAAGCATGCGCGAACCTAGAGTTCGTAGCTTGTGGAGCTCAGGCCATGCGATGTCAGACGTGGTCTCAACTACGCATTCGTCACCGTAATTATACACATTAGATGACTATGGTTTACAAAGAGTAAACCAAGGTGCAGGCAGGAATTTTTAATAAAACTACTGTGTCTATTTCATTACTTATTTATGATGTCAAGTGTATAAATCCCACATGTTACCTTATTGTGCGCTGTTAGCACATAGTTATTAAGCATAATTTAATTGTTTGTTTTTCATGGCTGTACACTTAGCTTTTGGATGTAATTGTTTTCTTTTACGGACGTCATCGCCGTAAATTTTGTTAATTGATAGGACTTAGCTAGATGAATTAACGTTAAATGTAAATGTCGAAATGGTACCATCCTAACTTAGATTTGTTTTGCTACCCTGTTAAATGTAAATTCAGATGTTAGCTTAATCTTGTAACTTGAACTTGCGTTGTACCATATTTCTAGCGTTGCTGTTGTTGCTTTATTATTGTGAGTTAGATCTTTCGCGAGGGTTTTCCGTGACTTCTCAGGTAGGGACCTGCTGTTTATTTTTGTTTATTTATTAGTTTGCGGACTAGCCGATTATAACCCTCCGAACTAGGCTAGGGGTTTGTGAATTTTATAAATAAATTTTCACGGTGTTTTACATAAGTCTGGATGTTTATTTTCTCAGTCTAGTTTTAAGGTGAACCTTTCCTTAGGCGGTCTATGACCATCGTCACCATGTACCACGATCCCTGTGGACTACGGACTCTCGTGCCGCTTTAGCCTTTATGGAAGTTCACCTGATCCTCACGGTAATTTTATTCGACTTATGGGATGTTAGGAAAGTCATCGTGGTTGTTGACTCGACTAAACGGTCTCAATATGTCTATCTTCCATACATCGCCCACTATAAGGGAACAACTGAAGCTTGTCTCTTACAACTTTATGTGCTGTCGACTTGGGGATTCCTGTTTGTTGAGCTAATTTTCGTGTTGATTTACTTAGACTACGCAGCATTATGTCGGAGATTTCATCAAGTTTTTCGTCTGTTAAAAGCGTAGGCCTGCCTGTTCCCGGTACATCGTGAACTGAGCCAGTCACACGAAATTTACTTACCAAATTCCGAACGGTATTACGGTTTGGACACTATGAATTAGGAAACGCGCCTGAAATCTTAATTTTACATTTTCTGTAAACCGATCGATCGCCTTTGCGAAAAACGTATTCAAAAAAAAACCTCTCTCTTCAGTAGTAAACATTACCGCCTGTATAGTGCTGCACTCTTCCAATAATAATCTATCTGAACGCTCGCTTACACGCTGAAGACATGCAGTCTCGCGCGCTTAATGCGATACACACCGACAGCTCACTCGGGGAAGTCCCGCTTTGAAGGACACAGTGCAGTGCAGCCAACTAAAACTCATGACTCAACCACTCACAGCTGCACGTACCCACTGCGGAGAACATTCTCGGGCGCCCTGTAGTATCTTTACTGCAATGGGAGTATTATCTGTGTTCTTTATTATTCGTACTCTATGTGGAATTCTTCGTTCTAGGTGTAAATCTTACTTTCATTACTTGGGAGTGCTAACAAACATTGATCAGGGGAGGTTTCGTTACAAAACCAGAGAGAAGGTTATTTCTACAAGTTACCAATGTGATGCATTTGTTTCATATAATAGTGAGGATAGGGATTTTGTGCGTGGTGTAGTGGCAATGTTGGAAGAGCATGAACCTTTTCTTAAATTATGTGTGTACGAAAGAGATTTTCAGATTGGGACTGTGATATCGGAGGCTGTTTTGGAGAGTGCATCTAAAAGTCGTAGGACGTTGTTTATTGTGAGTGATGCGTTCGCCAAATCTCAATGGTGTATGTGGGAACTTCGTCTTGCTGAGCATCACACGCTGTTTTCGGAAGACTATCAAAGACTCTGTGATAATAGGCTCGACATGGTGAAGCTGGGAGACGTGAGTTCGACAAACATGACCCCTACTTTACAACACCTCATGAGGACTCGAACTTACCTCGCATGGGACGAAGATCCTGAAGAGGAACGAATCTTCTGGGACAAATTGAGAAATACTCTAGCTTCACCAAGAATGCAGCAATAAACATGTTGGATATAGTGGGGAAAATTGTTGTTGGTTCATTTGAGGGGTTTGGACATCGTGGTCATCCAGCCCCGTGTCTAGGTCTCTTACATTCCTCGTTAACGAGCGGTGACTCAAACGTTAGGCAGTAATAATAATAATAATAATATTGTATAATAGTTGAAAGCATGTAGTACTATCTTGTAATAGAGCATGTAGAGTATAAACCCAATAAATAAATTTAAAATAAATCATATGGCCTTGGGTGCCGGGTGCAAGTTTTGTTATTTGACACTCAGAGGGTAACTTGCATGTTGAATTTCGTTGTTCCTTGAAGCACTATGAAAGTCAATGAGGTTAGATATCTAAGCTCCTTAACGCTTAGCGCTTTATAGTAGAGGCATGAGGAACTTTCTGTTGGCAAAAAATCCCGAGATTAATTTTGCCATTATGAACACGGCCTACTGAATTCAAATGGGTTCTTTAACATGCCAACATCGTATGACATGCGTGTCGTGATATTTTCCGCCTTTCAAAAATCACTTGCCACGGCCAGGAGCGAACCTGCAAACTTGAGGTTAGTAATCCGACACGATAACCACTCACTCACCGTGGCAAGCTACACGCCGGCAATAACCATTGTTCCCTGTTGTCCAAAAGTTGATGGTTCTTGACCAATAGCATGCTTGCTCTGTGACTCCACGTGGTTACCAGAGTCCGGTCCTGGCTGCCAGCTTACTTGTCAGGTCTCCAGTGATGCACGGTTGCACGCAGTTCTAGCCAGTCTCTCAGTGGCTATGGCGGTAAGTTGACAACGCTGTGGCTCGAGCTGGGAAAGCTCTGACGCCACGCTGACATTGAATATAAACATGTCGCCCAGCGAGCCGGTCGTTAATGAGGAATGTGAGAGGTCTATACTTGGGTGTGTGTGTGTGTAATTATGTCTGATAACCTGTGTTATTGGTATGGCTGTATTAATGTGAGTGTTTGTAATTCAGGGAGAAACTATAATTAATTAGAATATAAATGAGCAGCATGGCATGTAAAACCTCAGTATTTGCTTTTTGCAAGGCCAATTTTGGAATGTATGGATTATTCTGGTGAGAAATCCAAAATTAGAAGAAAATTGGAGTATAATTGGAAAAGCTGAGATTACGAGGTACGAACTGATCAAGTCATATATTTTATTGGTACAGTTTTATGCAGTGAAATCTTTGTCTTCGCATTGTGAAGTTATATCAAGTAGTGAAACCTGAGGCGGTGTTTCAGTCCCTTGGCAAAAGAATTGATATTTACCGACAGAGTGGGAGAAACTCGTCCTGCCAACCAAACGTGTTTTTTGTCGCGGTAGCCAGCGATTCCTGTCCACAAGCGCCAAGGAAGGGAGGAGGAGTGAACGCGAGTCTCCGGCGCACGACCATGGCACGATCCAAGCCGACCAGCCTCGAGACCAACAAAAGCTATTAACGCTGGATTGAAATTAGAAGTCACGTGATGAAGAAATTACGAAGGAAACAATTAATTTTACAAGTATTCTGCAGCAGTATTTTTGTATTCGAAGCACCAGGTTCGATGGGGAAAATTATAATTTAATAATGGATAGTTTAGGAATTTTAAGAAGATATTTGTGGTTTTAATTAGAGAGTTTAATGGGGGTTTCTGAACGCCAAAAATTGACCAGGAAAACCGGCAAGCCAAGGAGGGAGAAGGGACTTCTTTTCGAAACGTCGAACGTGTCAGATGTATTTTGTGAGCTCGCTAATGTAGCAGTGCGGGAAAATTATAAGTTGACAGCGATTGTGAGGTGTATTCCGGCTAACTAGTAGAACGCCGAGGAACAGTACAGTAAATATTCAACAGTGGTTGAATTGTACAGTTATCAGCGATATTTCTGTGAAAAATTAATCGAACAATTCAACGAAGTGCTATACTACAATTGACATAATATTCTGCGAATGTGAAGCAACATTACGACGTATTTGTACGAGTGAAAGACATTAGGTAGTATCCTCCAACAGCACTATTAGCATCTATAAAGATATTATTGCTGGGAAATTGCTGTTTTTTTTTAGTTTTGGCACCTTAGTTATAACTGGATTAATAACTCATTTAGATGGTTCCAAGTTTCACAGGCCCTCGATGTAGTCCCCACCGTTGCGCACAACGTGTTCCCAGCGATGTGGAAGTCGTTGGATCCCGATGGCACTGCCCAATCTATTGATGGTACGAAGAGAGCGCTCGGCAGCCTGCTTAACGTCTTCAATGGTACGGAAGCGCTGCCATACTGTTCCCCGAGGGCAAACCGTTAATGCGGCGTACTATTGTTCGATTCTGCAAGACCATCTCCGAGGAGCTCTGAGAAGGAAACGGCGCCGCCACATGGTTACACCGCCCATCGTTCTGCATGACAATGTGAACCGTTTTTCTTTTCCTCCTGTAGTCTTCCCGTTTTTCTCTTTTCTTCGGAGTGTCAATTATCGGAATTGTTCTCTTTTCTTCTTGGTTATTACTGGCCAGGGTAGCCGAGCAGATCAGTGGACATTTCTATAATTGCTGATCAAGGTTCGTTATAGTGATTTCTTATTATGCCGAATTGTGATCAGTGACACCTCTTTCCTTTTTAACTTCCTTTTTCCGTCACCTGTGACAACCGTTTGTTACTCTCTGGGCAGTCTTCTGTTTTTTCTATCCTGGTAGGACCTTTTTGTTTATGCACCCGCTCTCATTTTCGAGATGCCTTTCTTTTCTATCCGTTTTTTTCCAGTTCGTTTGTGTTTTTTATAAAGGTGCGCGTAGAGGTGCGAATCTAGTTCATTTAATGTAATTCCGTGATGCCGGATTAATGCTGATACCATCAAGGTAGGTTACGTATTTTTGTCTTTGCTCATTGTATGGAATACTAGGGCGTTTCGCCTATTCTAGTATGTCCATGGAGTATCTATTTCGTTCCCATTATCTTTGTCCCCTTTTCGTCGTATCTTTTTGTGTAGGTATTTGGTCCGGTTTACTGAGTAACGTTTGTTCAACAGTAAGACCTATGCCATATATCTTATCTTTTTGTTTGCCTCTTATCTTAGGATTGCGTTTTCATATGCAAGTCCATGAGTTTGGCTTAATCCCTTTCTGACGTAACTTATTTTGATGGGTATCTTTTATTTTGTGTTGCAATAACTTTCTCGTAATTATTTTTAATATCGGTTACTTGCCCCTTTTTGTGTTTATTCTTTTACGTCATATCTACGCGCGCTTTTATTAATACTCCGTCCCCCTCGTACTCCCTCATCTCCTTCAGGGCTATTTGAGCTACCGTTCGCTCCTTTGACGGTAGACTCACTTTCCCCGACTCTTTGTCTAGCCCTTTTAAACTTTATTTTTCCCAATGTAATTTTACTCTTTACGAGTATACTTTCCCAGATGTGTTTCCCCCTTTACCGTTATCTCCTACCGATCATGACATTTACGTTTCGGTCCTTTCGACCGTTATTTTACCTAGTATCGCATGTTTGTCGTCCACTTAACCTCATTCATAGCATGTAATGCTTCCTCGTCATTCCTTGATGTTATCTCTTTGGTCAATACATTACCTCTTCTTTGCCTATGTGTTGAGTATGTGTACCTTATTTAGTCTTTATTTCTTTAGGCTAAGCTAAGCTAGGCCCATAATGTATAGCGCATTCGAATAGAACTTGCATTCACATGGCAGTGAATGTACGTTCAATCCATCGCCTCTGATACCTTCATAACCTTAGTCCGGTTTAGTGGGACCAACGCCAGGCTAATCGGTACACACTTCCACTGCGAACTACATCTTGCGAAAGGCCAGACGGCACAAATGCTAGGGCACACACAGCAGGCGTTGTGTCGGCATTGTTGGATCGCTGGGGCTGGGAGGTCCTCTATCACCCGCCATATTCTCCCGATATCAGTCCCTGCGACTATGATCTCATCCCGAAGATGAAGATGACAATGACGTTAAGCAGGCTGCCGAGCGCTCTCTTCGTACCATCAATAGATTGGGCAGTGCCAACGGGATCCAACGACTTCCGCATCGCTGGGAACACGTTGTATGCAACGGTGGGGACTACATCGAGGGCCTGTGAAACTTGGAACAATCTAAGTGAGTTATTAATCCAGTTATAACTAAGGTGCCAAAACTAAAAAACCAACCTATGTATATCGAAAGAATTAGGCAACATTATCCTGCGATTCCAAGCATTAAATTTATTTCTACGATAGTTAGTTCGATTTTGACAGACGATGTGGTAGGCAGAATAGGTAGTTGAAGGCTGCATATTATCACTTAAAGTGTGTTTGGAACACATTTGGTGCGTCAACTGTTATTATTATGATTTGAAAAGTTTATGATTGATAAGAATGAGGAGATGTAAGCCTCCATGGCTTAGGCGGCAGCACGCCGGCCTCTCACCGCTGGGTCCGTGGTACAAATCCCGCTCACTCCATGTGAGATCTGTGCTGGACAAAGTGGAGGCAGACAGGTTTTTCTCCGGGTACTCCAGTTTTCCCTGACAATATTTCATTCCAGCAACACTCTCCACTATCATTTCATTTCATCTGTCATTCATTTAATCATTGCCCCGGAGGAGTGAGTCAGGCCTCGGCAGCCGGCACAGTTCATATCCTCGCCGCTAGATGGGGGCTTCATTCATTCCATTCCTGACCCGGTCGGAGACTGGAAGCAGGCTTTGGATTTTCTTTTTTTTTTTTTCAAGAAAGAGGAGAGACTTACTTTGTAATTTTAGAACAGTATTTTCTTTAAAAGCTGGTTACTTTCTACTTTCAGGAAGTTGCAGAAGTTATTAAAATTATTTGATTGAAACTAGGAAGTTGCAGAACATTAAGGTAATTGGACAACGTATTTTTTTAATATTAATGAAGAATTAATAACTAAAGTATATGAGATGTACTAGAAAATCGATATAATTCGTAAGAATTTATGCTATTTGTATTCTTTTTAATATATTGTTACGTGCCACCCCCCTAGTGACACTTTTGTTAACTGGATTACGGTGGGTTGAAGCACAACACAGATTGTTCCTTTAAAGAAATAATTAATTTTATTACGGCCAGAAAGATACACTACTCTTCAGCAAATACAAGCAATTAGAACCTTACTCCAGTTTCCTCAAGTCTCTTCCTTATGGAGAGCTCTTGTCCCCTTTCACTTGTCAACAAACCACAGAAGTTAATCCGTCCTAATGAGTCTGGTGGCCTTGACAGAAACGACCTGCTCCTCTTCCTTATGTACACAAACTACAGTTACTTACGATAACCTGCTACACGCTGCTTCGCTGTCCACGAGCTGCGAAACAATGTCACTGGATTTCGTAACTCGCACGGCACTTCGCCACAATACCTCTGTCGCTCAGTGAAATCACACTCGCTCAAAACACAGGCAGTCCCCTGTATGCTTCTCAATCCCTCGCTGTCAAGAGAATCGGCTTCACTAGGGGTTTCGCAAGTCACCACACTTCTGTCGCTCAGGATAAACGCTCGCACTAGCTCGTAAAACACACACACCCTGCTTGACAGGTCGCTCTTATATAGCAGGCCGGTGACTCAATAAATGCTTCTAGACCCATCCAGGGTTCACGGCTTCTCGAGGTTTCCATCACTGGCTGAGTCAAGAATATTCTGGACCATCCCTTCGTCCTAGTAGTCCTGTTGCATAAGGCGCACGCAATACACTGAGGCAGAGCACAGCCCAGCCCGGGGGCAGTTGTGACTCATGCGGCGAGCGATGAAACAAACTCACAGCCGTAACAATATTTTATGCGATTCTTATTGTGATTTTGATTGCCATTTTGATGTTATTGTGATGTATAGTTCGTGTATATTTATTCCACTTCTGAAAGTTATTTATATGTATTATTGGAGAAGCTTTGTTATGAAAGATAATTCCGCAGTGTTGCGATGTATGATTAAAAAAAAGGTGAATATGTGTGCCCATGGTTATTGAAGATTAAGCCTTTATTTTGAAAAGGCGATATTTAAGTTAATGGTGTTGTAAAAACAGCTGTTTATTAAATTCAAATTAATAACTGATGTATATGAGATGTACTACAAAATCGATATAATTCGTAAGAATTTATCCTACTTGTATTATTCACGATTTCGACGATAGTTTGAATATCCAGAAACCAGAACAGACAATGATTCCTAATATTTTGAGGAAATAAGGTGCTGATATAAATGTTATGTTGACATTGTGATGTTAAAAGGGAAGTGAAGTTTTATGAAACAACGATAACCTCAAGGGAGAATCCATAGACATACGTTGAATGACTACCAGGGTTGTATATATGTTATTCTTGTTCATAGTCGTGTTGTATATATAATTATTTTAGAATAGAGTACGTAATTTTATTAATTTTTAGATTTAATTGCGTATTCGTTAGAAACGTTAGGAGTTATTGTATAGAGTAAGATTTATTATTGTTATCTGAATTTACGAGTGCACAGAACAGTTACTTTCATTTTTGTTTTGCCTCGTTAACCGTATTTTATTCGTGGATTTTTTTCATTTGGAACTCGTAACGGATGTAGGCTATATTATATTTTTAAGTGGTCTATTTAACAGACATCAAATCGACAGATGAAAAGCTGAAGGAAGTAGGAGACTTCTGTTACTTAGGAAGCAAAATAACCACTGATGGAGGAAGCAAAGAGGATATAAAAATTAGGTTGGCTCAGGCAAGGAAAGCATTTCTACAAAAAAGGAATCTGTTGACATCGAATATAGATTTAGGTATTAGGAAGTCATTTTTGAAAGCCTTTGTCTGGAGCGTGGTGCTCTATGGAAGTGAAACTTGGACTATTGGTGCAGCAGAAAAGAGGAGAATTGAAGCATTTGAAATGTGGTGTTACAGGAGAATGATGAAGATCAGATGGGTAGATAGGGTTACAAACGAAGAGGTATTAAGACGAGTGGGAGAGGAGATATGTTTCTGGAGACTGCTAATGAAGAGAAGAGATAGGTTAGTAGGACACATACTAAGACACCCAGGAATAGCAAGCTTAGTTATGGAAGGAAGGGTTAAGGACAAGAACTGTAGGGGTAGACCAAGGTTAGAATATGTTAAACAGATTGCCTCGGATGTAGGGTGTGGTAGCTATGTACAGATGAAACGATTAGCACAGGACAGGGAGGCATGGAGGCTGCATCAAACCAGTCAAAATACAGAAGATTCAAACAACAACAACAACAACAACAATTAACGGAGGCAAGGTCAGCTACGTGCGACCGTACTTATTTATTGTACAATTTTATTTTAGGTAGGCTATTTTTAAGTAGGTTTTTTAGGAGTGTTATTTTTAATTAGTGTATTTTGTTTATCCTGAATACATTAGCGAGCACGCCTTGGTTTGCTCGTCCTTTGGTTAGAAATCCATCTCATATTTTACCGTAGTTCATAAGATGATGTGCTAAGGTTAAAGGCGCTCATTTTCCACCCATAGTTACTCGAGATTCAGGAATCTCATGTTCGAGCTGCAATTAGGTTTCCGGTTTTAGCCTACTTTTCACATTTTGAAAAAATGAGGAAAAAGTAGACTTATGAGATCGGGCAAATGTGTGTCTGTCTGCCTGTCTGTCTGTCCTTCAGTCTGACTGTCTGTCTGTCCTTCTGTCTGTCTGTCTGTCTGTGTGTGTGTGTGTGTCTATCAACTCCTAAACGGCTGCAGCAATCGAAACAAAATTTGGTAGGAGTAAAGATCTATACCTGAATATCTCACGGCCATATTTGAAAATGATATCAGTGCTACCAACTGCTGAAAAATCGCAATTGAAATTTGAACTCCACGTTGGATATCTTGGAAGGTATGAATGTGAGCTATTTCAAAATTGGCACATGTATAGATAATAATATTGCTGTTTAATTTCCTGGAGGCCATACATGGCAGTGTTACCAAAGTGATTATAAGCCTGCTGATTGGTCAAAATTTTAAATGCATATAACTTTTAAACTATCAATTGGATTTCAACCAAATTTCGTATGTGGTATGTGAACATAAACAGATATGACTATGGGTATTCTTAAGATCCACCAGGGCTGCCAACTGTTAATAAAATTGTCTCAATTATTTTTATCCAAATACCCATGTATCGGAAAGTATGCAAGCCGGCAGCTTTAAGCTATGCACACGTATAGAACCTAACATTCTATATTAATTTGGAGTAACTTATATACATCAGTGATACCAACATGATTCTAAGCCTGCTGAGAGGTCCATTTTTAATTACATGTAACTTCTATACTATCATTTGGATTTCAACCAAATTTCGTGTGTGCTATTTGTACCATAACAGATATGACTATGCCGATTCTTAAGAGTAACCAGGGCTGCCAACTGTTAATAAATACTGTCCCTATTTTTTTACCCTAATATCAATATATCAGAAAGTATGCTAGCCAATAGCTCTAAACTTTGCACACGTATAGTACCGGGCATTCTAGATTTATTTGGAGTAACTAATATAGGCCTACGCCAGTGCTGCCAACATGATTCTAAGCCTGCTGATAGTTCCAATTTTAAAATGCATGTAACTTCTATACTAACAAATGGATTTCATTCAAAATTGACACAACAATAGATCATATTATTTCAGATTATTTCTGACCAATACATGTATGTCATTGTTGCCAACATGCTTTTACGTGTATTAATAGATCCAATGTCTAACTCCATGTAACGTCCTTTGGACTTCAACCAAATTTTGTATTCTGTACCTTAAGGGATGGAACAAAGAATATATTCAGTCACCAGGGCTGCCAACTGTAGTTCTCTATTAGGCTACATTATGCCAGGTATACAGTATTTCGAACTAATTAGAAATTTCGATATTACCAACTTAATTTCGTCATTATTCTAGATAGATCCATATAGATTAATCATTGGCATGAATCTTAAATTTTAAGAAAAGTAGGCTCTTTAGTTCATCACGGAACTTCTTGTTCTTTGTGTAATCCAACGTACACCATCAACTTCCATCTTAAGTTCCTTCTTCTTCTCCTTCTTCTTCTTCTTCTTCTTCTTCTTCTTTCCTAGCGTATTTCCCGCAAGGTCTGCTTGCTTGGTTGTTGTTCGCCATTTCTTCCTGTCAACGACATCTTCAGGTTGGAGACCGCACACCAGTAGGTTTTCACTGATTCTATCCATCCATCGTTTCTTTGGGCGCCCAAGGGGTCGATGACCTCCTGGATCGTATCGGAGGGCCGTTTTTTTTATCACAGAGTTGTCTTAACTACTCTCCCCCCAGGGGCTCACATCTAGTGGGACGTGGGTTGGCGACCACGGGGCCCCAGCTGAGTCCGGCATTGCTTCCACTTACTTGTGCCGGGCTCCTCTCCGTCTTCTTTCCTGACGACTTCACTTGGTCAACTCTTGTTCTCTTCCGGCCCCAACGGTATTATGGTATCCGAGGCCTAGGGAGTCTCTTCCTTTCCCACCTTTATTGGCCCTTGTCTCATCTTTTCTGATACCCTCCTTCTGCGAGGGATCAGCCTTCTTTTTCTTTTCATGTTCTCTCCTGCCTTCTGCTCAAGGTCCTCAAGGAGGCCGGGTGTAAGTAGACCCACCAATTGTGGTGTACCCTGGATATTGCTACACCCTCAAGGGCTCACGGCTGGTGAGTTCGGGAGTAGGCGACCCCGAGGGATTCCTGAGCTGGGTCCGGTTTCCCCCTTTTGTCCATTACCTGTGGGGTTGACCCTCTCCTCTTTCACTTTCCTATCTGCCTTTCATGGCTCTCCTTCCTTCCAAGTTCCTCAATCCGCATTCTTCGAGAGTTGAGGGCATTTCTTTTCCTCCTATCCTTTATTTGCCTTATTCTCCTTTTGTTTTCCATTTCTTCTTCTAGTATGTAAGTTAGTTATAGTTATAGTTTACATTTCATTATCATCCTAACGATCACCCAAACCATTAGCGGCGGATAACCTAGATGTTATGCCCCTTAAAACAACAATTATCATCATCATCTTCACTTCTAGTGACATGCCCATACCAACGAAGACGTGCTTCCCATCATTATGTCTTTAATTGTTGCAACTCCCATATGCTTCCTTACATGTTCATTTCTGACATGGTCAAGTCTTGTAATACCCATGGACCAACGCAGCATTTTCACTTCCATACCATGGAGAGCTTATTCGTGTTTGGTTGAAGCGGGCCAACGTTCTATGCCATACAGTGCCACTGGCCTTATCATGGTCTTGTTACTAATAAAGTCGTTTCTCCCCGTTACCAAAGAATAACGGTCACTAGTAACTGCGCAGCAGGTAACACTCTGCCCGAAATAAGCCCGAAAACCCTCGGGACTCACCAATCTAAAGATTAAAGGAATATTGCATGGGCGCTGAGGTCCCCGGCTGAACAACCGCGGTCTCACGCAGACGAGTCGCTTATTTTGGACATTTATATATGGACTAGCAGAAGTACCCATTCTTCGAACGGTCTTCGGTATTAATAACCAGACGTTATCAATTGAGCTACTGTTGCAATGGTTAAGGGCTTGGAATCTGTTTGTAGACAAAGAAATATCTACCCCGCCCAGGATTCGAACCCAAGATCTCTAGATTCACAGTCATGCGCAATAACCCCACGGCTATTTCGACTACGCAAATATTGTGCATAAGATGGTGACTTATTTCCACGTTCCAATAATACTGCATTACGGAATTAAGTTTCATTTATATTTTGCTTGTTTCGATAATGTTCCTGAGTGACATTGAGTATAAAATGCCTTATGCCGACTACTTACAATGTTTGATATTAAGGCATTTTACCATTTAACAAGATGTTCAGTAAAGAACATATAGCCTACTTTCTCCTAAATGCATGGGTATTGTTATAACTCTTTGTCCTTTTCAAGGAGTATAATTGAATGTTGGTTGTAGTAGCTTGTTGTAATACAATGTGCTATAGGGATATTAAACATGAATATGAGCTGCCCTTTGCTAGTGCTACCTCTGTAAAAAAAATCATTCAATTCGGTTTCACCGTGTTTGAATTGATCTGGGGAATGGATTTGCACACATACATGGCCGCTATTTGCAAACTATTGGGCTGATGATCTAGCAGTTTGGTCAGAATATGCTTCCCACATAAAGATTTGTTGTTGCAAAATTTGGTAGAGACTAGATTATTAGGTTGGTCGTAATTATATTTTAGCCTTTAACATTTGGGTGGCCGCGATTACGTTTCCGTCAAGATGGCGGTGATATAAAACATGACACTGAGGTGACCTTTTCTAGTGCTACCTCTGTACCAAATTTCGTTCCATTCGGTTTCACCGTGTTCGAATTAATAGGGGGAATCGATTTTCACACAAAGATGGCCGCCATCCGCAAAATATTAGGCTAATGACCTATTAGTTTGGTCAAAGGATGCTCCCTCCATAAAGGTATGTTGTTGCAAAATTTGGTAGAGACCGGATGATTAGGTTAATCGTAATTTGCTATATGCTTTGAACATTTCTGTGGCCGCCATTACGTTTCCGTCAAGATGGCGGCGATATAAAACATGACACTGAGGTGCCCTTTGCTACTGCTACCTCTGTACCAAATTTCGTTCCATTCGGTTTCACCGTGTTCGAATTATTAGGGGGAATCGATTTTGACACAAAGATGGCCGCCATCCGCAAACTATTAGGCTAATGACCTGTTAGATTTGTCAAAGGATGCTTCCTCCATAAAGGTATGTTGTTGCAAAATTTGGTAGAGATCGGATGATTAGGTTAGCCGTAATTTGATTTAAGCTTTGAATATTTGTGTGGCCGCCATTACGTTTCCGTCAAGATGGCGGTGATATAAAACATGGCACTGGGGTGCCCTTTGCCAGTGCTACCTCTGTACCAAATTTCGTTCCATTCGGTTTCACCGTGTTCGAATTAATAGGGGCAATCGATTTTCACACAAAGATGGCCGCCATCCGCAAACTATTAGGCTGATGACCTATTAGTTTGGTCAAAGGATGCTGCCCCCATAAAGGTATGTTGTTGCAAAATTTGGTAGAGATCGGATGATTAGGTTAGTCGTAATTTGATTTAAGCTTTCAACATTTGTGTGGCCGCCATTACGTTTCCGTCAAGATGGCGGCGATATAAAACATGACACTAGGGTGCCCTTTGCTAGTACTACCTCTGTACCAAATTTCGTTCCATTCGGTTTCACCGTGTTCTAATTAATAGGGGCAATCGATTTTCACACAAAGATGGCCGCCATCCGCAAACTATTAGGCTGATGACCTATTAGTTTGGTCAAAGGATGCTGCCCCCATAAAGGTATGTTGTTGAAAAATTTGGTAGAGATCGGATGATTAGGTTAATCGTAATTTGATTTAAGCTTTGAACATTTGTGTGGCCGCCATTACGTTTCCGTCAAGACGGCGGCGATATAAAACATGACAGTAGGGTGCCCTTTGCTAGTACTACCTGTGTACCAAATTTTGTTCCATTCGGTTTCACCGTGTTCGAATTAATAGGGGCAATCGATTTTCACACAAAGATGGCCGCCATCCGCAAACTATTAGGCTGATGAGCTATTAGTTTGGTCAAAAGATGCTGCCCCCATAAAGGTATGTTGTTGCAAAATTTGGTAGAGATCGGATGATTAGGTTAGTCGTAATTTGATTTAAGCTTTGAACATTTGTGTGGCGGCCATTACGTTTCCGTCAAGATGGCGGCGATATAAAACCTGACACTGAGGTGTCCTTTGCTAGTGCTACCTTTGTACCAAATTTCGTTCAATTTGCGCTCAGCGTGTTCGAATTGATAGGGGGGACACACATTCAGAGTACACACACTCACACACACACACACACACACACAGACTCACACACACACATACATACAGACAGACACACTTTTTTTCGCCCTGTAGTGATCTCATAAGTCTACTTTCATTTTTTGCAAAAATCGAAAGTAGGCTAAAAATACTGATACTCTGCCCAATTAGTCACGGCAGTCTGGCATCGAACTCAGGTCTCATCAGAGAAGACCAGGCACATGGTGATGCCTAGGGTCGAACCATTGGTCTCTAAGGGGGAGCAATTATAGGGAACCCACAGAGCAATGAGAGGTATACTGACATATATTAGTCTAGCGTGATTTCACGATTTATATGTGAAAATCATAGCAATTTAAAGGAGGAATTGTAGCCAAATGCATAGGAAATATACGTTTTCAGAGCATACGAAAACGAGAGAAGGCGAGTTTGGCAGTTTACAAATGACCCTTAGCGAGTGGGCGGAGTAGCCTAGGCGCCAACCGCACTACTTACGTCTGGGGCGGAGAGACAGCTCAAAATTAATGACCCGGGTATCCACCATTCGACAACGGGGCAAGCCGCATGCACAAGGAAATTAATTAATTCCAGCTAAATGGAACATTGCAATGCATTGAAATATACACACAGATGAATATATTTACGGAGAAGTAATTTAGGAGTGGTTTTTCACCTAAATTGATGCCTATATCTCCAAATGACCGCATTACAACCTAACTCACGCTCAAGAGCAGGGATATTGTAACCAGCCAGCGGGGAACCCCCACCGTGGCGTCATAACGCGCTGAACTAAGGCAATTAATTGTAATTAATTGGCCGAAGCGATCGCCGGCCCACGAATGTTTTTGAAACCTCCACACCTAAATAAACAAGATGCAGATGTCATTTCGACTGAAGAGGGATTATTTCAAGAAGGGAGTCGCTCTCACATGTCCCGTGAACTATTTTGTGCAAGAACCCTTTATAAGGGGGAGCAGCCCACGCGAAGTCAGTTGAAAGCAAGCAGTTGAAAGAGCCAGTTGAAAGTAGTCAGAAGCAGTTGATCTACAGTCGCTCGAGTTGAAAGTTGTTAGTTGACCGACAGCAGTTGGAAGTTAGTCTTTTGTCTACATTCGCTCTACAGTAAGCACGCCAAGTATTAAAATATCAACGCTCCGTCGTTGAAGACAATGGAAGCAAGTATAAGCTTCATAAATAATCATGAAGTGCGTCGAAAGTAAAGTAATGCAGATATTTATCTATGACCTGACGCAGATATAAAGTCGCTACAGCGAAAAGGAACTTATAATGTTTTCGAACAGTTCTTATACCGGGAGGTATTGTCAGAATTGTATGACATTATCATCAGGATCACTACAGTGATGGGAGCGTGGAAGTCATTGCCACCTAACCAGGATAGTGAGCTGAACGTGATTGCAGGGAACGAGGATCGAACATCCGTAAAACGCTACTAGATTTCACGTAGACCAGCGGTTGTCATAATTGCATCGCATCTCTGAGATCAAGCGTAGGAGAAGTCCGGATTAAGGATCAACATGTGAAGTAATGGATCAAGTGTACATAAATTGTGAAATAATGATTTAAAGTGTTCATGTGTCTAATGGTTAATAATCAGTGTATAGCAGTGGTAAAGGCCACTTATAAAAATATGTGTATCATGTGGCAAGTGTGTGAATCTCAGTGTTGTGTTAAGAATATCATGATGGCTTAAACCAAACATCATGGTAGCGCTCAGGCTGAGGAGCTGGCATTTTCCAGCAAGAAGGAAAAAAGTGAGTACACATGCAATTATATCCTTATAACTGAATAGTTCACCATGTAACGATTTATCACTTTGAGATTAAAAGATGTAATAGTCACTTACTGAACGAGTTTTCACCACTCGTCTTGAATAAAGTATGGCTTGGAAGGTGATTTGTTTAGGACCCTTTAGGTCAAAAATAGTGATGGACCTAACGGTAACGGTAAATGAATAATAATAATAAACTGGGGTCGGCAACAATAAAGTAATGGGCAAATTTGGCCTAAATAATGTTCAAATAGTGTCATGTCTAATTTAAAGATACTGTAATTTGGTAAACAGTAAAAATGTAACGTGGAATATAGTGAAATACGAGAGCTTTTTCAGTGTCAGTGAAAATTTGAATGAATATTTGATATGGTCAATCCTTAGGATTATGTTTGAGGACCATTAAATTAAAGTAAGCCAGTAAATTTATACATTTGTGTTAGGAGCTATGTAAAGCTTTGGCTTAAGTAGTATAACAGAGAGAACGCAGGTGCCTTAATAATGGAGTCATCTATGTGAAATATTGTTTGAGCCGCATGTATAGCGTGCAGATTAACGTAGAATCCAGTGATTTACGTAAGATAATCGCGGGGATTGACTAGAATAGCTTGCGCGTTAGGTGAAAAGTTGGCTGAATCTTCGAGGAGTATCGCCTTTGTGCATACTGTATTATACGCAGCGAGTTGGATAGATCCTGTCTATTTCCAACGCTTGCATGAATTATGGCCACTATTGACGTCCGTCGAGACGCAGTGAGCATTTGTACCAATGGTCTACCCTGATAGGTAGGATCATATTCGTCGTCTAGGAACGCAGATTTCCTGATATATTACTGACAGCTGCTGGTGAAAACCGTGGGGTTTCACTATGATGCGCGTCTTAAAGCCACATAATCACCATAGAACAGCAAGGCTATCACTAGAATTCCACCCCAGCCATGAATGTTTATTAAGGAGCCAGTTTGAGCCCAAATACACTATAAAGATAGGTGTTAATTAATTAAATGACTCAATTAATTAGGAACCACGCCTAGCGTATCTGTACTGTTATATAATTGTAAACAAGTTTGACCTTGACGATAGAGAGAGAAAGGTAATGTGGATCATTTCCGTGGCGGCCATCTTGGTTAGCCAGCTGGAACGAATTTTATGACCTGCTGAGGGGGAGAAAGGTCCGTCGACCGATCCCTTGTCATTTACAGTCACAGTAGGACACTGAGGAATCTCGGTATTTAAATATGCAATTAAGATATGAGTATTATAATGATGCCAATTGAATTAAATGGTGTGTGGCAAGTCACATACGTTGTTGGATCTTAGAAATCAGATAATATTTGGCGAAGTTATCCTCTGAGGAGGAAAGCTGAACCAAAATAATGTAGGCATCTTCTTTAAAGTGCATTTTGCCAGTTCATGCTAATTTATGCAAACGGGTATGTGTTTTTCCCAGAACATGACACAGTTGTAACTATGGTAAGCCCGACAAAACACAGAGAATCGTTATATGGTGAAACTATAAAATATTCTATCCATGTTTATTTTTTTTAAGGAGCATGTACCACTGTCCTAGATCGTTCATAGGGATGGAAAGAAGGAAGATGATTCGCACGACACAACAAATATTTGTTAATAAATGCAGAATATAATGAATTTTTGCTAGTTAAAGTAAATGCCGTAAGAGGCGAAATAATGTCTTAGTAATATCATTTTTATGTGACATGTGATTTTTGTGTTAAGATACTCCCATTAACTAAAATTGTGTCACATGATGAACACTATGGAAACCTTGTAATCTGAACTATTATTGACAGGATGTTAGAATTAGGTTTGAGTGCAGTGTAGCACTATTTTTAAGAAGAAAGCTCACAGAATAACCCTGTTTTATTTGTGGGAATTAAATGTAATTTGTCCTTTGATTTGTATTTATTGTATAGCCATGATTTTAGACCAGTAAATGTTTTATTTGTAGGAATGTTGTGTATTTCCTGTAGAAGTAGTTACCTGGTAGACTCAAATCCTGAGCATGTGGTCGTATTGTGGGCAGGAACGTCCCATACCTCGAAAGACCGTGAGCTAGTTGGGATACGAACACATGGTCCACATGGTGACAATCGGGTACAATACGAAGACTTCGAACTTGTACCATGTCATTTGTTTAAATCACTTGACACCAGATTTCACATGAGCGTTTTCCGTTCAGTACGTCATATACATTCCACATGGCCAAGAGTGCGTCATGGAATCAATTTTCGACATCGCGCGCTGATTGTTTCTCTTACCAGTGCCAGCTGGATCGATCGATCGAGTTGGCAGTGCGTCTTATACTTCCGTTCGATCCACCACTGCCAGCTAGGGCACACTTCCATTCGATCGATCGAATGGGCAGTGCATACTTCCGTTGTCTACCACTGCCAGCTAGTACACTTCCGTTTGATCGATCGAGCGGGCAGTGCATACTTCCGTTGTCCACCACTGCCAGCTAGTAGACTTCCGTTTGATCGATCGAGCGGGCAGTGCATACTTCCGTTTGATCCACCACTGCCATCTCGATCGTTCCGATCCACTTCCGTCCCCAATTTTCAAAATCACTCCCACAAATCTATCCAGCAACCGAGCGGAAAGACGTTACACATCAAAATGATTAGTTAAAATGTTCTCTCAAACTAAATTTAGCTAACGTGTTCTTCCTGACGTACAAAAACAAAATTGGAAAACTCTTCGACGAATCGTAATACACGTCACATACAAACTGACTCTCACCGTTGTGTCAAGTCCCCAACCACAGGAAGAACCCTTTAATAAATACACAGTATTTCAGTGACTTGGCGCCATTTCAGTTGCAGCATTTACGCGTGCTCGGGAATCGAGAATGGTTTCGCCATCCGAAGTGATGAGAGAACCAGGGTACTTAAATTTAGTGGTTTTATTGGGTTGATGGTCTTAAATGTTAATGGTACCATTGGTCGGTGTGCCACATTTAAGATATTCGGTTTTTCCTATATTGAGTTTTAAACCATTTTAGCCCAGACGATTTAGGAATAAGGATACAAGGTGAACAAATAAATATGATTAGATTTGCAGATGACATTGCCATAGTTGCAGATAGTGAACAACATCTCAAACAAATAATAGGAAAAATGGAGGAAATCATGGGTAATGAATACAAGATGAAAATAAATAAGTCAAAGACGAAAGTTATGGTCTGCGATAAAAAGGCAGACTCAAGTATGAAATTAGTGGTGGGCAACAAATCACTAGAAAATTTTCAAGAATTTAAATATCTCGGAAGTAAAATTACCAAAGATGGAAGAAACAAGGAAGAAATCAAATGTAGAATTTTACAAGCCAAATTAGCATTTCACAAAAAGAAACGTTTATTCACTACAAATTCCATTAATCTTAAAACCAGAAAACGATTGTTAAAAGCGTATGTTTGGAGTATTGCCCATTATGGTTGCGAAACGTGGACAATTGGAAAAGAAGAAAAAATGAGGATAAATTATTTTGAACAATGGTGTTATAGAAGAATACTAAAAATTAGCTGGACAGAAAAAATAACGAATGCTGAAGTATTTAAAAAGGTGGAGGAAAATTATACCTTATGGAAAAGCATAAAGAGGAGGAGGACTAGACTGATAGGACATATTTTGTGACACGGTAGCCTGCTGAAAACGGTATTGGAGGGAATGGTTGAAGGCAAAAGATGTCGAGGAAGACCACGCCTACAATATGTACAGCAAATCATGTCTGATGGATGCCGAAACTATGAAGAGATGAAGAGGAAAGCTATAAATAGAGCCGACTGGAGAATTTCCGCAGACCAATCCATGGATTGAATATTTAAGAAGAAGATCTTTCCAGCACATAACACGATTTTCGAGATTTTCTCCAGTTTGATCAGCGAGAAATACATCATCAGCATATAAGATTGTCCATGGGTGAGTTGTTTGTATGTCGGCAGTTACTATATCCTTACATAAATGTCCAAAATGAGGGACTCGTCAGCGTGAGACTCCATTTGTTCATCCGGGGACCTCAGCGCCTATGCAATCCTCCTTTCATCTTTGGATTGGCGAATGCCGAGGGTGTTCGGGCTTATTTCGGGTGGAGTGTTACCTGTTGCGCCGTTACTTGTGACCGTTATTCTTTGGTAACGGGGAGAAACGACGTTATTAATAACAGTATAATAATAATAATAATAATAATAATAATAATAATAATAATGATAATAATAGTAATAATAATAACTCCGCTATGCCGGTCCCAAGCCCGGGGCCTTGTCACGTAAGTGACGAGGAAGGAGGAGGGGGAGGAGTAACAACCTCGTTAAAAAACCAGGGTTCACTTGGCCCGAGTGATAGCACCCTCTGAGGGCTCCTTGCTAGGATTACAGCGAAGACCTCAACGGCAGTGAAGGCGGAGAGAATGGATCTCGGTACGGCGGAACTGGCGGAAGAGGCATACCATTCTGCGAAATCAACATTGCGTCTGACTTGAAACAAGCGGCAAAGTGGTCAGCGTCTGTTTCTCTAATTGAGGCGGCTGCACTAAAATCTTCTCGAACTCAAAAATCGAGTCGAATACCTGTGGTCTCAACTGAGATCACCACAAAAACAAAACTCAATTTGAGCGCATGATGGAAAAGACGATCATAGAATCACTAACCCAGGCACCAGTCGATAGACTGGACTCACCTCATCATAGGATTCTGGGGGATCAGGGACCCCATGCGGAGAAGAATCGGAGCTTCTCAAGAACTCTTCACACTCTCAAAACTCGACGCAAGAATTTTATTGGCACAATTAATGTGAACACCCTCACTAAAACAGGCAAATTAAAACAACTCACTAACGCCCTAGAAAAATTTGACCTCAAAATCACCGCACTTCAAGAGACACGCACGATTCACGGATGAAGAACACTTTAATACCGAGAATTTCAGAATCTATAAAGGCAAACCTGCCATAAAAGTTAGAGGCAAACTACCACTCCTGAGAACCGGTTTCGCCATACACAATTCCGTACTCGACTCAGTCATCGATTTCTCTTCTCCCAACGAAAGAGTATCTCTGCTCTCAGTAAAGTCAGCCAATAAAGCTTACACACTGATCAACGTCCACGCTCCCATAAATCAACTCAACAAATCCGATCCTGAAACTATGGACAATTTCTGGGAAACTCTCGAAGAAACAACCAACAAAATACCAAGGCACCATGTGAAGATCTTATTGGGCGATTTTAATGCCCAGTTAGGTAAGGAAAGAAAATTTAGTGATACCACAGGCCCCCATACTAAGCACGAACGTACCAACGGGAATGGTGAAAGACTAATTGGCTTCTGCAGAAACGTTGAACTTAAGATCATGAGCACACTATTTCAAAAACCTCCGCACAAGTTAACCACATGGAGATCACCCAATATTAGACAGGGTGAATACCAAATTGACCATATCGCAATTTCCAAGAAAAACACAAAAGAAATTTTAAACGTCCGAGCTCGCAAAGGCGCCTATGAATCAGACCATCATCTTCTCCAAATTAAGACGAAATTCCAACCCAATAGAAAGCAAAAAGGCCCACCCAAAAATATCAAACCAGATCCAGAGTACTTGAAACTCCACAAAGAAGAAATCATAATGCAAATTAATCAGGAGACATCAACAGACTGGCAGAAAATAACGAAGAAAATTCAGGAAGTCATGAAACTAGGACAACCTCCCCGCACAAGAAAACATCGTTGGTGGAATGCAATTTGCGATCGGGCAGTTGACAACCGAATGACTGCGTGGAAAAAGTTTAACAGTCACAAAACTGATGAAAACTGGGAGAACTTTCTTAAAAACCAAAAATATGCCTCCAAAACAATTAGGAAAGAAAAACGAGGATTTGACAACAACAGACTCCATGAAATCCAGCAGGATTTCACCCAACATAATACTAGAAACTTCTACAAGACGTTTAGAAAAAACTTAAAGGGATATCAGGCGCCCAGCATGTGCTTCAAAAAACCCGATGGCACGTTGGAAAGCAACGCGAAAGAAAACTGTAAAATATTAGCCCAATACTTCAACTCCCTTCTTAACTGCGAACCACCCCAAGAAAAATTTGCCTTCACTCCTCCGGTTTCCACACACCCGGACTCACAACCCCCTGACCTTGAAGAAATTCAGGAGATCATTCAAAAGCTCAAAAATAACAAAGCACCAGGAGAAGATGGGATCATTGCTGAATTCTGGAAACTGAACGATCCTACACTTACGCAGAAACTTCATCACCTTATTTCAGACATATGGATGATGGAGCGAATACCAGAAGACTGGAAATGTGCTCTAATTCTTCCGTAACACAAAAGGGGTGATAAAACAGACATGAGTAATTACAGGGGAATCTCCCTGCTCCCTATTGCTTATAAAATCCTCTCCAAGGCACTTTTAAACAGGCTATAACCCCAGGTGGATCCGCTAATTGGTGAATACCAAGCCGGATTCAGGAAAGGGCGATCATGTGCTGAACAGGTGTGGAGCTTAAAAACAATATTACAAATGAGAAAATGTAGAAATACAGTAATAACATTCGTCGACTTCAGAAAAGCATATGACTCTGTAGACCGCGAAACCCTTTTTATGATCACGAAAGAATTCGGGATAGACAGAAAGACCCGAAAAATCATTGAACAGACGCTTACAGGAACTATGTCCAAAGTGAAATTCATGGGTGAAATATCGGAGCCCTTTCTCATCAAAACTGGAGTTCGACAGGGGGACGGATTATCCCCAATGCTCTTTAATATTGTTCTAGAAAAGATCATTAGGAAATGGTAACCTCATGTAAAAGGCATTCAAATTGGAATCAAAAAAGAGAACCGTCTTACAGTCAAGTGCCTCGCTTTTGCGGACGATATTGCCATTATCACTAACACCAGACATGAAGCCATACACGCAGTGGAAAAATTACATGAAATTGCTCAAAGAACCGGACTACAAATTTCTTATGAAAAAACCCACAATATGGAAAGACGGCCAGAAAATAACTCTTCTTTAATCACACAATACGGTAAAATAACACAAGTCCCCCATTTTAAATACCTTGGTGAAATCATACAGTCCTCGGGACTAAACCGAATCGCCAATGAACAAAGAATCACCAAACTACAGAAGGCCTACAAGCTAACGTGGGCTCACTACAACAAGAAGTGCATCTCGCTGGACGCAAAATTAAGGCACTATACAACGGTGATTCTTCCGGAAGCAACTTACGCAGCCGAAACAATGGTGATCGACGGTCATTCCAAAATTAAGGATATAGAAAAACAGGAAAGGAAAATTCTCAGAAAGATTTACAGGACAGTTAATAATAACGGTATTTGGATGAAGAGACCTCAAAGCGAACTCTACCAAAAGATCCACACGATAACGGAAGTAATCAGAAAACGCCGAGTACAGTTTTATACACAAATTTACAGGATGGAAAATTTCAGAACGCCGAAGAAATTGCTCAACGTTATAAAACGGAGTAAGTGTGGCACGGAGTGGCTGACAGAGGTTCAGAGGGACCTACAACAGGTCAACATTGAACATTTTGAGGACCGCACCGAGTGCAGGAATAAAATCAAAAATGTTAAGTTTGATCATAGACCATCACGACAGCCTGAAAAAAAGTGGACAGCTGAGCGGAAGAAGGAGCATTCTGAGAGGATGAAGAGATTTTGGGAACAGAAGCGGGAAAACACCAGAAGATGAAATCATGTATTCAAGTTCAATCGCTCTCCTAAAGGGGAACAATCGATTAAATACATAAATAAATAAATAAATAATAATAATAATAATAATAATAATAATAATAATAATAATAATAATAATAATATCATATGGCCTCGGGTGCCGGGTGTAAGCTTTGTTATTTGACACCCTGAGGGTAGCTTGCATGTCGAATTTCGTTGTTCCTTGAACCACCCCAGCGAGCCGGTCGTTAATGAGAAAAGTGAGAGAACTATACTTGGGTGTGTGTGTAATTATGTCTGATAACCTGTGTTATTGGTATGGCTGTATTAATGTGTATGTGTGTAACTCTGGGAGAAACAATAATTAATTAGAAAATGAGCAGCATGGCATGTGCAAACCTTAGGGTTACAACGTTATCAGTAACAGTTATTTTTACAGTAACGGGGATTAACGACGTAATTAGCAACAGTTATTTTTACAGTAATTTTAAAATAAAATTTTATTATTATTCAAATGTTATTACGAGCATTGTCCCGAAGGAAACACTAACTCGTACTTTTTTTAAACTTCTCTTATCCAAGTCTGGATTTAACCTCGGACTCCAGAAAGAATAACTCTTGTTACCTTTTCTTTTAACTGTCAGTGTCTTGTTATTTTAGATCAGAGGAGCTATCATGGTTGCCAACAGCCGAAACGACATCCCTAACACCTCACCTGCCGGACCCATGTGCCATGAGGATTGGGTGAATTTCTTATAGGCCATAGCGGCACGAGAATCCATGATCCAGGGGATCCGTGGTAACATGGTTGCTAAAAGGTCATAGACAGCCCAAGAAAATACACCTCCTAAAGCTAGACTGAGAAATAAACTTCCAGACTTAGGTAAAACTTGTAGAAATATTTATTCAAAATATTCAGTCACCTAGCCTAGTTCGGAGGGTTTCTATCGGCTAATCCGCAAACTAATAAATAAATAAAAACAAGATGTTCAGTAAAGAACATATAGCCTACTTTCTCCTAAATGTATGAGTATAGTTATAACTCGTTGTTATTATCAAAGAGTATAATAGAACTATTTTTTGTTGAAGACCTTAGAAACGATTTACCTCTACCAAACGCCACAACCTAGATAGAAACTGCTACCATCATTGAAGAAAGAAAGATAAGAAGTATATCAAGAATGTTATGGATCTGGAGACATAATCGACCGGACTGGCTGCGTGGCTCAGCGGTAACGTTCTCGCTTGCTGGGCCCTAGGTTGCAGGTTCGTATCCTGGCGCAGTCAGCTGGCATTTGAGGGTGCACAAATGCGAGGGAGCCGTGTCAATACATTTACTGGCACGTTAAAGATCCCCTTCGGGCCAAAATTCTGGCACCCCGGTGTCTCTAAAAGCAGCAGTAGTTAAAAGGGATGTAAAACCAATAACATTATTATTATTATTATTATTATTATTATTATTATTATTATTATTATTATTATTATTATTATTATTATTATTATTATTATTATTACATATACGACCTGCCGTGGGCAACATCCAACTTTGAGTTGAGGCATGTCTTTACACGTCTGGCTGTGCATGGCTTTCACAACCCTAATTGAATTAACAAATCTTTCCATGACCCTACAGAGACGTGTGTATACAAACTATGTGGATATTTTCGATTGCTATTTGCCTGAAATAAAAGTAGTAATTAATAACCTGAACTAACACCAACGGCTTGAATTCAGTTACTATGTGAAATCGTTTTGTTCTTTACTTCAAATAACATTTTCAAGTAACGCAAAATAGGCTGTTACAAACCCTTTAAAATAAAAAGTAAAAATGTATCGTAGTATCATCTTGTCATTCTTCAAATTCGATGCGCATAGAATGCCAATGGTATAGTAATCAATGGAGCCCAACGTAGACTAGTCGTGACATCTAGTGGTGAAATATCGAACAATATAATCCTAACAGAGCGAGTGCATTCTAGCGGCCAGAAGAAGAAACTTTTCAATAAAATCTGGAAGTTAATAAGTAGGTCGGCGTGCAGTTACCTTTTTGGCAGCTAGATGTCTCGAGTAAATCTGCTGGCGAATTATGTTTTAATTAAATATATATTTTACACCATAATATGCACAATATAACGCTTAATTTTAAAACATCTGAGTCATTACAAAACAATAAACATATAACATTTCAAGCAAAAAACCTAGCTCTGATCGTGTTTGAACCATAGGCATTTGAGCAATACGCTAACGCTCTACCACTGAGCTAATTGTGTCAACGAATATCGTTCTATATAAAATGACTTGCATAGAACTTGTTAGCAAATAATGATTTATACTAAACGATTTCATCACTGGAGTATATTATTTATATATAAAGCATTTCATACAAAGTTTATTTATTTTGTATCAGTACGCTATATTGCATGCAATACTCAAATTAGTGAAATATAAGTCAGGCACAAGATATCCGCTGCCATCTTGTCTTATTACTGAATCGGCTCAGCTTTTTAAAATCACGTCTGCACTATAGTATTACAAAATAAACTTTTAATTTCGAACGTGCCTCTTCCTTTAGAACAGTTAAAACGATTCTCGGCTCGATAATCGGAACTGGTGGGTCCCATGATATGGATTATAAAGTTTGCATAATTCGCATGGCCGCCATCCTGAAATGGTATGGCGGACGACCTTGTAGTTTGGTCACAAGACGCATCCTATACGAAGGTATGTTGTTACCAAATTTGGTACAGATCGGATGATTTGGTTAGTCGTTATTTGATTTTACGTTTTGAACGTTTGAGTGGCCGCCATTCAGTTTTAGTAAAGATGGCGGCGATATAAAACATGCCACTGAGGTGTCCTTTGCTAGTGCTATCTTTGTACCAAATTTCGTTCAATTCGCATTCACCGTGTTCGAATTGATAGGGTGGGACAGACATTCAGAGTAAACACACTCACACACACACAGACACACACACACACACACAGACTCACACACACACATACACACACACAGACAGACACACTTTTTTCGCCCTGTGTTGATCTCATAAGTCTACTTTCATTTTTTGCAAAAATCGAAAGTAGGCTAATAAAAGATCAGTATCCTAACTCTAAACTACTGTAAACCCTCGCGAAAGATCTATCTGACAAAGTAAAGCAACAACAGCAACGCTGGGAAAATGGTACGGCAATAGTCTCTAAATCAAGTTACAAAATACGCTAATAACAGAATTTACTTAACAGGGTAGCAATAGCAAATCTTAGTTAGGATGATACCATTTCCTCATTTACATTTATTTTTAAATCTAGCTAATTCCTAACAATTAATACAAAATTTACGGCGATGACGTCCGTAAAGCAAAGACAATTTAATTAAAAATCTACATGACAAGCCGTCAAAAAAAAAACATTAAATGCCCTCTTATAATCTAAGTAAAGGGTAAACATGGGGTTATCACACTCTTGAAATAAGTAAAACAAGACCATAAACATTATTATTCCTGCCTTCGCCCTGGGTTACTCTTTGTAAACCAGTGTCATCTACGTGCATGTGATTTACGTTGGCGATGCGTAGTGAAAACTACGTCTAACGTCGCATGAGGCTCACGCTCCACCAGCTACTGACTAAAGGTCGAGCAAGCACTCCGTCGATAAAAATTAGTGTCTATTCCTGAAGATGCAAATGGTCGACTGGGAACTACTCTCCTTTCAGGAAGCGATCCCATTATCGGTTGATACGGCCGAGACGAGAATTGAAAACACGTCTTACATCGATACACTGCCTTTCGAGCACCGTTCCTCCCGCATAGAGGCCAGTATTGCTGTCGCATCATTGCCAATAAAGTCTGAGCTCCAGCATGAAGAAAAACAAAATGAAAATGATCAAATAACATTATTGTTATGCGATGATTGCCAGGTAATAAGATAGGATGTCTTATGTTGACCGATAGTTTAGCATTTTGTAGACGGCCTCCTACCAGTAACAGACCCTGCTCATCCAAATACGGTGCTAATCCATGTAATTTGCTTCCATTGGGTAGTGGCAAATTTTGTTTGAGAGCCTTTATGTCTTGTGAACATTCAGAACCTTGAGCAATTGTACACCATAAATACTTAGCCTGCCTGCTCTAGTTCTACAGGATTAAGAGCACCTGTTTGTCTGTCTGTTTTAGTTTTAAGATTCTTGATAAATCTGAGCACGAGAGCTGTTATTCTAATCAGCTTGCTCCAGGAAGAGTATCTGTTAATCAGATTCGATCCAAGGGATTCTGTAGAAGACACTAAAACAATTTTACTTTTTCTACCTTCAGGTAATTCTTGAGAGCTATGCCTCTGCTGTGAAGGCCATTCGTCCTTATTATCTGAAAGCCAAGATGGTCCCGATAACCAAAATGATGAATTTAAAAGCGTCTTCGCGGTTATTTATTTATTTATCGTATGATGTTAACACAACACAATCACCTACATAAATACAGATTCATATAACACAGCAATAATACTAACAAATTATATAAATTATAAAGCAGATAAAAAAAAATATTATAAATCAACGTCCAACTCGTTGATCCATTTGACAGCCTCAGTTGTAGCAGAATGCAGGTCCTCCAGACTTCCTGGAAAAACTCGGAGAGGACATTCCAGTACTAAGTGCTCCATTGTCTGTGGAATGTCAGCGCAATCGCAATTCGGTGAGTCTTTCCAACCCCATTTGTGGAGAACAGAAGCACATCTTCCCAAGCCACATCTAATACGATTGAGTCTAGTCCAGGTATGTCTGGGCAGATTGAAGCCAGCAAGTTTTATGTGAGGATCCTCAACGTTCAGGATGCCTGGTGGTGTAGATGTTGTCCACTCAACCCGCCAATTTTCATTAGGTTTAAAATTTCTGCTTGTTAAATCCAAGGCAGTTTTCCATGCAGGTTTACGGGATTTCAATCTAGATGGGCCAAGATGTTTCATGTCTTCATGTATTGGGAGGGCCTTGTTATTTTGCACTCTCGACCAAAGATGAACCAGATTTTTCTGCCTTCTGATATGAGGAGGTGCGATATTACTCAGCACTGGTAACCACTGGACTGGAGTAGGAAGTAGTGTTCCAGATACAATACGCATGCTCTGTCGGAGCTGAACATCCACCCGTTGAGTGTGGCAGCTATTAAGCCATACCCCAGAGCAAAACTCGGCTGAAGAATAGATTAGCGCAAGAGCAGTTGTTCTCAGAGTGTTGGCATCCGCTCCCCATGATGTTCCAGCCAGGCGCTGAAGGAGGTTATTGCGGCTCTTCAATTTCGCAGCAGATTTACACAGATGGGTTTTGTAGGTCAGAGATCTATCCAAAGTCATTCCCAGATATTTAGGGGTGCTATTATACTGTAATTCTTTATCTCTAAAATTGACTCTAGGATGGTAATTTGCATGCCTGTTGTCCAGATGGAAAGCAGTTATCTCACTTTTCTGAGGATTTGGTTGTAAGCGCCATTTTTTGAAAAAGTCATCCAGGACTTTGAGGTCTTGGGTGAGAACGGCCTCAGCTTCTGCGAAATTAGCATGTTGAACAGTGAGGTTGATATCGTCCGCATACATGAACTTGCGGGCTACTGTTTTCGGAAGATCATGGGTGTACAGATTAAAAAGAATGGGTGAGAGAACAGAACCTTGCGGCAGGCCATTATTCAGTTTACGGAATCGGCTTTTGTTCTGCTCAGAGTAGACTTGGAACAATCTGTTACTTAGCATGTTGTCTAACAAGTTCATAATCTTTAAACAAGGAACAGCCTTGATCAATTTCAATAGCAATCCCTCCTTCCAAACAGTATCATATGCTGCTGTGAGATCCAGAAAGGCTGATACGCTCTTCAGTTTCTTCTCAAACCCAGCTTCCACAAAGGTGGTCAGGGAAAGAACTTGGTCACTGCAATCACGGCCAGGTCGGAATCCTGCTTGTTCAATTGGGATCAGTGCCTCAATCGCTGGCGCTATTCTATTCAGGATCAATCTTTCCAGGAGCTTGAATGTCACAGATAGCAATGCTATTGGACGGTAACTTTGAGGTAAGTTCGGGTCTTTCCCTGGTTTTAAAAGGGCAATGATTTTGGTCTTCTTGAAGATTGCAGGTAACTTTCCTGATTCTAGTATACAGCTGAAAAACATAGCCAACCATCGTTTTGTAGCTGGACCACAGTTCTTTAATAATTCTGGATAAATCCCATCTAATCCTGCAGCTTTTCCATTTTGAAGAGAGATTAAACCTTCTTCCACTTCCTGTACAGAGAAGGGTCTCGAATATGTATCATGTGGCTGAGCTGAGCGTATGGCTTGCCTAAGCTTTGTTTTCACCAACCGGTTGAACTTCTTGTTCTTTGCTGTTCTAGAGGTTTGGACAATATGGTTAGCTATCGCATTTACATTAATAGATGTAGATGTTTTCGATGGTATGGAAGCGGAATCTAGTTTCCGTATCAGAGACCATGCCTTCCTGCTGGAATGCGTGAAGTTTAAACCTTCAACAGTATTTATCCATCTCTCTCTTCTACCTCTGTCAAGTGATTGTAGAAGTTCAGTAGCTTTCTCCCTGCTGCTATTTTCATTATACTCTTCTTTCAGTCTGTTGGACTCCTCATTCCAGCCTGGTATATACTCCTTCCTGAAGCCTCTCGGAATAGATCGTTTCTTCGCGGTAACACCTCTCGAGATCATATCTGCTGGGTTATGATGACTAGAGACGTGCTGCCAACAATCAGTATTTGTCAACTGTTGAATCTGCGACACTCGATTAGCGAGGTATGTTTTCCACTGGTGTGGATGGCCAGAAATCCATGCTAATGCAATTGTGGAGTCTGTCCAACAAAAACACTTTTCTCTAGTTATGTTTATGGATCTCATGACTCTTTCGACCAACTGAGCAAGTAATACAGCACTGCATAGTTCTAATCTTGGTAAAGTTACTGAGCCTAATGACGCAACGCGAGACTTAGAACACAATAAGTGAACTGTTATTTTACCATCACCTGTCTGAGATCTCACATAAACACATGCACCGTAAGCAATCTGAGACGCGTCACAAAATCCATGAATTTCATACTCCACAAATTCTACTGCCCTAACATTACGAGGCACTTTGAATTCCTTCAATTTAGCAATGTCCTGCATATAACGAATCCATTTAATTTGAAGTTCTATTGTAAGAACGTCGTCCCAATTTAAGTTCATTTGCCACAGCTGCTGGACGAAGATCTTACCCTTAATCAATACTGGGGTCAGTGTACTCTCACATAAACTGTACCAAATAGCTTAATATGATAATAGTGGAAACTCTCGCCACTTAACACGCAGAGCAGCGGCGACAGCACATAGTGCTACTATCTAGCGGCTCGAATAGACAACTACCGGAATGAACTATTGGAGTTTATCACAATTCGACTTAAAAAATTCCTCTCGGCACGCCGGAAGGCGGAGGTAGATTTCACCGGGCAAACTAGGAGATAGGCTACAATAGGCAAAATATGCAGGTTTTCGTAGGAGGATCAGACCTCATTTTTTGCGAGAAAGTATTTTACAATTGGAGGTTAGTTAACATTTTTTCGTCTTTCTATGCATATTTTTAACATTTTACTGTCTTATGGGGATGGTAACCTTCTTGTCATTTGGGGTTCATTTTTTTTATACTTGTGATCACACTGTACTTATGCAAGGTTTGGAACTAATGTGTAACTATCTAACAGTCTGTTACTTCTTCACGCAAAATTTTATCTCCCGCAGAGATGTTGGTTGGTTCCTCAGTTTAGGGGCTGCGACAAGGTGGTCATGTAACCCCGTGTACATTGGGTGTGTGTAGAATCTGTCTGATAAACGGTGTTATTTGTGATGACTGTATTAGTCTGTAATTCAGGTAAGGTCTGCAGACGGTCAATATTAAGTAGTAGTACCTAATTTTGTACCAAATACTAACGTCAGCGACACCTAGCTGTGAACTTGGCTGCTAGATGCCACCGCAACCAGCAACTTGCAACGAACGTTGTAACTTCCCCTCCGAAGGAAAGCATGCTGAAGGATTTTTAGCGCTCTTCGAAAATCCGGCGACTTTGGCCGGCTTTGAAGCAGCGACCTTGGGCATAGAAGTTCAGTATGCTACCAGTTAGCCGCTTCCCTCATAGTCAGATGGAACAAGAAGTTCCGTGACGAACTAAAGAGCCTACTTTTCTTAAAATTAAGATTCATGCCATAGATTAATCTACAGTATATGAACCCATCTAGAATAATGACGAAATTAAGTGGGTAATATCGAAATGTCTTAATTAGTTCGAAATAAGGTATACTAGGCATAATGTAGCCTAATAGAGCAATACAGTTGGCAGCTCTGGTTACTGAATATATTCTTACTTCCATCTCCTAAGGTACAGAATACAAAATGTGGTTGAAATACAAAGGACGTTACATGGATTTAGACATTGGATCTATTAGTACACGTAAAAGCATGTTGGCAACAATGTCATGCGAGTGCTGGTCAGAAATAATCTGAAATATTATATCTTTTTGTGCCAATTTTGGATGAAATCCATTTGTTGGTATAGAAGTTACATGTATTTAAAAATTGGTCCTATCAGCAGGCTTAGAATCATGTTGGTAGAACTGACGTATATAAGTTACTCCAAATTAATGTAAAATGTCAGGTAATTTACATGTGCATAGATTAAAGCTGTCGGCTTGCATACTTTCTGATATATTTGGATACAAAATAGAGAGCAATTATTAACAGTTGGCAGCCCTGGTGGCTCTTAAGAATACACTCAGTCATATCTGTTTATGTACACATATTACAGACAAAATTTGGTTGAAATCCAATTGATAGTGTAGAAGTTATATGCATTTAAAATTGAACTTATCAGAAGGCTTAAAATTATTTTGGCAACACTGTCATGTATGGCCACCTGGAAATTAAACTGAAATAGTATTATCTACATGTGTGCCAATTTTAGAATAGCTCCCATGTATACCTTCCAAGATATCCAACATGGAGCTCAAATTTCTAGTGCGTTTTTTTTAGCAGTTGGTAGCACTGGCATCTTTTTCAAATATGGGCCTGAGATATTCCGGTATACATCTTTACTCATACTAAATTTGGTTTCGATTGCTGCAGCCGTTTAGGAGTTGATATGGAGGACACACACACACAGCCAGACAGACAGAAGGACGGACAGACAGACAGAAGGACAGACACATTTTCCCGGATATATCTCATAAGTCTACTTTTTCCTCATTTTTGAAAAGTGTGGAAAGTAGGCTAAAAATGAATGTGTTCTCGTCAATGGCGTTGTCTTGGCAACCTCTGATAGATCATCCCTCATCAATTTAAAAGCGTTGTTATGGTAACCTCTGATGGCACTTATTTTTAGCCTACTTTTCACATTTTGCAAAAATGAGGAAAAAGTAGTCTTATGAGATCGATCCGGGAAAATGTCTGTCTGTCTGTCTGTCTGTCTGTCTGTCCTTCTGTCAGTCTGGCTGGCTGTGTGTATGTCCCCCCCTATCAACTCCTAAACGGCTAGAGCAATCGAAATAAAATTTGGTAGGAGAAAAGATCTATACCTGAATATCTCACGGCCATATTTGAAAATGATGCCAGTGCTACCAACTGCTGAAAAATCGCAATTGATATTTGAGCTCCATGTTGGATATCTTGGAAGGTATGAATGAGAGCTATTTCAAAATCAGCACACATATAAATAATAATATTGCAGTTTAATTTCCAGAAGGCCATACATGGCAGTGTTGCCAAAATGATTATAAGCCTACTGATAGGTCCAATATTTAAATGCATATAACTTCTACACTATCAATTGAAATTCAACCAAATTTCGTATGTTGTATGTGTACATAAACAGATATGACTGAACGTATTCTTATGAACCACCAGTGTTGCCAACTGTTACAAAATGCTCTTAATTTCTATTATCCAAATACCAATATATATGAGAAAGTATGCAAGCCGACAGCTTTAAACTATGCACACGTATAGTAAATGACATTCTGTATTAATTTGGAGTAACTTATATACGTCAGTGCTACCAACATGATTCTAAGCCTGCTGAGAGGTCCAACTTTAAATACATGTAACTTCCAAACAATAATTTGGATTTCAACCAAATTTCGTATGTGCTATGTGTACCATAACAGCTATGACTATGCGTATTCTTAAGAGCAACCAGGGCTGCCAACTGTTAATAAATGCTGTCTCATACTTTTGTTACCTTAATATCAATATATCAGAAAGAATGCAAGCCAATGGCTCTAAACTTTGCACACGTATATTACATGGCATTCTAGATTGCTTTGGAGTATCTGATATACGTCAGTGCTGCCAACATGATTCTAAGCCTGCTGATAGATCCAATTTTTAAATGCATGTAACTTCTATACTAACTAATGGATTTCATTCAAAATTGGCACAACAATAGATCATATTATTTCAGATTATTTCTGACCAATACATGCATGACACTGTTGCCAACATGATTTTACGCGCGCTGTTAGATCCAATGTTTAACTGCATGTAACGTCCATGCTATTCATTGGACTCCAACCAAATTTTGTATTCTGTACCTTAAGCGATGGAACTAAGAATATATTCAGTCACCAGGGCTGCCAACTGTAGTGCTCTATTAGGCTACATTACACCAGGTATACAGTATTTCGAACTAATTAGAAATTTCAATATTACCAACTTAATTTCGTCATTATTCTAGATAGATCCATATCGATTAATCATTGGCATGAATCTTAAATTTTAAGAAAAGTGGGCTCTTTAGTTCGTCACGGAACTTCTTGTTTAAAATTCCGAAATCATTTTTCTCATCCCTCGGCGTACTGGTGGGTCATATCAAAAATTCTTTCAGACAAAAGTTTTAGGTAATTATTAGGGGAATATTTTCCATTTCGTATGGTTTTGATATTGTGCCTATTAAGAGAGATATGATTATTGTTTCCCGAAAAACCCACTTTTCTCCACCCCTTTTGGTCAATGGTTGGTGCTATCAAAAAACTTATTGGACATAAATTTTTGGCACTTATCCGACACATATTTTGAACTTTGAATGGATTCGATGATTCACGTATTAAGAGAGTTATAGCGAAATTTCACTTTTTCGAAAAAAAAAGCCCCCCATTTTCACCCCCTTCGACTGATTTTGCCCATTAACGAACTCGACCGAGATTTTAGGGATACATATTATGTAAAAAATTCAAAGGGATTGGTGCAAAATTACGGCAGTTATCGTGTCCACAAGAAACTAGATAGATACTTATATACATATATTATATATAAACTTTTGAACTGACGGTGGTTTTGGGGTCTGGGGGATGTGAAACGCGAAGATATGTCGAAATTTTCCGGAAGTCGAAACATGGTACCCATTGCAATAGTTGGCTTTCTAATGAAATCTACCTAAAACGCAAAGAAATACAGATTTTTAGTACTTTGCGTACTTATTGCAGCATAATATAAGGAAGGGAGATGGCTTTGATCCGAAAGGGGCAGCAATAAGGATGAAATACATGTATATTGCCATTAAAATATTCAATCGTTAATTTATGACAGCAGTTTGACTAGCCTACATATATTTCCAAAAGCAAATTACAGTACACCTGAAATATCTTATTGAGCTTGATATTTTTAGTGGGAAGATTTCTCACTGATGAATCATTAGTTCTATTCATATATGCCTTTTATGCTGGCTGCGTGGCTCAGCGGTAACGATCTCACCAGGTGTTCCCAAGGTTGCAGGATAGAATCCTGGCACTGCCAGTCGGCATTTGAGAGTGCACAAATGCGAGGGAGCCGTGTCAGTAGATTTACTGGCACGTTAAATATTCCCTTCGGGGCGAAATTCCGTTACCCCGGCGTCTCTAAAAGTCGCAGTACTTAACAAGGTCGTTAAACCAATGAAAATTAAAATTAAACTCATACCGTAAGCCTTAATAGTGACTTTGTAATACTTGTCAGTCAGTAATTTCGTACAGCTATTACAGATACCTTCATTAGAGTCATTAATTGATAGAAAACAACCAGTTAATCTGCTTCCTATCCCATGGGTGCTTTCAGACAAAAAATGGCAAAAACTATCTCCATGTTCATGGCATTTTGGCAGACAAACCCCCCACACACATTTGGAAACAGCATTGTGGAGTTATCTACTCTTCACAACCCACTGAGCACACTTGGAAAAGGATTAAATGGATAGGTTTAATCACAACAATGTTTTAAAGAAAGACAGAGGCGGCCCTAGCAATATTTTCAGCTGGTGCGAGATCCCCCTCCCCTGATCCCAATGATCCGGAAGTATTAACCCCATCCCACTTCCTGATCGGTGGCTCATTTCATCTTCCTGTTGAAGAAGATTTGTCGCAGACTCCATTGAATAGACTGAAGCGCTGGCAACTGCTTCAGGCTATGTTCCAGCAATTTTGGCGCCGATGGTCCAAGGAATACCTCGGACAACTCCAACAGTGTACTAAATGGCGGTCGCCTGGACAATCCCCACAAATCGACACTCTGGTTGTTCTGAAGGAAGAAGGCGAGCCTCCACTTCATTGGAAATTGGGCCGTGTCGCAGCAGAGCATCCAGGACCCGACGGAGTTACGAGGGCTGTTACCATCAAAACACTCAGCGGAGCTCTTTTGAAAAGAGCAGTGTCAAGACTTTGCCCATTGTTGAGTGAAGAGAAGTGAAGTGTTAAAATGTTTTGTGTACATAGTGTTTATTTGAACTCTTATTCCAGTTGACCAGATCAAAGTGACAATATTTAGTTGTTTGAAATATTTGCTATTTAAGGGGGGGGGGGGGGGGTATGTTGGCAACTCGGGCACTGTACATACTCTAATGACAGTTGGTCACCCTGCTGGACGCGTTGTTGACCCATTAAGAGAAAGGGTCGTTTTCTTACCCTCGTCAAGCAGGACTCACTAGCAAGCAGGTAGCACTGGCTACCGGACATGGTTTCATCGCACGCATGTAATATCTACTGTACTTGTTCACTGTTTAATCGTGTACATACAATGTAAAATATATTACGTTATACAGTCCACCACATCTTATTCTATGTATTCGACAGCTACATTAGTGACAAGGTAGGACCGTATTTATGACTTTATATAGGCAAGACTACAGAGCAGACGCTCCAAACATTCAATATGGCGGCTGCGCGAATTATTAGAATATCAAAATGGACAACTCAGATTGGAATTGCGTGCGTTAATTAAGATGAATCTTGGCAAACGATGAATGTTACATAAGTGTTCTTATCTGTGTTAGTCAAAAGATTATCACACTGGATATAGCGCGCAGTGGCCATCTTGAATATAAGAAATCAGAAACAATATAGTGATAGTCCTTTAAAAGCAAGATCTTCAGAAAAGAATTTCTGGGCACTAATTCCTGAATAAATGTGTCAAGACCCGCAGCACTTCAGAATGCATCTTTTAGGCCTACTTGCCTCTGCAAAGCAGCTTTCTCTCCAATGAAGACAATAAAATCAAAATATCGCAGTAGTGACACAGATGGGCACTTACAAAGCTGTATTTGATCGTGCTCCCCACTGTAGTCCTTATCGACTATCTGTGTTGATTGCGTTTTATCACAGTGCGAACTCGTTTTACACTGACACAGTGAATGTTATAAAACGCGATACATTACGCGTCAACACTTCCACTATTAATTTGCAACTTGTGGTGTATATGGCGTAACATTCGGTTTGTCCGTTCTACAATGTAGGTTAATTTACGTCGGTACATTCCACACATTTAGATAAGAATGCGTTTTAGAGATTGTAACCTCTAAGTAAGTGTTTCGTGCTATTTTTTCGCATGTCCCAATAGGAATTGTGATGTGTTGACCGATTAAAAAGTAGAAATATCAATTGAACTTTTTGTCATGGTAACTAGGTGACGTAAATTTGGGGACATAAAACTTTCCACACTAAGCCCAAACAGACCTCCAGCCCAAAATCTTACCTATGTTAAAAATAAAAGCGTTTAAATGTACATGGGAATTTGGATAAGATTTGTGTTTTCCCCAGTATTGTCATCGTATCTTCTATACGCAGAATTACGTATACGGCAAGTCTACGGTCGGTTCCGGTTCTTGTGACGTGCATAGGAAAATGTCGCTGTTGATAGCCAGTTAAGTAGATAGGGGAAGCACCGTACACTAGAGTAATTCATTGATAAAATGGTCCTCAGTGTGCAATAGTCTTATCACTTGAAATGAGCTCATCTTTTTAAAAGAGACTTGCCTAAAGCACATCAACATAAGTATATATATATATATATATATATATATATATATATATGTACATATACTAGCAACCCGCCCCGGCTTCGCCCGGGAACAGTTATGAATGCATCACGTGATAAGCGCTTTTTTTTTTCGATATCAATGAACTACGACCTATATCCATTTTACGTCTCGGCATGATGGGCTAAAATCACTGACTGGACTATTAATTATATTATCATGGAGATGCATGTGTAACGAATTATTGTAAGACGTAATTTAAGAATGGCGATGTGCATGAAACACAAATCCCCCTTCCGTCCAATCTATAAACACTTATAGTGGGCAATGTATTGAAGATAGAGATATGCTCTCCCGGACTTTTTTGTAGAACATTCCATGCTGAACAATTCTTACACTCATAGTATATTGATATTTTTTACGGTTTGTCCAGCGTAAGCTTACAAAGCGCACGGATGCCAGGTTTTTCTTCGACTTTTCCGCTGAAATCATTACTGCTTGGCTTTCTTTGATCATAAATAAATTATTTTCTACAGGAACCTTCCTCGAGATATCCTTTACAGAATGATGGAAACCGCATCAAAATCCATCCAGTGGTCCTCGAGATTACCCGTGACATCCAAGAAGAGGGGACTTCGTTATATACTAAGTAGAGATATTTGGTGGCTTCGGCGGCGTAGTTGGTAGCATGCTGAGCTTCTATGCCCAAGATCGCGGGTTCAAACCCGGACGAAATCGTCGGATATTTTAAGAGTGTTAAAAATCCTCAGTATGCCTTCCTTCGGAGGGGAAGTATAGCCGGCGGGCCCATGTCATATATATATATATTTATGGCATGTAAAAGAACCTTCCAGTAACTACAATATGTGTGAAGCTAAATTTGTAGGTTAGATTTGATTAACAGTCTTTAAGTTCCAACGTTCACCGCCAGGTGCCAGTTGCGGTGGCATCTAGTAGCCATGTTCACAGCTAGGTGTCGTTGATGGTAGGATTTGGTAGCAAAGTTAGGAACTACTTGAAATTGATCGTCTGCAGTCCCTACCTGAATTAGAGATAACGCCATCACAATGAACACCAGTTATCAGACAGATTCTACACACCCAAAGTTGGGACGGGGCTACATGTCGCAGCCCCTAAACTGAGAAACCAACCATTTTAATTCTTGTGTAAGGTTTGGATCGGGGTATATGTGGCCTCATAAGGCAAATGCTGAGAAGAGCTGGGTTCGATTTCCATCTCAGCCATCCCAGAAGTGATCGTCTGCAGTCCCTACCTGAATTAGAACACCAAATTCTACACACACCCAAAGTGGGGACCGAGCTACATTACAAATACACACAATACTACAGATCCTACATGGTATGAGACGAATTCCGCACACACCCAAGTATCAATCACCTTCATTCAGACGGCCATCTCAGCGATTTATGAATGGAACTTTCACATTTTCATCCATCTGCTTTTATAGATCAAGTGAGCGTTTAAATCTTGGTTCTTGAGTTCCACTCTCCTGGAAATGTTTTTCCCTTACTATATACTGTACAGCCGAAGCAATGTGATTGTTGTTGATTCATTGAAGGGCTTTGCGACATTGTGATCATGTACAGTAGCTCCGTATGCTTGGGTGTGTGTGAAATGTTGTCTGATAACTTGTGCTACTGTCATGGCTGTACCAATATGTGTATTTGTAATATTGAGGTAGGATTTGGTTAGGAAGAAGCCGTGGCCATAACTCAGGTACCATCCGGGCATTTGCCTGGGGTTGAAGTGGGAAAACAAGGAAAACCACTTCCAAGTTGGATGAGGTAGGAATCGAACCCGCATTTTCTCAATTTACCTCATGAGACTGAGTGTAGTCCGTTCCAGCCTTCAGACCTGAATTGAATTTCTTGGTAGAGCCTGTAATCGAATCCGGGCTTCCGCGGTGACAGCCAACAGTCGCTATACAACCAGGTGGACAAACACACTGTGAAGAACTTTCAACCGTTGATTGGTTGGTTCCTTAGTTTAGGGACTGCGACAACGCGGTCATGTAGCTCCGTATAGCCTACATAGGATGTGTGTAGAATTTGTCTGATAACCAGTGTTAATTGTGATGACTGCATTAGTGTGTGTTATCTATTTTTAATTCAAGTAAGGACTGCAGACGATAATTTCAAGTAGTTCCTAATTTCGCTACCAAATGTTACCGTCCACGACACCTAGCTGTAAACGTGGCTACTACTAGATACCATCGCAACTAGTGCCTGGTGACGAAAGTTGGAACTTACAAATTATGCTTCACACAAGTTTAGTTAGTGGCCGACACGCCTGAGGATTTGAATGAGTTTTTGAATGGTAAGGATTCCGTCTTGAGGAAAGAATTCATGATGAAATTTAATAAATGTAAAACAACAAGATGTTCAGTAAAGAACATAAAGCCTACTTTCTCCTAAATGTATGAGAATAGTTATAACTCGTTTTTTTTTATCAAAGAGTATAATAGAATCATTTCTTGGTTGAAGACCTTAGAAACTCTTTACCTCTACCAAACACCACAACCTCGAAAAAAACTGCTACCATCATTGAAGAAAGAAATATAAGAAGTATATCAAGAATGTTATGGATCTGGAGACATACTCGACCGGACTGGCTGCGTGGCTCAGCGGTAACGCTCTCGCTTGCTGGGCCCTAGGTTGCAGGTTCGTAACCTGGTGCAATCAGCTGGCATTTGAGGGTGCACAAATGCGAGGGAGCCGTGTCAGTATATTTACTGGCACGTTAATGATCCCCTTCGGGGCAACATTCCGGCACCCCGGCGTCTCTAAAACAACAGTAGTTAAATGGGACGTAAAACCAATTATTTCATAATCGACCTGACTTGGGCAACATCCAACTTTGAGTTGAGGCATGTCTTTACACGTCTGGCTGTGCATGGCTTTCACAACCCTAATTGAATTAACAAATCTTTCCATGACCCTACAGAGACGTGTGTATACCAACTATGTGGATATTTCCGATTGCTATTTGGCTGCAATAAAAGTATTAATTAATATCCTGAACTAGCACCAACGGCTAGAATTCTGTTACTATGTGCAATCGTTTTGTTCTTTACTTCAAATAAGATTTTCAAATAACGCACAATAGGCTGTTACAAACCCTTTAAAATAAAAAGTAAAAATGTATCGTAGTATCATCTTGTCCTTCTTCAAATTCGATGCGCATAGAATGCCAATGGTATACTAATCAATGGAGTCCCACGTAGACCAGTCGTGACATCTAGTGGAGAAGTATCGAACAAGATAATCCTAACAGGGCGAGTGCATTCTAGCGGCCATAAAAATAAACTTTTCAATAAAAACTGTAAGTTAATCTGTAGGCCGGCGAGCAGTTCGCCGCCAGTGTGCCATGATAATTCACTTTTTTGCTGCTCGATGTCTCGTGCAAATCTGCTGGAGAATTTTGTTTTAATTAAATATATATTTTCCATCGTAATATGCACAATATAAAGCTTAATTTTAAAATGTCTGAGTCATTACAAAACAATAAATATAAAAAAATTCAAGCAAAAAACCTAACTCTGATGGGGTTAGAACCATTGCCATAAGAGTGATAGGTTAACGCTTTACCACGGAGCCAAACGTGCCAACGAACATCGCGCGATATCACATAACTTACATAGAACGTGTTAGCAAATAATGATTCAGACTAAACGATTTCATCAGTGGAGTAAACTATTTATATATAAAGCATTTAATACAAAGTTTATTTATTTTGTATCAGTACGCTATATTGCATGCGATACTCAAATTAGTGAAATATAAGTCAGGCACAAGATATCCGCAGCCATCTTGCCCTGTAACTGAGACGGTTCAGCTTATTAAAATCACTTCTGCACTATAGTATTAAAAATAACTTTTAATTTCGAACGTGCCTCTTCCTTTAGAACAGTTAAAACGATTCTCGGCTCGATAATCGGAACTGGTGGGTCCATGATATGGATTATAAAGTTTGCATAATTCGCACGGCCTCCATCCTGCAATGGTACGGCAGATGAACATGTAGTTTGGTCACAAGACGCGTCCTATATGAAGGTATGCTGTTACCACATTTAGTAGAGATCGGATGATTGGTTAGTCGTTATTTGATTTTACGTTTTGAACGTTAGAGTGGCCGCCATTCAGTTTTGGTAAAGATGGCGGCGATATAAAACATGACACTGAGGTGTCCTTTGCTAGTTCTACATCTGTACCAAATTTCGTTCAATTCGGTTTCACCGTGTTTGAATTCATAGGGGGAGGGGGAGACTGACATTCAGAGTACACACACTCACACACACACACCACACACACAGACACACAAATTTTGGCCCTGTGTAGATCTCATAAGTCTACTGTACTTTCATTTTTGGCAAAAATCGAAAGTAGGCTAAAAATATTGGAATGCAGCCGAAATAAATCAGAATCCTTTATGGACATCAAATTGCCAGGTGAAAAACTAAAGGAAGTAGGCGACTTATGTTACTTAGCATGCAAAATAACCAGTGATGGACGAAGCAGAGGATATAAAAAGTAGGTCAGCTCAGGCAAGGAAAGCATTTTTACAGAAAAGGAATCTGTTGACATCGAATATAGATTTAGGTGTTAGGAAGTCCGTTTTGAAGGCCATTGTCTGGGGCGTGGCGCTCTATGGAAGTGAAACTTGGACTATTGGTGCAGCAGAAAAGAGGAGAATTGAAGCATTTGAAATGTGGTGTTACAGGAGAATGATAAAGATCAGATGGGTAGATAGGGTTACAAACGAAGAGGTATTAAGACTAGTGGGAGAGGAGAGATGCTTCTGGCGACTGCTAATGTAGAAAAGAGATAGGTCGGTAGGACACATACTAAGACACCCAGGAATAGCAAGCTTAGTTATGGAAGGAAGGGTCGAGGACAAGAACTGTAGGGGTAGACCAAGGTTGGAATATGTTAAACAGATTGCCTTGGACGTAGGGTGCGGTAGCTATGTAGAGATGAAACGATTCGCTCAGGACAGGGAGGCGTGGAGAGCTGCATCAAACCAGTCAATAGACTGAAGACTCAAACATCATCAACAACAACAGGTTCTTTTACACACCATAAATCTATGGCATGGGCACGCCGAATTTACTTCCCGTCCGAAGGAAGGCATACTGAGGGATTTTTAACGCTCTTAAAAAATCCGACGATTTCGGACGGGTTTGAACCCGCAACCTTGGGCATGGAAGCTCAGCATGCTACCAACTACGCCACCGAAGCCGCCAACTTTCAACCGTGGCCCGGGATAACATCAACTGTAATATTGAAAACAAGCTTTTTGTTGTTGTTGTTAATTCATTTGAGAGGATTGGGATATCTTGGTCATCATCCTCATGTATTTGGGTGTGTGTTGAACTTGTCTGATAACCTGTATAGCTGTGGCGACTGTATTAGTGTGTGTTACTCTACCAGGGACAGGGATTGGGTTGGTGCCCCGGGATTTGATAGAAGGTAACTTAATATCTTGGCATTTACCTGGGGAGAGTGTGGAAAACCCCGGGGAAGAACTCCACTCAGCATATCCGCTATGTAGAATATTGGTATAGATGATAGAGTTTTGTTTTAAATGTAGAATATTGGTATAGTTAATAGAGTTTTGTTTTAAATGATTACATATGATATTGTTGCGTTGAGATTTTTGTTGCAAGCATTTAAGATTATTATGATTGATGGTATTGTTCAGATAAGGTTCAGATTGCGAATGTATGAAGGTATGTGGATTGTTTTTTCTTACACATTGTTTTTCCTTTCTATTCTTTTAAACTCCCCGTTGTAAAAATGTCGTATTTCTTCCCCACAATTAAACAATTATAACTATATTCCCTGCGACATTTCTTTCATTCTTTCTCTCCACTCTATCTCTTTTACACACGTGCAGGGCACGCGAGGGCAGTTTTCCATCCGCACCGGAAGTACGTTACTTGTATATCCTCCCCCCCCCCCCACCCCTAAGTTGTTTTTTTCCTCTCGTTGTGTTCCTGCACCCCTTTAGTTGAATTGATAATGATATGTTTTATGTTTATGTTGTATTTACTGTTTTGTTTCTCAATGTACTTTGTCATTTGTTACACATGCCAATAGGGACAAATGTTGTATCCCGCCAGGTTAATAATGTTACATAACATACAAGTAAGCTTCACGACCCAATGTTGCAATTTTTGAATATCACTGTAAAGAAATATTTTTCCCCTCATCATACACACTAACACATGATCGCTGAGCACTACCCGGACGCACACTCTACAGAAGGCACTTATACACAGCCTTCAACCTTCGACGATTACTCCTATATTACAAATTTCATATCTACCCCCTTACTCACCCCTATCTTCCACGTGGCTACCCACACACCCCCGACGACGCCACCCATACATTCACGGACTAAATTAAAAGAAGAAAAGAAGAGAAGAAAAGAAGATAGAAGAATTCCAAGAAAGAAGAAGATGCCCTATTTTTCAAAAACCACCCCCACGTCTTCGTCCAGTTATCGAGGACGATAACTAACCCTACAAAGGGGATTGTTGTACCCCTAGGGTACGCCACCCTCATCCCCCAAATAAAATCCCCGACAAATCCAAATTCCAAGCAATTACTTTAGAAACCTACAAATACAATTACAAAATTATAAGACTAATAAGTTATCGCCCATATGAACTCAAGTAGCCTCGTGTCCCAGGCAACGACCCTAGAAAGGACTATGACTTATGAGGAATGTACGGATTCCGCAGACGTAGCACGAGAAGCCTATAAGAACCCCGGGAGGTCATGCACCCAGGGTCAGTCTGTCTAGGTGCTACCGACGTGACGAACCGCTGCTGTTAGCTGAAAGGGTAAGTGACTCAAGCGATTACTACACGCACAATCACACTACACTCACATCCCCCTGTGCTTGGACTGTAATAATTCTTTATTTTTAATATTTGAACTGCTATTTGCAAGCGTACCTCAAAACCGAGGTACACATTAAATTTAAAAGTAATAGAAGCCACTGGTCTTATCCTTTTTTTAATTAGCTGATAAGATCCTACCCTCTTAGCTTCCCCATCAGGTAGGATCTAGAATTAGCTTTACTAATTACTGTTTAATTGCTTCGTGACGCCAGCCGAGTGCTACCGCACAGCGCTGACACAAGCAGGCTATCAGCTCGCCAGCGTACGACTTCCTTTAGACCGCTGGGTACCGCTAGCGCGCACAGAGTAATAATTAAATTACCTCTCCCAACACACCCTCACCCAGAACTACCCCGTCAAACAGTACATTGGGGAGTTCTACTTGCTGATCGCACGGATGATCGCAAATCACTAAATAATCCATACCTCTTAGAGCAACTGCCAAGCTCGCCCCCTAATCACACTAATTTCATCCCTTAGGTTAATTCTTTGTACAGGCCACCCTCAGAGGTACCTTACAAATGGTGGAGGCGCCGGGTACCGCGACGTTGTATTAAAACAACGCCTACAGGAGTACAGACAACGTATTCCGCGGAAAAGATCCCTAAAACCTAAAACCTCTTTCTAAGCCAAGCAAACGCCACCCAAAATTAGGAAAAATTTTTGAAGTAAGGGTCCAGTAAGATTTTTTTTACCCACCTAGTCCCGCCCTAATAGAGGATACATTCATTAACGCCACCCTTACATAATAATCAGCCACTTAAAACCCCAAATTTGCTACGCCCATACCACATAATTAATAAGGGTCACATTATTTAGTTGCCCAACCAGTTCGGTCCCCACTACCTTATATAGTAGTGTAGTAGTAATATTTCATTTACTACCCCCTTTTACACCATGGCACCTCATGTCAAAACACCCAATTCACAAGGGAGGGTGTACCATAGTCATACAAATAGAAATTCCGAGTTATTCTTTTTTCTCTTACGAAGCCGGCAGCGCCGAATGCTAAAGGTGCAATTCCGCATACAAGCAATGCAGGCAAGGGTACGTGCGGCACAGATTACGTACATCCGTACCCCCACCGATAGGCGTAAGACACTCCTCGCCCGGGCACACCGAAATCTACGATCCACAGGGCACTCCAGGAAAACACACGAAAACACTGAGGATACATAGCAAAATGGATAGGGTCTATGGTCACCTCAATCATACCGCAAACCTCCAACACATTAGGGCGCAATATGCGAGGTTGGATAACCATTTCGCATGGCTCATTGCCAAATATCGGCGGCTGATTGCCCAGTTGCTACAAATATACCAAATTACTTCCCAGTAGGAAATACAGCGAGCATAATCGGTAAAATTTTTGCCACACACGATAGCGTGCTCAGTATAAACCAATAGCTGCATACATTTCCACCCCCATGGATAAATAGTTAAATCCACGCAGCTACTGTCCCTTAGCACACCTCAAAGTGAATACTGCCACCGCGACAGTAACGGAACAGGCCAGGGTGATTACCCTGCAATACGCCGAAATATGGCAACGTTTCCGTCATACGTTATTACATTTGAACTGTTAACACATCTACCTACCCCAATGGAAGCGGCCAATAGAGGCTATGCACCAAAAATAAGCTAACACATCAATTCTCCTAATGCCCACTCCTATTAGGAAGGAGACTGCCGTGGCCATGCCACATCCGCAGCCTCGCCATGGGGAACGAGACACACGCACACACAGTCCCACTGCCGCGTAGTAACATTTCCATCCCCACGCTTCCATTATGCCCTAGGACCTTAGCGTCTATTTCGGCCAGCAACAGTCCTAAGCTACGCCGGAAAGCCATATTAATTCACCGCCCCATTCCGATCACAATCCCGAAAATAGAAGGTAGACTACACAAACCTAAAATCACCCTTCTACAAACGCCTCGTACGGAATGTGCATCCCTTGAGTGGATACCAGGTGCAAAAGCCGCTTTGGCAATCCGAGGGAGACGGTGCCATTACTTGCGATAGATAGAATTCGAAATTGCCAATTTAGAACACATTATTTTTATATAATTGGAGATACACTGAATTATAATACCATCAAACCAGACCACGTAATAGCCTTACGCATAATATAACTCGCTTCCATAGTCAATTATCCTTTCACACACAACATTTAGGTGTAAGTAGAGGATAAGCAATGTCGAGGCACGCTCCGCTCACAGCAGTCCCACGTAGGCTATCTCCACGTTTCCTCAGTCCCCAGAGCCATAGGAAACGAAAGCATTAGGTCATCAGTATCAGTGATTAAAACTATATTTTTCCCACACATAGCTCAAACCCAGAACTATATGAATCAAACAAGCGCCCTATGCGCTATGGCATTTAGTAGCCATGCTTACAAGTAGCAGTCACCGACAATTCCCCACAGTGCATAACACGAAGCTTAATTATAAGTTGCATGTGTATTTATAAATGATATAATAATGTATACCAGGTTATATTTCTTGTGTCCTATGTCTTTCTAGAATAATGAATTTTGTTCACACACACTAATTTAAGATAGATCAAGGCTAGATATATATTTAGTAGCACATATGCCTCACATTCCCCGTAAGCCCCCATGAACATGTTACGCCTAATAAGCATTGGCAATAGCGCCAATTGCCCTATGGCATCTAGTGACCACAGTCTGAAACAGAGGTCAACACCAATCCCAGTTTGGCCCCACACCATAAGTAGTCTTCGGTTGCAGAATTTCAAATAGGAGATACCGACCTAACATTATTAATAATAGGTCAATATTTATAATATGTAAAGTGCATAAATGTTTTTGCAGATAATATATTGTAGACCAGACCTTGCAAATGTAATACACAGTGCACGGCAAGCGAGGTCAATCCTCTATCCCAACATGCGGAAGTAACGAGAGCCGTAATGCTCTATCAGCGATACACGACGCATGCATAGCAACAGCTCTTTCCGCCCAATCACGCAAACTACCACACTCATACATGGCCGTGCGTAACACGGGTCATTCACACACATGGAGGACACATAGCAAACCACGGAAAGATTTCTCTACCATAGAAAGATAGCAAAACACTTTATATTCATACAAGCTCATACAGAACGCACATTGTTAACTAATTAACCGCATATAGATTTCCATACACGGTCACGAGCAATAGGCGACCGACTGAATATCAACTCACCTGTCATAAGGGACGATACAGTGACGTACCCTTCCCCACAAATATAATCACAGAACACAGTTGAGGAGCACCAATATATAGCTTAATTGTTTATATATATTGAACCCTTATTAATCTGCGATAAATAAGTATTCATGATTTATTATTATTATTACTGCGGCCCAGGCAGTACTTGTGGAAGTTGACAAAGTTAGTGTGTTGCAATGATTGCCACAGAAACAGAGCTTGGTAGCTATTCTTGAAGACGGCCGGGTAAGCTGAGTTCAAGGCCAAATTGTGTAACAACCTGCACCAAAATTGGAGTCATGAGGGGATGGTCACGAGTTAGTTGCAACCGACCTACGATTGAATCACCCAATCAGGAGAGACCAAGCCAAAACCACGCGATGGGTGGCGTCACTGGTAAAAAAAGCGCGCGGAATTGATTATCTAAGGAACCGCCGATCCGAAATATCTCCGCATGAGTGCGCTGAGACGTTTGAATTAAATGATGAAGATTGACACTATTCCCATGTGTGCGAGATGAAAACTCTAGAACATTTTTCTTAATTCACCCCACTCCTCCTCACTCTGTCAGTTTCCAATAAATTGATCGACGTGACGCTGTTTTGAAGACATACGTTTTGAACTCTGGTGAGCTAACTTCACGCCAGTTTGCGTAGTGATTTTTAAAGCTCTAATATTATTCGAAGCCAATCTTTTTGAGCTCTGTTGAGCTAACTTCACGCCAGTTTGCGTGGTGATTTTAAGTACTCTAATATTATTTTGAAGACAACTATTTTCAGCTCTTAAGGGCAAGACTTGAGTAACATTCCAATTAGCGCTCAACGCGAGCGAAGGTTCACAAGTGCAGTAGAGATTACCGAGCGAGATAACGACTGCGAGACAGTCAGATTTAAAACTTGTATTGTCAAGCCAGTGTCGATGGGTTTGAAGTGTATAGTTCATGTAAATTTTTATTGTATTTTTTTAAGTGTTGTATTGTGCGTGTGTAAGCGAGAGCTAGGGAAAGTCTTCGTTGATTAATCGCATAGGACAATCGTGGGCGAAATTAGTAACTCACAAGCGATTATAGCCAGGCAATTTACAATAACATTGAACTTTTCTGTCGAAGAGACTACACCAAGATGTCCGACGTGTGGTCAGGAGCCGGAGTGATGTCCAACGCTTCTGCGAAGACAACGATGGAGGGCTAATTTCCCGTAGGGAAATTGGCCGAGATGGAAGTTGTATGTTCTACAAGCTGATACGGTGATGTACAAAAATTGATTATTCAATATGTACTTAGATATGGCGGGGGAACTTTGTAAATAGTTCATTTTTAGCCTATTTTCAATTTTGAAAAAATAGGCTTATGAGATCACCTTTTGTCCGTGTGTGTGTGCGTGTGTGTGTGTGTGTGTGTGTGTGTGTGCGTGTGTGTGTGATTCGTGTGTGTGTCCCCCCTAATAAAATCTAAACGGCTGGAGCGATTTCAATGAAACTCGGAAAGTTCATAGCACTATTCCCGGCGACCTCGACCGTGCCCTTCAAATTTTGTTAGGTCTCACCAATCCAACATGGCGGTTGTGCGAAATATTCCACCAGCATTCAATATCTCCGAAACTATTACCGATATTACCCTGACATTTTCTATGGTGATAGAGGGAACTACTATAAGTTCACTTATGTGACTTTTGAAAACCTGGTAACTACAAAACCGACATGGCGGCCAAGCGAATTTGCGACTTTTAAATAGACGTTTCTCGCGATTTGACCAACCAAACGCAATGAAACTTGGAACAGTATATGTTTATATACATTGTAATGCACCGACATCTAACTTCGTTCAATTGTTTACATAATCACAAGATGGCGGATTTGCGAAATATTTCACCGGCATTCTATATCTCTGAAACTATTAGCTGTAAAACCCTGAAATTTTGTACGGAGATAAAAGGCACTACTGGAAGTCCATCTATAAGACTTTCAAAAACCGGTTAACTACAAAACGAACATGGCGGCCAAGCGAATTTGAAAATTTTAAATAGACCTTTCTCGCGATTTAATGTTCCAAGCGCACTGAAACCTGGCACAGGAAATATTTATACACATTGTAATCCACTGGTATCAAATTTAGTTCAATTGTTTACATAACCTCAAGATGGCGGCAGTGCGAATTTTAAAATTAAGATTTTATTTATTGTGATATAGTCATGCGATCGAAGTGAAAGTTTGAATAATGAACCTACGCAATAATTTTCCTTTAATGGTACAAGACTCAATGGCCTATACATTTAACAATCCAACATGGCGACCATCCGAAATATTTAGACGATACTGAATATCTACGAATCTATTTTAGTAATCAAACTGCATTTTTAGCCTATTTTCAATTTTGAAAAAATAGGCTTATGAGATCACCTTTTGTCCGTGTGTGTGTGTGTGCGCGTGTGTGTGTGTGTGTGTGATTCGTGTATGTGTCCCCCCCTAATAAAATCGAAACGGCTGGAGCGATTTCAATGAAACTCGGGAATTTCATAGCACTATTCCCGGCGACCTCGACCGTGCCCTTCAAATTTTGTTACGTCTCTCCAATCCAACATGGCGGCTGAGCGAAATATTTCACTAGCATTCAATATCTCCGAAACTATTACCGATATCGCCCTGAAATTGTGTACGGTGATAAAGGGCACTACTAGAAGTTCACCTATGAGACTTTCAAAAACCTGGTGACTACAAAACCAACATGGCGGCCAAGCGAAGTTGAGATATTTAAATAGACTTTTCTCGCGATTTAACAATCTAAATGTAATGAAACTTGGTACCGCAAATGTTTATACACATTGTAATGCACTGGAGTCTAATTTAGTTCAATTGTTTACATAACCTCAAAATGGCGGCTGTGCGAAATATTTCACTGACATTCTATATCTCCGAAACTATTACAGATATCACCCTGCAATTCTGTACGGTGATAAAGGGTACTGATACAGGTATACCTATGTATATTTCAAAAACCTGCAAAGTACGAAACGAACATGGCGACCAAGCGAATTTAAAATATTATAATAGACTTTTCTCGTGATTTAACTCTCTGAGCGCAGTGAAATGTGGTACAGTAATTGATTTTGCAGATTGTAATGCACTGCCATCTAATTTAATTCAATTGCTTACATAACCTCAAGATGGCGGCTGTGCGAAATTTTAAAATTAAGTTTTAATTTCTTGTGTCGTAATCATGCGATCGAAGTGAAAAATTGAATAATGAACCTAGGCAATAATTGTCCTTGAATGGTACATAACTCTATGGCCTATACACATAACACTCCTAAATGGTGAGCTCCCGAAATATTTAGACGGTTCTCAATATCTATGAATCTTTTACAGCAACCAAACTGTTTTTTTATGTTCATAGAGACTATGAACATATGTTCACCTATAGGACTTTGAGTAACCTGGTGAGCACAAATCCAACATGGCGGCGACGCGAAGTATAAATATTTAAATGGACGTTTCTCGCGAATTAACTATCCGAGTGCCGTGAAACGTTGCACGTTAAATGCTTATACAAATGTTGATCCACTGGCATCTAATTTATTTCAATGGTTTGCATTATCACAAGATGGCTGCTGTGCGTAATTTTATAATCTCGTTTTTACTTCTTGTTGACTAATCATGCGATTGAAGTTTGAATACCACACGTTCACAATAATCTTAATGTAATAGTACAAAAATAAAAATCCAACCTGGCGACCATCTGAAATATTTAGACGGTTCTCAATATCTACGAATCTGTTACAGCAATTAAACTGAAATTTTGTATGTTGATTGTGGCAGTTAACATAAGTAGGATATATGAAAATAGGCTGTATAGTTCTTCACGGAACTACTTGTTTCTTTTTCTTGTTTTAGATTGTTTTTCTTGCACCGACACTAAATGTTTTAAATGTACGTTGGCGCGTGGCCAAAGTTGTTTGTTGTATTATTTTTTCTTTGGAGTCATATTTAGTGTACACGGCGCGTGTACGTGATTTTTATCCATGCGAATGCGAAACCCTTTACATTCGATAAGTGGTGCTTTATTAAAGTTCATATTTTTGATAGGAAAGGGAAGTAATTACTTTAAGATGTTTGCTGAACAGGTTATTATTCATATTAGGGTTGCCGAGCGCAACAAATTAAGATGTAATTGTAGAACACCTTAGTTCTAATTTTTTAGATTTTTTTTTGAGTCCTTTTCAGGTTCGATAGTCACAGGCATAGAACGGAGGCGCCAGCTGGTGGAAAATATTTATGTCATTTTATTTCAGGGTCTGTCAAACCCATACGTGTGATTCTGTGTGTGTTGTTGTGTCAGGTGTGTGTTTTGATTCTACGTGAAGAGGGGTAGAGGTCCTACCACCCTCATATTTTGTTGTTGTTGTATTTTTGATGGAAAGGCAGGGTGCTCCGAGGAGACCACTGTACCTTGTCCATATGCTGTTTCTTGGATTTCCTAGGGGAAATGCTGAGATATATATTGTTCTGACACACCCACACGTATTATTGTGCTTTGGGGCACGCTTCTTCGAGACTGGATCCCATGCCTTGGGAGGTCGAGGTTATTTTGACACGTGGGTAGACAGATATGCAGATTTCCACGAATCGCCTGTCTAGCCTGGTGACTTATTTTGTTAGGCAGTCCTGTTGTCCGACTGGCCCCTTTAAGCTTTCAATTAGCAAACCTGTTCGTTTTGTGATGGTTATGCTGTTTGAATCTTCAGTCTTTTGACTGGTTTGATGCAGCTCTCCATGCCTCCCTGTCCTGAGCTAGTCGTTTCATCTCTACATAGCTACCACACCCTACATCCGAGGCAATCTGTTTAACATATTCTAACCTTGGTCTACCCCTATAGTTCTTGTCCTCGACCCTTCCTTCCATAACTAAGCTTGCTATTCCTGGATGTCTTAGTATGTGTCCTACCAACCTATCTCGTCTCTTCATTAGCAGTCGCCAGAAACATGTCTCCCCTCCCACTCGTCTTAATACCTCTTTGTTTGTAACCCTATCTACCCATCTGATCTTCATCATTCTCCTGTAACACCACATTTCAAATGCTTCAATTCTCCTCTTTTCTGCTGCACCAATAGTCCAAGTTTCACTTCCATAGAGCGCCACGCTCCAGACAAAGGCTTTCAAAAATGACTTCCTAATACCTAATTCTATATTCGATGTCAGCAGATTCCTTTTTTGTAGAAATGCTTTCTTTGCCTGAGCCAACCTACTTTTTATATCCTCTTTGCTTCGTCCATCACTGGTTATTCTGCTTCCTAAGTAACAGAAGTCTCCTACTTCCTTCAGCTTTTCACCTGCCAATTTGATCTCCATAGAGTTTTCTGATTTATTTCGGCTGCATTCCTGTATTTTTGTTTTACATTTATTAATTTTCATCATGAATTCTTTCCGTAAGACGGAGTCCGTACCATTCAAAAACTCATTCAAATCCTCAGGCTTGTCGGCCAAGATGACGATGTCATCAGCAAATCTCAGAGTTGAAATTATTTCTCCTTGAATCTTCACTCCCACTTTACATTTTTCTCTAATTTCCTTCATTGCTTGTTCAATGTAAAGATTGAAAAGTATGGGTGATAAGTTGCAGCCTTGCCTTACACCTTTCTGAATACCAGCTTCTCTCTCATGTCCTTCAACTCGAATGACTGATGTCTGGTTTCTGTATAGATTGTATATCACCCTCCTATCCCTGTACTTTATTCCAATCGATTTCAAAATGTCAAACAATTTAGTCCAATCAACGTTATCAAAAGCCTTTTCTAAGTCAACAAAAGCCATGAAAGTTCTCTTATCTTTCCTTATTCTACCTTCCAAAATCAGCCTAAGACTTAGTACAGCTTCCCTTGTTCCTACATTTCTCCTGAAACCAAACTGGTCTTCACCCAACTCCGTTTCTATCTGGCTTTCAATCCTCTTGTAAATTATTCTAAACAGGATCTTTGAAGCATGAGTAATCAAGCTGATTGTACGGTAATCTTCACATCTGTCAGCTCCCACTTTCTTTGGTATAGGGATGATTACATTCTTCTTGAAATCAGGGGGTACCTCACCTGTCTCATAAATCCTACACACCAAGTGAAATAACCTGATCAGACCTTCATCTCCTATGCAGCGTAGCAACTCAATCGGTATATCATCTATGCCTGGTGCTTTGTTCCTGCTTAAGTCTTCCAAAGCTCTATCAAATTCTGATCTCAATATTAAATCTCCTTTCGCATCCTCATCAATTTCCTCCTCCCTTTCCATTACATGATTCTCAATCTCCTTTCCCTTATACAAACTCTCTATGTAAGCTTTCCATCCCTCAACCTTTTCTTCCCTATCTGTTAGAGGCTTTCCATTTGTGTCCTTAATATTACAGCACTTAGTCTTCTTTTCCCCAAAAGTATTCTTAATCCTTCGATAAGCTGTGTCTACTTTTCCTAATTTCAGACAATTTTCTATACCTGCACATTTCTCTTTCAACCATTCTTCTTTCGCTTCCTTGCACTTCTTGTTAAGTTCATTTCTCAGACGTCTGTATTCTGCTTTCCCCTTATCATCTCTTACATTATTGTGTTTCCGCCTTTCATCCATCAATTCTAGTATATCCTGAGTGATCCACGGTTTTCTACCTATTCCTTCTTTCCTACCAATGTTTTCTTCTGCGGATTTTGATATTTCATTCTTCAAAAGTGCCCATTCGTCTGCAATTGAAGTTTGTTTAGGGTTTTTCATTAGTCCTTCCTTATTATTTTGAACCATAATTAATTGGGGAGTTCGCCATGTTTGTGACGGATTATTGCATGTCGTATGGATGGAATATTGTGTTAATAATGTAAATGTTGGCTTTGAGCCTAGTGATTCGTTCTATGACTCAGTTCATGTAAGTTAGTATTTGACACCCGTGTGGTGTAGTGGTATTTTACTTGTAAAAATGACGGCGGTCATATGTGTATTTGTTTTGTTGGGCACGTGTTAACTTACTTGTGTTGATTTGTGAGAAGTCCTAATTTTAGGCAGTAATGTTTGCTACGGCAGTTTTGATTCCAATTTCATGCGGAAATTATTGTGTTGTTTATTTTAAGTATAGGAAGTGTCGGGTTAGTTTTAAGTGTTGTATAGTTGTTCCCCGCGTCTGTCTAGCTCTAAGTAATGCGGATTCGTCTTCTGAAAGTTTATTCCGGATGATGACGAATCATGCATTCAATTGTACTTATCGTGAAGCATGTAGAACAGCACTCGCGCATACATTGTCATTATTTTTGATTTTTGGGACACTTGGTCCGAGTAATAATCTCTCCTGAGATTTGGCCTAGTTTTGGCAATTTAATTTATTCAGTGGGAGTCATTATGGGAGTTTTGTTTGTTAATTCAATTTTGTAAATAGCTGATCTGTCATTAAATTCGTTTGTTTTAACCCTGGCTTCACTTTTTCCTGCATGTTATTTTGTTATATGTTACCCTGCATGTTAATGTAGCGCCTTAACAACAATTTACGATATGGACTGTTACACCCCCCGAAACTGAGTCTCATAAGCTTCTTTGCAAGGGATCATAAAACAAAAATGGCGCCCAACGTGGGGATTGTTGTTGTTGTTGCTTCGCTGATCTCATATTTATTTCGCTGAGAAATGATGCCAGGTCAAGCGGGCAAAGTAAATTCAGTAAATTGAGGCGATGTTGTACCGCCATGTGCATTAGTAAAATCACTGAGTTCCTAAAGTTAGAAATATTGAACAAGGTTAGAATTTGATATTGTATTTGTTATAAACTTGTTCTGGCGCCCGGCATTAAAAATTAGAACATTTGCATATTGTTGAACTCAGTCAAAGCAGGAAGGTGTTGCCTTATATTTGACATTTAATTAACTTCGGTTAATTAGTGTTGTTCGTAAATTCTGTTGGTTAGGAATTTAAAAGCAGATCACTAGGGAGTTATTTTGTTGTTTGGAAATAAGAGTAATTTATTCAGTAAATTTTGATTACTGAAAATTTTTATTAAATTAGAGCCAGTAGTATTTAAATATTATGACATGTATGCGTGTTTATGACTGAAATCTCGGTGCATGACCCTGTTTTTCTCTGGTTATATTTGTGTATTGTGCGATGGCGGGTGGTGAAGAAATCAAGGGATTGGTAGAGCAGATGTCGATACAGATGTCCGCGAAAACGGAAGAACAGTTAGTGCAGATGTCCGCGAAAACGGAAGAACAGTTAAAGAACATGAAGGAGGAAATAAGTGAAGACAATGATAAACAATTAAATAAACAGTTAGAAGTTCAGCGTGAGCATAATGATAAACAATTAGAGCAGATGTCCGCGAAAACGGAAAAACAATTAGAAGTTCAGCGTAAGCATAGTGAAAAACAGTTAAATGACATTACGATGCAATTGCAAACTCAAACAGAACAGTTAGAAATTCAGCGTGAGAATATTGAAAAACAGTTACAAGACATGAGCGGTAACATTACGGTCCAATTACAGGTCCAGAAATTGGATACTGATAAACAATTAAACGAACAGGCAATAACACAAACAGTACAAACAGAGCAATTAGAAAAGATCACTCATGACATAAATCAAAGTGTTAGGGAAGTAGAGAAACAGGCAGATGAGGTCGCGGAGAATAACGCAAAACAATTAGGTGAGATTAAAAAGTTGGAGTCGAAATTTGACAATAAACTCATCCAATTTGATGAAATGGTGGCCGATAAATTAAAGCAAATCGAGGCAGCATGCGTCAACAACACGGCGGGAATAAAGAGCACACAGGATAAATTACAGCAACAGATTAATTCAGTCGACAGCAACGTACTTGAATTAATAAAGGAAATCGATAAACTTGAGATCAAAACAGAAACAGAACGTATGCACTTACGTGAAAACTTGGAAGACCAATTAATTAAAAACCCAGCAGGTCATAAAAGAAGAGGTCGGAGAACAATTAGTTAAAACACAAGAGGTAATACGAGAAGAGGTAGGAGAACAGCTCAATAAAAATCAGGATAAATTGGAAGACCAATTAATTAAAACCCAGCAGGTTATAAGAGAAGAGGTCGGAGAACAATTAGTAAAAACTCAACAGCAGATACAAGAAATAGGGGAACAGCTGGAGAAGAGTCAGGAAAGGAACGTAGAGAAAATTAGCAGTTTGAAGAGCAGGATCCGAAGAGATTGGGAGCAGCAGGTCAACGAAACGAAAGAAGACAGGCTGACAATTTTATAGCGCTTAGGTGAATACAACTCGAGAGTACAGGCTTTGGAGGAAAACGTAAAATCCAAACTCCAAGAACACACAGATCTCATAATTAACAAGAAGTTCCGTGAAGAACTATACAGCCTACTTTTCATGCCAATGATTATTCTACAGAATATGAACCTATCTAGAATAATGACGAAATTAAGTTGCTAATATCGAAATTTCCAATTAGTTCGAAATACTGTATACCTGGCATAATGTATCCTAATAGAGCACTACAGTTGGCAGCCCTGATGACTGAATATATTCTTAGTTCCGTCCCTTACAGTACTAAATACAAAATTTGGTTGAAGTCCACTGGATAGCATGGACGTTACATGCAGTTAAACATTGGATCTAACAGCGCGCGTAAAATCATGTTGGCAACAATGTCATGCATGTATTGGTCAGAAATAATCTGAAATAATATGATCTATTGTTGTGCCAATTTTGAATGAAATCCATTAGTTAGTATAGAAGTTACATGCATTTTAAAATTGGACCTATCAGCAGGCTTAGAATCATGTTGGCAGCACTGACGTATATTAGTTACTCCAAATTCGTCTAGAATGCCAGGTACTATACGTGTGCAAAGTTTAGAGCTATTGGCTTGCATACTTTCTGATATATTGATATTAGGGTAACAAAAATAGGGACAGCACATATTAACAGTTGGCAGCCCTGGTTGCTCCTTAGAATACGCATAGTCATATCTGTTATGGTACACATAGCACATACGAAATTTGGTTGAAATCCAAATGATAGTATGGAAGTTACATGTATTTAATGTTGGACCTGTCAGCAGGCTTAGAATCATGTTGGTAGCACTGACGTATATAAGTTACTCCAAATTAATATAGAATGTCAGGTACTATACGTGTGCATAGTTTAAAGCTGTCGGCTTGCATACTTTCTGATATATTGGTATTTGGATAAAATAAATTAGGAGCATTTATTAACAGTTGGCAGCCCTGGTAGGTCTTAAGAATACGCTCAGTCATATCTGGCTGGTTATGTACACATACAACATACGAAATTTGGTTGAATTCTGCTTGATAGTGTAGAAGTTATATGCATTTAAAAATTGGACCTATCAGGAGGCTTATAATCATTTTGGCAACACTGCCATGTTTGGCCTCCTGGAAATTAAACTGAAATATTATGATCTGTACGTGTGCTAATTTTGAAATAGCTCCCATTCAGACTTTCCAAGATATCCAACATGGAGCTCAAATTTCAATTGCGATTTTTTAGCAGTTGGTAGCACTGACATCATTTTCAAATATGGCCGTGAGATATTCAGGTATAGATCTTTACTCCTACCAAATTTTGTTTCGATTGCTGCAGCCGTTTAGGAGTTGATAGGGGGGACACACACACAGCCAGACAGACAGACACACACACATTTGCCCGATCTCATAAGTCTACTTTTTCCTCATTTTTGCAAAATGTGAAAAGTAGGCTAAAAATTAAATCAGGTCATTAGAGAACGCAACTATAATTTCGGCTGAAAACACAGTAGGCAAGCAGGGAAGCTTTGGAAGTCCGGGGGGCTTGAAGTTGGCTGAGGATAACAGCCGAGGTCAAAGTCCTAAATTAACGAGCAACGCATTCCAACAGTACAGGGGAGAGACGTCCACACCACAGCCCGACTTGGCACCTGCCCAAGTAATTCAGGTCATTAGGGGGAATGATTTCAAACCCGATAAATTCAGTGAGCACACAGGAACCACTCCCAAAGCCTTTTTACGTCAGTTGGATGACTATTTTAACGACCAACATATCAGTCCCGCAAAACAGTTGCTACTTGTGGAAAAGTTTTTAGAGGGCCCAAGCTTAATCTGGTTCTTGAGTTTTAAATATACATTCACCGACATGGCACAATTCAGAGAAGCGTTCTTAAAGAAGTTCTGGAGTCCTTCTTTGCAGCAGGGATTAAGAATGGATCTGTACACTAGAAAATATCACAACACGCATCCTACCAGATTCTCAGAATTCTTTAGCCAACAGCTGGTTAAATTCCGCGATTTTGACGACCCCCTAGTGAAGAAAACATGGTTCTAACCATTGGGAAACAACTTCCTATGAATATTCAACAGCTGTTAGTAGCCGGAAATATTAAGACCGCAGTGCAGGTTGAAGAGTTACTCCGCCATCTAGACGAGACAAGTATGGTTAGTCCACAGACAGGGAGAAGAAACATGGAATGTGTCAACACGGCAGAAGTGGTTCGGGGACACCAAACTAGTCACAACCAGGGTAACCAAACAAAAACCCAATCTACGGGAACGCAGTTTACACCGAGACGGCAAGACTATGATGGCCGAAATCAATTCAACCCGAATAATCGAAATTTTCAGAATCGCCGAGATAACTATAATCAAAACAATCAGAACCAGCAATATCAATGGACGTACCAGCGAGAGTACACCAACTGGAGGGGAAACCAAAGGCAGGGTAGAACTTACCAAAGGAATGGAGATGGCAGGTGGAACAACACGAGGAATTATCGCCAAGATAATCGGGGAGACTATCGCAACAATTGGGATGAGCGGTACGTCGAATCGCAGAAGTATTTGGATCAGTTAAACGCCGAAGAGACGGAGAAAGAGAAGTGGGGGCGTGCAATGGCGAAGAGGCAGAGCCCGGATATTCACCAAGGAGAGGGGGCGGAAAGCTTATTACGGCAGCAGGAGAGGCGCGATGACAACCGGCGGAACTCAACGAATGGGTCCCGGGATAAAAAAAACTCAAATGAACCAAAACCTGATAGCCTGAAAATGGAGGACGCCAGGGAGCGGGAAGAGCTGATTGTTGCTAACATAGAAGAGTGGGTAGCATTCCCGGACGATTGCCTGGAGGAAGCGGTGAAGGACCGAGAAAATGTCATCAGACAATTGCCGATTATTTACGCACATTTTGGAGGTATGAGGGTGAGATGCTTAATTGACACAGGTAGCCAGGTGAGCTTAGTCACAGAGGTACTGTTGAAAGAAATTAGACGTAAACAAACTGTTCCAATTATGCCTGTACCGCTAATGAAAGTCAGAGTGGTCATTCCTGACAAGACCGTAAGTTGTAAGCAGCAAGCATATTTAGACCTGGAAATATTGAACCACACATTTTCGCAAACATTCATTGTCATACCGAAGATGAATTATAACATCATTTTGGGAGCCAACTTTATCTGTGATTTTCGTGCTGTAATTGACTTACATAATAACACTGTAAGTTTCAAACAAGTTGAGGGGTTGAATCATGTGGGTTTAAACATGGAAGAAAGTCCACTAGAGAGAGAGGCGAATACTTGGGTCATTGAAGAATGCACTAATGAGGTGATCAGAGATAAGAACTTGACGGAGAAACGAGTAAGCCAGACAGCAGTGGTTGAAATTGACAGCCGAGATATTTCGCAGGAACTTTGGGTACATTTGGCGGAAGAAGAAATTAGCGGAACCAAATTTGAAATTCTACTTCAGGAGCGGCTTAAGGAGGCAATAGTAGGGGAACCTGATAGAAGAAAACTGGAAGAAATTTTGAGATTTCATAAAGCAGCTTTCGACACCGTCCCTGGAAAAGTTTTAAATTTCCAATATGCCATGCAAGTTACTGACTGGACCCCATTTAAAAGTAAATTGTACCCGATCCCAGAGAAACATTTTGCTCAGGTGAAGGACATCATTAGTAATTTATTAGATTCCGGCATGATAAGAAAAGCAGCAACCCCGTACCTAAACGCAATATTGGCTGTGGCCAAGCCAAATGGATCAATTAGGTTATGCCTAGACGCGCGAGTTTTGAACAGTAAACTGCTAGTTGAGCATGACCAAGCACCTAGGATCAAGGATGTGTTGAAGGGCTTCCGTGGGAAGAAGATTTATTCGAGCGTCGACTTGACAAATAGTTTCCACCATCTTGAACTTGAAGAAAAATCCCAAGTATTGACGGGTTTTTTATTCGATAACCAAAGTTATATCTGGTCCCGCATGCCCTTTGGTATAAAAACAGCTGGATGTGCACTGATAAGAGCACTAGATAGGAATCTGACTGAGGAGGTCAAGAGCTTCACTATGAGATATGTTGACGACATATTAATTGCATCTGAAACAATGGAGGAACACTTGGTAAACCTAAACAAACTTCTGGATAACTTGAGAACCATGAACTTCAAAATTAATCTAAAGAAATCACACTTTTGCCAGAGCGAGATTCTGTATTTGGGTCATATAATTGATGTTGAGGGCGTGAGACCTAATCCAGCAAAAATTGATGCAATCAAGAAATTTCCCACTCCAACTAAAGTCAAACATATAAGAGCGTTTTTGGGAGTGACAGGTTTCTTCAAAGAGAATTGTCCTGGATACACGGAAACAGTAGCACCTATGCAAGAGATGTTAAAGAAGGTAAATCGATGGTCGTGGAATGAGGAGTGCGACAGGTCCTTTAGAGCTACGAAAGACTTACTGGAGAACTGTGTGAAGCTAGGGTATCCAGACTTCGAGAAGAAATTTATTATTCAAGCAGATGCTTCATTGATTGGAATCGGTGCTATGCTGTACCAAGAGGACGCTGATGAACCCAAGAAGAGATCATATTTGGCATTTACGAGTCGTAAATTGAGGAAGCACGAGAGGAACTACACTGTTACGGAGCTTGAGCTGCTAGCGATTTTATATTCACTTCAACAATGGTGCAAGATGATTTTCGGTTATTCCATTATTGTCAGAACCGACCACCACTGACATTTCTATTCAAGACGACGGTGGCAAGTGAGAGAGTTACGCGTTGGTCCATCTACATACAGCAGTTTGACATTACAATAGAGCATTGCCCTGGAAGGATGAACATCATACCAGATGCTTTGAGCAGGAATCCTGAAGATGAGAACGAGGTAACAGCGGAAGTTCACCATATAACACTAACACCGAAGGCTCGTGAGTTTTTGGAGAAACTAAAGGAAATTCGGAAGGAACAATAAGCAGACCCATGGATGATGATGATCAAATTCTACAGGAAGGAATTACAACCAGATTCACCTGAATACCGAGAAGCCCGTGCTAAAGAAGCGAGATTTCACTACTTAAATAACCTTTTGCATAAGTACGTGGATGAGCATCATACCAAACTGCGAATCCTAGTTCCAGCATCACTACAGAGAGGATTGACGTGGCATGTCCACGAGAGTCTAGCACATATCGGCACGGACAAGACAGAAGCTACAATAGGAGAGACTTTTACTTGGCCTAAGATGCGATTCACCATTGTGGAAGTAATAAGAACTTGTGACGCGTGCCAGCGCACTAAACCAAACAACTTCATTATGAAACAACCTCCAAGACCACTATTACCTCAAAAACCATGCGAGATGCTCGCTATCGACTGTTTTGGCCCTCTGGTTAAAGGGAAACGTGGATGCCGACACCTTCTGGTGTGTGTCGATGTATTTTCAAAGATGGTAGTGTTATGTCCAATCCAGAAGACGACATCAAAACAAGTCCTCAGTAGAATTCAGAACAAAGTAATTCCGATGCTTGGGAAGCTGGAATCCATTTTATCAGACCATGGTACTTATTTCACGAGCAATGTTTTTAGGCAAGGCCTAGAGAGCCTAGGGATAAAACATATATTTTCGAGCATTCGTCATCCTTGTGGGAATCCGAGCGAGAGAACAATTCGCTGTGTTGCCAAGTACTACAGAGTAATGATTCCTAACGATCATAATAAGTGGGTTGACAAAGTAGGAGATATTGAGATGTGCATGAACACCACTAAGCACGAGTCGACGGGTCAAGTCCCACTAATTGTACACCACAACAGGTTGCCAGAGAGATCTTGGGACAAGATTATTCCATGCCCAAGGGATCCACTATTAGCGCATGAGTTGCGAATTCAGCGAACGAGAGAGCACATGAGGAACCAAGCGGACCGAAGACTGAGAAGGTACAGAGGAAAGAAGTTTCACCGGGAATTACAGGAACAAGAACTAGTGCTTGTCCGCAGACCACCGATATCTGATCCCAAAAACAAAGTGCTTGCAAAATTCTGTCCAAAATTTATTGGCCCGTTCCGTGTCATTAAGAATCTGGGTAACAATGCTTACAGACTTGAAGAAGTGAGCACTGGTGCTAAATCTGTCTTCAATAGCGCCAACTTAAAACCATATTACAGAAGAGAACCATTTGATGAATAAGCAGGATTATGTGTGCAGAATCATTATTGCAGAATTTTATTTTGAGAGCCAACCCTCAAATGTACGTGGCCGTGGAGCGCCTGGGAGAGAGCTTGCTTTGTTTGTAAACAACAAGACAGCTGAGACGACGGGAGTGGTAATCACGTGAGAAGAAGCGGAGGTCTAGCGAGACGTATGAATGACATTCCGGCAAGGAGCGCGCACACTAATTGGGTCAGTGGAGTGTACACTCAAGCAGCTGAGCGAGGTATTAAAGAGATGTTGTTGTTACTACTGTGGATATTGTTTTTGAAATCCAAATCAATCACTTGCTTCGAATTTCAAAACCTTGCTGAGGATAAATGAACCCTTATTAATCTGCGATAAATAAGTATTCATGATTTATTATTATTTTTACTGCGGCCCAGGCAGTACTTGTGGAAGTTGACAAAGTTAGTGTGTTGCAATGATTGCCACAGAAACAGAGCTTGGTAGCTATTCTTGAAGACGGCCGGGTAAGCTGAGTTCAAGGCCAAATTGTGTAACAACTTGCACCAAAATTGGAGTCATGAGGGGATGGTCACGAGTTAGTTGCAACCGACCTACGATTGAATCACCCAATCAGGAGAGACCAAGCCAAAACCACGCGATGGGTGGCGTCACTGCTAAAAAGCGCGCGGAATTGATTATCTAAAGAACCGCCGATCCGAAATATCTCCGCATGAGTGCGCTGAGACGTTTGAATTAAATGATGAAGATTGACACTATTCCCATGTGTGTGAGATGAAAACTCTAGAACATTTTTCTTAATTCACCCCACTCCTCCTCACTCTGTCAGTTTCCAATAAATTGATCGATGTGACGATGTTTTGAAGACATACGTTTTGAGCTCTGGTGAGCTAACTTCACGCCAGTTTGCGTAGTGATTTTTAAAGCTCTAATATTATTCGAAGCCAATCTTTTTGAGCTCTGTTGAGCTAACTTCACGCCAGTTTGCGTGGTGATTTTAAGTACTCTAATATTATTTTGAAGACAACTATTTTCAGCTCTTAGGGGCAAGACTTGAGTAACATTCCAATTAGCGCTCAACGCGAGCGAAGGTTCACAAGTGCAGTAGAGATTACCGAGCGAGATAACGACTGCGAGACAGTCAGATTTAAAACTTGTATTGTCAAGCCAGTGACGATGGGTTTGACGTGTATAGTTCATGTAAATTTTTATTGTATTTTTTTAAGTGTTGTATTGTGCGTGTGTAAGCGAGAGCTAGGGAAAGTCTTCGTTGATTAATCGCATAGGACAATCGTGGGAGAAATTAGTAACTCACAAGCGATTATAGCCAGGCAATTTATAATAACATTGAACTTTACTGTCGAAGAGACTACACCAAGATGTCCGACGTGTGGTCAGGAGCCGGAGTGATGTCCAACGCTTCTGCGAAGACAACGATGGAGGGCTAATTTCCCGTAGGGAAATGGGCTGAGATGGAAGTTATATGTTCTACAAGCTGATACGGTGATGTACAAAAATTGATTATTCAATATGTAGTTAGATATGGTGGGGGAACTTTGTAAATAGTTCATTTTTTCTTTTTCTTGTTTCAGATTGTTTTTCTTGCACCGACACTAAATGTTTTAAATGTACGTTGGCGCGTGGCCAAAGTTGTTTATTGTATTATTTTTTTCTTTGGAGTCATATTTAGTGTACACGGCGCGTGTACGTGATTTTTATCCATGCGAATGCGAAACCCGTTACATTCGATAAGTGGTGCTTTATTAAAGTTCATATTTTTGATAGGAAAGGGAGGTAATTACTGTAAGATGTTTGCTGAACAGGTTATTATTCATATTAGGGTTGCCGAGCGCAACAAATTAAGATGTAATTGTAGAACACCTTAGTTCTAATTTTTTAGATTTTTTTTTGAGTCCTTTTCAGGTTCGATAGTCACAGGCATAGAACGGAGGCGCCAGCTGGTGGAAAATATTTATGTCATTTTATTTCAGGGTCTGTCAAACCCATACGTGTGATTCTGTGTGTGTTGTTGTGTCAGGTGTGTGTTTTGATTCTACGTGAAGAGGGGTAGAGGTCCTACCACCCTCATATTTTGTTGTTGTTGTATTTTTGATGGAAAGGCAGGGTGCTCCGAGGAGACCACTGTACCTTGTCCATATGCTGTTTCTTGGATTTCCTAGGGGAAATGCTGAGATATATATTGTTCTGACACACACACACGTATTATTGTGCTTTGGGGCACGCTTCTTCGAGACTGGATCCCATGCCTTGGGAGGTCGAGGTTATTTTGACACGTGGGTAGACAGATATGCAGATTTCCACGAATCGCCTGTCTAGCCTGGTGACTTATTTTGTTAGGCAGTCCTGTTGTCCGACTGGCCCCTTTAAGCTTTCAATTAGCAAACCTGTTCGTTTTGTGATGGTTATTTTGAACCATAATTAATTGGGGAGTTCGCCATGTTTGTGACGGATTATTGCATGTCGTATGGATGTAATATTGTGTTAATAATGTAAATGTTGGCTTTGAGCCTAGTGATTCGTTCTATGACTCAGTTCATGTAAGTTAGTATGTGACACCCGTGTGGTGTAGTGGTATTTTACTTGTAAAAATGACGGCGGTCATATGTGTATTTGTTTTGTTGGGCACGTGTTAACTTACTTGTGTTGAATTGTGAGAAGTCCTAATTTTAGGCAGTAATGTTTTCTACGGCAGTTTTGATTCCAATTTCATGCGGAAATTATTGTGTTGTTTATTTTAAGTATAGGAAGTGTCGGGTTAGTTTTAAGTGTTGTATAGTTGTTCCCCGCGTCTGTCTAGCTCTAAGTAATGCGGATTCGTCTTCTGAAAGTTTATTCCGGATGATGACGAATCATGCATTCAATTGTACTCATCGTGAAGCATGTAGAACAGCACTCGCGCATACATTGTCATTATTGTTGATTTTTGGGACACTTGGTCCGAGTAATAATCTCTCCTGAGATTTGGCCTAGTTTTGGCAATTTAATTTATTCAGTGGGAGTCATTATGGGAGTTTTGTTTGTTAATTCATTTTTGTAAATAGCTGATCTGTCATTAAATTCGTTTGTTTTAACCCTGGCTTCACTTTTTCCTGCATGTTATTTCGTTATATGTTACCCTGCATGTTAATGAAGCGCCTTAACAACAACTTACGATATGGACTGTTACACCCCCCGAAACTGAGTCTCATAAGCTTCTTTGCAAGGGTTCAATATATACCTTCGGCCGCGACCGATGACCAATTCTGACATATGTGATAAATGATAGGCTCTTACATACATTTCCCATAACACTAGAGGGAATAACACTCCCATGGCAAAGGACCACATTTAGGAGATTAATACACAACATTTTTACTTACACAACTTTCGAAAGTGCACGGATTCCAACAATCACCCCATATTAAGGCGGGATGACAGGCCGATACAATACATTATCACACAATAGGCCAATATGTTGTTTACATAGGGCCAAATATAATACATTACGGAACATATAATAAAATTTCTATAGCGAACGCCATTTCTCCAGCAGTAGCGAAAGCACATACAGAGCTACAGACAACACAATAACACAGGTTAGCCACAGTGCATACACACAATGGCCGAACATCTACAAGAACACAGGTTAGCGGCCTCTCACCAATGGAACGCTACTCATACACTAACGCGGATTAGCGACCTTTCGCGAAGGCACAGAAGTAGACATACAACAACACAGGTTAGCTTATTTCACTATAGGCCAAAGCAGATTAATACTCATGACAGTGTATAGCGACACTTAGTATAATTCCGCACACAATTGCGCTAGTACACAGGTGGATTATTACCACCACAACCAATAGGAGGTGACACAATAACACAGGTTATCATACCGTCACAGCGTCAGCATATATAGGTCAGCTGAACTAACAGTTAGGAAACACTGGGAATAAGGTTGACTTATACTTACACATATTACATATCCCATACACTGCTATCCAAGAGATGTTCTTTAATACATATAAAATCACTTCACATACTAGGTACTGCAAACTGCACACAGACAGTGAGTCGCGCTCTGCATGCAATGCCGGATGCGAGAAATGCGCTCACAGATTCACGACACCCGAGACGCCAGAACTCACAGACTCACAAGTTATATACAGCACGCATGACATTAACATATACTCTTGTCCATATTTTTTTTTCTCCTCACAGGAGATCTTTTAAAATCTATTTTTCTGGATCACAGTGGCATTGACCACCCAGTACCGTCATAAAGACAGACAAAATGAACAGTTTTCATACAAGGCGACTTTCCATCCTTAGACGACGGAGCAGGGAAATCATTTAAATTACAATTATAATCATCTCATCCTAGCCGACGATCGATTGGACTCCTAGCTATGTCTAGGTGATTGGGGTATTCCCCTAACAGTCGACTTAGGAATCCATTTATCATCATTACGCCAAGTACAAACTGTTCATAATGATCTACTGAATGACGAAATGATAATCGTAATTTCATAAGTAACTTCATAATTTCATAAGTGCCACAAGGCTCCAACAGGACCACAAATCCTTATATAGATCCCCTTTAATTTACATCTACACAGTAGATAAACACTTAGCATTACAATCATAAGTTGGCCACATTAAACTTACATATTTTCGTTTTGAGGCAACGTGATACGACATGGCACATACATATATATATATATATATATATATATATATATATATATATGTCCATTAGTAGCACAACAACGCCATGGCCCATAAATGTCCTACAGTCGACCTAAGGCGTCAGCAAGTCAAAGGCAGGTTAAGTCCTACTTTCCTGGGTCAAAACACTATAGGATGAGTATCAGCCGTGAGCGTACAGATATAAATATATTCGGCAACTAATACGTTAATGGTTCATAGCTATTCCACGTTTTCCTAAGGCGTCAGCAAGTCAAAGGCAGGTTAAGTCCTACTTTCCTGGGATCACGATAAGGAATAAGTATCGACCATAGACATAGACATGCCGAATTTTATAGATAACGATTAACAAAGGCCCGATGATTTTATTTAATATATAAAGACTAAATATCCACTTGATTTCACAAACAGCATATACGAAATAAGAATACATCATCTCCACAACAACACATTCAGTTAGGGGGATACAGTATCTAGATTTCACTTCCACACAGCAGGATGCCCGGTAAATGTAGCCCATTATGCTACTACAAGGACGATCCAACATGCGGAATACAACATTCACTATTAATATACATATTACTGCGCCCCGCATTATTTTTTCATTTTCCCGGAGTAGACGGGAGTAAACCACGGAAACACTTTTCCTACAGGGTGACACCCAACATTGCTACACTCACATGGAATCACTACAAACGGCCACACATTCCCAATACAGGATAATACAATTTCCAAATTAAGTAGAGAAAACCTAAATATATTTTATAGACACCATTTTCCATTTTCCTGCAGGAAGTGGAAGTAAAACACAGAAACATTTGTCTATATTTCAGCGCCTAGTGAAAGGCGCAGTTATGTTTGTGTTATATTCATCAATAATCAATAACTCATCGCAGAACATAATGTTCAATTACATCTAATAAAGGCTACATTTATATGGCCTTTTACTTTTTATGTTGCCAGACTGGCCAGTACAATCCATAGCCTCAGGCGGCGTTCTCTCTCGGAAATTCTATAACCAAAAGTGACGAATCTCTTATACTTACATGATCCTTGTCCTAAGCCACTGAGGCTCTTGCAATGGTTCTAACATAAAATGATAATTGGATTTTTAGCCTACTTTTCACATTTTGCAAAAATGAGGAAAAAGTAGACTTATGAGATCGGGCAAATGTGTGTCTGTCTGCCTGTCCTTCTGTCTCTCTGTCTGTCTGGCTGTGTGTGTCTCTCCCCCTATCAACTCCTAAACGGCTGCTGCAATCGATACAAAATTTGGTAGGAGGGAAGATCTATACCTGAATCTTAAATTTTAAGAAAAGTAGGCTCTTTAATTCGTCACGGAACTTCTTGTTTGCCTTGAAATAATGCGTGACCTTTTTGTGGCATTGGGGATTTACCTTAAGAATCACTTTCTAGTCGCATGATTATTCGACAGTCGCAGCATCTTAAACACGTGTTGTGTCAAACTCGGAATATCAATAGGAGACGAGACAACTCTGCGAAGGAGTGACTCAGAGGGCTGTCAATCGATCAGTGTGTGTGATGTCTGCTGGCGCGGCTTCGATGACGTAGTTGCCAGCATGCTGAGTTTCTATGCCGAAGTCGTCGGATTTTTTAAGAGCGTTAAAAATCCCTCAGTATGCCTTCTATCGAAGGGGAAGTAAAGCAAAAGGAAAGGAAGGAAGATTGTAGTTTTACGTGACCGTGAATCTTTTTGATTATGAGCCATGGGACCTCCTTTTTACGTGGAATCCGAACCACAGGACATGGCATTTCACTTTGAAAATCTCACATGCTTTGACCGGGAATCGAACCCGGACCGCCTTGGTGAGAGGCATACAGCTAGACCGCTGAGCCACCACGCTCCCTGGGAAGTAAAGCCGGTGGTCCCATGTCATAGATTTATGGCATGAAAAAGAACCTTCCACTAACTACACTTGTGGAAGCTAACATTTGTAGGTTAGTTTGATAACGCCGCCAGGTACCCACTGCAATGGCATTTAGTAGCCACATCCACAGCTAGGTGGCAAAAGTAGGAACTACTTGAAAAAATTAATCGTCAGCAGTCCTTTCATTTCAATCACAGATAACACACACTAATAGCAATTATTAACACCGGTTATCAGACAAATTCTACACACACCCAAAGTACACGGGCCCACATGACCGCGTTGTCGCAGCCCCTGAACTAAGAAACCTACCAACCGTTGTCTGCTGCGCGATGGGCGTCAATAAACTGCGTCATGTACTATAGTTACCAGAAGAATTCGGACAACAGCGGAAACGACAATCTCGAACAAAATGCAAAGAAAAATGATCATTATAACATAGATATGCTGGGGGTTTATCTGGACATCATGCCAACCAGTGTTCCTCATCTACAGGTCGTATCGGCGTGACGTCACTGTAGTATTATTACTCTGAACACCGGCAGCAGCCATTCTGCAAATCTCCTTGATCCTTAGCTGTATTTGTTTGTTGTGTTTGAGTCGTCAGACTTTTGACTGGTTTGATGCAGCTCTTCACAGCTCCCTGTCCTGAGCTAGTCTTTTCATCCCTACTTAGCTACCACACGCTGCATCCAAGGCAATCTGTTTAACATATTCTAAACTCAGTCTATTCCTACAGATCTTGTCCTCGACCCTTCCTTCCAGTACCAAGCTTGCTATTCCTGGGTGTCTTAGTATGTGTCCTACTAACCTATCTCTTCTCTTCATTAGCAGTCGCCCGAATCATCTCTCCTTTCCCACTCATCTTAATTCCTCTTCATTTGTAACCCTATCTACCCATCCGATCTTCATCATTCTCCTGTAATACCACAATTCAAACGTTTCAATTCTCCTCTTGTCTGCTGCGTCAAAAGTCCAAGTTTCAATACCATAGTCACGCTTCAGACTAAGACTTTCAAAAATGACTTCCTGATACCTAAATCTATATTCGATATCAATAGATTAATTTTCTGTAGAAATGCTTTCCTTGCCTGAGCCAATAACCAACTTTGTATATCCTCTTTGCTTCGTCCATCACTTATTTTGCTTCCTAACAAGGGAAGTATCGGGTAGGTCAGGTCGAAACCTATCTTGAAACTTTGTGGATGCAAACGTTGTACTATAAGAGGACAACGTGCGGAAAATCAGCCGCCAGATTGAACTGCAAGGCTCCGAAATCGTACCTGATATCCTGGTACACAGCTATGACGGCTGGAGGAGCTGGACATCTCTGTAGCACTTGGAGTAGTAGCAAGGCGAGGCGTATATGCTGACTGGAGCGTGCAGCTCCTTCCCACCGTCCTTGAGTGCTTGGGCGGTCAGGGCTGTCCTTGACAACATATAATACGATAATCGCTACCTCCCATTGATTTACATGAGAGATTCGCCACATGATTTCGGAGCATTGCAGTTCAATCGGGCAGATGATTTTCGCACATTGTCCTCTTGTAGTACAACGTTTGCGTCCAAAAAGTTTCAAGATAGGTTTCGACCCGTCTTACCTAATACTTCCCTTGTAAGAAACAGAAGTCTCATACCTCCTTTAGCTTTTCTCTTGCCAATTTGACGACCATAGGGTTTCCTGATTTCTTTTGTTTATCATACAAGGAGATTTTTGTGTTAGTTGTACCCCAGGTACTTAAAATAGCTACCCGTTAATATAAAATAACAGAATGTGATATATTTATTTTCTCCATTAGGGTCTAGACGAGATCCAGTGGGATTGTATTGTCTACAAAGTGTCGATAGGAACATTGTTATTGCACGAAGGATCTGTCCAAATTCTTCACATTAGTATTGTTCCCATTTTTGTTAAGTGCCGATATCAAAGGGTAGCAACTAACAAGAGAAGTAAAGCATTTCTGCAAGATCTTTGTTCTTGGCAAGTAATAAGTTTTAGTTCCTGCAGGCCTCGGCGTGGTCTTGACCATTTGATATTGAGATTCAGCACTTGGTTACTTAGGTTAACTATTTAATATTGGTATTTAGCAGTAACATTTTGATTGATTGGTATCTTGGTTTAAGAAGACTTCTGGGTTACCATACCGTGTAAATCCTCGGGATATCAAAATCTTCACTGCGCATGTCAAAATCCTCACTGTGCATATCAAAATCCTCACTGAGCATATCCAAGACCTTCACTGCGCCTATCAAAATATTCACTGCGCGTAGCAAATCGTTGTTTTTGTTTTCAGTCATGTTTTGATGTGTAAAATCTTTCCGCTCGGTTACTGGATAGTTTTGTGGGAGTGATTTTGAAAATTGGGGACGGAAGTGGATCGGAACGATCGAGCTGGCAGTGGTGGATCCAACGGAAGTATGCACTGCCCACTCGATCGATCAAATGGAAGTGTACTAGCTGGCAGTGGTGGACAACGGAAGTATGCACTGCCCGCTCGATCAATCGGACGGAAGTGTACTAGCAGGCAGTGGTGGAAAACGGAAGTATGCACTGCCCGCTCGATCGATCGATCCAGCTACCAGATTATCATTTTAAACGACATTTATCATATCAATATGACTCATTTTTACAGAATCCATATGAAATTACGTGTTGGTCTGTGAATGAAGAGGAACTGTTTATAAGGAATTTAAGTTTATGAGCGGTGTCGCGTCTATTAATCTAGTTGATCCATATCGTATTCTTTATTTAGGCTAGTGCTGGTGGAAGCTACAAATCATCTAATAAAATGAGTTCCTTATTATAAACTACAATATCTGTAAAACACTCCCTTTTACAATAACAATTGGAAATGTGTGTATTGGAAACAAGGCAGTGTGTGCTCTGTAGCGCGAGAATGTTATGGCAATACAGTAGGCAGTGCATTTAGCAGGCACTGGTTTGACGAGCACTGTGGCAAATGTTTCTCCGACTTACATTTGTCATTGAGCAGTTTATGAAGCTTCACGTTCAAGGTTGAACATCACATGGGGTAGGACAAAGACGACAAATTACATTTAAGTAAGCGGCATTATTGTCAAGCTGTTTTGAGTAGGCTAGTCAAATATTAAATGCATAACAGAATGATGTTATATGAGTGGAACAAAAGCTGAGACTAGGTCATTTCATCATTGTAGGAAGTCATGTTTTGATTGTTTACGACGAATTGTATGAGAGTTTTGAGAATAATGAATGATATAGTTACTGAGGAGTGTGCTCACAGTATTTGAGAGTACAGTCGACGTTGTGTGTCACTTTGTTATTATGAATTATTAAGGAAAAAAGCTTGTAGTTTTGCGTGACCGTTAATCCCACAATCATGATCCACGGTACTTCCCTTTTACGTGGAATGTGAACCACAGGACATGGCATTTCAATTCGAAAATCACACATGTATTGACCGGGAATCAAGCCCGGTCTACCTTGGTGAGAGGCTAACAGCTTGACCGCTGCGCCACAAGTGTGACAGTAGCATATCTCCAATTCATTCTATACATTCATCATAGTACTAGTATGACAACGGAGCATAAATTAACATCTTAAGAATGTCCAAGCTGTGTAGTATTCGTGTAGGATAATATGTCAGATGTTACACATCATATGCGACTACTGTAAGGCTCGTATCTTTTTCTTTTCTTTTTGTTTTGTTTTTTGCTTTCGCTATTGATTTTTAGTTATTATTTTTGGTTTTGGTTTTAGTTTTTGATTTTAGCTTTTGTTTTTGTATTTGTTTTGTTTTTGTTTTGCTTTTGTTTTGTTTTGCTTTGTTTTTGGTTTTTGTTTTAGGAGTTCTTGTTCTTGTTCTCGTTTTTGTTTTTGTTTTTATTGTTTATATTTTTTCTTGAATCTTGTTGTTTGTTTTTGGTTTTTGTTACTTGTTATTTGTTTTTTGTTTTGAGTTTTCTGGCTTTTGATTTTTGTTTCTTTTTTGTTTTTGTCTTTGTTTTTTGTCTTTTTTGTATTTGTTTTTTTGTTTTTGTCTTTTTTTGTATTTTGTATTTTGTATTTTGTTTTTTGTTTTTTACTTTTGTTGCTCATGAATATTTTAGGTTACATACAGCGACGTATCACCCACCTTTTAGGGCCCAGCTACTCGCTTAGCTAGAAGCATTTTGATATTTTAAAACATTAGGCTATAATATGATGGAGCCTCCGTGGCTTAGGCGGCAGCACGCCGGCCTCTCACCGCTGGATCCGTGGTTCAAATCCTTGTCACTCCATGTGAGATCTGTTCTGGACAAAACGGAGGCAGACAGGTTTTTCTCCGGGTACTCCGGTTTTCTCTGTCAACATTTCATTCCAGTAACACTCTCCACTATCATTTCATTTCATCTGTCATTGCCCCAGAAGAGTGCGACAGGCTTCGGCAGCCGGCACAGTTCATATCCTCGCCGCTAGATGGGGGCTTCATTCATTCCATTCCTGACCCGGTCGGTCGACTGGAAGCAGGCTGTGGATTTTCATGATTGTGTGATACAAAAGCGTGTGCCCAGGTTTGACGAGAGAGCAGGGCAAACAGGGGTAGATCCCTGGGGCCCAGACCAGATGAAGGGTTCCCGTGTTGGTAGAAGAGTCCAGAGTAGATAAATTCACCCTGTTTAATTTTCATAGAAATTGGAAATGTTCATAGTATTTGAATTCAGTCAATAGACGACAAAACATTATCAATAGAACATGAATTTTGTAAATAACCATTATTGTTATGCCTATATATTCACAGCTAGAGAAATAGAGTTTCCAAAGTTGTCGAATCTTGATAGGGCGTAGAATTTCTAGATATCGTTTGCAAAATCCAATTTTTAGCCTATTTTCATTTTATGAAAAAAATAGGCTAATGAGATCACCTTGTCCGTGTGTGTGTAGCCTATGTGTGTGCGTATGAGTGTGTGTCTGTGTGTGTGTGTGTCCCCCCTCTAATAATTTGTAAACTCGGTAAGGTCATAGCACCATTTCAGCCGACCCCGACCGTGCCCTTCAAATGTCTCACCAATCCAACATGGCGGCTGTGCAATATTTCACCAACATTCAATATCTCCAAAACTATTACCGATATCACCCTGAAATTTTGTACGGTGATAAAGGGTACTAATAAAAGTTCACCTATGAGATTTTCAGAAACCTCGTAACTACAAAACCAACGTGGCGGACAAGCGAATTTAAGACTCTTAGATAGACTTTCCTCTCGCGATTTAAAAATCCAAACAAAATTAAACTTGGCACAGCAAATGTTTATACACATTGTAATGCAATGGCATCTAATTTAGGTCAATTCTTTAAATAACCTCAAGATGGCGGCTGTGCGAAATATTTCACTGGCATTTTTATTTTATTTCTATATCTCCGAAATTATTACTGATATCACCCTGCATTTTTTACGGTGATAAAGGGCACTACTACAAGTTCATCTATGTAACTTTCAGAAACCTGTAAAGTACAAAACGAACATAGCGGACAAGCGAATTTGAAACATTTTAATAGACTTTACTCGTGATTTAACCACCTGAGGGCAGTGAAATATGGTACAGTAAATGATTATACACATTGTAATGCACTGACATCTAATTAAGTTGAATTGTTTACATAACCTCAAGATGGAGGCTGTGCAAAATTTCAAAATTAAGTTTTTAATTCTTGTATCGTAATCATGCGATCGAAGTGAAACTTCGAATAAAGAACCTACGCAATAATATTTCTTTAATGGTACATAAATCTATGGCCTATACATTAACCATCCAAAATGGCGACCATCCGAATTATTTAGACGGTTCTCAATATCTTCGAATCTTTTACAGCAATCAAACTGATTTTTTTAAATGTTCATTGAGTCTATGAACATAAGTTCACCTATAGTACTTTCAATGCTCTGGTCAGCACAAATCCAACATGGTGGCGACGCAAAGTATAAATATTTAAATGGACGTTTCTCGCATTTAACCATCCGAGTGCAGTGAAACTTGGTACGGTAAATGCTTATACAAATGTTAATCCACTGGCATCTAATTTATTTCAATTGTTTTCATAACCACAAAATGGCAGCTGTGTGAAAGTTTAAAATCTCGTTTTTACTTCTTGAGTCCTAATCGTGCGATTGAAGTTTGAATACTAAACGTACACAATAATCTTCATGCTATAGTACATAACTCTAAGACCTACGTATATATAAAACCAACATGGCGACCGTCCGTAATATTAGATTATTCTCTATATCTACGAATCTATTAGAGCAATCCAACTGAAATTGTGTATGTTGATAGATGCAATTAACTTAAGTAGGATATATGAAAATAGGCTTTAGTTCCTCACGGAACTACTTGTTATTTTTGTACTTCTTTTATGTTTCTGGAAAGTGTCTGGTCTTATAATGAGGGTTAATTGATCAGTCAGATACAGCAAAAACGACATTTAGCTTAAAAAAGTAATGCCAACTTGTTACTTCCAGGATGTCTTTGGACGAACAAAGATGGAGAGGCCCGCGAATTCTAGTTCTAGGGCCAGTGATGGTTCTTCACGGCCCTGCGTGTGCATCCAAGACTTAAGTCAAAATAGCTCTACAAAACTCTACCAAAACTAAATAATTTGCCCTTTTAAACAAAAAACATCATCACGTCGATCATCATCATCACCATCCTGGACTCAACATACAACAAAGTACACGGGTCTTTGAAATTCCAGCTCATGTTGCGAACCTAGTGGAGATGGATGACTGACGTGGTGAAGGTTATGTTGTTATTGTACTGTAAAAGCCGAGAAGCCCGCGGCGGTGGAAATTATTAGAATGACGAAATGGCTGAGCAACGACCTGAACGCGACACTGATCTTGAGAGTGCTTACTGTATTTACACTTACACAACCAACTCAAGGGTACTCAACTATACAGGGTGATTCTCTATGTAGTTTACAACTTCAATAATGTGTAATTATTTATTGGAACCACTTACAGACTTGGGTTATATGTCATTATATTGCAAAACACTTCAAGCTTTGACTCACGTAGTTTGTAGTTGCACAGTTGTGAGCCACGCACGCCGCCAATTGTTGGAAATGACGTCTTTCACTGGAGCGGAAAGAGCGAAGTGCGTGTTCTGGTTTGAAGAAACCAAGTCAGCAATGAGAGTACAGCGGAGGTTTCGCACAGATTTTGGCAAAGACCCACCCAGCAGACCACCAGTGTACAAATGGTACCAAACATTTACCGAAACAGGTTGTTCTGTGCGGCACACAAAGGCTCCAGGCCGCGCACCTGTGACTGGCTATGTGGTAGAAAGAGTTAGGGAGAGGTTTGTCCGCAGTCCGGAAAAATCAACACGTCGTCTGTCACTCGAAACTGGTATCCCTCAGAAGGTTTTTTGCACTGTTTCGAGAGAAAAGGTGTACGGACATTTCTTCTTTGTTGAGAGAACCATCACCGGATCATTTATCTCGATATGCTACAGAACTTCCTTATTCGACAGTTGGATGAAGATGACCACGATAGGCGCATGTGTTACCAACAAGATGGCACCCCACCGCACTACCTGTAAGACGTCAGGGAATTCCTTGATCTTGCCAGTTAAGTGGATAGGTCGTGGTGGAACAATTACCTGGCCGTCACGGTCTCCAGATTACACACCACTGGACTTATTTCTGTGGGGCTTTGTGGAAGATACGGTGTAAATCCCCCCCACCCTACCTGCAAATCTTGATGAACTGAGACATGCATCACAACAGCCATCGCTTCTGTTTGCCCGGAAATGCTGGTTCATACGTGGCGGAAAATCGACTTTCGTTGGGATGTGTCCAGGGTGACAAATGGTGCACACGTTGAGCCGTAATGTATTTGTCCAAAAAACTTGAAGTGTTTTGCTATGTAATGACATATAAACCAAGTCTGTAAGTGGTTCCAATAAATACAGTAATTACACATTATTGAAGTTGTAAACTACATAGAGAATCACCCTGTATTATAGTTCTCACTTGCCTCGTTAACGAGCGGCGGATCAAACGTAAGGGAGTAGCACGCGCCGACAATAACCATTGTTCGCTGCTGACCAATAGCTGAAGGTTGGTACCCGTTAGAGATATTCGCTCTCAGTTACGCCGAATATTAGTGGCATTTTGGGAGAGTCAGTGGCTAGCTGACCCAGTGCCCAGTAAACTGAGAGCGTTCAAGGGAACTACTCGCGTGTGGTGGAGTTCTTTCCGGTCACGGAGGGAGTCCGTCATTTTGTGTAGGCTAAGGATACGTCATACAAGTTCCAACCACTCGTACCTAATGAGAAGGGAAGACCCCCCCCCACTTTGTACCTGTGGAGCCGTACTCACCGTGGCCCACATTTTAACCCAGTGTGTGGATCTTGCTGACTTTCGAAGAAACCTTGGTTTGCAGATGACACTCAAACTTATATTAGCCGATGATGTGGTGGCTGCTGATCTCGTCATCCGCTGTATAAATGAGAGGGGGTTAGGGCCGGCAATCTAAATTTTCCAGTGAACATTGACTCAACGACTTGTTGGTTTTTGAATGATGATTTTTTGTTTTTACGTAATTTTTGTTTATTTTTATAATTATTAGTTTTATCTAATTTTTGTTTTATTAATTTTTGGTCTTTTCAAATTTAGGTATCCACCTCTAAATTTTAAATTCCATTCCAAATTTGCATGATTTAATCACTGTTAAGAGGGGCAGATGACCTCGTAGTTCCGCCCCTTTAAACAACAGTAACTAACTAACTAACAAGCTGATGGTTCTTGACCAATAGCATGCTTGCTCTATCTCTCCATGTGGAGGGCAGAGTCCAATCCAGGTTGCCGGCTCGCTTGTCGGGTCTCCACAGTTGCACACAGTTCTGTCCAGCCTCGCTGCTTGCTCTCAGTGGCTACTGTGGAGAGTTGACAATGCTGTGCCACGAGCTGAGAATGCCCTGGCTCCACGCAAACATGGAATGTAAACATGGCCGCCCAGCGAGCCGCTCGTTAAGGAGGAAAGTGAGAGAACTATAGGTATTTCTAACAAGAGAAATGTTCCGTGAGATAGCGCCAGTGTCGTTAACAGTTGATTATGTTTTCTATTCCAGAGCGGTCTGTTGCTATGGTAACCTCGGCTATGATCCTAATACACTCACCGGCAAAGAAATGCAACACTTGTTTTTTTAAATTAAAACTTGTGTATTAACTGCATTCTGTCTCAATTATGTCACTTTATACTATTATCAGACCTTTCTCTGTTCAGAGTGATTGTTTACCATCCATTTCCTTTAAATTATCGATATAAAGTTTGATTTATGACACCCCAGTTCGCTATCTACCCCAGGCAGACGGTACGCCTCCATTTCCATTAGTTCATTTCCTGCAACAAACCTAAAGTGCTTGGGTAATTAGTCTCATCCCTACAAACCAAATTTGCTTTGTTTGATAAAAAGTATTTCTCAAATGATTTCTCATCAGTTTTCAAGTTCTTATTGCAAAGGAAACATGGTTCTTACACCCGAAGAAGCTGCAAGAGCTCTAGCCTTGATTGAAGATGGAAGAAGCATGCGATAAGTTGCAAGACAGTTAAATGTCAATGTTTCGACCATCCAAAGGACATACCAACGGTATAGGGAACTTGGAACATATTCCAGGAGGCGTGGATCAGACCGCAGAAGGGCAACATCAGACAGAGAAGCAAAAGGAAGGAAGCTTGTAGTTTAACGTGACCGTTAATCTCGCGATCATGAGCCACGGACCTCCTTTTTACGTGGAATCCAAACCACAGGACATGGCATTTCACTTCGAAAATCTCACATGCATTGACCGGGAATCATCAGACAGAGATGACCAGTATCTGTGACTCCAAGTTCTGAGGGACCGACACACCTTCTACAGCTGTAGAAGTAAGAAATCGGCTTCAGCAGGCGACAGGTGTGAATGTCAGTGAGAGGACAGTAAGGAGAAGATTAAGAGGTGTAGTAGAAATCTTCACCAGAAGACCTGCTACCGGCCCCAGATTGGAACCTCAACATCGCAGGGCACGTCTTAACTTCGCTCGCCTCCATCAGCAATGGACAAAACAGCAATGGCAAGCCGTTCTCTTCACAGACGAGGAGAGATTCGGTCTCAGATCGCCTGACGGAAGAGAAGGAGTGTGGAGGAGGGTTGGAGAAAGGTTTTCTCCTGTAACTTTTTTTCTCCAGGACTGCATTCGACGGGGGTTCTGTCATGGCGTGGGCCGGGGTCAGTATGGATGCCAGGACTGAACTTTACGTAATTGAGAATGGGACACTCACAGCTGACCGGTACATCATGGAAGTCCTTGAAAACCATGTTGTATCATTTGCTCCATTTGTCGGGGATGAATTTCGCCTTATGCTCGACAACGCACGAGCACACACTGCCTGATGTGTCCAGCAGTACCTGCAGGTGGTTGGAATCAACGCACTGGACTGGCCAGCTAGGAGCCCTGACCTCAATCCAATTGAACATGTTTGGGATATGTTGGCCAGAAATGTTCGTCAACGTGCTCATGAGACTCTCCAGCAACTTCGGGTGATTCTGCATGAGGAGTGGGAACGCATCCCACAGGAAAGCATTTCACAAGTCATGGCAAGTATGGCAGAGAGGTTACGCGAGGTGATTCGTGCTAGGAGTGGAATTATCCGTTTTTAAGTGTTCAGTTCTTGTGTCAGTACCTAAAGAAATGAATTAATTCTGTAATGATAAATTTTGGAACTCAGGTTAACATATTTAAACGACTTTGTAATTTACTCAAAATTTAAGACATTTTCAATTTTTTTTCTTATTCTAAAAAAATGGAACATAATTTTTATTTGAAGCATTTTTTGTATGTGAAGTGGTTTTCAAATGATTAGAAAATAATTAATTATGAATAATGTTTACATAAGGATAATTTTAATGCTTTAAATTATGAGAATAATTAAAAAATACAAGTGTTGCGTTTTACAAACGCCTTTGTGCCCAGTTCATTTGCTTTGGTTGGTTGGTTCTTTAGTTTAGGGGCTGCGACAGCGCGGTCATGTAGCCCTGTGTAGTTTGGGTGTGTGTAGAATCTGTCGGAAAACCGGTGTTCATTGTGTGTGTTATCTGTTTTTAGCTCAAGTAAGGACTGTAGACGATTATTTCAAGTAGTTCCTACTTTCACTACCAAATGCTACCGTCCACAACACCTAGATGTGAACTTGGCTACTACTAGATGCTTTCGCAATCAGTACCTGCTGACGAACGTTGAAACTTAAGAGCATTAATCAAACCTAACCTACAAAGTTTGCTTCCCACAAGTCTAGTTATTGGAAGATACATTTACATGCCATAAATCTATGACATGGGCCCGCCGGCTTTACTTCCCCTACGAAGGAAGGCATACTGAGGGATTTTTTATGCTCTTAAAAATATCCGACAACTTCGGCCGGGTTTGAACTAGTCTTGCGCATAATAGTTCGCGGCTGGGAGCGATCAGTTTAGTTCGCAACTCCTTAGCGAACTAGTTCGCTCTTTTAGTTCGTTAGTTCCCATCTCGAATTCCCTGTAAGACAGATCGTTCGCTCGCCTTGCTACTGCCACTGCACGCGCTCTTTGTTTGTTATAGGATTCAGTCTGTCACCACCGATTACTCGTCACCAGTGATTGCTCATTCACATTGCTCTTGTTTCAGCAATACTGTAGGCTACTGTAAAACAGTTACTATGCCGCTGCACGTGCAGTTCGTGTATTAGATATTGCCATGTTGAGTGTGTAGTAATGGGTTTTACATTTTGATATTCGAAGATAAAAAATACAAAAATATGAGTATTGAAACATTAGTGAAATTCCTTATTCCTTCCTTATTTCCTTTTATTCCTTGTAGGAACATAGGGTAGCTACAAACTTCTTCCATCTCACTCTATTGTTGGCCATCCTTTTAATTAGGGTCCATGTCTTTCCGAGAAAAATTCTCTTTCTATTGTTTCTAAAGCCAAAAGTCGTCATTTGTTTATCATTAGTGAAATACCGGTACCGTACCTAAAGGAAAAACAGTATGGACGATGTGTTCGTAGAAGCATACACTTATTATTCTCTTTATTTTTTTTCTCGCGTGGGGCCGATAACCTAGATGTTAGGCCCCTTAAAACAATTATCATTTTTCGCGTATATCGGAGCGTCACCATCCGATTCCATTTTCTACTTGTCACTAGGTGATGATAAGACGTACCCCCTCCCGAAATTTTCGTTTTATTTCTTACTTGCTTCGTGATATTCATCATTAGGCTGCTCTGAAACCTTTGGGTACATTATCTTTATGGCATAAATGGGAGGAATAGGTTTTTTTTTAAGTTCAGAGTTTTTGTCCATAGAAGTTCGCTTTTCTTTGTGAATCGTCATCATGTTCATTTCTTAAAAACAGGTAAAAAGAGTTGTATCACCATGTATTGACAAATATAAATATCAACCCATTAAAATGGTAATGTTAATCCAGTTCGCCAATTTTCTAAATAATTGGACATATTTTCAAATAATCCAAAATCACTAAGTTAAATAAATATGTGGAATTATCCCCACATCTAAATCACTTAACTATCAGTAACTTCAATTTATGAACCGCCACTGTATTACATTACAAATCTAGTAGTGTGTTATACTGTTATTATTATAAACCAACATTGAACATTCGCCGCGCCAAAACTTGACAATCTTGCCTTTATCAATATATATTTTTTTTTATATACACTCAATCAACTGAACTGCCTGAAAGAAAATAAAAGCGCGTGTGTTTGTGCAATGAGTGTTGACGTGACGAGCTACGGCAGACCCGCGCTCTCGCGCTGTTACAAGTCGGTCAGCGGAAAAAGAGCGAACGAACTAACAAGCGAGGGATATGGGAACTTGTTCGGTAGTTCGTCTGTGTGACCCGCTCTTCCGAACTAGTTCGTTCGCGAACTACACAAGACTGGTTTGAACCCGCGACTTGGGCATAGAAGCTCAGCATGCTTCTACGCCACCGAAGCCGCCTAATTTGCTTTTGTTTTAGAAGCGTCATATATACTATTTTTTGTAAAATTATTGAGCATAGAATGTAATTCAGTCTGACAAATTAAGTGTGGTTTATTTATTACTAGCAGAAGTACCCGTTCTTCGAACGGTGTTCGTTGCTAACACCAGACATTATCAATTGAGCTACTGTTGCAATGGTTAGCGGTTTGTCATTCCTTCAAGTTTATCAGAACGAAGTTAGTTTTCTGGGAATATCACACACACCGTTAATTTAAGGCCCTTAAAATGTAGTTTTCGGAGACCCTTTATAGATTCCCGAATTTTGTGACTCACATTGAGAAGCGCAACATATGCTTCGGTCGTCCTTCTAGGATAATTTTTATATTTCGCCTATTTTAGCATGTATTGAGAAGTTTTTCTCTATATCCACCCTTCTACTGTATGAAAAGTGCGGTGAAGAGTTTTATAAATGATTGGTGTATTGACTCTCATGGTTACCATACCTAATTTTACGATGCTCCAAGAATCCGGACACGAGTTATAGGCGTAGGCTACATAAAGATACAAAGAAAGACAGACAGACAATTCTATTGTCTACAACATATTACCGAGATATCCAAATATGGGTATATCTATCACACAGTATCAAACAAAATCATCCTTACGATGAACCCGTTTGTCGACAAAAATAAAATAAAAATAGGATAAAAATAAGATTAGTTAAAATATGCTCTCAAACTAAATTCACCTAACGTGTACTTCCTGAAGTGAAATAGAATTGAAAGCCTTGTAGAAGAAATGCAATACACGTCACATAAAAACTGACCCTCTACGTTGTGTTAGGTCCCCATACACAGGCAGACCCCTTTCATAAATTATAAAGGCGTGTGGTGCATGAAAATTCAGGTTCTTTAGCCTCAAATTGCCCACATTCCTAAAAGTCGCAAAAAAATGCTGGTTCAATTCAAGAATTTTTGGAAATAATGTTGCTGTTTGGAGATATAATAGACCTTCTGTACTATTTGTCGAACGTGAAATTGCATGAAAAAATTCAAGGTTACCCCTTGACCCCCTTAATTGCATTGATGAATTGTACAGTCTACGTTAGTTCCGTGATAACCTAATAGCCATTTGCAAACTTTCACAGAAATGTAATAAATGGAGTGACATTGCTTCTTACAGAAATAGAAGGAAAGTTGTAAGCCACCCTTTGATATAATGTTCTCATGGTTACCGATTTGCATTCCTTCATTAGTTTGTTAAATTAAATTAAAATAGTTTTCTGGGAATATTTCAGAAACTGTTGGATTTAGAGCCTTATAATGTAGTTTTCGAGGACCCTTCAGGGCCCCCGAGTTTTGTTTCTGGCATCGAGGGTATTTGTCTCGTCGTTGTACGCCATAATATAATACTAATAATAATATAATATAGGGAGAAATTATAACACCTATTTTTAGCCTACTTTTCACATTTTGCAAAAATGAGGAAAAAGTAGACTTATGAGATCGGGCAAATGTGTGTCTGTCTGTCTGTCTGTCTGTCTGTCTGGCTGGCTGGCTGGCTGGCTGTGTGTGTGTCCCCCCCTATCAACTCCTAAACGGCTGCAGCAATCGAAACAAAATTTGGTAGGAGTAAAGATCTATACCTGAATATCTCACGGCCATATTTGAAAATGATGTCAGTGCTACCAACTGCTAAAAAATCGCAATTGAAATTTGAGCTCCATGTTGGATATCTTGGAAAGTATGAATGGCAGCTATTTCAAAATTGGCACACGTACAGATCATAATATTTCAGTTTAATTTCCAGGAGGCCAAACATGGCAGTGTTGGCAAAATGATTATAAGCCTCCTGATAGGTCCAATTTTTAAATGCATATAACTTCTACACTATCAATTGGAATTCAACCAAATTCCGTATGTTGTATGTGTACATAACCAGATATGACTGAGCGTATTCTTAAGACCTACCAGGGCTGCCAACTGTTGATAAATGCTCCTAATTTATTTTATCCAAATACCAATATATCAGAAAGTATGCAAGCCGACAGCTTTAAACTATGCACACGTATAGTACCTGACATTCTATATTAATTTGGAGTAACTTATATACGTCAGTGCTACCAACATGATTCTAAGCCTGCTGACAGGTCCAACATTAAATACATGTAACTTCCATACTATCATTTGGATTTCAACCAAATTTCGTATGTGCTATGTGTACCATAACAGATATGACTATGCGTATTCTAAGGAACAACCAGGGCTGCCAACTGTTAATATGTGCTGTCCTTATTTTTGTTACCCTAATATCAATATATCAGAAAGTATGCAAGCCAATAGCTCTAAACTTTGCACACGTATAGTACCTGGCATTCTAGACGAATTTGGAGTAACTAATATACGTCAGTGCTGCCAACATGATTCTAAGCCTGCTGATAGGTCCAATTTTAAAATGCATGTAACTTCTATACCAACTAATGGATTTCATTCAAAATTGGCACAACAATAGATCATATTATTTCAGATTATTTCTGACCAATACATGCATGACATTGTTGCCAACATGATTTTACGCGCGCTGTTATATCCAATGTTTAACTGCATGTAACGTCCATGCTATTCATTGGACTTCAACCAAATTTTGTATTTTGTACCTTAAGAGATGGAACTAAGAATATATTCAGTCATCAGGGCTGCCAACTGTAGTGCTGTATTAGGATACATTATGCCAGGTATACAGTATTTCGAACTAATTGGAAATTTCGATATTAGCAACTTAATTTCGTCATTATTCTAGATAGGTTCATATTCTGTAGAATAATCATTGGCATGAAAAGTAGGCTGTATAGTTCTTCACGGAACTTCTTGTTTAAATTATTAATGCAGCCAATGACCATGTACTTTTCTTTTCAGGACGGGTCAGGGAAGGGATATTATCAGAGAAAGAAGCATTCAATCACGCATGAGCAAACTGGAAATGGCCTACCATTTAACTAAGGACATCTATAAGAAAAGGTCAATATCCTTCAACGCAAAACTAAAACATTACTGCAGTGTCATCCGTCCGGAGGTCTTGCATGCTTCTGAATGCCTCACGATGAACAAACAAGGCTTGGTCGAGAAACTGGAGGCCAAAGAAAGAAAAATTTTGAGAAAGATATTTGGTTCCAACAAAGACAGTGGGGTATTCCCCATGACGGCATAACCATGAACTATATACTCATGTGGAGAAGATAAGTAACGTCATCCGGAAGATAAGGATACCATTTTTTGGGCATGTGAAACGAATGAGCCCAGCGAGACCGACCAACCGCAACATAACTTACTTTCAGGAGAGGAAAACAAAATGGGCCTGGTTCATAGAACTGGATAAAGATCTGAAAGAAGTGGGGATTACACCAATAGACATTCAGGAGCGCGCCCCACTCAAAAGGAAACTTCAAGCTTGCAAAGGTTTTCAAGAAAAACCGAAGCTGAAAACGGGAAAGAATTGGACCCAGGAACGGAAGGAAGTCCACCGAGAACGAATGCGGGCGTACTGGGCAAACATCAAAGCCAGTATGAGACAGTGGGAATGACGCGGTCCATATATGGCCTATACGAAATGAATGAATGAATAATATGGGGATAGGAATATAATAGACCTGCCGTACCACACCCGCAGGTGTAAATTGCGTGAAAAAATTCTAGAGTACCCCTTGATCCCCTTAAGCGCGTTAACCGTAATGATGAATTTTACGGCTTAATTTGGTTCCGTGATAACCTTCTAGTCTTTTGCAAACTTTCACACTAATGTAATTAATGGAATTGCATTGCGTCTTACAGCAATAGATGGACTTCTGAGTATCTGTTGCCATGGTTACTGGCTTGCATTTGTTCATTAGTTTATTAAATGAAATTAGTTTTCTGGGAATATCTCAAAAACGGTTGGTCTTAGGGCCTTAAAATGTGGTTTTCGGGTTCCCGAGTTTTGTCTCTCACATTGAGGGGCTGAAAATGAGCTTTGTCTCGTCCTTCTATGCCTATTTCAGCATGTATTTTAAGGGGGTAGGCCCCCTTTTATGAGGGGTACGGAGAAGAGTTATATCAATGATAAGTGTCGTGCCTCTGATGGATATCTGTACCAGCCGTTCTCGAGTTATAAAGGAACAAAGTTGACCACAGACGAACAAACAAACAAACAGACAGACAGACAGACAGACGAATTTTTTTTAGCGCGCATCCATCAAAAACAGTCTGAAACGCGTAAACAACTCAATTTTCCGTAGAAATTCAGAGAAAAAGAGACAAACTTTCATTTTTAGCCTATTTTCAATTTTGAAAAAAATAGGCTTATGAGATCACCTTTTGTCCGTGTGTGTGTGCATGTGTGTGTGTGTGAGGTGTGTGTGTGTGTGTGTCCCCCTAATAAGTTCTAAACGGCTTGAGCGATTTCAATGAAACTCGGTAAGTTCATAGCACTATTTCGGGTGACCTCGACCGTGCCCCTTAAATTTTGTTACGTCTCACCAATCCAACATGGCGGCTTTGCGCAATATTTCACCAGCATTCAATATCTCCGAAACCATTACCGACATCACCCTGGAATTTATTACGTTGATAAAGGGAACTTATTGAAGTTCACCTATGTGACTTTTGAAAAACTGGTAACTACAAAACCAACATGGCGGCCACGCGAATTTGCGACTTTTAAATAGACGTTTCTCGCGATTTAACCAACCAAACGCAATACAACTTGGTACGGAATATGTTTATACACATTGTAATGCACCGGCATCTAACTTGGTTCAATTGTTTACATAACCACAAGATGGCGGATGAGCGAAATATTTCACCGGCATTCTATATCTCTGAAACTATTAGCTGTATCACCCTGAAATTTTGTACGGAGATAAAGGGCACTACTGGAAGGTCATCTATAAGACTTTCAAAAAGCGGTTAACTACAAAACGAACATGGCGGCCAAGCGAATTTGAAAATTTTAAATAGAACTTTCTCGCAATTTAATGTTCCAATCGCAATGAAATCTGGTACAGGAAATGTTTATGCACATTGTAATGCACTGGCATCTAATTTAGTTCAATTGTTTACATAACCTCAAGATGGTGGCTGTGCGAATTTAAAAATTAAGTTTTTATTTCTTGTGTCGTAATCAAGCAATCGAAGTGAAAGTTTGAATAATGAACCTACGCAATAATTTTCCTTTAATGGTACATGACTCTATGGCCTATACATTTAACAATCCAACATGGCGACCATCTGAAATATTAAGACGACTCTGAATATCTACGAATCTATTATAGCAATCAAACTGTTATTTTATGTTCATAGGGGCTATGAAATTAAGTTCACCTATAGGACTTTAAATAACCTGGTGATCACAAATCCAACATGGCGGCGACGCGAAGTATAAATATTCACATGGACGTTTCTCGCAATTTAACCATCCGAGTGCAGTGAAACTTGCTACAGTAAATCCTTATACAAATGTTAATCCACTGACATCTAATTTATATCAATTGTTTCCATAACCACAAGATGGCAGCTGTGCGAAATTTTAAAATCCCCTTTTTACTTCTTGTGTCCAAATCATGCGATTGAAGTTTGAATGCTACACGTACACAATAATCTTCATGTAACATTACATAACTCTAGGACGAACATATATAAAATCCAACATGGCGACCATCCGAAATATTTAGTCGGTACTCAATATCTACGAATCTATTACAGCAATCAAACTGAAATTTTGTATGTTGATAGTGGCAGTTAATATAAGTAGGATATATGAAAATAGGCTGTATAGTTCTTCACGGAACTACTTGTTATATAGAGAGATATACTGCACCGGTCGGTGTTGACCGTGTTTTAATGCACAAATTTAGGTTTCACTCGCTAACCGTTGGAGATATACGAAAAGTGATAAGGACCTTTCGGATAGAAAATTAAATGTTAAAGCTCGTGTATGCCATCAAAAGTTTGCTATTTCTTAGCGTTCTCATTTTATTTGAAATGGAATTATGAAATTTTGAAACCAAAGGGTGTAGTGACGTCACAAATGTCGGTTTTACTCGCTAACCGTTGGAGATACACGAAAAGTGATGAGAACATTTTGGATAGGAAATTAAATTTCAATGCTCGTATGTGCCATCAAAAGTTTGCTATTTCCTACCGTTCTCTTTTTATTTGACATGGAAATATGAAATTTTGAAACCAAAGGGTGTAGTGACGTCATTAAAATGGTCGCCATTTTTTAATAGTGCAAAATTTCGAAATCAAAAGTATCCTATATGTAACCCTGGTAAATCAGCTACATCCATGCAAAATTTCATTTAAATCGGACCAGTCGTTCTTGCGTTATTGAGTAACACACAGACAGACAGAAAGACAGACACACACCATCTCATTTTTATATATTAGTATGATTTATTCAATGAATGTAAATGTTTTTCAGTCGGTCCACACGGATGCACTCGAATTAATTTTTATTTTATTAATGCAGCTAACGGCCATTTGTATTTATTTCAGGATTGGTCAGGGAAGGAATAATGGTAGGAAATTAGTCGTAGACCTGTTGAAAAGAACCGTCCCGACATTTGTCTGGGGGTGAAAATGGGAAACCAAGAAAACCATTTACAGGGCAGCCGTGGTGGTATTCGAACCCACGTTCTCCTGATGCCAGCGAGGCAAAGGTAGCGCGTTACCGCTCTCAGCCACCGTGGCCGGTGTACCCAAATTAATAGTATTTAATTTATTCAGGTTTAGGGTATAACACTTATTATAATTTGGGTACAATCGTGTTGACCGACTGAAAAGCATTTACATTTCTCTTACCAGGCCAACACTGAAAAAAAAAGCTTCTAAGATGATAACGATTATTTATTTATGTTGGACGATGTCGAAATGAAAATATGATATGTCAGAGAACTGTATCATAATGAAGGTCATTATAACACTATTTTTAGCCTATTTTCATTTTATGAAAAAATTGGCTTATGTGATCACCTTTTGTCCGTGTGTCTGTGTGTGTGTGTGTGTGTGTGTGTGTGATATGGTGTGTGTGTCCCCCTAATACCTTCTAAACGGATGGAGCGATTTCAATAAAACTCGGTAAGATCATAGCACCATTCTGGCCGACCTCGACCGTGCCCTTCAAATTGTATTGTGTCCCACCAATCCAACATGGCAGCTGTGCAAAATATTTCACCAGCATTCAGTATCTCCGAAACTATTACTGATATCACCCTGAAATTGTGTACGGGCAGTACTAGAAGTTCACCTATGGGACTTTCAAAAACCTGGTAACTACAAAACCAACATGGCGGCCAAGCGAAGTTGAGACTTTTAAATTGACTTTTCTCGCGATTTAACCATCCAAATGTAATGAAAGTTGGTACAGTAAATGTTTATACACATTTTAATGCACTGGCGTCTAATTTAGTTCAATTATTCACATAACCTCAAAATGGTGGCTGTGCGAAATATTTCACAGGCATTCGATATCTCCGAAACTGTTACAAATATCTCCCTGAAATTTTGTACGGTGATAAAGGGCACTGGTACAAGTATATCTATGTTACTTTCATAAACCTGTAAAGTAAAAAACGAACATGGGGGCCAAGTGAAGTTGAAACATTTTAATAGACTTTTCTCGTGATTTAACCATCCGAATGCAGTGAACCTTTGCACGTTAAATACGTGTACAAATGTTGATCCACTGGCATCTAATTTATTTCAATTGTTTTCATAACCACACGATGGCAGCTTCGCGTAATTTTGAAATCTCGTTTTTCCTTCTTGTGTTCTAATCTGCGATTGAAGTTTGAATACCACACGTACACAATAATCTTCATGTAATAGTACATAAATAAAAATCTAACGTGCGAACCATCTGAAATATTTAGAGGTTCTCAATATCTACGAATCTATCACAACCTTCAAACTGAAATTGTGTATGTTGATAGAGGCAATTAACATGAGTAGGATATATGAAAATAGGCTGTATAGTACTTCACGGAACTACTTGTTCATTATGAAACCGTTTTTCCCACCAATCAGAGCTCAATAAACAGTTGTGTGACTAATTAGGTAAGGATAGCATCGCATCTGCGCTGACTTCCACGGCCTCCTATTTTTAATTTCACTGCGTGGCTTCTATAGTGCGTCTCTACCTTATAAGACAGTACGCATTAAATGGAGCGCGCTGATACCAGATCTGCTGCATATACAAAGTTCTGCAAGGCCGGGCACATGATGTAACATAACTCGTATACAGGCGTGCTTTTACCGAAAACTCGGGAAATTTCCAAAATATTTGTTTGTTGTATATAATTGTACCTCATGCCTTGAAGCGAAAGACGGTACAATATTTATATCATGATACACCGAAGCTCAGAGCGCGATTTTAATGCACACATTATAATAATTTATAATTTTCAATTATTCAATTATTCATGAATATGATAAGGCATTTTTCTCGAATATCATAGGTTATAATAAATTATAATATGACATAATAATAACAATAATAATAATAATAATAATAATAATAATAATAATAATAATAATATATATTGGTCCACGTAATTTACCCAATATTGTGTGGTCAAGTGGGTGTTGTTGTTGTTGTTGTTGTTGTTGTTGTTGTTGTTGTTAGGTAGTCAGCCCGAAGGCTGGTTGGATCCTCAAAAAGCACCGCCGTTACGTTATGTGAGTAGATACCCACAAAAACCCAAGGCTGCGCTATATTGAGGCGTTCTAGGCAAGAAGAGGAGTGAGGTAGTTTGCCATTGCTTTCCTCACCAAGTGGGGGTATGCAGCCAAAATTAAATTATTCATTTCTTGTTTCTTGAACGAGACGTTGTTCAATTTTATATAGTTCTTCACTTACGCCCATACCATTTCGATGGGATTAAGTTCACTGTGGTATGGTGGTGTGGTAAGGTGACAAGCAAGAACATATTTCTCTGCTGTGATAGCCTACATTGTCTATTACTAGGCTAGATCCTTCGGGAACATTGAGCAACAATATTGCTCGGCGAACCAATTTTCATATACTTCACCTGTCATTTTGTCGTGTGTGTCTACCGTGTTCTTTTTGGCACAGAAACGTTAACTCTGCATCATTAACGAACCCTTGTTAATTCCCGGGACGAACAAAGGCATACTACGGAAACCACTTCGAGGATGGCTGAGGTAGGAATCGAACCCGCCTCTTCTCAGTTTTGTCTCATGGAGTTGAGTACATCCCGTTCCAGCCCTCAGACCAGAATTATTTTTCTCGGCAGAGCTGAGATTCAAACCCGGGCCTCCACAGTGACAGCACAGTGACAGCCAAGAACGCAACGAGGCGGACAATTTATAAACAACACAAAATCCACTTCATTTCTTAGTTTTACTTCACATCATCACCTACCCTCCTTCAAACGTAGTCGGGGGAGATAGCCTGCGGGCCACATTAGTAAACAAACTTCCGGTGCGTCAGCGCTGAGCGGGAGGACTAAGCGAAGTGCTTATGAATGCTACCTAATATTGAGCTCTGGTTTGTTTTAAAAACTATTTCAGACATTAATGAACAGTTCTTCTCGCTCAGTCACCAACGTAAAGTCAACAGCAAAAAACTTTCTCGCTAGCTAACTTTTATGTGACACCATCCCAGATTTTTCAAGTAACATTTAAGAAAAAAAATCATAACTTTCTTATTATGAAAATAATAACTGCCCTGAGAAGTAGGGTATCTTCTACCAACATCAGGCACTCTAAAAATAAATTCTTGATCTGTTGCGATCATTAGTTCATTATCTATGGCGTGATAAGTTTTATAAATGCAAAAATATAGATTCGCGCTAAAATATCGTAATTGTGAAAATTGGGCCATGTGTTAATTATTTATGGCTTTTATTTTTACACCATCATAAAGAGCGGGAAATTCCCAATAATACCACGGAAACATTTTCTTAGATTTGTCACTTTAAATTATTGGGAAATGACAACATCGCCGGGGTAGAAGAGGACGAAGCTAATTGCAGGACATAGGAGTGCGAGTGAGAGGCAAATACTACATTTAACTCCATACTGTCTTTTAAGGTTGAGACGCTCTATAGTGTAACCGTGAGGTATTTTAGGAGGCCATGTTCAAATACAAGGTATTCTCTGCGTCCCATGCGCTCTGTTCAGTACATAAAACTGGCGAAATCTCGACAGATATTTATAAATATTTATGTTCGAACCCAAAATTGTTATAATTATCGTCGAACATAAACAGTCGTATGCAACTCGCCTATAATGGTAATTAAGACACTCGTATGGAAATTATAAAACTCGTGTCTAAATTATTGCCATTATAGGCTCGTTGCATAATCTACTAGACCTATTATTTGGTCGTTTGTGTCACCTATGGATCATGGTGCTGTAGTTGTTGACTGCCACTTCTGGTGTAATTGGTGAATTGTTGGGCGTCTGCTTTTGTGTTGAAATCTTGAGGTTTTTTTTTTGGCTCTATTTAAAAGTAACAAAATGTAGTGTTTTGTGATTAAATTAATTTTTTGTCCACATTTTACAAAATATATTTACGTAGGCTATATAGGTACGGTGACCATACCTCCCAAAAAAATCGGGGAAGTCCTGATTTAAAGAAGCATGTCCTGGCATCCCGAATATCAGTCTAATAAGAGAGTCCCGAATTTAAAGTTTGAAAAAATTAACAATAATTCTCTGAAAAATAGAAATGGCATACAACCTGACTAAAGACATCTACAATACGAGATCGATATCCTTAAACGCCAAAATTAGACATTACTGCACTGTTATTCGACCAAAGGCTCTGTATGAGGCAGAGACTCTAATAATGAACAAGAAAGGTCTAAGTTAATGAAAAAACTAGAGGCTAAAGAACGGAAGATTTTGAGAAAAATCCTGGGTCCCATTAAAGAAAACAGCGAGTACAGAAGGCGCCACAACCACGAATTATACAAGCACGTGGAGAAAATCAGTGACACGATTCGAAAAAGGATTACCTTTTATAGCCACGTGACACGAATGAGCCCAGCCAGGATATCAAAACGGATATTGACGGTACTTTCAAGATAAGAAAACCAAAGGGGCATGGTTCACAGAAGTTGTGAAATGGAAATTTCCCCTAAAGATGTCCAGGAGCGTCTTCCACTTCAGAAAATACTACGTACGCACAAAGGTTTCCAAGAAAAGCCAAAGCTGAAGTCAAGGAAGGCGTGCTCCCAAGAGAGAAAAGAACAACACCGAAGACGAATGCGTGAACACTGGGCGGTAGTTAGAGCTTGGAAGAAGAGACAGTTGAACTGACGTGGTCCCTAGTTGGCCTAATCGAAGAACGAAGAAAGAAGAATAATCTGAAAAATAATCGTAATTACCCGAGATATACGTTTTGTTTTGAAATATCCACGAGCCTGTCCTAGTTCGTAAAGACTTCAGGCGCTTGTAATGACTCAGTAAGAATTATTTTTGTTATCTCTCTATATATAAGAATGAAAGTTCGTCTGTTTTTACTGAATTTCTGCGGAAATGTGAGTTATTAACGCGTTTCAGACAGTTTTATGACGGATGCCCGAATTTTTTTTGTCTGTCTGTCTGTCTGTATGTCTGTCAGTTTGTTCGTCTGTTTGTGGACAACTTTGTTACCTTATTACTCGAGAATGGCCTGGAGGATCAACGTAAAATTTGGTACAGATATCCATCCGAGGTACGAAACCAATCATTGTTGTACACTCTTCTCCGTACCTCTCTTAAAAGAGGGCCTACCCCCTTAAAAGGCATGAAAAAATAGGCGTAGAAGGATGAGGCAAAGCTTAATTTCAACCCCTCGATGTCGGAAACAAAAGTCGGAGGCCCTAGGGCCCCGGAAACCACATTTTAAAGCCCTAAAACCAGTAGTTTCTAAGACATTCCCAGAAAACTAATTTCATCTAATAAACTAGCGAAGGAATGCAAGCCCGTTACCATGGAAACTGTATCTCAAGTATTTCTGTAAAAGGCAATGCCACTGCATTTACATTTCTGTGAAAGTTTTCTAATGGCTATAAGATTATCACGGAACCAACTTAGGCTGTACAATTCATCAATACGTATAGTCCGCTTAAGGGGGTCAAGGGGTACAATATGACGTACGGAGGGTCTATTATATCTCCAAACTGCAACAAAAAGGGGGCCTACCCCCTTAAAATACATGCTGAAATAGGCGTAGAAGGACTAGACAAAGCTCATTTTCAGCCCCCGAATGTGAGAAGCAAAACTCGGAGTTCCGAACGGGACTACGAAAACCACATTCTAAAACCCTAAAACCGAGAGTTTCTTTATTTCAATGTTTTTCCAATGATGTTTTAAGCTTTCAAGAAACAAGTTGTCGAACCAGATAAAATTGACACTCTCGGAGATGTATTTAGCCAAAGCACAACAAGTGCGCATAAATGTGGCGGTAAATCTCCATATATATAAAAATGAAAGTTTGTCTGTTTTTTCTGAATTTCTACAGAAATTTGCGTTATTTACGCGTTTCAGACTGTTTGATGATGGATGCGTGCGAAAATATTTTTTGTCTGTCTGTATGTCTGTCTGATTGTCTGTCTGTGGATTATTTTGTTCCCTTATAACTCGAGAACGGCTTGGTTGATCAACGTAAAATATGGTACAGATATCCTTCAGAGGCACGACACTAATCATTGATGTAACTCTTCTCTGTACCACTCATAAAAGGGGGCCTACCCCTTTAAAATACTTGCTGAAATAGGCGTAGAAGGGCGAGACAAAGCTCATTTTCAGTCCCTCAATGTGAGAAACGAAACTCAAAACCACATTTTAAGGCCCTAAAACCAACAGTTTTTGAGATATCCCTAGAAAATTAATTTCATTTAATACAATAATAAAAGAAAGAAAGCCGGTAACCATGGCAACAGAATCTCACAGGTCCATCTATTGCAGTAAGACGCAATACAATTCCATGTATTACATTACTGAGATAGTTTGCAAACGGCTATAGGCTAAGGTTATAACGGAACCAAATTAAGCTGTAAAATTCATCAATACATATAGTCTAATGCGCTTAAGGGGGTCAAGGGGTACTCTAGAATTTTTTCACGCAATTTACACGTGCTGGTGTGGTACGGAAGGTCTATTATATCCCTATCCCTATATTGTTATATTATTATAATAATAATAATAATTATTATTATTATTATACAACGGCCTACAACGACGAGACAAAGCTTATTTTCAGCCCCTTCGTGTCAGAAACAAAAATCGGGGCCTCTAAACAGCCGTAAAGGGTCCCCGAAAACTACATTTTAAGGCTCTAAAACCAAGAGTTTCTGAGATATTCCCTGAAAACTAATTTCATTTAATAAACTAATGTAGGAATGCAAGCCAGTAACCATGACAACAGTGCCTCAAGAGGTTACATCCAACTTTCCATCTATTTCTGCAAGAAGTAATGCCTCTACAATTATTACATTTCTGTGAAAGTTTGCAAATGGCAATAAGGTTTCATCAGTGCGCTTAAGGGGGTCAAGGGGCACCCTAGATTTTTTCACAAGACTTAAACGTGCGATATGTCGCACAGAAGGTCTATGATATCTTCAAACAGCAACATTATTTTCAAAAATTCCTGAATTGAAATATTTTTTTCTTTCTTTTTCCATTTGGAATTTGGGCCATTGGAGGCTAAAAAACCTGAATTTTCATGCCATCAGTGAGGGTCAGTTTTTATGTGACGTGTACTGTATTGTGTTTTGTCTACGAGGTTTTCAATTATATTTTCACGTCAGGAAGTACACGTTAGGTATATTTAGTTTCAGAGCATATTTCAACTAATCATTTTTCTTTGTCGACAAACAGGTTCCAAGCCCCTAACCATTGCAACAGTAGTTCATTTGATTACGTCTGGTTATTAATACCGAAGACCGTTCGAGGAATGGGTACTTATGCTAGTTGTAATCATAAATGTAAAGTAAGAAACTTAAAAATAAATTTACTAATGTTTTTCTTTTCTCAGAAAACGTGTAAGGTACTTCCATAAATAAACAAGTAGTTCCGTGAAGAACTAAAGCCTATTTTCATATATCCTACTTATGTTAATAGCCCCTATGAGCATTAAAAAACAGTTTGATTGCTGTAATAGATTCGTAGATATTGAGAACCGTCTAAATATTTCGGATGGTCGCCATGTTGGATTGTTATATGTATAGGCCATAGAGTCATGTACCATTAGAGGAAAATTATTGCGTAAGTTCATTATTCAAACTTTCACTTCGATCGCATGATTACGACACAAGAAATGAAACTTAATTTTAAATTTCGCACAGCCGCCATCATGTGGTTATGGAAACAATTGAACTAAATTAGATACCAGTGTATTACAATGTGTATAAACATTTGCTGTACCAAGTTTCATTGCGTTTGGATCATTAAATCGCGAGAAAAGTATATTTAAAACTTTCAAATTCGCTTGGCCGCCATGTTTGTTTTGTTGTTAACCGGTTTTTGTAAGTCTCATAGATGAACTTCCAGAAGTGCCGTTTATCTCCGTACTAAGTTTCAGGGTGATACCGGCAGACTAATAGTTTCAAAGATATGGAATGCCGGTGAAATATTTCGCACAGCCGCCATCTTGAGGTTATGTAGACAATTGAACGAAGTTATATGTTGGTGCATTACAATGTGTATAAACATATACTGTACCAAGTTTCATTGCGTTTGGTTGTTAAATCGCGAGAAACGTCTATTTAAAAGTCGCAATTTCGCATGGCGGCCATGTTGGTGTTGTAGTTACCAGGTTTTCAAATGTCACATAGGTGAACTTTTAGTAGTTCCCTTTATCGCCGTACAAAGTTCCAGGGTGATATCGGTAATATTTTCGGAGATATTGAATGCTGGTGAAATATTTCGCACAGCCACCATGTTGGATTGGTGAGACGTAACAATAATTGAAGGGCACGGTCGGGGTCTTCCGGAATAGTTATATGAACTTACCGAGTGTCATTGAAATCGCTCCAGCCGTGTAGATTTTATTAGGGGCAGGGGCACACACACACACGCGTATCACAAACGCACACACACATGGACAAAAGGTGATCTCATAAGCCTATTTTTAGCCTACTTTCGATTTTTGCAAAAAAATGAAAGTAGACTTATGAGATCAACACAAGGCGAAAAAAATGTGTCTGTCTGTGTGTGTGTATGTGTGTGTGTGAGTCTGTGTGTGTGTGTGTATGTGTGTGTGTGAGTCTGTGTGTGTGTGTGTGTGTGTCTGTGTGTGTCTGTGTGTGTGTGTACTCTGAATGTCTGTCCCCCCCCCCCTATCAATTCGAACACGGTGAATGCGAATTGAACGAAATTTGGTACAAAGATAGCACTAGCAAAGGACACCTCAGTGTCATGTTTTATATCGCCGCCATCTTGACGTAAGCGTAATGGCGGCCACACAAATGTTCAAAGCTTAAATCAAATTACGACTAACCTAATCATCCGATCTCTACCAAATTTTGCAACAACATACCTTCATGGGGGGAGCATCCTTTGACCAAACCAGTAGGCCATCAGCGTAATAGTTTGCGGATGGCGGCCATCTTTGTGTGAAAATCGATTCCCCCTATTAATTCGAACACGGTACAACCGAATGGAACGAAATTTGGTACAGAGGTAGTACTAACAAAAGGCACCTCAGTGTCATGTTTTATATCGCCGCCATCTTGACGGAAACGTAATGGCGGCCACACAAATGTTCAAAGCTTAAATCAAATTACGATTAACCTAATCATCCGATCTCTACCAAATTTTGCAACAACATACCTTTATAGAGGATGCATCCTTTGAACAAATGACTAGGTCATTAGCCTAATAGTTTGCGGATGGCGGTCATCTTTGTGTGAAAATCAATTCCCCCTATTAATTCAAACACGGTGAAACCGAATGGAACGAAATTTGGTACAGAGGTAGCACTAGCAAAGGGCATCTCAGTGCCATGTTTTACATTGCCGCCATATTGACCGAAACGTAATGGCGGCCACACAAATGTTCAAAGCTTAAGTTAAATTACGACTAACATAACCATCCGATCTCTACCAAACTTTGCAACAACATTCCTTTTTGGAGGGAGCATCCTTTGACCAATCTAATAGGCTATTAGCCTATTAGTTTACGGGTGGCGGCCATCTTTATGTCAAAATTGATTCCCCCTATTAATTCGAACACGGTGGAACCGAATGAACGAAATTGGTACAGAGGTAGCACTAGCAAAGGGCACCCCAGTGTCATGTTTTATATCGCCGCCATCTTGACGGAAACGTAATGGCGGCCACACAAATGTGCAAAGCTTAAATCAAATTACGATTAGCCTAATCATCCGATCTCTACCAAATTTAGCAACAACATACTTTTATGGAGGGAGCATCGTTTGACCAAACTAATAGGTCATCAGCCTAATATTTTGCGGATGGCGGCCATCTTTGTGTGAAAATCGATTCCCCTTATCAATTCGAACACGGTGAAACCGAATGGAACGAAATTTGGTACAGAGGTAGCACTAGCAAAGGGCACCTCAGTGTCATGTTTTATATCAACGCTATCTTCACGGAAACGTAATCGCGGCCACCCAAATGTTAAAAGCTAAAATGTAATTACGACCAACCTAATAATCTAGTCTACCAAATTTTGCATCACCATATCTTTATGTGGGAAACATATTCAGACCAAACTGCAAGAACATCAGCCCAATAGTTTGCAGATGGTGGCCAAGTATGTGTGCAAATCGATTCCCCCTATCAATTCAAACACGGTGAAACTGAATTGAACGAAATTTGGTACAGAGGTAGCACTAGCAAAGGGCACCTCATATTCATGTTTAATATCCCTATAGCACTTTGTATTTCAACAAGCTACTTCAACCAACATTCAATCATACTCCTTGAAAAGGACAAAGAGTTATAACAATACCCATGCATTTAGGAGAAAGTAGGCTATATGTTCTTTACTGAACATCTTGTTTCATAAATGAAAATAGGTTAAAAAAAACTTTATATTTAATAATTCCTCTATATTGGATTTTTGGTAGATCAATTTTTTGGTACTTCTTAAAATTAAATTTTGTAAAGGGCCATAACTAAGAACTATATGTCAGTGTCAAACTACCATAATCTCTCTATCCTCCAACGATCCCCCAGCAAGGCTGTCCCGATATCGACTGTCAAAAATTTGGTCATCGTATACAGGGTGTCATTTATGTACTTGAGTAGCCTTAAGGGGCGTTTAGGGGATAGGTATAGGATTAATTTGAGATTGGGAACCTGGGGTCGGAATGGACTCCTAACCCCAGAAAACAGGTTTGTTTTAGGCCCTCCGTCCCTGTAAAGTAGGGAAGCGTGCCATGTGTTACTCTGAAGACAGGCTCTCCTACGCTGTCAACGATCTTGGTGCGACCACCGCTCAACGCTGCGTTAGCCGAGAGGATAGCGGCGAAGCGCAGTGCCACGGTGGTCCCGGGTTCGATCTCCAGGGTTGCCATGCCTTATTTTTTCTTTTTCTTTATTTTTTTAGAGGGGCAGGAGGGGGCTTAGTCACAGTGCGTGTTTATTCTGTGCTAATTTTTAGCCTACTTTTCACATTTTGCAAAAATGAGGAAAAAGTAGACATGAGATCGATCCAGGAAAATGTGTCTGTCTGGCTGGCTGTGTGTGTGTGTCCCCCTATCAACTCCTAAACGGCTGCAGCAATCGAAACCAAATTTAGTATGAGTAAAGATGTATACCGGAATATCTCAAGCCCATATTAGAAAATGATGTCAGTGCTACCAACTGCTGAAAAAACGCACTAGAAATTTGAGCTCCATGTTGGATATCATGGAGGGTATGCATGGGAGCTATTCCAAAAATAGCACAAATGTAGATAATACTATTTCAGTATAATTTCCAGGAGGCTATACATGACAGTGTTGCCAAAATAATTGTAAGCATTCTGATAGGTCCGATTTTTAAATGCATATAACTTCTCCACTATTTCAATTTTGTATGAAATATGTGTACATAAACAGATATGACTAAGTGTAACTTATTCTTAAGAGCCACCAGGGCTGCCAACTGTTAATAATTGCTCTCTCTATTTTCTTCATCCAAATACCAATATATCTGAAAGTATGCAAGCCGACAGCTATAAACGTATAGTATCTGACATTTTAGATTAATTTGGAGTAACTTATATACTTCAGTTCTACCAACATGATTCTAAGCCTGCTGATAGGACCAATTTTTAAATACATGTAACTCCTATACTATCAGTTGGATTTCAGCCAAATTTCGTATGTGCTATGTGCATTTTTTTTTTTTTTTAGTCGTTTACCCTCCAGGTTGGTGGAACCCACGGACTCAGCGAGGGAACTCACCACTACCGGCTCTACGGGCAGTGTCCTAGAGCGGGGAACATCGAATCGGATGGGATACAACAGGTGAGGTGGGATTGGCACCTCGCCCAGGCGGCCTCACCTGCAAAGCGAACAGGGGCCTCATGAGGGAAGGTAAGGGATGGTTAGGATGGAGAGGCAAGGAAGAGGGAAGGAGGCGGCCGTGGCCTTGAAGAAGTTACCATCCCGGCATTTGCCCGAAGACGAAGTGGGAAACCACGGAAATCCACTTCGAGGATGGCTGAGGGGGCATCGAACCCCCTCTACTCATTTGGGCCACCCGAGGCTGAGTAGACCCCGTTCCAGTCCTCGTACCACTTTTCAAATTTCGTGGCAGAGCCGGGAATCGAACCCAGGACCTCCGGGACGGCAGCTAACCATGCTGACCGCTACGCTACGGAGGCTATGTGTAAGATAACAGATATAACTATAAGTATTGTTAAGAGCAATCAGGGCTGCCAACTGTTAATAAATGTTGTCTATATTTTTTACCCTAATATCAATATATCAGAAAGTATGCAAGCCAACAGCTCTATACTTTGTACACGTATAGAACCTGACACTCTAGATTAATTTGAAGTAATTAATATAAGTCAGTGACGCCAACATGATTCTATGCTTGCTGATAGGTCCAATTTTAAAATACATGTAACTTCTATACTAAGAAATGGATTTCATCCAAAATTGGCACAACATGATGTCATAATATTTCCGATTATTTCTAACCAGCACATGCGTGTCATTGTTGCCAACATACTTTTACGCGTGCTGATAGATCCTATGTCTAACTGTATGTAACGTACATTGGACTTCAACCAAATTTTGTATTCTGTACCTTAAGAGATGGAACTAAGAATATATTCAGTCACCAGGGCTGCCAACTGTAGTTCTCTATTAGGCTACAATATACCGGGAATATTTCGAACTAATTGGACATTTTGATATTACCAACTTAATTTCGGCTAACGCAGTGTTGAGCGGTGATCGCGCCAAGACCGTTGACAGCGTAAGAGAGCTTGATCTCAGAGTAAAACGTGGCACGCTTCCCTACTTTACAGGGGCGGAGGGCCTGAAACAAACCTGTTTTCTGGGGATAGGAAGCCATTCCAACCCCAGGTTCCCTATCTTAAATTGATCCTTTACCCATCCCCTACACGCCCCTTAAGGGTACTCAAGTACATAAATGACACCCTATATATATGCCAACTGTATGTACATAATTATTTGACCCTTTTTAGTAACGTACTGTACATATAAATCCTGGTTCTGGTTATAAGTGTCTCGAGCGACAGTACTTGAATGTGCCACGTATAAGTGTAGTGTTCGGTAAGCGATGATAAGGTCTGCATTATGGCCAGCCAACCTCGGCGACATGGCACGCGAGGTGCTCGTAAAGCTATGGGGACACACCTGCTGGATCTGGGAGCAAGTCAGTCGCTTGCCAGGTCTGCTAGCGCACGTATCGCCGCCCACTGTCGCACCGCGTGCACACACCTGTGGATCGTCAACGGACTCGCTGGCTGCTCCGCGCCGTCTGATCTTCAACTGTCAACAAACGATCATCACCACAAATAGCTCTCTTTGAAAAACCCTGTACACTCCAGTGCAATTCCAAGTATGGAAGTGCAATTTTTTTAGCCCTTGCAAAGTGGTGTTTATCACATTTGTTTGTTGTATTTAAAAGTGCCAAACTATTCTTGCCAGTGCAATATTGACACACCGTACCGGTAATAGTGCCAGTTCAACTTGTATTGGTTAAATAAACATAATTGTTTACGGACAGTTTTCCAATCTGCTGGGAAGTGTTGGTGGTGCTAATAATTTGCAATACAATAATTTATTTATTATGACTATGTAAAGGTAATGAATGATCTCAAGAGACCGTGAAAAGTGAACAGTGATATTTTGGGCTCTAGAGTAAATCTATTGACATCTGGTGAATACTTACTATTTGATCACACATTTGAAGAAAATCAGTTCATATTTATTGACAATATTCTCGCAAGAAACCTTTACAGACCGTTGGGAAACATACGAGGACTTCACATCTTTTATTCAAAACGCAGCATTGAATCTACAGTACCGTAACTTATGTGTTGTGAATTTGAAAGGATTGAGTGTTTTGCCACACCTGTTGGCGCGAGTGGTGTATTTGTGTGACCGTTTTTGTCTTCCAGCCAAAGGTGACAAACTGTAATATTGTACCGTGACGAGAAACAGTTGTTGATTCACCTAAATACAAGTGTGATATGTGCGCTGCTGAAGCAGGACAGGCATGCAGTGACGTAAGAAATATGTGGGTGCATTCTTCTTCAATAATGCGGTAAGAATGTCAACAGTATTATCTAACCTGTAACGTAATAACATAATGCCTGTGTGTACTAATCAGCATAAATGTATTGTCAATAACCCAGGCAATTTCTAGCGCATAGCTTTCTCGACGAAATAGTGGTCTAGTGTCGAGAGTAGTATAGATCACGTGGCTGGCTGCGTGGTTGAGCGGTAACGTTTTCGCTTGATGTACCCATGGTTGCAGGATCGAATCCTGGCGCAGCCAGTTGGCATTTGAAGGTGCGCAAATGCAGTAGATTTACAGGCATGATAAGGATCCCCTTCGGGGCAAAATTCCGGGGCTCCGGCGTCTCTAAAAGCCACAGTTGTTAAAAGAGACGTAAAACTAATAACATTATTATTATTATTAGTATAGATCGCGATACATCACACGGCAAAATTCAGGTACAAAATGACGGTATGCATGACGTCATGGACGGTACTAAAGGTTTAAACGATCCATACATGTAAAATTCAGTCGCCTCCGTAGCGTGGCGGTCAGCTTGGTTAGCTACCAGCCCGGAAGTCCTGGGTTCGATTCCCGGCTCTGCTACGAAATTTGAAAAGTGGTATGAGGACTGGAACGGGGTCTACTCAGCCTCGGGTGGACAAAATGAGTAGAGGGGGTTCGATTCCCACCTCAGCCATTCTCGAAGTGGTTTTACGTGGTTTCCCACTTCGTCTCCGGGCAAATGCCGGGATGGTACCTACAAACAGACCACGGCCGCCTCCTTCCCGCTTCCTTGCCTATCCATCCCAATCTTCCCCTCCTTTTCCATTCCTCATGAGGCCCCTGTTCGCTTTCCAGGTGAGCCACCTGGCCGAGGTGCTGATCACACCTCCTCAGTTGTATCCACTCCGACCAGATGTTCCCAGCTCTAGGACACTGCCCGTAGAGACGGTAGTGGTGAGCTCCCTCTCCGAGTCCGTGGGAAACACCAACCTGAGGGGTAAAATCGATTAAAAAAACATCAAAATTCTATGTGTTAATAAGACATTATATACAAACACAAACCTAACTTGGAGCTTTCGCCCCAGAGCCCCTTGCTTCTAATACGTGAAGTAATTTTTTTCCAGACAGTCGTCTAACTTATTGTTAGTAGCGACCAATAGTTTCGCCCTGACCGTCACCTAACCTAAAAGCGGCCAATGATTTCGCCCTGACCGTCGTCTAACCTAATAGCGGCCAATGGTTTCGCCCTGACCGTCACCTAACCTAAAAGCGGCCAATGGTTTCGCCCTGACCATCGCCTAACCTCGTAGCGACCAATGGTTTCGCCCTGACCGTCACCTAACCTAAAAGCGGCCAATGGTTTCGCCCTGACCATCGCCTAACCTAGTAGCGGCCAATGGTTTCGCCCTGACCATCGCCTAACCTAGTAGCGACCAATAGTTTCGCCCTGACCATCGCCTAACCTAATAGCGGCCAATGGTTTCGCCCTGACCGTCGCCTAACCTCGTAGCGACCAATAGTTTCGCCCTGACCATCGCCTAATCTAATAGCGGCCAATGGTTTCGCCCTGACCATCGCCTAACCTCGTAGCGACCAATAGTTTCGCCCTGAACATCGCCTAACCTAATAGCGGCCAATGGTTTCGCCCTGACCATCGCCTAACCTAGTAGCGGCCAATGGTTTCGCCCTGACCATCGCCTAACCTCGTAGCGACCAATAGTTTCGCCCTGAACATCGCCTAACCTAATAGCGGCCAATGGTTTCGCCCTGATCATCGCCTAACCTCGTAGCGACCAATGGTTTCGCCCTGACCGTCACCTAACCTAAAAGCGTCCTATGGTTTCGCCCTTACCATCGCCTAACCTCGTAGCGACCAATAGTTTCGCCCTGACCATCGCCTACCTAATAGCGGCCAATAGTTTCGCCCTGACCATCGCCAAACCTCGTAGCGACCAATGGTTTCGCCCTGACCATCGCCTAATCTCGTAGCGACCAATGGGTTCGCCCTGACCATCGCCTAACCTCGTAGCGACCAATAGTTTCGCCCTGACCATCGCCTAACCTCATAGCGGCCAATGGTTTCGCCCTGACCATCGCCTAACCTAGTAGCAACCAATGGTTACACCCTGGCCATCGCCTAACCTAGTAGCAACCAATGGTTACACCCTGGCCATCGCCTAACCTAGTACTGACCAATGGTTTCGCCCTGGCCATCGCCTAACCTAGTAGCAACCAATGGTTACACCCTGGCCATCACCTAACCTAGTAGTGACCAATGGTTTCGCCCTGACCATCGCCTAACCTAGTAGCGACCAATGGTTACACCCCGACCAACGCCTAACCTAGTAGTAACCAATGGTTACACCCTGACCATCGCCTAACCTAGTAGTGACCAATGGTTTCGCCCTGAGCATCGCCTAACCTAGTAGCGGCCAATGGTTTCGCTCTGACCTTCGCCTAACCTAGTAACGACCAATGGTTTAATCCCTGACCATCGTCTAACCTAGTAGCGACCAATGGCTTTGCCCTGACCATCGCCTAACCTAGTAGCGACCAATGGATTCACCCTGACCATCGCCTAACCTAATACCAACCAATGGTTTCGCCCTGACCGTCGCCTAAACTAGTAGCGACAAATTAATTTACCCTGACCGTCGCCTAACCAAGTTGTGACCAATAGCTTTGTCTTCCCATGTCTTTAGAAGAGCACAGTGCAACGATTTAATTAAATTGAACAACTAAAAACAAGTAGTTACGTGAAGAACTATACAGACTATTTTCATATATCCTACATATGTTAATTGCCTCTATAAACATACAAAACTTCAGTTTGATTGCTGTAATAGATTCGTAGATATTGAGAACCGCCTACATATTTCGGACGGTCGCCATGTTGGATTGTTATATATGTAGGCCATAGTGTTATGTACTATTACACGATGATTATTGTGTAGGTGTATTATTCAAACTTCAATCGCATGATTAGGACACAAGAAATAAAAACGAAATTTTGAAAGTTCGCAAAGCCGCCATTTTGAGGTTATCAAAATAATTGAAATAAATCAGATGCCAGTGGATTAAAATTTGAATAATCATTTACCGTACCAAGTTTCACTGCGTTCGGATGGTTAAATTGCGAGAAACGTCCATTTTAATATTTAAATTTCGCGTCACCCCCATTATTGATTTGTGCTCGCCATGTTATTGAAAGTACCATAGGTGAACTTATGTTAATAGCCTTTATCAACATACAAAATTTCAGTTTGATTGCTGCTATAGATTAGTAGATATTGAGAATCGTCTAAATATTTCGGATGGACACCATGTTGGATTTGTATATATGTAGGCCATACAGTTATGTAATATTAGATGATGATTATTGTGTAGGTTCATTATTCAAACGTTGACCTCGATCGCATGATTGGGACACAAGAAATAAAAACTTAATTTTCAAATTTCGCACAGCCGCCATCTTAAGATTATGTAAACAATTGCATTGCAATGTACATCAACATTTGCTGTACCATGTTTCACTGTGCTCGGATAGCTAAATCGCGAGAAGAGTCTATTTAAATGTTTCGACTTCGCTTGGCCGCCATGTTTGTTTTGTACTTAACAGGTTTTTGAAAGTCATATAGGTGTTCTTCTAGTTGTGCCCTTTATTACCGTAGAAAATTTCAGGGTGATTCAGTAATAGTTTCGCAGATATAGAATACCGGTGAAATAATTCGCACAGCCGCCATGTTGAATTGGTGATGTGTTATAAAATTTTAAGGGCGTGGTTGGGGTCGGACGAAATAGTAGGCCTACTATGTCCTTGCTGAGTTTGATTGAAATCGTTCGAGCCGTTTAGATTTTATTAGGGGGAGAACACAGACACACATACACACGTACGGACAATAGGTGATTTCAAAGCATATTTTTTCATAAATGAAAATAGGCTAAAAACCAATGGATTGGACGTTTTAGGATGTAACCAATGTCAAAACCACTGTTGCTTTAATTTGAGATCCTCACAGAACGCTATCTAGGCCGCCTATACAATTAGTACCGTATGGGTGGTGTTGCACATAATTCGCGCGGATAATGGCCGACACAGCTGGAATTTTACTATACTAGCGTTACCCGTCGCGGCTTCACCCGCGAATATTCGAGTTGTAAATAGTACACTTAGCAAAATCTCAATCATGAATGCTATGACTGATTTATCCTTGGTATGAATAATCAGACTTGATCAATTCAGCTACTGGTGCAGTGGTTAGGGGTTTGTCATTCCTCCATTACTGGTGCAGTGGTTAGGGGTTTGTCATTCCTCCATAGGTATATCAGAGCGAAGTTAGTTTTCTGGGAATATCACAGACACTGTTAATTTAAGGGCCTTTAAATGTGGATTTCGGAGACCCTTTATAGTCGGTTGAAAAAAGACTTTTCGTACCACACTCACACGTGATAATTGCGTGAAAAATTTTTAGAGTGCCCTTTAACCCCCTTAAGCGCATTATACTGTATGTATTGATGAATTTTACAGCTTAATTTGGTTCAGTGATAACCTTATAACCATCTGGAAACTTTCACAGTAATGTAATAATTGGAATTGCATTGCGTCTTGCAGAAATAGATGGACCTGTGAGATTCTGTTACCATGGTTACCGCGTTGCATTCTTTCATTATTTCATTGTAAATATACATGTTGAAAGGTATTTATTTAATTGTGAGGCATTTACAGAGTAAGTGAGTGCGTTTCGCTTACGCATTGGGTTATGCTGATCCTGTAGGTACCCCATGTGTGTAGGTTGGTGTTAATGGGACCTTATTTTAGGTACAAAACTGGAATGGGATCTTAGCAGAATAATATAGGGAGGGATAAATCGTGATATAATTTGGGTTATAGACAGCGGAAAAGTGGCCAATATCCAGTGTTTTCTTTCATGGGGTGCGCCTACCCCTTAAACATTTGAAAACTGTTTAAGAAAAATATTGGTACATTTGTAATCATCTAGTCCGGCAAATATAACTTCCGACTTGAAAGTTCATCGATCAGCTGGCGTCAACACGCTGTTCACAACAGCTGGAGGAGATTTCGAGTAATCCTCGATTTAAATCGATCTGTCGAATCAGTTTCATTTAGTCGGCAACTTGGCATCTTGTAAGAACGCAGGCTATTGTTTGGAGGTTGTTATTTTGTGCGTGAGGTTAGACATCTGGCGATCGATACGAAAAGCAAGCAGAGGAAGCTTGTAAATGGCAGTGATCAGTAGGGCTCGGATTTTTAGGTAAATAAATATTTTTTTAATGTAAATACATATTTTAAGTTTTTTTCTATAAATACATAAATTCCCGCTTTTCACTTTTTAGCACATAAAAATACATACTATTTATATACCTTTTTAAATCATTATTCTAGATCTCTCAGTTTATTGCATTTTTTCTGAGTTACTTCAACTGGAAATAACCTGTGGGCTATCTAATCTTCATGCAGAGCGTATGTCACCTTCCAACTGTGTTATTCTAAACTTGACGCCCCCGTGCCACTCACTGTGGAAGCCGGGGATTTCTTTGTCCATAACCATATTGCACCACGTACTAGACCTCCCCCTCCCCCAGCAACCTGGAACCAGTGTCACTCACATGCAGTTCATTTCTGGCACTGTGAAGTGTAAACCATTTCTACGATGCCTTAAGTACAAGCAACTACAAGTTATCGTTAGAGCCCTGCGCGGATAAACAAAACGTTATCCGCATCCGCCCCGCATCCGCACGACTGTTATCCGCATCCGCCCCGCATCCGCATGACTTTTATTCACATCCGCATGACTTTAATCCAAATCCGCTGATATTTCAATATTATGTTTAATTTATTAGATCAAGCATAACGTGTTAAACCAACATATTTAGACATTTGAGGAGAAAGTCGTTCCTGACAATTTGCTTCATTGCAAGGAACTTCAAGTTGGCATTCCAAGGGACTTCAAGTTGGATGACACTTCTGGTTCCTTGACCTCCGCTTTAGACAAAAAATTGGCTATACCTTTTTGGCTACTTTCGCACTTATGCCTCAGTAAGTTTGATGTGCCCGATTTGTGTCCTAAGTATGAATACACATTTTTACAGGTAAAACATCACTATATCGTTCACCTTTTCGTTTCCATTGAAAACGTAACCAAATGTCGGTCATATCGTTGACTTGAGCTTTGTTTCACGCGCTATTGAATATTCACTTTGTTTTATTTTAATAGATCGTGTATCCATGTTGGTGAAATGATGTTCATACTCACGGTGGCGGTAACATTCATTACGTGAACTTCTCTTTTCGCTTGGAGAGAGGGATTGACATTTGGACGGAAATTCCAAGTCAGTCATCATCCTTCTGCTTCTGGACCCATCCATGTTCGCATAGATGATGTCATAGTTGATGTTGCAATATCATAGTCAACGTGCTTCAGTGACAAGCTGGAAATAAATCTACAGATAAACCTGGATCCGGATCTTCCAGGGTAGCTTCGATGGCGAAGTAGCTGACATGAGGAATGTTAATGATGTCACCACGATGAACTAACAAGCTTATTGACAGCATTATATCTCGTACGTATAGTAATAATGGCAGTGAGAATTGATGATGATGAGATGTCAAGACCATCTACTACAAACATACGGTACTTATTGAAATGTAGTTGAAAGCATATGAGTAAAATGATCTTCTCGTGTATAAGTGCAATACGTGCCTGAATATTTCGTACGTAATGGGCTATAGGAGTATTCCTCTTTTAAGCTTCAAGCTGTAGATTGGCATATCAAATATGTAATATTAACGTAAGTTTGTATTCTAAAGACTATCCGCAAATTTACTCGAAACATTATCCGCAGCGTATCCGCTATCCGCACAGCAATGCAAATTATATCCGCATCCGCGCAGGGCTTTAGTTATCGTCTGCAGCAGTATGTTGCAGAATTTAAGGATACTTTTTTCTTCTGGTGTGGGCGTTCTGTTCTGCCAGCCATATGGGAAAGCAATCAAGGCTGAACAGCGATCTCAAGTTACACAATACCTCACGAGCAAGAAACATATTGCCACTGTTTCGCGCCTTCAGAAGAAGTGTTTCGCGATAATCGTCGGTCATTTGTGATGGATAACCTGAAGATGCATCTCGTTGTGTACTGTAATTCTTCAGCAATCAGTGAGGCATAGCATAAATTGCATTCGTGAGTACTGTATATTGTTTATAATCACATTAATAAACTAAATTATAATTAAATATTTTTACTTTTTGTCACATATTTCAGGTATTTTTAATACATAAAAAATAAATATTTCCTCGATTTTTAGCACCTAAAAATCCGAGCCCTCTTTTACCAGTGTGGAATTTACTGTAAGCGGGACAGCTAAATGAGACACTACCACAATGCTTTTAATTTTCAAATGTAAAATTATTAGAAATACTGACGAGGGAAGTATTCCCGCTCGAACGACGAAAACCGACTGAAAGTGGGTTTAAAGTATACAGTTGCACCAGTTGTATCAGTGTCATTCATCTGTAAAAGTACGTGTTTGGTCGCCAGCGCCATCTGAGTATGTGATAATGTGATCACCGTGGCATTTGGGTTTGGACTATTGCAATGCGGGAACATCGTAAATAATGGAGTATGTCTACATGTTGCCCTTGTTAAGGGTGCGTACTGTTCCATTCCGCTGTTTTTTATCACTTCATTGCAACTCCACATTTACACTTCGACGTCGAATGAAGGGCAACACAGTATCTTCTATTGTGGGAAAGATGACTATGTCGACACGGTAATGCATTTCCTGTTGCACGGTAGTTTCTGCTGAGAATTATGTTTCTGCAATCTTTGGACGTCGTAACTTCCAAACATTGATTGTACACTAATGCAGGGTTTTACAGATAAATGCCCGTGATGGGTAGTTGAACAGACATATCTTCGTATGTTACGCGCTCTGCCAATCGGTTTTAGCCGTTCGAGCTGGGGTACTTCCCTCGTGCAATTACCACCTTGACATGTTGACCACAAATAAATTAACCCAATGCAACCTGTCATTTAACATATCAGCCCGAAAAGTAATAATCGGACTCTGCAATTTGCCGAAAATTGCAATATAGTGATGTATTGTCGACTACAACTGAGAGTAGGTCTACCCCTTAAATTGTGTTTGGAAAGAAAGCACTGCCAATATCAATAGTTTAGTATTTTTTCCGTATGTTCTCATCTCATCAACTATTACCAAAGTAATTTATGAACGTTCGTAACTTACCAACACAACTCGCACTTGAACACATGTTACTACATAGGCATGTAACGACGCACTGTTTGAAACCTCATACAGCTTAACAATATGGTGGCAATTCAAGCCAAATCATCAAGACAATGAATATCAACAACGGCACGTTATTCGTGACGTCATCGACTACATTAAACACGAGTGTCTGCCTCAGGAGCTCCAAATCGTGGGTTCGATGTTGGATCGTAAGAAAAATCTCTCGTATCACATTTGATGATTATAAGACAACATCTATTATTGTGAATCAATGGTCACATGATTGAATTCCAGCTTCGCTGCTAGATGACAATGAAAGAGAGATGCCAAAATTGGAAAATAAATCTCTTAAATGTGTCCTACTCAAAAGATTGGTTCAAGTATAGACTATACCACGGTACGTATGTGTATAGGGGAAATTTTTAGTGTAGTCGACGACGTGCGGGCCAGTTGATTTTGCGAAGAAAACTGAACTTTATAGTGTAATATCAACAAAATTATAAATTTTGAGCACTTGCTCATTTATAAGTGTAAATACAATGTCCATTCATGCATCTTCATTTCCCTTTTTCCAGCTGACACTGGGTGGGGGCAAATATGGTTCCTCTCCACTTTGTTCTGTCATTCCACCATTCCTCTTCCGACACGGTGTTCCAATCCAGGTTCCGTTTTCTAATGCTATACTTCACCGAGACCATCCAACGCATTCTTGGTCTTCCTCGTCCTCTCTTCCATGTCATCCTTCGTTCCAGTACTCGTCTTGGTAGCCTTACTTCATTCATCCGTTTGACATCCCCAAACCATCTCAATCTGTTTTGCTCCAGTTTGTCATTTAGTTTCTGTACTCCCAGTTCTTTCCGTATATCTTCATTTCTCACTCTGTCTCTCCTCGTTTTCTGGACCAGCTGCTTGTTTTCTGCTCTCATCCCTCTTATTCATTGCCCAAGTTTCTGCTGCATATGTCATTATAGGAACATAATATGCTTTGTACATAACTTCTTTAGCCTTAATTGCTATATCCTTGTTCCTTACTAGTCCCCGTACCTGTTGGTAGAAAGCACTCCCGAGTTGTATTCTTCTGCTAATTTCCAAATCTAGTCTTCCATCTTCAGTCAGTTCACTTCCCAAGTATTTGAAGTGTTTCACCACTTCCAATTCCTTATCTCCGACTTTGATTACTCCTTTTCCTTCTTTCTTACCTCTACTCATCACCACTGTTTTACTCTTCTCCACATTTATGGTCAATGCCCATTGCTCAATCTTTTCATTTATTACGTCTAAATCGATGTATCAAATGCAAATAATCACGAAAAAGATATAGACAGGAGGTTTTGAAACTTCGGGACCGTATATTGCCTTTCATTGAGTATGTCTCATTATGTCCGAAATTTAGCCTGCCCCTCCCCCATGTAATTTTGACTCAACTCATCCCCCTCCAGACTTGCTGCGTGGCTCAGTGGTAACGTTCTCGCCTCCTGTTCCCAAGGTTGCAGGATTGAATCCTGGCGCAGCCTTTTGGCATTTGAGGGTGCGAAAATGCAAGGGAGCCGCGTCAGTCGATTTATTGACACGTTAAATATCCCCTTCGAGGCAAAATTCCGGCACCCCTGTTTTTTATAAAATGCCGCATTCGTAAAACCAATAACATTATTATCATCCCCCTTGTATAGCTCCGTGGCTAAATGGTTAGCGCGCTAGACTTTGGCCCGAAGTGCCACGAGTTCGATTCCCGGCCTAGCCATCGGGGATTTTAATCTGCTGGGGTTAATTCCCGTGGCTCGGGGACTGGGTGTATGTGACGTCTTCGTCATCACTTCATCCTCATTACGACGCGCAGGTCGCCCACGGGCGTCGACTAGAAAGACCTGCACTCGAACTCTCCGGAGGCCACACGATCACCATCATACTCATCCCCCTTCAGAAGCAAATCCTAATAATTATAATTACACACACTGCAATAATAATCAGTGTTGACTCACCACAATATCACAGGTTATCTGACCAGTACCACTAAATATTCACAGGGCTGAGGACCAACGAATGTTCTACCCCAAATTGAAAGAACAGTGTCCACCCCCTGGTGTAGCGGCTAGCATTCTAGGCTGTCACCCTAGAGGCCCGGGTTCCATTACCAGCTCTGCCAAGAAATTTAATTCTGGTCTGGGGGCTAGGACGGGGTACACTCAGCCTGGTGAGGCAAAACTGAGTAGAGGTAGGTTCGATTCCCACCTCTGCCATCGTGAAAGTAGTTTCCCCATTTATGAAAATGAAAATCCACAGCCTGCTTCCAGTCTCCGACCGGGTCAGGAATGGAATGAATGAAGCCCCCATCTAGCGGCGAGGATATGAACTGTGCCGGCTGCCGAAACCTGACGTACTCCTCTGGGGCAATGATTAAATGAATGACAGATGAAATGAAATGATAGTGGAGAGTGTTGCTGGAATGAAGTTTTGACAGGGAAAACCGGAGTACCCGGAGAAAAACCTGTCTGCCTCCGTTTTGTCCAGCACAAATCTCACATGGAGTGACCGGGATTTGAACCACGGACCCAGCGGTGAGAGGCCGGCGTGCTGCCGCCTAAGCCACGGAGGCTTCCTAGTTTCCTCATTTATACTCCAGACAAATCTTGGAATGGTTCTTAAATTTAAGCCACGGTCGCCTCCTTCCCAATTCTCACCTGATTTCAATTACACACACTGCCACAGACACTACAGTAACACAGGCTACCTGACTAAATCTCCTTACACCCAAGTACACGGGGCTACCCTATTAGAGTTTCTGGCTGTGTCATGGAATCACTAACTAGGCGTCTTGAGCTGTGTTTTACGTGCGGTAGGGTAACCAGTTTACTTCCAAGAAATGAATTGTGTCAAACGATACATTTTTAATTGAATTTACTGTAGAGCGTGGCTAGTAATTTAAAATTTTCAGAAATTTTTCTTTCATTCAGAACTTTACCCAATTATGTAAATTAACTGTTAATAATAATAAAAATAATAATAATATCGTATGTCCTCGGGTGCCGGGCGCAAGCTTTGTTATTTGACACCCAAAGGGTAGCTTGCATGTCGAATTTCGTTGTTCCTTGAAGCACTATGAAAGTCAAGGAGGTTAGATATCTAAGCTCCTTGAACACTATAGCGCTTTCTAGTAGAGAAATGAGGAACTTTGTGTTGGCGGAAACTCCCGAGATTAATTTTGCCATTATGAACACGGCCTTCTGAATTCAAATGGGTTCTTTGACATGCCAACATCGTATGATATGGTGTCGTAATTTTTGCCGCCTTTCAAAAAAAAAACACTTACCACGGCCAGGAGCGAACCTGCAAGCTAGGGGTTAGTAGACCGACACGTTGTCCACTCACCCACCGTGGCAAGCAATTAACTGTTTATATTAATTAGATTAAGGGAACCGGCACGTGTGAATCTATAGAAAAATGTAGCTTCCGAAGTTTAGTTACATATCTCAGAAACTACAATAGATATTTCCTTGAATGTTCTTTTGGTATATTCAGAGTACATTCATCATTATTTGGGTAGAATTTGAAGCTTCTATGTTGAATATGTTGAGTCGGAGAGAGAATTACAAAAACAATCTTAAAGAAATATGTTGTTAAAAATTCCCTTAACTTATGTCCCTTTTTCTGAGCAAATACTCAAACCAGACCCAACAAACTTTGCATGCATAATATTTAAACTATTTTTGAGCTACTGAAGTAAAAGTATTGTCCTATTGTTTACAGGAGTGTTGTTTTTTGTTTTTTACAACCTAGTTGAAAACTGAAATTTTCTGTAAAATTGTCAGTCAGGTAGCCTGTGTTACTGTAGTGTCTGTGGCAGTGTGTGTAATTGAACCTGTGTTACTGTAGTGTCTGTGGCAGTGTGTGTAATTGAAATCAGATACCTGAATAAATTTACTTCCATAGTAGATCTATATTGTGTCTTAGAGACTACCAAGTATCAAATACATTGATCAGATAGTTTCTGAGAATATGGTACATGAAATTTCAAAAACACAAAAAGAATGTTTGACTAGTAGCTACAATATAGCCTTAAAATATTATGTTTAAACCTAATTTATTTCATCAAATATCACTTCAGCACAATAATTGATACACCAAATTCTTCAGGAAAGATAGGAGATTTTATTAAGCTAAAATAAAAGAGTTGACTGTGTTGAGCCTATCACACGTCCTGGGTCCCTTAAAGTAATCTTAACTGAATATATTTAATTTGATTACATAGAAACTGTTTAAATAAATTTAAATTTAAAATTAATAGTTTAACATTGCGAGGAATAAATAAAAGGAAAAAAAACTGTAGCAGCGAGAATCAATCCCGAGCGGGGACGAGTTGCAAGGCAGTGCACTTGACCACTGCGCCACGTCACTGACTTAGAACTTCTTGAAAACAAATCCCTCAAACTCCACACGAAAATCTTTAGAGAGCGTTTTACCTTTTCCTATGGCCTACTCACACAGCTTGAGACAAATCGGTGAACCCCTTCTCGTGAATTCCGCCCCTTAAAACAACAATAACTAACTAACCCTTCTCGTGAGACTCGGGAATAATCAATAACAGAATTGCAACGCTTGCAGAATATTCTACTGGTATCAAGAAATTTGACATATGCGAGGCTCTGTATCAGCAAGGACAATATTCCTTTTTAGTATTTGCTGTCCAAATCCTTGTCCTTCGGAGTTGTGACAAAGGCTGTCATAGCAGTTGGTAATCTGCAGCAGATAATACCTGGTTACCTTGGCTTCACATGTGACCGCTAAATGACAGGTTTCAGCCTTGTTTTCGGGCAACCTTTGTAAGTGCTCAAGAACATTCAGTGGTCAATGGCCAAGATTTATACTCATACTCTTCTTTGTAGCCATAGGCAACCATACTAAACCATGATATGCACTTCTAAGAAAATATTCACTTAAAATATGGGGCAATTTAGGATTACGCGTTTCGACCGTCGAGCGGTCATCATCAGATCACATGGGTTGAGGTTTAAATTTATGAACAAGTATGTATGAGCAAGCAATGAAGGAAATTGGAGAAAAATTTAAAGTGGGAGTGAAGATTCAAGGAGAAATAATTTCAACTCTGAGATTTGCTGATGACAACGTCATCTTGGCCGACACGCCTGAGGATTTGAATGAGCTTTGAATGGTATGGACTCCGTCTTACGGAAAGAATTCATGATGGAAATTAATAAATGTAAAACAACAAGATGTTCAGTAAAGAACACATCGCCCACTTTCTCCTAAATGCATGGGTATTGTTATAACTCTTTTTCCTTTTCAATGAGTTTAATTGAATGTTAGTTGTAGTAGCTTGTTGAAATACAACGTGTTATACGGATATTAAACATGAGCCCTTTGCTAGGGCTACCTCTGTACAAAATTGCATTCAATTCCGTTTCACCGTGTTTGAATTGATATGGGGAATCGATTTGCACACATACATGGCCGCTATCTGCAAACTATTGGGAATGATGACCTTGTAGATCAGTCAAAAGATGCTTCTCACAAAAAGGTATGTTGTTGCAAAATTTGGTAGAGATCAGGTGATAGGTTGGTCGTAATTTGATTTAAGCTTTTAACATTTGGGTGGCCGCCATTACGTATCCACGAAGATGGCGACGATATAAAACATGACATTGAGTTGCCTTTTGAAAATGCTACCTCTGTACGAAATTTCGTTCAATTCGGTTTCACCGTGTTTCAATTGATAGCGGGAATCGATTTGCACACATACTTGGCCGCTATCGGCAAACTATTGGGCTGATGACCTTGCTGTTTGGCCAAAAGATGCTTACCACATATAGGTATGATATTGCAAAATTAATTAGAGATCAGATGATTAGGTTGGTCGTAATTTGATTTAAGCTTTTGACATTTGGGTGGCCGCCATTACGTTTCCTTCAAGATGGCGGCGATATAAAACATGACACTGAGGTGCCCTTCACTAGTGCTACCTCTGTACCAAATTTCGTTCAATTCGATTTCACCTTGTTTGAATAGATAGGGGTAATAGATTTTCACACACACATGGCCGCCATCCGCAAATTATTGGGCTGATGATCTTGTAGTTCGGTCAAAAGCTTCTTCGTACATACAGGTATAATGTTGCAAAAATTGGTAGAGATCGGATGATTAAGTTGGTCGTAATTTGATTTAAGCTTTTAACATTTGGGTGGTCGCCATTACGTTTTCATCAAGATGGCGGCGATATAAAACATGCCACTGAGGTGCCCTTTGCTAGTGCTACCTCTGTGCCAAATTTAGTTCATTTCGGTTCCACCGTGTTTGAATAGATATGGGAATCGATTTGCACACATACATGGCCGCCATCCGCAAATTATTAGGCTGATGACCTTGTAGTTTGGTCGAATGATTCTTCATACATAAAAGTATAATTTTACATAAATTGTTAGAGATCAGATGATTAGGTTGGTCGTAATTTGATTTAAGCTTTTAACATTTGGGTGGCCGCCATTACGTTTCCTTCAAGATGGCAGCGATATAAAACATGACACTGAGGTGCCCTTTGCTAGTGCTACCTCTGTACCAAATTTCGTTAAATTCGGTTTCACCGTGTTCGAATTGATAGGGGGGCAGACAATCAGAGTACACACGCTTACACACACACTCACACACAGACACACAGACAGACACACAATTTTTCGCCCTGTGTTGATCTCATAAGTCTACTTTCATTTTTGGCAAAAATCGAAAGTAGGCTAAAAATATTGGAATGCAGCTGAAATAAATCAGAAACCTCTAAGGACATCAAATTGGCAGGTGAAAAGCTGAAGGAAGTAGGAGACTTCTGTTACTTTGGAAGCAAAATAACCAGTGATGGACGAAGCAAAGAGGATATAAAAAGTAGGCAGGCTCAGGCAAGGAAAGCATTTCTACAAAAAAAAAAAAAGGAATCTGTTGACATCGAATATAGATTTATGTATTAGGAAGACCGTTTTGAAAGCCTTTGTCTGGAGCGTGTCGCTCTATGGAAGTGAAACTTGGACTATTGGTGCAGCAGAAAAGAGGAGAATTGAAGCATTTAAAATGTGGTGTTACAGGAGAATGTTGAAGATCAGATGGGTAGATATGGTTACAAACGATGAGGTATTAAGACGAGTGGGAGAGGAGAGATCTTTCTGGCGACTGCTAATGAAGAGAAGAGATAGGAGGACACATACTATAAAAAGTTAACCTGTTCTATATTGTTGTATTATATATCTGTAAACTACGTACGGATATTAAGCATGTGTAACTAGTTAAACAAAAAGAACCACAATACAATACATTTAAAGCATGCACACTGAATTATACTATGATCATATGAGTACTTATCCGTTTGAGTAATCCTATCCACAGCACGGTCGTTGTACAGGTGTGCACTGGCAGCTTTCCTCCACCGGGATGACGAGTTATCAATTGCTAGTATGTACAGGCAACGCTGAAAAATATCTTCCAAACTTCACAAGAGATTTCTCAATATTTCTCCTCCCTATAGAGGAATCAAAATATGGAATTCTGAAACAGACACGGCAAAAATCTACAATAATTGCTGGGGTTTGATTAATTAAAATTAAGTGATTATTTTTGTGTCCTAATCATACGACCGAAGTGACCGTTTGTATAATGATCCAATGCAATAATTTTCATGTACTAGTGCATAACTCGATGGCCTACATATAGAACAATCCAACATGGCGAACATCCAAAATAATTCATCGGTTCTCAATATCTACGAACCTATTACATCAATCAAACTGAAATTAAAATAAGTTCACCTATGGGACTTTAAATAAGCTAATCTGATGAGCACAAAACTAACATGGCGGTGATGTGAAAATTAAATAATTAAATTGATTTTTCTCGCGACTTAAACAACCAAGCATTGTGAAACTTGGCAAGGTATCTTCATAGGCTTAATATATTGACGTCTAATTTAAATAATTCATTTTTGAGAACTGAAAAATGGAAGCTGAGCAAAATTTTTAAAATCACGTTTTTATTTCTCGTGTCCTAAAAAAGCGATTGAAATGTAGGTTGGAAAAATGAACCACCACTAAAATATTCACAATGCTGGTAATTCTGTAGCCTACAGCATATATAAAACAATGTGACATGGCGTCCATGCGATGCATTCCACCGCTCGCAATATCTCCGAAACTATTTAAGCAATCAAATTGAAATTTTGTATTATTTATTATTTTATTTTTATCTACAATCTATACAGAAACCAGACAGCAGTCATTCGAGCTGAAGGACATGAGAGCGAAGCTGGTATTCAGAAAGGTGTAAGGCAAGGCTGCAACTTATCACCCATACTTTTCAATCTTTACATTGAACAAGCAATTAAGGAAATTGGAGAAAAATTTAAAGTGGGAGTGAAAATTCAAGGAGAAACAATTTCAACTCTGAGATTTGCCGGTGACATCGTCATCTTGGCTGACACGCCTGAGGATTTGAATGAGTTTTTGAATGGTATGGACTCCGTCTTGAGGAAGGAAATCGTGATGAAAATTAATAAATGTAAAACAAAAATATTGGAATGCAGTCGAAATAAATCAGAAATCTCGATGGACATAAAATTGGCAGGTGAAAAACTAAAGGACTTAGAAGACTTCTGTTACTTAGGAAGCAAAATAACCAGTGATGGACGAAGCAAAGAGGATATAAAAAGTAGGTTAGCTCAAGCAAGGAAAGCATTTCTACAGAAAAGGAATCTGTTGATATCGAGTATAGATTTTGGTATTAGGAAGTCATTTTGAAGGCCTTTGTCTGGAGCGTGGCACTCTATGGAAGTGAAACTTGGACTATTGGTGCTGCAGAAAACAGGAGAATTGAAGCATTTGAAATATGGTGTTACAGGAGAATGATGAAGATCAGATGGGTAGGTAGGGTTACAAACGAAGAGGTATTAACACTAGTGGGAGAGAAGAGATGTTTCTGGCGATTGCTAATGCAGAGAAGATATAGGTTGGTAGGACACTTACTAAGACACCTAGGAATAGCAAGCTTAGTTATGGAAGGAAGGGTCGAGGACAAGAACTGTAGGGGTAGACCATGGTTAGAATATGTTTAACAGATTGCCTCGGATGTAGGGTGTGTTAGCTATGTAGAGATGAAACGATTAGCTCAGGACAGGGAGGCATGGAGCGCTGCATCAAACCAGTCAAAATACTGAAGACTCAAACAACAACAACAACAACATCGTATGGCGTTTAGTACCGGGAGTGTCCGAGGACATGTTCGGCTCGCCTGAGTCTGCTTCCAGCGGACACCTTTAGGGTGAGCTACAAGTTCCGTTCAATTTCAAGTAGTTCCAACTTTCGCTACCAGATATCAATGATACCTATAGTAGTGGTAAACGTTGGAACTTTGATAGAGCGTTCTGACGAAATCTAACCTAACAATTTAGCTTCACACAAGTTTAGTCAGTGGAAGGATCTTTTGCATGCCATAAATCTATGACATGGGACCGCCGGCTGTACTTCCCCTCCGAAGGAAGGCATACTGAAGGATTTTTAACGTTCTTAAAAAATTCGATGATTTCGGCCGGGTTTGAGCCCACTATCTTGGGCACAGCATTTCAGCATGCTACCAACTACTAAGTAAGTACATATACGTGATTTCAAAAATCCTGAGAAATATCAAAACAACATGGTGGCGAAGTGATTGTTAAATATTTCAAATGACGTTTCTGGCGGTCTAATCACCCGCGTGCACTAACACTTAGCACAGAGAATCTTTATTCAGAACTTAGTATAAATACAGTACATCCCATGTTCAATTTTTTTCAAAACTTTTAGATGGCAACAGTCCGAAATTTCAACACTTTTTTTGTATATTTCTCGTATCATATTCAAGCAATTGAAGAGATGAATCGTATGATGGGCTATTATAACAATGACACTATATTATGTAGGATCATTAGAATTAACTTGCATTGTTTTGGTCCGCATTGTGAAATAAGTAACTTATAATTTAATGGGTTAACTTTTCCGCCCAATCAATACTTAAAATTCCAGATAAAAGGGGGGATTTATTTACTCAGGGGGACATGTTTTGGGTGCTTTTGACCCTTCTTCAGCCTCTCTAACACAGATCATAACAAATGTCAAACACATAAAATCACACTCAAGAACATAATCTTAAATTAAAGCATGCATTATTTCCATTAATATACAGTAGTTCTCATTTCTACACATGACACTGGTTTACACTTGAAATACATATTATCCTCGTTGGATGCTCTGTCGTTTTGAATCCAACGAGGATAATATTTATTTCAAGTGTAAGCCAGTGCCTTATGGACAAATGAGAACTATATTAATGGAAATAATGCTTGCTTTAATTTAAGATTAGGCCTATATTGTTGAGTGTGATTTTATATGTTTGACAGTTTTGTTATGATCTGTGATAGAGAGGTTGAAGAGGGGTCAAAAGCACCCGAAACATGTCCCCCTGAGTAAATACATCTCCTTTTTATCAGGAAATTTAAGTATTGATTGGGTGGAAAAGTTAGCCTATTAAATTACAAGTTACTAAATTATATAGATTACTTTTCGTAAATCATAGAAGCCTTGCATATAAATTAAACCCCCATGACTCGTTACAGAAAGATACTATTTCGCGGGAGAAATCTTAATCACCGATACCGAAAGTTGTATATTTTAGCACACAAATTTCTCAATGTAATGGTGTTGGTGGTGACATAGGTTTTGTATCAAAAGCTATTTAGTACATCACATGGAAAATCCTTTTAATAAGCGGGAGAATTTTAGAGAAACGGGACGTGTGATAGGCTCAAAATTGTCAACTTTTTTTTAGCTTAGAAAGATCTCTCATCTTTCCTGAAGAATTTGGTGTATCAATTATTGTTCTGAAGTGATATTTGATGCAATAAAATTAGGGTTAAACATAATGTTTTAAGGCTATACAGCAGCTACTAGTCAAACATTCTCTTTGCGTTTTCCGTAAGTCATACTTTTTGAAACTTCAAGTACCTTTTTCTCAGAAACTATCTGATCAATTTATTTGAAACTTGGTAGTCTCTAAGTCCCTATATAGATCTACCAGTGGAAGTAAATTTATTCAGGTATCTTGATTAGTTCATGGAGCCCAGCTTGAAAAGCACTGACAATTTTACAGAAAATGTTTCTGTTTTCAACTAGGATATAAAAACAAAATCAACTCCTGTAAACAATAGTACTATACGTTTACTTCAGTAGCTCAAAATTGGTTTAAATACGAGTATTATGCATGGAAAGTTTGTTGGGTCTGGTTTGAGTATTTGCTCAGAAAAAGGGACATGAGTTAAGGGAATTTTTAACAATATATATCTTTAAGATTGTTTTTGTAATGCTCTCTCTGACACAAAAAATTCAACATAGAAGCTTCAAATTCTACCCAAATATTGATGAATGTACTCTGAATATACCAAAGAACATTCAAGGAGATATCTATTGTAGTTTCAGAGATATGGAACTAAACATCGGAAGCTACATTTTTCTATCGATTCACACGTCCCGATTCCCTTTGGAACATACCAGTAGGATATATGAAAATTATCCAAGTCCCATCGTCGATACCGGGAACTTAATTTATCAACAGGTTATTATCGGCTACGCGCAGTACTAGGATAAGCCCATGCTGTCTGCTCCACGTCAGTAGGACAGTTACATGGTTCCGGCTCGATAGACAGAACTGTCCTAGGTTACCTTTTACTTCCCAGTAATTATAACTGATAACACAATATAGCTTTGCTATATTTCACTCATATTTTTTCCCCATGAACACTCATTCCATTGATAACAAGTAGTTCCGTGAAGAACTATACAGCCTATTTTCATATAACCTACTCATGTCAACCCTCGGATACTCGCGCGGGCTACAGGTATTGCCCAGTGATTTATTTTGTTGTAGCGCAGAGTATATTCTTTGCTAGGAATATTGAGAATCTCTATAGCTGCCTGTTGACGCTGTATTTAACAGACGTGTGTGTTTACGACTGAACTAATTGCACCGAACTGACACCAGATAAAAAGTCGTCTGGGCTACAATAGTAGCCCGCGCGAGCATCGCTGTTTCAGAATTGAGCGTGCAAAGGAAACGTTGTCTCACAGGAGGTGGCCATGGAGATGGCTTTCAAATCAGTCAGTGTTTAGATGAAAGTAGTGATAGGTTGAGTGTAGCGGAAATAAAGTAGGCTGTTGCTTCTTGTGTGGATGAGGGAGGGATAAATCAACATGGAATAGGCCTAGATGCGCAAAGTGCAATAAAAATCTTCTCGAATCATTGTGTCCATTTGCATTGAATGCTTGGGTGACAAATTTGTGTGAGCAGGCTTATGTATTTCCTGGGATATAGATTGTAGCCGAAAGGGCAAAAATAAAATTCAAGAATTCGAGAAAAGAAATGAAAATACTGAAATTCTTCATAATAAGTGCTGATTTTCTAAGGAAATTATCTAACCTAGTACCCTATTTTTGTTTAATTCCAATCTAAATATACACTAATGTAAGTATTTAGGTTAACATAAATTAATTTTACAGTTCTAGTTCTAATAGTTTTATTTCTGTTGCAGTTTTACCGAAGATGTACGGCAAAATTGAATTTTATTCTTAGGTTTGTATTTTCTCTCCATATGAAAATGAAAGCCTACATAAAATCCTCAGATTTATCTTAGAATACTTCTATATATTACTATTAAACATATTATTAACACTTAACACCAAAAATAACGTGTGCGTGTCCATAAGATCGATTAATTGTTTGTACTATATATGTAACCCGCGCGAGTAACGCTGTATCTATTACTAGCGCGAGTGTCGGAGGGTTAATTGCCTCTATCAACATACAAAATTTCAGTTTGATTGTTGTCATAGATTCGTAGACATTGAGAACCGTCTAAATGTTTCAGATGGTCGCCATGTTGGAGTTGTATTTATGTACTATTACAAAGCGCTGCCTTTGGCTTTTGTGGGTATCTACCCACATAACCAAACGGCGGTATTTTTGGGGATCCAACCAGCCTTCGGGCTGACTACCTAACAGACTATTACATGAAGATTATTGTGTACGTGTGGTATTCAAACTTCAATCGCATGATTAGGACATAAGAAATAAAAACGAGATTTTAAAATTTCGCACAGCTGCCATCTTGTGGTTATGAAAACAATTGAAATAAATTAGATGCTAGGGGATTACCATTTGTATAAGCATTTACCGAACAAAGTTTCACTGCACTCGGATGGTTAAATCGCGAGAAGCGTCCATTTAACTATTTATATGCCGACAGTAGTGGCTATGCTGGCTAAAGCGCAGTGTTAGGTCATGGGGCCAAGCTCTCTGCTGACTCGGTAGACGCGTGGGTTCGAGCCCCACCGTCGGCCGTCCTTGAAATGGTTTTCCGTGGTTTCCCCATTTTCAACACCAGGCAAATGCTGGGACGGTACCTTCTGACAGGCCACGGCCGCTTCCTTCCACATCCTTGTCCAGTTTAATTCGCCCTTCATCCACTCCATCACTTATCCCGACGCGCAGGTCGCCCACGGGCGTCGACTAGAAAGACCTGCACTCGGCCTCTCAGGAGGTCACATGGAAAAAAAACTATTTATATTCCGCGTCGCCGCCATGTTGTATTTGTGCTCACCAGGTTATTGGAAGTCCTATAGGTGAACTTACGTTCATAGCCTCTATGAAGATTTTAAAAATCAGTTTGATTGCTGTAAAAGATTGGTAAATACTGAGCACCATCTAAATATTTCGGATGGTCGCCATTTTGGATTGTTATATGTATAGGTCATAGAATATGTACCATTAACGGAAAATTATTGCGTAGCTTCATTATTAAAACTTTCACTTCAATCACATGATTACGACACAAGAAACAAAACCTTAATTTTAAAATTTCGCACAGCGGACATCTTGAGTTTATGTAAACAATTGAATTAAATTAGATGACAGTGCATTACAATATTTCACAACATTTCACTGCGCTCAGATGGTTAAATCGCGAGAAAAGTCTATTAAAATGTTTCAATTTTGCTTGGCCGCCATGTTCGCTTTGTACTTGAGAGATTTTCGAAAGTTACATAGATATACTTATAATAGTGCCCTTTATCACCGTACAAAATTTCAGGGTGTTATCAGTAATAGTTTCGGAGATATAGAATGCCAGTGAAATATTTCGCACAGCCACCTCTTGAAGTTATGCAAACAATTGAACTAAATTAGACGCCAGTGCATTACGATGTGTATAAACATTTGCTGTAGGCCTACCAAGTTTCATTGCGTTTTAATGGATAAATTGCGAGAAACGTATATTTAAAAGTCTCTAGTTCACTTGGCCGCCATGTTGGTTTTGTAGTTACCAGGTTTCTGATAGTCTCATAAGTTGACTTCTAGTAGTGCACTTTATCACCGTACACAATTTCAGGGTGATTTCGGTAATAGTTTCGGAGATATTGAATGCCGGTGAAATATTTCTTACAGCTGCCATGTTGAATTGGTGAGACGTAATACAATTTAAAGGGCACGGTCGGGGTCGGCCAAAATGGTGCTATGACTTTGCTGAGTTTCATTGAAATCGCTCCAGCAGTTTAGAAGTCATTTGGGGACAGACACACACACACATCTCACACACACATACACACACAAACGCACACACGGACAAAAGGTGATCTCATAAGCCTATTTTTTTAATAAAATTAAAATAAGCTGAAAGTACAGTGACAGCCTTCCCTATAGAACGGAGTTTTGCCTGCAGCGTGTGACGTTGAGTCAGCTCCAGTTGACTAGCATCTACCGTTACACAACAGCGTGTCGGGAAGCTCCGTATGCGGTCATAGCTTGATTACATTTCCAGCTGGCAAGATACCTAGTTGAGAGACTTAAGACTTGCGGTGAAGTACTCTATCCCGTGAACATGGTATAGAACAAAACATAGAATTTTCCTAGTGAAAAGTTATCTTCTCAAGAAGATGTCTTCGAGTAAATGTGTTCATACCTTTCAGCGCCTTGCATTTTTATTTGTGGGGGGAACCTCAAACAATAGATGTACAGAAACAATCCGCGTACTATGGAGGCTTTCGAGAACAAAATAACTGATGATGATTGCTGTTTTAAGGGGCCTAACCTCTAGGTTATCGACCCCTAATGGTTTGGGTGATGTAGAAAGATGAGATGTAATGTAAACTATAACTAAAACCACACTTACAACTAAAACTTCCACACTAGAAGGAGAATGGAAAACAAAAGGAGAATGGAAAACAAAAGGAGAATAAGGCAAAGAAAGGACAGGAGGAAAAGAAATGCCCTCAACCCTCGAAGAATGAGGATTGAGGGACTTGGAAGGAAGGAAAGCCATGAAAGGCAGATAGGGAAGGGAAAGAGGAGAGGGTCTGCCCCCAGAGGGCCTGGAGCAGAAGGCAGGAGATATGAAGAGAACAGAAGAGGTCTGACCCCTCGAAGAATGAGGGATCAGAAAAGATGAGACAAGGGCCCATTTAGGCGGGAAAGTGAAAGACTCCCTAGGATTTGGATACCCTAATACCGTCGGGGTCGGAACGAACAAGAGTTGACCAAGGGAGGTCGATAGGAAAAATGACGGAGAGGAGCCCGGCACAAGTAATGGAAAGTAATGCCGAACTCACCTGGGGCCCCGTGGTCGCCAACCCACGTCCCACTAGTCGTGAGCCCCTGGGGAAACAAAATAACTGCATTGATACGAAATATCAGTGAGAATGATTTACAACGAGTGTATAGCCTGACCCAACGGTTTCTGCCGCGACATGACCGGACAGGCGTGGCTTCAGAACAGTGGGAGGCTGACGACTCGCGTCACGCGTCACCGAAACGAAATATCACGCGCACCGAGGGTTCAACTGTGACCGGATACGGTTTCTACATAAAAGTAGGATGAAAGGCAGCATTTTACTGAGTATATAGAAACTTGAATCACAATTCTACGCCCAGTAGTTTACTTGTTATGTTATTTTAAAAATAAAGAGCAAACTGCTTCGATACTAGCCGCTGCTGATTTGGGGAGCCATGTAATGTTGCCAAGTCGTTGCACAATGACGAGCGGGTGAGCGAAGCTCTCGTCTACTTTGCGTAGCATTATGTTATCACGGCCAAGTCCAAGCAGAGAATGAATGATGTTGCTACATCGGGACTCGGGGAGTCAGGACGTGTCACGTGTGCCAGAGGAGGTGTGAACGAATTGAAGTGCGTAACTGCGTCGCGGCAGACATTCCTGGGTCGGGCTTTACCAAAACTCCCTACGTCGGTGAAATGTGTGTTTAGAAAATGGAGGACAGCATTTCCAGCAACTACTCTGAATTTCAGTAAGAAATGATGATCATGAAATACACTAAAAAGTGTAAATATGTTGAACTAGTTGGGCTCTACGCTGCTGCTAGCGGCAGTGCATTGCTCGACAGGTGGCTAGTCAGAATGCCCCAGCCGTCACGCGGTGCATCCGAAGATCTGTACTGTAGAGAAGGCTCTCACTGTAGGTGTTATTTCATTTCCGCTCTTTAAAATTCCTACTTCATCGGCCGGGAATCGATCATCCATCTTGGAATCATGAAGTGAACATTCTGCCTCTGATCCACGGAGGAAACCCACAAGGCTGAAGATGAAAGGCCGATATCATCTTGAAACTGATGATGATGATGATAATTGTTGTTTTAAGGGGCCTAACATCTAGGTTATCGGCCCCTAATGGTTTGGGTGTGAGTGAAGATGATAATGAAATGTAAACTATAACTAAAACTAACAACTAACTTATAGTCTAGAAGAAGAAATGAAAAAAAAATGAGAATAAGGCTAATAAAGGACAGGAGGAAAAGAAATGCCTTCAACCCTCGAAGAATGCGGATTGAGGGACTTGGAAGGAAGGAGAGCCATGAAAGGCAGATGAGACAGTGACAGAGGAGATGGTCCGCCCCAGAGGTATGAAAAAAGGGGGGAAACCGGACCCAGCTCAGGAATCCCTCGGGGTCGCCAACTCCCGAACCGACCAGCTGTGAGCCCCTGAGGGTGTAGCAATATCCAGGGTGCACCAGAAGTGGTGGGGCTACATACACCCGGCCTCCTTGAGGGCCTTGAGCAGAAGGCAGGAGATAACATGAAAAGAAAAAGAAGGCTGACCCCTCGCAGAAGGAGGGTATCAGAAAAGATGAGACTAGGGCCAATTAAGGCGGGAAAGGAAGAGACTCCCTAGGCCTCAGATACCCTAATAACGTCGGGATCGGAAGAGAACAAGAGTTGACCAAGTGAGGTCGACAGGAAAGAAGACGGAGAGGAGCCCGGAACAATTGCCGGACTCAGCTGGGGCCCCATGGTCGCCAACCCTCGACCCAATAGATGTGAGCCCCTGGGGGAAATCTTGAAACTCTTTTAACTACTGTATCCTGGTCAGTGAATGAAATTACATGTGAAACAGGCCTTCTAATTCCGGAATGACTGTGAAAATTAATGTTGTGCAATGAACTGTTGATAATACCAGCGCTACACTAATTGCCTTCTCTTAGCGCTATCGCCATTAAGGCATGAAAACATGCATATGGTATAGTCTGTGCACACCTATCTTTATAACTCGTACCTACTCAGCAAACGTCTAGTACACCCCGCGTTAAATCGTGCATGACTGTGTCGTTCAAACTGGGGTTTGTTAATAGATCGATTTGTGCATGGAACAGCCTACCGTGTTCCCTGAAGACCACCAACAATAATGCCGTACAGTTCAAGAGGAAGTTGCGGCCATTATTTTTTCAACAAGTAGGTTGTTCGTCATAAATTATGCCCCGATTATTTGTTGTGCTAGTGCTTCCCGTGAATCTCTATTTCCAATATTCATGTGATCTCTTTCCTTAGTTTAAAGCTTCGGTGGCGTAGTTGGTAGCATGCTGAACTGCTGTTCCCAAGATAGTGGGTTCAAACCCGGCCGAAGTTGTCGGATTTTTTAAAAGCGTTAAAAATCCTTCAGTATGCCTTCCTTCGGAGGGGAAGTAAAGCCGGCGGTCCCATATCATAGATTTATGGCATGTAAAAGATCCTTCCACAGATTAAACTTGTGTGAAGCTAAATTTGTTAGGTTAGATTTCGTAAGAACGCTCTATCAAGATTCCAACGTTCACCACTAGGTATCATTGATATCTGGTAGCGAAAGTTGGAACTACTTGAAATTGAACGGAACTTGTAGCTCACCCTAAGGGTGTCCGCTGAAAGCAGCTTCAGACTCAGGCGAGACGAGCATGTCCTCGGACACTCCCGGCACTAAAAGCCATACGATAGATAGATCTTGGTTTAAAATTTAAGTGTATTTCAAATGTTAAACTAACATTCGTCAATACGGACCAATCATGAACAATGTTACCAACCCCAAACTTCTCTTGTTGTTCCTCCCTTATTCTATATAAATATGCATTTACCATTCCTCAACTGTTAATAATGTAATCATTGCTCGATTCTCACTAATTGCCATCTTGTGTAGGCTACATATATAAATACAGAGCGCCCGAGAATGTTCTCCGCAGTGGGTACGTGCAGCTGTGAGTGGTTGAGTCTTGAGTTTAGTTGGCTGCACTGCACTGTGTCCTTCAAAGCGGGACTCCCCCGTGTGATCTGTCAGTGTGAATTGCGATAAGCGAACGAGTCTGCATGTCTTCAGTGTGTATTACAGTAAGCGATCGTTCAGATAGATTATTCAAGAGTACAACAGTATACAGGTGTTTTATCCCTTGGTTGGGGGTTGGGATAAACACGGTAGTGTTAGTGTACTAATTTAGAAGACTGCTTCCGGATGAGAGTAGAGTCCCGTAATTGGGAGAGACTACCAGTGTAGTGTGTTGGTGTGAGTGCTTAATCTATTGGGGGCGTCCCTGCAAGATGCAATTATCTGTCAGGGGATGAATGTCTAAGTGTCGGCTGCTAAACTAGCTTGCCAGCTGAGTAGGATGGGCAATTCAATGAATGTGCAGAGTCAGTGACTCGACGCTCTGCAGTCGAGTCGCGTGCTCGAGCACAATGAAACCTGACGATGCAATTACTGGCCGCTACGGTCAGGGGCAATTATGACTAAGGTCAGGTTGGGTATGAAGACGTAAAGTGGAGTGTGATTAGTAATAAGCGTGTAGTTTACTGACCATGTATTTATTGGCCAGTAGATGTAATGTGATGTCCCTCTTGGGGAGTTTAAACAAATATGAAATACAATTTGTGAAGTGTACAAATGTTTAGGGTAGGTGTTTACAAGAATAAGGAGTCTGAGCACCGCTAGATCTCACCTGGTGAAGAGCTGGAACGGACGTCGTCGGGCAGGGCCGCTGGCGAAGAACAGAACAGATAATCCCTCCTGTCCGGGTTCCATTCTTATATGTTTCGGCGCTGCTTGGTCAGCATTGCATCAGTGTAGCTGCCCCAGATAGTTGTTAGTGTAAATGTTTATGTGAGTTTTGCAAGCCGTTGGCTAACCTCCTAGGCTTAGGTGGTCGCCGCTTGCTGTGTAGAGATATGTTCTGGAATTATAATGTTTCCAGTTGGGGTGGTTTTGGTAGAAGATGGCGGGGTGGTTCTCAGGGGGTACTGCCCCCGGGCTGTAGACAGGTGGTAATGTTTACTACTGAAGAGAGAGTTTTTTTTTTGGAGGAATACGTTTTTCGCGAAGGCGATCGGTTTACAGAAAATGAAAAATTAAGATTTCAGGCGCGGTTTCCTAATTCAAAGTGTCCAAACCGTGATACCGTTCGGGATTTGGTAAGAAAATTTCGTGTGACTGGCTCAGTTCATGATGTATCGGGAACAGGCAGGCCTACGCTTTTAACAGACGAAAAACTTGATGAAATCTCTGATTTAATGCTGCGTTGTCCGAGTAAATCAACACGAAAATTAGCTCAACAAACAGGAATCTCTAAGTCGATAGAACATAAAGCTGTAAGAGACTAGCTTCAGTTGTTCCCTTATAAAGTTACCGTGGTTCATGAATTAAAACAAACTGATAACGGAAAAAGAGTGATGTACTGTGAATGGTTGCAGCATCTGTTATGAATTACTGTGGTGAATACAAAGTTTACTGTTTATTTGTTATGATGCAAGCGGAAGCCGTGTTACCAACGTAACTGCTGTTGCTAGCTCTCGCAGACGCATGTAGGCGCTGCGGAGAACATTCCCGGACCTACGTGTATAAAGGAAGATGCAGTTTTACGTGACCGTGAATCTTATGATTATGAGCCACGGGACCTCCTTTTAATATGGGATCCTAACCACAGGACATGCCATTTCACTTCGAAAATCTCACATGCATTGACCGGGAATCAAGCCCAGTCCACCCTAGTGAGAGGCCAACAGTTAGACCGCTGCGCCACCATGCCCCACATATGTAAATATAACTTAGAATATATAGTGGGGGCTCTGACGCATCCCGAATGCGAAGCGGGGTCTTGCTCTTTTGCTTTGAAGCCAGACTTTTTCAGTGTTGCCTATACAAAATTTGTTAATTTGCAGCTTTTCAATCGGTCAACACGATTGTGCCCAATGAATGGGTGGGGTATAAGATACAAATACACTCCTGGAAAAAAATACATGTATTAATTAGATTATCACAGACAAATTGAGCGTGGTCAAAATTTGGATCGGTTATCAATTTTGAGAGGACCATGCGCTATTGGTGGGAAAAAGGAAGGAGGATCGGAAAAGAACTGATCCCCCTACCGCAACAACAATAATGGCCCCATTATTTGTGATAATCTAATAATATTTCACCAGCATTCAATATCTCCGAAACTATTACCGATATCACCCTGAAATTTTGTACGGTGATAAAGGGCACTACTACACGTTCACCTATATGGCATTCAAAACCCTGGAAAGTTCTAAACGAATATTGGCAGAAATACATTGTGTGATCGATATAGTTATGCTCTTATTTTTCGTACAGACTCTACAACCCGTGTCTATTCTTAACCTAACGTTGGAATTCGACAACTATTCATTTTCACCTGACTACGACGGTAGAAATGACCAATTCATACGAAAAACAAGATGTTTAGTAAAGAACATATAGCCTAATTTCCCCTAAATGTATGAGTATAGTTAATAGTTATAACTCTTTGTCTTTATCAAGGAGTATAATAGAATCTTTCTTGGTTGAAGACCTTAGAAACCTCTACCAAACACCACAACCTCGGAAAACCTATTACCATCATTGAAAGAAAGAAAGAAAGAAAGAAAGAAAGAAAGAAAGAAAGAAAGAAAGAAAGAAGACATATCTCAAGAATTTTATGGAACTGGAGACATGATCGACCGGACGTGGGTAACTTCAAACTTTGGGTTGAGGCATGTGTTTACACGTCCGGCTGTTCATGGTTTTCACCACCTTAATTGCATTAACAACCCTTTCCATGAACCTAGTGTGCCGTGTGTATGCCAACTATGTGGACAAGCATGTGAACGCCACCACTTAGAGCTCTGTTGTAAAATAAAACAATCAATTAAAGTCTATGCAATTCAAATTCCCAGACCGCAATTTTAGTGTACATGTTCATTCTTTATTTTCGATTGCAATTTGCCTGCAATAAACGTATTAATTAATATCCCAAACTAGCACCAACAGATAGAGTACAGGTACTATGTGAGATCGTTTTGTTCTTGAGTTCAAATAACATTTTCAAATAACACACAATAGGCTGTTACAAACGCTTTAAAATAAAAATTTATCGCAATATCAACTTGTCATTCTTCAAATTCGATGCGTATAGAATGCCAACGGAAGACAAACCAATGGTGTCCCACATAGACCAGTCATGACATCTGGCGGAAAAGTTTCGCATAAGATAATCCTAATAGGGCGAGTGCATTCTAGCGGCCTTAAAAGGAAACTTTTCAATTAAAGCTCTTCCAACGTTCGGGCCGGTGCGCAACTCGCAACCAGTTGGCCATGATAGTTCATCTGGTTGCTGTTAGATGTCTCGTGCAGATCCGGTGGCGAATATTGTTTTAATTAAATATATTGTAATATACACAATATAACGCTTAATTTTATAACGTCTGAGTAATTACAAAGCAATAAATATTAAAAAATCAAGCAAAAAATCCAACTCTGATAGGTTTTGAACCCAAATCAAACGGGTAAAAAAAATGCTTTAACCTCACAGCCATACATGTCCACCGAAATTCGCCGTTATTAATTGGCTTACATACAACGTCTTAGCAATTAATGATTTGGACTAAACGATTTCTTCAGTGGAGTAAATTTTTTATATATAAAGCATTTCATACAAAGTTTCTCTCTCTCTCTCTCTCTCTCTATTCGTTTAGCCGATTCCGACTTTCCGTGACCCCATGTACTAAACTACGCCAATTTCTTCTGTCCTGCACTGCCTCCCGAAGATTTTCCAAGCTGGAATTTAGTGCTTCTGTGATGCCATCCATCCATCTTGTTGGAATTAGGGCCTTCAAATCATAAGTTAACACATATATTTATTGTAGAACAGACATCAACCACGGATCTTGGCAACTGCCGCACACACTGTTAGAACAAAACACTTGAACATGGTTTGCCAACCTAACGAAATTACATTGCAAATTACAATCCTAACATACTCGCACCTTAAGTTAACAAATCCTGATGAGTGAACTTAACCCCTTTCACACAGATCAATAATTATAATCTCACAAATCTAGCCTTCGTGGAGTCTTTATTTCTCGACCCCTAGCTGTCACCTTAGGTAAGTCTATGGTCTGTTTCAGTTCTTCCACTACCGCAGTCTTCTCTTGAACACCCTCCTTTACCAACAAGTCACATTTAACAATACCGTCCCCTCCTACAGCTTCCAAAGGATAGAGCCGTTGGATTGGTCGTATAAGTATGCCAGCTGATGTCTTTAAGCGTACTACTCGAAACTCCCCATCATGTCCAGGTATCAACTCCTCCACTCTGGCTAAAGGCCACTCTAGGCGTTTCATGTTGTCGCTTCCAATGAGTACAATTTCCCCAACCTTAACAGGCCTGTCCCTCCATTTGATACTCCTGAGAGTCAACTGTCCCAAATACTCTCGCCGAAATCTTTCTCTAATAGCCTCTCTGAGTTTTTGTCTGTAAGATATTCTTGCACAAATATTCGTCGAGTCTATTGCATCCATGTCAGGCACTCCCACTTCCTTGATTTCTTGCAAGAACATGGATGGTGTTAATGTAATTAGGTCTTCAGGCTCACTAGACAGATAAGTCAACGGGCGAGAATTCATTAAAGACTCGCAATCACAAAGGATGGTGGACATCTCTTCATAGTCTAACTTTGCTCGACCGAGAATTTTTCTAAGAGTCTCTTTTAAGATTCTTATTAGTCTCTCCCACCATCCACCCCACCAGGCAGCACTTGGTGGATTAAATTTCCATTGTATCCTTTGGGTCGTACTGAAGCACTCGATCTTATCAAAGTCAACTTTACTGAATGCATGATCAGTTCCAACGAAGTTTCTGCCATTGTCACTACAAATTATAGTTGGCCTGCCTCGTCGGGCTATGAAACGACGAAGCGACTGAATAAACTTGTCAGTAGACAATCCTGAAACAAGTTCTAGATGTACTGCACGGTAAACAGCGCATGTAAACAGACAAATCCAGGCCTTTTCCTGGTTCCTTAAATAGAGTGGTCCAGCGAAGTCAACGCCTATCACTTCAAACGGAGCAGCATCTCTGACTCGATGAATAGGTAGTGATGCAGCCACTGCTTCTAGTTTACGAGCAGTGAATCTTTGACAAACAGTGCATTTAGATATTGCTGCCTTAATGGATCTTCGTCCTCCAAGGACCCAGTAGTGTTCTCGTAGTAATGACAACAGTCCTTGTACACCTACATGGTCGTGTCTATTATGCTGGTCTTGAATAAGCCGAACTACCACTGGATGTTTAGCAGGTAAAATCATAGGATACCTGAAATCTCTCCTATCTTCTCGTTCGGTCAGCTTTGTTCTGATACGCAGGATTCCATTTTCATCTCTCAGTGGACATAACGACAGTAACTTTTCATCCTTTATGCCAACAAATGCTTCCTGTTGTACAGTTCTAATGACATAAGTTTCTGCACATTTGAATTCCTCTACTGTGAGTTCTCCTGATTTCCGAGCTTCAGGATGACGACAGTTACCCACAAAACGCAACACCCATCCCACCAAGCGAAGAATCCTAGAGAAACTGGAAAAGTATCGATATAACCAGTCTTGAGCATTCTTTCCTGTAGCTAGTAATGAGGATCTTACACACATCCTTTTTTCTTTCATTACCTCTGTCTCATCGGTTTCATTTGGAGTTTCCGGCCATGATTCTGGTGGTCCTTTCAGCCAATCAGGACCCTCCCACCATTGGGACTCCCAAAGATGTTTTGCACCGCATCCCCGAGAAGGTAAGTCAGCTGGATTAATTTCACCAGGAACATGTCTCCACTGATCAGCTGATGTCAAATTCTTAATTTCTGTCACTCGATTTCCAACAAATGTCAACCATTGCTCTTCACGGCGAATCCAAGAAAGGACGGTTGTTGAGTCACTCCACAGAAATGCTTCACGGATTTCGATTCCAAGACCTTCCACCACTGAGCTGTGTAATCGTGCTCCGATAGTAGCTGCTAATAACTCCAGACGGGGAATCGTCATCTTCTTCATTGGAGATATTCTCGCCTTAGCTCGGACCAATTGCACAGTTACTCTGTTAACTGTGACACATCGAATATAGACTACAGCAGCATATGCAGACTGGCTCGCATCGCAGAAGGTATGCAAACTCAGCTTTGCTCCCCTGCATACGCCTATCCACCTGGGAACTTTAATCTTCGTCAAGAATTGAAGTTCATTGACCCATTTAAGAAACTCTTTCTTGATATCTTTGCTAACTTCTGTGTCCCAGCCTTCCTTCTTCTTCCAGGTTGACTGTAACAAAAGCTTAGGGCCTACAGATACCGGACAAGTAAATCCAACGGGGTCATATACCCTGTTCAACATAGAAAGTATTGTTCTCTTTGTTATAAGCTTTGATATGTTGAACTGCAGGCCCTCCGAAGATATCTATAAAGAGTCCATTTCCCTATCCCAAGACAATCCCAAAACATTAGTAGTCTGGGTTCCTCCAGAATAGGAATTGTGCAACGTATGCTCCCACCCCCTTAAGTCAAATTTTCTTTCTTTCATGACATCAGATGCTTCTTTGATAAAACTGCCAAGCTCTTCTAAGTCGTCAACACTAGTGACACAGTTATCTACATAAAAACTTGTCATCAGTTTATTTAAAGTATCGCATGAAGCAGTGCCTGTACTATATTCTGCTTGGTTAAGTTTGCTCAGCAAATGGTGGTTAATCACAGCTCCTAAGAGGAAGGGACTACATGTCACGCCAAATACTACTCTCCGATGACGATAAACAACTAACTTTCCTTCACTGTCAAACCAAAGGAAACGAAGGAAATCTCTGTCTGACTCACGTAGACTTATCTGAAGAAATGCTCTTCTTATATCTGCAATAACGCCTATGGACCTCACTCGGAACTGCAACAGGATCTTTGGTATATATTCAATCAGGTTAATCCCTGTTTCCAGGCACTCATTTAGTGAAGGTTTTCCTGCCATTTTCGTAGAAGCATCAAATACAGGCCTGATCTTAGTGGTACTGTTCTTCTTTACTACATGATGGTGAGGAAGATAGTGTCCATAATGAGTCAGTTCTGCCTCTGGAACCTGTTCGATTACTCCCTCAGTGATCCATTCATTCATCACTTGTTGGTAGTCTTCTACCAAACCATCCCTTTTCAGTTTCTTATAACTCAAATCCAGCCTCTTCAAAGCTATATCATAATTATCTGGTAAAGGTGGATGACCCTCTTTCCAAGGCATGTGTACCTCAAAACGTCCTTCGCTGTTAATTGATTGACACAGTCTCCTTGAAATGCTGTAGAGCAGCTTGATGCAACTCCTCCTTGGTTTTCTGCAACACCGGATCTCTGATACCAATGAGTTCCAAGTCCCATAAATCTGACACTGGAATGTTCCTGACAAACATTGATGACACGACCATACCACCCTTGCCTCTCGTCTGAGCCCCATTCACTTTGCCCATCACAGTCCATCCAAGTTTAGTTTGCATGGCTACTAACCCACTGTCCAATTTCTTGCTTGCTCCAGTGAAGAGTTTACCTGCTACATCAGCACCAATTAACACTTCTATTGGTACTATCTCATCTCCTACATCTGTCAGTTCAATGTTTGCATCTTCTAGCTCTTGCACCCCAGGTCCTCTCTGGATTCGACTAATATCTCCACATATAATGTTTTGATCCAACACTTCAATAGTACACCGGTAATTGTCATCTATACTGCCCAAACAAATTCTGTATGTATTATGTTGGCTAACTTCCGTTTTACTACCCCCAAACAATGAGTGAATAACCTTCTCTTCTTTAATAGGTTCATAACCCATTTCAACCGCAGCCTCTTTCAAAACGTAGGACCTCTGTGACCCTGTATCTATAATAGCTCTGACTTTTCTTTCAACATGTTTTCCTACTAACTTAACTATAACTGTCTGTAGGTACACTTCAGGAGAAGCTAATGATCTTGAATGCAATGCTTCAATAGGCTTTGGTTCCTGCTGCTCACTTTTGTCTGATAATTTTCCATCCTCTTTGATATCCTTATTGGAAGGCAATTCTGGACACATGATGGGATAATGTTTCCTGTGACAAATTACACATTTAAGTGATATTCTACAAGTCTTTGCACAATGTCCTGGCTTCAAACACACAAAGCAACATTTTTTATTTGATAACGTTTTCCTCTTTTCGTCAAGACTTAGTCCCTGAGCACTAAAACACTCACTGCTGGCATGATTACCATTACAAAATGTACAGTTATAGGTTAGACTCACTTTCTTTTCTTTAGTGACAAGTAAGCCTGCTGCTGTCGGTATTTCATCTGCTTGAAAACCTAAATTTTCCCTCTCTTTATCCTTTTCGAATTTGATTCCAGACATGGCTATGCAGATTCTTTCTTCTCCCTCTACTTCCAGTTTGATGAAATTCATCAATCCCTTTAGACGGTCCTTTGGACTTCCTCCAGCAGTTGACTGTCGTTGCCAGATCCTGAGCAAGTCTTCAGGAATACATGACTCGACTAATGGAAATAACATAGCCTCGCATTTTTCAGTAGTTATACCCAAAGACTCTAAAGACCTCAAATGGGACTCTAGTTTGTCATATAAAGCTGATAGTGAGCGTGAAGACCCTGGCACAGTGTTCTTCAACACTAGTGAGAGAAGTTCTAGTTATACCCAAAGACTCTAAAGACCTCAAATGGGACTCTAGTTTGTCATATAAAGCTGATAGTGAGCGTGAAGACCCTGGCACAGTGTTCTTCAACACTAGTGAGAGAAGTTCTCGAATGTATACCTCTATCAACATATCCTCTTTTCCAAATCGTGATTTTAAGGCTTCTATGGCTTTAGGGTAATTTACCGCTGTTGGGGGGTAGCTCTCCACTAAATCTCTAGCACGGGAACACGGCACAGTTGACTGGATCAAATACTGAAACTTATCTCCTAACTCAATGCTTTCATCTTGATCAATCTTTGAAAACTGTCCCCACCACGGTAACCACTCCTTAATATTGCCACTAAATTTCTTAAGTTCAATCTGGGGAAGCTTAAATTTCCTTTTTTGAAGGTTACTTCCTGTCAGACTGCTTGTAACACTAACATTGTCACATTCTTTCACTCTCTTATTCAACACAAACTGCATCTTAAAATACTTGCTAGTATAATCTTCTCTCGTCATGTTTTCTGCGTCTAGCTGATCTTCTGTTGCATTTGCTTCTAACATCAGCGTGAATATCTGTTCATCAAGTTTCTGAAGTTCATCGTACTTAATTTTTAATAGCGGGAACTTCGCTTCTGCTTCAAACACGCGTGGAGGTTCGGCAGAATCCAACTCTACTTTTATTTCGTTGTGCACTCGTGTAAATGCCGTTCTTGTAACACTTCTTACTTTACGTGCCCTTTCCATATTTAACAAAAGTCCTATCACGGTCGCCAGATGTTGGAATTAGGGCCTTCAAATCATAAGTTAACACATATATTTATTGTAGAACAGACATCAACCACGGATCTTGGCAACTGCCGCACACACTGTTAGAACAAAACACTTGAACATGGTTTGCCAACCTAACGAAATTACATTGCAAATTACAATCCTAACACATCTCATTCTTTGCCTCCCTCTTCTTCTTGTGCCTTCTATCTTCCCCAGCATTAAGGTCTTCTCTAATGAATCATGTCTTCTCATGATGTGTCCAAAGTAGCCCAGTTTTTGTTTCAGGATTAAGCCCTCCAAGGAACACACTGGTTTAATTTGCTGTAAAACTGACTTATTGGTTCTCTTCGCAGTCCATGGAACTCTAAGAACTTTTCTCCAACACCATAATTCAAAGGAATCTATTCTACGGCGTTCAGCTTTTCTTATGGTCCAGGTCTCACATCCGTACATCACAACTGGAAAAACCATAGCCCTTACTATACGGATTTTTGTTGTTAAGGTTAGGTCTCTACTCCTTAAGACATTGTCCAGATTTGAAAATGCCTGTCTACCAAGTAGCAATCGTCTTTTGATCTCATGACTGCAGTCACCATCGGCAGAAATCTGTGAGCCAAGATAGTTAAAAACAGAGACTATCTCCATCTTTTCTCCTCCTACTTGCCATGAATTGACAGTTGCAGTTGTCATAATTTTTGTTTTCTTGACATTCAACATTAGTCCAGCCTTTGAACTTTCCTCTTTCACTTTCAGTAAGAGGTTTTTTAAATCTTCTTCAGTTTCAGCCATCAGGATTGTATCATCTGCATATCTCAGGTTGTTTATATTTAACCCAGCTATTTTGATTCCTGTTCCTTCTTCATCTAACCCCACATTCCTCATAATGTGTTCTGCATACAGATTGAAAAGGTAAGGTGACAATATAGAGCCTTGCCGTACTCCTTTTGAATCTTAACCCATTTAGTTGTTCCATATATGGTTCTCACTGTAGCTTCTTGATCAGAGTATAAGTTCCGGATGAGGTTAATGATATGTTCTGGTACTCCCATGTATTTTAGTACTTTCCATAACTCATTATGATCAACACAGTCAAAAGCTTTAGCATAATCAATAAAACAAAAATATACATCTTTCTGGAACTCTCTTGCCATCTCCATTATCCATCGTACGTTGGCGATTTGATCTCTGGTCCCTCTTCCTTTACGAAATCCAACTTGTTCTTCAGGTAGCTCTCGGTCTACATACTGGCGTAGTCTATTTTGTAGGATTTTAAGCATGCCTTTGCTAGCATGTGAGATAAGTGCTATTGTTCGATGATTCGTGCATTCTTTAGAATTTCCCCTCTTAGGAATCGGGATGAATACTGAACTTTTCCAGTCTTTTGGCCATTGTTGGGTTTTCCATATTTGCTGACATATGGAATGTAAAATTTTCACTGCACTATCTCCAACTTCTTTGAACATTTCTATTGGAATTCCATCATGTCCACTTGCTTTGTTTTTAGCAATATTCTCTAGGGCCCATTTGACTTCAGTTTCCAAAATATCTGGTTCTGGTTCGAAGGGCACATGAACGTCATTATCCATAATACATGGTTCTTTCTTATACAGATCTTCTACAATATTCCATCCATCTTTCCTTAATGTCCTCTGCTTCTGTTAGCTCTTTGCCATTTTTATCTTTTACCATCCCAAATTTTGACTGAAATTTTCCTTTGATATCCTTAATTTTCTTGTAAAGTTCCCTCGTCCTGCCCATTCTGTTATTTTCCTCAACTTCCTTACATTGATTAGTCATAAAAATATTCTTATCTCTACTAGCTAATCTTCTAAACTCTGAATTAAACTCAAACATTGCTGATCTATCCCTTTTAATTTTTGCATTCCTTCGTTCTTCTGCAATTTGCAGTGCCTGATCCGATAACCATTTGGCCTTCTTCATATTCTTTTCCTTGGGAATGTATTTTTCTGCTTCCTGCTTAACAGCAGCAGATACTTCTGTCCCCAACTCTTCAGGGGGTTTGTCTCCAATCTGTAATGTATTAAATCTGTTCCTGACTTCTACTCTATAATCACAAGGAATTCTTCCCAGGTCAAATCTGTATGAGGAGGCAGTTCTAGCCGTTTTCCTCAACTTCAACCGGAATTTTGCAATTAATAATTCATGATAGGATCCGCAGTCAGCGCCTGGTCTTGTTGTTCATATTCATATTCATTCATTTATTTGCAATGGGGGTGTGTCCCCCGGTGGCAATTTGTATATACATAACAAATAAATAATTATACATAACAATTCAATAACAATTAGGCTATACAACAATTAAACTGGAGTATTTACACAAATAGTCAGTCTTTTCTTAAACACACCTATATGTTTGGGAAAAGGCTCTAAGACTGCGGCAGGTAGAGAGTTCCAGTTATCAATGGCACGGTTTACAAAAGAATATTTACCATAATTTGTTCGCTGTGGTCGGCCCTTAACTTTGAAAGGATGATCGCTCCTACCCATGTAAGTGGGCTTTCCCAATCGTTTGCTAAGCTCACCCCATGCTAGTTGATTTGTATACGTGTTGTACTGTACATAGCGCAGAGTCTAGATTTCATCCTCCTAGCCTCCAGTGATTTCCACCCAAGTTTCTTTAACATACGGCTCACACTGCTCCTGGGATTAAAGTCACTGAGCACAAATCTAGCGGCCTTTCTTTGTACCATTTCCAACTCATTGATGAGCCCCACTTGATATGGATCCCAAACCGCCGAGGCATATTCCAGAATAGGTCTTACAAGTGACAAATAGCCTAATTCTTTAGCAGAGGTACTACTTCCTTTTAATACCCTCATTACAAAGTGCAGGGATTTGTAAGCTTTTGAAACTACACATCCTACATGACTACTCCATTTCATATCATTCCTTACGTGAACGCCCAAATATTTGCAAGAATCTTCTTCTACAAGTATTTCCGAGCCAATGTTATATTGAAAATCCTGCCTTCGCAATTTCCCTATTTTTAAGAGACTACATTTTTTGTGTTTATTTTCATTTTATTTACAATCGCCCACTTATAGACCAGGTTCAGGACCTCTTGAAGCACTGCATTGTCTTGTGAGTCATGTATCTTTCGATATATTACACAATCATCCGCAAACAATCGACAGTCACTGCGAATCCCATTTGGTAAGTCATTTATAAACGCCAAAAATAACAAAGTTCCGATTACGCTGCCCTGAGGGATACCCGACGTTACGGTAATTTAATCCGAGAATATGCCTTCGACTTTCACTTTCTGGGAACGACCCGTCAACAATTCTTGGATCCATAAAATTACTCTTCTATCAATCTTCGTCGAAGCTAATTTATGGAGTAGCATGTCATGCGGAACGACATCAAATGCCTTCGCAAAATCTATAACCACGGCTTCGACTGAAACTCCATGGTCTAACGATTCGCTAATGTCTTGAAAAAGTGATAGCATCTGACTCTCGCATGAGTAACCTTTCCGAAATCCATGTTGCCTATCATTAAACCATGATAATGTTTCCCACTGTTCCCTCAAGTAGTCGCAAATGAGATGCTCCATCTGTTTACAAACGACGGAAGTAAGGCTAACCGGCCTGTAGTTGCCCAATTCAAGTCTGCTCCCTCCCTTAAATATTGGGACTACCGTGGCTCTTTTCCAGTCATCTGGGATTTGCGCATTGTTTATGAACACATTAAACATCACCTCCAAGTATCGTGCCACGGCCCTACCTCCTAGTTTAAGTACTTCACTAACAATATTATCAGGACCCTTTGATACATTGAAACGTAGTTTTTGTACTAGCATTACAATTGCTGACTGGTTTATTTGGAACAGGGGGGCCCCTGATTCGTCGTTAAGGTCCAACACACAGCTATTGGATTTATTGAACACACTACCGTAAAAGACATTTAATTCATTAGCAATGGCCTGTTTCTCAGTAATTAATTTACCGTCACCGGACATTATCATCGACAAATTATTTGAATTTCCCTTTCTTCTCCTAACATAACTGTAAATTTTTTTCCACCCATCACCACCCGAACCAAGTAAACCTTGCATATAACTGTCATGAGCAGCCCTCTTTTTTAAGACGAGCGCTCTTGATAAGGACTTAAATTTCAACATATACTTGTCACTATCATGTCTTTTATTGTATAATTTCCTAATTTTCCGTTTTAGACTCCTAATATCTCGTGTGTAATACTCAAGATCTGGGTTTTGTTTCAGCAATTTAAATGGGACAAATTTATCAACAGCGCTATTTAAAATTTTCAAAAAGTTAGTCCACAGGATATTAATGTGATTTCCTTCCGATGCCCATCCTACAAATAGCTCATTCAAATACCCCTGAAACTTGCCCTGATCCGCCCTGCGATACTGGAATATGATCTTTTTTTTTGCTACATCAGAGTCTAATTTTGTAATGTCACCATATCTAATATTTAATTCAACCCCAGAATGGTCACTAATTCCTGGTACTTTCAGACAGTTAATATACAGCTCTACAGGCCTTACGAGATAAACATCTAAGGTATTATTGTCTCTAGTTGGGAAGTCAACTACTTGGGAAAATCCCCCCTCCCTTAAGAATTTATTTGCAGAGCTCTGAGCCTGACCACAGCTAGTTGACTCACCAGACCAGTCTACTTTGGGGAGGTTTAAATCTCCAGCAATTATTATGCTCTTTTTCATAGCATTACCCGTACAAGTTTTATCATACAGTGTTTCGAGGAGAGAAAGGTTATCTTTCGGTGCTCTATACGCCCCTATCACCTGAAGAGGGAATTTATTTCCTTTATCCGAAATTTGTACACATAACATTTCATGATCCATATCAGCCCACTTTAAGAAACTAGCTATATTTTTGCGCACACAAATAAATAGCCCACTACCTCGCTTCCCCCGATCCCTTCTGTACATCTCGTAGGTCCCTTGAATTATTTCGCTACTATTTATGTCCTCATATAACCAAGATTCAGTTGCAATGACAATGTCCGGAGAATACGTCTCTACAAGATTCCAAAATTCAATTAATTTATTTCCTAAACTCTGACAATTAACCTGCAGTAATCTTAGAGTTCTGTTCCCATCGGCTGGCAACCTCTGGACCTGCTCCTCCTCACAAAAGCCGGCACGAACCGATGACCCTGTCATGTAGGCTCCCTAGATTGAAAGCGCCCCGTCGATTTAGATGCAGCCCGTCTCGGGCGAAGTCACGGCCACCAATCCAGCAGTCAGCTTCTACGTACACTAATCCCAGTTGTGCACATACCCAGTCCATGCGGTCATTTACAGTCTTAACTCGCCTCAACGGAACATCTCCCCGCCGAACAATGCCACTCATTATAATTTTTGCATTCCTAAACTTGCTTTTAGCTTTTCTGCCTAGTTCGTAGAGCTCCCCCATGATGTAATCAGCTGTAGCCCTCTTCTTCAAATCGTTCGTCCCAACATGGAGCAACAACACTTTAACTTTGTCACAGTCCTCTACATTTGCTTCTTCCACTTGTTGGGCAAGCTGGTCAATCTTAATCCCCGGGTAACACCGCACTATCGCACCTGATTTCCTCGAGATATTCGCACTCCATCGTATCAAAGAATCACCCATTATGATAACGTCATCCTCAGTTTGCTCCTGCACGCCCTCTTCCACACTGATCCCAGTAGAAAGCCGTTCAGTCACATCCTTCACCGTTTCTTCTGATTCACGAAGCTTTGCTCTAAGTTCCTGTATTATTTGATCCCTTGCTTTGATTTGCACCCTCAAACTGTCCGCCGGCGTATCACATACTTTACAAAACCAATTTCCGACATCACAATCCTCCTTCTTGACCTTAATACAGCCGAAGTGAAACCATTTCTCACATAGTCCACACTCAACACCATTCTTCAATGTTTTACTGCACGTCGAACACTTTAAAGATGCCACTGGATCATTTGCCTGATTCACATTTGGAGTAACAGGCCCTGGATTCACTTCCACTCCACCAATAACTAACAACGCAGCTATCACTAGGGCTATAAACCACAAGTTACTAGGTACCGTACGCACACACAAACACCGGAAATCCCGACTACCCTTCGCATACCACAGCCCGATCCTCGCCCGATAACACTCCAGAGAACAACCCATTTCAGCACACCTGAGAGCTCGGGAAAAACACGACCTTTCACTTTGACTGCCAACTGATAACTCCACTGCCAACTGAATTGCACATTTCCACCTACTATTACAAATTATGTGATCAATTTGATTCCGGTATTGGCCATCTGGTGAAGTCCAAGTGTATAGACGTCTTTTGGGTAACTGGAATAGTGTGTTGGTAGTAATCAGTGAATTATCTAGGCCGAATTCTATGAGTCTTTGTCCTGCTTCATTTGTTGTTCCTAGACCAAATTGTCCTGTTACACCATTTACTATTTGATTTCCCACTTTAGCATTCCAATCTCCAACTATGAACACGATATACTAGACTATATTTCATGCAACACTCAAACTCATGAAATATAGGTAAGTCACAAGATATCAGCTGCCATCTTGTCTTGTAACCGAGACGGCTCGGCTTTTTAAAGCCACTGCTACCTTTTAATATTATAATATGAACTTAAAATATCGAACGGACCACGTCCTTTAGGACAGTTTAAACCATTCTCGGTTCGATAATCGGAACTAATCGGTTCAAAGTTATTAATTCTAATGCTTGCGTAATTCACCCGGCCGCCATCCTGAAATGGCTCGGCTAATGACCTTGTAGTTTTGGCGCAAGACGCGTCCTATATGAAGGTATGTTGTTACCATATGTGGTAGAGATCGAATCATTAGTTTAGTCGTAATTTGATTTTACCTTTTTTACACACACTACTACAGTAATCACGGGAGCATAGGTTCACTAAACTACATGGGGCTGATGACCAAAATGCCCCAAGCCCCTAAATTGAATTAAAAACTAAATAAGCAAGTATTCATCAAGAATATTGTGAAAATGTAAAACGTCTTTGCACAGTAAGAAACCTTACAAAAGGAGCAAGGGACTAATTTTGGCGGCCATTCTATGTGCAGTTTTCTCCAGTCTTTCCACGCTCACTCGAGGCAATGCCTAGGACTCGTTCTCTCCCAATCCTAGCCTCAGGTAATTACTGTTGCATAGAGACACTCACTACTTATTACCCTTCGCCTTGAACCTTTTCGCGCAATACCCAAATGCTTGGTTGAATTTCACACCGGTTATATGAAATTGTTATAATCAACAGTGCTCATCACTGCGACGAAATGGAAAGTGGCCTTGAGTTCCTTGGCTCCTGACAAGAGTGACTCTTCTCCCAAGTGTACGACACTGTTGCCATATTCACTAATTTTCATAATCGGCATTTCGCAACGTGTCTGTCACCGCGGATGCCCGAGTACGATTCCCGTCTCTGCCAGAAATTTTAATTCTCTTTCTCAGGGCTGGAACGGGGTACAATCAGCTTCGCGAAGCAAAACTGAGAAGAGGCGGGTTCAATTCCTACCTCAACCCTCCTAGAGTTGGTTTTCCGTGGTTTCCCCACTTCTACTCCAGGCAAATGCCGGGATGGTACCTAACTTAAGGCCACGGTCCCTTCCTTACCTCAATTGCAAGTAGGCCTACACACATTAGTACAGCCTTCACAGTATCACAGGTTATCAGACAAATTTTACCCACACCCAAGTACACGGGAGGGGGCTACTGGTCTCGATGTCGCGAAGCCCCTAAAATAATCAACAATCAAGAACATTATTTTACAGAAGATATACAATTTGTTTTTACAAAGTGCAGTGTGGACTTTGGTTGGTTGGTTCTTAAGTTTAGGGGCTGCGACAACGCGGTCATGTAGCCCCGTGTACTTTGGGTGTGTGTAGAATCTGTCTGATAACCGGTGTTAATTGTGATGACTGTATTAGTGTGTGCTATCTGTTTTTTAATTCAAGTAAGGACTGCAGACTTTTTTTTTTTTTTTCAAATAGTTCCTACTTTTGCCGCCAAACGCCACCGTCAACGACTACTAGTTCAGTACTTAGCTACCAGACACCACCGCAGTCGGCTCTTGGCAACGAACCTAATAGCGTTGTTAACATTCTTATCCTATACAATTTAGCTTCACACAGGTGTAATTAGTGGGAGGTTCTTTTACATGCCATAAATCTATGACATGGGACCGCCGGCTTTACTTCCCCTCCGAAGGAAGGCATACTGAGGGATTTTTAACGCTCTTAAAAAATCCGACGACTTCGGCCGGATTTGAACCCGCGATCTTGGGCATAGAAGCTCAGCATGCTACCAACTACGCCACTGAAGCTGCCAGTGTGGACTTTCATTAGCCCGATAATGGAAAAATTCAAGACATCAAAAGTTAAGGAAATGAAGGAAGGGAGGAAGTTCATAGTTTTACGTGACCGTTAATCTCACGATCATGAGCCACGGGACCTCCTTTTTACGTAGAATCCGAACCACAGGACATGGCATTTCACTTCTGAAATCTCACATTTATTGACCGGGAATCGAACCCGGTCCACCGTGGTGAGAGGCCAACAGCTAGACCGCTGTGCCACCACGCACATCAAAAGTTAATGTGGCTGTGAAAGTTATGGAGGCCCTAATATGAACCGGAATACGAACATTAGGAAGCCCTTTTATTAGCCTATGTCCAGTCGTAAATATGGATAGAAATGCAAGGTCACAACATTGTTCGACATTTATTTAATGTGCAGGAAATATTTTAGGAATGTCTCTTGTATCATCAAGGTTATGTACGATATTATATCAGTTGCACGCTTATGAAATATTACAATTCCGGAAATTGCATCATATCTAGACTAGCATTCAAAATAGAAATAGCAGACTCGTATCAAACTTGTCAGTGTACGTGATTCAATCAGATAATATACAGTAGCTGGATTTATAACAGTCCCCCCTCCCCCAGGGGCTCACATCAAGTGGGACGTGGGTTGGCGACCACGGGGCCCCATCTGAGTCCGGCATTGCTTCCACTTACTTGTGCCGGGCTCCTCTCCGTCTTCTTTCCTGTCGACCTCACTTGGTCAACTCTTGTTCTCTTCCAACCCCGATGGTATTAGGGTATCCGAGGCCTAGAGAGTCTCTTCCTTTCCCGCCTTAATTGGCCCTTGTCTCATCTTTTCTGATACCCTCCTTCTGCGAGGGGTCAGCCTTCTTTTTCTTTTCATGTTATCTCCTGCCTTCTGCTCAAGGCCCTCAAGGAGGCAGGGTGTTTAGTTATATGTAGTTTACATTTCATTATCATCTTCACCATCACCCAAACCATTAGGGGCCGATAACCTAGATGTTAGGCCCCTTAAAACAACAATTATCATCATCATCATCTATAACAGTCACTATGATTTTATAGCTTGCCACGGTGGGTGAGTGGTTATCGTGTCGGTCTACCAACCTCAAGCTTGCAGGTTCGTTCCTGGCCATGGAAAGTGATTTTTGAACGGCGACAAAAATCACGGCACGCATGTCATACGTTGTTGGCATGTTAAATAATCCATTTGAATTCAGTAGGCCGTGTTCATAATGGCAATATTAATCTTGGGATTTTCCGCCAACACAAAAGTTTCTCATTTCTCTACTAGAAAGCGCTATAGTGTCAAGGAGCTTAAATATCTAACCTCCTTGACTTTCATGGCGCTACAGGAAACAATAAAAATCGACATGCAAGCTGTCCTCTGGGTGTCAAATAACAAAGCTTGCACCCGGCACCCTAGGCCATACGATATTATTATTATTATTATTATTATTATTATTATTATTATTATTATTACTATAATTTTATTATGAGCACATTGCGTGCCGCCGTTACTGTAGTCGTGCCCGTTAAATTGAGCACCATGGCCGCGCGGGCAGCTGCATCAAGTTCGGAGGTCACAGATTCGAATCCCGGCGCTGACAGCGGCTATCCTGAGTATGGTTTGTCCCCGGAGTTTTCTCCACTCCGTCCATGCAAATACCGGGATAGTACAGGGTCATTATCTATGTGCGCGCGAGTAAACACGGCAAGCTAAGCCGGCTGTGACTGGCGCAGATCGCGCGCTCGCGTACCTGGTTCTGCCGGTGGTGGCGCGCATTTTAACACTTTTACCAAACATGTTCAATAATGTGTACTTACCGTGCTTATAGGTGATGCTGAAAATGTCCTCCCTCTCTTGTAACACACACTTGACATCTTCTGATGAAAGAATATCTGTCAACTCTTTTATTATTTACGGAGCCTGTTTCCTTGAATCGTTTAGCGAGCCCCCTAATTGTACTGGCATTAGGCACAGGTCTTCCTGGAAACTTGATTAGAAATTTTCGTCTCGTTTCAGAACATGATTTTCTGCTTTTCATATAGGAATTATGGATATACTGTACATACGTTCACGCAATGTGAATTGGTCTCTAGGCATGACCAACAATCACATTTATCACAATACTCACTAAACGTGCAACACTAACGTCAAGCTTTGCAGATACATGCCCATATGAATGACAAAACACGTGTGAACTAACGATATGAGTCAGAGGAACGCGCTACTACCGGCTGAACCGGGTACGCGCGGCCGTGATCAGCGCCAGTCACAACCGTTTTAGCTTGCCGCGCACATAGATAATGACCCTTTACCTTACTTCAAGTCCCGGGGCGCCTACCTCATTCCTGTCCCTAAAACACACTCATTACTACAGTATGCATTAATTCTGAATGAGACCAGAACGTGGCTTTTACACTTTCATCGGACCAGAAAGTGACTTTTACATATTGTACCTTGTTTCGTTGTTTCATCTGCTAGGCGAAATTACGTATTGAAATTAGTAACTATGGGCCCTACTACATCTGAAAAAATATACAGTATGTGCTATATTTCGTAAATAGGCCTACGTGTATTTATTTATTGCCCTTTTACCAACGGCAGCCATTTTCGGCAACGCTTTAATCTCGTTCAACTGTCAACAAGGCCCGCTCAACGGCACACACCGAGGCGCTCACATTGTTGCCAACATGTGGGATACAAAATCACTGTTGACAAAAGGACATTGATCTGGACGCGTTAGGCTGTAACCATTGTCAAAAGCCATTGGATTGGACGTGTTAGGCTGTAACCATTGTCAAAAACCATTGGATTGGACAAACGAAGGTTAGAACGGTCGGGTTAGGTACGGCCTGGCAAATGAACTAGGCGCTACTTTGTTTTACAGAGTAGTACCGTAAGCGCGGTGTTGGCAATACTATATTGACGATAATTCACGTGGACAATGGTGGACAGAGCTGGATTTTTACCTATAGGTCCTATACGTCGTGATCTAAAAAGGGAATGGCGGGTGGTTAAAGTCAGTGGAGGAGTAAACATCTATTCCTACATAATTTCAAATATATTATTTCAGTAGTTTAGATCCCTCCTGCGGCGCTCACAAACGACCGATCGTGACAAATGAGCATTGAAATGAAAGAGAATAGACATTAGCAGTGACGAATTGCTCTCTAATTTCATAAATATCTATAATTTCTTTAAAAAATGATTTAAAAATGTACAAAGTGTGCGATTTTCAGATACTGTTGCTGTAGGAAAATACGCTCCATAATTTCTGTCCACTTCACATTTTGACCGCTGTGATGCCTGTTTCATTTTGCATGGATTTCAGGAAGAGTAAATCAAAGGAATGAGTACTCAAATCGTATAATTTCATAAATATCGAATAACCGGTGAGTGTTATGATGATCCAATTTTCAGTGATTGCCTTCTTAAGTTAGGGAACGTAGAACTTGGAATTCTAACTGAAATGTAAATAGTGTTCTATAATCATTTGGTTGAAATAAAAACATAACAACATTTCTCCTTAAGTCTCTCATTATAAACCGATTGGAGAATGTGTGGGTTATGAACATACCAGATTTCTCGCACGGGTTCGCTATTCCTGATTTATTTCTCATAATTTTATAAGCTATTTTGGGGTAAGTCATGTACTGGTACTATAGAAAATGATATCGTTCGTTCGTAACTCATTCAGTGCTACCCAGTAATCACAGATTATCAGACAGGTCACACACTCAACTACGCGGGGTTGATGACAAGGATGTCCCAGGCCCCTTAAATGAATTAACAACAACATCACTACTCACCAATGGTCTAACTTCCCCGTCTCCGTAACTCTTCCTAGAAGCACTCCACGGCGAAGCCATACGCGTCAAATGGCGCACCACGGCTCGCGAGCCAGAATTGAGAAGCGGTGGGTTCGAATACAACTTCAGACATCCTGGAAGTGGTTGTCCGTGGTTTCACATTCCTACTCCAGGCAAATGCCGGGATGGTTCCTAACTTAAGGCTACGCTCACTTCTTTCCCAATCCTCGTCTCAATCACAATAATACTCACACTAATACAGACACAATAACACAGGTTAACTGAGAAATCTATACACACTCCAGTACACAGGAATAAATGATCACAATGTCGCAAGCTCCTGAAGGAATGAATAAGAACAACAACAGTATCTTGTCTAATTTGTGAATCACGTTGCGTTGCCTTGCTCGTTACATCGTGCACAACGATCGCGCCGGCAACTGCAGCAAGTTCGGAGATCGTAGGTTCGAATCTTGGCGCTGACAGCGCTATCCTGAGTGTGGGGTTTCTCCGTTTCTTTCCACACTCACTCCGGGTAAATGCCGACATAGTATCTTACGTATAGCGGCTTCAGTGCCATAGTTGGTAGCATGCTGCGCTTCTATGCCAAAGATCGCGGATTCAAACCCGGCCGAAGTCGTCGAATTTTTTAAGAGCGTTTAAAAACCCTCAGTGTGCCTTCCTTCGGAGGGGAAGTAAAGCCGGCGATCCCATGTCATAGATTTATGGCATGTCAAAGAACCTTCCACTAATTACACCTGTGTGAAGCTAAATTATAGGTTAAACATTTGACAAACGCCCTTAGGTTCCAACATTCGTCGCCAGGGACCGACTGCGGTGACATCTGGTAACCAAGTTTTGAACTAGTAGTCGTTGACGGTGGGGTTTTGCAGCAAATTAGGAACTACTTGAAAAAGTATCAATGTCTGCAGTCCTTAATTGAATTTAAAACAGATAACACACACTAATAAAGCCATCACAATTAACACCGGTTATCAGACAGACTCTATACACACCCAAAGTACACGGGGCTACATGACAGCGTTCTCGCAGCTCCTAAACTGAGGAACCTACCAACCTATCTTACTTATTCCTTCTCCTTCTCCCTAATACACACATTTCTAAGGTCATCACACAAATGCAGATGACAAAGTGTTTCATCAATTAGGCTATGTGTAAGTGGATGTGTTTCTTTGTGAGATGCCCTTGGACACTGTTTTGTTGTGACGTAAGATTTTAGTTCACACAGCAGGAGACTCAGAATTGCCGTAAAGTCGATATCGCCATATGTTTCACCAACGTGACACGTGGACTGACATGCTGTTCACTTACCATGTCCGGACCTTATCTTGAACTCTTGACTCGTAGTTCCGATCGGCCAAGCTCGGCTGTAATCGTAGCCAACACTACCAACACAACGTATTAGGTTGACAACTTGAAAGCGGAGCTGAAGTAGTTAGTATATTGCTCGGTACTAATATTGAAGGCGTGGAAGTGTGATGGAAATCTTCACGGAAGAGATCGTTGTGAACTCTACCGAAAATCCAAGCAACGAGCGTGAGAGTGACGCCTCCGAAGATTCGCAATAATAATAATAATAATAATAATAATAATAATAATAATAATAATAATAATAATAGTAATTCGTATGAAAGGCTAAATGATGATGATGATGATGATGATGATGATGATTATAATTGTTGTTTTAAGGGATCTAACATCTAGGTTATCGGCCCCTAATGGTTTCGGTGATAGTGAAAGATGAGATGAGAATGAAAACTATAACTAATACTAACTACAAACTTACATACTAGAAGAAGGAATGGTAAACAAATAAAGGATAAGGCAAATAAAGGACAGGAAGAAAAGAAATGCCCACAAACCTCGAAGAATGAGGATTGAGGGACTTGGAAGGAAGGAGATCCATGAAAGGCAGATAGGAAGGGGAAAGAGGAGAGGGCCCGTCCCAAGGTCAGAGGAAAAAGGGAAAAAACGCACCAGGCTCAGGAATCCCTGGGTCGCCATCTCCCAAACTCACCAGTCGTGAGCCCTTGAGGGTGTAGCAATATCTAGGGTGCACCAGACGTGGTTGGGCTACATACACCCTGCCTCCTTGAGGCCCTTGTGCAGAAGACAGGAGATAACATGAAAAGAAAAAGAAAGCTGACCCCTCGCAGAATGAGGGAAAGATGAGACAAGGGCCAATTAAGGCGGAAAAGTGAAAGACTCCCTAGGCCTTGGATACCCTAATACCGACAGGGTCGGAAGAGAACAAGAGTTGACCAAGAGAGATCGACAGGAAAGAGGACGGAGAGGAGCCCGGCAGAAGTAAGTGGAAGCAATGCCGGACTCAGCTGGGGCCCCGTGGTCGCCAACCCACGTCCCACTAGATGTGCGTCCCTGGGGGCTATCTCCTCCACCAAACGACTGCTCCCGCGCAGCCCGGCTCCGCTCCTTATATACACACATCAAAAAAAGTTTTGCATCACCTCGGTTCCAAGAGTTCCGGAACCTTTAAATACAAAGGGAATAGAGATCAACACAAACAACATTTCAGCTCGTTTTATTGCTCATGAGACCCACACATTGCATGTTGTACCATCATACAGCTAGACTTTCAGCATTTGTGGTCCAGATTGCAGTACACACCACTACCTCTAATACCCAGTAGCACGTCCTCTTGCATTGATGCATGCCTGTATTCGTCGTGGCATACTATCCACAAGTTCATCAAGACACTGTTGGTCCAAATTGTCCCACTCCTCAACGACAATTCGGCGTAAATCTCTCAGAGTGGTTGGTGGGTCAAGACGTCCATAAACAGCCCTTTTCAACATATCCCAGGCATGTTCGATAGGGTTCATGTCTGGCGAACATGCTGGCCACTGTAGTCGAGCGATGTCGTTATCTTGAAGGAACGCATTCACAAGATGTGCACGATGAGGTCGAGAATTGTCGTCCATGAAGACAAATGCCTCTCCAATATTCTGCCGATATGGGTGCACTATGGGTCGGAGGATGTCATTCAGGTATCGTAAAGCCGTTTCGGAGCCTTCCATGACCACCAGTGGCGTACGTCGGCCCCACATAATGCCACCCCAAAACATCAGGGAACCACCACCTTGCTGCACTCGCTGGACAGTGTGTCTAAGACGTTCAGCCTGACCAGGGTGCCTCCAAACACGTCGCGGACGATTGTCTGGTTGAAGGCATATGCGACACTCATCGGTGAAGAGAACGTGATGCCAATTCTGTGGGGTCCATTCAGCATGTTGTTGGGCCCATCTGTACCGCGCTGCATGGTGTCGGGGTTGCAAAGCTGGACCTCGCCATGGACGTCGGGAGTGAAGTTGCGCATCATGCAGCCTATTGCGCACAGTTTGAGTTGAAACACGACGTCCTGTGGCTGAACGAAACGCATTATTCAACATGGTGGCATTGCTGTCAGGGTTCCTCCGAGCGGCAATCCGTAAATAGCGGTCATCCACTACAGTAGTAGCCCTTGGGCGGCCTGAGCGAGGCCTGTCATCGACAGTTCCTGTATCTCTGTACCTCCTCCATGTCCGAACAACATCGCTTTGGTTCACTCTGAGACGCCTGGAAACTTCCCTTGTTGAGAGCCCTTCTTGACACAAAGTAACAATGCGGACGCGATCGAACTGCGGTATTCACCTTCTAGGCATGGTAGAACTACAGACAACATGAGCAGCGTACCTTCGTCCTGGTGGAATGACTGGAACTGATCGGCTGTCGTACCCCCTCCGTCTAATAGGCCCTGCTCATGCATGGTTGTTTACATCTTTGAGCAGTTTTAGTGACATCTATGAACAGTCAAAGGGACTGTATCTTTGATACAATATACACAGTCAACGTCTATATGCCGGAGATCTGGGAACCGAGGTGATGCAAAACTTTTTTTGATGTGTGTACATGCCAGAGACAGGCGCGTAAGAAAGGAGACGAAGCCGAGGTGCACGGGTGCAGCCGCCTGGCGAGGAGCAGCCGGGCTGAGGGCCCATTGCTTTTATTGATATAAATGCAGCCTTACATAAAACAAATACAATAATCAATTATGACCGTGACCCTTTGTCACCAAAATACAAAGAAATACATCACAAACACACAAAACAGAGTTCACGGTTCAACAAGTTCATAAACATTCTTCATCACACGAAACGTCTTCCGGAGGCCGAAGTCCCAGGCGCTCTGCAATACGATGTGAGAAGTCGGCTCGTACCAGGGCATCATGGTAATCGTACAGGGAACGTCAAGAAGTCGTCCGCCGGAGAGTGGAGAGTCTCGGAGTAGGTGGATGATCCGTCGTCCTGCCAGGAGCAATCCGCCGGGAGGGTTGATCCTGCAGGTCTATCTGGCTGCCGCCCCTCTCCCGCCCCCGCGTGGTCCGCGTCCTCGGCCGGCCCCTCGTAGAGGCCCTCCGCGGGTGACCGCGGGCTGGCGGGCTGGTACTTGACACTGGAAGTTCGGAGGTAACTCTAGTACTTCGTCGCCTCCAGCGCTGTCTAACTGCATGGCATACGCCCAGCCCTTGGTTAGGGCGGCGTACAGGAGGTTGGCCCTGTTGAAGGCGTACTTCTTCTGCCCAGGGTCCAACTGTCGCCAAGTCGAGAGTAGATACAGTGTATCGTGGTGGTCGCGTCCTGTAGGCACATAGATTAGTTGTTGCTTGAGTGCTTGCGCCAAGTTCCATACTCGTAGTGGCGTAGGTACTGCTAGTCCCTTGGGGTACTCCTCTGGTGCCAGTGTCCGCCATGGAAAATCCTGTTGATGATGTCGATGATGATGCTCGGGTGGATCGTCGTCTGGCTCCTCGTCGTCCTCGAGAGGTTCCTCTGGTGGAGGGTCTCGTCGGCGTAGCTCTAAAAATCCAGTCGCCGATTTATTTTTTCTAATGCACGAAGAATGTCATCCGATACCGTCGCCATTTGAACTGCTGATGTGACCGAAAGAGTGTCGTCTGAAGAGGAAGGTGGTGGACTTTGCTGATTCGCGACCAACTTCTTGGCGGGCGACGGAGTTCTTGAACGTGGTTGCTGCGTCTTGGTGCGAGATGTGTCCTTTTTACTGGAAGAAGCTTTCTGTTCTCTGAAGTGTTGTGCTATACTAGCTTGCCAAGATGGGCTCCATCACGCGTCATGGCGCACCTCGCTTGGAAGTGATGGGCTCTATATCACCAACGCTGTACAGCATTTCCCGGAGCGGCTAGCTGGTGGACATGTCTTATTTCCCCGTACAAATACAAACCGATATAAAAATATGTGAATTCATTTACGTATTTCACAGTCATACAGCATAACCTTTTGATGTATAAGGATTACACCGCAACCAAGAACTACATTTTCCAACCACCCCGAGCCGAGAAAAAGTTACCTTACAAAAATGATAACAACTTTGTTTCTTGCACACACAAAATTTTGAAATTAATAAACCAATTATACAACATTCCAATGTATATTGTGTTAAAATTTGGATTCGATATGATAACGGATGTGTGAGATAATAATTCTTAAATTGGACACATGGTTGAAACACGCTTAGAAACGATCACTTTTTGTGTTCCAACTGTGATAAAAAAATATTAAAATATAAATTAAAAATTCCAAACCTACATGAACTAACGTAGAAACGAACGACGAAAATGATGATGCTATTGGATTTTATGTAGGTCTATTGGTTACTTCACAAACAACCTTCAAACTCGAGTACACATAATATTTTGGCCGACAGTAGTTGTAAAGAGTACACTTAGCAAAATCTCAATTATGAATGCTATGACTGATTTATCCTTGGTATGAATAATCAGACTTTATCAATTCAGCTACTAGTGCAGTGGTTAGGGGTTTGTCATTCCTTCATAGGTATATCAGAGCGAAGTTACTTTTCTGGTAATATCACAGACACTGTTAATTTAAGGGCCTTTAAATGTGGTTTTCGGAGACCCTTTATAGTCGGGTGAAAAAGAACTTTCGTACCACACTCACACATGAAAATTGCGGGGGAAAATTATAGAGTGACCCTTGACCCCCTTAAGCGCATTATACTGTATGTATTGATGAATTTTACAGCTTAATTTGGTTCAGTGATAAACTTTCACAGTAATGTAATAATTGGAATTGCATTGCGTCTTACAACAAGAAGTTCCGTGACGAACTAAAGAGCCTACTTTTCTTAAAATTTAAGATTCATGCCAATGATTAATCTATATGGATCTATCTAGAATAATGACGAACTTAAGTTGGTAATATCGAAATTTCTAATTAGTTCGAAATACTGTATACCTGGCATAATGTAGCCTAATAGAGAACTACAGTTGGCAGCCCTGGTGACTGAATATATTCTTAGTTACATCTCTTAAGGTACAGAATACAAAATTTTGTTGAAGTCTAATGAATAGCATGGACGTACATGTAGTTAAACATTGGATCTAACAGCGCGTGTAAAATCATGTTGGCAACAATGACATACATGTATTGGTCAGAAATAATCTGAAATAATATGATCTATTGTTGTGTCAATTTTGAATGAAATCCATTAGTTAGTATAGAAGTTACATGCATTTTAAAATTGGACCTATCAGTAGGCTTAGAATCATGTTGGCAGTACTGGCGTAGTAATAATAAACAAAGTTTATATGGTTCCGCCTAGGCGGAACCATATAAACTTTGTTTATTATTACATTCTGTCAATACGGAAAAATGTCCGACTTTAAAAGTCAAAAAGAGTACTGGCGTAGGCCTATATTAGTTACTCCAAATTAATCTAGAATGCCAGGTACTATACGTGTGCAAAGTTTAGAGCTATTGGCTTGCATACTTTCTGATATATTGATATTAGGGTAACAAAAATAGAGACAGTATTTATTAACAGTTGGCAGCCCTGGTTACTCTTAAGAATCGGCATAGTCATATCTGTTATGGTACACATAGGACACACGAAATTTGGTTGAAATCCAAATGATAGTATAGAAGTTACATGTATTTAAAGTTGGACCTCTCAGCAGGCTTAGAATCATATTGGTAGCACTGACGTATATAAGGTACTCCAAATTAATATAGAATGTCAGGTACTATACGTGTGCATAGTTTAAAGCTGTCGGCTTGCATACTTTCTGATATATGGGTATTTGGATTTAAAAAATTGAGAGCATTTATTAACAGCTGGCAACCCTCGTGGCTCGTAAGAATACACTCAGTCATATCTGCTTATGTGCACATAGCACATACGAAATTTGGTTGAAATCCAATTGATAGTGTAGAAGTTATATGCATTTAAAATTTTGACCTATCAGCAGGCTTATAATCATTTTGGCAACACTGCCATGTATGGCCTCCTGGAAATTAAACTGAAATATTATTATCTATACGTGTGCCAATTTTGAATTAGCTCCCATTCATACCTTCCAAGATATCCAACAATGAGCTCAAATTTCAATTGCGATTTTTCAGCAGTTGGTAGCACTGACATCATTTTCAAATACGGCCGTGAGATATTCCGGTATAGATCTTTACTCCTACCAAATTTTGTTTCGATTGCTGCAGCCGTTTAGGAGTTGATAGGGGGAGACGCACTCACAGCCAGACAGACAGACAGAAGGACAGACACACATTTGCCCGATCTCATAAGTCTACTTTTTCCTCATTTTTGCAAAATGTGAAAAGTAGGCTAAAAATACTTGTACATGGACCTGTGAGATTCTATTACCATGGTTACCGTGTTGCATTCTTTCATTATTTCATTGTAAATATACATGTTTTAAGGTATTTATTTAATTGAGAGGCATTAATAGAGTAAGGGAGTGCGTTTCGCTTACGCATTGGGTTATGCTGAGCCTGCAGGTACCACATATGTGTAGGTTGGTGTTAATGGGACCTTATTTTCGGTACGGAAGTGGAATGGGACCTTAGGAGAATAATATAGGGAGGGATATGCTTACAATAATTGGATTAAAATTAAAGCTCCAAATACATAAATATTGATTTTTCAAACATTGGAAGATGTTGCTTTTAAATGGAGTTGCGATGAATTGTGGTGATCGTGTATACACTGATACTATACTGGAAATTGAGATTTCTACTCTCGACATCCTCCAAAGTCACAAGCTCACTAGCCGGCACACTCTCGCTGCATTTGTTCGAATAGTTTCAAAAGAAATTATTACAGTAAAAACTCGATTAACTGTCATCGTCGGGACCGTGGCCGTGATGGCTGAGTAGATAGACGGATAACAGAAACACTGTATTATTCCTCCAAAACATGACCTCAATCAATCGACAGATATCACTTTCACAATAATGTAATAGGCTAATATATTTCGGAGCGAAAAGAAATTAAACATGATTGTAATAGCAAATAAAACTATTTATTACATGATAAAAACATCCGTTCAGTAGCTACAAATGTGGCAAAATAATGTACAGTACAGTAGGCCTAATATAAACTTACAGGTGAAATAGTTCATGTAGCTTGAAAATAGTCAGTCATTTCCTTCTGCCTCTTTGATGCTCAAGCTTTCACCGCGGCAATATTTCGTATTTTTCGGAGCAGTAGTGTCTACGTTGTATTGGCCTCTTGACTTTCAACCCATTCTACACACAGAAAGATATGGCTTCCTGATTGGCTGCTCTGACGGAAGACAACTGCAACAAGGATTGTGATTAGCCAGCTTAGTTATAGGGTGGAACCTATCAGCAATGTCGTTCTATGTTTAAATAAATGCGTAGAACTCTGAAACAAATACTCTGGCAAGAAGTAATTTTCCAATGATTCAATTATTATTATTATCATCAAGTTCTTCCCTCACAACATAGTTCAAGGAGCCCGGTCTACGGGCACCAGCCACTTCCCTCAATCACCTCTTCTAATCACCGGCTTTACTTCCCCTCCGAAGGAAGGCATACTGAGGGATTTTAAACGCTCTTAAAGAATCCGACGGCTTCAGCCGGGTTTGAACCCGCTATCTTGGGCATAGAAGCTCAGCTTGCTACCAACTACGCCACGCGGCGCTGCGCGGTAAATACTGTATATTCTTGTCTCGCGCGACCCTCGGTTGCTATCTACAGTACTTAGCAAAGCAGGTATGTTTGAATCGGTGGCTCTCAAGGAGGCAGTAGTGTCTACTTTGTATTGGCCTCTTGACTTTCAAACCATTCTACACACATGGACAGCATTGTTTCAGCCTCTGAGTGGCTAATAGTTTGTTTTTCGTCATGGTTTGAACACTCCTCTTCATCAGATACACTCACTGCCCACTGAAATAGAGTAAGTAAGCAAAGCGAACGCGTCACTGCACCTTAAAGCACTTTGTTATTACAGTATTATTATGCTATTACAACAATGATGGTTAACAGAAACTGACGGTTTAAAGAGTGACGGTTAAACCAAGTTTTACTGTATACCCCACAAGGACCCAACACTTCCGCTCTGATATATGAACGATTCCTGTATTACAATTTTCACTTGAACCAATGCTATGCTCTCTTATGTCAATCCGGTTATAGCCTACTTGAATCGGACAATGAGTTGAAAATGAATGGTATTGTTCTCAAGATACAATTTTACGTCAGAACAATACCATTCATTTTCAACTTGTGACTTCGGCGGATGTCGAGGGTGGAAGTCTCAATTCCCTGTATCAGTGTTTACAAGTTCACCTGAATCCATCGCAACTCCAGTTTAGAAGCAACATCTTCTAATGCTTGAAAAATGAAATGTACCTATCTGGAACTTTAATTTTAATCAAATTATTGTCAGAATATCCATTTTCATTTTTTAAATGTTAATCGTTATTCATTTCGACGCTGAAGATGATATCATTGAATATCGAACGAAACATGTTCGTTTAAATAATAATAATAAACTATATGCCTTAATGAAGTACTAAAGGACTTGGATTCGACTGGAATTGCTGACCTTGATGTAGAAGATCGTTCTAAATTTTGTGCTATGGTTGAGTCTTGGACCCCACCACCTAGAGTCTCTAAATGTGGAAGCCCCATTCGAAGGGCAGAAAGGAGAAATTATCAGGAGGGCTCAAGAGATAATGGAAACGGAAAAGAGCATCGAAGAACTACTACTGTCGACCAAAGTACAGGGTTTCTATAAAAGAACTCCGGGGTTTTAACAATTCATATCTTAACAACTGTAGAAGATAGCAAAATGTAGTTAATTTCTCTGAAACGAGTAGCTCATCAAGTTTTACTCATACGAATTGGGAATGTTTTCATCAACAGATGGCAGCGCTGCGGAGCGTTGACCTTGAAACAACGTAGCCGCAGTCAGTGCTGTCTGTATTGCCGCGCTATGGCGACGCCGCAACAAAAGGATCAATGTGTTATTTGGCTAATAGAAACGAATTATGTTGTTACGGTACAAATAAATTTTCGACGTAATTATGGTGTTGACCCGCCCACGGATAAAACCATTCGCCAATGGTTAAGTGCTTTCAAACAAACAGAAAGTGTTTTAAAACAAAAGTCGCCGGGTAGGCCGCGTGTGTCACAAGAGAATGAGGACAGAATCCGAGCTTCATGCCTTCGAAGCCCTAAGAAATCATTGACAAGACGCAGTCTGGAGTTGGGTGCGTGAGGCACTTGACGCTCGACTCTGCAACAGATGGATTGGAGGGGAAGGACCTATGCTATGGCCTCCAAGGAGCCCTGATATGACTCTGTTGGACTTTTTCTTCTGGGGGCATATCAAGAATCTTGTGTATGCAGAGAAAATTCATGATGTTGGCCATCTCAGGGAACGAATAATCAATTGTGTGGCAACCGTCCCCCCAGACATGCTGGCCAGGACATGGGAAGAGGTGGAATACCATTGCGATGTGTGCCATGGCACTAACGGGGCTCATATTGAACTTTATTAAATTGTTAAAAAAAACTTGAAAATGCAACCTTTCCGATCATGTATTAAACATTAATATAACTTTTTTACTTCATTACAATATTTTGCCTCAAAACCCCGGAGTTCTTTTATAGACACCCTGTATTATGTGCACTCGAGTTTGAAGGTTGTTTGTTAAGTAACCAATAGACTTACATAAAATCCAATAACATCATCATTTTCGTCGTTCTATTTTACGTTAGTCCATGTAGGTTTGGAATTTTTAATTTATATTTTAATATTTTTATCGCAGTTGGAAAACAAAAAGTGCCCGTTTTTAAGCGTGTTTCAACCATTCCTCACATTTAAGAATTATTATCTCAAAAACCCGTCATCAGATCGAATCCAAATTTTAACACAATATACAATGGAATGTTGTGTAACTGGTTTATTAATTCCAAAATATTTGTATGTCCAAGAAACAGAGTTGTTATCATTTTTGTAAGGTAACTTTTTCTCGGCTCGGGGTGGTTGGAAAATGTAGTTCTTGGTCGCGTTGTAATCCTTATACTTCGAAAAGTTATGCTGTATGACTGTGAAATACGTAAATTAATTCACTTATTTTATATAGGTTTGTATTTGTTCGGGGAAATAAGACATGGTTCACCAGCTAGCCGCTCCGGGAAAAGATGTACAGCTTTGTTGAAATGGTGCCCATCACGCATCATGGCGCGCCTCGCTCGAAAGTAATGGGCTCCAACTGCAACTTAGATTTTTTCAAATAGTTCCTACTTTTGCCGCCAAATGCCACCGTCAACGACTACTAGGCCAAGTTCAGAACTGTTCATGTTCCCGAACCATAAGGCACCACACTCTAAACAAAACATTTTGCAAATCTCCACCTAAGTTTGATCAGTATGCTTCTGGCAGTTAATAAACCATTCACTCTCCCGAAAGCTCTCTGCGTCTTACTTCTTCTGTACAACTTCCGCTCTATTCTATACCATTCTATTCAGTAGCACGCTAAAGCGGCCCATAGACGGTCAATATTATTGCGCAATATTTCGGATTGTGCAAAATAATTGACCGTGTGTAGACGATATTGAAAGGTTGTGCAATATATTGCATGATTTTCAAAAAGCTGAAAATATATTGTGCAAACGAGAAAATATTGTGCCGTCTGTTGGCAGTATTGCGCAATGTCCCGCCAGTTGGTATCCATAAGTGGTCGAGTTCGGGTCGTCAAGGGTGACGAGAACGCAGAAAAACAATTTATTTTAGAAATTGCTGAAGCGTATCCTGGCCTTCCGCCTCTTTGGGATGTGAAGTGCAAGGATTACAGTAATCGTGCCATAAAGAAAAATGCTCTTAGAAAAATACCGCGAACAATACCCAGACGCGGAGAAACAAAATGTGGTGAAGAAAAAAATCTTTGTGTTCTAACTTCCGCAAAGAATTGAAACGTATTCGCGATGCTGAGAGAAGTGGTGCCGGTGCGGAGTATGTTGAACCTGTGCTATGGTATTCCGAGGAAAAGAAGTTCCTTGCAGGTCAAGAAACACCTACTGCTTCCATCAGCACGATGGACATATTATCTCAGGACACGAAACATGAAACTCTGGCGGATACTGATTTTGCCGTTGTGTGGAGGTTGCACAATATACTGCCATTGAGGTTGTACGTCTGTGCTCGTGTTTGCGCAAAATATTGCACAACCTTCAATATTGCCTTCACACGTTTCAAGTTATTGCGCACACAAAATTATTGCACAATATTATTGAACGTCTAGGGGTAACCGTCAAAATATTGTGCAATCTACAGGGTCTTTCATATAACGTAAGAACGGCAAGCGGCAGTTTTGTTATTCGCTGGTGTGGTGGCCTTGGCCGATCTTGTGGCGCGCCACGACACCCCTGCTGTATCTTGAAAGCGCGCGCATAGTGCATAGGAGGGCTGGGTATTTTCCCCTCCAAGTTTCGATGGACTGTATAAAAATAACAGATTGACACACCAAACTGATTTTACTATTAAATGTTTGCTTGTTTTGTTCGCATGTCTCAACATAATCGCCAAAACGATTGAAACATTTGTCGTATCGTTACACCAGCTTTCCAATGCCCTCGACAAAATATTCTGCCGCCACTGAGGTGGGAACGTCTGGAGAGTCTCCTGAAGTTTTTCCTTTTTGGCTAGGCGTTGCCGCCCAACCATACCTTCTATTATCGAATAAGGTGAAATCATTCACGACCACACTGTACCAACGTTACGATAGACTTTTACAAAGAATTCAAGTGTGAAGTTTTGGACCATCTACCGTTTAGTCCAAACCAGCACTGAATTATATTAAATTATACTGATTGGCGTATAATATCTACTTAGTATAAAACTAAGTCCCCGATTCTTGGATGTCACGGGTAATCTCGAGAACCACTGATTGGATTTTGAAGCGATTTTCACCTTTCTGTAAAGGATATCTCGAGGAAGGTTTCTGTAAAAAGAAATATATATATTTATGACCAAAGGAAGTCAAGCACTAGGCTAACGATTTCAGTGAAAAGGTCGAAAAGGAAACTGGCGTCCGTCGCTTTTTAAGCAAACCGTTAAAAATATCTATATACTATGAGTGTAAGAATTGTTCAGCATGAAAAGTTCTACAAAAAAGCCAGGGAGGGCATATCTCTATCTTCAATACATCGCCTACTAAAAGTGTTTTCACGTTTTCATTTCTTCCAACAATCTCCATTCAGTTACTGAGGCGACAGTTTACGAGCTAGCTAGGGGCGAGTCTATCACCCTAGTTACAGCTTAGATAGCGGACGAGCAATTGCCCCCAGATACAGCCAGCAGCAAACTGTCGAGTCGTGTTGAGTTAAAAACTTTAGAGAAGAGTGGTTGTCTTTGGAGTTTCCCTGGAAGTGCAACTCGTTTTTTCTTCAATTCACATGTGAACTTTTCGTTCAGAAAAATTCACAGTCAAGTTAAGATTGGACGGAAGGGGGATATATGTTTCATGCACCTCGCCATTCTTAAATTACATCTGACAAGAATTTGTTGCACATGCATCTCCATGATAATATAACTAATAGTCCAGTCAGTGATTTTAACCCATCATGCCGAAACCTAAAACGGATACTGGTCGTTGTTCATTGACATGGAAAAAAAAGCGCTTATCACGTAATGCATTCATAACTGTTCCCGGGCGAAGCCGGGTCGGGTTGCTAGTTGTACAATAATATTGACCGTCTATGGGCCGCTTAACCAAGAGGTGAAGACGAATTTCACACGCTGGTAACATTCCCAGGCGGCAGACGTCTTCGACTCAGGAATACAAAAGTTGGTTGGTTGGTTGGATCCTCAGTTTAGGGGCTGCGACAATGCGATCATGTAGCCCCGTGTACTATGGGTGTGTGTAGAATTTGTCTGATAACCGGTGTTAATTGTGATGGCTGTATTAGTGTATGTTATTTGTGACTCAGGTAGAAGGACTGCAGACGATTAATTTTAACAAGTAGTTCCTACTTTTGCCACCAAATGCTACCATCCACGACATCTAGCTCCGGACGTAGCTACTAAATGCTATCGCAGTCAGCACCCGGTGGCGAACGTTGGAACTAATAGAGCGTTATGAAACTAACCTACAAATTTTGACTTCCACAAGTGAAATTAGTGGAAGGTTCTTTTTAATGCCATAAATCTATGACATTGGACCGCCGGCTTTACTTCCCCTCCGAAGGAAGGCATACGGAGGGATTTTAATGCTCTTAAAAATACAAAAGTAAATTCCACGGTATAACAAGTATCTCAATTATGGTGGTGATTATGTCGAAAAATTGCTCAAACATTGCTCTATCTGGTGTCAATAAAGTTCTTCATGTAACTATGTTTTATTTTTATTTCAGAAAATAGTGAAAGTTAATTTCTGGATGGTCCTTGTAATAATAAGTAGAAGCATACAAAGTGGAAAACCAGGGCAGCTATTCGTCACATATGGCGGGTTTGTATGGGTTTTTGCCCATTATATTAGTACGTACTGTAGGATTGGTTTGTCGCTCGTTAATCTAAACCGAGTTGTGATAACACGAGCCATTTAATACAACGACCTGATTACTCGAGGCGGAAAGTCTCACCTTTGAGATAGCATAAGCCAGTTAACAGGTAAGTTCTAAGTATCGACATAGGAAACATTCGTTTAAAATAAACTTTCCGTTGTAATTTATTGGAATTTAGTGAAAGTCAAAGAATTTGTGCTGACGCAGTTTTACTGTGGTTTATATCTAGTCGTTGAACATCGCAAACCCAGCCGACAGCAGTAACTAAGCCCGCTAACGCGCAGAGCTAGGTCAAGGGACCAAGCTCTCTGTGTACTAGGTTGGTTGGTTCTTAAGTTTAGGGGCTGCGACAACGCGGTCATGTAGCCCCGTGTACTTTGGGTGTGTGTAGAATCTGTCTGATAACCGGTGTTAATTGTGATGACTGTATTAGTGTGTGTTATCTGTTTTTTAATTTAAGTACTGCAACTTAGAATTTTTCAAATAGTTCCCACTTTTGCCACCAATTGCCACCGTCAACGACTACTAGGCCAAGTTCAGAATTTAGCTACTAGACACCACCGCAGTCGGCTCTTGGCAACGAACGTAGAAACCTAAGAGCGTTGTTTACATTCTTAACCTATCCAATTTAGCTTCACTAGACGTGGATTGGAGCCCCACCATCAGCCTTCCTTGAAATGGTTTTCGTGGTTTCCCATTTTCAACTCCAGGCAGATGCTGGGAAGGTTTCTTCCAATAGGCCACGGCTGCTTCCTTCCATCTCCTTGTCCAGTTTCATTCATCTTCATTTATTAGGCTATTTTCATTTATGAAACAAGATGTTGAGGAAAGAACATATAGCCTACATTCTCCTAAATGTATGGGTATAGTTATAACTCTCTGTCCTTATCACCTCCTATTTTCTTCTATTCGAAGTGAAAAATGGCACAAAACAGTATAACATACTGGATTTGAACAGTGGCGTTCAAACCATAGTTTTTACCCCAGCATTTTACAATTTCATCAGCAAACACTCCAAACAACGTAGGAATTCAATATATTAACACAGACTACTTACAATACTGTAATTGAAACTGAAACAGAACTTCGTTAGTTAGAAACACATTTAATAAACCTACCTCACAGCTAATTTTTAATCGCGCCTACCCTTGGAGGCGAGTGCGCTCTATCGGCAACAGGAGGATTTTTTCAATTACACCGTATGCATGGGTTCACTAACTGGGAATGTCAAGGCCGGTACAGAGTGACTTGGCCACATGGACAAAAGGTAAAAGGTGGAAAAAGATAAATTGTTCTATTAGAGGAGATGCACTATTTTGTAAATTTAAATCTGATCATGTTGCCATTTCCTCATAAACCTTTTTTTTTTTTCATAAATAAAAATAGGCTAAAAAATTCAGATGCAAGGATTTTATTTGTAACTCCCCGTCCAATGTAATTCGGCACTCCCGTGTAGACCATCTGAAAAGCTTCTACTATCCGAATATAATACTCCTTGATTTTAGGGGCAGACGATCTCGTTATTTCACCCCTTAAAACAACAATCATCATCATAATCACCCTTCATTAAGAGGAGTTGAATGCTACGATTACAGCTTGTATAAAGTGGTCACGCACCTGCGCCCACATTTACTATTATTATTACCCTACTCTTCAGGATCATAACTTCCGCTAATTTTCTTTCTCGTTGACACGCAAGTTATTGCAAGCACATTTAACTGCCTTGCATAGTAGACAAAGGCTATGGAATTTAGAAGGGGAGGAAGGATAGCTAAAATGGACCAACTCAAGTGTGGAGAAGAACCTTTAGAATTCGTACCCAACTTCAAATACCTGGGTGTCGTGCTACAAACTACTGTAACTGCTTTCTCCCTGCATTTACAGGAGCGAGCTACGGCAGCAACGAAAGTCTCATACGACATTCCCAAACTCCAAAGCCTATCCCTGTCAACAGCGATAAAGCTATTCAAAATTAAAGTTATGCCGACCGCCACATATGCCATACAATTAATTTGGCCCTACTTGTCAGTGAATAACCTCAGGAAGCTAGAGAGCGTCAAAGCGAGATTTATTAAGAGAGCTCTCTCTATATCAAAATTCTCAAGGAACAGCTACGCCTATAAAATAGCACAGGAATCCTTCTTTATAGAAGACATAAAGCACTCTTTCGATCTACCGGAAACTCAAACGTATAAAACCATCATCGAGGGAGACGAAAAAAAGCCGACGAAATACCCCAAGAAATAATAGAGACTGAAGCAATGAAAACAGATATCCGGAAGGGGCCAAATTTCAAACTTCGACATCTGTATACGCGATTCGCTGTCCATGGGTTCCATGGAAGGATCTGTCAGAATGAGACATTTCATGAGCCCAAGGAGGACGGCGTCTGCAAGAATTGCAATAATACATGCCCCAAATACCACTTAGTGGAATGTGTAAGCAGGTCTCAATCTCTAATCGCAGAAATGTCAGAGTGGTGAAAAACGAGATTGTACATATTGTGTTTAATAAAATCATACTGTATATATAGTAGACTATATTTTACAGACATGCTTTCGCTTTAGTAAACCAGGCTACTGTATTACAGCATCTATGGAAGAACGATAAGGGCTTGATTATGCCGTAAATAAAATAATAATAATAAGATGATCTAGTGATATTTTCAGATTACATTGTTACGGCAGAAGAACAACTTAGCCAATTGCAAAATCAAGCACTGAAGACTGGGCTTCAAATCTCCTTTGAGAAGACACAATTCATGACAAACATAAAATCAGTGCCCAGGGATCTGGAGGTCGGACTAAGAAAAGTTCAGAAGGCAGAAACGTTTAAATACCTCGGTGAATGGATAGAGCCTAACCTATCAAAAGAAAGAAGCCTTCGTGTCACGCATTAATAAAATGGAAATGGCATACAACCTGACTAAAGACATTTGCAATAGGAGATCGATATCCTTAAACGCCAAAATTAGACATTACTGCACTGTTATTCAACCAGCGGCTCTGTATGCGGCAAAGCCTCTAATAATGAACAAGAAAGGTCTAATGGAAAAACTAGAGACTAAAGAAAGGAAGATTTTGAGGAAAATCCTGGGTACATCAAAGAAAACAGCGAGTACAGAAGGCGTCACGACCACGAATTATACAAGCACGTGGAGAAAATCAGTGACACGATTAGAAAAAGGAGGATTGCCTTTTATAGCCACGTGACACGAATGAGCCCAGGCAGGATATCAAAACGGATATTGACGTACTTTCAAGATAAGAAACCCAAAGGGGCATGGTTCACAGAAGTTGAGAATGATCTACGTGAAATGGAAATTTCCCCTAAAGATATCCAGGAGCGTGTTCCACTTCAGGAAATACTACGTACGCACAAAGGTCTCCAGGAAAAGTCGAAGCTGAAGACAGGGAAGGCGTGGTCCCAAGAGAGAAAAGAACAACACCGGAGACGAATGCGGGAACACTGGGCGGTAGTTACAGCTCGGAAGAAGAGACAGTTGAACTGACGTGGTCCCTAGTTGGCCGAATCGAAGAAATAATAATAATATTAACTAGTGGATCAGTGCGAGAACTCTCGCATAATGGGTTGTGTGCGCCCCATATGTACAGACTACCCGCCCGGCCCTAGTGCTATGCGGGCTGTTCGCGACACAGTTCAGCCATGGGCTATCGTCTTGTTTATTTGTTTAAAAGCAGATTATAAACAAATAAATATATTTCCGTTGAATTTTCAAGAAATGCATGATTGTTTCTGTACTATTGAGACGATTTGGACTGTTTTGGTACAAACCAACCTTCTAACTCCCTCTGGTTTAGGAGCTTGAATTTTGTGAAACATATTATACAGGATCCTTCACTCACAGTGAAGCGCTGCAAGTACGTAGGTAGAAGGTCGGTTGGTTGGTTCTTAAGTTTAGGGGCTGCGACAACGCGGTCATGTAGCCTCGTATACTTTGGGTGTGTGTAGAATCTGTTTGTTAACCGGTGTTATTGTGATGACTGTATTAGTGTGTGTTATCTGTTTTTTTTAAATTTAAGTACTGCAACTTAGAATTTTTCAATTAGTTCCTACTTTTGCCGCCAAGCGCCACTGTCAACGACTACTAGGCCAAGTTCAGAACTTAGCTACTAGACGCCACTGCAGTCGGCTCTTGGCAACGAACGTAGAAACCTAAGAGCGTTGTTTACATTCTTAACCTATCCAATTTAGCTTCACAATGGTGCAATTAGTGGAAGGTTCTTTAACATGCCATAAATCTATGACATGGGACCGCCGGCTTTACTTCCCCTACGAAGGAAGGCATACTGAGGGATTTTAACGCTCTTAAAAAATCCAACGGCTTCGGCCGGGTTTGAACCCGCTATCTTGGGCATAGAAGCTCAGCATGCTACCGACTACGCCACCGAAGCCGCCGGGTAGAAGGTCGAACCAAAGGACTGACGAGCACATGGCAACACGGAACGGAGACAGTTGCGACGCACGATTTGCCGAGTAAAGTTGACTTGGTTATTTCGTTTATAGTCTATTTTAAGTTATAAGGGTAGTGTTATAAGTTTGTAACGTGTGTACGTGGTTATTGTTTAATTGTTATTATGTTTCAATTGTATACCGTGTTATTCCTAAAAATTAAAACTTGCTGCTCCAATCTTTATTGATGGGGAAAATTGAAAAATAAGGTTTATGCAACAAACCCTCACACTCATGATGAACTCAATCAAAATATCACGAAAGAAATTGAGGCTATCTCGGTAGATGAACTAATGCGTGTGAATGAGAATTTCCATAGACCAGGGCCATCCAGTCGTAGCGCTCGGGGAGCAATGGGCAGTCAGACTAGCGCTCCTTACCCTACCACCGCTACGCTGTGGCAGCGAGGAGACGGACGATGTACGGACCACGCTGACTAGATACGTACGTACAGTCGTGCGGCCGACGGCTCTTGTGGGATTGTTGACATATTACTAGGGCTGTTTTGCCATAACAAATATACCGCATATACAAATCGAATGGTACTCCGATGTATGGAATGTGCAGGAAGCGAATACAAGAGTTAAGTAATAGTACTCGCCTATAATGGTAATTAAGACACTCGTATGAAAAATTATAAAACTCGCATACGCTCGTTTTATAAACATACTCGTGTCTTAATTATTGCCATTATAGGCTCGTTGCATACGACTCTTTATGTTCGACGATAATTATTATAACTATTTTATGTTCGAACATAAATATTCATAAATATCTGTCGAGATTTCGCCAGTTTTATGTACTGAACAGAGAGCATGGGACGCACAGAATACCTTGTATTTGACCATGGCCTCCTCGATTGCCCCACTATGACACTAGGCCAGGCCGTGAAATTTAAAATAGAAGGCCTTGGAACTCATCGCAGGTGCGTTGCTATCCTCACCTAATTGGTCAAACGACTGTTTCTTGAGCTCTGATTGGAGGGAGAAACTGTTTCATAATGAAAAATAGTGTTATAATGACCATCATTATGATACAGTTTTCTGACGTACCCATATAATAGTCGGGGTCGAACATAAAGAATATTGTGATTTATTCCAAACTGAAATGTGAACATATTAGAGAGGATACTTCAACAACATATTCTTTTTAACATATTACATCTCTGTTGTACACTAAACATTTGGCATGCCCTTTCTAAGCTGTACAGAAAAATGAAATTTCCCATTCTGCTTTTAAAGACCGCCGCTTCACCACTCTTTTTTTTTTCTTTTTGTATGCTGTTCAGTCATGACCACTGCGAAACTGTTTAGCTTACACGCTGTCAACAAAGCGCATTGGACTAGACTAGTGACTGACGAAACGGCTGCACACTTCAGCGCACTCAGCCAGTTAAGCTCCTCCCACCACTTCTGAAACTACCTTCCAACAAAGCGCTCAGAGCACTGGCTTAGAACGCGGCCGGAGCGCTAGCGCTCGGGGAACGCTGTCTGGATGGCCCTGCCATAGACGATGCCAGAAATGTGTGGATGCAGGTGGAGGATATTTTCAACCTTCTGTGACAAGTTGAGTAATTATTTTACTTTGATTATGTGATTTTATGTGTGCTTGTTATTAACATGCGATTCGTACGGGCGCTCTCTCTACCACAAGCTCAGTGAGTTGCCATGTGCTCGTCCGTCCCTCCAAGCGCTGCGCGGCCGGCCACACTTTGAGTGAAAGCCCCTGTATAATAAGATAGACTAATAATTATCGTAATTATTTTACTTTGATTATGTGATTTTATGTGTGCTTGTTATTAACATGCGATTCGTACGGGCGCTCTCTCTACCACAAGCTCAGTGAGTTGCCATGTGCTCGTCCGTCCCTCCAAGCGCTGCGCGGCCGGCCACACTTTGAGTGAAAGCCCCTGTATAATAAGATAGACTAATAATTATCGTGTTGAAGCCATTTTACAGTGATGCCTTACTAAACTAAATTTAAATGCCTTTTATTCGGTCAACACGACAATACCCAATTGTAATGAGTATTGTTCCCTAAACCTAAAAAAAAACCAACAACAACATGTAAATCTTTTCAGATTTAGGGAATAGCATTTGGGTGCAATCGTGTTGACCGACTGAAAAACATTTAAATTAATAATAATACTGTAATAATAATCTCATATATTATAAGGTGCGTTCAAAAAGTAACGAGTCGGAGGCTGGAATGCGCAAACCGGTGACGACATCGGCTAATCTTGGCGTGTGTAACGAGGTGTGGTTCCGACCAGAGCGTGGAAGGCCACAGCCCGTCACTAGAGGGCACGCGTGCACGTCACGTGACGATACAAAGCGGGCAGCAGCATGCATCAATCGTCCAACGCTGCCAGTCGCATTGCAAACAGTGGCATCGAGGCGTCAAACGAAGAGCAAAGAGGTGTTGTTCGGTTTCTGACAGCGGAAGGAGTAGTGGGATTGGACATTCATCGCCGAATGTCACAAGTGTACGGCGAACACTGCATGTCCCTTGCAAGGGTCAAGGCGTGGCACAAGTGCTTCAGGGAAGGACGAGTGTCGTTAGCCGATGATGCCCGGTCTGGGGCACCCCCCCCCCCCCCCCCGCATTACCGATGACAACGTCCAGCTGGTTGATGTACTCATTACCCAGGACCGCCGACTGACAGTGAACGCCTTAGCGCCGTGGTCGGATTGAGCGTCGGAAGTGTGCACACCATCTTGAAGGAACGACTGCACTTGCGCAAAGTGTGTGCCCAATGGGTGCCCCACAGACTTAAACCGCACCAGGAAGCACGTCGAATGGCCCACTGTCTTGGTCATCTGCAGCTCTATGCGAAGGAAGGGAATGGGTTCCTGGCACGAGTGGTGGCTGGAGATAAGTCATGGTGTCATCACTTCGAACCAAACGACAAAGCCTCCAGTGGAAGCATTCAGGGTCACCACCACCCAAAAAAGGCAAGGCCATCCACACGAGTGCAGGAAAGGTTTCCTCCGGCTCGTTACTTTTTGAACGCACCTTATAAAATAATTGGGAAGAAATTTCACCTTTTACTAAAACTGATATATCACACATCAAAAAAAGTTTTGCATCACCTCGGTTCCCAGATCTCCGGCATATAGACGTTGACTGTGTATATTGTATCCAAGATACAGTCCCTTTGACTGTTCATAGATGTCACTAAAACTGCTCAAAGATGTAAACAACCATGCATGAGCAGGGCCTATTAGACGGAGGGGGTACGACAGCCGATCAGTTCCAGTCATTCCACCAGGACGAAGGTACGCTGCTCATGTTGTCTGTAGTTCTACCATGCCTAGAAGGTCAATACCGCAGTTCGATCGCGTCCGCATTGTTACTTTGTGTCAAGAAGGGCTCTCAACAAGGGAAGTTTCCAGGCGTCTCAGAGTGAACCAAAGCGATGTTGTTCGGACATGGAGGAGGTACAGAGATACAGGAACTGTCGATGACAGGCCTCGCTCAGGCCGCCCAAGGGCTACTACTGTAGTGGATGACCGCTACTTACGGATTGCCGCTCGGAGGAACCCTGACAGCAATGCCACCATGTTGAATAATGCGTTTCGTTCAGCCACAGGACGTCGTGTTTCAACTCAAACTGTGCGCAATAGGCTGCATGATGCGCAACTTCACTCCCGACGTCCATGGCGAGGTCCAGCTTTGCAACCCCGACACCATGCAGCGCGGTACAGATGGGCCCAACAACATGCTGAATGGACCCCACGGAATTGGCATCACGTTCTCTTCACCGATGAGTGTCGCATATGCCTTCAACCAGACAATCGTCGGAGACGTGTTTGGAGGCACCCTGGTCAGGCTGAACGTCTTAGACACACTGTCCAGCGAGTGCAGCAAGGTGGTGGTTCCCTGATGTTTTGGGGTGGCATTATGTGGGGCCGACGTACGCCACTGGTGGTCATGGAAGGCTCCGAAACGGCTTTACGATACCTGAATGACATCCTCCGACCCATAGTGCAACCATATCGGCAGAATATTGGAGAGGCATTTGTCTTCATGGACGACAATTCTCGACCTCATCGTGCACATCTTGTGAATGCGTTCCTTCAAGATAACGACATCGCTCGACTACAGTGGCCAGCATGTTCGCCAGACATGAACCCTATCGAACATGCCTGGGATATGTTGAAAAGGGCTGTTTATGGACGTCTTGACCCACCAACCACTCTGAGAGATTTACGCCGAATTGTCGTTGAGGAGTGGGACAATTTGGACCAACAGTGTCTTGATGAACTTGTGGATAGTATGCCACGGCGAATACAGGCATGCATCAATGCAAGAGGACGTGCTACTGGGTATTAGAGGTAGTGGTGTGTACTGCAATCTGGACCACAAATGCTGAAAGTCTAGCTGTATGATGGTACAACATGCAATGTGTGGGTCTCATGAGCAATAAAACGAGCTGAAATGTTGTTTGTGTTGATCTCTATTCCCTTTGTATTTAACGGTTCCGGAACTCTTGGAACCGAGGTGAAGCAAAACTTTTTTTGATGTGTGTATCTTCACAAGTGATTATGCTACGACGACATCTGTTGGCTTGAGACACTATGCACGTCACGTATTATTCTTTGAGCCCCAACTTATTGCATTCTGTCATAATTGTGAATGTTGATCATCCCCTTCTGGCAAACCTGTGTACCGGCCGTATTGAGATGAGGAGCGATTCAAATATTCTGTGACATGTTTGCGCCCAGGAGCCAGATGACCTGTCCGGCTGCAACATGCAAGCACAGGGTGGATTGGCCTTTCGTTTCGACATTGGTTCTTAGAGGTGTATGAGGGGGAACTGGCTTACTGCGCAACAGCACGGGTCTCCTAGTCATAATATATATTATTATTATTAGTATTATTATTTTATTTTTTATTTTTTTAGGGGAAGAAATGCATTTACACACAGAGTGTTGGGCTCCTGCTCCTGAGTAGCAGACTATCGACTTAAACTCCCCCGTTACTTCTGAACACTAGCCTGGAACCGTAAATCTCATTACTTCAGGCTAGAGTCATTTTATATTTGCCCGTAGGGCTCTCCTCCTTAGTGAATTATCTTCAGTGGCGATCCAGATCCATCTTCTTTGTTCGGAGGATATCTTCAACAAAACTGTCTACAAGTTTCCAATGTTCTTCATTTTGTATCATCACCACAACAATATTGTCCGGAGATATCTCTACATCAATTTGATCTTGAAGAGACTGCCTATTTTGGACCCAGCGTCCACAAGAGAAGAAGGTGTGATTAGCACTATCTACCTCATTAACACAGTAGATACAATCTGGTGAATCCACTTTCCCCATCTTCTTAAGATAAGAACAGAAGTACCCATGGCCAGTCAATAATAATAATAATTAAAAAAAAAAATAATAATAATAATAATAATAATAATAATAATAATGTGATCTGTGAAACATAGAAATGGCTTTATGCTAGGGTGACGATACGTCCCATTTTAGAATCATGTCCCGACCCACCCGTGGTTTATATCAAAAGAGGCAATTGTTATTTTTAATTATTATCTATTATATAATAGGCTAAGTTCATCCGACAAAATCTCAAGCTCCTGAACCAGAAGGAGTTAGAAGGTGTGTTTTGTGCCAAAATAATCAAAATTATCTCAAAAGTACAGGAAAAATCCTGCATTTCTTGAAAGGTCGACGGAAATATATTTATTTGTGTAAAAAGAGTGTTTAAACAAATAAAAAAGACGATAGTCCCTGGCAGAACTGTAGGGCCGGGCGGGTAGTCTGTACACATGGGGCACACACAACACATTGTGCATTGAAAAGAATATTCTAACGGAATTACCCTCAGCCGAGTGACTAATTGTACTCTGATTTTATAAGTATCGACAATTTGTTTAAAAAGTGCGTTTAATCAAATAGGAATAATTAAGGAAGCCCACGAAACAGTAATGATGATGATGATGATAATTGTTGTTTTAAGGGGCCTAACATCTAGGTTATCGATCCCTAATGGTTTGGGTGTTCGTGAAAGATGAGATGAGAATGAAAACTATAACTAATACTAACTACAAACTTACATACTAGAAGAAGAAATGGTAAACAAATAAAGGATAAGGCAAATAAAGGACAGGAAGAAAAGAAATGCCCTCAACCCTCGAAGAATGAGGATTGAGGGACTTGGAAGGAAGGAGAGCCATGAAAGGCAGATAGGAAAGGGAAAGAGGAGAGGGCACGCCCCAAAGTCAGAGGAAAAAGGGGGAAAAACGGACCCAGCTCAGGAATCCCTCGGGATCGCCAACTCCCGAACTCACCAGCCGTGAGCCCCTGAGGGTGTAGCAATATCCAGGGTGCCCCAGAAGTGGTGGGGCTACATACACCCTGCCTCCTTGAGGGCCTTGAGCAGAAGGCAGGAGACAATATGAAAAGAATAAGAAGGCTGACCCCTCGAAGAATGGGGGTATCAGAAAAGTTGAGACAGGGGCCAATTAAGGCGGGAAAGTGAATGACACCCTAGGCCTTGGATACCCTAATACCGTTGGGGTCGGAAGAGAACAAGAGTTGACCAAGAGATGTCAACAGGAAAGAAGACGGAGAGGAGCCCAGCACAAGTAAGTGGAAGCAATGCTGGGCTCAACTGGGGTCCCGTGGTCGCCAACCCACGTCCCACAAGATGTGAGCCCCTGAGATGGGGGTGGGGGAAGTAAAGCCAGGTGGGTAGTTAATGAACATGCGAGATTTCTCGCATAGGTCCCCTAGTTATTATTACACACACACAGGTTGGAAAACTGCAGAACGGCAAAGAAACTAATCAAGATTATAACAAAGAGTTAATGCGTCGCGGAATGGCTGACAGAGGTCCAGAGGGACCTACAACAGATCGACATATAAAATCTCGAGGACTGCATCGAGTGCCGGAATAAAATCACAAATGCTAAGTTTGAGCAAAGAACATCACGACGACCTGAAAAAAAAAAAGTGTATAGCAGAGAGGAAGAAGGAGCATTCCGAGAGGATGAAGAGGTTTTGGGGAGAAAAGAAGGAAAATTTCCGAAGATGAAATAATGAATTCAAGTTCAATCGCTCTCTTAAAGGGGAACAATCGATTAAATAAATAATAATAATTATTATTATTTCGACGGTCCATCAGGCTTCGGCAGCCGGCACAGTTCATATTCTCGCCACTAGATGGGGGCTTCATTCATTCCATTCCTGACCCGGTCGGAGACTGGAAGCAGGCTGTGGATTTTCATTTTAGCCTATTTTTAATTTTGAAAAAAAAAAAGGCTTATTAGATCACCTTTTGTCCGTGTGTGTGTTTGTGTGTGAGAGAGAGAGGTGTGTGTGTGTCCCCTGATAACGTCTAAACGACTGGATCGATTTCAATGAAACACAGTAAGTTCATAGCACTACTCTGGACGACCCCGACGGTGCTCTTCAAATTTTCTTACGTCGCACCAATCCAATATGGCGGCTGTGCGAAATATTTCACCAGCATTCAATATCTCCGAAACTATTCCCGATATCACCCTGGAATTTTTTACGGTGATAAAGGAAAATACTAGAAGTTCACCTATATGGCTTTTAAAAAACTGGTAACTACAAAACCAACATGGCGGCCACGCGAATTTGCGACATTTAAATAGACGTTTATCGCGATTTAACCAACCAACCGCAATAAATCAGTATAGGTTTATACACATTGTAATGCACCGACATGTAACTTCGTTCAATTGTTTTCATAACCACAAGATGGCGGATGTGCGAAATATTTCACCGGCATTCTATATCTCTGAAACTATTAGCGGTATCACCCTGAAATTTTGTACGGAGATAAAAGGCACTACTGGAAGTTCATCTATAAGACTTTCAAAAACCGGTTAACTACAAAACGAACATGGCGGCCAAGCGAATTTGAAAATTTTAAATAGACCTTTCTCACGATTTAATGTTCCAAACGCAATGAAATCTGGTACAGGAAATTTTTATACACATTGCAATGCACTGGTATCTAATTTAGTTCAATTGTTTACATAACCTCAAGATGGCGGCAGTGCGAAATTTTATAATTAAGTGTTTATTTATTGTGTCGTAATCATGCGATTGAAGTGAAAGTTTGAATAATGAACCTACGCAATAATTTTCCTTTAATGGTACATGATTCTATGGCCTATACATCTAACAATCCAACATGGCGACCATCCGAAATATTTAGACGGCTCTGAATATCAACGATTCTATTATAGCAATCAAACTGAATTTTTTATGTTCATATGGGCTATGAACTTAAGTTCACCTATAGGACTTTAAATAACCTGGTGATCACAAATCCAACATGGCGTCGACGCGAATTATACATATTCACATGGACGTTTCTCGCAATTTAACCATCCGAGTGCAGTGAAACTTGGTACAGTAAATTTTTATACGAATGTTAATCTACTGGCATCTAATTTATTTCAATTGTTTCCATAACCACAAGATAGCAGCTGTGCGAAATTTTAAAATCTCCTTGTTACTTCTTGTGTCCTAATCATGCGATTGAAGTTTGAATGCTACACGTACACAATAATCTTCATGTACCAGTACATAACTCTAGGACCTTCATATATAAAATCCAACATGGCGACCATCCGAAATATTAAGTCGGTTCTTAATATCTATGAATCTATTACAGCAATCAAACTGAAATTTTGTATGTTGATAGTGGCAGTTAACATAAGTAGGATATATGAAAATAGGCTGTATAGTTCTTCACGAAACTACTTGTTCATTATTAATTCTTCGAAGCCTCCGTGGCTTAGGCGGCAGCACGCCAGCCTCTCATCGCTGGGTCCGTGGTTCAATTCCCAGTCACTCCATGTGAGATTTGTGCTGGACAAAGCGGAGGCAGACAGGTTTTTCTCCGGGTACTCCGGTTTTTCCTGTCACAAATTTCATTCCAGCAACACTCTCCACAGTCATTTCATTTCATCTGTCATTCATTTAATCATTGCCCCAGGGGAGTGCGACATGCTTCGGCATCCGGCACAGTTCATATCTTCGCCACTAGATGGGGGCTTCATTCATTCCATTCCCTTACCCGGTCGGTCGACTAGAAGCAGGCCGTGGATTTTCATTTTTTCATTATTATTTTTATTATTTCGTGTGTGCCACGTTAATTAGACTTAAGACTCCTTACGGGCTTCGAAATTTGCCCAATATTGCCCCATTCATTCACATATCCGCCTCTCTTCCGTACATGGTGGTTGGGTCCAGAATTTAACTTGAGTCGTAATTTGAAGGCCTCCCTATTGCTGACTTCCGTTCTCTGTATTGCCATTTCTTCCAGATATTCCTTTAGTTCGTAATAGCAGTGATCTATTCTGTAGATGTGTCCGAAGAACCAGGTTCTCCTCTTCCGGTTGGTGACAGATTTTATTCCGTCCTCATGTAGAGATCTTCGTTTCCTTTCTTTAAGTATGAACCATCCTCTGTGTTATCCCTCGCCCAGTTTAATCGGGCACATTAATGTGTTGACCGACTGAAAATCAATTCCATTACTAGAGGAAATATGATAGGAGTTTGTTTTGGTGTCCCTTGGTAAATTATTTTTAGTCTACTTTCTATTTTTGCAAAAAATGAGATCCATGCAGGCTAAAAGTTATCAGACTGTTTGTGTGAATACGTGTATCTGTCCGCCCCCTCCCCCCCTTAACAATTCAAATTTGGTACAGAGGTAACTCTAGCAAAGAGCACGTCAGTGTCATAATTTATATTGCCGTCATCTTTACCAAAACTTAATGGCGGCCACTCAAATGGTCAAAACGAAAAATTAAATTACGGCCAAACTAATCGTCGGATCTAAACATACCTTCGTATGGGACGCGTCTTGCTCGCAAACGACAAGGTCATCAGCCGTACCATTTCCGGATGATGGCCGTGTAAATTATGCAACCTTTATAATCGATGACTTGGGAACCACCAGTTCCGATTATCGAACCGAGGATGATTTAAACTGTTCTAAAGGACGTAGCCCGTTCCAAATTAAAAGTTTATATCATAATATTATACTGCAGAAATGACTTTAAAAAGCTGAGACGTCTCGGTTACGAGACAAGATGGCAGCTGATTTCTCGTTCTGAACTATATTTCACTAATATGAGAATGTTGCATTTAATATAGCCTACTGATAGAAATAATATAAACTTTGTATGAAATTAATTATAAGTATACTCCAGTGAAGAAATCGTTTCGTCCGAGTCATTATTTGCTAAGACGTTGTATGTAAATCGATTGATAACGTTTGATCTGGGTGGACAAGTTTGGCTCTGTAGTCAGAGCTTTGGTCTTTCACCCACACGGACGGGGTTCAAAACCTATCAGAGTTGTATTATTTTGCTTGATTTTTTATATATTGTTTTTAAGTACTGAGACGTTATAAAATTGAGCGTTATGTTGTGCCTTTTGCAATGGAAAATATATATTTAATTAACACAAAGTTCTCCACAGGATCTGCACGAGTGACATCTACTAGCAACCGGTTGAACGATACGTTTGCTAACCACGGCCTACTAGATGAGAGCTGCGCTCTATACCGGCCTTGACATTCCCAGTTAGTGAACCCATGCAAACGGTGTAATTTTAAAAATAATCCTCTTGTTGCCGATACAGCACACTCGCATAGGCGCGATTTAAAATTAGCTGTGCATTAGGTTTATTAAATGTGTTTCTCCCAGTGATGCGTTTAGACCAACAAAGTTCTCTTTCAGTTTCAATTATTGTAAGTAGTCGGTATTTATAAACTGAATTCCTACGTTGTTTGGAGTGTTTGCTGATGACATTGTAAAATGCTGGGGTAAATTACGAACTATGGTTTGAACGCCACGTCTCAAATCCAGTATGTCATTTTGCACTTCGAATAGGAAGAAAATAGGAGGTGATAAGGACAAAGAGTTATAACTAGGGCCCGGATGTTGATGCTGTAAAAAAGTTTTAAAAATGCACTTAACATTTTCAAAAATGTCTGTAATAAATGACCTAAAAATTGTAAAAATGCACTATAAAATGGAGAAAATGATCTTATAATAATTATCTCACCGATATTTCAAAAATTCGAAAAAAAATCACTATAAAATAGAGAAAATGATCTTATAATAATAAACTCACCAATATTTCAAACTCAAACTGAAAAGTCATTCAAAATAGATTTCTATCACTTAACAAAAGGTTCATGTTAACTTTAGTCTGAGTTGCACTGCACTACGAATGTTATTCTGATGTTGTCAAATGTAAATGATCTGCGGTTATCAGCCAACAAGCTTTTATATCTCGAAAAGCTGCGTTCAACATCAACTGATGTGATCGGAGCGTACTTGAAGTGAGGAAGGTCGTTTGCTGCTAAATCCTTCTCAATCCCATCCATGTAGTAGTTTTCACCAGAGAGAATGTCTGAGATTTTGTATAATGTTTTATACCCGATGTTTTTGTCCAGCACTATTTTCAGTTTTGATGCAATACCCGCAGCAATTTCGCCACGATTGTTGCTAAGACTAGTTTCCACCCGTTTGATTAAGGAAATGGAATCAATATTTCAATATTATCTTGTATCAGCTACTAGCTTCTTCTTAACTCTGAGAGACGTAACTCCCTCATATAAAGCTGTGACATACTTAAATTGGAAAAAGATGATCTTAAAAGGCCTATTTCTCTAAAATAAGACCCAAAAAATCTACCAAACTTAAGAAAATGCTCTTAAAATGGAAAAATAGCAAAAAATGCAAAAAGATGCAAAATAAAAATGACATATTTGAAGACGGGGTGGCCCGTCCGGAGTTTCTATGTACTTCAGCATTGTTTTAGACAGTTCAGTAAAATGATGACATGTCATCAACATCCGGGCCCAGTTATAACTATACCTATTCATTTAGAAGAAAGTAGGCTATATCTTGTTCTATACTAGTAGCCTACTTTCTTGGCAGCCAGACTATCCCATAATCTCCTGGCTACAATTCATTAACATACTTCATCTCAAGTATGTAGGAGTTAAATGAAGTGGCTCATCCAGTTAGCACTGGGGAATACTTATAGAGAGAGAGAGACGTCTTGAAAAATTGAACACTCATACGACGTGGACAGCCCTCAGTAACGCACGGATTTTTAAGTGGCTTAAGTAAACGGAATTTGTTGAAAACGTGAACAGATGTGCTCTTAAACATACAGCTCCGCGCGGACTTGGGCTGAAGGTACCAGGCTGTTTTCAGGCATATTTCGAGCCCTTTATATCATGTAAATATTAGGGCTCACGATCAGAAACGGTTTTGTGATGTCCCGATTAAACGATTAAAGCCGTCTCATAGAAAACTTTTCTTAAATTAATATTTTTTCTAAAAACGTTCAAACGTTTTCTAAAAATAAACGTTCTGTAAAGAAACGTTTTCTAACACGTTTAGACATTTAAAAAAAGCATTTACCGTACCAAGTTTCACTTCATTCGGATGGTTAAATCGCGACAAACGTCCATTTAAATTATTAAGTTTCGCATCGCTGCCATGTTGGATTTGTGCTCATCAGGTTATTAAAAGTTCCATAGATGAACTAATGTTACTAGCCCGTATCGATATACAAAATTTCAGTTTGATTGCTGTCATTGATTAGTAGATATTGAGAACCAGCTAAATATTTCGGATGGTCACCATGTTGGATTTTTATTATGTAGGCCATAGATTTATGTACTGTTAGTTGACGATTATTCCGCAGGTTCATTAATCAATCCTTGACTTCGATCGCATGATTCGACACAAGATATAAAAACTTAATTTAACATTTTACATAGCTTGCCATCTTGAGGTTATCTAAGCAATTGAACTAAGTTAGATGCCAGTGCATTACAATGTGCATGAACATTTTCTGTACCAAATTTCTCTGCGTTCGAATGGTTAAATCGCGATAAATGTCTATTTAAATGTTTGAAATTCACTTGGCCGCCATGTTTGTTTTGAATTTAACAGGTTTCTGAAAGTCACGTAGGTGAACTTCCAATAGTGCCCTTTATCATCGTACAAAATGTTGGGGTGATATCGGTAGTAGTTTCGGAGATATAAAATGCTGGTGAAATATTTTGCACGGAGGTTTGACGGTTACGGTCGGGGTTGGACGAAATAGTTGTGTGTATTTACCGAGTTTCCTTGAAATCGCTCCAGCCGTTTAGATTTTATTAGGGACATACATACACACACACATACGCACACACACACGGACAAAATGTGATCTCATAAGCCTTTTTTATAAGAAAATAGGCTAAAAATGGAACACATTAAAGTCTAAAGAAACACATTTAAGCGAAAGCTGGTATAAAATCGATTTCGGCCTATCTTTAAAATTATAAAGGGGTTTTAAGAAAATGTTTCTTTAGGAAACGATTAATTAAAAAGAGTTTTATCGTTTACTGAGGCAATCGTTTGTAACTTTCCGGTCTGGCAATTAGTCTGACAATTTAGCTACCTGAACTGGAGTTTTTAATGGATTTTCAAACAATTTACTCATGAGTGGTTCAAGGTAAATCCTTGCTCTCTTTTGCAGTAATTTCATTGTACTTGATGCGTTTGTAAGGTAAAATAACCAATACCAAGTAGCTTATAAAGATAATAGCGGAAACTCTGCCGTAAAAGCATGCGCTTGTCTTGAGACAACGATCACAGTAGCATCTCTTGGTGTGAGTTGACAGCATCACTCATCTTGCCGCCCACAGCTAGCATGTTTCAATGTGCACCAACCAAAATTGCTTTGTGATGTTAACATTTGTCATAGCTTGATATTTAAGCATTAAGTAATTTAAAGAGTAGGGTTAAAGGAAATGAAGAATACTAGATTAAGTACAGTTTATCTAACATTCGAAACATTAAGTTCCGTGACGAACTAAAGAGCCTACTTTTCATGCCAATGATTATTCTACAGTATATGAACCTATCTTCTTCTTCTTCTTCTTTTGAGACCACAAAGGATCACTTTACCCAACCATTAGTTCGTCGACTTGTAGGGACTGTACGAGCCTTGCGGTCCTCCCAGTACTTCTTCATGCGTATTGATCGTCTTGCCCGTTCTTCGGCGGAAAATATTCTTGTAGGAATTTTCTTCTTTGTGAGTGGAAAATGAAACGTCATATTTTTAAGTGCTGTAGTTAAACTTTTCTTATTTGCAGCATCTTCTGTTGTTAGGCCAATTTATTTTAAGTCCTCTCTGATTTCTTTCAACCATCGGCATCCAGTTGTTGTGTTTTTTGAAGCAAGATTGTACTGCTCTAGTTGTTTTAGAAGACGTGAATCTGGCATTCTCATGATGTGCCCAAAGAATCCTAGTCTTTTCTTTCGCATGGTATCAGTAATGGGTTCTAGGTTGTAATAGACCATATTGTTAGGTATTATTCGCCATTGCCCATCTTTTTTATATCCTTTATTGATACAAGTTCTTCCAATTCGCCTTTCAATCTTCTGTAATCTGTCGGTTTTAGAATGTTCATTAAGATGGAATAATGTTTCTGCTGCATATGTGGCTTCCGGTTTTATGACTGTATTGTAATGTTTAATTTTTGCATTAATTGATAGCATTTCTTTTTGTAAGTTTCCCATGTTAATTTTTGTGCCCTAGATAACTTGTTGGTTCTTATTTGAATTGACGCTTTCTCATTTAAATTGTTTGTTATTAGCTCTCCTAGATATTTGAATCGTGTTACAATTTTAATTTTTGTATCATTAATTTGTATTTCCTTTAATGGTGTTGGTTTTTGTGGCATGATTTCTGTTTTTTCGAATGATATCTTAAGGCCAATTAGGTAGATTTCATTAGAAAGCTAACTATTGCAATGGGTACCATGTTTCGACTTCCGGAAAATTTCGACATATCTTCGCGTTTTACATCCCCCAGACCCCAAAACCACCGTCAGTTCAAAAGTTTATACATAATTTATGTATATATGTATGTATGTATCTATCTATATATATATATATATATATATATATATATATATCAGTTTCTTGTGGACACGATAACTGCCGTAATTTTGTACCAATCACTTTGAATTTTTTACATAATATGTATCCCTATAAAATCTCGGTCGAGTTCGTTAATGGGCAAAATCAGTCGAAGGGGGTGAAAATGGGGGACTTTTTTCGAAAAAAAGAAATTTCGCTTTAACTCTCTTAATACGTGAAATATCGAATCCATTCAAAGTTCATAATATGTGTCGGATAAGTGCCAAAAATTTATGTCAAATAAGTTTTTTGATAGCACCAACCATTGACCAAAGGGGTGGAAAAAAGTTGGTTTTTCGGGAAACATTAATCATATCTCTCTTAATAGGCACAATATCAAAACCGTACAAAATGGAAAATATTTCCCTAATAATTACCTAAAACTTTTGTCTGAAAGAATTTTTGATATGACCCACCATTACGCCAAGGCATGAGAAAAATGATTTCGGAATTTTAAAAAATGCCAAGTGCCATCAGAGGTTACCATAACAACGCTTTTAAATTGATAAGGGATGATCTATCAGAGGTTGCCAAGACAACGCCATTGACGAGATCACATTCATTTTTAGCCTACTTTTCACACTTTTCAAAAATGAGGAAAAAGTAGACTTATAAGATATATCCGGGAAAATGTGTCTGTCCTTCTGTCTGTCTGGCTGTGTGTGTGTCCCCCCCCCCCCCCCTATCAACTCCTAAACGGCTGCAGCAATCGAAACCAAATTTAGTATGAGTAAAGATGTATACCGGAATATCTCAGGCCCATGTTTGAAAAAGATGCCAGTGCTACCAACTGCTAAAAAAACGCACTAGAAATTTGAGCTCCATGTTGGATATCTTGGAAGGTATACATGGGAGCTATTCTAAAATTGGCACACATGTAGATAATACTATTTCAGTTTAATTTCCAGGTGGCCATACATGACAGCGTTGCCAAAATAATTTTAAGCCTTCTGATAAGTCCAATTTTTAAATGCATATAACTTCTACACTATCAATTGGATTCCAACCAAATTTTGTATGTAATATGTGTACATAAGCATATATGACTGAGTGTATTCTTAAGAGCCACCGGGGCTGCCAACTGTTAATAATTGCTCTCTATTTTGTATCCAAATATATCAGAAAGTATGCAAGCCGACAGCTTTATACTATGCACACGTAAATTACCCGACATTTTACATTAATTTGGAGTAACTTATATACGTCAGTTCTACCAACATGATTCTAAGCCTGCTGATAGGACCAATTTTTAAATACATGTAACTTCTTTACCAACAAATTGATTTCATCCAAAATTGGCACAAAAATATATAATATTTCAGATTATTTCTGACCAGCACTCGCATGACATTGTTGTCAACATGCTTTTACGTGTACTAATAGATCCAATGTCTAAATCCATGTAACGTCCTTTGGACTTCAACCACATTTTGTATTCTGTACCTTAGGAGATGGAAGTAAGAATATATTCTGTCACCAGAGCTGCCAACTGTATTGCTCTATTAGGCTACATTATGCCTAGTATATCTTATTTCGAACTAATTAAGACATTTCGATATTACCCACTTAATTTCGTCATTATTCTAGATAGGTTCATATACTGTAGATTAATCTATGACATGAATCTTAATTTTAAGAAAAGTAGGCTCTTTAGTTCGTCACGGAAATTCTTGTTCCATCTGACTATGAGGGAAGCGGCTAACTGGTAGCATGCTGAACTTCTATGCCCAAGGTGCTGGTTCAAAGCCGGACAAAGTCGCCGGATTTTCTAAGAGCGCTAAAAATCCGTCAGCATGCTTTCCTTCGGAGGGGAAGTTACAACGTTCGTTGCAAGTTGCTGGTTGTGGTGGCATCTAGCAGCCAAGTTCACAGCTAGGTGTCGTTGACGTTAGTATTTGGTACAAAATTAGGTACTACTACTTAAAATTGACCGTCTGCAGACCTTATCTGAATTACAGACTAATACAGTCATCACAAATAACACCGTTTATCAGACAGATTCTACACACGCCCAATGTACACGGGGTTACATGACCACCTTGTCGCAGCCCCTAAACTGAGGAACCAACCAACATCCCTGCGGGAGATAAAATTTTGCGTGAAGAAGTAACAGACTGTTAGATAGTTACACATTAGTTCCAAACCTTGCATAAGGACAGTGTGATCACAAGTATAAAAATTAACCCCAAATGACAGGAAGGTTACCATCCCCATAAGACAGTAAAATGTTAAAAGTATGCATAGAAATACGAAAAAATGTTAACTAACCTCCAATTGTAAAATACTTTCTCGCAATAAATGAGGTCTGATCCTCCTACGAAAACCTGCATATTTTGCCTATTATAGCCTATCCCCTAGTTTGCCCGGTGAAATCTACCTCCGCCTTCCGGCGTGCCGAGAGGATTTTTTTTATTTGCAATTGTCTGAAGCTCTGATATCTGTGTTTTGACTTCCTCTAAATCTTTCGCCAATAATGCCAAGTCGTCTGCAAAACCAAGACAGTTTGTTTGAATTTTTCTCCCTATTTTTATATTTGGAGGGCATTTCATAGACCATTCTCGCATTACCATTTCCAATGCACAATTAAATAGTAATGGTGATAAGCCATCACCCTGTCGTAAACCGGTTGTGACCTCAAATGGGTCAGAGAATTCACATCTGAATTTAACTTTTGATTTGGTGCCTGTAAGAGTTAGTTTTATGAGATTTGTCAATTTGGGGTGTAATCCCATGTGTCTTAGAATTTTTAATAAATATTCTCTATGAATACAATCATATGCTTTTTTAAAGTCGATAAATGTTATCACCATATCTCTATTCCTTTTTCTATTATAATCCATTATCAATTTTAGGCTCATAATTTGATCTGGGCAACTTCTCCAGGGCCTGAAACCTCCTTGATATTCTCCTAATTCATTTTCAAGTTGTACTTTAATTCTATTGAGAAGAATTCGAGAAAAAAATATAGGTAACATCCAGGAGTGAAATCCCTCGGTAATTGTTAGAGTCAGTCTTATCCCCTTTTTTATGTAGTGGATGGATGATAGCTGATCTCCAATGTTCAGGGAATTTTCCTGTAATCCAGATGTTGACTAGTTGTTGGTGAAGAGCGATTTTTGCCGAATTTCCAGCATACTTCCAAATCTCTGCAAAAGTCTGGTCTTCTCCAGGGGCTTTGAAATTCTTCATCTCATTCAGTGCTATGTAAACGTCTTCTAATGTGGGCGGGTTAATGTTCTCCGGTGGTGTTGTTATTGGAGTGTCAACATCCAATTGGAGAGATTCTACGGGTTCTTCACAGTTTAGGAGTGTCTTAAAATATTTAGCCATAATTTGTGCATTATCCTGGTTGTTGTGGGCCAATTTACCATTTTCATCTTTTAACAATAAGGTAGGTGCTTCATATTTTTTCAGATGTTGTTTAAAGATTTTGTAATAATTCCGCGATTGTGAAATTTTGAATTCCTCTTCAATTGTTTGTAGGGTGTCAGTATGATATTGCCGTTTTATTCTTCATAAAGTTTTAGTTGTTTCTTTTCGTTGTGTAACTAAATTTTGAAAAGATGTTTCAGATTTTTGGTATTGGTGTAATAACCACGCTCATCACATTCATTATTCCACCATTGATATTTTTTCCGCGGGTTAATTGGAGCCAGGTCTTCTGCTATTCGTTGTAGGTTGTGAACCAAGTTTTCGAGTTTATCAGTTATTTTAATGTTTCCAGTTGCTTTTTGGTACTGTTCACTGTTGATTAACTGGATAGGATCTATTGTTCGTTTAGTTTTGGGGGTTTTCCTTTGTTGTCTCTTCTGGGGCGTGAGTTTAATTTTAATTTTGACTACGTAGTGATCAGAACCTGTGTCAATTTCGCGGAGGACTTTGACGTTATAGATCTCTTTATGGTGGTGTTTATCCATGCACACGTGGTCCAGTTGCCATTCTCCCTTAGTGTAATCAGGGTGTTTCCATGTTTTAAGTTTTTGAGGTTTTCGTTTAAAACATGTAGATTTTGAGATTAAGTTATGGTTTCGACACAGGTCAACTAGTCGCTCTCCATTTTTATTTGTTCTATTGTGTGCTGGCCATTTTCCGATGATGTCACGGTATTTTCTTTCTCTACCTAGCTGAGCGTTAAAGTCGCCAATTAATAATTTAACATGGTGTTTGGGGATGTTATATATGGTTTGATCCAGTAGGTCCCAAAATTCTTCTGTTTCTTCACGGTCTTTGGGGGAAGTGTTTTTATCATTAGTGTGAGCATGGGCATTTGTGATAGTATAAATCTTATTAGATGTGTTAAAGGTGAGTGTTGAGATTCGAGGAGATGGTGAGCGGAATTCTTGAACTGAATTTATAATTTTAAGGTTGATCAGAAATCCTGTTCCAAATTGTGGAACATTCTTCATGACTCTCTTCCCCGGTATACCCGTATATAGTCGATACCCTTGAGATTCCAAAGCATCCTGGTCAGTGTTCCTCAATTCCTGTAATCCCATGATAAGAATTTTGTGCTGATCCATTATGTCAGTGATCACCTTTAGCTTACCAGTTTGCATGAGGGAGTTCACATTATGTGTAGAGAAGTAAGTTATCTGCATTGGTTTGATTCTTGATCTCGTCTTATTCGCGTTTGTTGTACTGGGATGTTTCCGTGCCTCCGACATCACGGTATCTCGTAGGTTGCAGCCCACCGGATCCGAATGCTGCTTTCTCTGAACTCTAGGTTCAGCCAGTGGAGTATTCCTTGAAAGACTTTCCATGGTTGACTGTCACAGTAACACCGATGAGGGACTAGGTCCCGAGTTACCACTCTGGATGTGATCCAGAGAGGTGATAATAAGGCCGCTCCTCTGGAGTACAGACGCCTTGCGCAGCCGCCCCTAACCTGGAGAACAGACGCTGCATTTTCTACGCCGTTGACCACAAGTGGTTCATCCGCCTTTAGGGGAAGTTTCCCACCCCAAGGGCAAGAGAGTGCCCCAACCTCCACCAGTTCATCCGCCTCCCTAGAGAGCCGTTGACCGGGTAGAGGTGGACTCCTTATCCCGGGAGTCACTCGGTCGTCAGAGCCTCGTCAGTCTAAAGTAGGGTGCACCACGTGCAGGTGAGGATGACTTTTGTGTAGGTTCTACCCCTTACACCCCTATGAACCTATCTAGAATAATGAAGAAATTAAGTTGCTAATATCGAAATTTCTAATTATTTCGAAATACTGTATACCTTGCATAATGTAGCCTAATAGAGCACTACAGTTGGCAGCCCTGATGACTGAATATATTCTTAGTTCCATCTCTTAAGGTACAGAATACAAAATTTGGTTGAAGTCCAATGAATAGCATGGACGTTACATGCAGTTAAACATTGGATCTAACAGCGTGCGTAAAATCATGTTGGCAACAATGTCATGCATGTATTGGTCATAAATAATCTGAAATAATATGATCTATTGTTGTGACAATTTTGAATGAAATCCATTAGTTAGTATAGAAGTTACATGCATTTTAAAATTGGACCTATCAGCAGGCTTAGAATAATGTTGGCAGCACTGACGTATATTAGTTACTCCAAATGCATCTAGAATGCCAGGTACTATACGTGTGCAAAGTTTAGAGCTATTGGCTTGCATACTTTCTGATATATTGGTATTTGGATAAAATAAATTAGGAGCATTTATTAACAGTTGGCAGCCCTGGTGGGTCTTAAGAATACGCTCAGTCATAGCTGGTTATGTATGCATACAACATACGAAATTTGGTTGAATTCCAATTGATAGTGTAGAAGTTATGTGCATTTAAAAATTGGACCAATCAGCAGGCTTATAATCATTTTGGCAACACAGCGATGGATGGCCTCCTGGAAATTAAACTGCAATATTATTATCTATACGTATGCCAATTTTGAAATAGCTCCCATTCATACCTTCCAAGATATCCAACATGGAGCTCAAATTTCAATTGCGATTTTTTAGCAGTTGGTAGCACTGACATCATTTTCAAATATGACCGTGAGATATTCGGGTATAGACCTTTACTCCTACCAAATTTTGTTGTGATTGCTCCAGCCGTTTAGGAGTTGATAGGGGGGAGGGGGGGACACACACAGCCAGACAGACAGAAGGACAGACACACATTTGCCCGATCTCATAAGACTACATTTTCCTTATTTTTGCAAAATGTGAAAAGTAGGCTAAAAATATAGTAGATAATTCATGACGTAGTGTTGGTATGGGCTACCAAGTCTGGAATAGGCCCATACATACTCTATAAACACAATTCGTAAGCATTTACACTTATTGATATGTTACTTGTCGTTGTTAAACATTACCGGTACCTATATTTACATACGATTTTTAGAGAGCAATAGTCTTATTCGCAAATGCCTTCAGAAGATTTCAAACTATTTGCTAGCTAACAACGAAGTACAATTCCTACATACTCTCTTCAGTACGGCACGTTCATTCGTAAGTTAATATTGTTAACCATCTTCATTTCTTGCTACGGTGGGTGAGTGGTTATCGTATCGAACTACCAACCCAAGCTTGCAGGTTCGCTCCTGGTCATGCTAAGTTATTTTTGCAAGGCGAAAAAGATCACGGTACTCATGTTATACGTTGTCTGGCCCTGTTGTTGGCATGTTAAAGAACCCTTTGAATTCAGTAGGCCATGTTCATAGTGGCAAAATTACTCTCGGGATTTTCAGTCAACACAAAAAGTTCCTTCTATCTCTATTAGAAAGCACTATAGTGTCAAGGGCTTAGATATCTAACCTCCTTCACTTTCATAGCGGTCTATGGAGCGAAACAATTCGACATGCAAGCTGCCCTATGAGCGTCAATTAACAAAGCTTACACCCGGCACCCAAGGCCATACAATATTATTATTATTATTATTATTATTATTATTATTATTTTGACCCCATGCGTGCTTTCAATCAAAAATTGATGAAAATTATATCTGAATATTTTTGACGTTTTGTTTGACAGAACTTGAGCACATTCATTAGGGAAAAGCGTTTTGCTTGATTGATACCTTTTCATTTGCTCATTATAGCTGAATGATGCCCGAGCTATTTTACGCTCATATTCCAGTTCACTGCGCCGGCCCCGTAGTGTAAGGGTAGCGCGCCTGCCTCTCAACCAGAGGCCCCGGATTCGATTCCCGGCTCCGTCAGGGATTTTAGAAACTGACGTAAGGGCTGGAACGGGGTGCACTCAGCCTCGTGAGGACAATTGAGTAGCTGTCTGACAGTGAGGCAGCGCCCCGGTCACGAAAACCAAGATTAACGACCGAGGGGATCCGATGCGCTGACCACGTGTCACCCCAATATCTGCAGGCCAAATAGCTGGGCAGCGGTCACTAGGTAGGCCTAGGCCCTTCATGGGCTGTAGTGCCACGGGGGGGGTATTCCAGTTCACTGCAGGCCCAACCGAAACACAACAAAACTTACCCTTGTCATAAGCTGTTTGTCCGACAGTCATGTGCTTCATTGCGATCGTATTTTTAGAGCGCGAAGTATAAAGTACAGTAGGTTTTCATGTGTACTTACCACAGTGAGAATTGTTGTTGTTGTTGCTTATTTTAGGGGCTGTAACAGGACGGTCGTGTAGCCCCATGTACTTGGGTGTGTGCAATTTGTGTATTAACGTGTTTTATTTTGATTTATTTATTTAATCGTGTCAGAAGCAACATCAGTCTCAAGAAAAAGTAGATCATACATGGTATTTAGCTGGTACTATATACAATCTCATCAAAACAGTCAGTTTAACTATATACTACTATATGTTACTATGTGACCAGTATTTTGCCACATCACTTGCTTCAGGTGTTGCCTCCATCAAGTCCTTCATCGTGCACTTAGCAGGAGATAATCTGCATACAAGAAGGTGATCCAAGGTTTGTTCTTCCCCGCACTCGCACATGGTGGTGTCGGAAGTGTATCCCCATTTCTTCAAATTCACCTTGGACCTACCTACCCCACTTCGCAACCTGTTCAGTGTTCTCCACGAAACCCATCCATTGTCATGTTCCGGAGGTAAACTTTCATGAGGGATAATCCAGTCTTCAAGGTCTTTATCTCTCCTTTTCCATGATGTTAATCTAATTTTTCCGGGCGGTTCCGTGAGGCTTTTTGCTGAATGGAGGAAGCTTTTCCTTGACTTGAGCCTTTGATTTGATGTACCCATATAGAGGATGGTTTTCTGAGTTGTCTGCCTTTGTTCTTTCAACTCTGGCTGCCACTTCACGTCTGATATCTAGTGGGGAGATTCCGGCTAAGCAGTAAATTGTTTATGTTGGCGTAGGTCTTAGGCAACCGATGATAAGTCGGCAGGTGTCGTTCAGAGCGATGTCTACTTGCTTCGAGTGACTAGATGTATACCATACAGGGCATGCATATTCTGCAATGGAGTAGCATAGAGCCAAGGCAGTTGTTCTAAGCGTGCTAAGTTGTGTCCCCCATCCAGTACCAGAGAGTTTACGTAGGATATTGTTTCTTGCCGATACTTTCTGTTTCGTTTTCAGGCAGTGGGCTCTATAGGTAAGAGTTCGATCTAGAGTAACCCCTAGATATTTAGGGGTGGGGGAGTGCTCAAGTTGAATTCATTCCCACAACACATTTAGTTGTCTAGTTGTTATTGTGATGGTTGTACTAGTAAGTGTATTTGTAAACTGGAGGGACAATGTAAGAATAATAATTGTATTTTGTTGTTAGCTAGCAAATAGGTTATGTTGCAAACCTCATAATGGCAAGAAAACAATTAATTAATTGTATGTATAGATAGTTACCGGCCGTGACCTTACATTAGGAATCATCCCAGATTATGCCTGGAGTAGAAGTGGGAAACCACGGAAAACCGCTTCCAGGATGACTGAGGTGGGAATCAAACTCTACTCTTCTCAGTTTTGCCTCACGAGGCTGAGTGTACCCCGTTCCAGCCCCCAAACCAGAATTTAAATTCCTTGGCACAGCCGGGAATCGAACCCCGGATCTCCGCGATGACAGCCAAGAACTCTAGCCGCTACACCACGATTGGTCCGTAATGATGATACATCTTCATATTAATATAACAAGTTCTTGTTCCTGAAATCTTTCTCCACAAAGTGGCCTAAGCATACACCATGAGTTCTCTTTAAATGCTCTGGAACATTCCTTTTCAGTACGTCATCTACTTATTTCATCCATGCGGCTTCGGTGGCGTAGTTGGTAGCATGGGTTCAAACCCGGCCGAAGACGTCGGATTTTTTAAGAGCGTTAAAATCATTCAGTATGCCTTCCTTCGGAGGGGAAGTAACGCCGGCGGTCCCATGTCATAGATTTATGGCACGTAAAAGATCCTTCCACAGACTAAACTTGTGTGAAGCTAAATTTCTAAGTTAATTTCGTGGGAGCGCTCTGTCAAATTTTCAACGTTCACCACTAGGTATCAGTGGCATCTGGTACCGAAAGTTGGAACTACTTGAAATTGAACGGAACTTGTAGCTCACCCTATGGGTGCTCGTTTGAAGCAGATACAGCCTCTGACGAGCTGAACATGTCCTCGGATACTCCCGGCACTAAAAGCCATACGATAAATAAATACATTTCAGCCATTAAGGCCTATGGTAAAAAATACTCCTAGTACCAACCATTACAACTGGATAATTAAATCATCTATAGGTCGATATGTCTTACAATGCTTCGCTGTAAATCAGCTAATCCTTTCAAATGAAGCCTACACTACATTTCCAACTCATATCGCAACAAGGTGCTGGGGAGCACTGTCGCTCGTTTTGGCGAGGAGTTTTCGCTATTAGACTATCTTAATAAGCTATTTGCCAATATAATCACTTATGCCTCTCCAGCATTAATAAACTACAAATAACAAAAAATTGGCGTTTAAGATATAGCCTATACCGAACTTGAAAGCAATCGATACCAATAGTCTACCGTTGTATGAAATTTACGTACATTTTTGTAGACTTTAGAAATTAATGTATAATCGTTATAAAGGGATAAAATAAAATACAACATTATAATAATTAATATGCAGAAATATCTCCCTCTCAGAAACGCTCCGTCTTTAATAGCCCGTCATATTACAAATCATAGAGGTTGGATTGGATTCTACTGACTGAACTTCGGCTAGACGAAATTATTCTCTGTCGATCTCTCATTAATGCTGCCATCTACTGGATGTTTTTTGTAACCGAGACATCCGGTAACATTCCTGAACGGACAAAATGGGAGTATTAGGACGGCTGCACAGAAAAAAAACCTTTTGTTCCAAAAACTGTGCTATGGTTGGCTTTTTGTAAATCGTTAGAAAAGCACAAAAAAAGCTTAACTCTGAATTTTAGAATAATTTGCACGATCATTATGTCGGAAAACTCAAAGAAACATTGAAAAGCGTTTTTCTCTGAATCGACGTATTTTAAAGAAAAGTCTTTTAAACAAAAAATGTATAGGACATTGTCACCTACAATTCGTCTCATTGAGGTCATGTCATACGTTTTGAAATGCAGAAGCTAGGTGGCGCCAAGGTTTCCAAAAAAGTGTTTTTTCAGTTTTTGTCCTAGAAAAAATGTTTTGTTCACAAAAAAAAAGTGAATCAGAAATTTGTTCCCCATCAAAATTGTCTACAACATTTATTGAAACATTTTTTTCCTCCGCCTTACCGTTCCAAGGTTATAGTCTGCCGAAGTGTGAAAATTATACTATACAGGTGGCACAAAGGTTAATATGTACAGTTATGATTGATACGTTGCGATTGAAATAGATATGATTGTTTGAGCTAATTAACAAACACAGCCCGCGTCCTGTTTGACCGAGCCTTAGGCAGCTGTCCGACACCGGTCCCTGTCTAAATTATGCCCACCGCTCTCTCCGCAGTAACGATAGTAGCCTTGACTACGCAGCGTTGCATTTACTGCGCTATAACTTTGGAACGGTAAGTCGGAGGAAACAAACGTTTAAATAAATGTTTCAGATAATTTAGAGGGGAATAAATTTCTGATTCACTCTTTTGTGAAATAACTATTTTTTCAAGGACAAAAGTGAAAAAACACTTTTTTGGAAACTTTGGCGCCCCGTAGCTTCTGCATTTCAAAACGTATGACATGACCTCAATGAGACGAATTGTATGTAGGTGACAATGTCCTCTACATTTTTTGTTTAAAAACCTTTTCTTTAAAATACTTCGATTCAGAGAAAAACGCTTTTCAATGTTTTTTTGAGTTTTCCGACAAAACGATCGTGCAAATTATTCTAAAATTTAGAGTTAAGCTATTTTTGTGCTTTTCTAACGATTTACAAAAAGCCAACCATAGCACAGTTTTTGGAACAAATCCATTCCAGCTGTACTGTACTATATATAGCTAAAGCCCTGTGCGGATGCGGATATCCGCAGATAAACCCGCGGATATCCGCAACATTTTTCGCCATGCGGATATAGTTTGCATGACTTTGCGGATAGCGGATAAGCTGCGGATAATGTTTGGAGTAAATTTGCGGATAGTTTTTGGAATACAATCTGAACTTATTGAATATCATGGGGAAAGTTGGGTAATTGTGCGCAGCGGGTAATCGTGCGCATCTATATTTTTCGAGTTAGTAGTACAACTAGCAACTCAGTTCCCTGCTACCCTTAAGCTGTCATCGTACCTATCAGATAGGGACAGTCAGCATGATGCCAGTCGCTATGTGATAACCGTGTGGCTTGGATGAAGAAACTTTACACGTTGCATGTAATTTTCTGTAGCCAGCAAATGAGAAGGTAAGCCTACAGTTGTGATTCAATTATTTAAAATTAAATGTAGTTTTAAATGCCAGTGTTTACAGTGGTTTTGCATGTATTTGTTTTTCAATATAATAGATTAGTTTACCGGTATTCCGTGAGTTACGTTTTAAAATCAGAGTAGGGTAATGGTGCGCACAATTCCCCCACTCTTCCTTACTAGGACCCGGATGTTTATGGCATATCATATTTTTCCGTTATGTTTTTTTTTTTCATGACAAATGTAAGATGATGATTTAAGCTAATCTCATTCAAATGATGTCATCAAGCACAATTAACACTCCAAACTGAAAGGGTTGCAATTCTGGCTGCATAACATTCATTTTAAACATAGCACATGGCACGCAGTACATAGCCTAAGAGTTCGATTTTCAGCTCAAATGTCTAAAAGATAAAGTATAAAGCAACTCATTGAAAATATGATTGTAATGCCAGTAGATTCGGATAACAAACTTGTGGATAAAAGTCGCGTGGATGCGGGGCGGATGCGGATAAAAGTCGTGCGGATGCGGGGCGGATGCGGATAACAGCCGTGCGGATGCGGGGGGATGCCGATAACGTTTCATCTATCCGCGCAGGGCTCTATAGCCCGCACGGCCCGCACTAAGTCCGTATTAAACTGTATTAAATGTTACTCAAGGAAACGTTTAATTAAACGTTTTATATATTTATTTATCGCAGCCAATGGCCATACAAGAAAAGAATGTCTTAAAAATGAAAAGCCTCTTTTCGGTTGCATAGTTGTCATACTTTTTGCACACAATGTGCATTATTGTTTAGCGTAATCACACAATGACTTTGATTTATTTTTGCAAAATTGCAAGTGGTATCTGTCACACCGAACATCACCCAGTTTACACACACACGAATCACAAGGTTCATGAAATCGTTTTTGGTGCAGACCGCATGATGGAAATCATGGCATGCAAACCTGGAGACAACATGTGTCAACTCGTAGTTAGTCTGGAGTCCAGTGCCTATCCATCATCGCGTCAGAGCTGTAAACGTTTTATGAAACGCGGTTAGTACATTATTCCAACTCTCTCTTTTTTTTGAGCGTATGGCTTTTAGCGCCGGGAGTGTCCGAGGACATGTTTGACTCGCCAGAGTTTGTAGCTGCTTCTATGCGGACACCCACGGGGTAACTTTTTATTTATTTATTTATTTATTTATTGGATGGCTTTTAGTGCCGGGAGTGTCCTAGGACATGTTCGGCTCGCCTGAGTCTGTAGCTGCTTCCAGCGGTCACCCTTAGGGTGAGCCACAAGTTCCGTTCAATTTCAAGTAGTTCCAACTTTCGCTACCAGACATCAATGATACGTAGTGGTGAACGTTGGAACTTTGATAGAGCGTTCCGACGAAATCTAACCTAACAATTTAGCTTCACACAAGTTTAGTCTGTGGAAGGATCTTTTACATGCCATAAATCTATGACATGGGACCTCCGGCTTCACTTCCCCTCCGAAGGAAGGCATACTGAAGGATTTTTAACGCTCTCTAACGTCCCACAAGGTGTATTGGCCACGTTCAAGTAGGAGCAACTTGAGCATACGCCCTAAAACCCGGACATGTCACCCTGCGACTTCAATCTGTTTAGTCCGTTAAAAAACATCTCGAGGGAAAACGTTTCCAATCGGACGACGAACTAAAGGACACCGTACAGGATTGGCTCCTGTCACAACCACAAGACTTCTGGGAACAGGGAATCCTGCGGCTAGTGAAGCAATGGGACACCTGTGCACAGGCCTGTGGTGATTACTTTTGAATAAAGAATAAATTGTACCCTTTTCATCTGAACACCCCTCGTATTTTGAGGTCAAGGTTCAAGCCGCAGGGCCATCCAGACAGCGCTCCCCGAGCACTAGTGCTCCGGCCGCGCTCTAAGCCGGTGCTTTTTTGTTAGGTAGTTTCAGAATTGGTGGGAGGAGCTTGGCTGGCTGAGCGCGCTGAAGTGTGCAGCCGATCCATCAGTTACTAGTCGAGTCCAATGCGCTTTGTTGACAGCGTGTAAGCAAATCAGTTTCGCAGTGGTCATGACTGAACAGCATACAAAATAAGGAGTGGTGAAGCAGCAGTCTTTAAAGCAGAATGGGAAATTTCATTTTTCTGTACAGCTTATAAAGGGCATGCCAAATGTTTAGTGTGCAAAAGAGATGTAATGTGTTAAAAAAGAACACAATTTGTTGTTGAATTTTCCTCTCTAATATGCTCACATTTCAGTTTGGAATAAATCACAATATTCTTTACTTAACCCTTTATAGGGCAAAAGACTGGGGGTATAAAATATTTGTGTATTTTTTCACATTTGTAATTGGGGGTGATAGATGAGTGGGAATATGCAACAATTTTATGGGTGTGAATTCTATTTTAGGAAATATGGGGTGGGAAATTATTATCCCACTGCCCACACCCGACGGTATGTTTTCTTAAATGAGCAATGGGGTAATAATCTCCTACCTCCAAATTATGATGATCCTGTATTTATCAGTCATTAATGAGGTTTATTTCACAGGATATAATATATAAAAACACCCATCACGCTCTCTAATTTAAAAAAATGTAACTCCCACGCAAAACAAGGTCAGTGACCTTGCCGAAAACTGCACAAAAAATATAAAAGTGATTTTGGAAGGTTAAAAGTTAGTATATTCGTATATAATTCAATAATTTGAAAATAGTATTTACTAAAAACCCAGAAAATTAATTTTAAAAATCTTGTATTCTATGGCAAACATCCTGAGCAGGATAATTATTTCCATTCTAGCTGAAATATGTTTACTCAAGTGACCAAAACCATTATTAACATTGTATTTCAGTTATATAGCAATGTTTACAAATCTCTTATCTTCAATAAAAAATACCTTCTTCTGTAAAACAATACATTTCTTTCACTCAACAAAATCGAACTGGCGAGCACGTGCACTGGGGAGACTACTGGGATACATTTTTCCCACCTTTGGTTTCTGATGACAGTATACATCAAATTAATGGGTTTTCAATATTTCTCTGCATCTAGCTTGTGGATGCATGTGGAACTGCTTGAAATGAAGGGGGTGGGAAGATTCTCTCCCTAACACCGTTCTATAAATACATGGTGGGACGATAGTATCCCAAAGACCTATAACACTTGTGTTCGTTTCCTGCACATTCCATACATCGGTGTACCATTCGATTTGTATATGCGGTATATTTGTTATGGCAAAACAGCCCTATTAATGTGTCAACAATCCCACAAGAGCCGCACGACTGTACGTACGTATCTGGTCAGCGTGGCCCGGTCATCGTCCGTCTCCTCGCTGCCACAGCGTAGTGGTGGCAGGGGAAGGAGCACTAGTCTGACTGCCCAGTGCTCCCCGAGCAGGGCCGCGCTCCCGGAGCGCAATGACTGGATGGCCCTGCTAGCGTATCTGGGGACGGCATTCCTCGCTGCTTGTTACTATCATTTGGAAACCTGCACAACGTGAAGTGCTATACATGTTCCACTTCATACGTGTTTACCTATTGAAGTTGATGAAGTGCCTCATCCTGTTTGTATTGGAGAGCACTTTCACCAAGTATTGAAGTATTGAGGTTGTCGGGACAAGCCAGTCCCACAACCTGGTTAGGCTTCAAGTGAAGTAAGATATTCTTTAGGAGAGACGATCAAAGCTGGACTGTCTTTACATAAGCCCTAATCAAAATTAAGGGGCCTCATTCACCGCGAGTGGGAGTTTTCACACACAGTTAACAATTAAATCATAGCTTCACTAATAAACATACAATTATGAGAAGTTAACAAAGTTATAGTCAATACATAGGGATTTTCTTTCATATATAAAAGCGAACAGTATACAAAATATTGCGTGAATTATTGATAGGGCAATATTTGTGATTTGTTAAACGTCATGAATCACAAAAAAAACACGATATAACAAGAAATACCCGTCTAAATGGAATTATTTTTCTTTCATATAAAGAAAACACACGAATACTGAGTATGAACCACCATTTATGTTAGACTATATTGTCAATAGTATGTTTTTTTAAATATTTAATATGCATATGCTGTCACTATATCACTTCCATATTTTTTAATAAAATACTTAGATATAATCATAATCATGATGATAGTCTAATAATAATAATAATAATAATAATATCGTATGCCCTCGGATGCCGGGTGCAAGCTTTGTTATTTGACTCCCAGAGGGCAGCTTGCATGTCAAATGTTGTTGTTCCTTGAAGCACTATGAAAGTCCAGAAGGTTAGATATCTAAGCTCCTTGTCACTATAGCGCTTTCTAGTGGAGAAATAGGAACTTTGTATCCTTGGCGGAAAATGCCGAGATTAATTTTGCCATTATGAACACAGCCTACTGAATTCAAATGGGATCCTTAACATGCCAACATCGTATTACATGCGTATCGTGATTTTTGTCGCCTTTCAAAAATCACCTACCACGGCCAGGAGCGAACCTACAAGCTTGGGGTTGGTAATCCTACACGACAAGCACTCACCCACCGTGGCAAGCAATTTAATCATAAAATACATAAATCACCATTTAAATCAAAAATCAGTGAAATTCTAATAGCAAATACTCCCTAGCATCGCATTTGATTCAACCTATTACCCCGCTATTATAGGCATGTATTTTCAAAACACCCTGATAATCTTTTATTATCCATCTGACCGTATGTCCTCCACGTGGCGTGTTGGCTGGCATTCTTGGCTATAAACCTGGAGGACTAGGTTCGATTCCCGGCTCTACTAAGAATTTTAATTCTTGTCTGAGTGCTAGAACGGGGTTCAGTCACCCTCGTGAAGCAGAACTGATAGGAGACGGATTCGATTCCCACCTCATCCATCCTAGAAGTGGATTTCCGTAGTTTCTCTCTCCAGGCAAATAACCGGGATGGTAACTACTTTAGGGCCACGGCCACCTCTTACTCAAATACTTAATTTACAATATTGTTGTTGCTTCATTTGAGGGACGTGGCCATCGTGGTCATTCCTCCCCGTTTAGTTGGTCGTGTGTTGAATTTGTCAGATAACTATGGGATAACTAGTAGTTTAGTTGTATTAGGGGTAGGGATGTGGTAGGTATCCTGATAATTGAAGGTAGGTACTATCCTGTCAAACTTCCTGGAGGGAGTGTGAAAAATACGGGGAAAACCACACTTACATGGGAAGTATCAGGTAAGATAGGTCGAAACCTAAACTTTGTGGACGGAATCGTTGTACTATAAGAGGACAACATGCGGAAAATCAGCTGCCAGATTGAACTGCAATACTTCAAAACATGTGGCGAATCACTCATATAAATCAATGGGAGGTAGCAAGTACCGTACATGTTGGCAGGGACAGCCCTGACTGCCCAGGCACTCAAGGCCGGTCGCACGGCCGCCTGCATACACACCCTGCCACGCGACAACTCCGAGTGCCTCAGGGATGTCCAGTTCCGTCAGCCGTCATGCCTGCGTACCAGGATGTCAGGTACGATATATCAACATTTGTTTGCAAATGGACGGCGAGTGTGCAATGTCAGCAAATAGTCCCGGCACACAGCACATGACCGGAAGCTCATCCATGTTAAACAGGTGTTCAAAATAGCCTCCATATGATGCAATGCAAGAGTCTTCACTTCGCATCATGAATTGCGGCACTATTTCGAATGTTCCGGCCTGTACCCGAACAGCGCCACAGGCTTCCCGGACACGCTGTTGGAGGGTCTGCATATTGGGATAGGATGCACCATACAAAATGCTTTGCAGATGCTCTCACAAGTAAAATTCCAGGGGGTTTAGGTTCGGTGATCGCCTCCGCGTCCTATCCAACGTCTGGGGAAGGTGTTGGCGAATGGCAATGCGGAAGTGGGCTGGCAATCCGCCGTACAGCAGGAACATGATATAAGCATGGTATTGCCATCTCAAGCTACAATGGCAGCCTGTTCTGTAGGAATCCCGTATGATGTTTACTGTGGCAACGACGCATTTCCGGACGTATATTGATATAGACTTTTTTGCCCCATTTCCAATCAGGAATTTCTCACTGTAGTTTGTCGGTGTACCCTAAGTTCATCCTGTATACAGGGTGTTTCAGGAGGAACAGTAAATATTTTAGGAGTTGGTAGTATAGATGAATTGCAATAAAATATTCCACATAACATGTGTCCCATTTGTATTGCGTACCGAGATACAGATGTTGGTATGTAACGAGGGCAGTTGTCGTTTCGTGTGTTGGTACGTTGCTAATGGGCACGTTTCCTGGCCACCAAGGTCCCCGGACCTTACTCCTTTGGATTTTTGCCTGTGAATATGGTTGAAAGGCGAAGTCTACAAGGAAAAAGTTAACACAAGAGCCGAGTTGGTCGTTCGGAATATGCATAGTGTAACCCTCCTCAAAGAACGCCAAGACGCCCTCCAAAGAGCTACACGGGGTGTTATCAATGAAGTGCAAAATGCATTGAAGTTGGTGGTGGATTTTTTGAAAATCAACTTTGAGCGTCCTCATTTGCTTTGGCTTTACATTTGTTTGGGTTAAATACTACCAGCTGTATCTCTGTACGCAATACAAATGGGACACATGGAATTTGTTATTGCAATTCATCTATACTACCACCTCCTAAAATATTTACTATTCCTCCTGAAACACCCTGTATAGGCTACAGTATAAATAATTCGCGAACAAAGCAAATGTACAGAGAGTTTGTTTTATATGCGACGGGGACCCTCACTTGCCCGCTCGCCCGCGTTGCGCGCCTGTCTCCCGCCAGGCACTTGGCCGTAATGCGGCGCTCGCTCGGCACTGAGTCATTGAGTATAGGAATTTGTACTTACCTAGTTCTCAGCTGGTACTGAAAATGTTCGCCATTCACTGCTACACATCGCTGGGACCTCTTTATAAAATTGTCATTTACTTTCTGAAGATCCTCAGCTCCGATTAACTGTATTTCAGCTGTAATATAGCCTTTAAGCTCATTTATAGTGTGAGGGTTTCTCGCATACACTCTATTTTAAGCGTCCCCCACAGATAAAAGTCGCATGGTGATAATTCTGTGCTTTGCGGGGGCCACACGTTCCGACTTATAATCCTAGTACCGAAAATGCGACGAAATTCTGTCATGGGTGCTTCGGCAGTGTGAGCAGTGGCAGAATCTTGTTGAAAATAAGTTGACAATCGCTCTCCGCAAGTCAGTTCATCAAAAATTGGTCAAGGATCACATTGAATTACACATTTAAGTACAAATTCCTATACTCGATGACTCAGTGCTGCGGGAGCGCCGCATAACGGCAAAGTGCCTGGCGGGAGACAGACGCGCAACGCGGGCGAGCGGGCAAGAGAGGGTCCCCGTCGCATATAAAACAAACTCTCTGTAATATCAACTTAGCACTTTACACCACGGTATGACCTTTTCGTGGCATCGTTCACCTTACTTCAAGTCCCGGGGCACCTATCATCCCTGTCCCTAATGCCCCCAGGGGTCACATCTAGTGGGACGTGGGTTGGTGACCACGGGACCGCAGCTGAGTCCAGCATTGCTTCCACTTACTTGTGCCGGGCTCCTCTCCGTCTTCTTTCCTGTCGACCTCTCTTGGTCAACTCTTGTTCTTTTCCGACCCCGACTATATTAGGGTTTCCGATGCCCTAGGGAGTCTCTTCCTTTCCCGCCTTAATTGGCCCTTGTCTCATCTTTCCTGATACCCTCCTTCTGCGAGGGGTCAGCTTCTTTTTCTTATCATGTTATCTCCTGCCTTCTGCTCAAGGCCCTCACGGAGGCCGGGTGTATGTAGCTCCACCACTTCGGGTGCACCCTGGATATTGCTACACCCTCAGGGGCTCACGGCTGGTGAATTCGGGAGTTGGCGATCCCGAGGGATTCTTCAGCTGGGTCCGTTTTTTTCCCTCTTTCATCTGACTTTGGGGTGGTCCCTCTCCTCTTTCCCTTTCCTATCTGCCTTTCATGGCTCTCCTTCCTTCCTAGGCCTCCAATCCTCATTCTTCGAGGTTTGAGGGCATTCATTTTCTTCCTGTCCTTTATTTGCCTTATCATTTATTTGTTTACCATTTCTTCTTCTAGTATGTAAGTTTGTAGTTAGTATTAGTTATAGTTTTCATTCTTATCTCATCTTTCACTATCACCCAAACCATTAGGAGCCGATAACCTAGATGTTAGGCCCCTTAAAACAATAATTATCATCATCGTCACCTGTTCCTAATACAGTTACACACGCTACTACTGGCATTACAGGTTATCCGACGAATTCAACACACACCCAACTACACGGGGCTGATAACCAAGAAGTCCCAAGCTCCTAAAATGAATGGACGACAAACAGCATAAGAGGAACTTCTCCTCATTGTAATACAGATATTTGCATGAGCAGGGAAACCGGTTTCCGTGAGATGACGTAGCCTATGCGTGTATTAACATTCCCAGTCTGTTTCGTGAGTCAACGCATTAAAAGGAGGTCCTCACTGGTGACTCACGTTATTCATCACCTTATTGCTGGCTCGCGAGTGCATGTTGTTTCATTTAAGGGTTTGGACATTGTGGTCATTTCAGCCCTGTCTGCTAGGGCTCATAACCTGTGTTATTGGGATTCTCTGTAGCGGGCTGTGGATTTGTCTTAGAGGTGAGGATTGCAAAAGGCCCAGCTGTACCTTAGGTTAAAAATCATTCCAGCATTTGCCTGCTAGGTAGTCAAACCCGGAGGCTAGGCGGCTTCGGTGGCGTAATTGGTAGCATGCTGAGCCCAAGTTCGCGGGTTCAAACCCAGTCAAAGTCGTCGGAATTTTTAAGAGCGTTAAAAATCCCTCAGTATGGCTTCCTTAGGAGGGGAAGTAAAGCCGGTGGTCCCATGCCATAAATTTATGACATGATAAAGAACCTTCCACTAATTACACTTGTGTGAAGCTAAATTATAGGTTATATTTGACTAACGCTCTTAGGTTCCAACATTCGTCGCCAGGAGCCGACTTCGGTGGCATCTAGTAACAAAGTTCAGAAGTAGTTGATCGTTGACGGTGGCGTTTGGTAGCAAAAGTTGGAAGTACTTGAAAATCGAATGTCTGCAGTCCTTACTTGAATTAAAAGCAGATAACACACACTAATACAGCCATCACAATCGCCACCGGTTATCAGACAGTTTCTACACACACCCAAAGTACACGGGGCTACATGACCGCGTTGTCGCAGCCCCTAAACTGAGGAACCAACCAACCAAACCCGGAGGCTGGCACCGCTGTAGCTTATGTTGATAGAAACCCACAAGAACTTAAGGGACACTAGGGCTGAGTTTTTCAACTTCCACATTTTTTATCAGAATGAGTTGAAACTTAAACTGCAGACTTAGAATAGTAACACTAAGTAACATACCAAATTTGAAAACAATTGGATGAAATCGAATGGACTTTTTACTAATTATATTATTAAAATATACCGTGTGATCAAAATGCTCCATGCGCATTAGAAATTGTGTAAAACGCTTGATATTTTCATTACATATACATAAAACTATTCTTAATATTTTAACATTGAGACATTTCAGGAAAGTGATACACGTTTGCTGTCAGATTAATTTTTTCTTGAGGTGCCATCATGTTTTATGAATTTCGATAATTTTTCATAGTTTCTTATTTTTTGGTGTGTAATTTACAAAGTGACTGGAGATATCGCAATGTTATCTTACAAAACATGTGTTTCTGAAGATCTAGTGATTTTTTTTAGTAAAATTGGTGAATATCTCATGCACATGGAGCATTTTGATTACCTAAAAATGTTGTTTGGAGATAAAAGCATTTTTATAAACCGCATGCTACATTAACCAGTTTGGCTCAACCAATGAACCTTTTTTGGAAAAATTCAGAAAAATGCAATGTTTTGTTGTAGAGATAAAGAGCGTAGAGACCTTTCGTTTGAGTTAACCGACGACTTTCTAGGATTTCTAGTTTTAAAAGTATAGCCCACTTTCTATGATTTGCCTTCCATCTTCTTTTTACGCAGATGATATTTAAAACTGTCGCTGAGCCTTTAGAAATGGCAGTGCATGAAAACATTTTTACTGAAATGATCCACAGGGGTCCGTAAGATGTATATATGGGAAAAACAAAATACAGTTATTTTGTCATTTTTGCCTAAAAACTCACCCCTAGTGTCCCTTAAGGCAGTGCCCTAAAGATGTGTTGATGCTGTTTTTGTTTCATTTGAGGGGTTTGTACATCCTTGTGAGTGTATGGAATTTGCCTGATAACTTGTGTTATTGTAGTGTCTGTAGTAGCGTGTGTATGTTTGCATTTCCGTGTGTATGTTTGCATTTCAGGTGAGGACTAGGAAATCGGTGGCCGTGGTCTTAATCTATGTAGGCCTACCAACCCGGCATTCACCTGTAATAGAAGTATTATGCCAGGGAAAACTACTGCCAGGATTGCTGAGTTGGGAATCGAACCCACCTCCTATCAGTTTTGCCTCACAAAGCTAAGTGTACCCCAATCCAGACCTTAGGCCTGAATTAAATGTCTTGGCAAAGCTGGGAATCGAACCCAGCTCCTATCAGTTTTGCGTCACAAAGCTGAGTGTACCCCAATCCATAACTTAGGCCAGAATTAAATGTCTTGGCAAAGCTGGGAATCGAACCCACCTCCTATCAGTTTTCCCTCACAAAGCTGAGTGTATCTCAAACCAGACCTTAGGCCAGAATTAAATGTCTTGACAAAGTTGGGAATCGAATCCACCTTACAAAGCTGAGTGTACCCCAATCCAGAGCTTAGGCCTGAATTAAACGTCTTGGTAAAGCTGGAAATCGAACTGCAACCTCAGGTATGACAGCCACGAGGTGGACAGTTCTATAATGAGGCGTACTAGGCAAGGTGAGGAGTGAGGTAGTAGTTTTTCTCACTGAGTCAGAACATCTGTACTGACCTTATGAGTAAAACTCTTACATCATCTACAGACACTATCTGGACCTTGAATGTCCACACCTCAGAAGCTTCCATACAATCACAGCCTTGCAGGAGACTGAGACATCAATCAAAAGCCCAATTTTACTCTAGCCTGTGCCAACAGACAAGTACAAGAAATACTGCCTACATCTAGAGATGGCGAAGGAGTGGAAAACCACGCGAAACGACTTCTAGAATGGCACAAGTGGGTATACATTTGTGCGCCGCGTGCGCCGCGCGTGTGTTGCTCGTCCAGAATTATTATTTAGACGAACCTCCCGCGATCCATATGAAACCCACGAACATTATTCACTACTCAATTTGGAGTGTGGTAAATATAATCATGTCTCCGCCGCACGAGGAAAACCTCACGATTGCGGTGATGAGTGGTGCGGCTTATATAATGGCAAGTTTGTGCAAAAGGAAAAAGAAACGATTTTGAGAATCTGCTGCAGAAGATTGGACCCCACATTTCCAAAGAAGAACGTATTTCCGCCCTGCGATTTATTTTACTTTTCTCACGCCGGTAGGAAGACAGCAGAGATATCACCTTTTTGATGATGATGATGATGATGATGATGATGATGATGATAATGATAATTGTTGTTTTAAGGGGCCTAACATCTAGGTTATCGGGCGCTAATGGTTTCGATGATCATGAAGACGATAATGAAATGTAAACTATAACTTTAACTATCGACAGAAAGGAGCCCGGCACAACTAAGTGGAAGTAATGCCGAACTCAGCTGGGGCCCCGTGGTCACCAACCCACGTCCTACTAGTCGTGAGTATCACCTTCTTGTATTGGTCCGCTGATATATCCAACTCAGCTCCTATTTCCATCCAGGCATCTGCTTTTAATGGTTTCTTAAAATGATCCTTATGTTGAGGATCCCACAGAAGAGGCTTTTTGCGATAAGCATCGATCTGTTTTATCACAGATTCGTCTGACCACTCCATTATCACCACTCAAAACGCACAAATATTGCAATCAGATGCGCACGAGAAACAACGAACTTCTCACAATCCCGTCCAAATCTGAACTGTGAACACTCAAAGAGCGCGTAAAAAAACGACAGGAGATGGATCGTCGTGCGCCGCGCGCACGCAGCTTCGAAACCTCTTACTAATCTAGCGAACTTGCTGCGTGCGAGCGGTGCGGCGCGCAAGTGTATGCCGACCTTAAGGTGGGAATCGAACCCACCTCTTCTCAAATTTGCATTCAGAGGTATGTTTTTTTCGCATTAACGGTAAACGCGACAAAAAATATTTTGAAGCGATTTTGTGATGTCTTTGCGAATCATATGTTTCTGGTTAAGAAAATAAGGATATTATATTCGTGAATTACAGCGATTTAAAGCGATAAGGTCATTTTAAAGTGAAATTCAATTATTTCGCGATAAGCGCGACATTACAGCGAAATCTGTAGTGAATAACGAGCTTGAAATGTTGTTTGAAGATTATGTATGAAAAGAAAGAGAAGAGCGAATAAAGATTCAACAAGTTGAAATAATTCAGTCACTGCTAGCATTAAAATTAATGCAAAATCAAGAATATAAAAAAGAAATATTGATGCTTACTAGTAATTTATACATCTACCATTCATATAAATAATTTAGAACCACATTAATGAAATATTTAATGATTAATTTTAGAATTTTATTAAAGCAAAATTAAAGCGATACCGCAATATCTATATCGCGGAATAACGCGAGCATTAGTATCCTTCTCACGAAATCGTTCAAAAATTAGTGCGAAAAAATCATGCCTCTAACAATTTCTGAGTGCATCCCGTTCAAGCGCTCAGACCTGTATTAAATTTCTTATCAGAGCCAGGACCTCGGAGGTGACAGCCATGAATGATAGCCACTACACCATGACATGGCCACCGCGAGTGCATGTAAATCGTGTTTCACGACGGGAGTACTGAGTCCGATGGAATACAGTAACAGGGATAGATATTGCTTAATCGCTTTAATGAAATTCTAAAATTAATCATTAAAGGTTTCATTATTGTGGTTCTGAATTATTTATATGATTCTTCTCCTTTATGTGCCGTCTCCGCATCGAAGATTGGCGATCATCATTGCAATCTCTTCCCTCGAGGTTGCCGTTCGAAACAGGGATGCGAAGTCAAGTTCAAACCATTCTCGCAAATTCTTGAGCCAGGAGATCCTCCTCTTCCCTGGTCTGCGCCATCCTTCAATCTTGCCTTCCATGATTAGCTGCTGGAGTCGGTACTTGTTATTTCGAATTGCATGGCCGAAATATTGTAGCTTCTGTCGCTTGATGTTGCAGAGCACCTCGGTGTTTCTCACTTTGTCGGTCCACAATATACGAAGCATGAGACGATACAGCCACATTTCAAATGCTTCCAACTTCTTCTCCAAGGTTTTGGTTAACGTCCACCCCTCGTGTCCATACATTAGTGTGGGGATTATGTAACACTTGAGGGCAAATAGTCATGTTCTCTGACTAAGATCTCGGTGACACAGCAGATTCTTCATTTTGATAAAGACACCCCTGGCTTGCTCAATGCGAGCTTTGAGTTCATGGCTGCAGTCCCATTTGTCATTCAGGTAGTACCCCAGATATTTATATGAATGAACTAGTTTGATGGCTTTATCAGTAACTGATAATGTGGTATCAATTACTTCCTTGCTGACAACCATGAATTTGGTTTTGCGAATGTTCATCCTTAAGCCATAATCATTGCTAACTGCTTTCCCGCGATTCAGCAATGCTTGGAGATCTTCAATGCTTCCGGCAGAACTGTGTCATCTGCATATCGGAAATTATTGATGACTGTGCTGTTGATGACAATGCCTTGATGAAACCCATCCAAGGCTTCCGACATGATTGCCTCCGAATATAAGTTGAAGAGCATTGGAGACAGCACACAGCCTTGTCGAACACCACGTCGAATTTTTACTTCCTCTGACAACATGTTATCCACCCGAATGTCTCCAGGGAGTTAAAATGAACAGTATTGTTCAAACGATAATTGTATTTTTGAAAATCACCTGTTATTGGCGTGGTTGTAAGCAGGGGCGGATCTAGGGGAGGACGAGGAGGGCGACTGCCCAGGGACCCGCGATCCGGGTGGCCCCGCGCCATGATTTTTTTAAATTTAATTAATTAATTAATTGTACTTTTAAAACTAATTTATAATTCATATTCCTTTTTTCAGTGCAGCTATGACCTCCCGTGACCGTTTAGCAAGTTTAGATTTCAGTGAAATAATAGAAGACTTCAGCCGGGAAAAAGTCGCAAAGTAATATTTTAATATTTCATAGTTTACATAATCTTCTTCAAGGGGACTTAAAGGTTTCTTTCATATTATTAAAATAATGTACTGTAGTGTATTCGAAATACTGTAACTATTTATTTTATTATTATTACCAAACTATTTTCCATTTGTTTTGATTTCTTTTATTTCCTATTGTTGTGGGCCCCACCTTATCATATCGCCCAGGACCCCGCAAGGCCTGGATCCACCACTGGTTGTAAGACCCCTAACTATGGAATTATCATGTTATGTGTACTTACAAATGCACGTGCTGGTTGTAAAATTTAGATATAACTTTTAAACTATTGAGTGGTTTATTACTGTGATACACTTTAATCAATATACTGCGTTCTGATCACAGTATAGGGTCCATATGAGTCGGTTATATTGTATAACAATTACCAGTTCTTCACGCAGTGACGGGGTAAGGGGGGTCTTGCAGTACGCATGCGCGGCCGCCTATTCCAAACCTAAATATATCGGCTGGCAGTCAGTTGCTGCTACTTCCTCCTTGATAATTTGTAATCGGGCTTCACGTGTGTGTATTGTTACCTTCCTTCCTACTGTCGATATTCTTACAAGCCTTTGTGTTTACATTTAACAGTGTGGCAGTATCAGGTACAGTAATGGAAACAGTGACCAACTTAATGTTTTTGGAATGCAGTGAGCGGGAAGACAACTGCAGTTCAAACCCGACTGCCATCTCCTGGCGAGATATCAGTAGTTGCTTTGATGACCGTTGTTGCGCTGCTTTGAGTCGTGTTGCGGCTGCACCCTACGTATCGCCACGGATCTTATTTTTACGTGAAATCTAAACAAGTATGCCCATCCTTTCACCTTGAAAATTTCTGGCCCAATGGCGAATTGGTTAGATGCTAGGCTTTGGCCCGAAGTGTCCCGGGTTCGATTCCCGGCCGTGCCATCAGGGATTTTAATCTCCTAGGGTTAATTCTCGTGGTTCGGGGACTGGGTGTATGTGACGACTTCATACTCACTTCATCGTCATTATGGCGCTCAGGTCGCCCACGGGCGTCAACTAGAAAGGCCTGCACTCGGCCTCTGAGGAGGCCACACGATCATATACCTTGAAAATAAAGTGTCTATAAATAGGATTGGGGTAGTTGGCCCGAGACTTAAAATAAGGTTCCATTACGATATTTTCCTTAAAAAAAATATATAAAAAAATCGGGAAACCCGACTTAACCCTCTTAATGCCAAGTCATTTCCTGAAATACTTGCAAAGAATGCCAAGCCATTTTCAATGGTCATGCAGACTATTCGAAAACAAATCATAAATACCACGTTTTCAACGATAGAATCATTATTTTTGCTTTGTTTTACAACCAATGCCTCATTCTTTCATACATTATGTTCGTGAAAGTAAATACTGCATCTAAACCTTTTTAATGGAGGTTATTCTAATAATTGTTCAATTTTTCATTTTTTTTTTAAGAAATCAATTTTGAGTCTAACTTAAGGACACCTTAAGAGTCATATTCGAAGAAACACTACTTTTCCAGCAGTATAAAGTTCTTAGATACATCTGTAGGCAGAAAACTTCAACAAGAATAAAACAACTGCACCGCAATTTTGGCGGGAACGTGCGTAATTGGGGGAGCACTAAGGGAGGGCGTGAATACAAACTTAAACCTATCGCGTAACGGTCTTCTAAGGAAAAACGTGGACACCGCTCAGGCAAGCTTGGAACCTCACCTTTCCAACAGTATGAAATAATCACGGACATATGCCTACAGAAATCTACAAATATAAAATAAACAGCGCGCCGATTGAATCGGCTCTGGCACTTTTGGCGCGAGCAGCGAGAGCCGATCTGATCGGAACGTGGGAATGGCCACTGCCAACATCGAGATTCGAACCTCGGATTTATACATACTACCCATTCTAATCATGGAGGGTGACTTCGACCTATTGAACAGGTCTGGGGGTTGGAACGGATAGGCTACACTCAGCCGCGGCCAAGGCCACGACCACCTTCTTCCCTCTCCTTGTGTCACTCATACCGGTACACTTCTACAGATGCCACGATAACAAGGGCTATCAGACGAATTCTACATTCATACACACGGGGCTGAATTGACCGCCATATCCAAGGTGCTAAATTAAAAACAACAACTAACTTATCACGTAGAGTCCTACGCGGATAAGTAAAACGTTATCCGCATTCGCCCCGCATACGCACGTCTTTTTTCCGCGTTCGCACGTTTGCTATCCTAATCTACTGGCATTACAATAATACTACCGGTCCCGTGCGAGAAATCTCGCATGTTCATAAGCCACACATTCGTCGCAATTCGTCACTGCTAATGTCATTTGTGTGCTGAGTCCATTGATTGACAGCTTAGCTGTAACACTCACCGGTTATTCGGTATTTTTATGAAATTATAGGATTTGAGTACTCTTTCCTTTTATTTACTGTTTCTGAAATCCATGCAAAATGATAAAGGAAAGACCTTAGAATGTCAAAAATGACATGAAATAGGCGTCACAGCGGCCAAAATGTGAAGTCGACAGCAATTATGGAGGGTATTTTCCTACAGCAACAGTATTTGAAAACGCACACTTCGTACATCTTTAAAGTCAATTTTTAAAGAAATTATAGATATTTATGAAATTATGGTGCAATTCGTCACTGCTAATGTCTATTCTCTTTCTTTGAATGCTCATTTGTCGCTTTCGGGCGCCGCAGGAGGGATCTAAACTACTGAAATAATATATATGATTTTTAGATAAAGTATAAATTACTAAGGCAACATTTGAGGAAAAAGTCATTCTCTTAGGCTTTAGTATGACGTGTGCTATGTTTAAAATTAATGTCACACAGCCAGAATTGCAACCCTTTCCTGTTCGGAGTGTTAATTATGCTTAATGACATATTTTCAATGAGATTAGCTTAAATCATCACTTACATTTATCGTGAAAAAAAAAGGAAAAGAAAACCATAACGGCAAAATATGATATGACATAAACATCCGGGTCCTAGTAATGATAGACTATTAAACAAGTTCGGATTGTATTCTAAAAACTATCCGTAATCTGTCTCCAAACATTATCCGCTATCCGCAAAGCCATGCAAACTATATCCGCATGGCGAAAAGTTTGCGGATATCCGCATACGCGCAGGGCTTTACGAGTACCTATCAGCTACACAGGTGAGTGGTCATATCGCGAGGAGACAGTCTAGGCTACCAGTCTCGTACAGTCGTGCTTGGCGGCGGATATGACGTAAATATAGTGTCACGTTTTGCGCACAAAGGAGCCGGTTAAAAAAGACAGCTGGGAGCCTCTGTGTTGTACAACAGTGGTACCATATTTATAATACACGTGTTACGGTAATACTGTGGGAAGTATTCTCTGACCTTGAACATGATCAACTTGTGATTTACTCATCCAACAGCACGTAGGCGTGAAGCGGCAGTCGTCTGCGAGAGTCACTTCTGCGAACTGCTGTGCGCTACTGGAATCTTAAATATCTCCCTCCCTTGACTGCGTCAACTTGTGGCATAACTACTACTGGCATCTTAAATTGTCATCTTTCTTTTCACAGCATCCTCTGCCTTCTTAACGAGGCCCTAAAGGAGGCGGGTAGTATAGCCCTACTGGATAATGCTACACCCTCAAGGGCGCACTACGTGTGAGTTCTAGTGAGCTAGGGAGTTGACAAACTGGAGGGATTCCTGAGCTGGATCCGCTTTTTTTCCTTTTTCCACGGATTCAAGGGTGTAATCCTCCTATCTGCCCGGAAAGGTTTCAAATTTTGAGTCTTGGAGAGTTCTATCAAACTAAAAGAACACATTTTGAAAATCACTTCCGACCTAGTCGCCTCCGTAGTGTAGTGGTCAGCGTTCTTAGCTGCAACCCTAGAGGTCTGATGTTCGATTCCCGGCTCTGCCACGAAATTTGAAAAGTAGTATGAGGACTGGAACGGGGTCTTCTCAGCCTAGGGTGGTCCAAAAAAGTAGAGGGGGTTCGATTCCCACCTCAGCCATCCTCGAAGTGGTTTTCCGTGGTTTCCCACTTCGTCTTTGGTACCTACTGTCAGGCCACAGCCGCCTCCTTTCCTCTTCTTTGTCTATCCCTCCCATTCCTCCCATCCCTTCCCATCCCTCATGAGGGAGGTGCGAGGTGCTAGTCCCGCCTCCCCAGTTGTATCCCCCGACCCAATGTCTAGCTCCATGACACTGCCCGTAGAGGCGGTAAAGGTGGGATCCTTCGCTGAGTCCGAGGGAAAAGAGTACCTGGAGGGTAAAATGACTGCGAAAAAAAAAAACTTCCGGTCTAAATGTAGTTTCGGGAAAAACAGACTAAAATTAATTTGTTTTATTACTCCTTTTCTTTTCTATTCAAATCCAAGCCAAATTAACTTATTTACATCATTCTTTCTTTAATGTGTTCCTTGGTCCAATACCCTCAGGCTTTTTTGAAAAATCTTCACTCCGAAAGTAGTTATAAGGGCTTAAGTGAAATTCTGCACTAGAGCTTGTAGTGGTAGAAAAGGCAAACTGCTAATCTAATCCACCGGATATGGTTGGGTTTCCAGTGAACAATCCTCAGTCTTTCGCAGGTCATCATGCCGGCACCTCGTAAGAAACATTTAGTGTGTCCTTTACGTTTGGAAAAGTAGAGAAAACAACGCAAATTAATTACAAATGCACCAACAATAAGATTCACTGATGGACCGGGTTCGAGTCGGCGAAAATGTAATAGGATATTTTCAACATTGAGTTGCTTGCCTGAATGATAGAACTGTGGATTTCTTTAAATGGAAATGGTTTTGAAGTTGTAAACTGCGGGTATGAAACCAGAAGTATTATAGCGAATTTCATATCAACCTAAGTTACATAGACTATAGCAAAACGTAACTTTCTGTGTTTGTCATCAAAATGATATAACATTCTCCCAATTAAATTAATAGTACATTTGGCAACGAGCCTATAATGGCAATAATTAACACACGAGTATGTTTATAAAACGAGCGTGTTCGAGTTTAATAATTTCCATACGAGTGTCTTAATTACCATTATAGGCGAGTTGCATACGACTGTTTATGTTCGACGATATTATTATAACTATTTTATGTTCGAACATAAATATTCATAAATATCTGTCGAGATTTCGCCAGTTTTATGTACTGAACAGAGCGCATGGGACGCAGAGAATACCTTGTATTTGACCATGGCCTCCTCGATTACCCTACTGTGACACTAGGCCACGCAGTGAAATTTAAATTAGAAGGCCTTGGAACCCAGTGCAGAGCGATGCTATCTTTACCTAATTGGTCAAACAACTGTTTCTTGAGCTCTGATTGGTGTGAGAAACTGACCCATAATGAAAACTTGTACTATAATGAGCCTCATGAAAATTGAAAATATAATTAATTGAGCGTACAAGCTTTAACACACGCCCATGTCATACTGTAGATTTATGGCATGAAATAGAACCTACCACTACAATTGGTAGTGTGTATCCAGTTTTGTAGGTTATATTTCGTTAGAAACGCTCTATCAAGTTCCAACGTTCGCCGCTAGGTAGTCAATGGCATCTAGTAGCCAAAGTTGGAACTAATTGAAATTGAACTTGCTCATTGATCTTCATTCATTTCGTCTCATTCACACTCGACGGTACTTGTACTTCACCCCATGGGTGTCCGCATAGAAGCAGCTACAAACTCTGGCGAACCGAACTTGTCGTCGGATACTCCCGGCACTAAAACCCATACGCTACATATATAAATCAAATTTATTTTTCTTTCTTATTCATTATTTTTAGTAGATAAACATTTAATAGAACGTGTTATTCGACGAAGTCATTACACAATTTTTAAAAATATCGTAGTCAATTACTGAATATGCATGCCACACACTATGTTGTGCCATTTAGTGGCATATGTGATTGCTTTTTCCACTCTGTAAGAATTTGATATCCTATTTATGCCTGTTTTCATTATATTGTCATATGTACTATTTCTGTATTATAGATCCCTCCTACGGCGCTCACAAGCGACCGATCGTGACAAATGAGCATTCAAATGAAACAGAATAGACATTAGCAGTGACGTATTGCACTCTAATATCATAAATATCTATAAAATCTTTAAAAAAATGACTTTAAAAATGTGCGAAGTGTTCGATTTGCAGATACTGTTGCTGTAAGTAAATATGCTCCATAATTGTTGTCAACTTCACATTTTGGACGCTGTGACGCCTGTTTTAACATTCTGAGGTCTTTCCATTATCATTTTGCATGGATTTCAGAAATAGTCTATCAAAGGAATGAGTACTCAAATCGTACAATTTCATAAATATCGAATAACTGGTGAGTGTTATGATGATCCAATTTCAGTGATTGCCTTCTTAAGTTAGGGAACGTAGAATTTGAAATTCTAACTGAAATGCAAATAGTGTTCTATAATCATTTGGCTGAAATAAAAACATAACAAGCTTTCTCCCTAAGTCTCTCATTATAAGCCTATTGGGGAAAGTGCGGTCTATGTACATGCGAGATTTCTCGCACGGGTCCGCCTCCTTTAGCCTGACTAAACCATCATGTTGTAATAACAATAACTAGCCGACCCGTGCGAGAAATCTATTTATAATCTCTTTGCTTCGTCCATCACTGGTTATTTTGCATATATTATGTATAAAACACTTACATAAATGGGGGGTCTTAATTGGACGAGTAGTTTCGTTCGTCAAACGAACATCATCAGATCCAAATATACAGGACAAAATAGTACTACAAAATGCTACCAAACCCTCAATGACGGTATTATTATTTCAGTAGTATAGATGCTTGCCACAGTGAGTGAGTGGCTATCGTGTCGGATTACTAACCCCCAAGCTTGCAGGTTCGCTCCTGGCCGTGGTAAGCGATTTTTGATAGGTTAAACAAGTGAGCAGGAATTGAAAGGAAATTCATAAAATGTATTCAGTCTTTCTGAATTGTATAAACTATGTGTATTGCAACGATATTGTAATAATAATAATAATAATAATAATATCATCTGCCACTTTATGTGAATCCTATGGATGACGGTCGCTGTTCTAGTCCTTATTTAGCACTCGCGAGCTGGATGCAGGTCATTGGGAACCAACTACTGTACATGCTGACCACAAACCATGACCTAATACTGTGGAGATCGTGACTGGAATACTCCACGGTGGAACACCTTCGTTCTGGCATGTGATCTGTAACATACTGCCAATCAGAGTTGCCCACTTAATTAGAGGAATACATCCTAAATTCATTGGATTTTAAATGTCATCAGTGGAGGAACATGTAACAGCTTTATGTTTAACACTCCGTTTGGAGTAACGACTTGGGAACCAAACGAGATATCGTGTAAATAGAATCAGCTGTTAAATCACTTCCATTACTTCGGATCGAACGCACAAAGCGATGGTGATATTGAGGGTGAAGTGTTGTCAAGGAAGGAATGAGTCAAGTTTCCCACAGCTCGTTCCAATAAAGCTACGCTATTAAGTGGGGGGTCCAGTAAGAGAGCAATAAAATGTCATTATTCATTCGATTGTTGAAATGCTACAAATATTGTTGACAAATGATACTCATATCACAGTAATGGCATGCTTGTGACAACCAAAAACAACTTTTATAATGTCAACATTCTTATCATAAGAGTTTCTTAGATAATTTTCAAAATTTGCCAAATATTCTACCGTGCAACATTGTTTGCCTCATATCTCCCACGTTTATAAGAAATTTCCTACATTTCGTTTTACAATATTTGTATTACATCCGCAACCTAAAAATGTACCTCATTCAGGTCATTGGGATTTGTATTTGGTTTTATATACTGAATTTAATATTTAAAACAAGGTGCGTTCAAAAAGTAACGAGCCGGAGGCTGGAATGCGCAAACCGGTGACTACATCGGCTAATCGTGGCGTGTGTAACGAGGTGTGGTTCTGACCAGAGCGTGGTAGGTCACAGCCCGTCACTAGAGGGCACGCGTGCACATCACGTGACAATACAAAGCGAGCAGAAGCATGCATCAATCGTCCAACGCTGCCAGTAATGCTGACGTTCTTCTTTGACTAAGATGGCCCCCTTCTGATACACTTCATGCCGCACGGAACAACAGTGAATGTCCGGCGTTACTCACAAACCTTGACCACCCATCGCCAAGCGATCAAAACAAAACGACCAGGCAATCTCACCCGTGGGGTCATTCTGCTCCACGACAATGCACGACCTCATACGGCCAACTCAGTCGCGGCACTCCTGCAGAAATTCAAATGGGAGGTTCTCGGCCACCCTCCATGCAATCCAGACCTCTCTCCCTGTGATTACGCCATGTTCGGTCCCCTGAAAAGGACTCTGCGGGGCCAACGATTCACCTCGGACACCGACGTCCAGCTGTACGTGCGGAACTGGTTCACATCGCAGCCCAGGGAATTTTATGAGACAGCCATTCACCGCCTCGTGTCACAGTGGGACAAGTGCCTCAACAGTCCGGGCCAATACTTTTAACATACAGGTACTGGTTTCTGTAATTATGCTCGTTACTTTTTGAACGCACCTTATATTTTCAGCTGCTCTGAATAAAGATGCAATAAAAGTACTTAATTTACAGTTCATGTTAGTGATTAGGGTGAATTTTGTAGGTGCAGATGTAATACACACATTAAAGAAAGAAAAGTAGGAAAGTTCTTATAAATATGGGATATATAAGGGAAACGATGACGCACGGTAAGGAATTTTGAAAATTATGAAAATTTTCTAAAAAACTCTTATGATAAGAATTTTGTCATTAAAAGAGTTGCTTTTGGTTGCCACAAGCATGTCGTTAATTTGATAAAAGTATCATTTGCCAACAATATTTATAGCATGTTCAACAATCGAATGAATTTTGCCATTTTATTCCTCTCCTAAGCTGGATCTCCCCCCTCAACAAGGGGACCGCGTCTACTCGCCATCACCGATTTCGTCTAAATGTATAGTAAATACAGAGCTTGACCAGAAATGAAAGTAACAGAAGTGGCAACTCTGGATTGACAAGCGTTTAGAAAAAATAGCATTTTGGCGCGGGTCGGGCGAGGCATGAGCTGTGTATGTTAGCGTAGTTCCCAGGCAAAGGTTGGCGTAGCGGAAAGAGTATATAACAGTAAGCTGAGGGTCGTGGGTCCGAGTCCCTAAGCGGAAAGCTTTTTGTCCTGTTTTAAATTGAACTTGACTTACAGTGCAAATAAGCCGTAAAATTGTTCAATATATTGTATCTATTAATATTTGCTTAAAAGTCATGAAACAGAAAGGCAAAGGAAAATTTGGGATTTTTTTCATTCATTCATTCATTCATTCATTTATTTGCAATGGGGGGTGTGTCCCCCGGTGGCAAATTGTATATACATAACAAATAAATAATTATACATAACAATTCAATAACAATTATACAACAATTAAACTGGAGTATTTACACAAATAGTCAGTCTTTTCTTAAACACACCTATATGTTTGGGAAAAGGCTCTAAGACTGCGGCAGGTAGAGAGTTCCAGTTATCAATGGCACGGTTTACAAAAGAATATTTACCATAATTTGTTCGCTGTGGTCGGCCCTTAACTTTGAAAGGATGATCGCTCCTACCCATGTAAGTGGGCTTTCCCAATCGTTTGCTAAGCTCACCCCATGCTGGTTGATTTGCATACGTGTTGTACATAGCGCAGAGTCTAGATTTCATCCTCCTAGCCTCCAGTGATTCCCACCCAAGTATCTTTAACATACGGCTCACACTGCTCCTGGGATTAAAGTCACTGAGCACAAATCTAGCGGCCTTTCTTTGTACCATTTCCAACTCATTGATGAGCCCTGCTTGATATGGATCCCAAACCGCCGAGGCATATTCCAGAATAGGTCTTACAAGTGACAAATAGCCTAATTCTTTAGCAGAGGTACTACTTCCTTTTAATACCCTCATTACAAAGTGCAGGGATTTGTAAGCTTTTGAAACTACACATCATACATGACTACTCCATTTCATATCATTTCTTACGTGAACGCCCAAATATTTGCAAGAATCTTCTTCTACAAGTATTTCCGAGCCAATGTTATATTGAAAATCCTGCCTTCGCACTTTCCCTATTTTTAAGAGACTACATTTTCTTGTGTTTATTTTCATTTTATTTACAATCGCCCACTTATAGACCAGGTTCAGGTCCTCTTGAAGCACTGCATTGTCTTGTGAGTCATGTATCTTTCGATATATTACACAATCATCCGCAAACAATCGACAGTCACTGCGAATCCCATTTGGTAAGTCATTTATAAACGCCAAAAATAACAAAGTTCCGAGTACGCTGCCCTGAGGGATACCCGACGTTACGGTAATTTCATCCGAGAATATGCCTTCGACTTTCACTTTCTGGGAACGACCCGTCAAAAATTCTTGGATCCATAAAATTACTCTTCTATCAATCTTCGTCGAAGCTAATTTATGGAGTAGCATGTCATGCGGAACGATATCAAATGCCTTCGCAAAATCTATAACCACGGCGTCGACTGAAACTCCATGGTCTAACGATTCGCTAATGTCTTGAAAAAGTGATAGCATCTGACTCTCGCATGAGTAACCTTTCAGAAATCCATGTTGCCTATCATTAAACCATGATAATGTTTCCCACTGTTCCCTCAAGTAGTCGCAAATGAGATTGCCCATCTGTTTACAAACGACGGACGTAAGGCTAACCGGCCTGTAGTTGCCCAATTCAAGTCTGCTCCCTCCCTTAAATATTGGGACTACCGTAGCTCTTTTCCAGTCATCTGGGATTTGCGCATTGTTTATGGACACATTAAACATCACCTCCAAGTATCGTGCCACGGCCCTACCTCCTAGTTTAAGTACTTCACTAACAATTTTATCAGGACCCTTTGATACATTGAAACTAGTTTTTGTATTAGCTTTACAATTGCTGACTGATTTATTTGGAACAGGGGAGCCCCTGATTCGTCGTTAAGGTCCAACACACAGCTATTGGATTTATTGAACACACTACCGTAAAAGACATTTAATTCATTAGCAATGGCCTGTTTCTCAGTAATTAATTTACCGTCACCGGACATTATCATCGACAAATTATTTGAATTCCCGAACCAACTAAACCTTGCATATAACTGTCATGAGCAGCCCTCTTTTTTAAGACGAGCTCTCTTGATAAGGACTTAAATTTCAACATATACTTGTCACTATCATGTCTTTTATTGTATAATTTCCTAATTTTCCGTTTTAGACTCCTAATATCTCGTGTGTAATACTCAGGATCTGGGTTTTGTTTCAGCAATTTAAATGGGACAAATTTATCAACAGCGCTATTTAAAATTTTCAAAAAGTTAGTCCACAGGATATTAATGTGATTTCCTTCCGATGCCCATCCTACAAATAGCTCATTCAAATACCCCCTGAAACTTGCCCTGATCCGCCCTGCGATACTGGAATATGATCTTTTTTGCTACATCAGAGTCTAATTTTGTAATGTCACCATATCTAATATTTAATTCAACCCCAGAATAGACACTAATTCCTGGTACTTTCAGACACTTAATATACAGCTCTACAGGCCTTACGAGATAAACATCTAAGTAGTTGGGAAGTCAACTACTTGGGAAAATCCCCCCTCCCTTAAGAATTTATTTGCAGCGCTCTGAGCCTGACCACAGCTAGTTGACTCACCAGACCAGTCTACTTTGGGGAGGTTTAAATCTCCAGCAATTATTATGCTCTTTTTCATAGCATTACCCGTACAAGTTTTATCATACAGTGTTTCGAGGAGAGAAAGGTTATCTTTCGGTGCTCTATACGCCCCTATCACCTGAAGAGGGAATTTATTTCCTTTATCCGAAATTTGTAAACATAACATTTCATGATCCATATCAGCCCACTTTAAGAAACTAGCTATATTTTTGCGCACACAAATAAATAGCCCACCACCTCGCTTCCCCCGATCCCTTCTGTACATCTCGTAGGTCCCTTGAATTATTTCGCTACTATTTATGTCCTCATATAACCAAGATTCAGTTGCAATGACAATGTCCAGAGAATACGTCTCTACAAGATTCCAAAATTCAATTAATTTATTTCCTAAACTCTGACAATTAACCTGCAGTAATCTTAGAGTCTTACCTCCGCAGCAAATATCTCGAAATAGCTCCTTCTGTTCCCATCGGCTGGCAACCTCTTGACCTGCTCCTCCTCACAAAAGCCGGCACGAACCGATGACCCTGTCATGTAGGCTCCCTAGATTGAAAGCGCCCCGTCGATTTAGATGCAGCCCGTCTCGGGCGAAGTCACGGCCACCAATCCAGCAGTCAGCTTCTACGTACACTAATCCCAGTTGTGCACATACCCAGTCCATGCGGTCATTTACAGTCTTAACTCGCCTCAACGGAACATCTCCCCGCCGAACAATGCCACTCATTATAATTTTTGCATTTCTAAACTTGCTTTTAGCTTTTCTGCCTAGTTCGTAGAGCTCCCCCATGATGTAATCAGCTGTAGCCCTCTTCTTCAAATCGTTCATCCCAATATGGAGCAACAACACTTTAACTTTGTCACAGTCCTCTACATTTGCTTCTTCCACTTGTTGGGCAAGCTGGTCAATCTTAATCCCCGGGTAACACCGCACTTCCGCACCTGATTTCCTCGAGATATTCGCTCTCCATCGTATCATAGAATCACCCATTATGATAACGTCATCCTCAGTTTGCTCCTGCACGCCCTCTTCCACACTGATCCCAGTAGAAAGCCGTTCAGTCACATCCTTCACCGTTTCTTCTGATTCACGAAGCTTTGCTCTAAGTTCCTGTATTATTTGATCCCTTGCTTTGATTTGCATCCTCAAACTGTCCGGCGTATCACATACTTTACAAAACCAATTTCCGACATCACAATCCTCCTTCTTGACCTTAATACAGCCGAAATGAAACAATTTCTCACATAGTCCACACTCAACACCATTCTTCAATGTTTTACTGCACGTCGAACACTTTAAAGATGACACTGGATCATTTGCCTGGTTCACATTTGGAGTAACAGGCCCTGGATTCACTTCCACTCCACCAATAACTAACAACGCAGCTATCACTAGGGCTATAAACCACAAGTTACTAGGTCCCGTACGCACACACAAACACCGGAAATCCCGACTACCCTTCGCATACCACAGCCCGATCCTCGCCCGATAACACTCCAGAGAACAACCCATTCCAGCACACCTGAGAGCTCGGGAAAAACACGACCTTTCACTTTGACTGCCAACTGATAACATGGCAAATAAATTTCCATGAAGGGATTGCAATTAAGGCGCACACGAGAGCGTCGTATATACTATACGTCGTATGGTACTATTACAGTAGATACATATATGACTTTACAGTAGATGATTTACACGTGCTGCGGTGGTATTCATCGTAAAAACAGGGGAAGCAGTAATTTTTCGACATCTTGCACACGCTATAAACACCGCATTTCTAGAATTACAGTAGTTCTACATGGTTGTTTTAAAGTTGCTACAGGAAAACAAAAAAATATACGTGGCTCATTCCTCGCCCATCCCGCGCCAAAACAGCTGTTGTTTAGCCTATTTTCATTTATGAAAAAATCGGCTTGTGAGATCACCATTTGTCCGTGTGTGTGTGCGTGTGTGCAGCTGTGTGTCCCCCTCCCCCCGCCCTCCCACCAGCCCCCTAAAAATATCTAAACGGCTAGTGCGATTTCAATGAAACTCGGTAAGATCATAGCACTATTTTGGCCAACCCCGGCCGTGCCCTTCAAATTTTATTTCATATCACCAATTCAACAAGGCGGCTGTGCGAAATATTTCACCGGCATTCTATATCTCCGAAACTATTAGTGATATCACCCTGAAATTTTGTTCGATGATAAAGGGCACTACTAGAAGTTCACCTATGCGACTTTCAAGTGTCTGCTTTAAGTACAAAACGAACATGGCGGCCGAGCGAAGTTGAAACATTTAAATAGAATTTTCTAGCGATTTAACCATCCGAGCGCAGTGAAACACGGTACAGCAAATGTTTATACACATTGTAATGCACTGACATTTTATTTAGTTCAATTCTTTTCAAAACCTTAAGATGGTGGCTGTGCGAAATTTTAAAATTAAGTTTTATTTCTTGTGTCCTAATCATGCGATTGAATCCATTGTTTGAATAAAGAACCTACGCTATGATCGTCATCTAATAGTACGGTACATAACTCTACGGCCTTCATATATAAAAATCCAACATGGCGACCATCCGATATATTTAGATGGTTCTGAATATCTAGTAATCTCTGACAGCAATCAAACTGAAGTTTTATATGTTGATAAAGGTTATGAACATAAGTTCACCTATGGGACTTTCAATAACCTGGCGAGCACTAATCCAACATGGCGGTGACGCGAAATTTAAATGAATTGGATTTATTGATTATGACGTGAAGAGATTTTATGAAGATAGAATAAATACTAAGTGGTAAGTAGATGTAGATATTGACGAGGTGGGGTAGCTGGTATAATCACTGGATTTCTGTAGACTATTACCTTTAAAATATTTATGTAAGCTAATATTTAATATTGTTACGTGCCACCCCCTAGTGGCACTTTTGTTAACTGGATTACGGTGGGGGTACAAAGCACAACACCACTTACTGCTAAAAGAAATAATTAACTTTATTGTGGCCAGAAAATTACACTAATCAGCAAATACAAGCAATTAGGAGCCTTCTCCAGTTTCCTCAAGTCTCTTCCTTATGCGCTCTTGGCCCCTTTCACTTGCAACAGACCACAGAAGTTAATCCGTCCTAATGAGTCCGGTGGCCTTGGCAGAAGCTACCTGCCCCTCTTCCTCAGGTACAACAAATACAGTTACTTACGAGCACTTGATGTACGCTGTTCACAAGCTGGGAGAAACAATGTCACAGGATTTCGTAACTCGCACAGCACTTCGTCACCACACTTCTGTCGCACAAGATAATCGCTCGCACTAGCTCGTAAAACACAACAACAGAAAACTCGGTCCCCTCACTGTTGAAGCCGCTTATATAGCAGGCTGGTGACTCAATAAATTCTAGAATCGTCCAGGACACACGGCTTCTCGACATTTCCTTCGCTGGTGGTGTCACGAAGATTCTGGACCATCCCTTTCACTTCGCAGTCCGTTGCGTAACGCGCATGCAATACACTGAGGGAGAGCAGTCCAGCCCTGGGGCAGTTTTGACTCATGCGGCGAGCGATGAAACGAACTCACAGCCGTAACACCACCCCCTTCCTAAAAAGGCTGATCATCCCGATCAATCATTGATCTGTCTGTGTCCCTCCGTAGGCTGCCAGGCGATCTCGATGCACGATCTTCATCTTCGCCCTCGGGCTCCGCTGGATCCTATAGACGACATCGTTGATCCGTTTCACGACTCGGTACGGGCCCTCCCAGGACTTCTGCAGTTTGGGTGACAGGCCTTTCTTCCGTAATGGGTTGAAGAGCCAGACCAGGTCGTCCTCGTGGAATCCGCCGGCATCCGTCTGCTGGTCGTATCGGGTCTTCATTCGGTCGGTCTCAATCCGCAGTTTCCTCCTCGCGAACGCGTGCACGTCCTCCAGTTGGTCGACCAGTTCTTGACAATACTGGCTTACCGGGATCGGATCATTCCCAGGTCTGCCAAAGGCAAGATCAACAGGTAGACGGAGCTCCCTCCCAAACATGGCCCGGGCTGGTGTGCACCCGGTGGCTTCATGCACGGCGGCGCGGTAGGCCAGGAGAAATAGTGGAAGATACTTGTCCCAATCCCTCTGGTGCTCGCTGACAACTATTCGGAGATGGTTCTCGATGGTGCGATTGAATCGCTCTACCATCCCGTCGGACTGAGGGTGTAGCGGCGATGTCCTTGTCTTCCGGATTCCCAGCAGCTGGCATAGGTTCTGGAACACCTGCGACTCGAAGTTCCTCCCTTGGTCGGAGTGCAGCTCCAGGGGTACTCCGTACCGGCTGACGAATTCCTTCACCAGGGTCTCTGCGATCGTCGCGGCTTCTTGGTTAGGGAGCGCATACGCCTCCGGCCATTTGGTAAAGTAATCGCTGACGACTAATATGTAGCGGTTCCCTGCCTCGCTTAACGGGAATGGCCCAGCAACATCGATGGCCACTCTCTCCATGGGGCCGCCCACGTTGTAGGTCTTCAGTGGACCCCGTCGTCTTCGTCCTGGGCCCTTGCTGGCTGCGCAATCGTGGCACCTCGCGCAGTGGTTCTCCACGTCTGTTCGGCATCCGATCCAGTAGAACCGCTCTCTCAGCTTCTCCAGGGTCTTCTTTATCCCTAGGTGTCCACCAGATGATCCTCCATGGACTTCCTTCAGGACTTCCTCCGTCATAGCCTTTGGAACGACGACTTGTTCCCGAGATGTCTTCCCGTCGGTGCTCTCCCAGGCGCGGCAGATGAGGCCATCCCTTACAATCAGCGAGTCCCACTGCGCCCAGTAGGACTTAAACTTTGGGCTGCAGTCACTCACAATGTTCCAACCGGGTCTGGGGACACAGGCCCTCTTCCATTCGGCTATCAGTCCCAGGTCATCATCTTCTGCTTGCGCCGGCGTGAAAGATTCGCGGCTCCAGCTCCCTTGTAGTTCCACGGTAGTCCTTCGGCACTGTATCCCGGTGTTCTCCTCCCTTCGGGCACAGAAGGTGCAGTCTTCGGGGCACGGTCTTCGTGACAGGGCGTCGGCGTTAGAATGCAGTTGACCTTTCCTGTGCTGAATCTCAAAGTTGTACTGTTGAAGCCTCTCTAACCACCGCGCGAGTTGACCCTCGGGCTGCTTGAAGTTCAGGAGCCACCGCAGGGATGCATGGTCGGTCCTGATGAGAAATTCTTGCCCGTACAGATACTTGTGGAAGTGTTCAATGGTCTTCACGATGGCGAGCAGCTCTTCCTGGTGACGCAGTATTTCCTTTCTGGCTTTGACAAGGCCTTGCTGAAGTAGGCCACTACTCTCTCCTCGCCGTCCACTACTTGCGACAGGATTCCCCCTATGCCAAAGTCACTGGCATCGGTATCGACGATGAACCTTGTTCCCGGTCTGGGGTAGGCCAGAATAGGCGCGGTGCACAGAGCTTGCTTGAGTTGTTCGAAAGCACTGTGGCATTCTGCTGTCCACGTGAAGAGTTGGTCCTTCTCAGTCAGTCGATGTAAAGGTTTGGCGATGTCGGCGAATCCTCTCACGAAGCGACGGTAATAAGTGCAGAGTCCCAGGAAGCTTCGTAGTTGGGACTTGTCCTTCGGGACTGGCCACTCCCTCACAGCTGCGGTCTTCTCTGGGTCGGTGCGCACCCCTTCCTCGGAGACGATATGCCCAAGGTACTGGACCCGCTTCTGGAAGAGCTGACACTTCTTGGGGCTCAACTTCAGCTGGGCAGCCCGTAGCTTCAACAAGATCTCCTTCAGGTTGCTGTAGTGCTCCTCGAAGCTCCTCCTCAGAACGATGACGTCGTCTAGGTAGACCAGGCAGGTCTTCCAGTGTAGTCCCCTCAGAATGGACTCCATTAGCCTTTCGAAGGTCGCAGGGGCGTTGCACAGACCGAATGGCATGACGGTGAACTGCCAGAGCCCGCTGCCCACAGAGAACGCCGTTTTCTCGCGGTCCTTAAGGTGGACCTCCACCTACCAGTAGCCACTCTTCAAATCCAAGGTGGAGAACCATCTTGACCCAGATATGGTGTCCACCGTGTCGTCGATCCGGGGTAGAGGGTAGCTGTCCTTCTTCGTGACATCGTTCACCCGCCTGTAGTCCACGCAGAACCTGGTGGAACCGTCCTTCTTCTTCACAAGCACGACCGGAGAACTCCAAGGACTATGTGATGGCTCGATCACCCCTTGCTCCTTCATCTCTTCTACCATCCGGTCGACTTCGGCTTGCTTGGCGAGCCGGACACGTCGGAATGGGGCCCTAATCGGTGCGCTGTCCCCAACGTCGATTCTGTGCTGGACCAAGCTTGTCCTGCCGAAGTCTTTGCTCCCCACGGAGAAGACATCCTGGAATTCGCGTAGCAGGTCCTGAAGTTGGCGTGATTGTTCCTCGTCTAAATGGTCCTGGGATCCTTGGTACAGCTTCTGTAGTTCTTCTGGCAGTGTGCGTCTTCTTCGGTTGTCCGTCTGCAGGTGTCCGTCCGTCGTGTCGGTGATGCGGGCAATCCAGGTAACGGGCTCGCAGACTCCTAGGTTGGTGTCCCGGTGAACCGTAATGTCGTAGTCGTTCAGGTTGGACAGGCGGACGTACGGCCGAGACGTCGTGTTGATGAGGGTCTTGGCAACTAGCAACCCTTTTGTCTGGATGTCCTCATATTTTGGCTCGATGACAGCCGCCACTCCCTCAGCAGTTCCGTCGACAATTACGGCAGCGCTGACTTCCGTCCTGGCGGGAACGATGACGTCTTCTCTCAGCCTTACTCGTCGTGCGGTGATGGACTCGTGCGCAGGTTGCAAAGCAAGTTCCTCACCTCCGAAGTGCAGAGTGTTGGTACTCAGGTCCAAGATGATGTTGTTCTGGTCCAGGAAGTCCAGTCCGATGATCACTTCGTTTGATACGTCAGCCACAAGCACTGGATGCTTTATCACCCGTCGACCAATGACGAACTCCAGTGATGATTCGCCATGTACCGGTGCGGTCTCTCCGGTCGCGGTTATTAGCTGGAGGTACCTTTGTGTGGGTTGCACTCTCCACTTCGGGATCACAGTGGGATTGACGATGGTCCTCGATGCTCCCGTGTCGATCAGCATGGGCCAGCTCACTCCGTTGATGACTCCGTCGACCATCAGGCTGCTATTGTCCCTCCGTAACTTCGTCACACGCACTTGGACTGCCGGGGCTTGACGACTGTCACAAGCCAACCTTTGCCCCCCAAGGCTGGTTAATACTCGTTTCCCTGGGCCGCGCGGTTTTCAGACGACTGATTTCCCGTCGGATACCCTCGGCGGCGGCGATCACCGCAGTCCTTGCTCAGGTGGCCTTTCTTACCGCAGGCCCAGCAGGTCGGTAGTCCTCTTCCAGGCCGCCTCTCCGGTTGTCTTCCGGCTGTGTCGTTGCTGGTGGTGCCACGACTATCGAAGAAACGGCTTAGCGCCTCCATCAATTCGTCGGCCAGGGGCTTGGTCTCGTTGGTTTTTGCTGGTTCATCGACGTCCACTTGACGCACCCGCGCGTGCATTCTGGATGCCTGTTTTGCCGTCTCGAATTCAAGTGAGTGGCTCAGCGCATCTGCCAGGGTCTTATTGCGCGCGAGTCGCAGCGCCTGTTGAGTGTCCGAGTCCCGTAGCCCGTCGGTGAAGGTCTGCGTCGCTATCTGCTCCAGAAAGTCGGCCGGCGCTGTTGGGTAGGCAAGCCTTACGAGGCGTGCGATGTCCATCTCGAACTCCTGCAGGGTTTCCGCGTTCTTCTGTACCCGGGTCCGGAGCTGCATCTGGTAGGCCTGCTGAAGATGGCTATCTCCATATCGGGACTCCATATGGGCGATCAGTGAAGCGTAGTCCTGGGATCCAGTCGGGATGGCCTGAAGGACGTTAAGGGCGTCACCTCTCAGCGCTACAATGAGAGCTGTAGCCTTTTCTGTGTTGTTCCAGTTATTTATGGAACAGGCCGCCTCGAACTGACGTAAGTAGGTGCTCCACGGGACCTTTCCGTCGAAGGTTGGGGGCGTCACTCTGCTATGTCCCGTTCCTGATATTCCCGGTGTAACGGTGGGCGGGAGTTGGCGCAGCTCGGCAACTTCCTCTTGTAGGGCTTTGACTCTCTCATCCACCCCGGTCGGCGGGCGTCGGCGCAGCTCGGCGACTTCCTCTTGTAGGGCTTTGAATCTATCTTCCATCCCTGTCGGCGGGAGTCGGCGCAGCTCAGCAAATTCCTTTTGTAGAGCGTTGAATCTCTCCTCCACCCCCATCAGTGGGCGTTGGCGCAGCTCGGCAACTTCCACTTGCAAGGTGTTGAACTTCTCCTCCACTGCCGCGACTTCCTCACGTAGGCCCTGTTCTAATTTCCTTTGGCTCTCCTCTAATTTAGTCAGCAGACACTCTTCCAGATTTTTCTGGCCATCCAGAAATTTGGCGGTTAGGTCCTCTGCTAATTTATTCTGGCTGTCTTCCATCTGCTTCAGGTCCTCCGCTAACTTATTTTGGCCTTCTTCTAATTTGGAAGTTAGGTCCTCTGCTAACTTATTTTGGCTGTCCTTCAGGTCCTCTGCTAACTTCTTCTGGCCATCCTCCATCTTGGTTTCCATGCCATTTAACTTTTCTAGCAGTGCTGCCAATTTCTCCTCCATTTTAGTTGTTTGTCTTGTAAAGGGCATGCACTCACAGGAAAATTAGAGAAAATGACCTGCTCGGGTTTTGAAACCAGGACCGTCAGGTGTTGTGCTTGAGTTCGTAATCCGGCTTCTGACACCAGTTGTTACGTGCCACCCCCTAGTGGCACTTTTGTTAACTGGATTACGGTGGGGGTACAAAGCACAACACCAATTACTGCTAAAAGAAATAATTAACTTTTTTGTGGCCAGAAAATTACACTAATCAGCAAATACAAGCAATTAGGAGCCTTCTCCAGTTTCCTCAAGTCTCTTCCTTATGCGCTCTTGGCCCCTTTCACTTGCAACAGACCACAGAAGTTAATCCGTCCTAATGAGTCCGGTGGCCTTGGCAGAAGCTACCTGCCCCTCTTCCTCAGGTACAACAAATACAGTTACTTACGAGCACTTGATGTACGCTGTTCACAAGCTGGGAGAAACAATGTCACAGGATTTCGTAACTCGCACAGCACTTCGTCACCACACTTCTGTCGCACAAGATAATCGCTCGCACTAGCTCGTAAAACACAACAACAGAAAACTCGGTCCCCTCAATGTTGAAGCCGCTTATATAGCAGGCTGGTGACTCAATAAATTCTAGAATCGTCCAGGACACACGGCTTCTCGATATTTCCTTCGCTGGTGGTGTCACGAAGATTCTGGACCATCCCTTTCACTTCGCAGTCCGTTGCGTAACGCACATGCAATACACTGAGGGAGAGCAGTCCAGCCCTGGGGCAGTTTTGACTCATGCGGCGAGCGATGAAATGAACTCACAGCCGTAACAATATGTACAATCAGGACCGTAGAGAGCGATCACGAGCTCTAGGGCAAGATCTTCTGGGCCCCTCCATTTTTATTCAACTTGTGACATGATTTTGAAATTACGGTATTAAGCTTGCACATTTTTAACCCCACCTCCTTTAAAAACACTCCGTGAAATTTAGCTTACCCAACTGAGAATTAATTTTCTTTGTTTTTAGTTATTCAGCCACTTTCCTTATTATTTCTCTCTCGCTTTGATTGGTTGTTTTTCTACTTCAAGACTTTGATCACTGTGTATTAAAAGTTCAATTTTGGTTGTATCTGAAGGTGTTCAGGCGCCACAGGTATGAGCCATATTCCTTCCAGAAATGTATGAAGTATAGAGTCATTTGTTTGCTGATATTTAATTGGAAACGTTTGTTCCACAAAGAGTTCTTGGATTTTAGCACGTTATTAATTAAATTGACAAGTTTGACAACTCTGCCATTTCCCCGGCAGAAAAAATAAGAACACAATGGTTATTTATAAAAGTTTATTATAAGTGTTCTCTTTGTATTTTTTCTTTGGATACTATTCACTGGCTGTATTTACACTGAACAGAGTGTCATCAGAAAATTTCATATTAGTTTTGACATTAAATTAAATAAAAATACGAGCCTTGCAGCAGTCGCATATGATGTGTAACATGTGACATGTTATCCTACTATGTATCTGCCGGGAGCGCAAATCCTTTGTTAGCAGTGAACTGTGTTGGTCATTGAAATAACTACTTGTAAAACTCCAGTGCCAAATCCTGACCGGTGCGCATGCGCGAGGTACGTCGTGGTACCAATGGTTTAGGGGTATCTTTAATAGGGCCTCCAAACGTTGAAGTAAACCGTATGCGATATACACTTCACAGCAAAAGTATGAATATTTAATAAATCATATTTGTTTTCAGCAAATATGATATAATGAATATTTTCATGCCAAAAAACGACAACTTGAAAATGATTTATTGTAGGAACATCTTTAATGGGACCTCCAAACCTTGAAGTAAACCATATGCGATATACATTCCACATAGCCACATGGCCGACAGTACGTCGTGGTACCAATCTCCGCTACCGCGCGCGCTTATTGTTTCCTCTTACACATTTCCGTCCCATTTCCAAAATCGCTCCCATAAAATATCTAGCAACCGAGTGGAAAGATGTTACACATCAAAAAAGTTGTCCACTCTTAAGTCCTTTTACCGCCTCGGGCCCCTCAGCAAATCCGGGCCCCGCTTGCCCCTCAACTATGCATCTCCTGAAGAGAACTGTTTCTTACACCCTCCTATCATACGTAAGCTCTTTGTCCAAACTCTCATTTTTCCAATCATTGATTATGGCTCTGCTATATACAATGATTTACCAGAAACACAGAACATCAAATTATAAAGAGTCCAGAATGCATGTGTTCGGTAGTGAGTTAGCCGTGGTCGTCACGGCATGACTGCTGGCAGTCGCTCACATCCGGGAGGCGAGGAGGTTCGAATCCCCCCGCCGGCAACCTTGAAGATGGTCTTCTGTGGTTTCCCATCTTCCTTCCAGGCAAATGCCGGGGTTGGTCCCTAACTATAGGCCACAGCCGCTACCTTCCAACTCCTCGACCTTCCATTCCCACTTTCCTCCCCAACGGTACTTGTAGCTCACCCATTGGGTGTCCGTCTTGAAGCAGCTACAAAACTGGCGAGCCGAACATGTCCTCGGACACTCCCGGCACTAAAAGCCATACGCTAAAAAAAATGGAAGTAAGGCGAGATGAACATATCACACCTTACTACTTGCAGCTGAAATGGCTGAAACTCCACGAGCGCAGGCAGCTATCAGTTGCCATTCTGACACATAAAATATTACATACCAAGACCCCGTTATATCTCTACAATGCCTTTACACCAATGCATTCTGTTCATAATCGAGAAAATAGATACACAAAGTTAACACTCCAGATTCCATGAAGTTCAATAAATCTTTTGTTTGCACCGCCTCACGCCTCTTCAACACCTTCGATCTATAGCCTATAAGTTCGTCAACATTGCAAGCATTGCAGTTCTCAAATGACATCTTTCATCCTGCTTCTTGGAGCAGTATTCCTCTCACATTTGATTACTGCATTATGTTAAAATACTTTTTTTTAGTTCAATTATAACAACAGGGCAATAGGTGACAACCTGCCTACTTTAATAGCTTTTCTTGTAGCCTATATGGTGTTTGTTTTTCGGGCTGATAGTCTGTGTGCACTCTTTTGTATATAATTTTTCCATTATCATTAGTATAATAATAATAATAATGTTATTGGTTTTACGTCCCTTTTAACTACACTGGCTTTTAGAGACGCCGGGGGGCCGGAATTTTGCCCTGAAGGGGATCTTTAACGTGCCAGTAAATTATCATTAGTATTATTATTATTATTATTATTGTATTATTACTGTCTTTTTGTTGCTATAATTGTTAGACTATTATTATTTATATTGTGAAAGTAAGTGAAATGTTTTATTTTTATAAGCCCTAATCTTATTCTATGTAGGGCGCTACTGTAAAGGAGCTCTTAAACTCTAAGTGTACCCGTGAAAATAAAATCAATCAATCAATCAATCTCTCTCTTATGGCCTGCATACAATACATAATTAGAACTGCCGAATGATTATATACGTTCCAATTTTCTCGAAGTTGGACTGCCGCACCATCTCTAACGGCACGTCGGCTATGTGTCACACCAACTGTCCTATGAATCTCGATGCATATGAAGCGGTCTTCAATTGTCTCTACCCAAGCTCAAGGAGCATGCACTCCGCCTCCTCATCCCGGTGGCAAATCAACTCAGAGCAAAGCTATACCATGATCATCAAGCTACCGCAGAGAACATGGTAATCAAACAAGAACAATGACTTGATTTCTGAAATTAAAAACATATGCAAGTTGGCTAAGCTGATTCTAACCATACCAAGTACAAGTGGGTCTGTGGAGTACTCGTTTTCACTCTGAAACGAATATATACGAAGGTGGATCAAAAAGTTAGTTGCACTAACGCGCTCCAGCAGCGCGCTGTGTTTCGCAAACGTGGGCACAACGGAGAAAGGGACAGACACTGCCCACACGTCTGTTAGGCAGGTCGCTGTGGTGTCTCGTCTTGTATGGTGTGAATAGCGGCCAAATGCAATGGCGCGTCGACAGGACGTTCACTCCAAAGATGGGTCCCACGCCTTCTCACCGATGATCACAAGGGACAACGTTTCCAATCCTCCCTGGCATTTTTGCAACGCTATGCCGCAGACGGCAACGGATTTCTGCGGCGAATCGTCACAGGCGATGAAATGTGGGTCCACCACTTCACCCCCGAAACGAAGGGAACATCAATGGAATGGGTGCACCCCTCATCACCACAACGAACGAAGGCCAAGGTCCAATCTTCAGCCGGTAAGGATATGGCGACAGTGTTCTTTGACATAGGGGGTTTGCTGCACGTGGAATTCATGCCGAAAGGAACGACGATCAACGCGGCGTCGTATTGTCAAACGTTGCACGGTTGCGTAAAGCGATTAAAGAGAAGCGCCGGGGAAAATTGAGCGCCGGTGTGATTTTGTTGCACGATTAGGCAACACCTCACAAGGCCCGCCAAACGAGCCAACTGCTGCAGCGTTTCAAGTGGGAGGTCTGGCAACATCCACCCTACAGTCTGACCTAGCGCCATGTGACTTTCATCAGTTCGGTAAGCTCAAAACGGAGCTCGGTGGTCGACGTTTCCAGACCGATGAGGAGGCGAAGGCCGCTGTCTCCGTGAGGTTGCAGAACGCTGGAGGAACTTTCTATGCATCCGGCATCGACAAGTTGGTTGTGCGTTCGCAGAAATGTTTGGAGTCTCTTGGAAACTATGTGGAAAAGTGACGTTACATTGTATGTCGTTATAGGCGTGTTGCTGTTGTATAGGTGGTAATAAATGGCCATAACTGGGAAGTGCAACTTATTTTTTGATCTGCCCTCGTACATATCGGAGATGCACACAAGTAGATGTAATATTAGGCTTATGGTGTTTGAAGCCATTTTTCAGTGTTGCCTTAGTAATCGAATTTTACGTTTTCCAGTCGGTTAACACGATAGTAGACCTAGCCAATTGAAATGAGTGGTTCCATAACCCTGACATATTTTCGTGAGATTGACCGACTAAAAACACTACATTTCGAGTAGATTATGAGCGTCATAGCGTTTAAAAGAGATGTGCTTAAAAATATAAGTCCCATGGATTCATTCTATGACGTGATCATAGATGATCTGTTTTGGGAAGATAGGTGACTTTAACTAATTTGTAAGTGAAGTTGTAATCTTTTATATTTCATTCATAGGTGTTAACTGCAAGCAGAAGTACCCGCTCTTCGAACGGTCTTCGGTATTAATAACCAGACGTTATCAATTGAGCTACTGTTGCTAAGGTTACGGACTGTCATTCCTTCATAAGTTTATCACAACGAAGTTAGTTTTCTGGGTATATCGCAGACACTGTTAATTTCAGGGCCATAAAATGTGGTTTTCGGAGACCCTTTACAGACTCCCTCGTTTTGTGTCACACATTGAGAAGCGCAACATATGCTTTGGTCGTACTTCTAGGATTATTTTTATTTTTCGACTATTTTAGCATGTATTTTGAAAAGTTGTTTCTTATACCCACCCTTCTATGAGAACTACGTTGAGGAAATTTCTAAATGATTGGTGTATTGACTCATGGTTACAATACCTAATTTTACGATGTTCTAAGCACCCGAACATGAATTATAGGCGTACATAAACATAAATATATGTCAACCACACAATATGAAACAAAATCATATTTACGATGAACCCGTTTGTCGATAAATATATGATTCGTTAAAATGTGCTCTCAAACTAAATTCACCTAACGTGTATTTCCTGACGTGAAAATAATATTCAAAACCTCGTAGACGAAACGCAATATATGTCAAATTCAATCTGACCCTCACCATTGTGGAAAGTCCCCATCCCCAGGAAGGCCCCTTCAATCTCTATATATATAAGAATGAAAGTTTGTCTGTTTTTTTCTGAATTTCTACGGAAATTTGCGTTATTTACGCGTTTTAGACTGTTTTATGACGGATGCGCGCGAAAATAATTTTTTTGTCTGTCTGTCTGTTTGTTTGTCTGTCTGTGGACAATTTTTTGTGTCCTTATAACTCGAGAACGGCTGAGTGGATCAACGTAAAATTTGGTACAGATATCCTTCAGAGGCACGACACGAATCATTGATGTAACTCTTCTCTGTACCCCTCATAAAAGGGGGCCTACCCCCTTAAAATACTTGCTGAAATAGGCGTAGAAGGGCGAGACAAAGCTCATTTTCAGCCCCTCAATGTGAGAAACGAAACTCGGGGGCCCTAAAAGGACCCCGAAAACCACATTTTAAGGCCCTAAAACCAACAGTTTTTGAGATATTCCCAGAAAATTAATTTCATTTAATACAATAATGAAAGGAAGCTAGCCGGTAACCATGGCAACAGAAATTCACAGGTCCATCTATTGCTGTAGTATAAGACGCAATACAATTCCATTTATTTATTACATTACTGAGATAGTTTGCAAACGGCTAGAAGGTTATAACGGAACCAAACTAAGCTGTAAAATTCATCAATACATATAATGCGCTTAAGGGGGTCAAGGGGTACTCTAGAATTTTTTCACGCTATTTACATGTGCTGGTGTGCTACGGAAAGGTCAATTATATCCCTATCCCTATATTGTTAGTCTATATTATTATTATTATTATTATTATTAATATTATTATTATTGTAAGCCTCCGTGGCTTAGGCGGCAGCACGCCGGCCTCTCACCGCTGGGTCCGTGGTTCAAATCCCGGTCACTGAGATCTGTGCTGGACAAAACGGAGGCAGACAGGTTTTTCTCTGGGTACTCCGGTTTTCCCTGTCACAATTTCATTCCAGCAACACTCTCCACTATCATTTCATTTCATCCGTCATTCATTTATTCATTGCCCCAGAGGAGTACGTCAGGTTTCGGCAGCCGGCACAGTTCATATCCTCGCCGCTAGATGGGGGCTTCATTCATTCCATTCCTGACCCGGTCGGAGACTGGAAGCAGGCTGTGGATTTTCATTTTCATTATTATTATTATTATTATTATTATTATTATTATTATTATTATTATTACACTACGGAAAGGAAGACCCCAGAGGACTGGAAAAAGGAAATAATTGTCCCGATCTTCAAGAAAGGTAGTAGAACAGAATGCAGAAATTATCGGGGAATAAAACTGATGAGTCATTGTGCAAAGATGTTTGAGAAAGTTTTGGAAAGGAGAATTAGGACAAGGATAGAAGGAGGGATGAAGGAAGAACAACATGGCTTCAGAGCAGGAAGGTCCACAGTGGATTTGATTTTTGCTGTAAGGCAGTTACAAGAACAGCACTGTGAGTATGGAACAGATCTACTGATGGCCTTCCTGGACATTGAGAAAGCATATGACAGTGTATGCAGAAACAAAGTATGAAAGTCCCTGGAGGATAGAGGAGTAGAAAAATGGACTATAAGGAGGATAAAGGAGATGTACAAGGGAAGCGTGAGCTGTGTGAAACTGGGAGGAGAGAGATCGGACTGGGTGGAACAGAGAAACGGCCTGAAACAAGGAAGTGCACTGGCACCGTTACTTTTCATTGTGGTGATGGATGACATAATGACCCGAGTGGCACAAGTAATTGGGGAAGGAAAGATGAAAGCAATGGCGTTAGCGGACGATTTGATGATTTGGGGAAACAAGGAGGAGGAGGTACAGGAACAGTTGGACGTGTTGGAAGGAATAACACAAGGCTATGGGATGAAATTTAACATAAATAAGAGTGAGATGGTGATCACAACAAGGAAGAAGGAAAGAATCACAACGGGAATAACAATTGGTGGGGGACAGCTGAAGAAAGTGGAGAGTTTCAGGTATCTGGGAAGCCTGATACAAGATAATGGAAGAAACTATACAGAAAAAATGACGGGGGAGACAGGCAGAAGCATTCCGAAGGAGTGTGAGAAGCATGTTATGGAGCAAGGATGTCCCTCAGAACAGAAAAAAGATCATATATCGGACGTACTATGCCCCTATCCTGACGTATGCCTCGGAGACCTGTGCTATGAAAGGAAGGGAGAAGGGCAAAATACAGGCCAGTGAGATGAGGTTCTTGAGAAGCAGTATTGGAGCTGCAAAGGTGGACAGAATAAGAAACGAGAGGACCAGAGAATTAATAAAGGAGGAACCATTACGGGATGGTATAGAGAAATCTAGACTTAGATGGCATGGACATGTACAACGAATGGAGGATAAGAGGATACCCAGAAGGATACACGAGACGTAGTGGGAAGGAAAGAGACCGAGAGGAAGACCGAGAGACAGGTGGCTGAAAGGGATGGAAGAAAGCGTGAAAAAGAGAGGAGAAGCCTGGACAGGGGTGGAAGCTGAGAGATGGTGGGAAGACAGAAGACGTTGGAGTGGCCTGTGTTCCAAACAGACCCGGCCAACGGCTGGAAACTATGCAAAGGGATGATGATGATGATGATGATGATACTACGGCCTACAACGAAGAGACAAAGCTCATTTTCAGCCCCTTGGAGTCAGAAAAAAACCTCGGGGCCCCTAAACAGTCGTAAAGGATCCCCGGAAACTACATTTTAATGCTCTAAAACCAAGAGTTTCTGAGATATTCCCAGAAAACTAATTTCATTTAATAAACTAATGTAGGAATGCAAGCCAGTAACCATGACAACAGTGTCTCAAAAAGGTACATCCAACTTTCCATCTATTTCTGCAAGAAGTAATGCCACTCCATTTATTAAATTTCTGTGAAAGTTTGCAAATGGCTATAAGGTTATAAACTGTAAAATTCATCAATGCGCTTAAGGGGGACAAGAGGTACCCTCCATTTTTTCACAAGACTTAAACGTGCGATGTGTCGTACAGAAGGTCATTATATCTTCAAACAGCAACATTATTTTCAAAAATTCCTGAAATGAAATAGTTTATTTTTTATTTTATTTTTTTGCTTTTAGGAATTTGGGCCATTGGAGGCTAAAAAAACTGAATTTTCATGCACCACAAGCCTTTATAAATTATTAAAGGGGTCTTCCTCTGGATGCGCACTTGACACAATAGTGAGGGTCAGTTTTTATGTGACGTGAATTGCATTTCGTCTACGAGGTTTTCAATTTTATTTTCACGTCAGGAAGTACACGTTAGGTAAATTAGTTTCAGAGCATATTTCAACTAATCATTTATCTTTGTCGACAAACAGGTTCCAAACCCCTAACCATTGCAACAGTAGCTCAATTGATTACGTCTGGTTATTAATACCGACGACCGTTCGAAGAATGCGTACCAGGGACCCGGAACAGAACTGAAATGCGTTACGTAACGCTGTGTTCCACGTTACGTTACGTATGCCATACCGCGGCCCCGAGCTGGCTTGCGGTATCGTTCCGGAACTGTAACTTGGAACTCAGTACGAGCATGTGGAACGTTACAGCGCTGGAACGGTACAGTCGGAACTCGACTCCCAAGTGTACCGAGCATCAAGGTACGTGTTAGCGGAACGTTACGTATGGAACGGTACATGACTGGAACGATTCCTCAGCGTTACCAGTTGGAAATTTACTCTGCGTACCGTTCTTGGTTATCGAAATAGAGTAACGTTTCCACCAGTACCCGGTTACACTGTGTACCGTTCCAGGTTATACCAACCAGCCACCCGGTATCTATGCGTAACGTTCCAGGTTCTCATGTTCCAACGGAAAGTGGAACGGTACAGAGCCTGTAACAGTACAGCAGCATTTCCCAAAATGTATGTAGGCCTACAGACTATTACAGGACTGTTACCGGAACTACTGTCCATTAGCTATTAAAACCATTATGGCTATTACACCGAATTTTTACGTAGACTATTACGGCTATTACACAGTCTATTTAGTTACCACGGCAATTGTAACACTGCGTTTATTACACTGTTACGCTGGCTGTTACAAACTGTCACATAATAGCCTAATTACACAACAACTACATCAATTACATACCTGTTATCTAATCTAGGGGCATTTCTTTCATGATATCGAAATACTCTATCTAGCCTAAGGAAATTTTTCAGTATCTACTGTCCTACCTAGAACCCTGATGAAAAGATCCTTTTTTCTGCGTCAACAACTATCCCAGTTTGAACGATGCCATATGCAATTCCAGGCAAATTATTTATTCAAACATAGGATAATTACCTCTTGAAATATCAATAAAAATAAAAATAAAAATACTGATTTCAGTCTGAGTGCGTGCCGCATCAGACAGGGCAAGGCACGTTGCTCGTTTCGATCGCGGTCATACTGTAGCCTACGTTAGAAATATGTTTCCTAAAAACAATACGATGGATCCCATTGATTCGAAATATTTATTGTTGCTCCATATAGAGGTTTGGAACATAGGTTATTGTTCATCGGTCCATGTAGTTGAGGTTTTTATGGAATTTGTCTGATAGGTCTAAACTTTGTAATTGTGATGTCTGTAGTAACGTGTGTATTTGTAATGATGGCATGGCTTGGGAAGGAGTAGGCCGTGGCCTTGACTTAGGAACTATCCACGCATTTTCCTGGAGTAGAAGTGGGAAACCACGGAAAACCAATCTAAGATGGCTTAGATGGGAATCCAACTCACCTTCTCGCAGTGTTGCCATATAAGTCAGAGTGTAACCTACACAGCAAACTTTAGCTCCTTTGTGACCAATAATAATATTTCTTTTCTAAATTAAACCTCCCGTTCTTGCTTTTCGTTTACTTGTTAGCCTATTTTCATTTAGTAGTGATATAAGCCATTTTTCAGTGATGCTTAATTCTAATAATGAAGGCTATTCAGTCGTGTTGACCGACTGAAAAGCTTCCTTTATTATTTACATTTATGAAAGATAGGCCTATGACATCACATATAGTCCGTGTGTATGTACGTATGTGTGTGTTTGCATGTGTCCGTCGCCTCGCTCCCCTCCCTAATAAAATCTAAACTGCTGGAGCGATTTCAACGAAACTCGGTATGGTCATAGTACTATTTTGTCCAACTCCGACTGTGCTCTTCAAATTTTATTACATCTCACCAATCCAACATGGCAACTGTGCGAAATATTTCACCGGCATTCCATATCTCCGAAACTATTACAGATATCGTCCTGACGTTTTGTATGAAGGAAAAAAGCACTAATAGAAGTGTAACGATGGGACTCTCAAAAACCTCTTTACAAAACGAACATGGCTATGCCATACCAAATCATTTTAATATACAGTAATCAATATTTTATTAACACAACTCAACATCGCATCCAAAGACATTCCAAAGACACTACACTCAAAGATAACAAAATCAAAACTATGTAAATCAAAACACTGTCTATTTTCTAAATCAAAACACTGTCTATTTTCTACAGGAAATAGATTGCTCGAAAGAGCTTTAGTTCACTTTCTCCACATTCTCCCACCTTGCAAAAGGTAGTTTTTCAACACACACTCATAAACTGAAGTAAACATTCTAAAAATATAGTTGAACATTGAGCTCAGGAATGTGAACCACTATAAGTCTAGTTTCTTGAGTTGCCTAACAGTTCTACCACAACGAGTCTTGAATTCACTCTCCTTTTCAGTTCCTGAGTTACTGCAGGGAATATCTTCATTAAGGACCGGCTCACTTAGTCGGTGTTGTGAAGTGTTGATAGAATCACGTTTGTTAAGACAGTTTATCTCTAACGAATAAAGTCGCTGTACTGGACGAAGTAGAATGCCAGTTGCTGTCTTAATTTTAACCAGACGAGTCACATTGTCTCTTCCTGGTAACAGCTCCACCACTCTCCCTAAGGGCCAGTTGATACGTTTCTTGTTGTCGCTCTCCACCAGTACTATGTCTCCTACTTGTATGGATCCCTGTTGCTTTTTGCTCCGTGATCGGAGAAATCCCAGGTATTCTTTTTTGAAGCGATTTCTCAGGCTCTCCCGAACAGCTTGTAGATAACGCCATTTGTCGTTTAAACTGCTGGTTTGAATTTGGTCTAAGTCGGTTACATCATTACCCTCTAGGCTCTGTATGAACATGGAGGGTCTGAGTGGCTTGAGTTCATCTTCTTCAGAAAGATAAGTCAAAGGTCGATTGTTCATCAGGTTCTCACAATCGCACAGAAGAGTACACATTTCCTCATAATTTAGGCAAGCTTTACCCAAATTACGGCGAAGCAATTCCTTTAGAATCTTAATCAACCTTTCCCAGAATCCTCCCCACCAGGCTGCAGTGGAAGGGTTCAGCTTCCATTTAATCTTCAGAAGGCTGCACGTCCTCTCTATTTCAGTCCAAGCCAATTGCTCCATGGTTCTGCGAAGTCCGGTGAAATTCGTCCCATTGTCCGAATACATGGTATTCACTCTTCCTCTTCTTGCCGCAAATCGGCGTAGTGCTTGGATATAAGCTACTGTACTAAGTGAAGTGATCAATTCCAGATGTACAGCCCGATAAACTGCACAAGTGAATATCACAATCCATCCCTTTTCTCCTCCTCGTAGAAACACAGGGCCGGCCAAGTCTGTGCCCGTGATCTGGAAAACACTCGATGCCTTGATTCGATCCTGTGGCAACGGAGGAAAAGGAACCTCAAAACCCTTAGCAGAGTTACGACGACAGATCACGCATTTCCGAACAACTGCTGCCACCGTCCTTCTTCCTCTAATTATCCAAACCCTTTGGCGCAACAAAACAAGCAGTGTGTGCGTCCCAGCATGGTTATGGAATCGATGAAATTGTTCAATCATTCTTTCAACCATCACATGTTTTGATGGAAGTACAACTAGATAGGTATACTCAGGAGTGTCGCCAGAATCAACGACTCTTGACTTCATGTGTAGAATTCCTTCATCGTCTGTGAACACCTCCAGATTCTTCAATTGTTCTTTTCTCTCTTCTTCATAAAGCGTTTCCTTCTGGATAAGGAAGTACAGTTTCTTCTCTGCATTGAGAAACTCTTCGCTATCAATTTCCGTTGATACGTGGTCTCTACGATTCCTTTGTTTCAATCTCAAAATCCAAGCAATGGTCCTAACGATTTTGATGTATCCAGAGAATCGTGAACTTAATTGCAGTAAAATAGTCTCCACAACATTGTTCTTAGCAGCTACAACTGTTTTCCTCCTTTCCCTGTTGACTGCTTCCAACAATGGTTCAGGACGATTAAATACGCATTCTTCTTCTTTACATTTAAGCCAAGACGGACCCTCCCACCATCTGGATCTCCAAAGTTGTGTTGGTGAACACCCTCTAGACAGGAGATCTGCTGGATTGAGGCTGCCCGGTATGTGTCTCCATGAACTAGCCTTACTGTACTCATGAATTTCCTTTACCCGATTCTCTACGAACACCGACCAAAGCCCTTTATTAGCAATCCAAGCCAAGACTACTGTTGAATAGGACCAAAACACTGTGTGTATGTCATTCCGGTGTAGGCATCGAAGGCTCAACCGAGACATTCTAACTCCAAGGAGTGCTCCCATCAGTTCAAGGCGGGGTAGTGTCAGTTCTTTGAGAGGCGCCACTCTAGATTTAGCCATCAGAAGACTCAGTTTGATCTTACCTTCTTCTTCCGTTCTCAGAAATATGCAACAACCAAACGCTCTTTTGCTATCGTCCACAAATACATGCAAAGTGCTGTTGTCATTCAGGAAAATCCTTCTAGGTATCCGACAGTCATGTAGGTATTGCAACTGCTGAGTCCATCGACAGAATTCCTCACAAATGTCTCCTGGTGAAACCTCATCCATTCCTATACTTTTCTGCCATGTCTTCTGCAGAATGAGCTTGGGAATCAGAGTTACTGGGGCTGAAAATCCAATCGGATCAAATACTTTTTTGCACGCTGGATAGTACCACTCTTCGGGTTACTAAACCGGTAGTCGGGCTGAAGTTACATCCAAGTTCATCTACGTCGCAATACCAACGAAGTCCTAAGACATTCTCAGTTTTACCAACACCACAATCAAAGGAATTCACCCATCCCCTCAAATTGAAACCTGCGGATAACATCAATTCTTGTGCCTTTAAAATAAAGGGTCCAATTTCTTCCTTTGAAGCGACTCCAGTAAGACAGTTGTCCACATAAAATGCAGGTTTCATTTTTGTAGCTACTTCCTTCAAATGAGTTGGGGGCTCTTCCAGAAGGTTGTTCAGTACAGAAACCAATAGGAAGGGACTGGAACAAACACCAAAAACCACCCGGCAATGTCGAAAAGTGGTAATCTTATCATTATCCCACCAGAGAAAACGGAGCATATCCCTGTCTTCAGGATCAATTATAATCTGCAGGAATGCTTTCTCTATATCAGCTATTAGACCTATAGGATAGGTTCGAAAATTGGCCAGCACTGATGGAACAAGGTCGATGAGGTTGGATCCGGGCTCGAGGCAATCATTCAAGGAATGACCATTTCTGTCTTTGTTGGAAGCATCGAACACCGGCCTTATCTTGTAGTGCCACCATCTTTCAGCACAGCTCTATGAGGCAAATAATGTGTAGGTCCATCCAAAACCTCGTTTTCAACACCTTCGATAATCCCTTTGTTTACCCATTCCTGTAACACCTCATCATAATCCTGAAATTTCTGCATCACTCGTAACTTTCTTGAAGTGTTCAATAATCGTTTCTGAGAAATTTCACGATTCGTTTCCAGAGAAGTACAACCATCAATCCAGGGTAGTTTGACAATGTAGCGCCCAGATTCCTCTTCTCTCTTCACAGTCCTATCGAAGAACATCTGAACTTCTTGTTTCCTTTCTTCCTTTTTTATCTGTTCGCCAGGATCTTTTATACCCAAAGTCTCAATTTCCCACAAATCCGCCACTCTTGTTGATTGAGTTAAAGTAAGTAGAGTGTAAGACGAGGCAGTAGTTGAAGTGATCTCAGAAGAGCCTTAAGTGTCCACCCTAAACAAGTTCTCACAGCTACTAGACTCTTGTTTACATGTAGAAAGTCTGGCGTGATTATCTGAGCCCACACGTCAGCTCCTAACAATACCTGAATGTCGTTGCCACCATTATCTTGGCCAACATCACTAAGTTCAACTCCCTTGTCCCTCAGTAAATTAAACAAGTCAGCATCAACTAGGGGAGCACCTCCACAGATACTTTTAGAGCCTAACACTGCAACCTCACATCTGTTTTCCTCGTTCATACCCTGCAAAGTTATTTGATAGGACTCGAAACAAACAGGTGCTGTTTTCCTACCTCCAAATAATTCTTGACTTAGTGTTACCTTTCCAGTTTGTTCCAACTCTAATTTCTTAGCACAAGACTTCTTTATGTAGCTTCTCTGCGATCCACTGTCACACAGAACTCTAACTCTGTGCGTGGATCCACCAACATCTACTCTAGGAACTAAAGTCTGCAGATAGGTCACATGTCCTTTATTACTACCTGCCATCATGCTAACTGTTTTTGGAACCGAATTACCTCTTGGTTCATCTGAGTCTGTTTTCGCACACATCAAAGCGTAATGTTTCCCCTTGCAAAATGGGCACTTCACAAACATCTTACACTTAACACTGACATGTCCCGGTCGTAGACACCTAAAACAAGCTCCCTTTTTCTTTAACGTTACTTGGCGTTCTTCTTGAGAATAATCAATAGCTACAGCACAGTCTTGAGAAAGATGTGAGGTTCTGCCACAGAATATACAAGCCGTATCTTTGTTATTTCTGTTTCCCTTACTAACTGAAACATCCTCTATTGAAATTAAAGAAGCCGCTGAAGGTAGGTATATCCCTATTCTTAGTCTTGGTCCTATCATCTTGCTTAACTCGATCCGTCCTCTCGTTAACTTCAAAAGAACTATGTCTTAGCTTAAGCCGTTCTTCACCTTCTACCTCAGTCTTTAAGAAGGCTAACAATTCACTCAAGCAACAGTCAGGTTCCTTGGTAGACGTTTCTTTTGATACACGATACCTGTCCCAAGTTCTAAACATAACCTCTGGCAAGGCACCCTCTACTAGTGGAAATAACATTGCAGCATATTTCTCCTTTGTTACGCCCAAGGAATCAAGTGCTCTCAACTGTCCCTCCAGACTGTCATACAGTTGGGCTATGAATCTTAAACTATCCTTCTTTAACACCAAGGATAAAAGTTCCCTAACATAGTACTTAATGAGCAACTCATCCTTCCCATACCTAGACTTCAACAATTCTATAGCCTTTTTGTAGTTTTCCTTTGAAGGAGGAAAGTTTTCTACCAACTACTGAGCACACGAACCAGGTTACATACACTGAATCAAATAAACAAATTTATCTTCATCTTTAAGCCTGCTATCTTCATGTATTTTAGTAAATTGCGCCCAAAACCCAATCCAGCACTTCACGTTTCCGTCAATTTTTGTCAGTTCTAGTTTTGGTAGTTTTAGTAGTCTCTGATTAGAAGTACGTGAACAGTTACTCATTTTAGCTTCAGAAACGGCTTGATCTCCAACTTGTAAGGCCTGCACCTTTTCCCTAACCTTAAAATATTTCAAGTCGTACTGACTGCAATTATTGATCTCTGTTTCAAGCACGATGTCTTCAAGGTCTTCCTTTAGCAGCAGCTCATTGTAAACTTCATCATCCAGACGTTTTAACTTCTCGTAGCGTTCCACAAGTGAAGCATATCTGCTACGAATCTCCACGTGGTCACCATCAGCAAGCGCCAACAGTTCTTCAAGCTTGTTTACCTCACGTGTTAATACGCCGCGTAATACTCGACGTTCGGTCATCGTTGTTCTGTTTTATTTGATGTTGAGATTGCCAGTAGTCCTGTCACGGTCGCCAGTTATATGACATACCAAATCATTTTAATATACAGTAATCAATATTTTATTAACACAACTCAACATCGCATCCAAAGACATTCCAAAGACACTACACTCAAAGATAACAAAATCAAAACTATGTAAATCAAAACACTGTCTATTTTCTAAATCAAAACTCTGTCTATTTTCTACAGGAAGTAGATTGCTCGAAAGAGCTTTAGTTCACTTTCTCCACAATGGCGGCCAAGCGAAGTTGTTGTATTTAAATAGCCTTTTCTCCCATTTAAACCAAACGAGTGCCGTCACACATGGTACAGCAAATGGTATACACCTAGTAATGCACTGACATCCTATTCAGCTCAATTGTTTACATAACGTCAAGATGGCGGCTGTGCGAAATTTTAAAATTAAGGTTTAATTTCTTGTGTCCTAATCATGCGATCGAAACCAACGTTTGAACAATGAACCTACGCAATAATCATCTAATAGTACATAGCTCTATGGCCTACAAAGTATATAAAAATCCAATATGGTGGCCATCGGAAATATTTAGACGATTCTCAATGTCAACTAATCTGTGACAGCAATCAAACTTAATTGTTTTTTTAACCACGAAATGGCGCCAGCGTCAAATTTTAAAATCTCGCTTTTAGCCTATTTCTATTTATGAAAAAAATAGGCTTATGGGATCACCTTTCATCCGTGTGTCTACGTCCGTGTGTGTGCCCCCCCCCCCCCCCACTAATAAAATATAAGTGGCTGGATAGATTTCCATTACATTCGGTAAGGTCATAGTACTATTCTGGCCGACCCCAACCGTGCCCTACAAATTTTATTACGTTTCAAAAATCCAACATGGCGGCTGTGCGAAATATTTCACTGGCATTCTATATCTCCGAATCTCAGAAGACTTCTGTTACTTAGGAAGCAAAATAACCAGTAATGGACGGAGGAAAGAGGATATAAAAAGTAGGTTGGATCAGGCAAGAAAAGCGTTTCTACAGAAAAGAAATCTGTTGGCATCGAGCGTGGGCTCTATGGAAGTGAAAATTGGACTATTGGTGCAGCAGAAAAGAGGAGATTTGAAGCGTTTGAAATGTGGTGTTACAGGAGAATGATGAAGATCAGATGGGTAGATAGGGTTACAAACGAAGAGGTATTAAGACGAGTGGGAGAGGAGAGATGTTTCTGGCGACTGCTAATGAAGAGAAGAGATAGGTTGGTAGGACACTTACTAAGACACCCAGGAATAGCAAACTTAGTTACGGAAGGAAGGGTCGAGGACAAGAACTGTAGGGGTAGACCGAGATTAGAATATGTTAGTTTGCCTCGAATGTAGGGTGTGGTAGCTATGTAGAGATGAAACGCCTAGCTCAGGACAGGGAGGCATGGAGAGCGGGATAAAACCATTCAAAAGACTGAAGACTCAAACAACAACATCAGCCGATATGAATGAATTGATAAATATCAAAGACACAAGATGAATGTATAGCGTAACACTAAAAAGTCCCTTGGTATTAAAACTTATATGGTGCACCATAAAGAAGGATGGAAAATTGAACGCCTAAATCAACATACCGTAACATGATGTATGAAAATATGATAAAATAATCATTTGCAACAAATTTCAAACACATATTAAAACTCTAAAAATGCCTGATTTTCCTACAGACCATTGCCAGTGGAAGAACGTGGCCAGTATTAAGGGACTTTTTTCAAGAAACATTGTGTGTCTGTGTGTGTATATGTGTGCTCCCCCCTTTCAATTGAAACACGAAATTTTGTCCAGAGGTAGCACTAGAAAAGGGCACCTCAGTGTCATGTTTATTTTTCCGCCATCTTTACCAAATCTCAATTGTGGCTACTCAATTGGTCAAAACTTAACATTAATAAACGACTAAACTAATCATCAGGGACCCGGAACAGAACTGAAATGCGTTACGTACCGCTGTGTATGCCATACCGCGAACCCGAGCTGGCTTGCGGTATCGTTCCGTAACTGTAACTTGGAACTCGGTACGAGCAAGTGGAACGTTACAGCCCTGGAACGGTACAGTCGGAACTCGACTCCCAACTGTACCGAACATCAAGTTACGTGTTAGCGGAACGTTACGTATGGAACGGTACAGTCGGAACTCGCCTCCTAACTGTACCGAGCATCAAGGTACGTGTTAGCGGAACTTTAGCTCCTTTGTGACCAATAATAGTATTTCTCTTCTAAATTAAACCTCCCGTTCTTGCTTTTCGTTTACTTGTTAGCCTATTTTCATTTAGTAGTGATAGAAGACATTTTTCAGTGATGCTTAATTCTAATAATGAAAGCTATTCAGTCGTGTTGACCGACTGAAAAGCTTCCTTTACTATGTACATTTATGAAAGATAGGCCTATGACATCACATATAGTCCATGTGTGTGTACGTATGTGTGTGTATGCATGTGTCCGTCGCCTCGCTCCCCTCCCTAATAAAATCTAAACTGCTAGATCGATTTCAACGAAACTCGGTAAGGTCTTTGTACTATTTTGTCCGACCCGACTGTGCTCTTCAAATTTTATTACATCTCACCAATCCAACATGGCAACTGTGCGAATTATTTCACCGGCATTTCATATCTCCGAAACTATTACAGATATCACCTTGACATTTTGTATGGTGGAAAAAAGCACTAATAGAAGTGTAACGATGGGACTCTCAAAAATCTCTTTACAAAACGAACATGGCGGCAAAGCGAAGTTGTTGTATTTAAATAGACTTTTCTCGCATTTAAACCATCCGAGCGCCGTCACACATGGTACAGCAAATGGTATACACCTTGTAATGCACTGACATCCTATTCAGCTCAATTGTTTACATAACTTCAAGATGGCGGCTGTGCGAAATTTTAAAATTAAGGTTTAATTTTTTGTGTCCTAATCATGCGATCGAAACCAACGTTTGAACAATGCATCTACGCAATAATCATCATCTAATAGTACATAGCTCTATGGCCTACAATGCATATAAAAATCCAATATGGTGACCTTCTGAAATATTTAGACGATTCTCAATGTCAACTAATCTGTGACAGCAATCAAACTTAATTGTTTTTTTTAACCACGAAATGGCGCCAGTGTCAATTTTAAAATCTCGTTTTTAGCCTATTTCTATTTATGAAAAAATAGGCTTATGAGATCACCTTTTGTCCGTGTGTGTCGGTGTGTTTGCCCCCAACTCCCACTAATAAAATCTAAGTGGCTGGATAGATTTCAATTAAATTCGGTAAGGTCATAATACTATTCTGGCCAACCCCGACCGTGCCCTACATATTTTATTACTTTTCAACAATCCAACATGGCGGCTGTGCGAAATATTTCACTGGCATCCTATATCTCCGAATCTCAGAAGACTTCTGTTAAGTTACTTAGGAAGCAAAATAACCAGCGATGGTTGGAGGAAAGAGGATATAAAAAGTAGGTTGGCTCAGGCAAGGAAATCATTTCTACAGAAAAGGAATCAGTTGACATCGTGTGTGGCACTCTATGGATGTGAAAATTGGACTATTGGTGCAGCAGAAAAGAGGAGATTTGAAGCGTTAGAAATGTGGTGTTACAGGAGAATGATGAAGATCAGATGGGAAGAGAGGGTTACAAACGAAGAGGTATTAAGACGAATGGGAGAGGAGAGATGTTTCTGGCGACTGCTAATGAAGCGAAGAGATAAGTTGGTAGGACACATACTAAGACACCCAGGAATAGCAAACTTAGTTACGGAAGGAAGGGTCGAGGACAAGAACTGTAAGGATAGACCGAGATTAGAATATGTTAAACAGTTTGCCTCGAATGTAGGGTGTGGTAGCTATGTTGAGATGAAACGCTTAGCTCAGGACAGGGTGGCATGGAAAGCTGCATCAAACCAGTCAAAAGACTGAAGACTCAAACAACAACATCAGCCGATATGAATGAATTGATAAATATCAAAGACACAAGATAAATGTATAGCGTAACACTAAAAAGTCCCTTGGTATTAAACCTTATATGGTGCACCATAAAGATGGATGGAAAATTGAACGCCTAAATCAACATACCGTCACATGATGTATGAAAATATGATAAAATAATCATTTGCAACAAATTTCAAACACATATTAAAACTCTAACAAGAAGTTCCGTGACGAACTAAAGAGCCTACCTTCCCTAAAATTAAGATTCATGCCAATGATTAATCTACAGTATATGAACCTATCTAGAATAATGACGAAATTAAGTTGGTAATATCGAAATGTCTAATTTGTTCGAAATATACCTGGTATAATGTAGCCTAATAGAGCACTACAGTTGGCAGCCCTGGCGACTTAATATATACGACTTAGTTCCATCTCTTAAGGTACAGAATACACAATTTGGTAGAAGTCCAATTAATTTTACATGCAGTTATACTCTGGATTTATCAGCACTCGTAAAAGCATGTTTGGCAAGAATGTCATGCGTGTGCTGGTCAGAAATGATCTGAAATATTATGATATCTTGTTGTGCCAATTTTGAATGAAATCCATTTGTTAGTATAGAAGTTACATGTTTTCTTAAATTGGACCTATCTTTAGGCATAGAATCATGTTGGCAGCACTTACTTACATTGATTACTCCAAATTTATCTAGAATGCCAGGTGCTATACATGTGGAAAGTATGGAGCTGTTGGCTTGCATATTTTCTGATATATTGATCTTGGGGAAAAAATATAGACAGTATTTATTAACAGTTGGCAGCCCTGATTGCTCTTATGAATGAGCATAGTCATATCTGTTAAGGTACACATAGCACATACGAAATTTGGTTGAAATCCAACTGATAGTATAGGAGTAACTTGTATTTAAAAATTGGTGCTATCAGCAGGCTTAGAATCATGTTGGTAGAACTGACTATATATGTTACTCCAAATTAATCTAAAATGTAAGGTACTATACGTGTTCATAGTTTAAAGCTGTCGGCTTGCATACTTTCTGATATACAGGTATTTGGAAAAAAAATTGAGAGAGATATATTAACAGTTGGCAGCCCTGTTGGTTCTTAAGAATACGCTCAGTAATATCTGTTTATGTCCACATATTACATACAACATTTGGTTGAAATCCAATTGATAGTGCAGAAGTTATATGCATTTAAAAACTTGACTTATCAGAAAGCTTAAAACTATTTTGGCAACACTGTCATGTATGGCCTCATGGAAATTAAACAGAAATATCATTCTCTACATGTGTGCCGATTTTGGAACAGCTCCCAAGCATACCTTTCAAGATATCCAACATGGAGCTCAAATTTCTAGTGCGTTTTTTCAGCAGTTGGTAGCAGTGACATTATTTTCAAATATGGGCTTGAGATATTCCGGTATACATCTTTACTCATACTAAAAATTGTTTTCGATTGCTGCAGCCGTTTATGAGTTGATAAGGGGGGGGGGGGAGGACACACACAGCCAGCCAGACAGACAGATAGACAGATAGACAGACACACAGACACACACACATTTTCCCGGATCGATCTCAAAAGTCTACTTTTTCCTCATTTTTGCAAAATGTGAAAAGTAGACTAATAATTCCTGATTTTCGCACAGATCACTGCCAGTGGAAGAACGTGGCTAGTATTAAGGGAATTTTTTCAAGAAACATTGTGTGTCTGTGTGTGTATATGTCTGCTCCCCTCTATCAATTGAAACACGAAATTTTGTACAGAGGTAGCACAAGAAAAGGGCACCTCTGTGTTATGTTTATTTTGCCGCCATCTTTACCAAATCTCAATTGTGGCTACTCAATTGGTCAAAACTTAACATTAATAAACGACTAAACTAATCATCAGGGACCCGGAACAGAACGAAAATGCGTTACGTACCGCTGTGTATCACGTTACGTAACGTATGCCATAACGCGGCCCCAAGCTGGCTTGCGGTATCGTTCCGTAACTGTAACTTGGAACTCGGTACGAGCAAGTGGAAAGATTCAGCCCTGGAACGGTACAGTCGGAACTCGACTCCCAACTGTACCGAGCGTCAAGGTACGTGTTAGCGGAACGTTACGTATGGAACGGTACAGTCGGAACTCGCATCCTAACTGTACCGAGCATCAAGGTACGTGTTAGCGGAACTATAGCTCCTTAGTGACCAATAATGTTATTTCTTTTCTAACTTAAGCCTCCCGTTCTTGCTTTTAGTTTACTTGTTAGCCTATTTTCATTTAGTAGTGATAGAAGCCATTTTTCAGTGATGCTTAATTCTAATAATGAAAGCTATTCAGTCGTGTTGACCGACTGAAAAGCTTCCTTTATTATTTACATTTATGAAAGATAGGCCTATGACATCACATATAGTCCGTGTGTTTGTTTGCATGTGACCGTCGCCTCGCTCCCCTCCCTAATAAAATCTAAACTGCTGGAGCGATTTCAACGAAACTCGGTAAGGTCATAGTACTATTTTGTCCAACCCGGACTGTGCTCTTCAAATTTTATTACATCTCACCAATCCAACTTGGCAATTGCGCGAAATATTTCACCGGCATTCCAAATCTCCGAAACTATTACAGATATCACCCTGACGTTTTGTATGGTGGAAAAAAGCACTAATATAATTGTAACTAAGGGACTCTCAAAAACCTCTTTACAAAACGAACATGGCGGCCAAGCGAAGTTGTTGTATTTAAATAGACTTTTCTCGCATTTAAACCAACCGAGCGCCGTCACACATGGTACAGCAAATGGTTTACACCTTGTAATACACTGACATCCTATTCAGCTCAATTGTTTACATAACTTCAAGATGTCGGCTGTGCGGAATTTTAAAATTAAGGTTTAATTTCTTGTGTCCTAATCATGCGATCGAAACCAACGTTTGAACGACGAACCTACGCAATTATCATCATCCAATAGTGCATAGCTCTATGGCCTACCATGTATATAAAAATCCAATATGGTGACCATCCGAAATATTTAGACAATTCTCAATGTCAACTAATCTGTGACAGCAATCAAACTTAATTGTTTTCTTAACCACGAGATGGAGCCTGTGTAAAATTTTAAAATCTCGTTTTTAACCTATTTCTATTTATGAAAATATAGGCTTATGAGATCACCTTTTGTCCGTGTGTGTCCGTGTGTGTGCCCCCACGCCCCACTAATAAAATCTAAGTGGCTGGATAGATTTCAATTAAATTCGGTAAGGAGGTCATAGTACTATTCTGGCCGACCCCGACCGTGCCCTACAAATTTTATTACGTTTCAACAATCCAACGTGGCGGCTGTGCGAAATATTTCACTGTCATTCTATATCTCCGAATCTATTACTCATATCAACCTGAAAGTTTGTATGGTGATGAAAGGCACTACTACAAAATCGTTCAAGGGACTTTCAGAAACCTGTTAACTACAAAACGAACATGGCGACCATGCGAATTTGAAACATTTACATAGACTTTTCTGGCGGGTTAAAAATCCGAACGCAGTGAAACTTGGTGCAGCAATTCTTTATACACTTTGCAATGCACTGACATATATTTTTGTCAAATTGTTTACATAACCTCAAGATGGCAGCTGTGCAAATTTTTAAAATTAAGTTTTAATTTTTTGTGTCGCAATCATGCGATCGAAATCAACGTTTGAATAATGAACCTACGCAATAATAGTCATCTAATAGTACATAACTCTATGGCCTACATATGTAACAATCCAACATGGCGAGCATCCAAAATATTTAGACGGATCACAAAATATGATAATCTGACAGCAGTCAAACTGACATTTTGTGTGTTGATAGAGGCTATAAACATAAGTTCACCTATGGAACTTTCATAACCTGGTGATCACAAATCCAACCTGCCGGCGACGCGAAATGCGAATATTGAAAAGGATGAGCACAGTGAAACTTGGTATGGTATATGCTTATACAAATTTTAATCCACTGGCATCTAATTTATTTCATTTTTTTCAGAACCAGAAGATGGAGGCTGTGCAAAATTTTAAAATCTTGTTTTTACCATTTCTTGTGTCCTAATCATGCAATTGAAGTTTGAATAATACTCTTACACAATAATCTTCATGTAATAGTACATAACTCTAAGGCCTACATATATAACAATCCGACATGTCGACTACCCGATATATTTAGACGGTTCTCAATATCTACGAATCTATTACAGCAATCAAACTGAATTTTGTATGTTGATAGAGGCAATTAACATAAGCAGGATAAATGAAACTGGGCTACACATTTCTTCACGGAAATACTTGTTATTTCTTGTGTCCTAATTATGCGATTGAAGTTTGAATAATATATTTACGCAATAATCTTCATGTTCATATATTATATTCTTTAAGCGTATGGCTTTTAGTGCCGGGAGTGTCCGAGTACATGTTCGGCTCGCTCAAGTTTTAAGCTACTTCTATGCGGACACCCATGGGATGAGCTACAAGTACCGTCCCGTGTGGTGGTTGTCTGGCGAGGAAAGTGTGAATGTAAGGATGAGGAATTGGAAGGTAGAGGCTGTGGCCTATAGTTGGGGACTAACCCCGGCATTTGCCTGGAAGGAAGATAGGTAACTACAGAAAACCATCTTCAAGGTTGCCGGTGGAGGGTTTCGAGCCTCCTCGCCTACCGGATGTGAGCGACTGCCTGCAGTCACGCCGTAACGAGCACGGCTAACTCAACCGGTATCTTCAGGTAATAGTAGTCTACAAAACTCTATGGCCTACATACCGAACGGTCCACTGGCCCCTTGCGATCCAGTTTTATGCATTCTGTCACATGTACTACAATTCTGAAAGACATAGGTCCCTCTCCCTAAACCGGGGTAATATAACGAGATGTGTGTTTACGGGCTGGAAGACAGCAGGAATCGTGAGCGCCACTATTAATTCAGTATGGGTACCTCGAATGAACCCGTTAAACGAGCCGAGATACGCAGAACACACACTTGGAAACAAGAGGTGCACGCACACACCAAGAGCAGGTATTGTATAGACCGGGAGGTGCGCGCTGCAGGTCAAATGTCGCAGTAGCTCACATGGCAAGCGCGCGATTGGAGTTGCCTGGCAAGTGGCAAGGTTATATACTTAATCGTTTTCACAGACTGATTAGTTTTTTTTTTTCGTTATCTTTTTACCCTCCTGGGTTGGCTTTTCCCACGGACTAAGCGAAGGACGGTGTCCTGCAACTTGAGGCTCTGAATCAAGGGATACAACTGGGGAGTGTGACTAGCAATTCGCCCAGGCGGCCTCAGCTGCGAAGTGAACAGGGGCCTGATGAGGGGATGGGAAGAGTGAGAGGGATAGGCAAGGAAGAGGGAAGGAGGCGGTCGTGGCCTTTGGTTAGGTACTGTACCTTTCCAGCATTTGCCCGAAGACGAAGTGGGAAACCACGGAAAACCACTCGAAGATGGCTGAGGTGGGAATCGAACCCACTCTACTCTTCTCCCCGAGGCTGAGTAGACCCCGTTTCAGCCCTCATACCACTTGTCAAATTTCTTGTTAGAGCCGGGTATCGAACCTCAGACCTACGGGGTGGCATTTATACACGCTGACCACTACACCACGGAGGCGACACGATTTGTTTATTTGGCTCTGTAAAAGACCATGTCACTGCGGAGGCCCGGGTTCAAATCTCGGCTCTGCCACGAAATTTTGTTCCTGGTCTGAGGCCTGGAACGGGGTTCACCCAACCTCGTGGGGCACACAGACTTAGTAGAGGCAGGTTCGTTTCCTGCCTCAGCCATCCTAGAAGTGGTTTTCCGTGGTTTCCCACGTCTTCTCCAGGCGATTGCTGGGATGGTTCCTTTCGACAGGACCACGGCATCTTTCTTCCCACTCCCTTCGCTGCCCTTTCCTTCATTAGACCCAAGTTCGTGGTCACTTAGGCGATTGGCTTGTCACCATCCCCAGTTGTATCTGCTGTCAAGGTGTGTTCAGCTCCGAGGCACTGTCCTGGAATTCGACGGTAGAGGACTGATCCCTCGCAAAGTCCGAGGGTAAAGCCGAGCTTGGAGGGTAAGCGATCAAATAAAAATAAAAAGAAAAGAAGACCGTGTGTATCGTTGCATAAGCTAAGGTGCTGGATTGGACAAGGATGAGGAGGTGATTGTCTCTGGCTAGGGCACAGGCAACCAGTTAGCTACGTCGTACATGTTCCAAGCTTCGTAGACCACAGTTAGGGCAAAGTGTGCCCCATTGGAACGAAAACAACATGCGATGGCAAGTCAGTATGTAGCTGCGCGAACTCGCTCCTTCGACGTAATTCACAACACGAAGCGTATTCACTGCCTCGAGATGTATTCCAGCGAAGAGCATATGAATATGTTCAGGCGCGGATCTAGAGTTTGGCTTGGGGGGGGGGGGGGGGGAGGGGGGTCAGAGAATCGAAATAGTTAAGCAAAATGGTATCACTAAAAAAGCAATCACAAAATAACCAAACGTACAAAACCAGACCAAATTTTTGCAAGCTACATGGATAGAAATTTGATGCGTTTAGCGCACCTAAAATATTCGTACAAATTGCAACGGCGTGTTTTGCGACTTTTACATCGAGCTTCGAGAAAAATACCAAAGTACGTTGCAGTTTCGGCATGTCGGGTTGGTACCGACAAAGGGAGAAAGTCACAGCTTAAATTGCCAACCAAGCTTGCAGTTTGGACGTCGGAAAATTTTTTGGGTGCGAAAAAAGCCCCAAATTCCTATTCGTGCATTGCTGCACATTCATCGTGACATCACTATAAACATCGATTCAGTAATCACAAGGTTTGCTAAACAAAATAGACGAGTTGATTTTGTTATATAAATACTCGTTTTTATATAACTGGTATGAAGTAGTAAATACGTACAGTTGTAACAGAACATAATAATTGCTATAAAGAAATTTTCAGTATTGAATAAAATGAAAAAAAAACTGTTTTTCAGTTCAAATTCGTTAAGTTTCATTTGTCTGGTTATTGTGTTTTGGTTTTTTGAATTTGTAAAAAATTTGTTCTCCGTTTGGGGCTGGGGTCATGACCGCCGTGACTCCCCCCCTTGAATCCGCGCCTGAATATGTTATATTAATGGAGGAGCTCGACAGAATGCATACCAGGCGCATCGCCTGTACCAAGAACTCTATCCGGATAGACAACGACCGACAGGCATGGTATTTCGGAGTGTGGAAAGACGCCTGGGAGATACTGGATCCCTGGGAAAAACACGGCCTGTTTGAGATCATCGCGTGACGTCTGCTCACAATGAAGAGGTTGTGTTTGACGATATCCGGCGTCACCCTCATACTACCACATGGGCCATTGCACTGGAGACGAACATCAGCCGAGCGTCTGTTATGCGGATAATGCACACCCACTGGTTTCCCCCGTACCATCTGCACTTACACCTGGAGATACATGGTCATGATTTCGAAGCACGGGTGGCGTTCTGTGGAAACTGATCCGGCTTTTCTAGCGACCATCTTATTTACGGACGAAGCACGATTCCACAACAATGGAACCGTTTATCGTCATAATATGCATTACTGGAGTGTGGGTAATCCCCATTGGGTGCGACAGACATCCTTTTAGGTACACCCCCGTGTGGGTTGCGGGTTAGAATACACACACGGTATGCTCTGCTTGTCGTAGGAGGACACTAATAGGGCCGACAAGACAGACTGACATGACTGACTTTGATTTTGAAGACTCCCTGTTGATGGGAAGAGAAAATTCATCTACGGTATCCCCTGCCTGTAAAAGGTATTTTCCGACTTCCGGTCCCATTTTTGGTTTGACCCTTAGAAATAAACGTCATGCTGCCTGCGGAAGGGCCACCAACTTGGCCATCTGGCCAGAAAGCCTGGACGGTATTCCCCATCCCGTCAGGTGGGTGCGCCATGTACCCTTGCAGTGGTATCCGCCTCACAACGGAGGTCCCTGCACGGCCGAATAATTTCGCAAAACATATCACTGTGCATGCCGAGGGGGAAGTGCCTATTCAAGGCACTGGGACCCCGGGCAATACCTGCTATGCCAGGTAGGTATTGCCTTGGCTGGGTGGCGCCCACAGTGATGACCCTCGTTCGGAATAGGTTGTATTCGGGGAGGGTGATTTCAGGATGACGCGAAAGCGGCCCAATAAATCATCAGAGGGTGTCCCCCTTAAATAGCCGTCTCTTGAGTGTCGGATCAGGGATAAAACTTTCAATGCACGTTTCCCTGTTGACAAGTCACATCGCTACCTGGTAGCTATCAGGACAGATGGGGATTATTTCAAAGTGGTGAAATCAATGATCTTTTCCGAGGAATTCGAGGGGAAATTTGGAGATCTAAACGGGATTTCCAAGCTCCGGAACGGACAGCTCCTACTGCATACAATTAGCCGACAGCAAACCGAAACGTTGCTGGAATGCACGCATTTCAGCGAAATTCCCGTTAAGGTCTCAAAAAACGAAACGCTGAATGAGGTACGTGGAGTTATTTTCCATCGTAAATTCATTTTGAATAGCGATGCGGAATTGTTGCGGAATCTGGGGAAGATAGGCGTCACCAAGATTGGGCGCATCACCCGAAAGATTGGAGAGAACAGAGTCGATACCGGCACTTTTATTCTCCATTTTGAGGGTGATGTTTTACCCAAGCAGATGTAGGTCACATCGAACCACTGCGATGTTCGACCGTACATCCCTCCACCTATGTGATGTTATCAATGCCAGAAATTCGGGCATGTTTCTGCCAGGTGCACTGCCAAGGCCGTGTGTAGAGAGTGTGACAAGGGGACACATGAGGGTGAGAGGTGTACGCCTCCCCCGATTTGTCCTATACCAGACCCAAAACAACTGTGAACATGGGCTCGCCCATTAGCGTGCGTCCAGCGGAGCGCTGTTGCCACAGTGAGACTGGCAGAGATGACACAGCTCTACGCTCGCAGTATACACACGACCTTCCCCCAGAACACAAGGCGCTCCGAATGCAAGCGCATGTACGAGCTGGGGGACCTGATCCTACGAATATATATCCTCACAACGGATTGCACACAATGTGATATGAGGCAGATATAAGATGCCACACAAACGTTATTCGTGAAAGTGACCACCAGCGACCAGCATTCTTGGCTGTCGCGCAGGAGGTTCAGGTTCGATTGCCGACTCTGCCATGCTATTTAATTTTAGTCTGAGGGCTAGAACAGGGTTCGCTCAATCTCGTGAGGCAAAGCTGGGAAGATGTAGGTAAAATTCCTACCTCAGTCATCCTGAAAGTGGTTTCTCATTTATACTCCGGGCAAATGCCGGGATGGTTCCTAACTTAAGGACACAGCCGCCTCCTTCCCAATCCTCACCAGAATAATAATAATACACACACTCTAATACAGACACCACAGTAACCCAGATTTTCAGACAAGTACACGGGGCTAAAGTACCAATATGTCCAAGCCCCTCAAATGAAACAACAATTACAACGTTATTATATCACATGACGTAATTTACACCCCAAGCCATTCTGAGTAACATTGCTTGGTAGCCCTTTATAAGGTAATAGAAACAGAGAATACAATTTTTGGGATCAGTTTTTGTTTATTGGAGACCACCTTGTGGTGTACTGGCTAGCACATTGCTGTCCATTCTTGGCTGTCACCGCGGAGTCCCGGGTACGATTCCCAACAAATGTAATTCTGGTCTGAGGGCTGGAACACGGTACACTCAGCCTCGTGATGCAAACCTAGGAATATGTGGGTTGGATTCCTACCTTAGCCATCCTGGAAGTGGTTCTTCTGTGGATTCGCACTTCTACTCCAGGCAAATGCCGGGATGGTACCTAACGTAAGGCCACGGCCGCTTCCTACGCAAATCCTTCCTCAATTACAAATATACACACTAGTAGAGACATCACAGTGTCACAGGTTATCAGATAAATTCCACACACACCCAAATACACGGGGCTACATGACCACGATGTCACAAAGCCCCTACAACAATAATAATCAACAACAACAACAACAACAACTCTTGCTGTCACCCATGATGTCCAGATTCGATTCACGGCTCAATCAAGACATTTAGTTCTGGTCTTAGGGTTAGAACCGGGTACTCTATGCCTCGTGAGGTAAGACTGTGAAGAGGTGAGTTTTATTCGACTCAATTTTAAAAAAGAAAACATATTTGCCGACAACACAACAACACAGGTTATCAGATTTTGTGTTTTCACGTACTTCTGTATTCGAAAGATTCTTTAAAAGGCCGTATACCCTGAAAAATATTGTTCTTGCCTCGCTGTTCGACTGCCACTCGGCTTGCTACGGAACATTGTTATGAGTTCAAAACTTCAGCTCACAGCACTAACTTCTATAAGCTCCACTACTGAATTGAAACAGCCATGCTGTCACTGTTATCTTCCCCAGCGAAACTAAATATTTCAACACCTAACCATTCTTCGCTCTAATTATCCCTTCAGTTCAAGAGCAGATGATATCTCCCGAACGGCTGGTCGTATCGTCATGGGGTTTGCACAGTCAGCTTCAGAATGTTTAGCTCTGTAACATAGGTTCATCTAAATAATTGGATAATTAATGATTTTCATGCGCGGAGAGAAATAGGGATTTCGTACGGCACAGCGAGCCCAGATTGCGTAGTTAACTAGGCAACGCCGCGCTATGCAATTGGCTGGCGCGGGTGAGCGCGTGAATCTGGCTCCTCCCTCATGTTCACAGTTATTTTGGGCCTGGTATAACTGCCAAGGAAGCCACTCTCCACGATCGAAGCAGTGCCCTGAGTTCTGTAAAGAAGCCACAATCCAAGAAATCAGAACATTGCATCGGCTTTCATATCACGATGCTCGCAAGAGGTACCGTGATATTAATGCCCCCGAATTTTGGGTGACGTTTGTGGCCGCAGCGACGCCCTCATTCACCCCTCCTGTCACAGTTCCCAGTGTAGTACCCTCGACGTCCGGTAATTTAGCAGATTTGAAATCACCCCTCGCTGTACCAGCGAAAATTGTCTGCCGAAGGAGGTCCCACAACCTTCTTCGGGCAAGGAAAAGAAGGCGACAGTTATATCATCTAAACCGGCGAAATCGGAGAAGTCCTCTTCTTCTTCGAACCGGTCGGCTAACATGTCTTCCTCAGTTAACAGGGGAAAGAAGAGTTTGCCGACCAGGGCTGGTCCTTCTTCCAGTCCACCTGATATGACAAAAGTAGTAGTGGAGATGAGAGAGAAGGTTCGTCGCCATCTCTCTCGCCCTCCTCCTGACGGAGTGGCTACTGTCTCTGCTGGCCTTCCCGCTCCCACGACCATCAAGGGAGGGAAGCCGGCTGAAGCCAAACTCGTCCGTATGGAGGAACTCCCCTACAAATAGGAAAATACATCAGCGGAGGAGAGAGGAACGGTTCAGCGCCGTTTCTCTTCCTCTCCTAGAGACAGGGCTGCTCAGGTATCTGCTGGCCATTCCACTCCCACCACCACCAGTGGAGCGGTGTCAGCAGGAGCGGTCATGTTTTGTAAGGAACTGGCGTCTGTGGGGAAGCGACCATCTACTTCCCCAAATAGACGTCAGCGCCGATCAAGAAAGAAATCTCTTCGGGACATGTCGGGGACAGACACCCAGTCTTCGGACCGGGAGAAAGTCCCTCTACACCGCTCTCGCTCTTCCCCAAGAGCGAGACTCGTGAAGTCCGACGAGGACCGCGCGCCATCCAGGGGACTGCCCGCTCCATTTTCTTCGTCTTCGGACCTAGATGTGGAGATTGAGGTGCGCTCTCCTGCCCCATCATATCCAACTAGAGATGAGGAATGGTGGCAAACGGTCAAGCGTAAGTAGAAGACCCACTTCTACTTATAAGGGAACTGTAATAGCTATTCTGGTCATCTCAATGAGTTACGTCAATTAATATCTTCGTTTTCGGCAACCATTGTCTGTCTTCAGGAATCCAGGTTTCGTCCTGGACGTGAGACAATAATGCGTTACTTCAACCTCTTCTCTGAAGACCCGGTGGATGGAGCTGTGGCCGTCGGTGGCGTCTGCATTCTCGTCCACTCTAGCCTCTTTAGTGAAGAGGTGCCGTTGCGTACTCAGCTAGAGGCAGTTGCAGTTCGTACTTCGTCGCCAGTAATGGCAACAGTATGTAACGTGTACATTCCACCTGATTCTCAACTGGATTGAAACCAGCTGGTGGATCTAGTCTCTCAGCTCCCCCCCCCCCCCCTTCCTCCTTCTGGGATATGTTAATGCCCACAACACCATCTAGGGCTCCGCTACCACTAGTGATGGAGGGAGAGATTTTGAGAGACTGATCAGGTGGGTGGAGCTGTATTTGTTAAACACAGGGGAACGTACGCACTTCTCTATTGCACACGGCACTTATTCAAATGTCGATATCACCTTGTGCTGTCGTGCGCTGGTTCCCCTGCTACAGTGGGGTGTACACGACGACCTTTGTATTAGTGACCATTTCCCTATTATCGTTACTCTTCCGAACCAGAGAGCCATCGAATTACCAAGTCGATGGCTTCTCCGTCGGGCTGATTGGACAACTTTCACAGCACGTGCTGATTTTGCCGAAGATACCTTTGAGAGTGTCTATGATCATACCATTCACATAACGCATGGTATTTCGGCTGCTGCTGAGGAAACAATACCTTCCTCATCCGGCAACTCCCACCGGAAACTTGCCCCTTGGTGGACAGCCGAGATTGCAGCAGCCTTTAAAGATCGTCGACGTGCTTTCAAATGCTATCGGAAGCAAAACACTATGGCCAACCATATCACCTTCAAAAGGATGCGTGCTAGAGCCCGATATCTGATTCGGGAGAGTAATAAAACGACGTGGGAAAAGTATGTGTTGTTTATGACGACACATACTCCTTCATCTCAAGTGTGGACTAAGCTTCGTCGGATCTCCGGACTCCCGATATCATTGATGGCACACGGAGTCTCCATCATCGGAGACATCATCACGGACCAACTCGCCATTGCCAACCGAATTGGATCGCACTTCAATGATGTATCCTGTTCTGGGAGTTACGATCCTACGTTTCTGACTCTGAAGCGGGAGGCGGAGGCTCACCCCTTGTCCTTTGCCACTGCTGCTTTGGAGTCCTACAATGTACCATTCTCTGAAAGGGAACTGCGCAGTGCGCTTTCACTGTGTAGGGATACGTCTCCCGGACCGGATAACATACAGAATCAAATGTTAAAAAATCTGTGCGAATCCAGTATAAAGCAATTGTTGGTCCTCTTCAATCGTATATGGATTGGTGGGCAGTTTCCATCTCAATGGCGAGAGTGGATCATGATACCGGATCCCAAGGCTCGAAAGGATCCCAAACTTGTCAGCAGCTACAGGCCTCTCAAATGCCCTATGTAAGCTGCGAGAGAAGATGGTGAACCATCGACTGGTGTGGTTCTGGGAAGAGAGAGGCTTACTGTCAGGGTACCAGTCTAGATTTCGCTCCCATATGTCCACCACCGTCTATCTGGTGCGACTTGTGAGCGCCATACAGGAGGCATTTCTCCGAATTACCTACGACACCATATGGCGCTACGAGATCCTTTCCACCCTTCATGAGTGGGGACTCCGTGGTAATCTACCGACTTTCATTACGAATTTCATGTAGTACGACTCATCCGTGTAAGGGTCGGTAGAACATATCGCAATATTATACCCAAGAAAACGAAGTTCCTCAGGGTTCTGTTCTGTCACCTTGTTCGAGGTTGTCATATCTTTTGGCCAAAGATGCTACATTAAGATTGTTATTTTTTTTTTCTCTATTATCTTTTTTCCACTGTTGTAAAATTAACTGTCATGGCATCCAGAAGTGTCAATAAATGGTTGTTTTGAATTGATATATTTTCCTTAAATATAAAAGAAGAAAGAATCTGCGATACGCCGGTGAGCGTAAAAGTAAAATAAGTGGCGACCAGTGATAGGATAAATATATCAATATATTTTAATTATGGAGACAACCCAACGTGAACTGGATCGAGCGATAAAGCTACGTAAGGTAACACGGGCGGCGTTTTCGAGGCAGTTGAATAACCTCAATGGTGAAATTGATGACGTCCAGATGACAGCTCATGAAAAGCGAAGGAAAGTTCAGGTTTCCCTTTCTTTACTTCGGAAGAAAAATGATGAGCTCCTGCAGCTGGATGGTAAGGTCGTAAGTCTAAAACTTGACGTCGGCCAAGAGGACTTGGACGACGAATGTAGACTTGCCGATGACTATCAACGTCAATTTCTTGATATAGAGGTGAGTGTTGAATATATTCTACCTTCAGGAGGCATCGCTCAAGACAACAGTGATTGTAGCAGTGTAGATCTTGTGAGTAAGAGAAAATTCAAACTACCTAAATTAGAACTAAGGAAATTTGATGGCGATGTAAAACAGTGGATGCAGTTCAGGGGCCAGTTTGAAAAGGTAGACAAGGATCCGGATATTGCACCGGAAGATAAGTTTCAATACTTAATGCAAGCTACAGTGAAAGGGTCTCGTGCTCGAGAAATTACTGAAAGTTTTCCACCTATTGGGGAAATTTATACGAAGGCAGTAGAATGTTTAAAGAGCAGGTTCGGTAGAGATGATCTGTTTGTTGAAGTTTACGTAAGAGAGTTGTTATCTTTAGTTCTTAAGAAATCTTCCACTCCCGGTGATGGCAATTCAATGTGTAGCCTTTATGACAACTTGGAATCGCACATACGGTCACTTGAAACCTTAGGTGTTACAACAGATAAGTGTGTATCTATGTTGTATCCTTTAGTAGAGTCATGTTTGCCTGAGGAGTTTCTTAGGGCCTGGCAAAGAAGTTCCAATTTTGCACACACACGTGATTCGAAAGATAGGTTAGACAATCTCATGCTATTCATGAAAAGGGAAGTGGAAGCCGAGGAACGGATCAGTTTAGCAATTTCCGGTTTTGGAATCAAAGATAATAACAGGAGTAGAGACCAACCCAAATTGTCAGAGCACATTGCTACTGCAGCTGACTTGTTAAACACTAACCCAGTTGAGCAGAGGAGAGGGTACTGTATTTTTTGTGGAGGTCAACATGATGCCCTTAATTGCTTTAAAGCACACTAATTAGGTCTATCTGAGAAACAGAAGGTCCTAAAGGACAAAGGTGGGTGTTTTAAGTGCTTTAAGAAGGGACACTGTGTCAATAAATGTAAAGCCGTAGTACGGTGCATTATTTTTAGTAAGAGCCACCAAGTTCTGATGTGCCCTGATTTGCCTCAGAATAAACAAAATATATCCCATAATAATGTCGAACACAGGCAATCCGGGGGGAAGAATGAACAAAAGACAAATTCACTGAGTAATATTTCTAAATATCCTAAAGTTATTTTGCAAACTTTGGTTATAAAGATGAAAGGTATTGGCTCTTCCTTCTCTGTTAGAGCCTTAATTGACTCAGGATCCCAAAGATCCTATGTTAAGAAAGACATTGTTAAAAGATTAGGTTACACTCCAGTCAGAACTGAAACAATTAAACATGACCTTTTTGGGGGAGTGAAAACGAGTGTTAATGAACATTCATGTTACAAAGTAGAAATTGAAAGCCTGGATGGAAAATATCAATGTAATTTTGAAGTATTCGATCAGGTTTTAATATGTAATGGCATCCCTTCGGTCAAGAAAGGACCTTGGTTTAATGAACTTGAGGAAGGGAATATCAGCCTAACAGATATTGGGGATGAGTCTAGGCCTGTGGACTTGCTGATTGGAGCGGATGTAGCGGACAAACTTCAGACAGGAAATATTAAAGTTCTATCTTCTGGTTTGGTTGCTGTGGAAACAAATTTAGGCTGGACTTTGATGGGGAAAGTTCCACAACAATCTTCTGTTAACTTGGCAGAAGAAGTTACAGCTCTGTTTGTTAATGAGATCAACGATCGCTGGAGCCTAGATACCATTGGAATCTCAGACTCAGCTGTTAAAATGTCCAAAAATGAAAGACAGCTTCAAATTAGAGATGATTTTCTAAGAGGTATTACTGTAAATGATGAGAGACGTTACGAAGTTTCATTGCTATGGAAAGAAGATAGCTTGGCTCTTCCTAGTAACAGGGAGCTAGCACTCAAAAGGTTAGAATCTACCACTAGAAAGCTTCAGTCTCAAAATCTTCTCATTTCATACGATGCAGTTCTAGCTGAGTGGGAAGAACTGGGAATTATTGAAGAAGTACCAGTCAAAGAAGTAGGGAATTATGGACACTACCTACCACATCGAGCTGTTATTAAGGAGAATAGCACCACCAGAGTTCGTCCTGTATTTGACGTGTCAGCAAGAGGTAGAAATGCTCCTTCTCTCAATCATTGTTTAGAGTGTGGACCCAATCTGATTGAACTGATTCCTTCCCTGTTACTAAAATTTCGGGGAGGGAGATTTGGGGTGACAGCTGATGTAGAAATGGCTTTTCTACAAATAAGTGTTCGTCAAGAAGACAGAGATTTTCTTAGGTTCTTCTGGTGTGATCCAAACGACTGGAAGAATATAAAGATATTTCGGCATCGGAGGGCGGTATTTGGATTAAAATGTAGCACTTTCCTTTTAGGAGCAGTCCTTGATTACCATTTGGACAAGGCAATGGAAGATTGTCAATATAGTAAAGGACAGATATCAAGACTTAAACAGAGCCTTTATGTGGACAATGTTGTAACCAGTGTTGATACTGAATCAGAACTGAAAGAATTCATTAATGAAGCACGTGATATAATGCAGGAAGGAAAGTTCGACCTCAGAGGTTGGCAGGCCAACAATGATGCTTTCATTCTTGTAGGACGGACAGCGGTGCTAGGTTTACGATGGGATTTGGAATCTGACAATTTATTGTTAAACTTGGAATGGTTACAGAACCATGAATTGGGAGTGATCACGAAAAGATCCATTCTGTCAGTTGCACAAAAGATATTTGATCCGATTGGCATAGTTAGTCCAGTACTTCTAGTTCCTAAATTGTTATTACAAAAGATATGGCTAAGTGGTATATCTTGAGATGAAGAGGTTACTACTGATATTAAGGACCAATTTGTAACCTGGTATTTAAGCCTTTTTCTCCAGAAAGAGATGAGAATTCCACGCTGGTTTCATTATTCCAATAACCACAGGGATGTCAGTCTACATATTTTGTGTGATGCTAGTGCACAGGCCTACGCTGCAGTAGTCTTCATACGACTACAAATTGACGGTGAGAGTAAGGTACACCTTCTTGCAGCCAGTGCAAGAGTAGCCCCATTAAACACAGTCATCATTCCCCGACTGGAACTAATTGCTGCAACAGTGGGAGCTAGATTAGGTAATTCAGTGCTAGAAGGACTAAACTACCAAGATGTCAAGTTGAATTTCTAGACTGATTCGACAACGGTTTTAGCATGGATTCTATAGGAAGAAACATGGACTGTGTTTGTCAACAACCGTGTTAAAGAAATCCATCGGTTGACGTTACCAGAAATGTGGAGATATGTTCCTGGCCATTTGAATCCTGCAGATCTTCCTTCAAGAGTTGTCTGGCAGAAAAATTGTTAGCACTTCAATGGTGGGAGGGGCCAGAGTTTTTACGAAAGGACCGGCCAGAGTGGCCTGGTGAATTTCCACCTGCAGAGGCAGAGCTGATTTTGCAAGAAAAGAGAAAATCAACTCAAATAATGAGTTACTTTGTAGATACTTCATGTAGCACCCCAAAACATGTAAATAATGATCAGTGCAGGTACCACGATTTTAATTGGTATTACTTATATTTTTCAAGCTATGGAAAAATAATTCGGTTGGTTGCTTGGATAAAGAGGTTTATCCAAAATACGCGAAGAGCAAACCTTACAAGAGCTCGTGGAGAATTATCATGTGAGGAGATAATGTCAGCAGAAAAAATAGTCGCAAAATTGGTACAGGAAGAGCCTTTCTCTTCAAAAAATGACAAAAGTCTCATTAGCCTAAATGTGTTTAGGGATGAGAAGGGATGTCAAAAGTAACCACTAAAAGTGGTAGAGCTGTAAATACACCAAAGAGATTAGATTTATGATTACTGTATTTTGAGGTAATTATAGTTATTTATGTATGGTTGAGTTGTTCTTCCACCAACTCAAGGTGGGAGTGTGTCATATCTTTTGGCCAAAGATGCTACATTAAGATTGTCATTTTTTTCTTTATTATCTTTTTTCCACTGTTGTAAAATTAACTGTCATGGCATCCAGAAGTGTCAATAAATGGTTGTTTTGAATTGATATATTTACCTTAAATATAAAAGAAGAAAGAATCTGCGATACGCCGATGAGCGTAAAAGTAAAAGAGGTTGCCATAAACGGCATTGTTACCGCCACCGGGCCCACGATAGTTCCATCGCTGTATGTAGCCGATTTAGCTCTGCTTTACAGCTCTGGAAGTATGTCAATCGTGGAACGGCAATTGCAGATAGCTATTAACCGGGTCGACAGGTGGGCTCACGACCGGTTTTCATCAGCGAAATCCTCCGTCGTCCATTTTTGTCGGCTTCGAAGGCTACACTTACACCCTGAACTACATCTCAAGTATGCTGCGTTGCCGTTGGTTGACACTTATCGCTTCTTGGGGCTCCATTTTGACAGCAAATTAACGTGGCAGCCCCATATACGGCAACTAAGAACGACGTGTCTCAGGAAACTGAACATGCTCAAGTTTCATAGTAGCACTACGTGGGGGGGCTGACGGAGCGGTGCTGCTACGGTTCTACCAAGCCCTCGTCGTGTCCCGGCTAGACTATGGTTCTGCGGCTTACGGTTCAGAAAGACCGGCAACCTTGAAAATGCTGGACAGTATCCACCATAGTGGCGTTAGGCTGGCTACTGGTGCCTTCCGGACCAGCCCGATACCCAGCCAACTCGTCGAATCGGGTGTTCCACCTCTAAATTATCGACGCCATCTTATGCTTTTGGCATATACTACTAATGTGCGTCAGTACCCAATACGGCCAGAGGTACGCCAGCCAGCCTCGAACCACTCGGCCTGTTGGTATTAGACTCGATAGCTCGTGTACTGAAATAGGAGTGGCTGTGGGCCCTAGCCTACTTTTCACATTTTGCAAAAATGAGGAAAAAGTAGACTTATGAGATCGATCCGGGAAAATGTGTGTCTGTCTGTCTGTCTGGCTGTGTGTGTGTCCCCCCCTATCAACTCCTAAACGGCTGCAGCAATCAAAACCAAATTTAGTATGAGTAAAGATGTGCACCGGAATATCTCACGTACATATTTGAAAATGATGTCAGTGCTACCAACTGCTGAAAAACGCACTAGAAATTTGAGCTCCATGTTGGATATCTTGCAAGGTATGCATAGGAGCTATTCCAAAATTGGCACACATGTAGATAATACTATTTCAGTTTAATATCCAGGAGGCCATACATGACAATGTTGCCAACATAATTTTAAGCCTTCTGATAGGTCCAATGTTTAAATGCATATAACTTCTACACTATCAATGGGATTTCAACCAAATTTTGTATGTAAAATGTGTACGTAAACAGATATGACTGAGCGTATTCTTAACAGCCACCAAGGCTGCCAACTGTTAATAATTGCTCTCTCTATTTTTTTTATCCAAATACCAATATATCAGAAAGTATGCAAGCCGACAGCTTTAAACTATGCACACGTATATTCTGACATTTTAGATTAATTTGGAGTAACTTATATACATCAGTTCTACCAACATGATTATAAGCCTGCTGATAGTACCAATTTTTAAATACATGTAACTTCTATACTATCAGTTGGATTTCAACCAAATTTCGTATGTGCTATGTGTAACATAACAGATATGACTATAAGTATTGTTAAGAGCAATCAGGGCTGCCAACTGTTAATAAATGCTGTCTATATTTTTTTACCCTAATATCAATATATCAGAAAGTATGCAAGCCAACAGCTCTATACTTTGCACACGTATAGCACCTGACTTTCTAGATTAATTTGGAGTAATTAATATAAGTCAGTGCTGCCAACATGATTCTATGCCTGCTGATAGGTCCAATTTTAAAATACATGTAACTTCTATACTAACAAATGGATTTCATCCAAAATTGGCACAACAAGATATCATAAAATTTCAGATTATTTCTGACCAGCACACGCATGGTATTGTTGGCAACATGCTTTTACGCTGCTGATAGATCCAGTGTCTAACTGCATGTAACGTCCATTGGACTTCAACCAAATGTTGTATTCTGTACCTTAAGAGATGTAAATAAGAATATATTCAGTCACCAGGGCTGCCAACTGTAGTGCGTTATTAGGCTACATTACCCCAGGTATGTTTTGAACTAATTAGATAGTTCGATATTACCAACTTAATTTCGTCATTATTCTAGATAGGTTCATATACTGTAGAATAATCATTGGCATGAAAAGTAGGCTGTATAGTTCCTCACGGAACTTCTTGTCTTACTTATGAAACCACCCAACCATCTTCTTCTTTCCTGGCGTTTATCCCAGTACAGAGTCCGCTGCTCTACCACCCAACCATCGGAATATAATAAATAGGGGCCGGATTTTAGTGGTTTTTAAAATTGTCATTTTAGGTTTTCAAAAACATAAAATTGTTCTTTTTAGTTTTTTATTAGGTAGAATGGGTTTTTACAATAGGTTCTTATGTTTAAAGGGTAGCGAAAGTTGACATACATTACATAAGGCTTAAAATTAATACCTCATTGTTAGTAGACAATCTGATTGCAACGAGAGAGTAAATATTTTACATAATGATGCGTAATCAAATTATCACCGATAACTTTACACTTTTAGGGATTGCAATAAAGCCAAGGATGTCAGAGATGATTTTCACACTCTATCTCGGTCAAATAATGTTGATTCTTTACTATACTGGATTCTTGGGAATAATAAGAGATTTATTCGCTCTTTCCTCTCGGTAAATAACCAAACAATAATATATAAGCTGGAAAGTGCTGAAAATATTTCATTTTTCCATTAGGTAGGATTGCTTTCAATCGACTGGAGCTAGGAATAAACACTATCTTCACATTTAATTTCAAGGATTATGGACAAAATTTGAAATATACTACAATAAATGGTACAAAACTGCAATTAGTTATTTTTAGGTACTCGCGTATTATTTAGTTTATTAGGTAGTACGGAATTTCAGTGTGTTTCGTAAAAGTATTTAGAAGTATGGGAAAAATAGATAAGAACCTAAGAATCCGGTTCCTAATAATAGGCTAACTGCGCCCCGATAGTATAAGGTAGTTTCTCTGTTGCTGGATAGCGAATTTTTGTACAAACTCAATTGTCTAGAATAATGAAAAATATAATAATAATAGTATACTAATAATAATCATTATTGACTAATAATTATTAAAATAATAATAACATAACTGTCTAATGATGATAATAATAATAATAACAATAGTCTAATAATAAGTATTTCGCTGTCCTCTTGGAGTGACGATGTGGGTAGTCTTAATATAGCCTTATTCTGAAAGCAGAGACATGAAATGATTGTCAATGATATGTAAGCCAACCAAAATTTGATTAAACTAGAGAATCGTCTGTACTCCCCTCTCCAACTCCAGGCAGCTTGAAATGTATAAATTTTATATGTGGTCTCAAACCTCATGTCTCGGTGATAATCAACGTTGAAGTACAAACAAACACTACGGTGTTCCCGCAACTTAGATCTACTTAGTTATATACGGAAAATGTGCCACGGAACCGCTTGATAGCACTGTGCTTTGCCTATTGCCCTACCTCACAAATCGTGTACGGTATCCCAAAGAAATTTTGATCAACCGATCACAACGAGGGGACGGAGTCGCGCAGCTTCTTTTGGGGCAGAGGATCTCTACATTAGCTGAAACAGAAGGCTGGCGTGCTGTGAGGTGAGCGGGAAAATGGGATTGAGTGAGTAAATGCATGCACGTCGTCCCAATAAAAATAACAGCTACATCGCACGCCTTCTGCTTGACCTTGAGACGTCATAATGCAGCCTTGTAACAATACAATCCCGTTAAATTTGTAACGTTCCGTTCCGTCTGTTTGTTCCGTTATTATAAGTAGAATGTTCCGAACTGTAACGTATCGGATATTCCTCTGTTCATTTCGGTACGGGACAACGTAACGTTCCACCCGTCTCCAATACGCTGTACCGGTACAGGCTCGGCTAACATTCGACTGTTCCAGATACCGGGTACGGTTTCAGAATCAGTTCCGTTCCAGGACGGTAACGTTACGCTTGGAACAGACAGCGGTAACGTTACAACTTGGAAATAACCTTGGAGATAACGGAATTTCTCCATTCCACATAGACAAGAGTTCCGTTCCGCGTTACGTTCTGTTCCGGGTCCCTGATGCGTACTTCTGCTAGTCTACTATAAAAAGCTCAAATACCACTCACTCACTGATTCATTCATCACGAAATCTCAGAAACCATTGAACGGATTGGAATGAAATTTGGTATGCCGCTTCCCCAAGGGCCGCAAACGCGCACTAAGAAAGTATTTTTGGATATTCAGGTTCTAAAGGGGTGTTAAGGGGGTGGACCTGCATTTCATTGAATAGCAATATCCCCCGATTGGTTTCATCGGGGGATGTGATACTCGGCATATAAACTCATCATTAACAATAAGAAGACACATGTCCGAGGGCTTTTCGATGTGGTGTATATTATGAGGTGAAAGGGGGGAAAAGTGGGGGTTGAAGGATTCCTAACGGAGCGTGTATCTCTTAAACGACATAGGCGAGGAGTTTGAAACTCAGCGAAAAAAATCAGCATAAAAAATAAGTAAATAGGTGTTTGACCATTTTTTCATAATTCTAATTTAAGGGGCCCATGGGGAGGGGTGAAATTCTGGGAGGGAAACAGGAAAGAAAGTGTCCTAACTGATTGACTGACTGAGTCACTCATCAAACTCAGGGGGAAAAAACTGCTTAAAAATTAGTAAATAGCTCTTTGACAGTTTTTTTATAAATCAAATTTAAGGGGTTCGTGGGGAGGGGTGAAATTCCGAAAAAGGGAAATAGAAAATGTCCTGACTCACTCACTCACTCACTCATCATCGCCCAGCCAAAATGGAATGAAATTTGGTATGCAACTTCCTCAAGGGTCGCAAACGTCCACTAAGGAAGGATTTTTGGATATTCAGGTTCTAAAGGGATGTTAAGGGGGTAGACCTTCATTTCATTGAATAGCAATATCTCCCGATTGGTTTCATTGGGGGATGTGATACTCGGCATATAAACTCATCATTAAAAATAAGAAGACATATGTCTGAGGGCTTTTCGATGTGGTGTATATTATGAGGTGAAAGGGGTGAAAAGTGGGGGTTGAAGGATTCCTAACGGAGCTTGTATCTCTTAAACGACATAAGCGAGGAGTTTGAAACTCAGCGGGAAAAAAATCAGCATAAAAATAAGTAAATAGGTGTTTGACCGTTTTTTCATAAATCCAATTTAAGGGGCCCATGGGGAGGGATGACATTCTGGGTGAAAAAAAAACAGGTAATATGTAAAATTATACGTGGCCTATGTTGCAGACAATAACACATTACATCTTTTTTGTCTCTTGCTATTTCATCATAGGACGAATACTTAGGGAGTTATTAATGATCTTGTACTTTTTGGCCGGAATTGATTCGAATGAAATTTCAAAAAATAGCTCTTTTTAATACTTTTATTATATTTTTCACGTCTTTTAGTGTCCGAAACCAGCATGATATTTTGATGGTTTTTTTCGTCCCATGCATTTTTGGTTTCAGGTGATTGTTAAGGGGGTAGACCTGCATTTCATTGAATAGCGATATCTCCGGATTGGTTTCATTGGGGGATGTGATACTCGGCTTCATTAGTTTCTTCTTGTTCTTCTTCTTTCGAATGGGCCAGCTAAGGACCACGACGTTCAACTTTTCAGCTTGGCGAGGGACTTGATGTTTGCCCAATATTCGCGCATTCTCAGGCTATGTTTCTCCATTGTCTCTTTTGTCCAGATGATGCCGGTTTTCTTACAGGGTGGTCTGTCTGGAAAACCTTTCTGTTTAAGTATCTTTCTGAGATTTGATCGGCTTCTAATATCACTTTTCATTATCTTCAATTCTTGGATATCCTTGTTAACTACTGTTAGCGACGGTGTCACGCTCTCTTCTATTCCCCCAGTAGTTGAGAAGCCGGTTGGTTAGTCTTGTTGGGTTCATCCATGAGATATGTCCGTAGAAAGCCAGACGTCTCATCCTGGCCACATCTGTGATTTTCTAAGTATATCTAAGCTTCTGATTTGGTCTTCTTCTGTACTCGTCATCTATTTGTTAGTTTATTAAATGAAGTTAGTTTTCTGAGAATATGTCAGAAACGTGGTTTTAGAGCCTGAAGACGTAGTAGCCTCTGAGCCACCGAGGTGCTGAAAATGAGCTTTGTCTTGTCCTTGTACGCCATAATATAATAATAATAATCGTAATAATAATTTAAAAATATAGGGATAGGGATATAATAGACTTTCAGTACCACACCCGCACGTGTAAATCACGTGTTTTTTTTTAAAGTACCCCTTGACACCCTTAAGCGCATTATATACGTATTGATGAATTTTACAGCTTAATTTGGTTCCGTGATAACCTTATAGCCGTTTGCGAACATTCACAGTAATGTAATAAATGAAATGGCATTGCGTCTTACAGGGTGGTCTGTCCTGAAAACTCTTCTGTTTAAGTATCTTTCTGAGATGTGATCGGCTTCTAATATCACTTTTCATTATCTTCAGTTCTTGGATATCCTTGTTAATTACTGTTAGCGACGGTGTCACGCTCTTTCTATTCCCCCAGTAGTTGAGAAGTCGGTTGGTTAGTCTTGTTGGGTTCATCCATGAGACATGTCCGTAGAAAGCCACATATGTGATTTTCTCCTGAGATTGTGTTGCTATGGTTACCGGCTTGCATTCTTTCATTAGTTTATTAAATTAAATTATTACATTAATGTGGGAACCGGATGAGGATCAAGAAGGCCGAGTATGGGATCTAGCGGGCGCAGGAGTAAGCTCAGCGCCATTGTCTGAATAAAAAGAAGAGAAGCAATATTCCGAGTTCCGATGAGCCGCGAAACACATTCCCGTAATTCTCTACTGTATTTTAATCAGTTTCATTGTTTTAATAAATAATTCAGTTCTATATTCGATGCTTGTGAGTGTCATGATCTGGATACCGTTTCCCACAAATGGGGGCTCGTCCGGGATGAACTGAAACAACGAGTTACGACGCAATCCACGACACGAAGTACGACGCAAAATACGACGCTATTTTCGACGAAGTGGACGGCTAATCATATTTGTTGCTGTTGCTTACGACGTTGACGACGAGACGACGTGCAGTTTTGTGAGCCCACGACGTGCGAATCTACGACGAGGATTCATAGGCTAGCAAAATTCGTTCTTCAGTTTCAGTGACAATTATTGGTGCCGTAACGACGACGAGGGTCGGAATCTAAACGACGACAGAGGATTGTGGATGTGGTGGAAGAGGATAGCGACTCGTCAGAGAGAAACGACGGGAAGCGGTATTCAACGATATCACCTACAAATATCACCGGTTTGGTGAATGAGGTTAAACAGGTTTGATAGCGAGGTTTTGAGGAAGCGATATTGACGGAAATCTACTTGATAGACGTGAGTAAACAAATAAGATGACTACACTCGGTGCAATAGAGAAAATAAATAAGAACATAAGTGATGCTCCGGTCAAAGCAATCAAAGTTTTACATAACCTCATTTTCGAGCATATACCAGACGACAGGAAAAATCGAAAGCGACTGCGAGAGTTTCCTGGATTCGATTTTGACGAAAATTCCATTGAAGAGGAAGCTAAGAAGAAATTTATCGAAGAAACATTTTCCAAGGCTGATCTGTTGCGTGTTTCTGAGATTCTTAATACCGAGATCGGGACAAAGGAGGTAATGATTAACACCATTTGTTATTACTTGAGAAATTTGGATGAACTCGCAACTAATATAGACGATGATGACGAAGATGAAGAAGACGAAGAAGACGAAGAGAGCGAAGAGGAAGACCAGCACAGAAGGTATAGAGAACAACATAAGTTTTCATTGTCGTTCCGCGACGTAGAGGGCGCTATGAAAACATTTAACGGTAAGGATGGTTACCCAGTGAAGAAATGGATCGCAGATTCTGAGGAGACGTCAATCTTGATGGGATGGAGTGAGCTGCAAAAGTTTATTTTCGCTAAGAAGTCACTCGATGGTTTAGCTAAGCTTTTTATTCAAGGTGAGAAAGGACTGACGTCCTGGACTGCACTGAAGAAGGCCTTGAAAGAGGAGTTTGACGTTGCGGCAAGCAGTGCAGAAATCCACAAGTTGTTAACCCAGCGACGAAAAAAGCGCGACGAATCTCTACAGGAGTACTTTCTTGTGATGAAGGAAATCGCCAGTAGAGGTGATGTTGAGCAAGTTTCTTTGTGGCAGTACGTGATTGATGGGATCGAGGACGATTCAGGATCAAAACTTCTTCTCTATGGAGCAAAAAATTCCAAGGATTTCAAGGAGAAAATGAAAAGTTATGAGATGGCAGTGAAGTCTTTGCCAAAGAAAAGCACAAAGTATAATAACAGTAATTTTCAAGGAAGTGCCAAGAGTGCCAACGAGAAGGACGGAAAGTGCTGGGGCAGTACAAAGAAGAAAGAGGCGAGTAGTGGAGATAGATGTTATAATTGCGGTGGATCTGGTCATAGTTCAAAGGAATGTGAGCACAAGGATAAAGGCAAGAGATGTTTCAACTGCAATGAGTTTGGCCACATTTCATCCGAGTGCAAAAAAGAGAGGAAGAACGATAAGAGGAATAATCAAGGTATCAATCTTATTGATGAAAAGAAAAGCTGCCTCAAGTTCAAAGAGGTTAGTTTGGGTTAGCAGAAACTTCAGGCACTTATCGACTGTGGCAGTCCTTATAACCTACTGCGACAAAACATCCATAAGACCATGGGTTCCCCAGGATTGAAGAGCACGGATCTTGTTTTGAAAGGATTCGGTAATGGTTTTGTTGCTCCTCAAGGTTGCTTCACAACAGTCGTTGAGGTAGACGAGCTGGAGTTCCAAACCAACGTTTATGTTGTTTCTGATGATACTATGGAGTGGGACATGGTTATTGGTAACGATCTATTGGATCAGGGTGAGGTCATCCTGAGCAAGCAAGGAGTTACCATCAAGAAACTAGAGGTCCCAATGATGTTGATCAGGGTAGCCGACGAACAGGAATTGGATATCGAGAACTGCGTTGATGAGGAAAAAAGGGAACAGATCCAGGATTTGGTAGCGAGATATGTACCAAAGAAGACGAAATCTACTGATGTCAAGATGAAGATCACATTGAAAGAAGAAAAACCGATATTTAGCAGGCCCAGACGAATGGCACCGCTTGAGAACGAGTTTGTCGATGAGCAAGTCGAGGCGTGGCTGGAGGAAGATATCATAGAACCGAGTCAATCAGAATATACATGCCAAGTGGTGGTAGTCAAAAAGAAAAATGGAAAAAAGCGACTTTGTATTGATTTCCGTCCAGTGAACTCAATCGTTGTTAGGGATCTATTTCCCATGCCAGTTATAGAGGATCTTCTGGACAAGTTACAGGATGCTACGGTGTTCTGCACCTTGGATCTCAGGAACGGATTCTTTCACGTGGAAGTCGAAGAAGGAAGTCGACGATATTTGTCATTCGTAACGCGTTCTGGACAGTACCAGTGCAAAAAAGTTCCATTTGGATTTACCAACTCACCTGCAGTCTTCCAACGCTTTATTAAAGCTGTGTTCTGGGAGTTAATCCGAGAGAACATAGTGTTTACCTATATGGATGACTTAATCATCCCAGCGAAGGATGACGACGAGGCACTCCTACGATTGAGACGAGTGTTGGAATTAGCTGCAGAGTACGGGCTGGAAATCAACTTCGAGAAGTGCCAGTTTCTGAAGAGGAGGGTACAGTTCCTTGCGTACACTATTCAACGTGGACAGATTCAACCCGCCACTGAGAAGGTTCTTTCTGTACAAAACTTCCCGGAGCCAAAGACGATCGCTGCGCTGCAGAGCTTTCTCGGATTGACTGGCTATTTTAGAAAATTTATCCCAAATTTCTCGATTGTAGCCAAACCACTGAGCGATCTGTTGAGAGGTAAGCCGGAGTTCAAGTTTGGCGAGGAACAACGACGTGCATTTGTTGAGCTCAAACGTCTTCTCGCTTCAGAACCTGTGTTGAAGATATACAACCCGAAATACGAGACGGAGCTGCACACTGACGCCAGCAAGAGTGGGTATGGCGCTGTGTTGTTGCAAAAGTACCCAGAGGACAACAAACTACATCCAGTCTCATACATGAGTAAAAGGCGACGATACAGGAAGAAAAATACAGCAGTTACGAGCTCGAGATCTTAGCTGTGGTGAATTCATTAAAAAAGTATAGGGTGTACTTGCTTGGAATTCCGTTCAAGATCGTGACTGACTGTATGGCATTCCAAAAGACAATGCACAAAAGGGACCTGGTCCCACGAGTAGCTAGATGGGCTATGGCCTTGGAGGAGTTTGACTATACCATCGAACACCGAACTGCAACCAGGATGAAACATGTCGACGCCTTGAGCCGATGCCCAGCAGTGATGTTTGGATTCCCTGATGGCCTTGCAGCGAGGATCAAAATCGCCCAGAGAAAGGACGAAGGATTGGCAGCGATAAAAGCGACACTGGAGAAAGGGCCTTACGAAAACTTCATCGTCAGAGATGGACTGCTATTTAAATTTGTTGACGGGCGAGAGACGTTGGCGGTCCCGCGGGCAATGCACCATGAAATCATCAGAGCTGCACATGAGAAGGGACACTACGCTGTTAAAAGGACTGAAGAAGACGTGAAGCAGGAATATTATATTCCAGACTTGGCCAACAAGGTGAAACGAGTCATAGCCAACTGTGTGAAGTGTCTGGTGGTTAACAGGAAGGCAGGCAAGAAAGAAGGTTGGTTACATCCGATGTTCAAGGAGAGTGTGCCATTGCACACCTACCACATGGATCACATTGGACCACTTAAGTCTACACACAAGGGATATGAACACATCTTCTGTGTGATAGACGCCTTCACGAAGTTCACCTGGCTGTATCCTGTGAAAACTACCAAATCGGCCGAGACGATTGAAAAGATGGAGTTTCAGAGGACGAACTTTGGAAACCCAGTTCAAGTGATCACCGACAGGGGGCCATCGTACACCTCCCATGAGTTCCAGGACTACTGTAAATCGCAGAGTATCAAGCACGTCTTGATCACAGCTGGACTGCCAAGAGCCAATGGTCAAATCGAGAGTGTCAACTCAACAGTGACCAAGATCATCGCTAAACTTAGCATTGACGATCCAACAAAATGGTACAAGGTTGTACCATCTGTCCAACGAGCTATCAACTCTACGTTCCAGAGGAGCATCGGAATGTCACCTTTCGAGCTGCTGACAGGAGTCAGAATGCACAACCAAAATGATCTACGTATAGTGCAACTCATCGAAGAGGAGCTGATCGATTCGTTCAACGAAAAACGTGATCAGATGAGAGAAGATGCAAAAAAGCAGATAGAAAAAGTACAATCTGAAAATCGTGCTGAATTCAATCGACGACGTAAGGAGCCTAAGAAGTATCAGGTCGACGACCTGGTTGCCATCAAACGCACTCAGATCGGTCCACATCTGAAACTAAAAACCAAAAGTCTAGGACCTTATCGAGTGACTCGAGTAAAACTCAACGACACATATGACGTCAGCAGAGAAGGAGACCATGCTGGACCACGAATCACATCGTCCTGTGCGGAGTTCATGAGGCCCTGGCCGGGCGGATTTTCTTCATCCGGGTCGGATGAGGATCAGGACGGCCGAGTGTGGGAACCGGATGAGGATCAAGAAGGCCGAGTATGGGATCTAGCGGGCGCATGAGTAAGCTCAGCGCCATTGTCTGAATAAAAAGAAGAGAAGCAATATTCCGAGTTCCGATGAGCCGCGAAACACATTCCCTTAATTCTCTACTGTATTTTAATCAGTTTCATTGTTTTAATAAATAATTCAGTTCTATATTCGATGCTTGTGAGTGTCATGATCTGGATACCGTTTCCCACATTAATATCACAAAAACTTTTGGTTTTAGGACGTTAAAATGTGGTTTTCGGGGCCCGTAGGGCTTCCGAGTTTTGTTTCTCACATTGAGACGCTGAAAATGATCTTTGCCTCGTATTTCTTCGCCCATTTCAGCATGTATTTTAAGGGGGTAGGCCCCCTTTTATGAGAGGTTCGAAGAAGAGTTACATCAATGATTACTTTCGTGCCTCTGATGGACGTCTGTACCAAATTCTACGTTGATCCACTCAGCCGTTGTCGTGTGATGCGCGTGCAAAGTTGTACACAGAGTCACAGACAGACAGACAGACAAAAAAATTGTTTTTGCGCGCAACCGTCATAAACCAGTCTGAAACGCGTTAATAACTCAAATTTCCGTGGAAATTCAGAAAAAACAGACAAACTTTCATTTATTATATAGAGAGAGATCACAAGCGTAGTATGAAGAAATAAACTTCTGTAATGTGTGACACTGTTTTTAATGCTATTATCCTTTAACTTTTCCTCTTGTTATATTGAAATGTATCCATATATACTATGTGAATTAATAAGCGAATTATAGCAAAGTGGTTGAAAATCTAAATGTGCTAAAGACCTCCAGCAACACATCTCATTATCGCATCAGAATACGCCACTACATCGTCAGTAAATGGGGGTGTGAACAGACCTTAAGTTCAATATGTTAAAAATTAGCACAATATGTTAATGAAATCGGACCAGAGAAGTGAGGGTATTCAAGTTTGAATCCCATACCTGTTCAACTTTTCATCACTTACATTTGTTACATATGAGGGTCGTTTAGTGACCTCTTGCTGGGGCAGGGTAGTGAGCTATTCACTGCTTGAAGAACTGACTAATGAATCGAGCACTTTCCCGTGAAAGTCGCTCCGGTCTTCGTCATGCCCCACCCAGCCCGGGGCGTCCTGCTACCCGCTCTGTTTCTCGCGGGAGCTGCACTGAAAGTGCATGAAAGAGAGCGTGGAGTAACAGCAACAACAACAACACAGCCTTGAGCGACCATTAAGATTTACAAGCACTGGAATAGAGTTGTCAGTGAGGTAGTAAAACAGCTGTAAATAGCAGGCACTACTTCAAGACTGAGGACTGCTTGAATAATGGTTTTCAGCTAGCATGCACTGGGCAGTATATTTCATGCTGCACTACTAAAGTCTGTTCGCCAAGTCGAGATAGTGGAAGTAAACACAGCTGTACACGTGGTTGCAGGGATGCCCGCAAGAGGTGCATAGAGCTGTGCCTGTTGAACGTATGCCAACTACCACACAGACTGTTCTCATCTCTCTGGCCCAACTTCATTACCACCCAGTTTATTACAAATCATGGCCGCTTCAAATCCTATCTCCATAAAATGAACATATGGATTCACCACTCTGCAACTGCCCGGAAAAATCTCCACAGACGGCTCGGCACCTGTTGACTGAATGCACCACGTACTCAAGAGAACGACCAGCTGTGCTACGATCAACACCCCTGCCAACGATTGTGAAACACCACTGGAACACTGTCGAAGTAACAGAATTCCTCAAAAATAATCATCCATTCACTTCAATAATATATCTATATGTTGTAATTATAACTGTAAACACGGGTTGTAAATATTTTTAAAATATAAAAAAAAAACAGTTCTGTGTATAACCTACATGTGAAGCGGGCTGACTTATCGGTTACATGCTTCAGCGCGGTTTATTTATTGTTCGTTTATGTGTTTATTTATTTAATTAATTAATTAATTAATTATGTAATTCTTAACTGCTTATGACAGGCAACAGTATAGCCTACAGTGCAGCAAGTCTTGTCTTTTCTAGGGCTAAGGCATGATCTCGGAGCTTCTTGGCTACCCCTGTCCGGCAGAGCCAATAACGTGAACTGGGCGTGTTTCCCTGTCCAGGCAGTCAAGGGACCACGTGCAAGTATTTACGCGCACTATCTCGACTCGGCGAACAGACTTTAGAGTTGGCAGTGAGGTCCTTCTCTATAGAACGGAACCTCTCCGGGACCGCGTGGAGGGTAGATCACGACGAGTTTACGGCCAGATAACTCACATGTACTGATTACAAAACAGCGGGTCGAGAAGCACCGAATGCTGTCATAGCATTGATTACATACGCAACTGGCAAGATACCTTAGTTGATATAATTATGACTTATGGAGAAGTGCTGTAGCCTATCTCGTATCCCGTGAACATGGTTAGGTTCTTGACTGTCGCCTCGGGAGTCGGGTTTGATTCCCGGCTCTGACAAGAAATTAAATTCTAGTCTGAGGGCTAGAACGGGTCCATTCAGCCTCGTGAGGGAAAACTGAAAACAGCTGGGTTCGCTTCCCACCTCAGCCATCCTGGAAGTGATTTCTTGTGCTTTACCACTTCTACTCCAGGTGAATGCTGGGATGGTTTCTAACTTAAAGCCACGGCCCCCTCCTTCCCAATCCTCACCTGAATTATCAAATACACACATACTAATATAACCATCACAATAACATAGGTTATCAGATAAAATTCTATGCTCACTCAAGTAAACGGGGGTAAATGACTACAATGTCCAAGCCCCCCAAATGAAACAACAACATATTTATATCCATCCATACGGGTCCTGATGCCGAAGCGGTCAAGTTGCTTGTTTCTCACCAAGGCAGACCCCGGGTTAGAGGTGAAATGTTAGCCTAGTGGTTCGGATTCCACGTGAGCAGAAGGCCCCATGGCTTATGATCGTGCGATAATAATAATTATTATTATTTATTTATTTATTTATTTATTTATTTATTTATCGTATGGCTTTTAGTGCCGGGGGTGTCCGAGGACATGTTCGGCTCGTTAAAGGCTGTAGCTGCTTCAACCGAACACCCATAGGGTGCGCTACAAGTTCCGTTCAATTTCAAGTAGTTCCAACTTTCGCTACTAGATGTCACTGATACCTAATGGTGAACGTTGGAACTTTGATAGAGCGTTCAAAGAAATCTAACCTTGAAATAATAATATCGTATGGCCTTGGATACCGGGTGCAAGCTTTGTTATTTGACACCCAGAGGGCAGCTTGCATGTCGAATTTTGTTGTTCTTTGAAGCACTATGAAAGACAAGAAGGTTAAGTATCGAAGCTCCTTGAGACTCTAGCGCTTACTAGTAGAGAAATGAGGAACTTTGTGTTGGCGGAAAATTCCGAGATTAATTTTGCCATTATTAATGTTTGGAGTAAACTTGCGGATAGTTTTTAGAATATAGGCCTAATCAAAAATTGTTGAATATCATTATTAGGACCTGGATGTTTATGACATATTATGTTATTTCCATGACAAATGTAAGATGATGATTTAAGGAAATTTCATTCAAATTATGTCATTAAGCATAATTAACACTCCGAACTGAAAAGGGTTGCAATTCCGGCTGTACAACATTCATTTTAAACATAGATCATGAAATACACAGTCTAGGGCAGTGGTTCTTAACCGGTGGTCCGCGAGTGCGACGGGAGTATTCCGCGGGAGAAAAGGGTCCACCAGCACGTATAAAAAAGTGGCCAATAAATGGGGATTTCGAAAACGATGTGCGTTGAACGAGAATCGTCCGAATGTATTCGCGGTGATGACTATCAGATTTTGAATTGAAATATATTTAAAATCTATGTGTTATTGAGGACAGGTTACAACTGATTAGGTGTATTGCGGGGAGGGGGGAGGGATGGGGGGGGGGTTGTGGTGGTCCGTACGTGATTCAATTTCAGGCAGAGTGGTCCGCAGACTTCTACGGGTTCAGATCTACTGGTCAAGGGGAACGAACGTTTCCTCAAATGTCTAAATGTGTTGCTTTAATAATGTATGCTTTAGTCTATATAATAATTAAAGCCGACCCCGTGTTGTTGGGGTAGTGCGCCTGTCTTTCACCCGGAGGCCCTGGGTTCGATTTCCGGCTCCGTCAGGGATTTTTGAAACTGACGTGAGGGCTGGAACGGGGTGCACTCAGCCTCGTGAGGACAATTGAGTAGCTGTCTGACAATGAGGCAGCGCCCCGGTCACGAAAAATCAAGATAACGGCTGAGGGGACCCGATGCACTGACCACGCGTCACCCCAATATCCGCAGGCCAAATGGCTGGGCAGCGGTCGCTTGGTTGACCAAGGCCCTTGATGGGCTGTTGTGCCAGGAGTTATTATATATATTTTTTAAAAATAGTCTATTATTGTAATGCCAGTAGATTCGGATAACAAACGTGCGGATTGGGTAGATTATTAGCTTGGGAATAACCTAACCCCCAAGGGAAGATGATAAAGAAAAGGAAGTGGGTTTTCGGACTGGAGAAAAAGGATGGAGAAATAGTACAAGAGTCCAAAAGAAGTTATAATTTTAACTTTAAATGTACTCAAAGGCGACTGCCACTGCAAATCCGCCCTCCGATACCTAAAGTGAGTAGGGACCTGGGCAAAGCTAACGGGAAACGCAGCTGGAACTTGGGCGGTTTGCAAGAGAGTGGCTTTAGTGTATTCCCTCTCAAGCATACATATGCCTACTATGGGGAAGGGTGATGGTCTGGCAAGACAAAGAGTAACAGATTTATTGTGAATCTGTTCAAAGGAGTTTGTTTTTAAACAAGTAATTTGAAGAATGCCAATAATTTGAATCGGTTTCGATATTTTTTGTTTTTGAAATTGTAGAATTCCTAAAGAGCGACCAAATGCTTCCAAAAAGGATAGGGATAAAACAATTATACCTTTGGGAATAATTTTGGTAAGTGTACCAATAGTTGAATTCAGAAATGGCTAAGCTTTTACCCAGCAAGAAACCGACTAAAAGTTTAGACAGTGAGAAACACTTATAGTTTGAAAAACCAACCATAAGTGTTGGAGAGAATCTCCACAAGCAGGAAGCTGGCGTAGCGAGCTATGCTTGCCTTACTGGCCAGTTAGAATTAGCTATTAAAGCTAAAAGAGACTTTACCAAGTTACCAACTAAGAGTTTTTGGTCAAATGCAACAAGTGGTGAAAGCCCTATCAATAGATTTATTTGCATTAAGTGGGAAGAGTCAAGGAAGACAGGATCTTGCCTAACCGTTATGTTAGAGAAATGATAAAGCGAAAAAGAACTCTTGAATTTATATAACAATGTTGGGTAGTAGTTTTTTGACAAATATATAATTTAGATTTTGTAACAAATGGGGGCACAGACCTCCGAAAAACATCTAAAGCTTGCGCCAGGAAATTAACAATTCTTTTGGTTTCAAAACCTTTATATACTTCAAAATCTTCGCAAGATTTTGAAATGGCGAAGATAAAATGAAAAATTTAAAGACAATTGAAGTGATTAAAGTTAGACAATAAATCAAGTACAAGTTGTGTACTTTTAAGAAATTCTAGGTAAATATCTTAGAAAGAGTAACAACTTCGGAAGTAACAACAACAAAAAGCAGGAAGAATAAAAGAGAAGTTTCTATAACTTCTTATATTAAAGCTGAATTACTTTTTAGTGGTTATACAAATAGGGCAGGTCACTTACTGTGAAACCTGAAGAGAAAAGTCGAAAGGAAGTTTCTAGAATTCCTATGTTTAAGTAGGGATCACAAGACAAATGGGGCAAGTTTCCCTTTCGTGAAACCTTACTCACTTATGAGCTGAAAGAATTGTATTCCCTGATTAGAAGGGAGAAACCATATAATTTAAGACGTGTACCAGACACGTAGTTATGCAGACATTAATTCGTTTTAAATAAATCAAGAGAGGGAGGGCACTTATTGAGAGTGACACCTCATTGGAAAAGACTTAAAATAACAATTTTGTTATTATGGTTTGTTAGTAAGAGGTTTGGGGAAGATCAAATGGGATTGAGGATAAGTGTTCATGGCCGTATTTATAGTATTCGGACGAACGCGACGCGGAGGAAATGTTGAACAAACACTGTTTTCACTATAGTCTGTTAAATAGATGAAAAGTTCACTGTAGTACCACAAAACGTTTATGGCAAGGAAAGTTATTGCAATGATGGAAAATAACTAGTCACACTAGATAGGCGAGAGTCTATTGCTTGAGAAAGTTGTAGATTACAGTTGAATGCGCCAGAGAAAATCCCAACGGAGGAAGAAAAATTAGCTATTGATTAATAGTTCATAAGGAAGGTTCCTTAGTTTGAAAAAGTATTCCCATGTGTGAGTGGAAAATACATGACAGTATAACTGGTAGATAGAGTGCAGATTCTGGAAGGTTCCAGAGCAATCCTGGCCGAAGAATAGGGCAAAAGTTATTCCAGCGGTGGAACGAGCTAAGTATTTTATAGACAGTGGGTTATTTAATGGTATCCCACGTTGTGAGAAAATCTCTCATTTAATAAGCATAAGAAATGCTGCTTCCTGTTAAGATTGGCTTAGATAGACAAAAGCCCAACATAGAAATTCCCACGAAGGATGATTATTGCCCCAAATATAGTTATTTCACACTGCCTATAAAATGATCATTAAAAGCATGTAGCTATTTGAAATCCATTAAAATTAGTTGAAGAACGTAGAAGTAGTACTTAGCTTTGCTTCATGGCGAAGGTGATGTTCTCTGTGACGGTTGAGATTAAAATTCTAACATGGCGTAGAATTTAAAGGATTGCCTCTTGAGTTGAGGAGGCGAGCTCTAGCTGAGCTCTAACTGGGTCGACTTCCGACGTACAAGTGAGACACGCTCAGCGAAGCACAGAGGGACCAGGGAAGGGAAAAGAGTGGGGGTAGGAGACAAAGGAATACATATTAGAATAGACAACTTAACAAAAATAAATTTTCTCTTGATGAAATGATCTTCAAAGAGTTGATAGTAGGCGACACTGGCGCAGCCTGGTGGGTGAAAAAGTAGACGAAGCTCTTTTGATCACGGAGATGATAGCTGGCGATGTCGACGAGATCTGGTGGCAAGATTGATAAGGAAGTCCTCTTGAACAGGGAAGAATTGAAGAACTTCAGAGATTCGCTGCTAGATGACGCTAGGTGGGTCATGGAAGATATATTTCTAGGACAGACTCACAGGTAACATGAGAACCATAAACAGCAAGGAAAAATTGGAAGATCACTGTTGGTGTTTGAGAAAAAGGAAGGAATGAACTATAGCTAAGAGAAGTAAAAGTTTACTCTATCTTACCGTGTATTCCAAAGAACACACCACGGATGCGGGGCAGATGCGGATAAGAGTCGTGCGGATGTTGATAAAAGTCGGGCGGATGCGGATAATAGTCGTGAGGGTGCAGGCCAAATGCGAACAACAGTCATGTGGATGCGGGGCGGATACGGATAATAGGCGTGTGGATACGGGGTGGATACGGATAACAGTCGTGTGGATTCGGGGTGGAAGCAGATAATAATCGTGCGGATACGGAGCGGATACGGATAACAGTCATATGGATGCGGGGCGGATGCAGATAACAGTCATTCGGATGCGGATAACAGTCGTGCGCATGCGGTGCGGATGCAGATAACAGTCATGCGGATGTGGTGCGTATGTGGATAACAGTCGTGCGGATGCGGTGCGTATGTGGATAACAGTCATGCGGATGCGGTGCGTATGTGCATAACAGTCATGCGGATGCGGTGCGTATGTGGATAACAGTCATGCGGATGCGGTGCGTATGTGGATAACAGTCATGCGGATGCGGGGCGGATACGGATAATAGTCGTGCGCATGTGGGGCGGATGCGGATAACAGTCGTGCGCATGCGGTGCGGATGAGGATAACAGTCGTGCCCATGCGGTGCGTATGTGGATAACAGTCGTGCGGATGCGGATAACAGTCGTGCGCATGCGGTGCGGATGAGGATAACAGTCGTGCGCATGCGGTGCGGATGAGGATAACAGTCGTGCGGATGAGGATAACAGTCGTGCGCATGCGGTGCGGATGAGGATAACAGTCGTGCGCATGCGGTGCGGATGAGGATAACAGTCGTGCGCATGCGGTGCGTATGTGGATAACAGTCGTGCGGATGCGGTGCGAATGAGGATAACAGTCATGCGGATGCGGTGCGTATGTGGATAACAGTCATGCGGATGCGGTGCGTATGTGGATAACAGTCATGCGGATGCGGGGCGGATACGGATAATAGTCGTGCGCATGTGGGGTGGATGCGGATAACAGTCGTGCGCATGCGGTGCGGATGAGGATAACAGTCGTGCGCATGCGGTGCGGATGCAGATAACAGTCATGCGGTGCGTATGTGGATAACAGTCGTGCGGATGCGGTGCGTATGTGGATAACAGTCATGCGGATGCGGTGCGTATGTGGATAACAGTCATGCGGATGCGGTGCGTATGTAGATAACAGTCATGCGGATGCGGTGCGTATGTGGATAACAGTCATGCGGATGCGGGGCGGATACGGATAATAGTCGTGCGCATGCGGGGCGGATGCGGATAGCAGTCGTGCGCATGCGGTGCGGATGAGGATAACAGTCGTGCGCATGCGGTGCGTATGTGGATAACAGTCATGCGGATGCGGTGCGTATGTGGATAACAGTCGTGCGGATGCGGTGCGAATGAGGATAACAGTCGTGCGCATGCGGTGCGAATGAGGATAACAGTCATGCGGATGCGGTGCGTATGTGGATAACAGTCATGCGGATGCGGTGCGTATGTGGATAACAGTCATGCGGATGCGGTGCGTATGTGGATAACAGTCATGCGGATGCGGGGCGGATACGGATAATAGTCGTGCGCATGCGGGGCGGATGCGGATAGCAGTCGTGCGCATGCGGTGCGGATGAGGATAACAGTCGTGCGCATGCGGTGCGTATGTGGATAACAGTCATGCGGATGCGGTGCGTATGTGGATAACAGTCGTGCGGATGCGGTGCGAATGAGGATAACAGTCGTGCGCATGCGGTGCGAATGAGGATAACAGTCATGCGGATGCGGTGCGTATGTGGATAACAGTCATGCGGATGCGGTGCGTATGTGGATAACAGTCATGCGGATGCGGTGCGTATGTGGATAACAGTCATGCGGATGCGGGGCGGATACGGATAATAGTCGTGCGCATGCGGGGCGGATGCGGATAGCAGTCGTGCGCATGCGGTGCGGATGAGGATAACAGTCGTGCGCATGCGGTGCGTATGTGGATAACAGTCATGCGGATGCGGTGCGTATGTGGATAACAGTCGTGCGGATGCGGTGCGAATGAGGATAACAGTCGTGCGCATGCGGTGCGAATGAGGATAACAGTCATGCGGATGCGGTGCGTATGTGGATAACAGTCATGCGGATGCGGTGCGTATGTGGATAACAGTCATGCGGATGCGGTGCGTATGTGGATAACAGTCATGCGGATGCGGGGCGGATACGGATAATAGTCGTGCGCATGCGGGGCGGATGCGGATAGCAGTCGTGCGCATGCGGTGCGGATGAGGATAACAGTCGTGCGCATGCGGTGCGTATGTGGATAACAGTCATGCGGATGCGGTGCGTATGTGGATAACAGTCGTGCGGATGCGGTGCGAATGAGGATAACAGTCGTGCGCATGCGGTGCGAATGAGGATAACAGTCATGCGGATGCGGTGCGTATGTGGATAACAGTCATGCGGATGCGGTGCGTATGTGGATAACAGTCATGCGGATGCGGTGCGTATGTGGATAACAGTCATGCGGATGCGGGGCGGATACGGATAATAGTCGTGCGCATGCGGGGCGGATGCGGATAGCAGTCGTGCGCATGCGGTGCGGATGAGGATAACAGTCGTGCGCATGCGGTGCGGATGCAGATAACGTTTTGGTTATCCGCGCAGGGCTCTAACTATCGTACATATTCTACATACACCCCAGCCAGTACATGGGATTGATATCCTCGATATCCCAAGACCTGAAACACTTGCGCCTAGTAAAGTGAAACAACAAGAGAAGGAACTGTTTGCAATAATAGTTGTTATGTCACGACTTCAGGCTACTGTTTTACTGCTCTATTCATAATAGCAGGTAGGCAGGCACTTCACGCTACGCTGCATAAACAATGTGAAGGTTCATTACACTAATCTCTTAGCGGTTCTTACAGCATTGCGTATCCGGTCGCTTTCCCCGGACATTTATGATGTTCGAGCTTTCATAAAACTGTTCCACGGGAGAACAAGTTCCGTTCCGTTCTGTTATAAAAATAAAGTAACACTTGGAGAAAGTGCAACTGCAACGTTCCGGCTTTCTTTATTATTGTTAGTAGCAACTAGCGGCTTCGGTGGCATAGATCGTAGCATGCTGAACTGCTGTGCCCAAGGTCGCTGGTTCAAACCCGGCTGAAGTCGTCAGAATTATTAAGAGCGTTAAATCCTTCAATATGCCCTCCTTCGGAGGGGAAGTAAAGCCGGCGGTCCCATGTCATAGATTTATGGCATATAAAAGATCCTTCCACTAACTAAACTTGTGTGAAGCTAAATTTCTAGGTTAGATTTCGTTGTAACGCTCTATCAAAGTTCCAACGTTCACCCCTAGGAACCAGTGACATCTGGTAGCGAAAGTTGGAACAAGTTGAAATTCAACGGAACTTGTAGCTCACCCCATGGGTGTCCGCTTGAAGCAGCTACAGGCTCTGGCGAGCCGAGCATGTCCTAGGACACTCCCGGCACTAAAAGTCATACGCTAAAGAAATAAAACAAAAGTAACAACTCACAAGCTATCACCTTGCAGCGTAGCCGTGCGCGGTAAGTCGCACTTACCCAACTCTGGACCCAACACACACTATTACAGTCAAAGGTTCATGTGGGCGGCTGATAGTGTCTGTAACTTTATTCATTAAGGACTAGAATTAGGATAATTGTGTGCCCTGGACTAGTAAAAATGTACCACGCAACATTTATTTAATTATTTATTTGCATTTAATTTTAAATTGAGATTTGGGTTTGGGTTTGTGGTAGTGGTTGTGGTTTTGGTTGTGGTTGTGGGTTTGGTTGTGGGTTTGGTTTTAGTTTTAGTTTTAGTTTTGGTTTTGGTTTTGGTTTTGGTTTTGGTGTTAGTGTTAGTGTTAGTGTTAGTGTTAGTGTTAGTGTTAGTGTTAGTGTTAGTGTTAGTGTTAGTTTTAGTTTTAGTTTTAGTTTTAGTTTTAGTTTTAGTTTTAGTTTTAGTTTTAGTTTTAGTTTTAGTTTTAGTTTTAGTTTTAGTTTTAGTTTTAGTTTTTGGTTTTGGTTTTGGTTTTGGTTTTGGTTTTGGTTTTGGTTTTTGTTTTTGTTTTTGTTTTTGTTTTTGTTTTTGTTTTTGTTTTTGTTTTAGTTTTAGTTTTAGTTTTAGTTTTAGTTTTAGTTTTAGTTTTAGTTTTAGTTTTAGTTTTAGTTTTAGTTTTAGTTTTAGTTTTAGTTTTAGTTTTTGTTTTTGTTTTTGTTTTTGTTTTTGTTTTTGTTTTTGTTTTTGTTTTAGTTTTAGTTTTAGTTTTAGTTTTAGTTTTAGTTTTAGTTTTAGTTTTAGTTTTAGTTTTAGTTTTAGTTTTAGTTTTAGTTTTAGTTTTAGTTTTAGTTTTCGTTTTCGTTTTCGTTTTAGTTTTAGTTTTAGTTTTAGTTTTAGTTTTAGTTTTAGTTTTTGTTTTAATTCTAAATCACAATCTCAATAGACTATGAATTTCAATTTCAGTTTCAATTTCAGTTTTAATTTTAATGTTATTTTTTATAATATTATTAAGTATTAATTGGTAACTTTTCAATTTTCACTTTTTTAATTTTTAAATTTTTCAACTTTTCAACTTTTGTAAGTATTTAACTTTTAAATTTTTAAACTCTGTCAACTTTTTAACTTTTCATCTTTTCAATTGTTCAACTGATTAAACTCCACAACACCTGCTCACGTGTCAAGATCTGAATGAAACCTGCAGCCAGGAAGACCATATGTTGGCCACAGACAGAGCGATAAGAGTTGGAGAGTTCTGGAAAGGAAGAATTTTGTGTGTCTCCCGGACACCGAAATCTAATATAATATGACTGTTTAAATTCTGTTAACTTTTTAACTTTTCAACTGTTCAACTTTTTAACTTTTTAAACTTTGTTAACTTTTAAACTTTCCAGCTTTCCAACTTAAAAACCTTTTCAAATGTTTAATTTTTTCACTTTAACTTCAATTAATTATAAAGTATACAAGATATTAGCCCAGTTCAGTACCTTCTCCACACACTAAAATACAAAACAGGTAAAATGTAAACAATCTGAATAGCAATTATAATTTAAAAAAAAAAGAGCTTAAACTGATAAAGACAATGAAATTACAAAAGTTTTCCATACAATTTAGGTCATGTAAACATAAAATAAAACACGTATTCAGCGTCTTAAAGAAACAGTCTTAATTTAAAATTTAAATCTACGCGCTTTTAATATGATAATACGTATACACAAAATCTAATTTTGAAAATATCTCGGATCATTGGCAATCTCAAATAGCGATGCCACCTCCAATACCCGGGTGAGAATTAATGCGGCACGGCTGAAGCGGAGATACGTTACTGGTGAACTCTGTTTTACACACATCAAAAAAAGTTTTGCATCACCTCGGTTCCCAGATCTCCGGCATATAGACGTTGACTGTGTATATTGTATCAAAGATACAGTCCCTTTGACTGTTCATAGATGTCACTAAAACTGCTCAAAGATGTAAACAACCATGCATGAGCAGGGCCTATTAGACGGAGGGGGTACGACAGCCGATCAGTTCCAGTCATTCCACCAGGACGAAGGTACGCTGCTCATGTTGTCTGTAGTTCTACCATGCCTAGAAGGTCAATACCGCAGTTCGATCGCGTCCGCATTGTTACTTTGTGTCAAGAAGGGCTCTCAACAAGGGAAGTTTCCAGGCGTCTCAGAGTGAACCAAAGCGATGTTGTTCGGACATGGAGGAGGTACAGAGATACAGGAACTGTCGATGACAGGCCTCGCTCAGGCGCCCAAGGGCTACTACTGTAGTGGATGACCGCTACTTACGGATTGCCGCTCGGAGGAACCCTGACAGCAATGCCACCATGTTGAATAATGCGTTTCGTTCAGCCACAGGACGTCGTGTTTCAACTCAAACTGTGCGCAATAGGCTGCATGATGCGCAACTTCACTCCCGACGTCCATGGCGAGGTCCAGCTTTGCAACCCCGACACCATGCAGTGCGGTACAGATGGGCCCAACAACATGCTGAATGGACCCCACAGAATTGGCATCACGTTCTCTTCACCGATGAGTGTCGCATATGCCTTCAACCAGACAATCGTCGGAGACGTGTTTGGAGGCACCCTGGTCAGGCTGAACGTCTTAGACACACTGTCCAGCGAGTGCAGCAAGGTGGTGGTTCCCTGATGTTTTGGGGTGGCATTATGTGGGGCCGACGTACGCCACTGGTGGTCATGGAAGGCTCCGAAACGGCTTTACGATACCTGAATGACATCCTCCGACCCATAGTGCACCCATATCGGCAGAATATTGGAGAGGCATTTGTCTTCATGGACGACAATTCTCGACCTCATCGTGCACATCTTGTGAATGCGTTCCTTCAAGATAACGACATCGCTCGACTACAGTGGCCAGCATGTTCGCCAGACATGAACCCTATCGAACATGCCTGGGATATGTTGAAAAGGGCTGTTTATGGACGTCTTGACCCACCAACCACTCTGAGAGATTTACGCCGAATTGTCGTTGAGGAGTGGGACAATTTGGACCAACAGTGTCTTGATGAACTTGTGGATAGTATGCCACGACGAATACAGGCATGCATCAATGCAAGAGGACGTGCTACTGGGTATTAGAGGTAGTGGTGTGTACTGCAATCTGGACCACAAATGCTGAAAGTCTAGCTGTATGATGGTACAACATGCAATGTGTGGGTCTCATGAGCAATAAAACGAGCTGAAATGTTGTTTGTGTTGATCTCTATTCCCTTTGTATTTAAAGGTTCCGGAACTCTTGGAACCGAGGTGATGCAAAACTTTTTTTGATGTGTGTAGAAAGAAAATATCTGACACCTCAAGGCAAAAATGTATAAGAATGCTGTGGGTTCAGTAGCCCTCTATGGGGTTATATGCCACCCTATAACGAGGAAACATGGGCAAATCCTTCACACTATGGAGACAGAATTTCGGACAGACTCGTAATGACCTCGTGGCAAATGAATATGTTCGGCCCAGATCATTGAGATGGTTAGCGAGGTTAGACCTGGTCATGTCATGAGAAGTGCTGGTAATCCTGTTGCGCACCCGTGACAAATGCTAGGGAGGTATCAATATAGAAATAACTTTTAAAACGAGTGAAAATAAATACCCTCAAATCTCTAATAATGAGAAATGAGTGACTTGGAAATCAGTAGTCATTAAAGAAAGACCCACAGGGCAGAGAAATAATCGAAGGTCACCACAAAGCCACTGGCTAAAGGGCAAAGGTACCCAGCTAGGAATCCATTGGGCGGTTGGCCAATTCACGAATTCACCAGCAGTGAGCCCCTAAGGTTGTACTGGGTTTTTAGTCGCATCTTACGACACGCAGGAACTGCCGTGGGTGTATTATTTGATTTCCTCTCATAGGGCGAATAAGGAAGAAAAGTAGTGGCTATCGTAAAACGAGGGTGTCAGAAAGGAAAGGAAAGGCCTGGTTGAGGTAGGCCCTATGCCAATATCGATTCGGAAAATTGTTTTTTTTTTTTTCACTTAATATCACTTCTACATGACAACCTTGGAGATAATGTAGCAAAGACAACTGCACCTACTCAAGGTCAACGCTTCCATAACACTGTCGTAGTCATTATGAGATCCCCTGTGTAAATCTTGTTCTGTTCCTACGAATTCTGGGAATACAGATAAATATATTACACAAATATAGAACATTTGTCCGTCTGTTACTATTTCACGCAAAAACTACACAACCGATTAAGGTGAAATTTTGCATAAACCTGGGAAGAACTTAAACTATTGTCATTTCAAAATATAATATATTCTACTGATTTTGAATCCTGGCACTTAGGCATAGGCTGATATAGGAAAATATAGAAATTGTCTAAGAAAGACCTGATGCAGCTCTCGTATTACAAAATTTATAGTAAGAAGCAATACTCATTGTGAACACGATAAACAACATTTAAGGCCCTAGAACCAATCGTTTCTGAAATGCTGTATTTCCAGACCAATCCCCTCCCTTGACCAAGGAATAGGACGCATGCTCCATTGTTGACTGTGTACAACTAGTCCAACATCCTGTACGGAAGATGATCTACGTCAGGCCTCGAAGAAAGCACTGACAATAGCCAAGTTTTAGTCCTATGTATTATAATGTTTTGTAACTGTGCACACTTGTATGTTTCGGACATGAGAATTTATTTATTTACTTATTTATTTATTTATCGTATGGCTTTTAGTGCCGGATTGTCCGAGGACATGTTCGGCTCGCCTGAGTCTGTAGCTGCTTCTAGCGGACACCCTAAAGGGTGAGCTACAAGTTCCGTTCAATTTCTAGTAGTTCCAACTTTCACCACCAGATATCAATGATACCTAGTAGTAAACGTTAGAACTTTGATAGAGCGTTCCGACGAAATCTAACCTAACAATTTAGCTTCACTTAAGTTTAGTCTGTGGAAGGATCTTTTACATGCCATAAATCTATGACATGGGACCGCCGGCTTTACTTCCCCTCCGAAGGAAGGCATACTGAAGGATTTTTAACGCTCTTAAAAAACCGATGACTTCGGCCGGGTTTGAACCCGCTATCTTGAGCACAGCAGTCCAGCATGAAACGGACTACGCCACCGAAGCCGGTTGGACACGAGAATAATAACCAGCCATAAACATTGGAAACTCCAACTTCAGAGGTCTCATTCAGCTCCGTAAGAGGCAATGGTGTTCAGCGCCATTTATCACCAAAAAACACCATACAAACGTAATGATTCAAAATAATTATGCAACCCTCTTAAGGGGTTAAAGAGAAGTAACAAATCTTGTAGCACAACAATATTATACATACTTCCGAGGAGAGACAAATATCTTTGCTACTACAAACAAAGTTCGAAATAAGCTACTGACAGAAATTGGCAAAAATGCACAGTCCAGGTGCCGTACACAACTAAATCGATATTGTAATTCCCATGTCACACCTAAAGAAGGTAATTCAGCTACATTTTCACCCCAACTTCGGAATAAAGGCACATATTTTATGTCTGGGGAACAAAATATCATTCGAGGTATCGACATATTCGAATTATAGAAACAAAAGTTTGATGCTTTTCAGTCAGTCAACACGATTGCACCCAATTGAGAGGCGTGTCCAAGTCATCTGCTCTCAACAGGACCGCGCAAGACCCTAACCAGATAAGTAGCCTGTACAATACAGTACAATCTGAATAGACCACTGACAACAACCACATATTCAGTCCCAACAACCAAATTCCGGAGGTCAATCACCACTTCCAGTATCCCAACAAAACATCACATAGACCACAACTAACAATTATTGACTAGTTGCATTATCTCAACTAATAATAATAATAATATCGTATGGTCTCGGATGCCGGGTGCAAGCTTTGTAATTTGACACCCAGAGGGTAGCTTGCATGTCGAATTTCGTTGTTCCTTGACTATCAAAGTGAAGGAGGTTAGATGTTGTTCCTTGAATCACTATGAAAGACAAGGAGGTTAGATATCTAATCCCCTTGAACACTATAGCGCTTTCTAGTAGAGAAATGAGGAACTTTGTGTTGGCGGAAACTCCCGAGATTAATTTTGCCATTATGAACACGGCCTACTGAATTCAAATGGGTTCTTTGACATGCCAACATCGTATGACATGCACGACGTATTTTTGCCGCCTTTCAAAAATCACTTGCCAGGGCCAGGAGCGAACCTGCAATCTTGGGGTTGGTAGACCGACACGCTATCCACTCACTTACCGTGGCAAGCTTTCTCAACTAATACTGCAACTATATAAGTGTATATATTGTAAATATTTTCCCGCATATTTTCAGACGGATTTTATAGCCTAAGTGTAATGGATCTGATGATGATCGCTTGACGATCGAAACTGGTCATCCAAGTGTATTTATTAATCTCATGTTTTTTTCAGGATTAGGGAATAGCCCATCTCATTGGGGTACAATCGTGTTGACCGACTGAAAAGCATCAAACTTTTGTTAACTAAGGCAACTTTGAAAAATGGCTTCAAACACCACAACGAATTATAGGAAATTAAAATTACTTCGAGATATAGAAGTTTCGTTTTTCATGTGACATCCTGAGAGGCCGAGTGCAGGCCGTTCTAGTTGACGACCGTGAGCGACCTGCGCGTCGTAATGAGGATGAAGTGATGATGAACACGTCACATACACCCAGTCCCCGAGCCATGGGAATTAACCGCAGGAGATTAAACTCCCTAATGGCCCGGCCGGGAATCAAATCTGGAATCCTTTGAGCCAAAGCCTAGCACGCTAACCTAATAGCTATGGAGATATAGAAGTTCGACTGTATAGTGAAATTTATATTTTTAGCCTACTTTCGATTTTTGCAAAAAATGAAAGTAGACTTATGAGATCAACACAGGGCGAAAAAAGTGTGTCTGTCTGTGTGTGTGTATGTGTGTGTGTGTGTCTGTGTGTGTGTGTCTGTGTGTGTGTGAGTGTGTGTACTCTGAATGTCTGTCCCCCCCTATCAATTCGAACACGGTGAATGCGAATTGAACGAAATTTGGTACAAAGGTAGCACTAGCAAAGGACACCTCAGTGTCATGTTTTATATCGCCGCCATCTTGACGGAAACGTAATGGCGGCCTCACAAATGTTCAAAGCTAAAATCAAATTACGACTAACCTAATCATCCGATCTCTACCAAATTTTGCAACAACATACCTTTATAGGGGGAGCATCCTTTGACCAAACCAGTAGGTCATCAGCGTAATAGTTTACGGATGGCGGCCATCTTTGAGTGAAAATCGATTCCCCCTATTAATTCGAACACGGTGCAACCGAATGGAACGAAATTTGGTACGGAAGTAGTACTAACGAAAGGCACCTCCGTGTCATGTTTTATATCGCCGCCATCTTGACGGAAACGTAATGGCGGCCACACAAATGTTCAAAGCTTAAATCAAATTACGACTAACCTAATCATCCGATCTCTACCAAATTTTGCAACAACATACCTTTATGGGGGGAGCATCCTTTGACCAATCTAATAGGTCATCAGAGTAATAGTTTGCGGATGGCGGCCATCTTTGTGTGAAAATCGATTCCCCCTATTAATTCGAACACGGTGCAACCGAATGGAACGAAATTTGGTACAGAGGTAGTACTAACAAAAGGCACCTCAGTGTCATGTTTTATATCGCCGCCATCTTGACGGAAACGTAATGGCGGCCACACAAATGTTCAAAGCTTAAATCAAATTACGATTAACCTAATCATCCGATCTCTACCAAATTTTGCAACAACATACCCTTATAGAGGAAGCATCCTTTGACCAAATGAATAGGTCATTAGCCTAATAGTTTGCGAATGGCGGCCATCTTTGTGTGAAAATCAATTCCCCCTATTAATTCAAACACGGTGAAACCGAATGGAACGAAATTTGGTACAGAGGTAGCACTAGCAAAGGGCATCTCAGTGTCATGTTTTATATCGCCGCCATATTGACAGAAACGTAATGGCGGCCACACAAATGTTCAAAGCTTAAGTTAAATTACGACTAACATAACCATCCGATCTCTACCAAACTTTGCAACAACATACCTTTTTGGAGGGAGCATCCTTTGACCAATCTAGTAGGTTATTAGCCTAATAGTTTGCGGATGGCGGCCATCTTTATGTCAAAATTGATTCCCCCTATTAATTCGAACACGGAGGAACCTAATGGAACGAAATTTGGTACAGAGGTAGCACTAGCAAAGGGCACCTCAGTGTCATGTTTTATATCGCCGCCGTCTTGACTGAAACGTAATGGCGGCCACACGAATGTTCAAAGCTTAAATCAAATTACGATTAACCTAATCATCCGATCTCAACCAAATTTTGCAACTACATACCTTTATGGAGGGAGCATCCTTTGACCAATCTAATAGGTCATTCGCCTAATAGTTTGCGGATGGCGGCCATCTTTGTGTCAGAATCGATTCCCCCTATTAATTCAAACACGGTGAAACAGAATGGAACGAAATTTGGTACAGAGATAGCACTAGCAAAGGGCATCTCAGTGTCATGATTAATATCGCCGCCATATTGACAGAAACGTAATAGCGGCCACACAAATGTTTAAAGCTTAAATCAAATTACGACTAACATAACCATTCGATCTCTACCAAACTTTGCAACAACATACCTTTATGGAGGGAGCATCCTTTGACCAATCTAATAGGTCATTAGCCTAATAGTTTGCGGATGGCTGCCATCTTTATGTCAAAATTGATTCCCCCTATTAATTCGAACACGGTGGAACCGAATGAACGAAATTTGGTACAGAGGTAGCACTAGCAAGAGGCACCTCAGTGTCATGTTTTATATCACCGCTATCTTGACGGAAACGTAATCGCGGCCACCCAAATGTTAAAAGCTAAAATGTAATTACGACCAACCTAATAATCTAGTCTCTACCAAATTTTGCAACACCATATCTTTATGTGGGAAACATATTCTGACCAAACTGCAAGAACATCAGCCCAATAGTTTGCAGATGGTGGCCAAGTATGTGTGCAAATCGATTCCCCCTATCAATTCAAACACGGCGAAACCGAATTGAACGAAATTTGGTACAGAGGTAGCACTAGCAAAGGGCACCTCATATTCATGTTTAATATCCCTATAGCACGTTGTATTTCAACAAGCTACTACAACCAACATTCAATCATACTCCTTGAAAAGGACAAAGAGTTATAACAATACCCATGCATTTAGGAGAAAGTAGGCTATATGTTCTTTACTGAACATCTTGTTTATTTAGTCAATTTTACCCTCCAGGTTGGTGGCTCACATGGACTCAGCGAGGGAACTCACCTTTACCGCCTTTCCAGGCAGTGTCCTAGAGCTGGGAACATCTGGTTGGAGGGGATACAACTGGCGAGGTGTGATCAGCACCTCGCCCAGGCGGCCTCACCTGCAAAGCGAACAGAGGCCTCATGAGGGAAGGGAGGAGGGGAAGATTAAGATGGATAGGCAAGGAAGGAGGAAGGAGGCGTCCGTGGCCTTACAGTAGGAACCATCCCGACATTTGCCCGAAGACGAAGTGGAAATCACGGAAAACCACTTCGAGGATGGCTGTGGTGGGAATCGAACCCCCTCTACTCATTTGGGCCTTCCGAGGCTGAGTAGACCCCGTTCCACTCTTCATACCACTTTTCAAATTTCGTGGCAGAGCCGGGAATCGAACCCAGGACCTCCGGGGCGGCAGCTAACCATGCTGACCGCTACGCTACGGAGGCGATTATAATGAAATTTAACTCTAAAATATCCCATTTAGAATATGCAAGTCTAGGGAAAATGGGCGTCCATACTAAATATAGGAAAGTAGATGAAAATGTACTGTATTTGAGATAATAATGTAATATTATATAATATCGTATGGCCTCGGGTGCCGGGTGCAAGCTTTGTTATTTGACACCCAGAGGGTAGCTTGCATGTCGAATTTCGTTGTTCCTTGACTATCAAAGTGAAGGAGGTTAGATGTTAGATATCTAAGCTCCTTGAACACTATAGCGCTTTCTAGTAGAGAAATGAGGAACTTTGTGTTGGCGGAAACTTCCGACATTAATTTTGCCATTATGAACTCGGCCTACTGAATTCAAATGGGTTCTTTAACATGCCAACATCGTATGACATGCGTATCGTATTTTTGCCGCCTTTCAAAAATCACTTACCATGGCCAGGAGCGAACCTGCAATCTTGGGGTTAGTAGACCGACACGATATCCACTCACCCACCGTGGCAAGCTATTTGAGATCTAATAAAGGCTCTTAATGGGAAATTTATCAAAATATGCTGTAAAATCTCAACTTGGCATAAAACTACGTCCCCGATTCTTGGATGTTACGGGTAATCTCTGGATGGATTTTGATGCGGTTTTCACCATTCTGTAAAGGATATCTCGAGGAAGGTTTCTGTAGAAAATAATTTACGTATTATGATCAAAGGAAGCCAAGCAGTAACGATTTCAGCGAAAAAGTCGAAAATAAACCTGGCGTCCGTGCATTTTTTAAGCTTACGCTGGGCAACCCGTTAAAAATATAAATATACTATGAGTGTAAGAATTGTTCAGCGTGAAAAGTTCTACAAAAGAAGTACGGGAGAGCATATCTCTATCTTCAATACATCGCCCACTGTAAGTGTTTTTACGTTTTCATTTCTTCCATTTCCATTCCATTACTGAGGCGACAGTTGACGAGCTAGCTAGGGTCGAGCCTATCACCCCAGTTACAGTCTAGCTAGCGGGTGAGCCTATTACCACAGATACAGCCAGCAGCAAACTGTTGAGTCGGTTGAGTTAAGACTTCAGATAAGAGTGGTGTGGTTGGAGTTTTCCTAGAAGTGCAACTCGGCTTTTCTTCATTTCACCTGTGATCTGTTCGTTTTGCAAAATAGCCTACACAGTTAGGTTAAGATTGGACGGAATGGGGATTTGTGTTTCCTAATATCGTATACAAGGAGAGCCTCCGTGGCTTAGGCGGCAGCACACCGGCCTCTCACCGCTGGGTTCGTGGTTCAAATCCCGATCACTCCATATGAGATCTGTGCTGGACAAAACGGAGGCAGACAGGTTTTTCTCCGGGTACTCCGGTTTTTCCTATCAAAATTTCATCCCAGCAACATTCTCGACTATCATTTCATTTCATCTGTCATTCATTTAATCATTGCCCCAGAGGAGTGCGACAGGCTTCGGCAGCCGGCACAGTTAATATCCTCGCCGCTAGATGGGGGCTTCATTCATTCCATTCCTGACCCGGTCGGTCGACTGGAAGCAGGCTGTGGATTTTCATTTTCAATATCGTATACAAGGAAATCTTATAAGACCTCGGTTAAAAGTAGCCTATCACCTTGCATTCACAGCTGTTCCGGGCGAATCCGGGGCGGGTTGCTAGTATGAAAATAAATGAACGAATGATGTGGGGTCATTGACCACAGACCAAGAACATGTACTGTTCGGAGAATTCCTTACTCTCACCTGAATCACACGGCTGGAGGACAACAGGTGAGTGACATAACACAATTAAGACGCAGTGTCAAGGTCTGGAGAGTATGTGAACTAGGACAAAGAGAAAGGTGTCGTGGAGATCACAAGTGAGAGGTGACTTCAAGTCGCGGCACAGAGACGTTACAATTTTCTTAACGAGACTCGGAGATTCCAACACTTTCAAGTGATAATGCAAGGAACGTGACTGTTAATCTCGCGATCATGAACCAAGGGGCCACCATTTTTTTACGTGGAATCCTAACCACAGGACGTGATATTTTACTTCGAAAATCTCATATATGAAACATATCTGATAACCTGTGTTGTGCTAGCAGTGCTGGTGAGTCAATACTCTGAAGTTATTGCTACTTCATATCAGAGCTTAGAACAGCTATTATTGATTCATTTAGGTACTTCGTGGCATCGCGATTAAGGAGCTACTTGTACTAGGGTGTGTGTGGAATCCGTTGATCGGTGTCATTGTGAATTGTGATGACTGTACTAGAGTGTGTGTACTTGTAATTAGGGTTAGAATGCGGCAGGAAGCGACCGTGGCCTTAAAGGCGACTACACACGACACGATATAACTGTGCGATTTAACTGCAACGATGAACTGAGCAGTAAAACTGAAAGCCCTATAGCTTACATCAACAATTCTCATCAGACATTCATGGCAACATGTCACCAACGGACGACGACGACGTACTAGCGGTGTTGGGCCTATGTGTGTAGTCTAAAGATTGGCTTCTACAGAGACAACAATATTCACACGTAAATTTATTAAATGAGTTACGCTTCGTACCGAAAGATTGGCACAATTATTTAAGAATGGATGAGGAGACTTGTTACCTAAAACTTCTATCATTGGTTACTCCGATTTTAGCATTCAATGAAAGCTTCCAAGTGCTCACGATATCCGCTTTGGTCTTCCTCAGACATGTTGCAATAATTTGTAACACGCACTATTTCAACGAGTGACTCGCTTGAACTGAGCAATCGGCAGTTGCCACCATTCCACACGTTACGATAAAAGTGTGCAAACGCAATCGATACAGATTTATCGGTTAGAAAATTCAACTTGCTCCGATGAACTGAGAAAATCGAAATAACTACAACGATTTATCCTCCACACGTGAGATAAATCTCCGCAGTTGGGTTGGTGCAGTTAAAACGCATAGTTATATCGTAACTTGTGTAGCCGCCTTTAAGGTACCTTCCCAACATTTACAGTACCTGGAAGATAAGTGGGAAACGGAAAACCACTTTTATGACATTTAAGGTGGAATTAGAACCCATCTCTTTTCAGTTTTGCATGAGGCAGAGAAAAAAACTTTCCAATCCTTAGGTCAGAATTAAATTTCTTGGTAGAGTCGGGAATTGAACCCTGACTGCCACGCTGACTGACAAGAATGCTAATCACTACACCCTGAGGTGAATGAAGCTTAGAATGTCCTTGTCATGCACTTGGATGTGTGTAATAACCTGTGTTCCTATCGGATAATTTGCCTTGAGGGTGTGTGGAATATTCCAAGGAAATTGTACACCCAAGATGCCGTATTTTCGAACACTGTATCGCAGAACTTACAATCGTGGATTGTGGCTTAACGCTCTCAGCTACACTTCTGAGATATTTGTCAATATTTGGGCAGCTAATTGTCTGTTGAGGCGTAGTATTTTATAAATTTCCATACTTCTACTCCGGCAGCTGTATTTAAAAAAAAAAACTAGTATCACTACCCAAGTACACAAGGCTAATGACCAAGATGCCCCAAGCCCCCAAGCCCCTAATTGAATAACCAGCAGACAACATAATCATATCAAGATGTTATTTTGTGTCGTAATCTGACACATGACCATCGGTAATAGTTTCGGAGATATTGAATGCTGGTGAAATATTTCGCACAGCCGCCATGTTGGATTGGTGAAACGTAACAAAATTTGAAGGGCACGGTAGGGGTCGTCCGATATAGTGCTATGAACATACCGAGTTTCATTGAAATCGCTCCAGCCGTTTATAAGTTTTTAGGGGGACACACACCATCACACACGCACACACAGACACACGGAAAAAGGTGATCTCATGAGCCTATTTTTTCATAAATGAAAATAGGCTAAAAATGGACCTCAAATGACGAGATGGTTATACTACCGTCCTCATAAGACAATAAAATGTTAAAAATATGCATAAATAGACGAAATACAAGGTTAATTAAGCTCCAGTTATAAAATACGTTCTAGCTATAAATGAGGTCTGATCCTTCTACGAAAACCCGCATATTCTGCCTATTTTCGCCTATCCCCAAGTTTTCCTGGTGAAATCTACCTCCGCCTTCCGGCAGGCCGAGAGGAATTTTTTTTATATAGTATCTCCGAGTGTGATTTAAAGGTTTTAAAAATCAATGTTACCAACACAAAATTTTAGTGTTAACAAACGAAAAACAAACAAAAATCTTAGAAGTTACTAAATTCAAATTTCTTCGAGTGTTTAAAATGTTCGAGTGATCCTAGGCCTATATGGTTACCAAGGCCTCAAGGCTCTCAAAATCTATATATATAAAGCTCAGTGTTGGTTTGTCTGATTGTCTGTTATGTATACAATTCTACACCGTTTCACCGTTCTAAACCCAAATTGGTATACTTATCCTTGGGAACCCTGCACTGTCCACTTTAATTTTCGGACAGACCACTCCATTCAGGCCCCTTGGCAACATAACTGAAAAGTCACCAAAAATACTCAACTGGGACAAAATATCAAAGTAGTCGCATAAGGCTCGGACAGGCTCATTTTACGCCCTCGATGCGAGAAACAATACTCGGTATGTGCCTACGGGACACCGAAAACCACATTTTAAGGCCCTAAAACCAACAGTTTCAAAGATATTCGCAGAAAACTATCTTCGCTCTGATAAACTGATGAACTAATGGCAAGTCTGTTTCCATGGCAACACTACCTCAAGGTATGACATCCGATTTTCTATATATCCCTGTAGGAGGCAATGCTAATCTATTATCTTTTTTCAAGATATATATATATAAACACAATAAGAACAGAGTAGCGCGCCTGCCTCTCATCCGGATGCCCCGGGTTGGATTCCCGGCTCCGTCAGAGATTTTAGACACTGACGTGAGGGCTGCAACGGGGTGCTCTCAGCTTCGTGAGGACAATTGAGTAGCTGTCTGATAGTGAGGCAGCGTCCCGGTCACGAAGAACAAGATTAATGGCCGCGGGGACACGATGAACTGACCACGCGTCACCACAATATCTGCAGGCCAAATGGCTGGGAAGCGGTCGCATGATAGGCCTAAGCCATTCATGGGCTGTAGTACCAGGGGTAAAATAAATTAGGCAAAGCGCCTTCTAATACCACCTTTAATTTTTAAACACTACAGTAGCGGTTACTAAATAAAGGTAGCGATATAGCTGGGCGCACAAATCCCTTATAGTTAAGTACAAATATCAGTCTGGTCGTTACTTCAGTAGTAACGAAGCTCTATGGCGGCTTTTGCCGTTTCCGTAACACTTAGGCATCCCGCCGTCACATACCTCAATGCGAACCAGTCTATTTTACTGAAAATAATTTCTACGAGCGAGTATCCACTCCGGCAAAAACCACCCTCACTACCTTTTCCAAAATTCACACAAGGCATGATTTTTAAAGCATGTAACGGTACTTTTGGGTGTGTATGTAAATTTGGAACAATATATAAGACCAAAACCTGCCAGATTATTAATTTCTGTATCCATTTTTTTTTACCTGACTTACCATTTGATATGACCCATCAGTGGTCACCGGATCTGAAGTTATATGTAAGAGTGTTGGGCGCCAAGGGTTCGATCTGAGAGCGATAACCCAATAAATCATAAATAACTTTACGTCCTAGCTCAGGTAGAACATTCACCAGACTCCATCGACTCAAGTCGTGGTATGACTTAGTCATTAACCTGAATAACATTTGCTTCGGGGAAAAGAGGATGGCTTATATCTATTTCTATCATCTAGAAAGGAGACAGACTGCATTTACTTAAAATAAAAATTTAATGGCATCAAAAACAAACAAGTTAGGAAAATGCGTTAGTTAATGACTTAACGTAGAAAGTAAACAAAAGAATTTAAGACAGGCAAAAGTTGCAAGAAAACGGAGGCATTATGAATTTAATTTAATCTAGATCTGAATTTAATACTTTAGGTTGATTTATTCAAGAGTGAAGAAAGAGAGCTTGTGCATAAAGTCAATGAGCTTACCAAACGATGAATCGGCTTAATTGAAGAGTCTCTCCCCAAGAGAAAGCTGCTGTTGTAGGTGGTAGAAGTCCATCTTCATACGAGGAATTTATCTTAAATAACAGGCTACTATTAATTCTGAGGTATGTAGGCTACTCAGAATGAATAATGGTGGTGGATTGTAAGTCCCTAAACCACTCTTATGATGTTGGCGAATGTCACTGCCAACACCATAATGTATCGGACTGGCCTACGTCTTGAATACCACTCCTGCAATACTGTTCTCCCTGCGACTGTCTTCCACCAAGTCCCGTTGAGTTGTCGCCCCTCACATAAAGGAGTCTCCTCCCAAGTCGTACCACGACCGTCTGTATTGTTCAGCTCACCTCTTTCCACCTATCTACCCTCGTCCTTGGCCGCACCCTTACTCATTACCGTGGGCTCGCCACGCGGCTATTGTTGTTGAGTAGGTACGCAGGTAAGTTATTTCTTCACATCGTGCTGTTCTGGGAGAAGACGTAAGCTCAAGAAATGACCCTTAGTGCTCAAGCGCTAGCTAATTACAAAAACAGCCTCTGACTTCTGTCAACTTAATACCGTAACAAAAACTAATCATGATAATACATTATATGGACTAACCCTACACTTAATAACTTGTGGCTAATTAACTGCCGAAATAACACATGATATAAATAACGAATGTCAAAATTTTGACATAACGTCAGTGACGTAATCGTACCCTTCAAAATAAGGTTACATTCGTCCCGGAAAATCACGCAGACTATTGTTTACTATATTCCGCGTGATCTTCCTAAGACACGTGTAAATTAACATAGAACCCTAATATAACATAATACACATAATAAATTACCCTCATAGACATTTATATATACACTCAACATTTCTTCTTTTGGTTTAACACCAATGTTTTTTTGCTTAGGCTTTTATGTCTCAATCGCATATAGCTTATTGTTTTCTTTTTATTGTCTTGCGGTCATTACCGCTCATTGTTTATTTTACCTATATGTGTAAAAAAAAGACATATATGTGTTCTCTTATTTCCCCGTTGTCACATTTTCTTATTTCAAATCACACGAGTTCACTTTGTGATCTCTAGTTTGATTTCCCAAACCACCTTGTATTGCAAGTTCGTTGATTTTGGAATTCCCATTTTGAGTGCTTTGAGTAAGGTCAATCACACACACAATCACTAGTAATTTGGTTGTGCTATATGACTCTATCACCCAAACTCTCTCTCATATGTCATTACGTGTATATCACTGAAAAAAAACACTAGAAATACATACAATCCATCATATTTCTGTCCTGTTTGTCCCTTTAGATATACCTCCCTTTAAGTACCAAACTCCATACCAGTTCTCCCTTCATCTCGATTCCCTCTCCTCTTTAACAGTTCATCTCACACAGATCAATGATACTGACCACATCTGATACCTCATTAATACCTAGGTATTTACCATTTTGATTTACCTGCTCCACAGCATAATGTTTGCAATATTGCCTGTTTCTGGGTCACTTAAGATATATACTTCCGAAGGCTATTTATGTTGTACGTGCCGTACAATCGAGTTGACGTCTCGTCTTCTAGTACATAGGCAGTATTGCCTATACGTTTGGTAACCGTGTAAGGGCCTTCATATAAAAAAAGAACTTGCTCATCACTTTCTCTAATTTATTCGACTGCTTCGGTACTCTTAACAGGACTCTGTCTCCCGGATTGAATAGGTCGAATTTCGTTTGCTTTTGTTGGCGAATTCTTTTTGCAGCTGACTTTGATAAATTATGTTTCGCCAACTGGACAATGTAATCCATCCCTGACAGTTTCCCCTCATTTAAGCCTAATACTCTAGCTAGTTCATTCTGTGGTCTTTTACCGAAGTGAACTTCGTACGGTGTCATCTTCGTGCTCTCGTGCTGGACAGAATTCAGCCAAGTCTCGACTTTGGGAAGATGTCCAACCCAAGCCGAATGTTTGTCATTCACCAGAGTGCGAAAAAGACGAGCCACTTCCCTTAACGGTCTCTCTGCAGAATTTCCTTGGGGGTATCTTACAGAGGAATGAACCTGTGTGATACCAGCTTCCTGCATACTGGTTCTCCATTTCTTTGCAGTGAACTGTGGTCCACTGTCAGATAATATCCTGAGCGGAACGCCAAACTCGGGTATATACTTGTTAATGATCAGTCGGCTACATGCGAGTCCCGTGGCTTTCCTTAGCGCATACAGTTTGATGTATTTACTGAATGCATCAATAACTATGAATATATATTCGTAGCCGTACTGACCTCGAATGACTGGGCCAAATAGGTCCACACACAGTAGTTCGCCGGGACTACTTGTGAGAACTGCCTGTCTTTCCCCAACTAGATATCTTACTGGATACTTGCTCCTCTGACAGGTGTCACACTTAGCTATGGTTTTTCTAATGTCCCTTCCCATTTTCACCCAGATAAAGTCATGAGCAATTTCATAAAATACTTTGCTGGCTCCAAAGTGTCCCAGCTCCTTATGCATAAACCATATTAATTCCTCCCTCAAAATGCCCGGTACACATATTGCCCAGCGATCCTTCCTACATCTTCTTGCGAGAAGGCCGTCCTGCATTTTATATGCGAACCTTCCCACTTTCACTATGTCTGAGTTGCCCCCTTCCAACCTAGCGAGTGCCTCACCCAAGATTACATCATCACGCTGTTCCACTAGCATGTCTTTCAGTTTCTGTAACGATGCCTTATTGCCTTGATCTACACAAGCGCACAATAAAATCCCTTCTTCTGCTTTAATAATAGAATTATCCCTGCTTAGACTGGAGTCACGTGATAACATGTCGGCTAGGATATTATCTTTACCCTTAATGTGCATAACTGTGAAGTCATATTCTTGTAATGCTAGAATCCAACGGCTTACTCTATTTGAACTTAATTTGCATGTTTTCATGTACAACAATGCGTGGTGATCTGTGTGGATCTCAAATTTACTTCCGAGTAGATACATACGGAATTTCCCTAAACTAAATACTATCCCAAGTAGCTCTAATTCTGTGATGGTGTAGCGTTTCTCAGCGGCAGAAAGTCCACGCGAGGCTAAGGATACAATCCGTAAATTTCCCTCCGTATCTCTCTGGCACAAGACTCCTGCTATACCTATATGTGAGGCATCTGTCATCACCACATATTCCTGGTCTCTTATTGGATATTTTAAAACAACTGCTTGTTCAAAACCTCGTTTCAGAGCTTGAAATGCCTCGTCATGAGTCACATCCCATCTCCATCTGCTTCCTTGCTTTAAGAGGTCCCTGAATGGTTCTACTAACTTAGAATATTTTAACACAAATCGTCTAAAAAAATTACAGATTCCTAAATACGTCTTCAGCTGTTTAACATTTTGTGGCACACTTGCATCGAGGATTTTGTTAATCCGACTTTCTTCTGGAGTTACCCCTGAACGTGACACACTATGACCCAGGAAAGTTACATGTGACTTACAAAACGTAGATTTTGACAATTTCAGGGTGAACCCTGCTTTATCTAGTCTCTTAAAAACCGTGTCCAAGTGAACCAAATGCTCTTCAAAAGTACGCGAACTAATTACAAGATCATCAATATATATAGTTACATAATCTCCCGTGTTATCACCTAAAGCTATGTTCAGTGCTCTTATCAGCGCTGCTGAACTGCTCTTTAATCCATAGGGTACCCTGCAAAATTGGTACAGATTGTACTGATGACTAAAAGCGGTAAAGGCTCTATCTTCAACTTTAAGAGGAACTTGCCAGAAACTAGAACTTAAATCAACACACGTAAAAAATTGTTTTCCCTCAAAAGTTTGCATTAGCTCCTCTATAGACATAGATTTTAATTGGTCTGCTGAAATGTGTGCATTAACTAAACGCGCGTCTAAACATATCCTGACTTTTCCATCTGCCTTAGGTACTGTAATAAGTGAATTTACATAGGGACTGTTAGAATACTCAATTATACCGTCCTGAAGCATCTGATTGATCTGACTTTCTACGGCTTTCTGATAGACAAAAGGCACAGGATAGCGGTGACCGGTAAATACCGAATTGTCAACAACGTTCAAAGAGTGGACATAACAATTGGCTCTACCAATTCGATCTTCAAATATCCTACTATTATTTGACAAAACATCGTAGAGAAGCATACACTTATCTTCCTCTACATCTCCAAGAAACGCAGCTTCACGTAACGAGTCATCTAGACTGTCGTTCGTAACCACACTGCCTACAAAAGTTACTGACTCTTGCTCTATAGCTTGAGACATCTCATTTAACGTACACATCACTCCTACTACGCTACTCCTATATTGTTCATTGAACGGTATCACCACTTCCGCACCACCAAATTTAAATGTAATACAGCACTCTTCATAACATATGTTTCCTGACACCCTAGTCAGCCAATCAAAACCCAAAATAACGTCGTACACTAGATTTGGAATTACAAGACACACTTGCTTCTCTACGTGACTGCTTATATTTATCTCTACTAACACCTGTTTTGATATAATTTTAGACTTCCTACCCACGGCTGTGATTACAAAAGTACTCTTAATTGGCAATTCTTCAAAGTTAACCCCAGTTCCCTTTAATTTATCATAATAAGCATTGCTTATGCAACTTCTTACACAGCCACTGTCTATTAACACATTCGTACACGTCCCGGACACGTGTAACTTAATGATCGGACTTATATTACCCGCCACTGGTAATATTGCTTCGTCACATAGTTCACTTAACAAATCATTCCTTACGTTTAGGTCATAGTGTTCCTGTATCAGGGTTAAAACAGGGCACGTTGCAGACTGAGATCCTGACCATATGATGCAGTCTGGCTCGCGTTTAAATTACTATTATTGTCTCTAGCTTCACAAGTGGTCGCAACGCTGGTCTGGCTATTACTATTCACATTCTGTTGGTTACTATTTTCATTATTACCTATGGGATTACCTCTCCCATATCCTCGGTTCTGATTAACATTAGGGTTATTACCGTAGTTACCCTGCCCGTGTCCGTTGCGTCCATCATTACCCCTACCTTGATTTCCTCGCGAATCATAATTCCTGCCTTGCGAGTAATTATTCCTGTTTTGATAGGGCGTCACAAAATTATTACCCCTGTTTTTGGTAATTGTTTCCACTCTGACCCGTATTTTGATAATTGCCTCCTTCGCCACTGTTTCTCTGCATTCCTTGATTTCTTGCATCCTGAGCCTGATTATTATAATTACCCTGGTTTCTAGTGACTGTTTCCTCACTTGAACCTTTCCCTAGCGCATCAAAGGTACCTAGTAAGTTCTCTACCTGCGTGACAGTTTTTACATTTTGTATGCATGCCGCCTCTTTGATCCGGTAAGGGAAATGCCTTAACAGGAGCCTTACCACATCTTTTTCCTCTCTCAGTCCATCCAAGTATTTACAAACCAACACTTGCCCCAGGAAATACTCCGTCATATTGAGATTACCCCTTGCGTTGTATTTTCCACACACGATTCCCTCACGATACCGTGATTGTATGCTCTCACTCCAAAACTTATCACAAAATTTATGTCTGAAGTCTGTGATATCTTCAAAACCGTCCCTATAAACTGCAAACCAGTTTTTGGTTTCCCCTACGAAGGCCTGTTCTAATATTTCAACAACATTACACCATTCGATGGTTCCGTCATCCAATCTTTCTTTAAACCTCACTTCAATAGTATTTAGAAACTCCATGGGGCATCCTTGCCGATTGCTAAATTTCCCTAACTCTATTTCTTTATGCGTGCTATTCATATATGTCGTTCGACTCTGACCTGCTTCTTGTCTTATTCTAGACTTTAATTTATTTTCAAGCTCGGCAATTTTCTCCTCTGCTCGTTTCTCTATACTACTAACTTTTGCGAATATGCTCCCATCTGTTGCTTCAACTTTATCATTCAGCCTATTCTGTGTTTCTTGAATTTTACTTATACTTTCCTTACTCTGTTTCTTCAAATTTTCAACTTCTTTACTAATTTCTGCTTGAACCTTGTCGATTTTGCCGCCCAGCTGTTCTTTAATTTCCGTTGTTACTCCCTCCCCCAGCTGTTCTTTAACCTCCATAGCTGTACTCTGAACTTTTTCAATTTCTCCTCCCAATTGTTTCTTAATTTGCTTCGTCTCTAACTGTATTAACTCTTTAGATTCCTCTGCTCGCTTACTTATTTTACTCTCAAGTTCATCTTGCACCCTCCTCAATCTACTCTCCATGTCAGCTAGGATTTCTTTCGTCTTCTCTTCCATCACACCCCTGATTTCACCCTTAATTTGCTCATATCTCTTATCCATCTCCTTAGTGTTTTGATCCAATTTACTATTCAGTTCTTTATTACTTTCTTTAATTTCCCTACTGTTTTCCTCCAATTTATCGTTTAGTTTACTACTAATTTCTTTACTGTTTTCCTCCAATTTATCGTTTAGTTTACTACTAATTTCTTTACTGTTTTGATCAAATTTCGTATTTAATACCTGTATAAGACTCGCAAACATGCTCTTCATATCTCCCGGACTTTCTTTCTCACCATCATTACTGGGATTTACCTCCGACATCATCCCTGTGCTGCTTTCACCTTCCTCTACTAACTTACTACGTGCTTCATCCTCTTTCTCCTTCGTCATCTTACTCCCTAGCTGTTTTTGACTACGTAGTAACATATCGTCTTCTGAATCACTCATTCTGACTCACGTTGATATATAAAATCCCCCAAAATGCAGGTACGGAAATATGTCACTTTTCCCTCCACAAATGTTATCAGGTTTTCGTCCCACGTTTATGGCGACAATGTAACGGTACTTTTGGGTGTGTATGTAAATTTGGAACAATATATAAGACCAAAACCTGCCAGATTATTAATTTCTGTATCCATTTTTTTTACCTGACTTACCATTTGATATGACCCATCAGTGGTCACCGGATCTGAAGTTATATGTAAGAGTGTTGGGCGCCAAGGGTTCGATCTGAGAGCGATAACCCAATAAATCATAAATAACTTTACGTCCTAGCTCAGGTAGAACATTCACCAGACTCCATCGACTCAAGTCGTGGTATGACTTAGTCATTAACCTGAATAACATTTGCTTCGGGGAAAAGAGGATGGCTTATATCTATTTCTATCATCTAGAAAGGAGACAGACTGCATTTACTTTAAATAAAAATGTAATGGCATCAAAAACAAACAAGTTAGGAAAATGCATTAATTAATGACTTAACGTAGAAAGTAAACAAAAGAATTTAAGACAGGCAAAAGTTGCAAGAAAACGGAGGCGTTATGAATTTAATTTAATCTAGATCTGAATTTAATACTTTAGGTTGATTTATTCAAGAGTGAAGAAAGAGAGCTTGTGCATAAAGTCAATGAGCTTACCAAACGATGAATCGGCTTTATTGAAGAGTCTCTCCCCAAGAGAAAGCTGCTGTTGTAGGTGGTAGAAGTCCATCTTCATACGAGGAATTTATCTTAAATAACAGGCTACTATTAATTCTGAGGTATGTAGGCTACTCAGAATGAATAATGGTGGTGGATTTAAGTCCCTAAACCACTCTTATGATGTTGGCGAATGACACTGCCAACACCATAATGTATCGGACTGGCCTACGTCTTGAATACCACTCCTGCAATACTGTTCTCCCTGCGACTGTCTTCCACCAAGTCCCGTTGAGTTGTCGCCCCTCACATAAAGGAGTCTCCTCCCAATTCGTACCACGACCGTCTGTATTGTTCAGCTCACCTCTTTCCACCTATCTACCCTCGTCCTTGGCCGCACCCTTACTCATTACCGTGGGCTCGCCACGCGGCTATTGTTGTTGAGTAGGTACGCAGGTAAGTTATTTCTTCACATCGTGCTGTTCTGGGAGAAGACGTAAGCTCAAGAAATGACCCTTAGTGCTCAAGCGCTAGCTAATTACAAAAACAGCCTCTGACTTCTGTCAACTTAATACCGTAACAAAAACTAATCATGATAATACATTATATGGACTAACCCTACACTTAATAACTTGTGGCTAATTAACTGCCGAAATAACACATGATATAAATAACGAATGTCAAAATTTTGACATAACGTCAGCGACGTAATCGTACCCTTCAAAATAAGGTTACAAGCACTCTTCTGTATTTTGAGGTACAGAGATATACCACATGGAAAGATACAATAAAATGTTGGCAAATCTGAGTTCAAAGCACTGCTGTTCAGAATAGGCCTTTTGTTAAATCTGCAGAAGCTTTCGGTACAGGTTATGTGGTCCATGCTCGTAACATGGAATGTTTTCCTTTGACAATGCATCTACACCATGTGCGAGGCCAAAGATCTCTAAGACACAATAATCAGGGAATTGGAGAAAAATTTAAAGTGGGAGCGAAGATTCAAGGAGAAATAATTTCATCTCTGAGATTTGCTGATGACATCGTCATCTTGGCCGATAAGCCACAGGATTTGAATGAGTTCTTGAATGGTATGGACTCTGTCTTGAGGAAAGAATTCATGATGAGAATCAATAAATGTAAAACAAAATTATAGGAATGCAGACGGAATGAATCAGAAACCTCTATGGACATCAAATTGTCAGGTGAAACGCTACGGGAAGTAGGAGTCTTCTGTTACTTAGGAAGCAAAATATCCAGTGATTGACGAAGCAAAGAGGTTGTAGGTTGGCTCAGGCAAGGAAAGCATTTCTACAGAAAAGGAATCTGTTTACATCGAATATACATTTAGGTATTAGGAAGTCATTTTTGAAAGCTTTTGTCTGGAGCGTGACACTATAAGGAAGTGAAACTTGGGCTAATGGTGCAGCAGAAAAGAGGAGAATTGAAGCGTTTGAAATGTGGTGTTACAGGAGAATGATCAAGATCATAAGGGTAGATGGGTAACAAATGAAGAACTGATGATGATGATGATAATTGTTGTTTTAAGGGGCCTAACATCTAGGTTATCGGCCCAAAAATGAAGAACTATTAAGACGAGTGGGAGAGGAGCTATTTTCTGGCGACTGCTAATGAAGAGAAGTGGTAGGTTGGTAGGACACATATTAAGACACCCAGGAATAGAAAGCTTGGTTATGGATGGGAGGGTCGAGGACAAGAACTGTAGGGGTAGACCAGGGTTTAACAGATTGTCTCGGATGTAGGGTGTGGTAGCTATGTAGATATGAAACGATTAACTCAGGAGAGGGAGGCCTGGAAGGCTGCATCAAACAGTCAAAAAACTGAAGACTCAAACACCAACAATCAGGCATTTTAATTACTTAGAGAGGCATGTGAGGCAAAAGGGTTGTTGGAGATTTCAATCCCTGTTATGTAACACTGGAAGAGATTGCTTAATGTACATCAGCGGCCAAGGTGAGAGATATTTTACTATAGGTCTATTAATAGCGACATGTTGACGTTCAAATCATCAATAAGTGTAGCAAAATTACACCCAGAATAGCTTAAGGAAAATTACTTTTAATTCCCCATATCCCGATAGATTTGCCATTCCAGTGTGTAAGAGTGCAGTTCCCTCTTCAAACAATATTCGCAATTTCTATTAACAAAGCGCAATGACACACACTTAACAGCAGCAGGTGTACATTTAGACAAAACCATTTTTTCCCACGGGCAACTGTATGTGGCGTGCTCGCGATTATCCGGACAACAAAATCGTTATGTCTCAGCAGAAGATGGCAAAACCAAAAACGTAATTTTCAAACGTGTTCACATAATTTAACTTCGTACCCTGCAGACTTTCACAACTCTTTAAAATACCCACTTTGCTGTTCATATCAATATACTGTATTTATCCGAATTTTCAGAATTAGAATGGACCCACCTGTAGCCGCGATTGCTGTTATAGAATAGACCAATTATCAGCAATAATGCATCGTCCCCATTGTGTTAATTGCGAGCGAAGCTGCGGGTACCTGCTAGTAGGCTATTATGAGTTACATCAGATGTTGCGTCAAATACGGAATATTGGCTTTCAGGGGCAAGTAAGTAAACTCCAGCGCATCATCTAGGTTTATGTCTTTTCCGTTGCAAGTTTCCGCCTATGTGTACCAAGTTAGGCTCACAACAACCAACTGGTAGATCCTGCCCAATGCTGGAAAGCCCAAATTTGTACACCTGGGCGAATCTTCGCAACAGATATGGCAAGAACTAGGAAGATTGGTTAGTTGGTTCCTTAGTTTATGGGCTGCGTCAAGGTGGTAATGTAGCCCCGTGTACATTGGGTGTGTGTAGAATTTGTCTGATAACCGGCGTTAATTGTGAAGGCTGTGTTATCTGTGATTCAGGTAGAAGGACTGCAGACGTTTAATTTTTAGCCTACTTTTCACATTTTGCAAAAATGAGGAAAAAGTAGACTTATGAGATCGATCCGGGAAAATGTGTATCTGTCTGTCCTTCTGTCTGTCTGGCTGTGTGTGTGTCCCCCCCCCCCCCTCCTATCAAATCCTAAACGGCTGCAGCAATCGAAACCAAATTTAGTATGAGTAAAGATATATACCGGAATAACTCAAGCCCATATTTAAAAATGATGTCAGTTCTACCAAATGCTGAAAAAAAACGCACTAGAAATTTGAGCTCCAAGTTGGATATCTTGGAAGATATGCATGGGAGCTATCCAAAATTGACACTCATGTAGATAATACTATTTCAGTTTAATTTCCAGGAGGCCATACTTGACAGTGATGCCAAAATAATTTTAAGCCTTCTCATAGGTCCAATTTTTAAATGCATATAACTTCTACACTATCAATTGGATTTCAACCAAATTTTGTATGTAATATGTGTACATAAACAGATATGACTGAGTGTATTCTTAAGAGCCACCAGGGCTGCCAACTGTTAATAATTACTCTCTCTATTCACTTTATCCAAATACCAATATATCTGAAAATATGCAAGCCGACAGCTTTAAACTATGCACACGTAAAGTACCTGACATTTTATATTAATTTGGAGTAACTTTTATACTTCAGTTCTATCAACATGATCCTAAGCCTGCTGATAGGACCAATTTTAAATACATGTAACTTCTATACACTCAGTTGGATTTCATCCAAATTTCGTATGTGCTATGTGAAACATAACAGATATGACTATAAGTATTTTTAAGAGCAATCAGGGCAGCCAACTGTTAATAAATGCTGTCTATATGTTTTTACCCTAATATCAATATATCAGAAAGTATGCAAGCCCACAGCTCTATACTTTGCACACGAATAGCACCTGACATTCTAGATTTATTTGGAGCAATCAATATTAGTCAGTACTGCCAACATGATTCTATGCTTGCTGATAGGTCCAATTTTAAAATACATGTAACTTCTATACTAACAAATGGAATTCATCCAAAATTGTCACAACAGGATATCTTAATATTTCCGATTTTTTCTAACTAGCACACGCATGACATTATTGCCAACAAGGTTTTACGCGTGCTGATAGATCCAATGTCTAACTGCATGCAACGTCCATTGTTCTTCAACCAAATTTTGTATTCTGTACCTTAAGAGATGGAACTAAGAATATATTCAGTCACCAGAGCAGCCAACTGTAGTGCTCTATTAGGCTACATTATACCAGGAATATTTCGAACTAATTAGACATTTCGATATTACCAACTTAATTTCGTCATTATTCTAGATAGGTTCATATACTGTAGATTAATCATTGGCATGAAAAGTAGGCTCTTTAGTTTGTCACGGAACTTCTTGTTTTCAAGTAGTTCCTACTTTTGCTACCAAATGCTACCGTCCACGATACCTATATGGGGACGTGGATACTTAATGCCATCGCAGTCAGCACCTGGCGGCGAACGTTGGAACTAATATAGCGTTATCAAACTAACCTACAAATTTTAGCTTCCACAAATGTAGTTAGTGGAAAGTTTTTTTTCATGCCATATATATATGACATGGGACCGCCGGCTTTACTTCCCCTCCGAAGGAAGGCATACTGAGGGATTTTTAACGCTCTTAAAAATCCGAGGACTTCGGCCGGGTTTGAACCCGCGATCTTGGGCATAGAAGCTCAGCATGCTACCGACTACGCCACCGAAGCCGCTGAACTGAGAAGATTTGATGGAATTATGTTTAGTACATGCGCTGCATGGTAATACACTCGTTGTACTCCCGAGGTACAACTCAACTAGCACAGTGACATAATAGAAGCTATTCTGTCATCCCGAGTAAATGCACGTGGTTCTCGCAGCGACATGGACTGTAATACACAGTACATACGAGACAGATCGGAGACGGTGACCTGCGATCAATATTGGATGACGCATCCCTTGGTTTCTCCGCTGACACCGTCCTAGACAGGAGCCAGTGTGCGTTTTACCACCGAGTGGACCAAAAATACGCTCCTTGTTATTTTAACCTTAATTAAAACAAATCAGTAATGGAGTAAATTATTTGGTTTTGACCCTCACTATGCGAGTAATGCCGAAGTTTGAGGCATGTCAAAACTAACACGAATTATTCAATGCCGATTTCATCTCTTGGACATTGGTAATGGTTTTAATAATAATACTAATAATAATACTAATAATAATAATAATAATAATAATAAAGGAACCATATGCAGTTAATGCAAAAAGATGCCCTCCTTGGTCTACTGCAAGCATAGTACGAAAGGTTTTATCTCTTCACTGACTCTGAACATCTTGAGATCTAGTGTTATCATCAGTGTCTTTGGCTCGCAAGGAGTCCAACGGTGATTGGTTTTGTATTTTTATGTAAATTTCATATATAATAATAATAATAATAATAATAATTCCAGTAATACGCTGCCGAAGTGACGCGCCTAGCAACCGCATGGGCGCAGCCACATTGGACCCAAACAACTGGTTGCTAGGTTTTTTATACATAGGAAGCTGCATTAACGCTGCGCAGCGTCTTGAATTTTGTGGATAAAAATGTGTAATACGCGTGATATAAGGCAAACGCCTCCCGTGAAGATCATCTACAGTGTTGGAGCTACAAAATAGAAGTGAAATTTTATGGATAAAGTACGAGAATTTTGCGAGATAGTATGAATAAAGTGACCTCACTCCTGAGGCAAGAATTGCATGGCGGGTACTACAAATTATAAATATTCATCATTTAGTGGATAGAGTATATCTAATATAGAGATATATTTAGGACATATATGTCACATAAAGGGGTTTTTGGTTCATGTGGGGAGTGTAGTTGTAATTAAATATGGTTTGTACTATAAGTATTATAAACGACAACCTACATAACCTTAGAGCTGATTTACTAACACCAATAAATTTTATCCTACAACTTTTCTGAGTGGTGATTTTTCACTTAATTTATTTAAGCAGTGAATTGTGTTTCCAAATAACAATTAGGCCTATCCCAGACTGAAAATGTCTGCCTAAATATTTTATTTTTTGCACTTTCGGAAAACAATTATCATGTAGGCCTACACCCTGCAACAAAGTTACAGTACCGTAGGCTATAGTGACATTATTCAAGCCAATGAATACTGCTTATTTCTGAAGTGATGGAGTGGCAAGTCTTGTTGTGATTGTATTTAGAGCTAGGGTACGAAAAGTGCCCCATTATTTAGAATGACGTAGGACGATAAGCCATAATTGTAGACTTCTCTAACCTCTTAGTGAGCACACAGGTTAGGCTTTGTTAATTTGATTCGTTTTCAGACAAACGCGGCGTTGTGGTAAACACACAAATTGTATTGAAATGCAGTCTTTGTTTCTTCTATAGCTGTTGAAGAGATTTGGCCTAAACTCTCATCCAAATATTTTAAACTGTTCTCTTATGCATTGATAGACCTTAAGTTCATTTTATTCGTCACTTACTAGTAGGGCCTATGGTACTTTATTTTCCGTAGTATTGGTCATTCATACGGGACGTGATTCACAATATCCAGAAATGTTATATTTTCATGTTTTCACTTAATTTAAGGTAAATATCGTAGGCCTCATCTCTACGACTTATGTTCTTAGACTTAATGTGCATCTCGTACGCAATATTTTACAACTTTACTGTGGAAAATATACTTTTCTATGCTTTCTTGCCTCTGGACATCCATGCATGTACAGTTTTATACGATACAAATAGGAAATAATGACAGCTCAAAGACTGAAGCAAGCTACAAGGGAGCCATGTTGTATTGCTCCAGTTGCTTAGCAACGGAGCGGAAGTGACGTTGACTTCGGCAGCGTATTGGATTTTCACGACTGCAATGATAAGGAAAGAAGGCTTTGTGGGGAAATGGAATCACCTACAGTATCTACATAATGTTAATTTATAGATAAATTATCTTTCAAGCGACGTTTGCTAAATAACTCAGATGTTTTACAGTTTAAGGCCCCTTATAACAACAATTATCATCATCATCATCATAATCATAATCATCAATATATTTTTATCGGGCTCGGTTATGAGAACAGGTGAATAGAAGCACAATCCAAGTACCATCAGATAAAACAGTCATTGCCGAGCGATTAAACATCAAATATTAGGGGATGGGGAATTTGTTTTCTTCATCCAAATCATAACGTTTGTATTTCCAATTAGTGACCAAGAAATCTTTCTGTTTTACGACCCTTTTTAACTAGGCCTACTGTGGCTTTTAGAGGCAGCCAGGTTGTCAGAAATTTGGTCTGAGAGGAATATTTAACGTGGCGGTAAATCTACTGGCATGGCTCCCTCGCATTTAAACATTCTCAAATGCCCTCTAACTTCGCCGCGATTCGAGCTCACAACCTTGGATACAGTAGGCGAGAACGTCACCGCTGCCCCCACGCAGCCATTCTAAAGCTTTCAGCTGTTGGGTCGTGTGTTGAAGATACAGTTCACATCATATAGATGGAAGGTAGATGGTTGGTTGGTTCCTTAGTTTAGGGGCTACGACAACGCGGTCATGTAGCCCCGTGTACTTTGGGTGTGTGTAGAATCTGTCTGATAACCGGCGTTAATTGTGATGACTGTATTAGTGTGTGTTATCTGTGATTCACGTAGAAGGACTGCAGACGATTAGATTTTTCAAGTAGTTCCTACGTTTGCTGCCAAATGCTACCGTCCACGACACCTAGCTGTGGACGTGGCTACTAAATGTCATCGCAGTCAGTATCTGGAGGCGAACGTTGGAACTAATATAGGGATATCAAACTAACCTACAAATTTTAGCTTCCACAAGTGTAGTTAGTGGAAGGTTCTTTCTCATGGCATAAATCTATGACAGGGGACCGCCAGCTTTACTTCCCCTCCGAAGGAAGGCTTACTGAGGGATGGAAGGTAGAGAATTAATATGTTTGATACATGAGGGAATAGTACTCGCGATCTCCTGTTTTGGCCAGCGTTGCTCTACCAATGGAGCTAATGCGGAAAACGCTTTTAATTCTCATGGCAAGGTCTATTAGCCTAATTCTTGGAAGTGTTTACGATCGTACGAATAGCAGTCGGATGGTGCGTATTACACACTGATAAATTAGCGTAAACATCGTACGGCCACTGATAAAAGAAAAATGGTATTAGTGGAACAAAGGGCAACCTTGAGTGTTGGTAACTACGCAAAACATCCTAGAACCTACAATGGAAGCATCAGTGTTACCAACACCGAAATATAGATTTCCACCAAGTGTACGTCGAGATTTCACTACAGTATTATCCAACCTTTAATGGAATATCCCTGAACTTGACCGTGGACACCATTACGCCGTCGTTCAACCCTATCTTCGTGTCCACCTCGTGGTATAGCGGCTAGCATTCTTGGTTGTCACCCTGGAAGTCCGAGGTCGATTCCCGGCAATGCCAAGAAATTTAATTCTGGTCCAAGGTTTGGAGCGGGGTTCACTCATCCTCGTGAGGCAAATCTGAAAAGCGGTGAGTTCGATTCCCATCTCAGTCGTCTTGGAAGTGGTTTTCTGTGGTTTCCCACTTCTACTCCAGGAAAATGGCGGGATGATTCTTAACGTAAGGCCACGTCTAACTCCTTACCAATCCTCATCGGAATTACAACTAGGCATACACACACTAATACAGCCATCACAATAACACATGTTATCAGGCAAAATTCCACACAAAGTAGGCTACACGGGGCTGAATGACCACGATGTCTAAGTACCTGAACTGAAATAACAACAACAACAACCCTATCTTTAGACAACGCCGTCATTCTCCAAATGGAATTCCAACAGACGATCATTACGCCTCTCTTTAGAATGCAGTTCAACCACTGAAGTGTTTTTAGCCATTTACTTAGAATGCGTGTCCTGGATTCTCCATTGACTGGCTGCGTGGCTCAGCGGTAACGTTCTCGCTTGCTGGGCCCGAAGTTGCAGGTTGGTATCCTGGTACATTCAGCTGGCATTTGAGGGTATGCAAATGCGAGGGAGCCGTGTCAGTATATTTACGTTAAAGATCCCCTTCGGGGCAAATTTCCGGCACCCTGGCGTCTCTAAAAGCCAGAGTAGTTAAAAGGGATGTAAAACTAGCATGTAACGCTTCTCTCTAGCTCCCAACAATAGCAACTACTCACTATGTGCTATGCACTACGGAGATTTCGGACATGTCTGGTTGATTCATGGCCTCCTTCATAGACTTGTGTTCTAAAAGGCACAAGGTTTACATTTCGGTGCCAAACATCTATACATTCTTTGTACAAGTCGACAATCAAGCAAGTACTTTCGTTCACTAGTTGGTTGGTTGGTTCCTCAGTTTAGGGGCTGCGACAACGCGGTCATGTAGCCCCGTGTACTTTGGGTGTGTGTAGAATTTGTCTGATAACCGGTGTTAATTGTGATGGCTGTATTAGTGTTAAGTACAGACTGCAACTTAGAATTTTTCAAATAGTTTCTACTTTTGCCGCCAAACGCCACCGTCAACGACTACTAGGCCTAGTTCAGAACTTAGCTACTAGACGTCACCACAGTCGGCTCTTGTCAACGAACGTAGAAACCTAAGAGCTTTGTTTACATTCTTAACCTATCCAACTTAGCTTCACACAGGTGTAATTAGTGGAAGGTTCTTTAACATGCCATAAATCTATGACATGGGACCGCCGGCTTTACTTCCCCTCCAAAGGTAGGCATACTGAGGGATTTTTAACGCTCTTAAAAAATCCGACAGCTTCGGCCGGGTTTGAACCCGCGATCTTGGGCATAGAAGCTCAGCATGCTACCAACTACGCCACCGAAGCCGCCTTCGTTCTTTAGCTACTAGAGACTTGATTGCTAAGCAGCATTGGGTCATGAATTCTGACGTCATATCCGGAATATTAGTCGACTATTTAGTTCACTACGGCAGAAAATGTAGTATTGGGACACAGCCTTAGGATGTCAACAACTGGTTCACCGAAGCCTCACTTGCATCAAATATTGTTGGTAATTGTTAATGAGTGTTGGACCTGGATTCTACAGTACACTTGCACTTGAGTGATGACTGTGTCATCCACATATCTTGTTGCATTTGTTGATGCTCCAAATTACAATACAGTAGTTTGTTAATCTGAGCAACTTCCTAATCATTGTTTCTTAAAACAGAAAATATATAACGAGGATACGTAACTACTGTCGACCTAAGTATTATGTGCACTCGAGTTTGAAGGTTGTTCGTGAAGTAACCAATAGACCTACATAAAATCTAATAATATCATCATTTTCGTCGTTCTATTTTACGTTAGTTCAAGTAGGTTTGGAATTTTTAATTTATATTTTAATAATTTTTTATCGCAGTTGAAACACCAAAAGTGCCCGTTTTTAAGCGTGTTTCAACCATGCGTCACATTTAAGAATTATTTTCTCACAAACCCGTCATCAGATCGAATCCAAATTTTCTTCTTCTTCTCCTTCTTCTTCTTCTTAGTCGTTTACCCTCCAGGTTGGTGGAACCCACGGACTCAGCGAGGGAACTCACCACTACCGCCTCTACGGCCAGTGTCCTAGAGCTGGGAACATCTAATCGGAGTGGATAAAACTGGTGAGGTGTGATTGGCACCTCGCCCAGGCGGCCTCACCTGCAAAGCGAACAGGGGCCTCATGAGGGAAGGTAATGGATGGTCAGGATGGATAGGCAAGGAAGAGGGAAGGAAGCGGCCGTGGCCTTGAAGAAGGTACCATCCCGGCATTTGCCCGAAGACGAAGTGGGAAACCACGGAAAACCACTTCGAGGATGGCTGAGGTGGGAATCGAACCCCCTCTACTCATTTGGAACACCCGAGGCTGAGTAGACCCCGTTCCAGTCCTCATACCACTTTTCAAATTTCGTGGCAGAGCCGGGAATCGAACCCAGGACCTCCGGGGCGGCAGCTAACCATGCTGACCGCTACGCTACGGAGGCGACGAATCCAAATTTTAACACAAAATACATTGGAATGTTGTATAACTGGATTATTAATTTCAATTTTTTTTTGTGTTCAAGAACGAAAGTTGTTATCATTTTTGTAAGGTAACTTTTTCTCGGCTCGGGGTCGCTGGAAAATGTAGTTGTTGGTCGCGTTGTAATCCGTATATATCAAAAAGGTATGCTGTATGATTGTGAAATACGTAAATTAATTCACTTATTTTATATCGGTTTGTATTTGTACGGGGAATTAAGACATGGTTCACCAGCTAGCCGCTCCGGGAAATGCTGTACAGCGTTGCTGATATGGAGCCCATCCCTACCGAGCGAGGCGCGCAATGACGCGTGATGGAGCCCATCTTGGCAACGCTGTAATTTATTGCTGTCCGAGCAGGTGCGTGTAGCTACTTAATGAGGCCACCCTCAGACCGCGGTACATTCCGTACGGTATTCTTAAAGGTCTATTTACAGAAACCTGTGACGTGTCCGGTCGGTTCCGTCAAATTTCAGCTTTGCCAGTGATTATTTACATCATTCCTTTGAATCTGACTGGCGTATCTCCACTTATTCGGTGAAGAGCCGTATTTTGTGTGTCCGTATCAGAGCACTGAGATGGAGCATTGTCGTCAGCGATATTCCTAAAGCCCATCCACAATGGGCAGTCGGTAGTTGGTAGTTAGCAGTCGGCAGCGTTTAGTCAGCAGTCACAAAATTTATATTTGACTACCAACTACCGTCTGCCGACTAAACGCTGCTGATTATCAACTACCGACTGCCGACTACAGCGTTAATAGCCAATCAGAACAGATCACAGACTGACGTCACTTTGCCTTTTCGTTTTCAGGTACACTGTTGCTGTTAGCAATAACGTAAATAAACCATGCATCCCAAAATCGTCCTTATTTACGAGTTTTTGACGTTATCGACGACGTCTCCTCACTTTTAAATATCTACTTACCCGTACAACTAATAAAGGATGAATCACTATATAATTTACTCCTTGCGTTTTAACGACTGCGCATTGTGAATGGCCTGATTGTCAACTGCCAGCGTCCGACTGCAACTATCGACTGCGCATTGTGGATGAGCCTTAACTGTTTGACGGATGTGTTGTGGTTATATCGCCATTCTCCAGCGGATGCATTACCGGGTGAGTTAGCCGTGGTTGTTACGGCGTGGATGCAGGCAGTCGCTTACATCCGGGAGGCGAGGAGGTTCGAATCCCCCCGCCGGCAACCTTGAAGATGGTTTTCTCTGGTTTCCCATCTTCCTTCCAGGCAAATGCCGGGGTTGGTCCCTAACTATAGGCCACAGCCGCTACCTTCCTTACAATCACACTTTCCTCCACAGACAACACTCCACACGCGACGGTACTTGTAGCTCACCCCATGGGTGTCCGCATAGGAGCAGCTACCTCGGACACTCCTGGCACTAGAAGCCATACGCTAAAAAAATAAATTAAAAAACGGGTGTATTGACCTTCAAATTGTAGTTAGTGGAAGGTTCTTTTACATGCCATAAATCTATGCCATGGGCCCACTGGCATTACTTCCCCTCCGAAGGATGGCATACTGAGGGATTTTTAACGCTCTTAAAAAAATCCAACGACTTCGGCCGGGTTTGAAGAAGAAGATTGAAGACGAGCAGACAAAGTTCAGTGGATCATACTGTGCCGGAGGTAATTTACGATTTGGTTGTCTATATGAGGACATCCGGCCTCACTATGGCTATTTCTTCCTTCCTGATGAAAGGCTAAAGTTCAATGCAATGTCCTCGCAGGTACGCGATCATTGTTTGGAGAGACGCGCGTGCGTGTGTGTGTGCGTGAGTCGAATACAAGTGTTACTATCGATGTCAGGTGCACGAGAGGACAGAAGTAACCAAAGAGTTTGGATGGAATACAATTACTGGTGGTGGTTGGTGGTGATTAGACCTAAGGATGATAATGAAAATACAGTATATGAAAATTAAAACTATTAAGTTGCTACTAACTACAATTGAACATTGTTATAACGTCATCCAAACGACCTTAAACATTATGTCGTTATAAACGAATGTCGTTGTAACCAAGGTTGATAGTTTCAGTCTAGTGAGGTGGAAAATGGAAGAAAACGAACTTTATTAGCCTTATTTTGCATATCATTTTCAATCACAAGCATCGTTTTTCATGACCGCGGGTTCAGACCTGGCTGAAGTCGTCGAATTTTTTAAGAGCGTTAAAAAGCCCTCAGTATGTCTCCCGTCGGAGGGTAAGTAAAGCCGGCGGTCCCACGTCATAGATTTGTGGCATGAAAAGGAAACCTTCCTCTAATTACACTTGTGGAAGCTAAAATTTTTAGGTTAGTTTGATAACGCTCTATTAGTTTCAACGTTCGCCTCCGGGCAATGACTGTGATAGTATTTAGTAGAGCGTCCACAGCTATGTGTCGTGGATGGTAGCATTTGGTGGCAAAAGTAGGAACTACTTGAAAAAATTAATCGTCTGCACTCCTTCTACCTGAATCACAGATAACACATACTAATACAGCCTTCACAATTATTAACACCTGTTATCAGACAGATTCTACACACACCCAAAGTACTCGGGGCAACATGACCGCGTTGTCGCCGCCCCTAAACTAAGGAACCAACCAACCAACCAATGCTTTTCATCTGACCACATCATTCGTAATTACTGTAGCAGCAAATTTAAAGAATATAAAATAAAATGAAATACCTTAACATAACATTTTAATACGTTATTTCACACAATTATATTATACTAGCAGAAGTACCCATTCTTCGAACGGTCGTCGGTATTAATAACCAGACGTAATCAATTGAGCTACTGTTGCAATGGTTAGGGGCTTGGAACCTGTTTGTCGACAAAGATAAATGATTAGTTGAAATATGCTCTGAAACTAATTTACCTAACGTGTTCTTCCTGACGTGAGAGTAAAATTGAAAACCTCGTAGACGAAATGCAATTCACGTCACATAAAAACTGACCCTCACTGTTGTGTCAAGTGCACATCCAGAGGAAGACCCCTTTAATAAATTATAAAGGCTTGTGGTGTATGAAAATTCAGGTATTTTAGCGTCCAATGGCCCAAATTCCTAAAAGCAAAAAAATAAAATAAAAAATAAACTATTTCAATTCAGGAATTTTTGAAAATAATGTTGTTGTTCGAAGATATAATAGACCTTCTGTACGACACATCGCACGTTTAAGTCTTGTGAAAAAATCGAGGGTACCACTTGACCCTTAAGCGCATTGATGAATTTTACAGTTTTTGTTGGTTCCGTGATAACCTTATAGCCATTTGCAAACTTTCACATAAATTTAATAAATGGAGTGGCATTACTTCATGCAGAAATAGATGGAAAGTTGGATGTACCTTTTTGAGACACTGTTGTCATGTTTACAGGCTTGCATTCCTACATTAGTTTATTAAATGAAATTAGTTTTCTGGGATTATCTCAGAAACTCTTGGTTTTAGAGCATTAAAATGTAGTTTTCGGGGACCCTTTACGACTGTTTAGGGGCCTCGAGGTTTTTTTTTCTGACACCAAGGGGATGAAAATGAGCTTTGTCTCGTCGTTGTAGGCCGTAGTATCATCATCATCATCCTCTTGCACAGTTTCCAGCCGTTGGCCGGGTCTGTTTTGAACACAGGCCACTCCAACGTCTTCTGTCTTCCCACCATCTCTCAGCTTCCACCCCTGTCCAGTCTTCTCCTCTCTTCTTCGCGCTTTCTTCCATCCCTTTCAGCCACCTGTCTCTCGGTCTTCCTCTCGGTCTCTTTCCTTCCCACTTCGTCTCGTGTATCCTCCTGGGTATCCTCTTATCCTCCATTCGTTTTACATGTCCATGCCATCTAAGTCTAGATTTCTCTATACCATCCCGTACTGGTTCCTCCTTTATTAATTCTCTGGTCCTCTCATTTCTTATTCTGTCCATCTTTGTAGCTCCAATACTGCTTCTCAAGAACCTCATCTCACTGGCCTGTATTTTGCTCTCCTCCCTTCCTTTCATAGCCCAGGTCTCCGAGGCATACGTCAGGATAGGGGCATAGTACGTCCGATATATGATCTTTTTTTCTGTTCTGAGGGACATCCTTGCTCCATAACATGCTTCTCACACTCCTCCGGAATGCTTCTGCCTGTCTCCCCCGCTCATTTTTTCTGTATAGTTTCTTCCATTATCTTGTATCAGGCTTCGCAGATACTTGAAACTCTCCACTTTCTTCAGCTGTTCTCCACCAATTGTTATTCCCGTTGTGGTTCTTTCCTTCTTCCTTGTTGTGATCACCATCTCACTCTTATTTATGCTAAATTTCATAACATATCCTTGTATTATTCCTTCCCACACGTCCAACTGTTCCTGTACCTCCTCCTCCTTGTTTCCCCAAATCATCAAATCATCCGCCAACACCATTGCTTTTATCTTTCCTTCCCCAATTACTTGTGCCACTCGGGTCATTATGTCATCCATCACCACAGTGAAAAGTAACGGTGCCAGTGCACTTCCTTGTTTCAGGCCGTTTCTCTGTTCCACCCAGTCCGATCTCTCTCCTCCCACTTTCACACAGCTCACGCTTCCCTTGTACATCTCCTTTATCCTCCTTATAGTCCATTTTTCTACTCCTCTATCCTCCAGGGACTTCCATACTTTGTTTCTGCATACACTGTCATATGCTTTCTCAATGTCCAGGAAGGCCATCAGTAGATCTGTTCCATACTCACAGTGCTGTTCTTGTAACTGCCTTGCAGCAAAAATCAAATCCACTGTGGACCTTCCTGCTCTGAAGCCATGTTGTTCTTCCCTCATCCCTCCTTCTATCCTTGTCCTAATTCTCCTTTCCAAAACTTTCTCAAACATCTTTGCACAATGACTCATTAGTTTTATTCCCCGATAATTTCTGCATTCTGTTCTACTACCTTTCTTGAAGATCGGGACAATTATTCCCCTTTTCCAGTCCTCTGGGGTCTTCCTTTCCGTAGTGTAATAATAATAATAATTATTATTATTATAATATAACAATATAGGGATAGGGATGTAATTGACCTTCCGTAGCACACCAGCACGTGTAAATCGCGTGAAAAAATTCTAGAGTACCCCTTGACCCCCTTAAGCGCATTATATGTATTGATGAATTTTACAGCTTAGTTTGGCTCCGTTATAACCTTCTAGCCGTTTGCAAACTATCTCAGTAATGTAATAAATGGAATTGTATTGCGTCTTATATTAGAGCAATAGATGGACCTGTGAATTTCTGTTGCCATGGTTACCGGCTACCTTCCTTTCATTATTGTATTAAATGAAATTAATTTTCTGGGAATATCTCAAAAACTGTTGGTTTTAGGGCCTTAAAATGTGGTTTTCGGGGTCCCTTTAGGGCCTCCCGAGTTTCGTTTCTCACATTGAGGGGTTTAAAATGAGCTTTGTCTCGCCTTTCTACTCCTCAGCAAGTATTTTAAGGGGGTAGGCCCCCTTTTATGAGAGGTACAGGGAAGAGTTACATCAATGATTGGTGTCGTGCCTCTGAAGGATATCTGTACCAAATTTTACGTTGATCCACTCAGCCGTTCTCGACTTATAAGGACACAAAAAATTGTCCACAGACAGACAAACAGACAGACAGACAGACAAAAAAAATATTTTCGCGCGCATCCGTCATAAAACAGTCTAAAACGCGTAAATAACGCAAATTTCCGTAGAAATTCAGAAAAAAAAACAGACAAACTTTCATTCTTATATATATAGAGATAACTCGCTTTACGCGTAACAATGCGAGGAGCAATGTTCGTAGACGAAGTGGGAACTGAACCCCTCGTTTTAAGGTCCTAAAATGAACGGTTTTCGAGATATTGCCAGAAAACTATTCCTGGTCTGCGAAATTTCAGCGGTTGTCATAGTTATGTTGATCTGTTTCTCAGGAGGAACACAGTTTTTTGGGAATTATCTCCAAAACCGTTCATTTAAGGAGCTTAAAAAGTGTGTTTCGGGGTCCCTACGGGAGTATTGTTTCTCGTATCTGGCGGCTTGAAATGAGCTAAATCCGGTCTTTGTACCTTTTGTCCATTCTCAGTGCCAAAGGGCTGAAAAAGACACTTACAAATTGAATTTTCAAAAACCGTTTCTTAGTGAGCCGCTACAACCTCGGATCAACCAACATGCAGAATTTCAGCTTTGTTGGTCTAGTGGTTTGAGCTCTGCGTTGATGAGTCAATTTTGGATTATATATAAGAGATAATGCTCATACTGGTCATGAACAACTGCTGCTTTTGCATTTTGATCGAAACTTATCATCCAAGTGTATTTATTAATCTCGGGTAGTTTTTATTTTTCAGGATTAGGGAATAACCTATCTCATTTGGGTACAATCGTGTTGACCGACAGAAAAGCATCAAACGTTTGTATTAATAATTACTTATACATTTTGATACTAAGGAACTGCTGATCTTAAAAATGGTGTTTGGTGACATTCGACTGTAGTAAATTGACCGTAGTGGACGACGATTTTGTTGTAAATTGTGCATTATAAGCAAGGTGGTATTCAATAATGGTATTGGAGGAAGATGGCACAGATTTTGTGTTTTTATCAACGATGTGGTTGTACGCTTGAATTACATAGCTTAGTGTTAGGATTTAGCTAGAATTAACGTTAAATGTTGGTAGATGGGAAACTTGTGAATAAGATGAGGGTGTAGTAAAGTATTATTTGCTATGCCCAAGATCGCGGGTTCAAATCCGGCCGAAGTCGTCGGAATTTTAAGAGCGTTAAAAATCCCTCAGTATGCCTTCCTTTGGAGGGGAAGTAAAGCCGGCGGTCCCATGTCATAGATTTATTGCATGTTAAAGAACCTTCCACTAATTATACCTGTGTGAAGCAAAATTGTATAGGTTAAGAATGTAAACAACGCTCTTAGATTTCTACGTTCGTTGCCAAGAGCCGACTGCGGTGACGTCTGGTAGCTAAGTTCTGAACTAGTAGTCGTCGACGGTGGCGTTTGGCGGTGAAAGTAGCCACTACTTGAAAATTGATCGTCTGCAGTGCTTACTTGAATTTAAAAAAAAAACAGATACACACACTAATACAGTCATCACAATTTACACCGGTTATCAGACAGATTCTACACACACCCAAAGTACACGGGGCTACATGACCGCGTTGTTGCAGCCCCTAAACTTAAGAACCAACCAACCAAAGTATTACGTGTCTACTATATTTAGTGGGTTCGGTTGTTCCTTTGATTTCTACGTTGATGAGCCAGGCTTTGACCGATGCGGGATTGGCGCCATTATTGGGTTATCGTGTTAGAAGTTCACTACGGTGGCTTCGGTGGCGTAGTTGGTAGCATGCTGAGCTTCTATGCCTAAGGTCGCGAGTTCAAACCAGGCCGAAGTCGTCGGATTTTTTAAGAGCATAAAAAATCCATCAGTACGACTTCCATCGGAGGGGAAGTTAAGCCGGCGGTCCCATGTCACAGATTTATGGCATGAAAAAGAACCTTCCCCCAACTACATTTGTGTGAAGCCAAAATTTAGTTAGTTACTTAGTTATTGTTGCTTTAAGGGACCAAATTAATTTTGGGAGTTTCCGCCAACACAAAGTTCCTAATTTCTCTACTAGAAAGCGCTATAGTGTTCAAGGAGCTTAGATATCTAACCTCCTTGACTTTCATAGTGATTCAAGGAACAACGAAATTTGACATGCAAGCTACCATCTGGGTGTCAAATTACAAAGCTTGCACCCGGCACCCAAGGCCATACGATATTATTATTATTAGGGGCGGAACTACGAGGTTATCTGCCCCTAAGCCAAAATTTGTAGGTTAGATATAACGCTATATTAGTTCCACCGTACGCCACCAGATGCTGACTGCGATGGCATCTAGGAGCCAAGTCCGCAAGCTAGGTGCCATGGACGTTAGCATTTGGTAGAAAAGTAGGAACTACTTGAAATTATCGTCTGCAGTCTTCACTTGAATTGGGAGCGTGATGGCGCAGTGGCTTAGCTGCTCGTCTTTCACCCGGACGGCCGGGGTTCGAATCTCGGTGACGGCGGGGTGGAATTTTCACCTGAAAAATCACGTGGCGTCAGGAAGGGCATCCGGCCTTAAATCCCCGGCCAAAACCTAAATGAGCCTGGTTGGCTCCGGCGACCCCAATTAATTGGGAAAAGCCGAAGAAAGTTTTTTTTAGTCCTTACTTGAATAATTAAAACAAATAACACACTAATGCAGTCATCACAATTAACACCGGTTATCCGACAGATTCTACACATACTCAAGTAAACGGGGCTACATGACCGCGTTGTTGCAGCCCCTCAACTAAGGAAGCAATCAACCAACCAAATTTATTATAGACTAGCTGAAGCCGGCCACGCTTCGCTGTGGCTCAGTCTGATATGAAATGGGTAAGTAAATGAAAGTATTGTAGCGAACATAAATTCACCAAGAAAACTCGTCATTCAATGCAATATCCTGCCTTGCGTTGCTGTGGCTATGCTGTGGAATGAAAGGGATGGAAGTAAATGATGTTTTTCACATGGAATCATTTGTTTTGTAGAGCCAGTTGATTGACTACATTCTTTGTTTTTCCATTTCCTGCATAAACATAGAGATCAGATGGTTTACCGACTCTGGAGCATGCGACGTATAATTGCCCATGAGAGAAACAATCGTTTTCTTAATTTACTAATATTGAAGAGCTTTTTGATATTTAGAGGACTTTGATCAGATGGACTTCATTTGGTTGACTGGAGATGATTACAAAACTGATAATTAGATCTATCATATATCCCTTTAAAAGCCTCCGTGGCTTAGGCGGCAGTACGCCGGCCTCTCACCGCTGGGTCCGTGGTTCAAATCCCGGTCACTCCATGTGAGATCTGTGCTGGACAAAACGGAGGCAGACAGGTTTTTCTCCGGGTACTCCGGTTTTCCCTGTCACAATTTCATTCCAACAACACTCTCCGCTATCATTTCATTTCATCTGTCATTCATTTAATCATTGCCCCAGAGGAGTGCGTCAGGCCTCGGCAGCCTGCACGTTCATATCCTCGCCGCTAGATGGGGGCTTCATTCATTCCATTCCTGACCCGGTCGGAGACTGGAAGCAGGCTGTGGATTTTCATTATCATATGTCCCTTTATTGAGCTAGTGTAATGAACTATGACGTCTATTCCCCAGTTGATGAATTTCATGCCTGCTTAAAATATTCAACTTCATGTTCTGTGATTGTGCGTCGAGACTGGCGGCCTATGTTTGAACGTTGGCGAGGCATTTATGACTTGAAGTTTTGAAGCTCATTCAGATATTGTACGTGTAGCTGTTGATGTAATTATTGTTCTTGGCGTTGTTGAGATGATTGTGCTGCTTATCTTCTTTTCAATCGAACTCATGAAACTTTTTGGTTGGTTGCTTGGTTGGTTGGTTGGTTGGTTCTTAAGTTTAGGGGCTGCGACAACGCGGTCATGTAGCCCCGTTTACTTTGGGTGTGTGTAGAATCTGTCTGATAACCGGTGTTAATTATGATGGCTGTATTAGTGTGTATTATCTGTTTTTTAATTTAAGTACAGACTGCAACTTAGAATTTTTCAAATAGTTCCTACTTTTGCCGCCAAACGCCACCGTCAACGACTACTAGGCCAAGTTCAGAACTTAGGTACTAGACGCCACCGCAGTCGGCTCTTGGCAACGAACGTAGAAACCTAAGAGCGTTGTTTACATTCTTAACCTATCCAATTTAGCTTCACACAGGTGTAATTAGTGGACGGTTCTTTAACATGCCATAAATCTATGACATGGGACCGCCGGATTTACTTCCCCTCCGAAGGAAGGCATACTGAAGGATTTTTAAAGCTCTTAAAAAATCCGACGGCTTCGGCCGGGTTTGAACCAGCTATCTTGGGCATAGAAGCTCAGCATGCTACCGACTACGCCACCGAAGCCGCCATGGAACTTTTTATTGCATGTATTGATCAAAGGGATTATAGTATGGGATGTTTTCCTTGCTCATAGAAGATAATATGTAAGTCGATGTGCGCTATGTCGCCAAGGATATTTGTTCTTAGTTAATAGGAAGATTTTCAAGTGGATGCGCATTACTGCCATGGAAACCACGATGGAGATGTGCGCTCTACTTTCTATTTACGGCGTTGCCTAGGTCAATCATCTTTAAGATGGGCAATGTCCTTTAGCGATTTTTACCGGAATATCATGATACAGAGTAAGTTGTTGTCACCTAGCGACAATCATTAAGGCAGTCAATCTGTCCATCAAGTTAGATTCAGTATTGGTTAGTTAGTTATTGTTGTTTTAAGATGCGGAACTACAAGGTCATCTGCCCCATTCAGTATTGGTGTGGCGTTGACTATCATGATACAGAGTTAGTCGTTATCGCCTAGCAACAATCTGTCCGTCAATTGGAATTTAAAATTTTATAAAATTACTTATAAAAAACTACCTATCCGATTTCATTCAAACCACTTTATAAACACTCTTCGCCGTAATGAAAACAAAATGTAAAATTTTCTGCGAAATCGGAGCCGTAGGTTTCGAGTTTTGCGGTCACATACATATGCAGGGTGATAATATATATAGAGAGAGATAGGGTTGTTTTGTTATCAATATTTTATTGGGTTAGTTATAGTTGTTTTAAGGTGCGGAACTACGAGGTCATCTGCCCCTTATATTTTATTGGGTACAATGTTCTTTTGATGGCAATATTTAAGGACCAAGGCTCGAGTGACATTAGGACCAGTGCCATTATTTCGTATGGGATTATTATTGTATTCAGATTGAATGTAGAAAGGTATTTTTATTTACCACCACTAACTTAGCCTTGTATATGTTTGTTTGACAGGACTCCCCAGAGAGATTTTATAGGACTTGCAAGTAGGGTGTTTCTTTTACATGAGGTCTTTTTTCTTAGCTAGATATTTTGTGTTTCTGTAACTTTCTATGCTCAATATTAATTTATTAAAGCGCACAATGTACATTAATACAGCGATACAGATTTTGTAATAAAGGCTCACATTATTCTATTTTTTTAATCCTAGCTTTGTTATTGACACTTTCCTTTACTTGAAATCTTGGACATGGTCTCTTCCCAATGTTCGTTGCGCAATTCGCATATACAGTCTTTGTTTGCCTGGTGAAATACTTTGTTTCGGTAGAACGTGTGCTGGAACCCATGAATTGGATAACGTGTTATCACATGTCAAAGTTCGAAGTTTGTCTCTTTCCAGCCGTCGGTCATTATGGCGTTGGATGAGTAGAAACCGTTCCAGATGGAGTCGTTTTTCTCTATTAGTATCTGGCGCGTCCTCTCGTAGGCTTTCGTGCTTGGTAGGAGCATCTGCAGTCTGATGTCGTCAATGAAAAATGTTTCTTTCGATGCTCAATATGAGAGTAGGATAGTATCAATTATATATTTGTGTTAGGAATCAAAAACCTGGATTTCAGAGAGTTAACTGTTTGTTTTGATTTCTTACTCAAGGATAGTAATTATAGAGAATGGAAGAAATCCTGATATTTTTTCTAGTTGTTTAGACTTCTAATTTGCATCTGTGGTTATGAGTAGGAAGATTTTGGACTGGGACTCTTTCCCACTTCCCAATATTTTACATGGTACAGCCCTGAAATTAGAATATCGTCCATTTGGGCCTAATCTGGATACATGAAGGATATGCGTTCGATTATTCTTGGATCCTAGTGCATACGGGAATGGAGTACCACACAGCCGCGCCGTTTTCTGGGATAAACGGGCACATTATGGAGTCATTCGTTCGCGATATAGCACATTGGACATGCCTTGCTGTAATACATTCAATACAATAAGGGTCGGCCCTAGCAGTTGATGGGCTCTGGGTAAATCTTGAGTGCTGGTTCTTAAGTCGTGTAGGGTACACAATCTGTCGACCCTAGTTTGGAAGATGCTCGTGCTGATCCACTAAGTGTTAGTAAAATTACAAACAAATAAAGGAAAAGAAATCACGCCTTTAAAAGTGTAATATTGGCGTATTGAAGTTCTTACTTTTTTAATGTTGTAACTATTATAATACATTTTCGTGATATCACAATTTGTGCCAAGAAGAATCAACATATATTCATTGTTGAATATGGGACGAAGAAAACACAAACATGCACTTATGCTTCTAAAAATGTAGGTAATGTTTCATACGTTTACCCACAGACTACAGTTATATTTTCAAAACGGAACAATGAATTGAATATCTTAATCCACAATTCATTGTTATTAAAATGAATGAAAACTATACACGACATATATTTTATCTTTATATATATAATTCTTCGACACGTGTGTATGTGACTGAACTCCTCCTAAACGACTGAACCGATTTTGATGGAATTTGGTATGTATATTAGGGTGGGTCCATGTATGGTTTAGATTCACAATCTGACCCGGTAGGTGGAATGAATACAATTTTAGAACCACAATTTACACACCATTTTAGAACCACAATATACAGTCAAAAACAGTCGTCATGGAAACCACTAGCCTTGGCCTTCGTGAAAGCTGATGTCTTTGGATGGTTTGTCTCTGCACGTTAGAGCCACCTGGTCGCAACCTGTGCAACTACCGCCATTACATACACTCCGCCCGTGGCGAAAAGTTGTGTTTTATACCAAAGGTGGCAGTGATGTCGAATTCTACTGTTTGTCTCTGCACGTTAGAGCGTTTCAAAGTCCCGTATGCGTTCATATACCAATCATCCGATTGCCATGAAACTTGGGTGATATGTTGAGTGAGCCCCAGGGAAGGTGTTTGGCTTAGTAAATCCATTTTACAATAGATAGCGCACGAATAGATTCAACAAATGAGCGACGACGCGCGAAGCGTTTCAAAAAAGTCCCGTATGCGATCAAATACCATTCGTCCGATAGCGATGAAACTTGGGTGAGATGTTGTGTACACTCCAGGGAAGGCTTCTGGCTTAGTAAATCAATTTCACATTAGGTAGCGCACGTCTAGATTCAACAAATGAGTGACGACGCGCGAAGCGTTTCAACAAAATCCCGTATAAGTTTATATTCCATTCATAGATTGAGAAGACACGTTGATGAGTTGTTGTGTACACTTAAGTGAAGGCTTCTAACTTAGTAATCCATTTTACAGGAGGTTGCGCACGAGTAGATTCAACAAATGAGCGGCAACGTGCGAAGCGTTTCAACAAAGTCCCGTATGCGTTCAAATACCATTCGTCCGATAGCGATGAAACTTGGGTGTGATGTTGTGTACACTTACGTGAGGGTTTCTCACTTAGTAAATCCATTTTACAATAGGTAGCTCACGAGTAGATTCAACAAATGAGCAACGACGCGCGAACTTTTAATCAAAGTCCCGTGTGCGTTCATATACCATTCATCCGATTGCAATGAAACTTGGGTGAGATGTTGTGTACACTTACGTGAGGGTTTCTAACTTAGTAAATCCATTTCACAGGAGGTTTCGCACGAGTAGATTCAACAAATGAGCGACGACGCGCGATGCGTTTCAATAAGGTCCCGTATGCGTTCAAATATCATTCGTCCGATTACGATGAAACTTGGGTGAGATGTTGTGTATACCCTACGGAAGGTTTCTGGCTTAATAAATCCATTTTACGATAGGTAGCGCACGAGTAGATTCAACAAATGTGTGACGGCACGCGAATCATTTCAACAAAGTACCGTATGCGTCCATATAGGCTACCATTTATCCGATTGCGATGAAACTTTGGTGAATTGTTGTGTACACTCCAGGAAATGTTTCTGTCTTAGTAAATCCAGTTTTTAATAAGTAGCACACGAGTAGATTCAACAAATGAGTGACGGTGCGCGAATCGTTTCCACAATGTCCCGTATGCGGTCATATATCATTCATCCGATTGCGATCAAACCTTGGTGAATCATTGAGTACACGCCAGAGAAGGTTTCAGGCTTAGTAAATCTATTTTACAATAGGTAGCGCATGAGTAGATTCAACAAATGAGTGACGGCACGCGAATCGTTAAAAGAAAATCACTTATGCGTTCATATGTCATTCATCCGATTCCAATGAAACTTTGATGAGTTGTTGTGTACACGCCAGGGAAGGTGTTCAACTTGGTAAATCCATTTTACAATATTGGTAGCGCACGAGTAGATGTAACAAATGAGTGACGACGCGCGAAGCGTTCCAACAAAATCCTGTATGCGTTCATATAATATTCATCGATTGCGATGAAACTTTGATGAGTTGTTGTGTACACTTATTTGAAGCTTTCTAACTTAGTAAATCCATTTCACAGTTGGTAGAGCACAAGTAGATTCAACAAATGAGTGACAGCGCACGAATCATTTAAACCAAATCCCGCATGCGTTAAATGCCATTTATCCCTTTGCGATGAAATTTTGGAGAGTTGTTGTGCACGCTCCAACGAATGTTTCTAAATTAGTTAATTCAATTCACGATAGTTTAGAGGCAGTTAACAGAAATTGAAAAAATATTGTGTATCCAAAAGCACTTCAAGAAATAAAGTTACAACACTTTCTTTGATTGGCAGGACAACGTCTGCCGGGTCAGCTTGTTTATTATATATCTTCCGTAAACTGTATTTCAGGGCGCGGAACCCGGGATGGTTGCCACGGTTACACTGCGCGAGTAAATTTGCACAAACTTCAGTACAAGACCGTGGAGTTGGGGTAGTGCGCTTGCCTCTCACTCGGAGGCCCCGGGTTCGATTCCCGGCTCCGTCAGGGATTTTAGAAACAGACGTGAGGGCTGAAACGGGGTGCACTCAGCCTCGTGAGGACCATTGAGTAGCTGTCTGACAGTGATGCAGCGCCCCGATCACGAAAACCAAGATTAACGGCCGAGGGGACCCGATGCGCTGATCAAGCATCACCCCAATATCTGCAGGCAGCGGTTGCCTGGTAGGCCTAGGCCCTTAACGGGCTGTAGTGCCAGGTTTTTGTTTTCTTTTTCCAGTACGACAACGTTTGTCTTCGGAGTAGGTGCTTAACAGCAATGTGGGCAAGTGACGATTTACTTTTGTTACAGTTATTTTTTTACTGTTTGCTGCTAAAGAAGAGGATAAGTTAACGTTGTAGATCAAAATGGAGAAAAAAATGGCTATTGAAAAGAAATATATATTCACATGTAAATTTATTGAACGACTTAAGAGAAGATCCAGATGATTGGCGTAATTATTTAAGAATGGATGAAAACGCATATACAGAATTGCTTTTTTCGGTTACGCCTCTAATTGTACGTCAAAATACTGTGATGCGCGTATCTATATCCTACCTATCTATCTCCTCACGAAAGACTGAGTTGCACTTTAAGGTTCTTAACTACAGGAAGATCGTATAGGGACTTGAGGTTTACGACGGCAATTTCTCATCAAGCTTTGTCTATAATAATTCCACACACATGCCGAGCCATTTACAAGGTTTTAAGCAAAGAATTCATGAAGGTACGTTACAGTCAATATTTATTTATCAAAGACAAAATGATTATACAATAATTGCAGTTAATAACAACCATGTGAAATATGAGTTAAACAGGTTTGTAACTTTTTACAAAATCAGCAACGCTGTTTCGCGCAGCACTATCTAAATGCAGGCTTTGCAGATCGTTTCTGTTCATGGTTGTTGTATTAGATGACGGAGTATAACACGGCATTTCTGCTGAATAGTTTATCGCGGTGTACGGAGGCATATTTTGTGGATTGTACACTGACACTGACGGGATAGATGGCAGAGAACTGTCATAGGCAGGAGCATTTAAAGACATCTACCTCGTAGGTAAATATTCACAACAACTTCTGTTTAGGTTCCCTAATTCAGCTTCAAAGATAGCCTCATTATTTTTTCCGCATAAATGCGTTGATCATTCGGTAAATGTCGAAGCTTATGAGCAATATTTCGACCGTAAATGTCGTGTTCATCGCCATCTCTTCTTTCTGTTAATTGTTTTCCAATACAAGTTAGTATGCTGTCTACTTCTACTGCTCTTTCTCTCTTCCTCTTGAGTTGTCTGGGCGGTAAGGGTGTGCTCTAGGTAGGAGATAACACGCCTAAGCTAGAATGTGGACGATCCTGTGCAGAATTGCTTGCTGACGATTGTGATGGTGGGCGAGGCTCTGCGGTAGAGTTATCCGTTACCGAATCTGTGTCACTTTCATCCTGAAAAAGAAATATTTTTTGTAGGTTCCAAGGTCGCAAGAGGAATGAAGAAAAATAGCACGAGAATTTGAGAATAGATCGAATTTCCCTCATTGTTAGGGTGCCGTTGATGGCAAGCACGTCAAGATTGTACCTCCGTCAGAGAGTGCTTCGTATTTGTACATAATGTAAAGGCGGCTTCGGTGGCGTAGTCGGTAGCATGCTGAACTGCTGTGCCCAAGATAGTGGGTTCAAACCCGGCCGAAGTCGTCGGATTTTTTTAAGAGCGTTAAATCCTTCAGTATGCCTTCCTTCGGAGGGGATGTAAAGCCGGTGGTCCCATGTCATAGATTTATGGCATGTAAAAGATCCTTTCACAGACTAAACTTGTGTAAAGCAAAATTGTTAGGTTAGATTTCGTCAGAACGCTCTATCAAAGTTCCAACGTTCACCGCTAGGTATCATTGATATCTGGTGGTGAAAGTTGGAACTACTTGAAATTGAACGGAACTTGTAGCTCACCCTTTAGGGTGTCCGCTGGAAGCAGCTACAGACTCAGGCGAGCCGAACATGTCCTCGGACACTGCCGGCACTAAAAGCCATACGGTAAATAAATAAATAAATAAATAAATAACATACGGTAATGTAAAGGATTCCATAGCATGGTACTAATGGCAGCCGTCAGTGCAAAATATGAATTCAGTGTATGTGACTTTGGTGTGAATGGAAGAATTTCCGACGGAGGTGTTATTGAAGAAACAGTATTTTATAATAAACTGAAAAATAATTCTTTATGTATTCCTGGCCTGCAACGGCTGAATAATTCAGATAAAATCCTCAACTATGTGTTTGTAGGCGACAAAGTATTTTCCTTGACTACAATTTTTTTTAAACCTTTTAATGAAAGAGAGTTAACAAATGAGCGTAGAATATTCAATTATCGTTTATCAAGAGCAAGGCGCACTGCAGAAAATGCGTTTGGCATATTGGCATCTAGATTTAGTTTTTTTTTTTCATGGCAGTATTAATTTTAAACTTGAAAATATAGACATTGTAGTCATGACGTGCTGTGTGCTTCATAATTTTCTACCACCTACACACCAATCGGAAGCTTGGACTTTGAAGACTCTATATTAGGCACACTGTTGTTAGGGTTAAGAACAAGTGATTCTAATCTGACTGATTTAGAATGAGGACAGCACAGAAGCAGTTCCAGGGATGCCAAGGAGATTAGAGAAGAGTTTTCACCGGTAGCTTATTTCAATAATGAAGGCAGTGTTCCCTGTCAGAGCAGAATGTGTAATGTAAATAATGGATAAATATCTTCAATAATGAAGACAGTGTTTACCGACAGAGTGGACTGTGTGAAATGCAGTAATAAACTCAATAAAAACGTATTATGTTACAACCCGTACCTGAAAAAAGTGTTTCTTCAAAATTGGAGATTGCTATTCGAGGGGTTTCTTGGTCATCTACAAACCGCAGTAGGTTGTAGTACCACAAGGTAGGTACATAAAGGTCTTCTGCGCTGGTACCTGCCTTCTGTGAGACTTACACCTCGTCTTTTCTTTGCGGCAGGAACTACGCAAAGAATTCACTTTTTTTTTTGTCACTGAATCTCTGTCTGCGCTTGGTGCTATCTGTACAGATAAAATGGGATGATATGTTAGTAGTGACCACTAGCGTACTATAAACATTTCACAGAACTGAACTGATTAGAAAAACGTCTTATAATGAATTCACGGATGGATGGACATACGTTATAAAAACTATTCCTTCATTTAATGTACTACTTTACTTCAATGTGATACGCGCATTTTATACGACCGAAAATGTGTAACAAAACTAAAGTTCATTTAGGCCTATATGTATGTACACCATTTATACAACTCTTTTAATTTTTCTATCAGTTTTTCGTATGCAGCATTCTTTTTATTCTTGTCACAATACTCCTTGGATTTTACTTTCCAAAGCCATGGTAGAGACTTGTAGAGACAGATAAATTCCACAATACACTGTTTCGAACAATTTCTTATATCGGACATTATTGTTTATGCCTAATTATTTAACCGCACTGGAAAGTAATTCAAGTTTCAGCTAAGGCGAGGCTTGAGCTAACGTGTCTACACGCACAAACTGCACTGCGCAACTTAGTTTGCACAAGTAAAATCTTTGGGGCTGCGACGATTGCACAAGCCGCGCTTCTTGGCTTGCACGAGCTGCCGTTTTCCCGTCCATACGTACAAGCTTTCCTCTGCAAACCGGTTTGCACAAGTATGCTTGAGGGAAAGCCTGCGCGTGTGGACGGCCCTTTAAGGGCCGTCCACACGTCAGCGACTTACTTGCGCGGTATAGTTTGCGCAAATCGGACGGAACACTGTGCAGCGTCCACACTGCGCGAGTAAATATGCACAAACTTCAGTACGACAAGTCCGTGGAGTTGGGGTAGTGCGCTTGCCTCTCACTCGGAGGCCCCGGGTTCGATTCCCGGCTCCATCAGGGATTTTAGAAACAGACGTGAGGGCTGAAACGGGGTGCACTCAGCCTCGTGAGGACCATTGAGTAGCTGTCTGACAGTGAGGCAGCGCCCCGATCACGAAAACCAAGATTAACGGCCGAGGGGACCCGATGCGCTGATCATGCATCACTCCAATATCTGCAGGCAGTGGTTGCCTGGTAGGCCTAGGCCCTTAACGGGCTGTAGTGCCAGGGTTTTTATTTTATTTTTCCAGTACGACAAAGTTTGTCTTCGGAGTGGGTGCTTTTACAGCAATGTGGGCAAGTGACGATTTACTTTTGTTACAGTTATTTTTTTACTGTTTGCTGCTAAAGAAGAGGATAAGTTAACGTTGTAGATCAAAATGGAGAAAAGATGGCTATTGAAAAGAAATATATATTCACATGTAAATTTATTGAACGACTTAAGAGAAGATCCAGATGATTGGCGTAATTTTTTAAGAATGGATGAAAACGCATATACAGAATTGCTTTGTTCGGTTACGCCTCTAATTGTACGTCAAAATACTGTGATGCGCGTATCTATATCCTACCTATCTATCTCCTCACGAAAGACTGAGTTGCACTTTAAGGTTCTTAGCTACAGGAAGATCGTATAGGGACTTGAGATTTACGACGGCAATTTCTCATCAAGCTTTGTCTATAATAATTCCGCACAAATGCCGAGCCATTTACAAGGTTTGAAGCAAAGAATTCATGAAGGTACGTTACAGTCAATATTTATTTATCAAAGACAAAATGATTATACAATAATTGCAGTTAATAACAACCTTGTGAAATATGAGTTAAACAGGTTTGTAACTTTTTACAAAATCAGCAACGCTGTTTCGCGCAGCACTATCTAAATGCAAGCTTTGCAGATCGTTTCTGTTCATGGTTGTTGTATTAGATGACTGAGTATAACACGGCATTTCTGCTGAATAGTTTATCGCGGTGTACGGAGGCATATTTTGTGGATTGTACACTGACACTGACGGGATAGATGGCAGAGAACTGTAGTTATAAGCAGGAGCATTTAAAGGCATCTGCCTCGTAGGTAAATATACACAACAACTTCTGTATAGGTTCCCTAATTCAGCTTCAAAAATAGCCTCATTATTTATTTTTTCGCATAAATGCGTTGATCATTCGGTAAATGTCGAAGCTTATGAGCAATATTTCGACCATAAATGTCGTGTTGATCGTCATGTCTTCTTTCTGTTAATTGTTTTCCAATACAAGTTAGTATGCTGTCTACTTCTACTGCTCTTTCTCTCTTCCTCTTGAGTTGTCTGGGCGGTAAGGGTGTGGTCTTGGTAGGAGATAACACGCCTAAGCTAGAATGTGGACGATCCTGTGCAGAATTGCTTGCTGACGATTGTGATGGTGGGCGAGGCTCTGCGGTAGAGTTATTCGTTACCGAATCAGTGTCACTTTCATCCTGAAAAGAAATATTTTTTGTAGGTTCCAAGGTCGCAAGAGGAATGAAGAAAAATAGCACGAGAATTTGAGAATAGATCGAATTTCCCTCATTGTTAGGGTGCCGTTGATGGCAAGCACGACAAGATTGTACCACCGTCAGAGAGTGCTTCGTATTTGTACATAATGTAAAGGCGGCTTCGGTGGCTTAGTCGGTAGCATGCTGAACTGCTGTGCCCAAGATAGCGGGTTCAAACTCGGCCGAAGTCGTCGGATTTTTTAAGAGCGTTAAAATCCTTCAGTAGGCCTTCCTTCGGAGGGGAAGTAAAGCCAGTGATCCCATGTCACAGATTTATGGCATGTAAAAGATCCTTTCACAGACTAAACTTGTGTAAAGCAAAATTGTTAGGTTAGATTTCGTCAGAACGCTCTATCAAAGTTCCAACGTTCACCGCTAGGTATCATTGATATCTGGTGGTGAAAGTTGGAACTACTTGAAATTGAACGGAACTTGTAGCTCACCCTTTAGGGTGTCCGCTGGAAGCAGCTACAGACTCAGGCGAGCCGAACATGTCCTCGGACACTCCCGGCACTAAAAGCCATACGATAAATAAATAAATAAATAAATAAATAAATAAATAAATAAATAACATAATGTAAAGGATTCCATGGCATGGTACTAATGGCAGCCGTCAGTGCAAATTATGAATTCATTGTATGTGACTTTGGTGTGAATGGAAGAATTTCCGACGGAGGTGTTATTGAAGAAACAGTATTTTATAATAAACTGAAAATAATTCTTTATGTATTCCTGGCCTGCAACGGCTGAATAATTCAGATAAAATCCTCAACTATGTGTTTGTAGGCGACAAAGTATTTTCCTTGACTTCAAATTTTTTTAAACCTTTTAATGAAAGAGAGTTAACAAATGAGCGTAGAATATTCAATTATCGTTTATCAAGAGCAAGGCGCACTGCAGGAAATGCGTTTGGCATATTGGCATCTAGATTTAGATATTTTCATGGCAGTATTAATTTGAAACTTGAAAATATTGACGTCCGAAACGGAGGAGGAGCTTACGGTCAGCTGTTTGCAATATGGCGGCGATATAGTGACGTGAAGTAATTGGGTGTGCGTTTGTTATGGCTTCTAATTTATGATGGCAAAATACTACATATTTCCTTTCATTGATAGAAATATTTTTATAATCAATTTAAATGCAGTACCTAATTACTACCAGTTAAAAATATTACCCACATGTAGATAGTTAATTTACCGTCTGCTGTTACATATATGAAGCCTGTACTTGGGAGCCTAGCGGTATCGATGTTTTTATTAATTTACAATATATATATCTCACATAACACAAAGGACGACTCCCTGATAATACATTGAATAAAGCAACCCTGAATTTGCATGAATGTTTTGGGTTCAAAGAAGCGTTACTTGGGATGCTCAAATCATACTTCAATATTGCTAATATTGACCTACATACTTGCTGTTCAAAGGCATGAATATTAATTTATTAATCTCTTGCCACAGGCAAGTTAAATTGGAGACATCCTCTTTATCAATATATTTAATTAAATATTTAAAATACAGATATTTAACAAAGCTGGAGTCTCCATTTGAACTTGTCATAAGCAAACGGAACAGATCAAAAACTACACTTTAAGCCAAACCAAATTCACTCCTCAGCTCGACATAAACCATAATACCAATTAAAACCTATAGAAAACATACTCTCCTTACTGTTGTACAACTTTCAAACCAACTATTCGCACTCAAAACTGTAAAACCCTGAAATGGGAACTAATTAAAGTTAGAATAGCCTAGGCCGATCCGGTCTCCTGCTACATTACCGCATATGTATACTGGGATGATGGGTCACCAAACCGGTACTTAAAACTAAGATTTTACATTTTAAATAACTAAATTCAACAGTAGGGAGATCATAGCCAAAAACACAATCCAAGCCAAATCATACTTCAATGACCTACATACTTGCTGTTCAAAGGCAAGAATATAAATTCTCTGACAAATTAAGGCTAGGAACAGCATTTTTCTTAAGTTTTCTAACCATTTGGCTATTGCCAACCGGAAGAACCCCTAAAATAAGTTTACGAAGAGCGGATTACATTCTTTGTACGGCACAGAAGTAATAGGCTATAAGTTTATCAGTATTTTTGAAGTAGCTAAATCCATGTGAATACAAATTAGAGACAATAACTATCAATAATCAACAGTACCGGTGGAAAGAAGTCGTCTTCACAAAAATGCAGACTGCACACTGTCATGTAATATGTAACACGTTTTCCAATTGACAGCGCCGAAGCCCATCTTTCTCTCTGAACTTTTTGTACAGGAAAGTAGTGAAGATATTTCGTAGCCGTTTTATACGATTTGCAACCGTATACAGAGCAGTACCTCCTCGAATTTGACAAATTTCTTTCTGTTTCCATCACGACGTCAATGCTTCACCATCTAAATAAACCTCACCAGTCACAATGCTACAGCTTCAACATTCTGCCGCGTGGCTGCGCCATCCAACTTTTCTGACGTCAATAGACATTGTAGTCATGACGTGCTGTGTGCTTCATAATTTTCTACCACCTACACACCAATCGGAAGCTTGGACTTTGAAGACTCTATATTAGGCACACTGTTGTTAGGGTTAAGAACAAGTGATTCCAATCTGACTGATTTCGAATGAGGACAGCACAGAAGCAGTTCCAGGGATGCCAAGGAGATTAGAGAAGAGTTTTTACCGGTAGCTTATTTCAATAATGAAGGCAGTGTTCCCTGACAGAGCAGATTGTGTAATGTAAATAATGGATAAATATCTTCAATAATGAAGACAGTGTTTACCGACAGAGTGGACTGTGTGAAATGCAAAAATAAACTCAATAAAAACGTATTATGTTACAACCCGTACCTCAAAAAAGTGTTTCTTCAAAATTGGAGATTGGTATTCGAGGGATTTCTTGGTCATCTACAAACCGCAGTAGGTTGTAGTACCACAAGGTAGGTACATAAAGGTCTTCTGCGCTGGTACCTGCCTTCTGTGAGACTTACACCTTATCTTTTCTTTGCGGCAGGAACTACGCAAGGAATTCACTTTTTTTTTGTCACGAATCTCTGTCTGCGCTTGGTGCTATCTGTACAGATAAAATGGGAAGATATGTTAGTAGTGACCACTAGCGTACTATAAACATTTCACAGAACTGAACTGATTAGAAAAACGTCTTATAATGAATTCACGGATGGATGGACATACGTTATAAAAACTATTCCTTCATTTAATGTACTACTTTACTTCAATGTGATACGCACATTTTATACGACCGAAAATGTGTAACAAAACTAAAGTTCATTTATATGTATGTACACCATTTATACAACTCTTTTAATTTTTCTATCAGTTTTTCGTATGCAGCATTCTTTTTATTCTTGTCACAATACTCCTTGGATTTTACTTTCCAAAGCCATGGTAGAGACTTGTAGAGACAGATAAATTCCACAATACACTGTTTCGAACAATTTCTTATATCGGACATTATTGTTTATGCCTAATTATTTAACCGCACTGGAAAGTAATTCAAGTTTCAGCTAAGGCGAGGCTTGAGCTAACGTGTCTACACGCACAAACTGCACTGCGCAACTTAGTTTGCACAAGTAAAATCTTTGGGGCTGCGACGATTGCACAAGCCGCGCTTCTTGGCTTGCACGAGCTACCGTTTTCCCGTCCATACGTACAAGCTTTCCTCTGCAAACCGGTTTGCACAAGTATGCTTGAGGGAAAGCCTGCGCGTGTGGACGGCCCTTTAGGCCGAGTCTGAATATAGGAAGGTAAAACTATGGAGTGGTAGCAGAAATTTTACGCAAAAATGTAATAACTCAAATTTATACCTGCCATAGGAATTCAGTGATTTAACAGAATTCGTTTCTCATTAGAAAAAAGTGATAATTCGTATAGTTATGAATCCTTCAATTTATGGATCTTATCTTTTCCTTAGGTGGCGATGAAGTTCAAAGAATGGCGAAGATGTACTTGTGGCCACTGCTGCTACTCTTCGTTCACGAAGACCTGGCGGGACCAAGCTATCAGCCAGTCCTAACGACGCCCTTCACATTCTCCACCGCACCGACTACCAGAATCGTGAGCTACGGTTGTACATGTGATGAAAACAATGAGGGAATATTCGTGTGTCAGGGGACGTGCCAACGTTTCCCTGAACTCCTAATAAATAAGACAGAATTACAGGTTATGAAAACATCTATCAGGACTATCTACGCAGATGACCTATCTAAACTCCACCATCTAAAATCTCTCACGATAGAACACAACTCATATCTCACCACTATTGAAGCAGGAGTATTTCGTCATATGGAAGCTTTGGAATATCTCAGCATATCTTTCAATACTATTCTAACTTATCTAGCTAATGACACCTTCAAAGGTCTTTACAATCTCACTCAACTCAAACTATTGCACAATAATTTCTTTAATGTCAGCGATATTGCACAGTCCTTGCTCCCAACGTATCTTCCTCGTCTACAAAAATTGCATCTCAATCAAAATCGGTTCGGCAGTGTAAATCAATACGACTTAGAACCACTAAAAGGAACAAATCTTGATGAAATACAGTTCAAGCTCTGTCAACTAGATTACATACACCCAAAGGCCTTCAGTCTTTTAACCAACCTGCGACATCTACAGTTATGTCAGAACATGCTGAATGAAACGACTTTAACGAACCTTATTAGACAAATGACTCAAGATAATATTACCCTGGAGTCTCTAGATTTATGTTACATGGAATTTCAAAAGCCACCAAAAGAATTACTGACTGTTATTGGGGAATCTGGAATAACAAGTCTTAGTTTGGAACGAAATAAGTTCCCTAGTCTAGAGAATGGATCATTTCCTAGGATGCCGCCAATAAAGTATCTCAGTCTGAAGTACTGCTCAATTGTTTTTGTAGGGCCTGGAACGTTTGATAGCACATTCTTTCCACAATTAAGACGCTTGAGTCTCTCACAAAATCAACTTAGTTGTGTGAGTCCAGGAATGTTGCCCACTCAAGTTGAAGAGCTTGATATTACTTGGAACTCATTCAGTGCACAGCAACCAATAAATTTCATTCTAGGAGAGGGAAACTTCATCAACATGACGAATCTTAACGTGCTCAATATTTCGTACGTGTTTCTAGAGACAATCACGAGGGAAACTTTCTCAGGGTTGGGAAATCTTACCGAAATGTTGGGATTGAAGAATAGCACCATCAGTCGCATTGAACATGGGTCATTCCGCCATCTTGTAAATTTAAAGTTCTTAAATCTTGAAAATAATCCTTTTCCTTCTCAGTCAGAATTAACGGCTGATATGTTTGAAGGTCTCCACAGTCTCGAGGTTCTAAATCTTATTGGATGTGGTATTTCTAACTTCCCTGATATTAATGTGTTCTCATCGCTTAAAAAACTCAAATTTCTGATGTTAGATGACAACCGCATCTCAAAATTGAATCCTGAAGTCCTATTGCCGTTACAAAACCTCTATGGCCTATCTGTAGACAGAAACGACCTACAATCGTGGGTCGATGAACCATTATTTCAGTATAATCCGAATATCTCCAGTGTGTTCCTAGAAAGCAACAAGCTAACATTTCTAAGCTACGTCATGCTTGATGATTTTTCTAAATTACAGACATTGGGACTCCGCAACAATATGTTTATTTGCAATTGTTTTGCTTTGGAGGAGGTACGGAAATGGAAACTAAATGGTAGGAATTTCAATCTTGTAGATATATTCCCCCGAAGTTCCACACCAATCTGTGAATCCCCTGAAGAGTGGATGGGCCAAAAGCTAACCGATTTTCTTGACATGGTATATGAAGATACTTGTCCGTCGGAGGCTAATAGTTATATCTGGCTGGAAGTATTCCTGTCTTTATTTCTTCTTCTGGGGATTGTGTGTGGAGTTCTAGGTTATAGATATCGTGCTTATATTCGTTACTGGGCATTCTTAGCCAGGATGGACTTACGAAGACGGGGAATGTCCCGGTATAGGGGAAAAAATAAAGTGGTTTGTAAAGGATATACGAACTACCAATATGATGCATTTGTTTCATACAGTAGCGAGGATAGGAATTTTGTTGTTCGTTTAGTGGCAATGCTGGAAAATTACGAACCTTTTCTAAAACTTTGTGTGTATGAAAGGGATTTTGAGATTGGAACAATGATATCAGAGGCTGTTTTAGAGAGTGTAGCAGCCAGTCGGACAACTTTGTTGATTGTGAGTGATGCGTTTGCCAAATCGCAATGGTGCATGTGGGAACTACGCCTTGCTGAACATCACCGGTTGTTCCTGGATGATGATAATGACGACAGTGGGGGTCGTAACGACGCACTCATCATAGTGAAACTAGGAGATGTGAGGTCGTCGAATATGACACCTACACTAAAATATCTCATGAGAACGCGAATATATCTGGAGTGGGATACAGATCCTAAAAAGCAACGAATCTTCTGGGAGAAACTGAGGGCAGCGTTAGCGTCTCAAGAGGTAACTGTTGTAAAGACAATAGATTAGGTCAAAGTTTGTCAGGAGAGCTACCTTTTAAGCTGACAGCATATTGCTCGCGCATCTGGGATCCAACTCCTAAAGTCTCTCGCCAAACCAATTCTTTCCACTCATTATTGCCACGTCTTCTTTGCTCGGTCAGTTTTAGATTACAGTTACGTCATATGCAGATTGTTGGTATGCGGAAGCGCTGATAGTTGTCCGAAGGTCACGGCACCAATTTGTTTCAGCGAAGAGATGTGTGTGTCCAAGCCAGCCTTTTAATCGCTCAAAGTGGGCTGGGTTTTAAGTAGCATATTTTCATCTTATGAAATATCGGAATATGATATAACCTTTTGTCCGTGTGTATGTGCGTTTGGTGCCCCCGCTAATAAGTTTTGATTGCTTAGAGCAATTTCAATGACATGACACTCTACCCCGACCGACCCTGTCGGTTCCTCTCTAATTTTGAGAAGTGTTACCATTCTTTCTTGCTCCGCGCATGAAATATTTCTCTGGTATTCAGGATCCCTGAAACTATTCCTGCAATCTACCTGAAATTAATCAATTTTTTTAGCGTATGGCTTTTAGTTCCGGGAGTGTCCGAGGACATGTTCGGCTCGCCAGGTTTGTAGCTGCTTCGAGACGGACACCCAATGGGTGAGCTACAAGTACCGTTGGGGAGGAAAGTGGGAATGTAAGGACGAGGAGTTGGAAGGTAGCGGCTGTGGCCTATAGTTAGGGACCAACCCCGGCATTTGCCTGGAAGGAAGATGGGAAACCACAGAAGACCATCTTCAAGGTTGCCGGCGGGGGGATTCGAACCTCCTCGCCTCCCGGATGTGAGTGACTGCCAACAGTCATGCCGTAACGACCACGGCTAACTCACCCGGTATTAATCATAATGATAGATGACAATACAGTATGTTAGCCGATATAACTTTCAGTCACTTGATAAGCACAGAATTAACATGGTGACCAAGCGATTTTCAAAAATGTAAAGCGGCTTTCTCTTTATTTAGTCACTCGAGCGATGTGAAACTTGTCATAATAAATCCTTACATAGAGCTTAATATATTGGCATGTGATCTAATTTCTTTAAAATTTAAATCAAAACTGGGGCTATGCAATATATATATATATATATATATATATATATATTATTTCATGTGTTCCAATCAAGCTTGTTGTTCATCCGTTTTAAGGACTTGGGACGTCTTAGACATCAGCTCCGTATATTGAACATGGGTGCGTATTCAGCTTCTCTGATAACCTGCATTTTTGTAGTGACTGTTGTAATATGTGCAGCTGCAATTCTTAGGGTCAGGGTAGGTGTCCCGGAATTAGAAATAAGGTAGTTTACCAGCATTTGTCTGGAGGGAGTATGGGAAAGCCCGGGCAGAAATCAGACTCCGGCGAGCCACTTCAGCGCCAAGAATCGAAACTTCAATCTCCAGAGTTGCTGCGGAGCTCCATCGTGGTCGTGGTGCGCGATTTAAGGCGTACCGTTACGCCGTGGTGTCCTAAACAAGTGATCGAAGTGAAACCTCGGATAATGAATCACTGTTATAAAACGTATGTGAGTTACATAGCTCTTTGGTCTACAAATAAAACAATCCAACATGGTGGCCTCGAGATATTTTTCACCGGTTCTTAATATCTCCGAAAGTATAACAGCAGTCAAACTGAAATGTGTGTGGTGACAGAGCAAAAATACAGCATGCCGACCTCGAGAAAAACACATATATTTAAATTAATTTTCTGGCGACCTAATCACCCAAGCGCACTGAAACCAGACATAGGGAACTTTTATATCAAGCTTAATGTGTTGGCTTGAATTGCCGTTCAATAGTTTTAAAAAAAATATCATGATGGCCGCAATTCCATATAAAACACATATGCTTATTTATCGTCTTTTATCCAAGCATTCGCCAAGTAGTAGTCTAAAGTATCTAGATTCCTATGTTTTTGACCTACTGTGCACCGTGGTAAACAATCGGCCGAATTACCTATCTACTTTCCTCCTCCCTGAATCTCTTCATACTGTCGCTAAGTCTTCTCCTTCCGTCTACAGACCAGATGACATTGGTTTTAAGGCTACGGTTTTTCCTGATAGGCCTACTCTTTGAATTTATCAGCCTTCCTTCTAAACACTGTTCTGTTTAGTTGTACATCTTCTTGGAGATCTTTTCTTGTTTCTTCAACCCATTTTGTAGTGGACTGCAACTTGGCAGTGTAAATGAATATCCTTCTGGTCAACCTACTGTTGTTTATCCTTGCGAGGTGTCCATCAAAGGTCATCCATCCTTCTCTTACGAATTATATCCGTAAGTTTCTCCGTCTGTTTGTACAGGTCACTTTTTATCCTTTTCCTCCATAAGCCGTCTGCTCTCCTTTCTGGCCCCAATATTTTCCTTGGAATTCTTCATTATTTATTTTGTAATTCCTCTATTTCCCCTTTCTGCTGCTGTTGTTGTTGAGAATCAGGCATTCTGGAATGTAAAATGATTCAGGTTTAATCACCGTTATGTTATAAATAGAGAAATATTTTTTTTGACACTAACGGGAGGTTACGTGGCTGAATCCCTAACTAAACATCGATTTTCAGCATCACCACTAAAATATTTTGTCACCAAACTTTTCGGGTAAGTCACTAAATTTGCAAAACTGAGCTCTAGTGCCATATATATATATATATATATTTATTTTTAGCCTACCTTTCACATTTTGCAAAAATGAGGAAAAGGTAGACTTATGAGATCGGGCAAATGTGTGTGTGTCTGTCTGTCCTACTGTCTGTCCGTCTGTCTGTCCTTCTGTATGTCTGCCTGGCTGTGTGTGTGTGTGTCCCCCCCCCCTTATCAACTCCTAAACGGCTGCAGCAATCGAAACAAAATTTGGTATGAGTAAAGATCTGTACCTGAATACCTCACGCCCATAGTTGAAAATGATGTCAGTGCTACCAACTGCTGAAAAATCGCAATTGAAATTTGAGCTCCATGTTGGATATCTTGGAAGGTGTGAATAGGAGCTATTTCAAAATTGGCACACGTATAGATAATAATATTGCAGTTTAATTTCCAGGAGGCCATACATCGCAGTGTTGCCAAAATGAATATACGCCTGCTGATAGGTCCAAATTTTAAATGCATATAACTTCTACACTATCAATTGGATTTCAACCAAATTTCGTATGTGCTATGTGTACATAAACAGACATGACTGAAAGTATTCTTAAGATCCACCAGGGCTGCCGACTGTTAATAAATGCTGTCAATTTATTTTATCCAAATACCAATATATCAGAAAGTATACAAGCCGACAGCTTTAAACTATGCACACGTATAGTACCTGACATTCTATATTAATTTGGAGTAACTTATATACGTCAGTGCTACCAACATGATTCTAAGCCTGCTGAAAGGTCCAACTTTAAATACATGTAACTTCTATACTATCATTTGGATTTCAACCAAATTTCGTGTGTGCTATGTGTACCATAACAGATACGAATATGCCGATTCTTAAGAGTAACCAGGGCTGCCAACTGTTAATAAATACTGTCTTTATTTTTTTTACCCTAATATCAATATATCAGAAAGTATGCAAGCCAATAGCTCTAAACGTTGCACACGTATAGTACCTGGTATTGTAGATTAATTTGGAGTAACTAATATACGTCAGTGCTGCCAACATGATTCTAAGACTGCTGATAGATCCAATTTTAAAATGCATGTAACTTCTATACTAACTAATGGATTTCATTCAAACTTGACACAATAATAGATCATATTATTTCAGATTATTTCGGACCAATACATGTATGTCATTGTTGCCAACATGATTTTACGCGCGCTGTTAGATCCAATGTTTAACTGCATGTAACGTCCATGCTATCCATTGGACTTCAACCAAATCTTGTATTCTGTACCTTAAGAGATGGAACTAAGAATATATTCAGTCACCAGGGCTGCCAACTGTAGTTCTCTATTAGGCTACATTATGCCTGGTATACAGTATTTCGAACTAATTAGAAATTTCGATATTACCCTTTGGCATGATTCTAGATAGATCCATATAGATTAATCATTGGCATGAATCTTAAATTTTAAGAAAAGTAGGCTCTTTAGTTCGTCACGGAACTTCTTGTTTTTCATGTGATCCACTAAATACTTTTTGGTACATGTCCCATATTGTTATAAAGTATAGAGCAACAATTTCAAACTGAAAACTCTTATAATAACATATTATTTGTATGCAAATTCTCTAAAATGTGTTAATGGTTGGATATTGAGTTTTCAGTTTGAAATTGTTGCTCTATACTTGTTAACAATATGGGACATGTACCAAAAACTATTTAGTGGATCGCATGGAAAATATATATATCCATAATTGGCGGGGGAAGTTTGAAATTGTATAGACCAGTAGAACATATGAAAATAGGCTATTAACTTCTTTAAAGAACTGCTTATCTCATTATTGTTATTTTATTATTATTATTATTATTTACAAAACAACAGAAACACATGAAATATATGTACGAAAATAAAGAATCAGCAAGTGTTCAATTGCGTACTACTCTGTAACAAAATATCTGCACATTTTAATTTAGCAATGCACAAACAAAGGAAGGAAGATTGTAGTTTTACGTGACCTTGTGCCACAGGACCTCCATTATTACGTTGAATACGAACAACATGACGTGCTATTTCACACCAAAAATCTCTCATGCATTGATCGGGTATCAAACCCGGTCCGCCTTGGTGAGAGGCAAGCAGCTTGACCACTGCATCACCACGCCCTCACTTGAGCAACATAAGTAAACTGGTTTCATTGAAGAGAAGGAGAGATGCAGCATATGTATGTCTTTTGTATATAGAAATATTTTCTATCACATATTAAGAGCAATGAGACAAATAAAATGGCCGTGAGTACTGTTATTACAAGTTGTAACGTAAATATCCACCCTTAACATATGGACACCCTCGTGCACGACTTGCGGGCTGCCTCGCATAGACTACGGAGGGAAAAGAAAATGTTTGTGCAAAAGAATGAACACTCAAATTGATGCGTGTCACGGACCTCATATAGTGACTTAAATGTTAACTTATTATTCAATAAAAAAATGATAGTTCGTAAACTTGTAATTCTGAACCCGTCAATTTATAGATATTATCTTTTCCTTAGGTGGCGATGAAGTTCAAAGAGTGGCGAAGATGTACTTGTGGCCACTACTGCTACTCTTCGTTCACGAAGACCTGGCGAAACCATGTTATCAGCCCGTCACTACGACACCATTCCACGTCTCCACAACAACGGCTACCAGCGTCGTGAACTATGGTTGTACATGTACTGAAAACAGTGAGAGAATATGCGTGTGTCAGGGACCGTGCCAATATTTCCCTGACCTATACAGTATTACTGGTTATGAGAACATTTATCAGTACTATCTACGCAGATGACCTATCTAAACTCCACCATCTCAAATTTCTCAAGATAAAACACAACTCCCATCTCACCACTATTGAACCAGGGGTATTTCGTCATTTGAATGCCTTGGAATATCTCATTGTATTGTAAAGTGGATATTGGTGTAATATATCATAATCAATACGGGAAAATCAAGAATAATGACCAAAGTCATAGATATTCATCTCAGCATATATTTCAACACTAATCTAACTTATCTAGCTAATGACACATTCAAAGGTCTTTACAATCTCACTCAGCTGAAACTATTGCGTGATAATTTCTTTAATGTCAGAGATATTGCACATTCATTGCTTCCAATGTATCGTCCTCGTCTACAAAAATTGTTTCTGAATCAAAATCGTTTCGGCAGAGTGAATCAACACGACTTAGATCCACTAAAAAGATCACGTCTTGAAGAAATACAGTTTGAACTCCGCCAACTAGACTACATACACCCAAAAGCCTTCAGTCTTTTAACCAACCTGCGGCATCTACAACTATGTCAGAACATGCTGAATGAAACGACTTTGACGAACCTTATTGGACAAATGACTCAAGATAATATTACCCTAAGTCTCTAGATTTATGTTATATGGAGTTTCGAAAGCCTCCCAAAGAATTACTGACTGTTATTTGGGAATCTAGAATAACAAGTCTTAATTTGGAACAAAATAAGTTCTCTAGTCTAGAGAATGGATCATTTCCTAAAATGCCACGATTGAAGTATCTCAACCTAAAATACTGCTCCATCGTGTTCGTACGACCTGAAACGTTTGATACCACATTCCTTCCGCAATTGAGACATTTGAGTCTCTCACAAAATCAACTTAGTGAAGTGAGTCCAGGAATTTTGCCCACTCAAGTTGAAGAGCTTGATATTACCTGGAACTCTTTCACTAAAGACCAACCGATACATTTCATTCTTCGAGAAGGAAGCTTCATCAACATGACGAATCTTAACGTGCTCAATATTTCTTACGTGTTTCTAGAGACAATTACAAGGGTAACTTTCTCAGTTTTTAGAAATCTTACTGAGATGTTGGGATTGAAGAATTGTACCATCAGGTACATTGAACCTGGGTCATTCATCATGCATGTGAGGTTAAAAATGTTAAATCTTGAAAATAATCCTTTTCCTTCTCTGTCAGGATTATCGTCTGAAATATTCGAAGGTCTCCAGTGTTCTTGTTGGGTGTGGTATTTCTAAATTTACTGATATTAATGTATTCTCATCGCTTAAAAAAATCGAATTTCTGACGTTAGATGACAACCGCATTGCAGAACTGAATACTAAAATCCTATTCCCGTTACAAAACCTCTACGGCCTATCTGTGGACAGAAACGACCTACAATCGTGGATTTATGAACCATTATTTCAGTATAATCCGAATATCTCCATTGTGTCATTAGCAGACAACAAGCTAACATTTATAATCTATGTCATGCTTGATGATTTTTGTAAATTACAAACATTGGAACGCCACAGCAATACGTTTATTTGCAATTGTTTTGCTTTGGAGGAGGCACGGAAATGGAAACTAAATGGTAGGAATTTCAGACTTGTAGATATATTTCCTCAAAGTTCCGCATCAATCTGTGAATCCCCTGAGGGGTGGAATGGCCAAAAGCTAACCGATTTCCTTGATATGGTATATGATGATACTTGTCCAGCGGAGGCTAATATTTATATCTGGCTGGAAGTATTTCTGTCTTTATTTCTTCTTCTGGGGATTGCGTAAAGAGTTCTAGGTTATAGATATCGTGCTTATATTCGTTACTGGCCATTCTTAGCAAGAATGGACTTAAGGAGACGGGGAATGTCCCGATATAGAGGCAAAAATAAAGTGGTCTGTAAAGGATGTTCGAACTACCAATTTGATGCATTTGTTTCATACTGTAGCGAGTATAGAAATTTGTTGTTCGTTTAGTGGCAATGCTGGAAAATTACGAACCTTGACTAAAACTTTGTGTGCATGAAAGAGATTTTGAGATTGGAACAGTGATATCAGAGGCTGTTTTAGATGGAACAATGATATCAGAGGCTGTTTTAGAGAGTGTAGCAACCAGTCGGAAAACTTTGTTGATTGTGAGTGATGCGTTTGCCAAGTCCCAATGGTGCATGTGGGAACTACGCCTTGCTGAACATCACCGGTTGTTCCTGGATGATGATAATGAGGACAATGGGAATCGTAACGACGCAGTCATCATAGTGAAACTAGGAGATGTGAGGTCGTCGAATATGACTCCTACACTATATCTCATGAGAACGAGAATATATTTAGAATGGGATTCAGATCCCAAAAAGCATCGAATCTTCTGGGAGAAACTGAGGGCTACGTTAGCGCCACCAGCCGAATCTGTTGTGAAGATAATAGATTAAACCAAGGTAAGTCAGGAGTCAACTCCGAAGGACTCTCTCCTAAGCATTTTATTTTCCACTAATTATTGCCACATCATCTTTGCTCGTGAGCTAATACCGGTAATAGATTACGTTATCATACTCGGATTGGTTGTATACAGAAACTATAGAAGTTTCCCGAACGTTAGTTACTGTTGTTTTAAAAGGCGGAACAGCGAGGGCATCTGCCCCTATTGCCCAAATGTTTCGAAGGAGCTTGTATAAGTCGTCTCAGAGAAGAGCTGTGTGCGAGCAGGGCTGGCAAGCGCCCTCAAGTAGGCCTGTTTTTCGAATCCTGGATTAAATCACGTATAAACAGAAACATAAGGGGTTTTATGGGTGTTACATATTGTGGCATGAGAATGACGACTAGGCGTGGATTGCAGCATAGACTTTCAATTTATACACTTAAAACGTTTTGCATATACTTACCACATCGAACGGTGGTGGTACAAAACTTCCTCCAGGTGATCGCCATTGCTCGAATGCAATGGCCTGCGATGTCGCTGGACATGAACTGTATAGAACATGTCTGGGATATGCTGAAGCGTGCTATTACTCAGCGTCCACGCCCTCCCATAACCCGCCAAGAGATCATGGAGGCCACCGTCGAAGAGTGAGATCGCCTGCCTCAAGAGGACCTGGACAACTTGATCTGTGGTATGCCACGGTGAGTTTGAGCCCTACTGGACGCCCGTGGTGGCCATTTTCCTTATTGAAACGTCACAGGATGGCAAGATTACAACACATATCAGTCCCTGTTTAACAGATCAAATGTCTTCCTGGTTGTAAGGGCCGTGACCGTTAATCGCGAGATCATAAGGCACGGGACCTCCTTCTTACGTGGAATCCGAACCACAGGGCATGGCATTTCACTTTGAAAATCTCACATGCATTGACCGGGAATCGAACCCGGTCTGCCGTGGTGAGAGACCAACAGCTTGACTCCTGCACCACTCCTCCTCCAATCTTCTTCCTGGTTGTAATTTTCTTTTCACACATGAATAAAATCGGCTGGATTTGTCTTTTGTAATAAATGGCCCTTTTGAGCAAACAAACCTGGTCTTCCATTCCCTTTCACTTGGAAGCACTCTGGCTCACACATAAGTATTTCCTCCTATAAGTTAACTCTACATTGAGAAAAGCAGTCTCAATGTCTAGGTGATCAACCTGCAAGTTTATTTCAACCAATAAAGCAAACAACATTCTTAGTTGGCCATGCCGCACAACTTGTAAGAATGTCTCATAAAAGTCAATGCCAAATTGCTGTGTAAAGCCCTCTGCAACCAACCTTGCTTTATATTTCATATCACCATGTTATATTGGTCTTTGCTTTGAATACCCACTTATTTTGTACAACGCTTTTGCCTTCAGGCTTCGGAACTAAAACCCAGGCCTTATTATCCATCATGAAATCCATTTCACACTTCATGGCTTTACGCGATTCCTTATACCTAGAATAAGGGACTGGTACACTCACTTGTCAGCCTCGTTGGACAAAGCTGAGAAGAGATGGGTTCGATTCCTACTTAAACACAAGTCCCCACTATATCTCTATAACAATTTTACACGCATTGAGAACGCTCATGGTCGATGTAATAGATTCACTCAAGTCACGATTACCCGGTCATTGCATGTAAGATTTTCGAAGTGAAATGCCATGTCCTATGGTTCGGATTCCACATAAAAAGGAGGTCCCGTGGCTCATGATAGCATGATTAATGGTCACGTAAAACTAAAAGCTTCCTTTCTTCTTCAAGTCACAATGCAGATACCTCACCATCGTACGGCCAAATTCAATAAATCATTTGTTTGTATCGCATCACGCAATCATAATCTGTGCAAGTTGTATATCTATGAGAATTCTCATCGAACGGTACTCAAGAGGCACCTTAACAGTGCATTAATGGCTCCGTGGCTAAATGGTTAGCGCACTAGACTTTGGTCCGAAGTGCCCCGGGTTCGATTCCCGACCGAGCCATCAGGGATTTTAATCTCCTGGGGTTAATTCCCGTGGCTCGGGGACTGAGTGTATGTGACGTCTTCATCATCACTTCAAACTCATTACGACACGCAGGTCGCCCACGGGCGTCAACTGGAAAGACCTGCACTCGGCCTCTCCGGAGACCACACGATCATCATTATAGTGCATTAATGGTGGCTCAGGCAAAGAAAGCATTTCTACAAAAAATGAATCTGTTGACATCGAATATAGATTTAGGTATTAGGAAGTCATTTTTGAAAGCCTTTGTCTGGAGCGTGGCGCTCTATGGAAGTGAAACTTGGACTATTGGTGCAGCAGAAAAGAGGAGAATTGAAGCATTTGAAATGTGGTGTTACAGGAGAATGATGAAGATCAGATGGGTAGATAGGGTTACAAACAATGAGGTATTAAGACGAGTGGGAGAGGAGAGATGTTTCTGGCGACTGCTAATGAAGAGAAGAGATAGGTTGGTAGGACACATACTAAGACACCCAGGAATAGCAAGCTTAGTTATGGAGGGAAGGGTCGAGGACAAGAACTGTAGGGGTAGACCAAGGTTAGAATATGTTAAACAGATTGCCTCGGATGTAGGGTGTGGTAGCTATGTAGAGATGAAACGATTAGCTCAGGACAGGGAGCCATGGAGAGCTGCATCAAACCAGTCAAAAGACTAAAGACTCAAACAACAACAATGGTGGCTATAAGTGGCTATTAAAGGTGATTGTGAGATTGTGGCAAGTACATTATGGATTGACGTAGATAACTTGAGTGTACTTCTGATTTAGATTATCAAGTTCGTTAAATTTAATTATCTCTACTTAGTATAAAACAAAGTCCCCGATTCTTAGATGTTACGGGTAATCTCGAGAACCACTGCATGGATTTTGATGTGGTTTTCACCATTCTGTAAAGGATGCATCGAGGAAGGTTTCTGTAGAAAATAATTCATTTATGATCAAAGGAAGCCAAGCAGTAACGATTTCAGAGAAAAAGTCGAAAAAATCCTGGTGCCCGTGCACTTTTTAAGCTTACGCTGGGCAAACCGTTAAAATATCAATATACAATGAGTGTAAGAATTGTTCAGCATGAAAAGTTCTACAAAACCGTACGTGAGAGCACATCTCTATATTCAATATATCGTTCACTATAAGTATTTTTAGATTGGACGGAAGGGGGATTTGTGTTTCATGCACCTCGCCATTCTTAAATTACGTCTGACAAGAATTTGTTACGCATGAATCTCCATGATAGTATAGTTAATAGTCCAGTCAGTGATTTTAACCCATCATGCCGAGAGGTAAAACGGATATAGATCGTAGTTCATTGACACCGTAAAGAAGCGCTTATCACGTAATGCATTCACAACTGATCCCGGGCGAAGCCGGGCCGGGTTGCTAGTTCTTGATAAAGAGAGCGGATTATATGCATCAAATGGGACTATTTAGTCCTATGCATATGTGTATGCACAGAGGTGTGCAAATTATTAGATTCGAAGGCAGTTTTCCAACATTTACTTTACTCGTTAAGTGACTTAATACAGTAGAAATATTTTGCAACGTGCTGTAATTAATTCAATTTCAAATGTTTAATCAATAGTCTTAATAACATTTTTTAAAGAACCTGACAGTAAACTAATTGTTTACAGTTTCCACTAAAACACGAGCCTTGATTAATGCAGAATGTTACACGTTGGTGAGTTCCTTAGTTAGGGACTGCGGTCATGTAGCCCCATGTACTTTGGGTGTGTGTAGAATCTGTCTGATAACCGGTGTTAATTGTGATGGCTGTATTAGTGTGTGTTATCTGTGATTCAGGTAAGAACTGTAGACGATCAATTTTTTCACGTAGTTCCTACTTTTGCTACCAAGTGCTACCGTCCACGACACCTAGCTGTGGACTTGGCTACTAATAGATGCCTTCCCAACCAGCAACGTTGGAACTAATATAGCATTATCAAATTAACCTAAAAAGTTTAGCTTCCACAAGTGTAGTTAGTGGAAGGTTCTTTTTCATGCCATAAATCAATGACATGGGACCGCCGGCTTTACTTCCCCTCCGAAGGAAGTCATACTGAGGGATTTTAACGCTCTTAAAAAAACAGTGACTTTGGCCTGGTTTGAACCCGCGATCTTGGGCATAGAAGCTCAGAATGCTACCCACTACGCCACCGAAGCCGCCAATGTCATACGATTTGTTTTGATAAATTTATTCTATTTTTCGTGTGAATTTAGACCAGGGAGATTGGAATTCTTTTATTGCTGATTGTCCACTCTTGAACTATTCAAAGATTCATGGACAATGGATTGAAATCACTTGATTTATAGGATACCGGTACATTCCAAGGTCAACGAAAAAAAGGAAACGAGGGACCCAGCCCAGGTGTGTCCCTCAGAATCTCCAATTTCGAACTTCCAGATAAAATTCCTTATGGAAAACGTTGTATGTCCACAGGGGAGAAAACATTACTAAGTGGTTTAATAAAAATAAAATGATGCCCAAGGTCGCGGGTTCAAACCCGGCCGAAGTCGTCGAATTTTTAAGAGCGATAAAAATCCCTCAGTATGCCTTCCTTCGGAGGGGAAGTAGAGCCGGTGGTCCACGTCATAGATGCATGGCATGTAAAAGAACCCTCCACTAATTACACTTGTGTGAAGCTAAATTATAGGTTAGATTTGACTAACGCTCTTAGATTGCAACGTTCGTCCCCAGCAGCCGACTGCGGTGGCGTCTAGTAACCAAGTTCAGAACTAGTTGTCGTGGACGGTGGCGTTTGGCAGCAAAAGTGAGAACTACTTGAAAATTGAGTGCCTGCAGTCCTCACTTAAATTAAAAACAGATAACACACACTAATACAGCCAACACAATATTAACACCGGTTATCAGACAAATTCTACACTCACCCAAAGTACACGGCGCTACATAACCACGTTATCGCAGCCCCTAAATTAAGGAACAAACCAACTAAAATAAAATGATTTTGAATATTGTGACTTATTTAAATTATTTATTTGAGTCTAATAATTTGCACACTTCTGTACTGTATGCCTGCCCCTTATTATTCCCGTCTTTTCAATGGGGTCAGGGATGAACGTCTATGCGTCGGGTGGATTTTACGGCCGTATGCCCTACCTGACGCCAATCTCGTGAGAGGAGCTAATGGGAGATGGAAATAATGAAGATGAATTAATTGGTAAGGACGTGGAAGGAAGCGGCTGTGGCCGGTCAGGCGGTACCGTCCCAACATTTGCCTAAAGTTGAAAATGGGAAACCACGGAAAACCATTTCAAGAACAAGTTGCCACGGAGGGTCAGTGGTTATCATGTTGGACTGCCAACCCCCCAAGCTTGCAGGTTCGCTCCTGGCCGTGGTAAGTGGTTTTTTTAGGGCGACAAAAATCACGATACGCATGTCATACGATGTTGGCATGTTAAAGAACCGATTTGAATTCAGTAGGCTGTATTCATAATGGCAAAATTAATCTCGGGATTTTCCGCCAACACAAAGTTCCTCATTTCTCTACTAGAAAGCGCTATAGTGTCAAGGAGCTTAGATATCTAACCACCATGACTTTAATAGCGATTCAAGGAGCGATAAAATTCAACATGTAATTTGACTTCTGGGCGTCAATTAACAAAACTTGCACCCGGCACCCGAGGCCATACGATATTATTATTATTATTATTATTATTATTATTATTATTATTATTATTATTTCAAGGATGGCTGACGGTGGGGCTCGAACCCACATCTACCGGGTCCGCAGATAACTTCGCCCCATGGCCGCGCGTTAGCGAGAGTAGCTACCGCTGTCAGTTTTAGTCCTTTGTACATAATTATTAAATAAACAATCAATCTCTTGGCGTGGTGGCCCAGCGGTCAAGCTGTATGTCTCTCACCAAGGTGGGCTGGGTTTGATTTCCAGTCAATGCATGTGAAATTTTCGGAGTGAAATTCCATGTCCTGTGGTTCGGATTCCACGCAAAAAGGAGGACCTGTGGTTTAATCAAATTATTGTACGAAGCGCATCCAGCAAGTAAGTATCCCTATTTTTTTTAAGAAAAACAAGTAGTTCCGAGAAGAACTCAAGCCTATTTTCATATAACCTACTTATGTTAATTGCCACTATCAACATACAACATACACCAGTTTTTGAAAGTCTCATAGATGAACTTCCAGTAGTGCCCTTTATCACAGTACAAAATTTCAGGATGATACCAGTAATAGTTTCAGAGAAATATTTCGTACAGCCGCCATATTGAGGTTGTGTAAACAATTGAACGAAGTTAGATGTCGGTGTATTACAATGTGTATAAACATATACTGTACCAAGTTTCATTGCGTTTGGTTGGTTAAATCGCGAGAAACGTCAATTTAAAAGTCGCAAATTCGCTTGGCCGCCATGTTGGTTTTGTAGTTACCAGTTTTTCAAAAGTCACATAAACTTAGGTGAACTTTTAGTAGTTCCCTTTATCACCGTAAAAAAAAAAAAACAGGGTGATATCGGTAATAGTTTCAGAGATATTGAATGCTGGCGAAATATTTCGCACAGCCGCCATGTTGGATTGGTGAGACGTAACAAAATTTGAAGCGCACGGTCGGGGTCGTCCTGAATAGTGCTATGAACTTACCGAGTTTCATTGAAATCGCTCCAGCCGTTTATAAGTTATTAGGGGGAAACACACACACATGAATCACACACGCACACACAGACAGACACATGGTCAAAAGGTGATCTCATGAGCCTGTTTTTTTTTTTTTTTTTTTTTTTTCAATAATGAAAATAGGCTAAAAATGAGAACACAGTTTAAGGTAAAACTTTCTTAACAACACATACAGCAATGTATCAGCTATTTTTCGACATATGCACCAAACGAATTGACACACTTGTCATAGCGTGGTATCAACTTTTGTACTCCTGTGTTATAGGAGTCTGCGCCTGCGAACGGAACCAGCATGTGATATTTGTATTCAGCTCTTCGTCAGTGTGAAAATGCAGACCGAAAAACAGAAATTTACTGAGGTGCAAGAAAAGGTGGAAATTGCTGGAAGAAAGATGATCAAATACCTCCCAGCCAAATTTCTGCAGAACAGTTGCTGTCCTGATCTTGATTCAAAGAAAACAAGTATTTCCGAGAAAAACTATATAGCCTATTTTCATATATCCTACTTATGTTAATTGCCTCTATCAATATACAAAATTTCACTTTGATTGCTGTAATAGATTCGTAGACATTGAGAACCGTCCAAATATTTCGGATGGTCGCCATGTTGGATTTTTATATATAGGCCTTAGAGTTATGTACTATTACATGAAGATCATTGTGTAGGTGTTTTATTCAAACTTCAATCGCATGATTAGGACAAAAGAAATAAAAATAAAAACGAGATTTTAAAATTTCGCTCAGCCGCCATCTTGCGGTTATGGAAATGAAAAATATCCACAGCCTGTTTCCAGTCTCCGACCGGGTCAGGAATGGAATGAATGAAGCCCCCATCTAGCGGCGAGGATATGAATTGTGCCGGCTGCCGAGGCCTGACGCACTCCTCTGGGGCAATGATTAAATGAATGACAGAAGAAATGAAATGATAGTGGAGAGTGTTGCTGGAATGAAATTTTGACAGGGAAAACCGGAGTACCCGGAGAAAAACCTGTCTGCCTCCGTTTTGTCGAGCACAGATTTCACATGGAGTGACCGGGATTTGAACCACGGACCCAGCGGTGAGAGGCCAGCGTGCTGCCGCCTAAGCCACGGAGGCTCGGTTATGGAAATAATTGAAATTAATTAGATGCCAGCGGTTTAAAATTTATATTAGCATATACCGTAAGCAAAACAATTTGAGGTATTTTCAGTAAGTTGAACCCTTGAAAATATACTGCTCAAAAAAATTAAAGCACCACTTTTTTCAAAGGCCACCAAATTTTGAAAAGTTGACCTACAAGCTCGAAATCTCAGTATGACGTTTGTCCTGACGCCTACCAAGCATATGCTTCAGCACAACTCCCCAACTTGAGTAGTTTCGGGGTAGTACCCCGAAAACCAGCCCATTTTCGAAAACCGCAAATTGAAGTTTGCGGAAAACGCTGCAGGACTTGTCGCAGGTTGCCAAAGCAGTCGAAAGTGAATGAGTCTTGCTCTTAAAGGTTCCACAAACATGTAGAAATCGTTACATTTGACGTTTGGGCATTTTCAACCCCCTTCATCATCCCCTAAACATGGACTACAATTGGGGGCGTCTGAGAAGGTACCGGGTGTGTTTAACCATCTGAAAACCTGCACACCGTCCTCAGTTGCTGCTTGCAGTAAGTTCTTAAGGCCTCCGGCAATGTCCACACCCCCTAACACCCTCAACTGGCATGGGACCAAACCACCCCCTATCGATTCACCTCTAAGGAAGGTTTTAATCGAGATGTTTATCAGTGCTGTGAATGCGGGGGTCTTCCCCTACCGTTTCAAAAAAGGAGCTGTGCCTTTGTCACCACCCCTTCCCCTGCAACCCCCGTTTGTATGATTTTTCGAATCAGGCCCTTTTTAAGGGCTGAAACGAGGTCTTAATCGCTGAAAGGGCTGTAAAGGTCCTTAGAAGTAGTGGTGACACGAAATCATCCCCTTCCGATCGATGATTGACATTCCGTCCCCCAAATTCGAAATTGTTGCACCCCCAACCCTCCCTGTCTGGACGCGTAACGCGTCATGGCAGAGTTTTCATAGTTGGATTTAAATGAAGCTTATGGCCTGACATGGAGCCCAAAACAGCAGGATGGATGAAAATTCATCGGTAGGGTGGGAAACGGGACCAAATTTTTTTCAAAAAAGTTAACAGCCTCTAGTAAGTACACCAATGCATAGGCAACCCACATCACGTCATTTTTCTCTCATTGCCAAACTTTGTAACCTATTGCCGATCATAGGCAACCCACACACACGGACGTGATGTGGGTTGCCTGTGCATGGGCGTACTTACTGTAGGCTGTACACTTTTTTGAAAAATTTTGGTCCCGTTTCCCAACCTACCGATGAATTTCTATCCAACCTGCTGTTTTGGGCTCCATTGCAGGCCATAAGCTTCATTTCCATCCAACTCTGAAAACTCTGCCATGACGCGTTACGCGTCCAGACAGGGAGGGTTGGGGGTGCAAAAATTTCGAATTTGGGGGACGGAATGTCAATCATCGATCGGAACGGGATGATTTCGTGTCACCACTACTTCTAAGGACCTTTACAGCCCTTTCAGCGATTAAGACCTCGTTTCAGCCCTTAAAAAGGGCCTGATTCGAAAAATCATACAAACGGGGGTTGCAGGGGAAGGGGTGGTGACAAAGGCACAGCTCCTTTTTTGAAACGGTAGGGGAAGACCCCCGCATTCACAGCACTGATAAACATCTCGATTAAAACCTTACTTAGAGGTGAATCGAGAGGGGGTGGTTTGGTCCCATGCCAGTTGAGGGTGTTAGGGGGTGTGGACATTGCCGGAGGCCTTAAGAACTTACTGCAATCAGCAACTGAGGACGGTGTGCAGGTTTTCAGATGGTTAAACACACCCGGTACCTTCTCAGACGCCCCCAATTGTAGTCCATGTTTAGGGGATGATGAAGGGGGTTGAAAATGCCCAAACGTCAAATGTAACGATTTGTACGTGTTTGTGGAACCTTTAAGAGCAAGACTCATTCATTTTCGACTGCTTTGGCAACCTGCGACAAGTTCTGCAGCGTTTTTCGCAAACTTCAATTTGCGGTTTTCAAAAATGGGCTGGTTCTCGGGGTGCTACCCCGAAACTACTCAAGTTGGGGAGTTGTGCTGAAGCATATGCTTGGTAGGCGTCAGGACAAACGTCATACTGAGATTTCGAGCTTCTAGGTCAACTTTTCAAAATTTGGTGGCCTTTGAAAAAAGTGGTGCTTTAATTTTTTTGAGCAGTATATAAACATTTTTATAGTTTTTAGACTTTCACTGCCGACGTCATTTTTGGTATTCTTGCAGTGTGTACATAAATTGATTTACCAATATTTTTCACTCTGCTGTAGACAGGCCCGTATTTAGATATCGTGACGCCCCTGGACAAAACTAACAAACAAACTATGCTACCCTTGGTATTTATTAAATAGGAAAAAGAACTTAATAGGCTACAAAGAATTTGCATTAAATTTTAACAGATAGCCTATCATACACAACCCATGGCCAAAACACCAGTTATTTAAATAACAAGGGTCTTTCCGCTTGTCTTGTTATTTCCAAACAAGTTTATGATTTCTTCATTAATCCAATTTCACTTTCATGTCAGATTCAACAGCTAGGACACCAAAATGACTGAGACGATTCTTTATTTTTGTGATGTCCTAAAATAATCAGCATTGCCAATTTACAACAATGAATATTGATTCTCTTGTACGTATGGGGGGGGGGGGGGGGGAGATTTCAATTTTAGAAACTTGAAGTTTAATGTAGAGGACATTTTCAAGGTTTTCAAGGTCTTATGATCAACTTGTGTAATCAATCTTGAAAAAGCCCTCCACAGTAGAGAGAGATACGTTCGTACACTAATTAATAAGGCGAGAATACTCAAAAATAAGCTTTAATAAATATTTTCGATAGGTGTCTTACATTACTTTTTCATACATTGCATTGGTTGTTTTTAATCTGATACTTGGTTAGTGTGCTCTTCATTTATTTATTGTGTTTATTGTTTATTATTTGAAGATAAAATAGCAATATTTAACGAACGATACCTGCATCCATGCATAACTTATACCCGCCCCATTATCTGCTAAAACGTCTAGCATCGTGTCTTAAAACAGAGTGTTTGCATTACTGTTTTACGCTCTTAGTCGAGATATCTCGCCCTCTGGAAGAAGGGTAAGTAAAAAGTATCTGTTTTTGTGATATACTACTCACTGCACGCTCCTTATGCTCAAAAACTGCCAAAACTCATTCTTCTCTACTCTCTACATGGCAGCAAAATGCAATTTTGAAGCGTGTCAACAGTGAATTTCTGCTTCTAAACAGTCAAATTGTGTATCGTGGTAACATATTAAGACAGTTCTACACCGAAAGGTTGGTTATGCAGTATTTTATTTGCATTTCATTACAAGGCGTGTATAGCTTTAAAGGCAGTCAACTTGTTTGTTTTCTGATTTGTGGCAGACTTCACCTAGCGGTACAATTATGACTTTTGTATGTAAATTATGCATGCCTATGCCTACATGCCTCCGACAACAGTGAACAAAGAAAATAAGGATATTTACGAGCCTACAGTCCCTTTCTACTAGGAAAGATACCACCTTCAAGAAACACAGGGTCTTTCATATAAAGTAAGAACGCCAAGCGGCGGGTTTGTTATCCGCTACTGTGGTTGCCTTGGCCGAGCTTGTGGCGCGCCATGGTCCCCTGCATTAAGCGTGTGTACAATCCCATATGAAATATTACCTTATAAGAGATGCTGGATGTGTCGTCCTTCCTGACTAATGCAGGCATTGTATCTGGTAACCACATTCTGGCTGACGTGAGTGAGTTCTGCCACTGTAATGTTTCTGATTTTCTATTTTATGTATTTTATTGAGCACCGAGCCAGTAGTGTCAAATTTATTTTCAGTTACGTGAATCTGTGCTAGTGAAGGTGGCACTTCATCGGGAAATTGCTGAACAAATGCATCACGTACCCGTCGAGCCGAATCGTACTTAAAATGAGGTTTACTTACAAAACTACGATGTTGTAATGATAACTTTCTCACCATGTTAGCATCTGAGGTTCAGACTGGTGACTGAACACCTGCACGCTTATTGCAAGGTCAAGTATGCGAGCGCTTTCAATACTACAGCAGGACGCCGTGGCGCGCCACAAGCTCAGCCAAGGCCACTGCAGCAACGGATAACAAATCCGCCGCTCGCCGTTCTTACTTTATATGAAAGACCCTATAGAAGTTATTGGGTTATTAGTGGGGCCCCGGGGAACAATACCTTCTCTTTTTGCTGCAACATGTAGAACATTTTGTATTTCAAATGCCACCATTAATACCATAGCAGTAACAGCCCTTAAAGGATCCATTAGTATTTTGAGAAATCGCCTTTATTTGTAAATTATGTGTGTTTTAAGGCTGAATAGCTAGTTTAATTATTTATTTTTAGGTGCGATTTGCCCACTCTTCAGGTCTTTTATTCTAATTTATATGTGTGCCATACATTTCATAGTTCATTACTCATATTTTCTCAACCTTCTAATATTTCTTGTTTCACCTCATTATGATTATTAAGCTTTGTATATTAGCAGCCTTGTAATTCGAGGAAGCATAAGAAATAATAAAATAAAATATAACGAAATACGCTTTGTTTTCAAAATACGGGAACCATAGTGAACAAGTAGAACAAACAGCATATTTAACTGTCGTATATCTAGAGCAGGCAGGCGTTCTCAACCTGGTGCTCTTTAAATTAATTTGATTGTCTCTTCATACGAGCCAAAAATTGCTCGCGAGTACAAGTTCCCGTCAATTCAAATTCTGTTGCACGAACAGGAATGATAGTGTCTTCGTTACAAGTTTTGACAATAATAAATGTTATATTTTGTGAAATTTTATTTATTTAGCGTATGGCTTTTAGTGCCGGGAGTGTCCGAGGACATGTTCGGCTCGCCAGAGGCTGTAGTTGCATCAAGCGGACACCCATAGGGTGAGCTTCAAGTTCAAGTAGTTCTAATATTCGCTACCAGATGTCACTGACACCTAGTGGTGAACATTGGAACTTTGATGGAGCGTTACAACGAAATCTAACCTAGAAATTACGCTTCACACAAGTTTAGTTAGTGGAAGGAACTTTTACATGCCATAAATCTATGACATGGGACCGCCGGCTTTACTTCCCCTCCGAGGGAAGGCATACTGAAGGATTTTAAATTTTGTGAAATATAAATAGTATAAGCAGGCCTAATTTGAGATTCTTATTTTATGAGGAATACGAAAGATGCTGATTCCACTCGATTGTCCACAAGTAAATGTATCTAAATTGCAAGGGTCATGCAAGCAGTTGCAAAATGCCTGGTGAGCGGAGAATTCCTAACTATTTCAGCACTTCTGAGGGAGAGAGAGATAGGAAAAGGAAAGAGAGGTGCATGTTTGTTGCAACATTCTAAACTATTTCCTATATTATTATTATTATTGGCCTATTATTATTATAATATTTGATTTAATGGAAATAACTGATCAGTTACTTGGTATGGCATAAGGGTGGAGCTCACAATCTCAAAAAGATTGATAACACCTCATCTAGAGACTCCGGGATGCCCTAGGGGCTTTCTTCAACGTACGTGCCAGTAAAACTCGCATTAACACGCATACTACACACTCCCTCAAATAGTATTAACCATCGATCTAACTTTGCAACTCTAAATAACTCGATAGCTAGACGAAATTTCAGGTCACCTGTAAGGTAGTTTTGTGTTATATTTACACCTAGTTAGTATCTAGAAAGAAAAAAAAATCAAACTGACTTGAAACAGTAAGTATATAAATTGTGTAATTTAAATTGTACATAATGTGTAATGTAATGTCCCAGCTTACTAATTCTTTAAACTTTGCTGCAACTGAAAAGCTGCATGCATGAAGGGCTTCACTCACATATGATAAGAGTCTATAAGTAGCCTATTTTCTCTTCTATTAGCGTGGTTAACGTATCTAAATTTGCAAATATTAAACAAAGGTTTATCAACCCATATTTTTGTTATAGTCAGTAGATCCTTTCTGAGAAAGTGATTCTTAAAATCAATTAACCTAAACTGAAGTTCTTTCTGCATGAGGCGATTCAATTGGGGTATTATATAGGTACTAACTGTCATTTTATAAAAAAATGAATTAAGCATGTCTTCTTTTTATAATTTTGCATGCTGAATACGGTACATCATCATGTTCTTCATGTCAGAATTCTTCTAAGTTAAAAATATTTAAATCTTGTTGTTTTTTTTCAGTTGGACTACTTTGTACAAGATTAGAATGGCACTGTCTAAAATGAGAAAATGTTGGTGGTGTTAAGGTGTTCATATACGTTTTAGGAAAATTAAAAATTGTAAAAAAAACACGTTTTGAATTTTTTAGTGGTTAACTAGAATGTTTTGCCATGAGAATGGCAATTTACAATTTAAGGAGTGACAATTTTTTTTTGTAAAACAAAGTGGAATTTTTTGAAAACACCTAACAATTGCCACAATGCATTTATTTCAATTTTTCTTTCAGATAACTAATTACATTAGCAATTTTGGTGTCCCATACTAAATGTATTATTTTATCACTATTATACCAAGAAATACTGTATATGGCAATATATTGTTTCTAAACTGTAAAATTTCAAAAATATGTCTTTCCTGTCTTCATGTTCAGTTTTTGAATGGAGACATTTTTTTCTCAGCTTTAGTACAGAACATTTGAAATTTAGACCTTGTGAGGTTTATAGATGAATTAGAACTTCAATTATTGATGTTTGAAACTGTAAAAAAGTTTAATAAAGTTTTGCATTATGATTAGACACGTGCGCCCTGGTCCATTAAATAAATTTTCTGAGCAAATTTATGCATGAAACATGAAAAATCCGTACATTTTCTTAAATTAGAAGAATTAAACTTTCATAGGAAACAAACAAAAGTGAACATTCTATCCAAATACGCCATTTTAAACGTATATGAATCTCAGTGGGGTCCGGGCAGGGTGAGGTAAAATCCTGACTTGATTCAACCAAGTCAAATCTCGCATCATGCACAGCAAAAACCTAGAAGATTAGCATGTACAAGAAAGTACAAACTTGAGAAACGTTATTTTTGTTCTCGTAAGAAGTGATAAACATTCAGTTAGTACTCTTATAATGTTCAACACTTCAATTATCAATACTTTAAAAATTAATGTTTCTTGCACATCTGTTTAATAACTTTCAGTCGGCCAACACGAAATGGATGCCCAATAGACGCAAATATTCTAGGTCTACATGTAATATATCAACAAGTGATGAATTATTTGCACACATTACAAAAAAGAGGGGGGAGGGGTTTAACAAGTTTGACATTTTTCGTTCGTCAAGCGATCATCATCAGGACCAGGTCAATCAAATCAAACATATATAGTCGAACTTGAATATCTCGAACCTTCATTACACGAATTTTCGATAACTCGTAGTAATTTTTATTACTTACCGAACAAGCTTCCTGTAATTTACATGTTTGTTTTCTCATTAAGTCGAATTTATATAACTCGAAACTGTCGATATCGAAGCTTAAATGATATCCCAGGAAATTAAACTTGTTCTTTATCTTGAACATTTACGTAGCTCTGCAGGGCATGGTGTACCAAGAACCTGCCGATGAGCCGACTTCGAAGGTTCTAATTCGAATTGTCCACCTATTGTAGTTGAGTCAACCGTGTGCAACTTCTATACTTACCCAGATAAATAATGTAATAAAGCTGTCATCATTACGAACACCAATTTTTATGGCATAAATTTAGACAACTACAGTATATGTTGTACAGTGTTTGTACGCCGCATAGACTCTCCTGATGAACAGGAAATGGGCCATGGAGAAGTTTGAAAGACGTATCCTCAGGAAAAATCATGGACGGAGATTGCTTCCAGATGGAACCTACCGACTGAAAGCAAACTCCGAACTGTATCGACGGTTGGAAACGGACAATACCAGCTTGCGAGGTAGGCGGCTGAAGTTCTATGGGCACCTTCTGCGAATGGACAACGACAGGCTTACCAAGCGGATCGTCTTCTTGATTAAAAGCTACAATACTGCAAGCCTATTGCTCAATGAAGTCCAAAAAGACTTGGATTTCGCTGGGATTTCTGACCTTGATGTCCAACAACGTTCCAAATTTGCTGATAGGATCCCCGCCTCCCAAAGTGTCCAAGTGTAGGAAACCCCTCTCGCAGGAGGGAAAGGAAAAACTAGCACCCGGGCTCAAGAGATATTGGGAACGGAAGAGAGCATCGAAGAAGAACTAGTCATAAGCGCTCCTTAGTAGACTTAAATCAATAATAATAATAAGAAGAAGAAGAAATGAAAACTACTGAATACAAGATCGGGAATTGGAAACAGAAGGCGCTTCATGGGAAGTTTCCACATGACTTGGACCAGCCTCACATCGACAAGTTAGCGTCGCACGCATGGCTGACCCACTCGGTCCTCTTTCCGGAAACAGAGGGATTTGTTGTAGCTATCCAAGACCAAGTTGTTGCTACTCGAAGCTATCGGAAAGTCATCATAAAAGGTCCAACAACAGAGAGTGAGAAGTGTCGCCGCTGTGGCAAATGTAGTGAGACCATTCAACACGTTATATCAGGTTGTTCCCACCTTGCCAACACTGACTACAAACATCGACACGATCAAGTTGCCAACATTATCCGCCAGAAACTGGCCTTGAAGTACAAACTTCTTCAAAGCTCCGTCCCCCATTGGAAATACACACCATCTGCAGTACTCGAAAATGCCACACACAAGCTCTATTGGGACAGAGGAGTTGTGAAAGACGTCGCAGTCAGTAACAACCGGCCAGATATCATTGTCATCAATAAAGTACACAAAGAGGCATTACTGATAGATATCGCATGTCCCAACACTCAAAACATCCAAACAACAGCTGCTACTAAAATATCTAAGTACACAGAGCTGGCAATTGAGATAAAGCAGATGTGGAAACTTGATTCGGTGACTACCATCCCAATAATTGTATCGTGTACTGGTGTTATACCGAAAACTCTCCACAGTAGTCTATCAATATTGAATCTGCACCCGCAGATATATATTGATCTTCGGAAGGCAGTTCTGTTAAACACATGCCATAATGTTAGGAAGTTCCTTGGTGACAATGCCCTGGCCGAATACTCAGCAAAGCTCGATGATCCAGATGGGAATTTAGCTCATCCTACAAATGAAGGAGACTCGTGAAGACTGCTGGCATGACATGAATGTGAAGTCTCTGAACAGTGTAATCGTAATTATTTCAGTACAGATGGTTCCTTGCTAAGGCCGAACCAGGCTGTAACAGAAAATGTAGCCGGTATTTGCCGTGATAATGTTGTCAAATAATAATAATAATAATAAAAATAATAATAATAATGTTGTACGGTAAGCCTACATACTGTAGTTTGCGACCAGTATATTATACATTTTAACAATTTCCCTACCGTACGTATCTCCATAAATCGTATTTTCAATTAGTCAAATTTATTTTTGACATCTCCTAACGATTCGAGATAATGAGGTTTGACAGTAGGCTATATCATACAAGACAAAAAAATATTGCTCTACGAAACAACATTCAAAACCCGCAATGCTAATCACAAATAGTCGTGGCCTTCCAACACGAATCCACAAAGGTGCACCAAACCCTTAATAAAGTGCGGATAAAAAAAATGGGCATAAAGTCATCAACTAATTGTTAATAAGGCAAAACTAAAAAATTACTTCAAAGCTTTCTATCCTTTACCTCTTTCACTGTTGTAATATACGGAGTCAATGGAAAAGGTGGCCTTGATTTAGATTTGTAATAGCTCAGGCCGTAATAAAGATAATTTAATTATTTTTACACCAAAAGATAGCGAAAATCATAAAGTTTTGTTTACCCATTTAGTAGGTTTCGATGTGAGCACCGCCACACATCCAAGCGATAGTCCACCCCCGTCCAGGTCCGCCGAATCATGTCAGGAGTCACAGTTGCTATTTTCAATTAGTCAAATTGAGGTGTTACAGGCACTGGATATTTTGAGCGTAAACAATGTTCTTATGTAGCCCCAAAAGAAAAAAATTAAAGGAGTTAAGTCAGGGCTCCTTGGCGGCCACGCAAGAGGACCAGCTCTACCAATCCACTGATCAGGGAATTTTCTGTTAAGAGCTTCACGTACAATAATACTGTGGTGAGGCGGTGCTCCATCCTGCTGGAAAGTAACATTTATTCCCTTTTCCCTTTGAATATCGTCTACAAATCAAAATTGAGGCCACCTTTCTCGATGACCCTACTGTATTTTAGCTATACAGATGATGCAGACGTTCAGGGATGCTGGCGATGAGAAGCATAGGGATAGGAAACCCCGGCCCCAAAACGCCTCCGTCACCTGATAGACGCCCGAATGTGTGCGGATACCTGGAAACATAGGATGCAAACACCTTACGAATATTTGTGTGTAGATATGGTGGAAATATGTATTGTATCGACGTCATTTTTATTATTTAACGCATGAAAAGTGATCTTTTTTTCAATTATAATATAACTGTACATTATTGGTACTGTGGTTTGTGGATTATTTAATCACTCTTCTATGGCTTTATTTGCCTCGTCTTATTTATCAATAATACTTGCTTCTTAGTTACCAATATTTTCACTTTACAATGGAGCTCATTTCCTGCAAGATGAACAGAGAAGACAAGATAATGCTAGAGAAAAGGGCTAGTATCATGGCTTATTCACCTATTAGTCTCAGAACAATGTTAAAGCCGTTAGTTTATAACAACATTATCCTTATGTATTAAACTTATTGATAGGGGTGGAGTTTTTTCACTAATGTGATAAAGTGCGAAATGCTCATATTTTTACTTTTCACGACCTGTAAACAAAATTAATGTGTTTTGAGAAAGGGATAAAATGTGAAATTGACTCTAAATGCAAAAATGATACCAAATATTCTGCATAAATGTGAAATCCATGATTTTTAAAATTTCAAATATAACTTTTTTTTAAATCTCTCTCTTCTTATGAAAACCACAAGTGAGGAGTTTGTAATAACAAATAATCCCTGGCACTACAGCCCAAAAAGGGCCTAGGCCTACCAAGCGACCGCTGCCCAGCCATTTGGCTTGCAGATATTGGGGTGACGCGTGGTCAGCGCATCGGGTCCTCTCGGCCGTTAATCTTGGTTTTCGTGACCGGGGCGCTGCCTCACTGTCAGACAGCTACTCAATTGTCCTCACGAGGCTGAGTGTACCCCGTTCCAGCCCTCGTGTCGGTTTCTAAAATCCCTGACGGAGCCGGGAATCGAACCCAGGGCCTCCGGGTGAGAGGCAGGCGCTCTACCCCCAACACCATAGAGACGGCAGTGAGGATTTTGTACACCCTTGAAATGTTTATGACGACTTGACCATCGGTCTTGAATGTGGAAAATAATCCCTCCTGCAACTCGTTGCCCACCCGTCGCTTTCATTCCCTTCACGTAGGTCAAGTCAACAAGTGCTAAGATGGTGAGACCGAAAATGTCTATAAAACAGCTCTAAGATCTCATTCAATAATGTTAATGATTCATGATGTCGCATTCACTTACCCACTGTGGTAGATATTGAAGCAGGACTTGAGTTTGTGTATTTCACCGTATTATTTTGGTTTTGCATCAGAAATTTCTATTTTTTTCCCGTAATAATAATAATAATAATAATAATAACGTATGACCTCGGGTGCCTGGTGCAAGCTTTGCTATTTGACACCCAGAGGGTAGTTTGCATGTCGAATTTCGTTGTTCCTTGAATCACTATGAAAGTCAAGGAGGTTAGATATCTAAGCTCCTTGAACACTAGAGCGCTTTCTAGTAGAGAAATGAGGAACTTTGTGTCGGCGGAAACTCCCGAGATTAATTTTGCCATTATGAACTCGGCCTACTGAATTCAAATGGGTTCTTTGACACGCCACCATCGCATGACATGCGTATCGTATTTTTGCCGCCTTTCAAAAATCACTTACCACGGCCAGGAGCAAACCTGCAACCTTTTTTTTGTTTGTTTGTTTGTTTGTTTGTTTGTTTTCCCGTGTCATGCCTGTAACAATTTCTGTGTTATTTTAACCTAATTACGTTTTTACTATTAACCTTTTACTAATGTGATTTTAATTTTAAATTAAGGTCATTTCAAAAGACATTGCTCATTTGTCAGATTTAACCCAAATTACAGTATATGTTTTTATCCAAAATCCTATAAAATGCTAAATTGGAAATGTATAAAAGTTCAAATCAAAATGCTAAAAATCACCACCCCAAACTTGGTTATGTGAACTTTTTATACCGTATTCGAAATCACGAATAAGTTGAAATTTTCACGCAGCCCCATGGCATTCCTATAGGCCTATCTTAAAATATAACTCATCAAATTCACAATCTTGATTAAAAATAATATTGGTTGTTTTCTGATAAGAAAGGAAAGAAAACACTCTAATTTATCATAATTATTTGAAGATGAGAATAAAACGACCGATTTGGGATATTTTTCCCACCACTAAAAAAATGTACTTGTCAGCTCTACATTCCAGCGCTGCGAAGACGTTTTAGCAGCTGTACAAACTGGGACCCCTCAACTTCGACAACGTTGCAGTAGAGTCTGTCAGATCCAGTTGAATATCCCTGGCGTCGTACGCATGATATTACAGGCATTGAATAATTCGTGCTTGAATCTCCCTTTCAGTCTCGATAGGCGTTGCACAGACTAGACTAATCCAGTGGAATCAGATATGGCAAACGAGTTGACTATGCAACAGGACCTCCATGTTCCATCCACTTTTCAGGGAGCGTCTTATTGAGCAGTTGGATGGAAGGATGTATGCTTGCTCGCGTGGCAAGGATGCCATTTCACGTTTATGTGCAGGGAGTGAATACGACGCAGGTGAAGAACAGTATTACACACAATGATTCTAAAGGTGTTGCATCTCAGGCTCAGGGGCGTATATAGAGTTTTATTTTCGGGGGTGCCCAACCGGGAGTTAGGGGGCATGGAAAATGCCCCCAACGAAAAGGGGATCCCGGGGTTCTTCCCCGGGAAATCTTTGTATAACTTAGTGCAAAATGATGACTTTTAAGGCTATCTGGCATCACTTTTCTAACCAATTTGTTGTGATGTTTTATGTTTAGTTAATGTCAAACACAACTAAGACCATTTTATGTTACTTTTTATTAATACAATCATCTTGCTCATTTGATAGTGTTCACATGGAAAGAATTAACATTACTGTTTTGATTTACAACTCACACTATAATATAAAGTCAAGGTTTCTTGAAGCATTACGTAATCGGTTTATAACTTCATCGTCTGTGATGTATGTCTCAGTGAATAGATAACAATACTAGACCTTTGAGTCTGTTTTCAGAAGTAGAATTTCTTAAGTATGTTTTCAACCAACTCAAACTCCGTTCGGCAGTATCGGTAGCTACAGAGAGAGACAAATTTACCAAAAGTTTGATAAGGGTTTAAAAGTTAGGGAAAACACTTTTGTCACACGCTTCTAGGGCACTTGTTGCTGTTCTTGGTACGTTCATAAGAGCGAAGACACTGGAGAGTAATAAGAGGTTTTGTTGTTAGCCTACTTTCGATTTTTGCAAAAAATGAAAGTAGACTTATGAGATCAACACAGGGCGAAAAAAGTGTGTCTGTCTGTGTGTGTGTATGTGTGTATGTGAGTCTGTGTGTGTGTGTGTGTGTATGTGTGTGTGTGAGTCTGTATGTGTGTGTGTGTGTGAGTGTGTGTACTCTGAATGTCTGTCCCCCCCTATCAATTCGAACACGGTGAATGCGAATTGAACGAAATTTGGTATAATGGTAGCACTAGCAAAGGACACCTCAGTGTCATGTTTTATATCGCCGCCATCTTTACTAAAACTGAATGGCGGCCACTCAAACGTTCAAAACGTAAAATCAAATAACGACTAACCAAATCATCCGATCTCTACCAAATTTGGTAACAACATACCTTCGTATAGGATGCGTCTTGTGACCAAACTACAAGGTCGTCCGCCATACCATTTCAGGATGGCGGCCGTGCGAATTATGCAAACTTTATAATCCATATCATGGGACCCACCAGTTCCGATTATCGAGCCGAGAATCGTTTTAACTGTTCTAAAGGAAGAGGCACGTTCGAAATTAAAAGTTTATTTTGTAATACTATAGTGCAGACGTGATTTTAAAAAGCTGAGCTGATTCAGTAATAAGATAAGATGGCAGCGGATATCTTGTGCCTGACTTATATTTCACTAATTTGAGTATTGAATGCAATATAGCGTACTGATACAAAATAAATAAACTTTGTATGAAATGCTTTATATATAAATAATATACTCCAGTGATGAAATCGTTTAGTATAAATCATTATTTGCTAACAAGTTCTATGTAAGTCATTTTATATAGAACGATGTTCGTTGACACAATTAGCTCAGTGGTAGAGCGTTAGCCTATCGCTCAAATGCCTATGGTTCAAACCCGATCAGAGCTAGATTTTTTGCTTGAAATGTTATATGTTTATTGTTTTGTAATGACTCAGATGTTTTAAAATTAAGCGTTATATTGTGCATATTATGGTGTAAAATATATATTTAATTAAAACATAATTCGCCAGCAGATTTACTCGAGACATCTAGCTGCCAAAAAGGTAACTGCACGCCGACATACTTATTAACTTCCAGATTTTATTGAAAAGTTTCTTCTTCTGGCCGCTAGAATGCACTCGCTCTGTTAGGATTATATTGTTCGATATTTCACCACTAGAAGTCACGACTAGTCTACGTGGGGCTCTATTGATTAATATACCATTGGCATTCTATGCGCATCGAATTTGAAGAATGACAAGATGATACTACGATACATTTTTACTTTTTATTTTAAAGGGTTTGTAACAGCCTATTTTGCGTTACTTGAAAATGTTATTTGAAGTAAAGAACAAAACGATTTCACATAGTAACTGAGTTCAAGCCATTGGTGTTAGTTCAGGTATTAATTACTACTTTTATTTCAGGCAAATAGCAATCGAAAATATCCACATAGTTTGTATACACACGTCTCTGTAGGGTCATGGAAAGATTTGTTAATTCAATTAGGGTTTTCGATTCCCGGTCAATGCATGTGAGATTTTTGAAGTGAAATGCCATGTCCTGTGGTTCGGATTCCACGTAAAAAGGAGGTCCCGTGGCTCATAATCACAAGATTCACGGCCACGTAAAACTACAATCTTCCTTCCTTTTTTTTTTCAATTAGGGTTGTGAAAGCCCTGCACAACCAGACGTGTAAAGATATGCCTCAACTCAAAGTTGGATGTTGCCCACGGCAGGTAGTATATGTAATAATAATAATAATAATAATATATATATATATATATATTTTTTTTTTAGGGGAAGAAATGCATTTACGCACAGAGTGTCGGGCTCCTGCTGCTGAGTAGCAGACTACCGACTAAAACTCCCCCTTTACTTCTGAACACTAGCCTGGAACCGTTTAGCACATTAAAACAATAATAATAATAATAATAATAATAATAATGTTATTGGTTTTACATCCCTTTTAACTACTGCTGCTTTTAGAGACACCGGGGTGCCGGAATTTTGGCCCGAAGGGGATCTTTAACGTGCCAGTAAATGTACTGACACGGCTCCCTCGCAATTGTGCACCCTCAAATGCCAGCTGACTGCGCCAGGATACGAACCTGCAACCTAGGGCCCAGCAAGCGAGAACGTTACCGCCGAGCCACGCAGCCAGTCCGGTCGATTATGTCTCCAGATCCATAACATTCTTGAGATACTTCTTATCTTTCTTTCTTCAATGATGGTAGCAGTTTTTATCTAGATTGTGGCGTTTGGTAGAGGTAAATCGTTTCTATGGCCTTCAACAAAGAATAGTTCTATTATACTCTTTGATAATAACAACGAGTTATAACTATACTCATACATTTAGGAGAAAGTAGGCTATATGTTCTTTACTGAACATCTTGTTACACATAAAATCAGAGCAAACTGATTGTCACACTGCTTACATCGCTTTACCGTTGCTTAGTAACAATAGTACATGGTTTTAATGTTTTAATTCATAAACAAATATTATATGTGACAAATTTTCGGTGGGTGGCCTCCGGGCACCCCCCTTATATACGCCCCTGCAGGCTCCTAGGTATTTCACACCCATTTGGGCATCTACCCGACGACGGAGGCGTTTCCATATCGGAGGGTTCTTATCTCCAATAAAATGATTAATGATTTTCAGACTTCTCAGTCTAGTTGTCAGCGTTTTTCCCCAGTGTATCAATGGGCTCTTCAGTTGGTATGGCACACCTCATCAACATGCTGGCTAGTACATTCAAAAAATGAATGAATCTAGGATTATTTCGATTCCGGCTTCCACGCTAAGCGCGGGAGCAGGCGGGCCGTCGGCTAAACTAGTAGCCCTTAGGCCACTGCGAGGCATAAAACCATGAGCATTTCCAATTTACTACGGGAGATAGAATCTCCTCATTCAAAGCATTACTTGTCTTGCATTTTCAGGTAATAATGTATGTTTACAGAGGAAACCAGAATTTCTACACACCGATTGAGAAAATTATTATTAATTCAGAGTAATTAATCATCACGGAAACAGACTGTATAAATGTAAATATACTCCTGGTGAAGTTGTGCATTGTGTTACTTTTGTGTAACTTTTGTGTATATGTATTGTGTGTATTATGTATAAAATGAAGTATACCTGAGCACAAAACATTGTAGATCACAATATTATCTAATTTTGTAGATACAAAATAATATCGAAATAATGAGTTATATTCGGGTTCTATTTATAATGCTGGTAATTTATTTACAATATTTTGTTATTATGTTGACCCTCTACTGTTTTTGTGTATGAAGAAGGGTTTCATGCAATTTCTTTAATACCAATTATTTGTCATGAAAATGTAATTGAATGTTATGAAGTGCTTGTGGTAATTAAATATAAGCTACAAAAACACTTTTGTGTATGCATGTGACTAAAATGTATTGTACTACCCTACCAGAGAATTGTTACCGCTAGACGTGGAGCGGGACTGTTCTGTATACATTTCGTCATCTCACCTCGTTATGGCTGCAGCGAGCGGTTGCGGAGCAAGACGGGGAACGCATGTAGAGGTATACAATGAGAACACACCGCACGGCGCACGACCCAGCACGAATCATGCACACAAATGACAAGCAATGAGGTTTCGCTGGTGACAACTGAACGTCTATCGCAGGCGTGTGGCTGGGCAGAGCGCATTAGTTCCGATTTCCACCACCGGTAACAATCCGCTGGTAGGGTAGTACGTTACTCAAAAAAGATTTGTTGTCACAATTGTACTTATAACTTAATACTTAGTAGCGTATTTATTTATTTGCATAGTTTATGCCCACATTGGGCACTTAACTCAAACAAAACGGATTGACAGGGAATTTAGCTGTCATCTTCCTCCTCTCCCAAAACCTCTTCTTTCTAGCTGACGTGGCCGCCATTTCCTCATCAGATATGACATATTGTTTTCGTTGATTAATTTTTATTGTAAGCCTTAGCCTATATGTTTATTCTTCAGAATCATTTCTTCTTCTTTATTTTCAATTTGTTTCATTGTAATATTCAACTCATCTAAATCATTTTGAACATCTTTGAATCAATTATTTTTTGTTTTATTTCTCCAAAAGTAGTTAAATTGTTGTTTTAGTAGTATATTGCCATATAGTCTCGATAAATGACAGAAAAAGGCAATATTCTCCTTTTTCTCATCGTGTCTATTATTGAATCACTTTCTCGATAGACAGCTGCATTGGGCAACAATCTCCATTGTTCATCCACCTGGTGTTCTTTTTAATTAATGATTGCTCTGAATATCATTCTGTCAACCTTCTGCAGTTGATCTGTTGTTGATTTGGTGATTAATTTAAATAGCGTTTCACAAGCGCAAGTTGCTTCAGGTTGAACGACGGAACAGTAATGTTGAAATTTAGCATTTATCGAAAGAGATTTCTTCTTGTACAGTATGTTGGCCAAGTAATTATATGTGCTTTTTTAAATTTAAATGCTCTAATATAACAGCTTAGGCTTTCATGGCCGGCGTTCATAATTAAGTAGGCTACAAGTTTTTCGGGCTTGTAGGCCGTGGTCCAGACATGTACGCGAGGCCAGACGATCCAGCCGGAATGCGAAGAGAACGCTCGGCTCACCATGCTAATTTGATGATCCAAACTGCCTTCCAGCCGTTAATTCATCGCCAAGATCCACCCAACCAACAGTCATATTTAAGCAACAATACCCCACTACAAACCGTTACCCATTATTTCAAGCCTCTCCAAGGAAAGGAGCGGAACCCTTGATAATGCCGGACGCAGTTTCCGGTGAAAAGTCGGGAGATATCCTGTCTGGACCACGGCCTACAAGCCAGAAAAACTTGTACTTAATTATTTAAATGTTCTAGTTCCTATTGACTATTTTTCATTGGAGTTCCAAGTGAGAATTTCACCAAGAAAATTAGTAGAGTATATTAGAAAATTATATGGTAAAATTTTCATTTCGTTATTATTTTGTTATTCGTAGAGGTGTATGGAAAAATGCAAAATAATTTTGTTCACATTCTGTAACATTTGGCTGAGTTTGGGTGATGTTCATTATAAAATAGTTGGTATTAAAGCAAACGAAATAAAGTTTTGGAAATATGTATTTTAAAAAGTAAACATAACTTATATAACTTTCTTACCCTCTCATCCAATTTGTATTTCCCTTATCGAATATTTCCCTTGCTTCTCTTATGCATTGCTCTGCCAACACTTATAAGTCTTTTCCTTTACGTTAAAATAGCTTTGGTTTCGTAGTTGGCTGCTGGTAGAGATAGAATGATTTTACCACATTCACATCGACCACGCACACTGAAAACATAAATAAAACCCATTCGTAAGCAAATTTGAAATTGCAATTAGACCACATTATTTTCAAATATCAAAATAATAATGCTAAGGCAGTAAAACACTTTTGTTTCTATTGCAAAAAATATCGTAAAATGCCTTTTTAAATCTTTAGGAATATAAGATACCTTAATATATCACAAAATATTTACCTATTGAATTTATTTGAGTGTACGCAAATGAAGATAGTTTTAGTATAGCAATGGAGCAATGACGCATGTTATTACAGAAGACATGCTCATTATGTAGGCATTTATTTATTTATCCTGGAAGTGGTTTTCCGTGGTTTCCCACTTCTACCACAGGCGAATGCCTAAATTAAGGCCACACCCGCCTCCTTCCCAATCCTCATCTGAATTACAACTACACACACTAATACATTTTATCATCTTGGCTTACAGGATTGAGCGGCGTCGTATATCGGTTATTATTTCCCGACGTTTCGGCTGACATTGCAGCAGCCTTAATCATGGGTAGGTACGAGTTGGTGTCCGTACTCAAACGTCGGGAAATAATAACCTATATTCGACGCGGCTCAATCCTGTAAGCCTATATGTTAAACTAGACACCGGCCGTGAAAGTCTACGATCTAAACACACTAATATAGCCTGGCTGGCTGCGTGGCTCAGCGGTAACGTTCTCGCTTGTTTGGCCCAAGTTTGCAGGATCGAATCCTGGAGCAGCCAGTTGGCATTAATTTGAGGGTGCACAAATGCGAGGGAGCCATGTCAGTAGATTTACTGGCACGTTAAAGATCTCCTCTGGGGCAACATTCCGGCACCCTGGCGTCTCTAAAAGCCGCAGTTGTTAAAAGGGACGTAAAACCAATAACATTATACTAATTCAGCCATCACAATGTCACAGGTTATCAGACAAATTCCACACACACACGCCCAAGTACACGGAGCTACATGACAGCCATGTTGCAAAACCCCTCAATGAATCAACAATAACTGTTAATAAAACTCAAACTCAATAATTTAATGCAACGTGACGAAGCGCCATTACATGGATAACACACAGACCGGAAAAAAGACAAACAAAGACCGTCTGGTCAAGGAACTTAGAACACACTCCCACCTTGCAATTTACAGGCAAATTAAATTGCAACCTTCTCACAATCACAAATCAAGTCTATGCCAGTGACCTGAAATACAGCCGCATATTTTATCCGATCTTTAGGTAGTGGAGCAAATGGAGTTTCAACTGCTTTTCCGTGAAGCTTCTTGCATGTGACGCATTGGGTGATCACCTTCCTGGCTAGTCTCCTTATGCCCGTTAGCCAGTATTTCTCGCGTAGATTTGACAACAGTGTCTGCAATCCTGCATGTTGTAAATGGCAGTGCTTTTGAAAGACCAATCTTGGCACTAACACATGCTTGCCTGACAACAGTATTGGACATTTAAAATGGTTATGTTCACCCCCTAATAGAAGTTTCGTTCAGACTCGTAAGAGCCCCTCTTCGTCAACAAAGGTCTGCATTTCTTTGATCAATCTTGCCTCTTTCTTATCAAAACTATCATTTTGTATGCACCTCATTAATTTCTTCTCTGCTCTCTGAGTTTCTTCATAGCTCAGTTCTCCACGTCTTGTGTTGTTCTTGCGACACCCATCGATAAATCGAAATATCCATCCTATCATTCTTACAATCATCGAGTACTTCGAAAAGTAGTCGAGCCATGAAGTGAAGTTCGTCCTTTCACAAGATATACTGGACACCACAGTTTTCTTCCTTTCAGCATTTACTTCTTCTTCTTCTGCTGGTGGAGATTCTTTGCAACTGGGCCATTCATTTTGCTCTTTCCTTAGCCATGGCGGCCCCTCCCACCATTGGCTTTCTTTCAATATCTTTGCATTACAGCCTCTTGAGGGAAGGTCTGCAGGGTTCAAAATTCCGGGAACATGACGCCAGTCAGTAGGATGGCTATGCAGCTTGATCTCTCGTACTCGGTTGCCAACAAACGTGCTCCAATCTCCTTCCCTTTGTAACCATGCTAGCACAACCGTTGAATCGCTCCAGTAGTAGGTCTTACAGTCTGAAAGATCCAAACTCTTCTTAACGTGGTAGGCAAGTCGAGATGCTATGACTGCTGCTAGCAACTCCAGTCTCGGAATTTTCAATTGTTTTACGGGTGCCACTCTTGCTTTACATGCCACAAGGCGAGCTGAAACCTTTCCAGCAAACTCTGCCCGCAGGAAGACACAAGCGGCAAATGACAATTTACTGGCATCACAAAACACATGAAAAGTATTTTCACAGTCCATGAAGGGTTCTAAAGACAGTCTTCTGGGAATCTGGCAGTTACCCAAATGATGCAAATGTTTTAACCATGCAGAAAATTGCTGGGTTATTTCTTCGGGTAATTCAACATCCCAACCACATCTCAATTTCCACGTATGTTGCAGGAGCAGTTTTGGAATGAGTGTAATGGGACTGGTATAATCCACGGGGTCAAATATACTCTGGGTTATAGACAGCAGAACTCTCTTCGTAATGGATTCTCCCGTTAATTTAAGTCCGCTGACATCACAAAACAAAAGATCATTTACAATGTCCCATGATACGCCTAAAATTGGAACAATTTCTTTGCCTTTCTCAACCACATTGCCAAACAAAGGAGCAGTTACCCGTCCTCTAAGCTCAAGCTGTCCAGATGCCATCAACTGAGTGGATTCCCGAACAAATTTATTAACTAATTCTTCAGTTTCAAGGCTAGTAATGCAATTATCTACATAGAACGATTGCTTCAAAATATTTGCTGTCTGTCTCATGTCTTCTGGAGCCTGATTTAGATGATGTTTGATGGTAGCTCCTAGCAAGAAAGGACTCGAAGACACACCAAATACTACACGTAGATGTCTGAATGTGATCATTTCTTGGGCATCAGCACTGCTCCACCACAGGAATTTTAGGAAATCACTATCCCTCGATGATAGGCTTATTTGTAAAAATGCCTTCTTGATGTCAGCAGTAATACCAATGACACATTTCCTGAATTGCAACAGTAGCTTTGGAACCAACTCGATTAGATTCGGACCTTTACAAACACAGTCATTCAATGATGTTCCTTTGTGGTCCTTAGCTGAAACATCAAAAACCGGGCGTATTTTTGTGGTCTGACTAGTTGCCTTGATGACAGCCCTATGTGGCAAGTAGTACCCTCTAGCTTCATTTCCAGGAACTATCTCTATGATGCCAGATTGGAGCCAGTCTTGAAACACTCCATGATATTCTTTTAATTTCCCAGAAGCACGCAGGCGGTTCGTCACTCCTATAAGTCTCTTTTATGCCAAAGCTTTGTTATCCAGGAGTTTCGGATGACCTTCCCTCCACGGCAAGCACACCTCATATCTGTTTTCTTCATTAACCTTCACAGTTTGGTTGAAAAACTGAAGGGTATCAGTATTCAAATCTTCTGTCTTCTTCACGGCCTCCGATTCATTAATACCTATAACCTCCAACTTCCATAAATCTGACAAATCCAAGTTACAGTTGTAGGTTATGGCAGCTAGAGAATTATTTGCAGTTGTTCTGGGGCCCTGAATCGTCCAACCTAATCGTGTTTCAATTGCTACCAGAGCATCATCCAAATGTTCACATGAACCAGTTAATAATGATCCTGAAATGTCTGCTCCTATCAGCAATCCTATATCAGGTGGATTCCTCCCTGTGTCAGACAGAATTATTCTTTTCTCATTGAGTTTGGGGTACAGGTTTTGACTTTCAACTCTTGGTACATAACCACAATTTTTACCCTGTTCTAATACACTTATAGATCCTTGATATTCACCATTTACACTTCTCAAAATAATGTCATAGAGGTTGTGTTGCTTTTGACTGGTTTCAACACCCCCAAAAAGACTGTGGCTCAACATTTCCTTCCCAGATGGTTTTATATTTAGTTCTCTCACAACATCTGTAGAAATATAGGATCTTTGAGCACCGCTGTCATAAAGTGCACGTACTAGTTTAACCTTACCATTATGGACAATATTAACCATTACTGTTTGCAAATGAGTGTACCCTGACTTCTGTGATAAGAGAGCTTGTGACTCCGCACTCTTTAGGTCTACTTCAACACTTTCAGTTTTCTTACTCTGGATAGGTAATTCTGGACACATAACTGTCACATGGCACCTAAAACAGACAAGACATTTGACGAAGTTCCGGCACCTCTTAGCACCGTGACCAGCTTTTAAACATACAAAACAACAATTCCTTTTCTTGAGCAAATTCCTTTTTTCATCCAACGACATCATTCTTCCTTTAAAGCACTCTGTAGCCGCATGAGAAGTTCTATCATACCACACACATTTTGTATCTGAGTTTTGTTGTTTAGAACTCCCTGAATATATGCACGCTGCAGTAGGTAATATGCTTGTTTTAACATTGTCAATACTATCACTAGCGACACCCCTATTACTAGAAATACCTCTGCGAGCCAACTGAAGGCGCTCTTCGCTTTCGACCTCAAGTTTCAAGAACTCCAGCAGATTAGTTAGACGGTCACTAGGATCATGAATTTCAGCTCTATTTACCGTACGTGCCCTTTCCCATGCTCTTAGGATGTCATCAGGTAAAGCTGACTCAACCAACGGATACAACATGGCAGCATACTTCTCCCTCGTTACTCCTAGGGTCTCTAAGGCTCTAAGTTGAGTTTCTAATCTGTCATACAGTTTTGCTAAAGATATAACATCATGTGTCATCACCAAACCAAGTAATTCGCGAACGTATATCTCTATTAGTAGTTCATCACGAGCAAACCTTGATTTCAGCTGTTCGATGGCTTTACTATAGTTAGGGCCTGAAGGGGGGAAGCTCTCAACAAGTTCCCTAGCACTGGATCCCGGCACTGTTGCTTGTATTAAGTATTGGAACTTGTCCTCATCAGCAATTGTTTCGTCATCATTAATCTTGCGAAACTGTTCCCAGAATACTAACCAATTTCTCACATTACCATCAAACGCCTTCAGTTCCAATTTAGGTAATCGTAAGTTCCTTTTATGCGAAGATGGAAAATTTGCTTCACTTCCACTTTCTGATACGACATTCCCTCGATCAAGAAGTACATTCTCATACCTGGTTTTGGCTGCTATCCATTCTTCTTTATATGCTTCGGCGGCTTCGTACTCCTTTTCACAAATTTGTTCATTGAAATCTTCTGCCGTAAACCATAGATCCCGTATATTGTCTTCTATCATGAAGAGACGCGTTGCTTTGTCCTCTAGAATTTTGAATGCAGTTGTTACGTCGTCTGGCACGCGCGGATCTATGTCCAATTTCTGTTTAAACACGTTCAATGATTTCGTGTATAAACGTCGCACTAAACCTCGTTCCCGTTTTAATTTTTACATTTTTCTTAATCTTGTCAAGGTCGCCAGATGTTAATAAAAAGCTCAGTCAAACTCAATAGTTTAATGCAACGTGACGAAGCACCATTACATGGATAACACACAGATCGGAAAAAAAGACAAACAAACACCGTCTGGTCAAGGAACTTAGAACAATAACACTTTCACTCATTCCTTGAGAACTACAAAACTGATTTACATAAAACCTGTCATCAAGTAAACTTTGAACTTTCATCTCAAAACTTCTAGTGGCAAGTCATTTTTCCGCATACTGAAAATATCTCGACGGATGTAGAGGAAATAATAGAATCTCATAAATCTGGACTTATTGGGGTTCTAGATTGTCCGAGTTAATGAAGTTATGAAGTCCGGATTAAACAAAATAACCTGTGAATTGAACCAAGGTATTATTCAAACACTATGTTCAGTAAAAGGAACGTGTATGCCTACTGCACGGTATTTTTAAATTTAAGAAACACAAACATTATGTAGTACACAAGATATAACAGAATAACTAGTGCAGTACCGTACAGAGTTAGAATATGGCAAACATGGTACACCTTCATTGACCACACTTGGCAGATACCTCAAATGTTCGTAATACAGTGGAACCTCTCTAAAAGACCACCCCTATAATAAGACCACCCCTCTTAAAGACCGATTTTTCTTCGAACCGATTTAAAACCTCATATGGTCAATGTATTTGTTACCTCAATTTAAGGACCACCTCTCTCCCCGACCAAAGACCAGGCATTTTCTCAGTCTGACCTCTTTCAAAAGACCACTTCTCGTCTGCCTTCCCATTGGAGATGGTGATGAGGGTGATGATGTAAACAATGGTTCTGTTGGCACAGAACTGCATCAGCATACAATGTCATCAGAAAAAGTGTTATGCAACGTATAAAATACAAAAAACCTGCTCTACTAGAAGATTGATCGAACCCAGAACAAATTAATGGAATTTCGAACTCACGCAGAGATATTCTAGAAAGTGAAATTGTAAAAAAAAAAAACTTGTGCTAATCTGAAACAGAGATCAATTCGTGACTTTTTTAAATGACAGAGCTCAGAAAATAACTAATTGTAATTAATTTGTACTAAATGTGAACCAATGCAGATAAATTGTAATCAAGTATGTGTTCCAACTGTACTTTATTAATAATGCAGTATAAAATTATTTTAATTCCTACCCTATTAAGAGACCACCCCTCTAAAAGACCAGTTTTCCATGGAACTTTCACTGGTCTCTTAATAGAGGTTTAACTTTAACGTAATATGTTGGTAATTGTTCGGGAGTAATGAACCTGGATCCTACACTTGCACTTGTTATGCACATTAAGACCACATTAAGGCCACTATAGCACGGTATAGAGCAGACATGGACAAACATTTTAGGGACAAGGCCAGATGCAATACAAAATAGTCTAGGTGGACCGAAAAGAAAAACAACACACATTATAGATAACTGTGACTGTGCTTCTAAACGTTTTTCATAATCTAGTTGAAACTGGGATGAGCTGATTCTTAGTAGCGCAGCTAAATGGTGGTCTGGCAATCTATTTCCGACGCTATTTTTTGCGAAGCTTCATTGTATAAAACGCCTGTTTACAGATATAGGAAGATGCGAACATGCCAGTTATCTTTTGTGAATGATATTTCAAGTTTGGGAAGCTTGATTTTGGTAGGTCCTTGTAGAACTCAATTTTGAAACATTGGGGAATACTCTTGCTTCAATTCATTGTTACATTGTAACTCAATCAGTTCTAGCTGCAACTCTATTACACAAAACGCATAAACACAATGAGATTGAAACAGTTTTCCACTTCTAGGTACACAGAACAAAAAGTATGACCTATATGTAATTTTAGATATAACAATTCGAAACCATGTCTCTGGCTGGATTAAGCTAGCTCAAGGGCCGCACTCAGCCCGCGGGCCGTACTTTGTCCATGACTGATACGAAGAAGAAGAAGAAGAAGAAGAAAGTGGTCTGCTTTAAAGAAGCCAGGAGGTATACGATACAGCTGGCAGTGTAAACATCACACCACAAAGCAAAATGGTCGTCACCTCTACCACCCTACCGATCAGCTGATCAATTCGTCGCTGCGTCTTGTTTCTAAGTGTCTGTCATGACCATGGAAAATTCTTTTGCGATAAAAGTAAGGTTTCGCACATACTTAGCTTGGAAATTGAAGTGACCTCTCAATATATATATTAAAACTGTAGTTATATAATAAATTCCTCTGCAGTAATTATTCTGATCCGTGCAGTATTGTAACATGGAGATTTCACAGATTTCTTTTTCTTTTTCTTTTTTAGTTGGCCATGACGTTCGGAGAATGACGACGGTGTTGACGTGGCTGCTGCTGATGTTCATCTTGCACGGCGTCTTGGCGAGTATAAATGATCGATACATCTCAACGACGCCGACCATTTATCCTACAACCAGCGACGTGAACAACAGTTGCACATGTGTTGAGGATAATGAAGCAGTCATGGTGTGTCAAGGATCTTGTGAACGTTTCCCTAACTACCAGATCGACAATATTCACCTAACCGTTAGTAAAACTGTGATCCGAACTTTACAAATAGGTGATCTATCCAACCACGGACATCTGAAATGTCTCATTATAGCGTACAACTCCCACCTCACCACCATTGAGCCGGGAGTTTTCAATGATTTGGGCGTCTTAGAAACACTCAGCATCTCTTACAATAATCATCTGAGTTACCTAGCCAATGGCACTTTCAAAGGTCTCTACAACCTTACTGATCTGAAACTCGACCACAATAATTTTTTAAGTATTGGCGAAATTGCAAATTCTTTAGTTCCAAAATTTCTTCCTCGTCTGCTCAACTTATCCATCAGCGAAAATAGTTTTAATCACATCGATGCTTATGATCTTGTACCAATGGATGGAATGCGCCTCCAAGAAATACAATTAAGAAGCTGTCAGTTGGAGTACATCCATCCGAGAGCCTTCAGGCCTTTAAATAATCTGCATCATTTACTATTATGTCGGAATTCTCTGAATGAGTCAACATTAACTAACCTCATTTCACAAATAGCTCGTGATAATATGACACTGAAGTCTTTGAATATAGGACATACTGGGCTTCAGAAGACCCCTAGGGATTTATTAACGGTTATTGGAGAATCTGGAATTACAAGTCTTGAACTGGAAGGCAACCAATTCAGTCGTCTTAGAAGAGGATCATTCCCTCAAATGCCACGATTACGGTACCTGAGCTTAAAAAGCTGCTCGATAGTACATGTTGAGCCCGGAACATTTGATACGACATTCTTACCAAACTTGACGTATTTAAGTCTAGCAAATAACCAACTAACTACTATCAATCCAGAAATTTTGCCAGTTCGAGTTACTGAACTTGACTTTTCTTATAACCATTACAATAGATTTCAGCCTGCAAATTTCATTTTAGAAGAAGGAAATTTTGTAAATATGACTGAACTTAGCTCACTTAACATTTCATACGTCATTTTAGAAACGATTAAAAGAAATACATTCGTAGGTTTGAGAAACCTCAAAGATCAGTTAGGTTTAAAGAATGCTTCCATCACTCGTATTGAACCTGGATCGTTCCACGAGCTTGAAAAACTTACTTTCTTAAATCTCGAAAATAATCACTTTCCTGCTCATTCAGAATTAACGGCTGAAATATTTGAAGGTCTCAATAGTTTGGAAGTTCTAGTCCTTAATGGGTGTGGAATCTCTAACTTCAGCGATGTGAATGTGTTCTCACCGCTTAAGAAACTTGAATTTCTCATGTTAGAGGACAACCAAATTGTAAAATTGAATCCCAAAATCTTATTTCCATTACCAAACTTACAAGGCATAACAGTGGAAAGGAATAAACTAGAACCTTGGACTGATGAGCCATTATTCACACATAATCCGAATATCTCCATGGTATTCCTGGCAAATAACAAGCTTACATTTATAAGCTATGTTATGTTTGAAGATTTCTCGAACTTAAAAACGCTGAAAATTCAAAACAATATATTTATTTGTGATTGTAGTGCTTTGTATGAAGCAAAGCAGTGGACCATGAATGGTAATAATTTTAGTATTGAAAGTGTATTAACTTCAAAAGGCAATCTACCATTATGTGAGGCTCCAGAACAATGGAAGTCTCGTGAACTAACAGTTTTCCTCGAGGTATCAGTGTATGAAGATATTTGTCCGTCTTATGGTACTAATGGGATCATCTGGGTCGGAATAATGTTAAGCATTCTTCTTGTTCTGGGGATTGTGTGTGGCTCTCTCGGATATAGATATCGATCTTATATTCGTTACTGGGCATTTTTAGCAAGAATGGACTTAAGAAGACGAGGTATGGGACGGTATAGAGGAAGAAAGAAAGTGATCTGTAAAGGATATACGAATTACCAATATGACGCATTTGTTTCATACAGTAGCGAGGATAGGAATTTTGTTGTTCGTTTAGTGGCAATGCTGGAAAATTATGAACCATTTCTTAAACTTTGTGTGTATGAAAGAGACTTCGAGATTGGTACCATGATATCAGAGGCTGTGTTGGAGAGTGTAGCAACCAGTCGTAGAACTTTGTTGATTGTGAGTGATGCGTTTGCCAAATCTCAATGGTGTATGTGGGAACTACGCCTTGCTGAACATCACCGACTGTTCTTTGAAGACGATGAAGGAGAACGTGGACATTGTGACGATTCTCTCATCATTGTGAAACTGGGTGACGTAAGGTCGTCTAATATGACACCAACATTAAAATATCTCATGAGAACCCGTATTTATTTAGAGTGGGACCACGATCCTAGAAAACAGCGAATCTTCTGGGAGAAACTGAGAACTGCACTGGCACCACCAACCGTAGTAATCAAAACAACAACTCAGTGACTTGGTCTATGACAGTGGTTCTCAAAGTAGATCCGTAGCAATATTCAGGAGGTCCGCAGACACCAAAAAGTAAAAAAAGAAAGAAACAAACAAACAAAAAAAACATACTGTTTCGAGCCTTGCCTCGAAATGCGAAATATTACATGAATTATTTATACATTAACACACTTCTTTAACAAATTCGGGTCCCGGTTCCAACTTCGTTTTCAAAATTTCCATTTAATTTAATCAAATAGAACTTCGCAGCGGAGAGATTATATTTGTTACGCAATATATGTTTGTGATTTCTGTATATGAATGTAAATAAATACTTTTTAATAAAATATGTCTTGTTTATTGTGGTAATGATTAAAAAAAAAGTAGTTCCACTCTATTAGATGGAATACAGAAGATTATTCAATGTCAGAATGAAGGGTTTCTGAATCAAGAAGAACAACGTGTGTTAAGGGATCCGGGTAGTGTGTAGAACGACGAAAAGTAGCAACTTTCACTGTCATTGTCAAAACATTCTCCTCTCTTTCCCTATTACAGCGATATAGGCCTATAACACAATGGCATAGGAATTATTTTTGAGGTATTTTTAGGGGAGAGGGTGTAGAACATATTTTTATGTCTGTAAAATTAGTGTATATTAGTACTGTTTATTTTATTGACTTTTTTATACTATTCGCAAAAAGACATATAAACATAAGACTGTAGTGAAAATAAGTTATTCTTGTTGTTGATTTAAAGGTCGGATATTGTATTTTCTCAAAAGTTCAAATTATGTAAGTTATGTACCTTTTTCCTCAAGAACCACGAGACCAATCAAGTTTAAACGTTTCACACTTATAGGCGTTTACGATCCAAAAGTTGTGAAACAAAATGAAATCAATAAAAATAAAAGAAGGCTATAAAAAATAAAAGGTAACTGAAGTAGGGTGTGGTAGTTATGTAGAGATGAAACGATTAGCTCAGGACAGGGAGGCATGGAGAGCTGCATCAAACCAGTCAAAAGACTGAAGACTCAAACAAACAAACAAACAACTGAAGTAATGTTTTAATACATTTTGACGAAATCAAAAATTCATCAAATGTATACCAAATGCCTATCAACAATAAATTTGTTTTACAAGCATTAACAATAACAGAGGCTATGCTTATATATCATTGTTTTCATAAAATTATTTACCGTGACATTACAGAAAAAGATAGTCTACATAACTAGGGGTATTTTTTTTTAAGTTTTCCGTTTATTACATGTCTATATTTAGTCAACATTACTATCATATTATCAGCACATGGCCAGAGTGTTATTAAACGCCTCTGAAAATTTGAAGTTTCTAGTTGTCATGGTTACCTAATAACGAAGGTTTACAGTAAATAAGTAGTTGCTTCTTCTGTGGTGTTCAATCCGAAGATTGGTTTGTAGCAGCTTTCCATGAACTCCGGTCTGTGGCTAGTGTCTTCATGTCCAAGTAATTGTCACAACCTTTGTCGTGAATGATTTGTTTTATATATCCCAGCCGTGGTCTACCTCTACAGTTCCTTCCTTCCACATTGCCCTCCAGTATTGTGTGCAGAAGACTTTCATGCCTCAAGATATGTCCAATCCAATTGTCTCTTCGGTGAGTAAGCATATTCCATAAACATGGCTTCTCTCCAATCCTCTTCATCGTTTCATCATTACTGATTTTGTCCACCCATGGAATTTTTAGTATTTTCCTGTAGCACCACATTGTTGGTTAATCTACACTTTTCTTTTGTCGTGTCATACTAAATGACTGGGCACAGACAAATGAAGTTACAATTAATGCAGACAAGACAGAAATGATACTTTTTCGAAACGGTGGTAGGCCATAAAGCTCATATCAAGTGATATGCAACGAAAAAAAAACTATAAGTCGTATGGAAATTATAAAACTCGCTTACGCTCGTTTTATAAACATACTCTTGTCTTAATTATAGCCATTATAGGCGAGTTGCATACGACTGTTTATGTTCGACGATAATTATAACTTTATTATATGTTTTAACATAAATATTCATAAATATCTGTCCAGTCACTAGAATTTTGTGATCGGGTGCTGCGCTGGGTAGGATATTTCTGTTCTCCAAGCTCTCTGGCCGACCGACGCGTGCGCTCTGTGTGCTTCAATGCCATATGTGCAGATTTTGCACCAGTATACAGTAAAACTGTCACCGAAGTCGTTTGAAAACAACGCGTTGTGTAGAAATTGGAATTGGGGATATTAAGGTACGGTGCTATTTCTTGTCTCATATTCACCAGTTTATTTACGCGAACATATGGACGGTGCACTTTCAGTAATTTATATAGACATGTTGGATTTTGAGCGCATGAGCGAAGGTATCCTTATCTAATTGGTCAAACAACTGTTTCTTGAGCTGTGATTGGTGGGAGAAACTGTTTCATAATGAAAAATAGTGTTATAATGACCATCATTATGATACAGTTTTCAGACATATAATAGTCAGGGTCGAACATAAAAGCTATAAATGACATCAGATATATTACCCTGATATCACTTGAGACAGCAATGGCACTTTTCCGAACAAAGGTACTGCCCGTTTTGACATACGGACTTGAGTTAGTATGGGAATTTCTTACCTACAGACAGTTAGATGAAATAGAAAAATAAAATCTCGATTTCTCAAAAGAGTCCTTGGAGTATAGTGTAAGAAAAATAGGGTAAAGTGAGGAAAATTAGTTTATCAAGCTAAAAATTGGTGGAGAGGTTCCTTGAATAGCCTGGATCAAAATACTAAAAGTCCCAAAAATCCCTCTTGGGGAACATGCCGCCATCTTGGAAAAATGGCCGGCATCTTGGATTTCGTATCCAGCATCGCATTGAACGTCATAACTCGGTACCTAAGGGTGATAAGGACATGCGGTTTGGTCAGGATAACTTACCAGAAAGTAGGCTATCATTTTGACACTAAACCTAGATAACAATCGAAATAGTTATTATAAATCACTAAACAAACTCAGATAGGGTAGCGTTAAAATCCATCTTGATATTCAATGTCGATTTTTCACCTTTTACTGTCATGGGATTGAAAAAAGTGCTGAAATAAATGTTGTTAAGCACATCAAACGTACAAAAATAACTAATCAGCACTTTCGTAAACCAACATTTACGGGTGTGAGAAGTTGTCAAACATGCGCATGCAACTCGAGGAGCGGCGCGGCGCGCCGAGGAGGGGGGCTTCTCAAAGCCAGTGCAACTGGTGAAGTAAACATATTCTGTAGGCACAACTATACCCCCGTTTTAATGATAAGTAATAATTTGACACTTCTATATAGAAGGATAGCATCTTATAATCTAATAAATAATTTTAAAAAGCAACAATTAATTTGTTAATACAGTAACTTAGCGCTTTAAAACTCTCTTTCTTAGCTACGTATATTATATTTATATAGAAAAGGAATGATAAACGTTACCATTAGAAAATAAATTAAGCAGCTATTTGCTTATTTGCTATCTTATACCACATCTTCAACACACTAACTTTTAAGCACATTACAATTTCTTTTGTACAAACACGAAAAACACGGAAAGGGGGATATTCTGCTGCCACGGGACGCTATAGTGCGATGTGCCTGTAAAGGAATAAAGCCAACTATTAATTATATCGTACGTGTTTAATATTGGTCATGTGTTGGTAAAAAAAACGTGACACTTGCCTTAATCTTGACGCTTTTTCTTCGGTAAGGTTGAACTTTCAGAAGAGTCTACTCTGCGGCGAAGAGTTGGCGAGGATCTGCATGGCAATTCTTCGGGGTTGTCCTCCTGTTCCTCACTCGCCATATCGTCAAGAGTATCTGGCTCTGGCATGTTAGAACAACCATCACCAGTGCAATTGCTGCACGTTGCTGAACAGGAGAGACCTTGTCTTCGGCAACCGCAAGAGCTACTGCCGCATCCTGTCTTGCACTCACAGCTGGTGAGGTTTAGGAGGAAGTCTGGTGCGGGAGGAGATTCTGTTGGAATCGGTAAATATTTGCCGATTCTGTTCTTCTTCCATCCCCACTCTGTAGGTGGTAGAGAGATTCCGCGCCATTCCTGCACTTGGTGGTAAACTCTTAGGCTAAGCTGTCGAGATGCTGCTGATATTGGTGGAAGACTTGAGAGGTCGAAGTCTGCATGGAGACGTTGTTTGGCAATGGTCTTAAGGTACTGACTATACCTTGTCTTGTTTAGGATATCTGTAGTTCTACCTCCGTACAACGCTAGGAAGAATTCTTCCCCTGCCTTCACGATCTCTTCCACTGCAGCGTCTGCGCTGTTAAAAACAGCAATTCTTTGGCGAAGACCTGGGTTATTGTTTAAAGTCTTGAACGCGTCTACCCCCTTCCTGTAGGGAGCCGAAGTTGTGTCGCAACCGGACATGGCATGGAGGAAGAGAAGATTGTCGGTCATGTCCCCAAGAGCCTTCTGCAATTCCGTAGAGCCAAAGAGTTTCTTCGGATGGGCTTTTGATGGTGGCACCAGCATATAGACTTTTCTAGCGCGTTCTGCAAGGCTCGAAAGAAATACCAACAAGATGTTCAGGAAAGAACATATAGCCTACTTTCTCCTAAATGCATGGGTATTGTTATAACTCTTTGTCCTTTTCAAGGAGTATGATTGAATGTTGGTTGTAGTAGCTTGTTGAAATACAACGTGCTATAGGGATATTAAACATGAATATGAGGTACCCTTTGCTAGTGCACACATACTTGGCCACCATCTGCAAACTATTGGGCTGATGTTCTTGCAGTTTGGTCAGAATATGTTTCCCACATAAAGATATGGTGTTGCAAGAATTGGTAGAGACTAGATTATTAGGTTGGTCGTAATTACGTTTTAGCTTTTAACATTTGGGTGGCCGCGATTACGTTTCCGTCAAGATAGCGGTGATATAAAACATGACACTGAGAAGCCCTTTGCAAGTGCTACCTCTGTACCAAATTTCGTACCATTCGGTTTCACCGTGTTCGAATTGATAAGGGGAATCGATTTTCACACAAAGATGGCCGCCATCCGCAAAATATTAGGCCAATGACTTATTAGTTTGGTCAAAGGATGCTCCCTCCATAAAGGTATGTTGTTGCTAAATTTGCTAGAGATCGGATGTTTAGGCTAATCGTAATTTGATTTAAGCTTTGAACATTTGTGTGGCCGCCATTACGTTTCCGTCAAGATGGTGGCGATATAAAACATGACACTGAGGTGCCCTTTGCTAGTGCTACCTCTGTACCAAATTTCGTTCATTCGATTCCACCGTGTTCGAATTAATAGGGGGAATCAATTTTGACATAAAGATGGCCGCCATCCGCCTACTATTAGGCTAATGACCTATTAGATTGGTCAAAGGATGCTCCCTCCATAAAGGTATGTTTTTGCAAAGTTTGGTAGAGATCGGATGGTTATGTTAGTCGTAAATTGATTTAAGCTTTAAACATTTGTGTGGCCGCCATTACGTTTCTGTCAATATGGCGGCGATATAAATCATGGCACTGAGATGCCCTTTGCTAGTGCTATCTCTGTACCAAATTTCGTTCCATTCGGTTTCACCGTGTTTGAATTAATAAAGGGAATCGATTTTGACACAAAGATGGCCGCCATCCGCAAACTATTACGCTGATGACCTATAAGATTGGTCAAAGGATGCTCCCTCCATAAAGGTATGTAGTTGCAAAATTTGGTAGAGATCGGATGATTAGGTTAATCGTAATTTGATTTAAGCTTTGAACATTCGTGTCGCCACCATTACGTTTCAGTCAAGATGGCGGCGATATAAAACATGACACTGAGGTGTCCTTTGCTAGTGCTACCGCTGTACCAAATTTCGTTCCATTCGGTTCCACCGTGTTCGAATTAATAGGGGGAATCAATTTTGACATAAAGATGGCCGCCATCCGCAAACTATTAAGCTAATAACCTATTAGATTGGTCAAAGGATGCTCCCTCCATAAAGGTATGTTGTTGCAATGTTTGGTAGAGATCGGATGGTTACGTTAGTCGTAATTTAACTTAAGCTTTGAACATTTGTGTGGCCGCCATTACGTTTCTGTCAATATGGCGGCGATATAAAACATGACACTGAGATGCCCTTTGCAAGTGCTACCTCTGTACCAAATTTCGTTCCATTCGATTTCACCGTGTTTGAATTAATAGGGGGAATTGATTTTCACACAAAGATGGCCGCCATCCGCAAACTATTAGGCTAATGACCTATTCATTTGGTCAAAGGATGCTTCCTCTATAAAGGTATGTTGTTGCAAAATTTGGTAGAGATCGGATGATTAGGTTAATCGTAATTTGATTTAAGCTTTGAACATTTGTGTGGCCGCCATTACGTTTCCGTCAAGATGGCGGCGATATAAAACATGACACTGAGGTGCCTTTTGTTAGTACTATCTCTGTACCAAATTTCGTTCCATTCGGTTTCACCGTGTTCGAATTAATAGGGGGAATCGATTTTCACACAAAGATGGCCGCCATCCGCAAACTATTATGTTGATGACCTATTAGTTTGGTCAAAGGATGCTTCCCCCATAAAGGTATGTGTTGCAAAATTTGGTAGAGATCGGATGATTAGGTTAGTCGTAATTTGATTTAAGCTTTGAACATTTGTGTGACCGCCATTACGTTTCCGTCAAGATGGCGGCGATATAAAACATGACACTGAGGTGTCCTTTGCTAGTGCTACCTTTGTACCAAATTTCGTTCAATTCGCATTCACCGTGTTCGAATTGATAGGGGGGGACAGACATTCAGAGTACACACACTCACACACACACACACACACAGACTCACACACACACATACACACACACAGACAGACACACTTTTTTCGCCCTGTGTTGATCTCATAAGTCTACTTTCATTTTTTGCAAAAATCGAAAGTAGGCTAACAAATCGGTATCCTCTCCAACAATTGCCACATGACCTCCCTTCTCTGCTTCCTTGATCGCTGTTGTCACGATGAGACGATCAGCATCAGACTTGGCATGACTAGCTGGAATCCCCTTTTCTTCGAAACAACGACCTAAAATGGCGACGAATCTTGATTTGATTGAAGTATTGGCTAGGAACTGATTTTGCGACGAGACCACTTGCACTTCCAAATCCACCAAAACTTCAGAAGATGACGTCTTGGCACGTCATCTCATATGCTCCACGTCTTTCGTCGAACACTAAGTTACAATAGCTTTCCCTTGATAGTTCGCCTTGATGTACGAAATGTAGTTCTTACAAACATCATCGAAGGTTCCCGATTTCGTCAATACCACCCGGTGCAGGAGATCTCCACCGTCAAACACGTAGGTAACGTCTTCGGGAAGACAGGTCATTGGTGCACACAACTTCTCTATCACTGTCCGTAAAGTTGATTTTGTACCTTTTTTGATAGTTGAAGCATCGAACAACGCTGGCGGCAATAAAGCCAACTCGTATTCAAAGTTAGATTCAAGGTCCTCTTCATTGCGAGCGACACACGCAATTCGATGAAACAGCTAGTTCGGATTTACAGGCACGGTCGCACCTCGGACAACAAGAGCTGCAAGAGTGACAACTTTGTCCTTTCGTTGGAGTTTAACTTCGGCGAACGATTTCCCTTCCAGTTTCTTCAATGTCGCGGTTCCTATCTCCCAAGCTGAGTCGCATGTCACCGTTTCGTCACCTATAACACCGGTTGATTAGGACACCAAAATATCCTGAGGTTTGTCGAAAGGAGAATGTAGCCATTCTGTGAATTTTTCGAGATGCTCGAACTCTCGCCTTTGGCAAGCTTGCCCAAGTTCCACGTGTTGCATAGAATTGAATGGTAAAATCGTTTTTGATGTAAGACATTTATAAAGTACAGGAAACGGCATTAACTTTTAAACCGGATGGTAAACATCGGCAAAATAAGCATAAAGGGACAGTTCAAACTGAAACACACATTTTTCGCTTTTATGATTATTTTCTGCGGCGTACCGTTTAAGATAAATTTTATGATAAACGTTACCGTAAAGACGTTCATTTCGGCCGTCCGGCGCCACTGCTAAGCAACACAGGGAAGGTGGAGTGGGGAAACGAGAGCGCTCTGACGGCGCAGCGGCAGGGATGTCGCTCGGCAACGCGTGGACGGAAAGTCAATTCTTAGTTTAAATACATACGAGCGTAGCGCAAAAAAACACTTAATTATTAAAATTAAAAGGAAATATTCCTTTCTCTTTATACATACAATATAAGTAGTTAAGAAGGAGAGTTTTAGAACGAAAAGTTACTGTATTAACATATTAATTATTGTTTTTTTAAATTATTTATTAGGTTATAAGATGCTATCCTTCTATATAAAAGTGTCAAATTTTTACTTATCATTAAAAAGGGGGCTTAGTTGCGTCTACAGAATATGTTTACTTCACCAGTTGCACAGGCTTTGAGAAGCCCCCCTCCTCGGCGCGCCGCTCCTCGAGTTGCATGCGCATGTTTGACAACTTCTCACACCCGTAATTTTTGGTTTACAAAAGTGCTGATTGCATATTTTTGTGCGTTGTGATGTGATTAACAACATTTATTTCAGTACTTTTTTCAATCCCATGACAGTAAAAGGTGAAAAATCGACATTGAACATCAAGATGGCTTTTAACGCTACCCTATGAGAGTTTGTTTAAGGGATTTATAATAACTATTTTGATTGTTATCTCGGTTAAGTAGTGCCAAAATGATAGCCTGCATTCTGGTAAGTTATCCTGACCAAAACCACATGTCTCTATCACCCTTAGGTACCGACTTATGACGTTCAATGGGAAGCTGGATACGAAATCCAAGATGCCGGCCATTTTTCCAAGATGGCGGCATGTTCCCCAAGAGGGATTTTTTGGGACTTTTAGTATTTTTATCCAGGCTATTCAAGGAACCTCTCCACCAATTTTTAAATAATGATAATTGTTGTTTTAAGGGGCCTAACATCTAGGTTATCGGCCCGAACCAATTTTTAGCTTGATAAACTAATTTACCTCACTTTGACCATATTCTGTCTAATATTCCTGAACTAGTAGCAAAGACAACCAAGTCTAGACTTGTATACGAGCTTGCTAGATAAACATTTTTAATAGAAGACCTACGAATGTTACTACTACTGCCAATTTCAGACAATTACAGAAAAATGCTTCAAGGTCTACAGAATTAAAACAGGACACACCCAGGGAATTCTACACGTCAAATGCGATGTTGGACAGAAGAAGGATGCATCCATTCTGTGAAATGCGACATGTCGTGACCAGACTTGCGGTACATGGGTTTCACCACAAGATCTGCTCCAGGAAGGTGTTCCATGATCCAGATGGAAATTGCATTTGTGAACTATGTGGGAATGAATGTGAAATGTACCATATCGTTTCTTGCCCAAAACGAACCATGTCGATAGTGGCATACAGCACAGACAGTAATTGAATTATTACGATAGTTAGGTGCAGCTTCCATGGGGGAGGAGCTCTGAACTGAGTAAGGGCTTTTCTGTACTCTGTGGAAGACGGATCTGGGCGGGGAAGTCCTCAGCCCCGACACGGCGCGTCCCAATGGCTGATAGGGGCTCTTGTTGAGAGTGGTGCTTGCACCCGCGGATCAACTGAGGACATGATATAGTGGCAGCAGCTATATCATTATTGTTGATACAAGACCGATCTGTCGACCTTGCATCAGCAAACAGCTGCATCATATCATGGCATCTTTGGATGTTGGGATGTGATGTGGTTACTGCGCATTGAGGAAGGCAACGGGAAACCACCTCAATTATTTTTCCCCAGGATAATCTTCATGGCTGAAAACCCAATAACATTGGCCCTTAGTCCCGGGCAGACCTTAAGTGGTCAGAGGGTGCGAAGAATCTCCCGGTCAGCCCTGAAGATAGGAACGTGGAATGTACGGAGTATGTTTGAAGCAGGAAAGATTCACAATACAATTCTTGAGATGAAGAGGATGAATGTGTCCATAATGGGTATAAGTGAGATGAGATGGCCGGGGACAGGAGATTGTAATGTGGAGAATTGCATGGTATATTACAGTGGTAATAATGATGCCAGGCATTTGCATGGAGTGGGTTTTATAGTGGACAAAAGTGTGCAGTCTGCTGTTATCAGTTGTATACCATTCTCCAGTAGAATAATGATGTTAAACTTACGTGGTAAACCTTTCCACATTAATCTCATTCAAGTGTATGCCCCTACTAGTGACAAAAGCGATGAAGATGTAGAGGAATTCTATGCCCAAATTCAGACCGTTCTCAAAGACACCAAAGAACATGTTGTAACCCTTGTTATGGGAGATTTTAATACAAAGGTTGGGAAAGGTTCTGAAGAACACATTGTGGGCCAGTGGGGTCTTGGACAAAGAAACAACAGAGGGGATCGTTTTGTGCAGTTTTGTAGAGAGGAGAACTTTGTCATTGCTAATACTTGGTTTAAGCTTCCTGCCAGGATACTTTATACGTGGAAAGCACCTGCTGATAGTCCAGACAACATAATAAGAAATCAAATTGATTTCATTCTAATTAAAAAAAGATTTAGAAACAGCGTGATTTTTGCAAAAACCTATCCAGGAGCAGATGTTCCTTCTGACCACAAACCTCTCATTAGCAAAATTTGTGTCCGGCTTAACAAGATTCCGATAAAAACAACACAAAAGAAATATGATACTGATGCCCTTCGGGAAATAAATACAAGGTCACAGGTGGCTGCTGCTCTTGCCACTGATCTTAAGACGTTGAATTCAAATGACATGCAGCCCTTGGAACTTTGGGGACACTTTTAAAACCTCATTGAAGAGGGTTGGAGAGCATTTTCTTAAGAACAAGAGACAACACAAAAAAGGAAGGCATGGATGACGGATGAAATATTGAATCTAATGGATAAACGAAGAGAAGTCAAAGGAAGAGATAATGAAGAATATTGGTTTATTCATAGATTGATAAAGGGTAAGATCAGACAAGCCAAGGAAGCTTGGATGTCAGATAGGTGCAAAGAAATTGAAGAACTTAATAGTAAATATGATACTTTCCAGGTCCATAAGAAAATCAAAGAAGTATCAGGTCGTCACAGGAAAAGAAACACAGTCAACTTAGTTGATAATCAAGGTAACACGGTATTTGAAGTTGAAGAAAAATTACAGGTTTGGGAGAACTATATACAAGAGCTTTTTAATGATGATCATCGTCCTTCCCGACCCGAAATTCCTTCAGTTGTTGGACCCATGATCACAATGGTTGAAGTGAAATATGCGATTAGGATAGCGAAAAATGGTAAGGCTCCTGGTCAAGATGACATTCCAGTGGAATTATTGAAGATCTTGGATGATGATATCATTGTGACGCTCACTAATTTATATAACAAGATATACGACACGGGCATATTACCAGAAGACTGGCTCTTGTCTACATTTATTGCTCTTCCGAAGAAACCGATGGCTAAATCATGTAGTGACTTCAGGACAATCAGTCTTATGAGTCATGTGCTCAAGATATTTCTCAAAGTTATCCATAATCGCATATAGAGGAAATGCGAGATGAATATCAGTGACACGCAGTTTGGGTTCCGCAACGGTCTAGGAACTCGTGAGGCATTATTTGCTCTTCAAGTTCTTTTCCAGAGATGCCGTGAGGTAAATCAGGATGTATAAATGCATGTTTTCTGGACTATGCAAAAGCCTTTGACCGTTGTCAGCATGATAAGTTGTATAATGCACTCAAGAACTCAGGAATAGATGAGAAAGACATTCGGATCATCATTAATTTATACTGGGGTCAAAAGGCTAGCATCAGAATTGATGGACATATATCGAGATCAGTGGAAATAAAGCGTGTTGTGAGACAAGGATGCATTCTTTCACCGCTTCTTTATACTATCTATGCAGAACAGATTTTCTCTGAGGCAATTGATGGCATTCAACAAGGAATTAAGGTCAATGGTAATTATATTAATAATATGCGGTACGCAGATGATACTGTATTGAATGCAAATAGTTTCGAAGGACTAAAAGAGATTGTTACTATGGTGTATCAAAAGAGTAAACAATATGGCCTTGACCTCAACATTAAGAAAACAAAATATATGATAATATCGCGAAAACCAGCATTGTCACAAGTCCTTTTAGTCAATGGGCATCAGATTGAGCGAGTCAAGAGTTTGGTTTATTTAGGACAGAATATTAATGAGAATTGGGATCCTTCGGTTGAAATAAGATGCCGTATAGAGAAGGCTAGATCCCTCTTTATGACAATGAAACAACTACTATGCTGTCGAGATCTCAGTATGACGCTTAAGAAAAGAATTGTGAAGTGTTATGTTGTCTCCACCCTTCTTTATGGTGTTGAAGCTTGGACCTTGTCCGTAGCTACAGAAAAGAAGATTCGAGCTTTTGAAATGTGGATATACCGGCGGATTCTTAAAATTTCGTGGACAGAACATGTGAGTAATGCCGAGGTTCTTCAGCGTGTGAGCAGCCAACCTGAGCTGTTAAACACAATTAAGAAGAGGAAATTGGAATACTTGGGACACATGATGAGGAATCCAAAATACCGTCTGCTCCAAGTTATACTTCAGGGTAAAATTGAAGGTCAGCGTGGACCGGGAAGGAGACGAATAACTTGGGTGGATAATTTAAGAACGTGGTTTGGGCTGTCTTCCACGGAACTCTTCAGGATTGCACAGGATAAGAAGGTGTTAGCCATGGTGGTAGCCAACGTCCGTATCGGATAAGGTAGAAGAAGAAGAAGAAGAAGAAGTTATTAATTAGTTTACGAAATGTATAGGGTACGTCAACAACATGGCCACAGGCTGCAATAAAGATTATTATTATTATTTGTCGTGTGGCCTCCTGAGAGGCGAGTGCAGGTCTTTCTAGTCGACGCCCACGGGTGACCTGCGCGCCTTGATGAGAGTTGGAATGGCTGAAGATGAATTAAACTGGGAAAGGATGTGGAAGGAAGCGGCCGTGGCCTGTCAGAAGGTACCGTCCTAGCATTCGCCTGGTGTTGAAAATGGGAAACCACGAAAAACCATTTCAAGGACGGCCGACGGTGGGGTTCGAACCCACGCGTCCACCGAGTCTGTAGGGAGCTTGGTCCCGTGACCTAACGCTGCGCTTTAGCGAGCGTAGCCACCGCTGTTGGTAATCTACACTACCGGTACCCGGTACCCTTCAAGCTAGGCTACCTTCGGACTCGAAAGACGAGTGGGCTCGAACCCAGTACCGTATTTCAATCCCACCACTTCGAGTATTTCGAGGTCATTCCCTGTATTAACGGTTACATACAAACTAAAAAAGCAACATAAACTAAATTTAAACTTAAAAATGTAAACTTTACATCTACATGCATGTGTTACATTTCCTGTAATCTTATTCAATGTATGCGTCCTAGTAGAACTATCAGCTTCATCGATTGTTGTACTTCTAACAGGTATTTATCATGACCTGAAATATATTTTCATTTTTCTAGATGATTAAATAGAATACATTATTAATTATATTGTTTCATATGATAACCCCCCTCTCCTGCTAACCAGAGCAACTTGCAACTTACGTCTCGCAAGCACAAACTCCTGTGCATATTTCGTGCACTGTCGGAATGTTTCGGCATCACTCGGGATTCCTAGAGCAGCAGAGAGCAACATACAAGAGACACGCCGCCCCGCCTGCACTCCAATGCACTCCACATGTACAGATGGGCCAGCGATTCGTAGGTACCGGTATAATCAGTGGCACCGAGCCTGCTCAGTAACCAAAGAGCCCCCTGCTCATTTTCTCTTCTTTTATATAACAGAAATGTTCATCGTGAAGCCTCTGCCGATTTTGGATGATACAGTATTGGCCCAGAATCCTAATCTGCCTCTTTCAATGGTTTCAATGCGCAAGCGCAAGTCACTACTGAACTTGGATGTGGAGTGTATCGTGTCTGATGCTCTTTGCTGCTCAAGGAATCCCGTGGTAGGTTACAGTGTTATGTCGGCGGCAAATGGAGCAGTGAACGGGGTTGTTCGGTATTAGGATGACGTCTCGTAAGTAAAATAATAAGATAAGGAATAACAGTCATAGAAGCTAATGAGTAATGATAACTGAATTCCTCGCAGACAAACTTTCATCTTTTGGCAATGAGGAGTGCCGGAACAAAAACCTATAAGTTAAGTTCAGCAAAATATTTATTAGAGAATATAATAAATACTGGTAACTTGATGCCATTTCAAATAATTTTTAAGGTGTGTATGGAAGTGTGATAACTTGTGTTATTGTGATGGCTATACTAGTGTGTGTATTTGTAAATTGGGGATAGTATTGGGAAGAAGGTAGCCGTGGTCGTAATTTAGGAACCATCCCAGCAGTGGGGAAACCACGGAAAATCACTTCCAGGATTTCACGAATGCGGCAAGGGTAGATTTGATGGTTTTGGTTCCGACGCTCATCATTCACATGCAAGTTAACAGTATGCTATGTCAGCGAGACCCAAAATAAAGCATTATTGGGTTCATTTTTTATTAAAGATTAGGCTAATATGATCGCATTATATTGTATATTGTGGTCTATTACATAAACTCGTATTGTATGTATGTCTACCACTTATTGTTCCCGTTTCCAACGGGGTCGGGGAAGTGTAAGAATTGTTCAGCATGAAAACTACAAACATGTCCGCGAGAGCATATCCCTATCTTCAATACATCGCCCACAATAAGGGTTTTAACGCTTTCATTTCTATCAACAATCTCCATTCAATTACTGGGGCGACAGTTTACTAGCTACGTGCCCATCACCCCAGTTACAGCCTAGCTAACGGGCGAGCTTATTACCCCAGATACAGCCAGCAGCAAACTGTCGAGTCGTGTTGAGTTAAGACTTCAGAGAAGAGTGGTTGTGTTTGGAGTTTCCCTGGAAGTGCAACTCTGCTTTTCTTCATTTCACCTGTGAACTTTTCGTTCCACAAAATAGTCAAGTTGAGATTGGACGGAAGGGGGATTTGTGTTTCATGCACCTCGCCATTCGTAAATTACGTCTGACAAGAATTCGTTGGGCATGCATCTCCATGATTTATTTATCGTATGGCTTTTAGTGCCGGGAGTGTCCGAGGACATGTTCGGCTTGCCAGAGGCTGTAGCGGCTTCAAGCGGACACCCATAGGGTGAGCTACAAGTTCCGTTCAATTTCAAGTAGTTCCAACTTTCGCTACCAGATGTCAATGATACCTAGTGGTGAACGTTGGAATTTTGATAGAGCGTTCCAACGAAATCTAACCTAGAAATTTAGCTTCACACAAGTTCAGTCTGTGGAAGGGTCTTTTACAGGCCATAAAGATATGACAGGGACCGCCGGCTTTACTTCCCTTCCGAAGGCAGGCATACTGAAGGATTTTTAACCTTCTTAAAAAAATCCGACGACTTCGGCCGGGTTTGAACCCGCTATCTTGCGCACAGCAGTTCAGTATGCTGCCAACTATCTCCATGATAATAATAATTAATAGTCCAGTCAGTGATTTTAACCCATCATGCCGAGACGTAAAACGGATATAGGTCGTAGTTCATTGACATTGAAAAGAAAAGTGCTTATGACGTAATGCATTCATAACTGTTCCCGGGCGAAGCCGGGACGGGTTGCTGGTATGTGATAAAGAAAAGCTTTTTTTTTTTTGTTCCTGTACATTTTGATAACTGTCTCATACAGCGTTGTTCAGTTGCGTGCTTCAATTACTGTATTGTAGAAAATGCAAAACATGAACTATGTACCGCGGACTAACTCTGTTTTTTTTTTATTTTCAAAGAGAGAACACAAAACTTTCCCTGGCAAACTGTTCCTTTCAATTTCCACTCTCCCAACAAATGCTTTTTACGTAAATTACTGCCCCAAATGACTTTTGTCTTATCTCTGACATGAGTGATTTCTGCCCTTTTATACTACATCCGCTGGCAACCTCTCGGTAATGATTTCATGGGTAGATCCTATTTCTACGGAAGATACCTTTCTCTTCTAGCCCTCGATCGTCAGTCTACCAGCCTTTCCCACCCCGAGCTTTGCTAAATGAAGATAGTGTTGGCTCTTCTGGAATTTGGAAGGCTGCCGGCACGTGTGTTGTGTTTTAGCCACTGCCTGTTCGATCGCACCCCCTGACTGCATTAAACATGGCAGTGGTTGTAACGCAGCAGGTGTTGCCCTCTCTTGGGGGTAAAAAAAAAAAAAGATACGAGCCTTACAGTAGTCGCATATGATGTGTAACATCTGACATGTTATCCTACACGAATACTACACAGCTTGGACATTCTTAAGATGTTAATTTACGCTCCGTTGTCATACTGGTACTATGATGAATGTATAGATTGAATTGGAGATATGCTACTGTCACACTTGTGGCGCAGCGGTCAAGCTGTTAGTCTCTCACCAAGGTAGACCGCGTTCGATTCCCGGTCAATATATGTGAGATTCTCGAATTGAAATGCCATGTCCTGTGGTTCGCATTCCACGTAAAAGGGAGGTACCGTGGATCATGATCGTGAGATTAACCGTCACACAAAACCACAAGCTTCCTTCCTTCCTTCCTTTTACATGAATAATTCATAATAACAAAGTGACACACAACGTCGACTGTACTCTGAAATACTGTGTGCACACTCCTCAGTAACTATAACATTCATTATTCTCAAGGCTCTCATACAATTCGTCGTAAACAAACAAAACATGGCTTCCTACAATCATGAAATGGCCTAGTCTCACAAATGATGAAAATACAGCTTTTATTCCACTCATATAACAACATTCTGTTATGCATTTAATATTTGATTACTCACTTACAGTTTGACAATAATGCGGCTTGCTTAAATGTCATTTGTCGTCTTTATTTTATCATACACTCAACAACATCAGTCTCAAGTTTTCACTACCTTCCCCATGTGATATTCAACCTTGAACGTGAAGCTTCATAAACTGCTCAATGACAAATGAAAGTCGGTGTAACATTTGCCACTGTGCTCGTCAAACCAGTGCCTGCTAAATGCACTGCCTACTGTATTAACATAACATTCTCGCGCTACAGAGCACACACACTGCCTTGTTTCCAATACACACATTTTCAATTGTACAAAAATCACGCTGCCTTTGCATGGTACCACTGCCAGGTAGTACACTTCCGTTTGATCGATCGAGCGGGCAGTGCATACTTCCGTTGTCCATCACTACCAGCTAGTACACTTCCGTTTGATCGATCGAGCGGGCAGTGCATACTTCCGTTGTCCACCACTGTCAGCTAGTACACTTCCGTTTGATCGATCGAGCGGGCAGTGCATACTTCCGTTGCCCACTACTGCCAGCTAGTACACTTCCGTTTGATCGATCGAGCGGGCAGTGCATACTTCCGTTTGATCCACCACTGCCAGCTCGATCGTTCCGATCCACTTCCGTCCCCAATTTCCAAAATCACTCCCACAAAACTATCCAGTAACCGAGCGGAAAGATGTTACACATTTTTAAAAAAAGTTATGTTGTCTCTAGCTTACTGCAGAGCGAATCATTCTCCCCCTTACGTGAGTGCATCATTGAACTATCGGGTAGTATCTACAGTTCAATGGAGTACACCAACCAACATGTGCCCGATGAGGCCATGCAGCCACCCATTCAACACTCTCTTCGATAGTGAAGGTCTGCGCCCGAAATGCTATAATTTAAGAATTGCCCCGATATATTCAAAACAGGAAGAACAGTACTTCTCCACAAAGGAGGATGTGCTGAATAAATAACTGGAGACCTATCACCATATATTCAGTAATTAGACGTACGTGATTGACAGGTGACTATGATCATTCTTACAGTTCTCCGCATATCAAAGGGGATTCATTAATCTCCCTGGTACACATGTCAATACCTCGATTATTAATGGTTGCCTCAGGGATGCTAAAACAAAGATAACTAGCTGCCGTGTGGTGTTCCTGGATGTTTCAAAGGCATATGATGATATTGGCCATGAACATCCTAAGCGATGCATTAACCGAGTAAATATGCTGAACAACTTACGTGATTTAGTCATCGATCTTATTTCAGGAATTAGTATCAAAGTTGAATGCTGTATTAATAAAACAGTGAGCATAGAGCTTAGGAAAGGCATTGCTCAGGGATCTCCAATCTCACCTGCTTTATTCAACCTGGCAATAAGGAGGGGACTCTAGACGGGTTTCTGACATCGTCACAGGTGACGAAACCTGGATTTATCAATTTGATCCGGAGACCAAGCGGCAATCAGCAGTGTGGATCATTCCTGATAAGACACAGACAAAAGTGAAGCGCCCCCGAAGTGTTGGCAAGAAAATGGTGGCCTCATTCTTCTCAAAGGGTGGTTATATGTCAACCATTTCTCTGGAGAAACAAAGGACACTTACCGCTAATAGATACAGGCCGGACGTTTGTTTTAGACGAGTGAAAAATCATAATGGAAGCCTGGAGGCGAGTTACTACAGTACCTGTGTTGTTATCAGCTGCCCCATGTGGTCCGATGATTGACAAAGCTTTTTCCCACGACTGCTGAAGTACAGTCATTGGCAAATATAATAACGTTCTGTTCGTAACTACGTACGTAACGTGTACTTCCGCGTCACATAATACTTCGACGTGGACTGTACTGTCTGCCCAAGTCTGGAATTCCATTACATCAGATCGGTGGAGACAAGTGTGAAGCGATAGGGTGAGTGAGTGTGTGTAGGCTCACCCACAGGCTTCAAGGTCAAGGGAAATCGTCTAAAACTAACGTCCGGCCTGTACACCACGGTTTGCCTGCCAAACGTTTTTGCCAAACTTCAAGAACGGCAGCCACGCACGGGACTGCGAGGGATCCTTCTCCATCACGACAACGCGTCTGCACACACGGCCAACAATTAAGTTCCTGGAGTCTACGGAGGTCAAACTAATGACTCATCTACCTTACAGTCCTGACCTGGCTCCGTGTGATTTTTTTCTCTTCCCGAAGGTAAAAATCGCATGCGTGGAAAGAGATTTTCAACTATTGTACATTGTCTCCAGATACTTTCCCGACTATAATTTAGGTAATTTTGTTAATTTCAGTACTTACGAATTTTGGAACGAAAAGTATCTTCTGAACTCTTACCAAAATATCCAGGTGTAACTTCGTGTTTGAAAAGAGTAAATTGATAAATAGTTTAGAAAAGGACTTGAATTTTCTCACAGATTCCTGTTTACTAAAACCAGACCAAAAGTTAAACATAATTAACCAATACATTTGGCCAAGTCTGATTTATACAATACAGAGTACACAGTTAAATAAAATTGGGGTATTGTAAAGCAGCCACATCTTGGTGTTAGGTGGAGTATGTTTGGGGTCGTAGTCTTACTGAAATAAGAAATACCTTCTAGGCCCATCCCAGCAGCGCTAGGCCCTACTTCAGAATGTCAATGTACATCCGATGGTCCATAATTCCGTCGATAATATGTAAATTCCCAACCCCTGCTGCGCTCATACACCCCCACACTCCCACCTCCTTGTTAAACTGTCGGAAGCAAGTTCTTGGGATGAAGCTGTTTGTTCTGATTTCTCCGCACCATTTGTCGTCCAAACACATTAAATTTACTCGCGTCCGAGAAAATTACCTTCCTCCAAAACGCCAGACTTTTATCAACGTGCTGTTTGGCAAATGTCAGGCGCTTTTTCCTGTTGGTCTCGAAGACGAGGGACTTTTCCGCGCCACTCGTCCATGATACCCTGCTTCTTTTAAAACACGTAGGACAGTTCTCTCTGATACTTGTACACCGTATCTCTACCGCAACTTTAGAAGCACTTACTTTTGGTGTTTTCTGAATTAATCTAATCAGTGCTTTATTTCTAAACAAAACTTAAGGGGAAGCCGTCGGATTTTTTAAGAGCGTTTAAAATCCCTCAGTATGCCTTCCTTCGGAGGGGAAGTAAAGCCGGCGGTCCCATGTCATAGATTTATGGCGTGTTAACGAACCTTCCACTAATTACACCTGTGTGAAGCTAAATTGGATAGATTAAGAATGTAAACAACGCTCTTAGGTTTCTACGTTCGTTGCCAAGAGCCGACTGTGGTGGCGTCTAGTAGCTAAGTTCTGAACTTGGCCTAGTAGTCGTTGACGGTGGTGCTTGGCGGCAAAAGTAGGAACTATTTGAAAAATTCGAAGTTGCAGTCTGTACTTAAATTAAAAAAACAGATAAACACACTAATACAGCCATCACAATTAACACCGGTTATCAGACAGATTCTACACACACCCAAAGTACACGGGGCTACATGACCGCGTTGTCGCAGCCCCTAAACTGAGGAACCAACCAACCAAAATTTAAGGGGTACTCTCAGTTGTAGTCAACAAAAGTTCATGACCTTGCAATTCTCGGCAATTTGCAGAGTCCGGTTATTACTTTATGGGCTGACATGTTAAATGAAAGGTTGCATTGGGTTAATTTATTAACTCGGTAATTAATTAGCTTTCAGCTTTTTCGATGCCTGTAAAATAGTTCGCTATTTTCTTCTTCCTTCAAAACTAATCACACGCGCAAGCTAACAACCTACCCCACCTCCCCATACACTAGCCTGCGTGCTTATAAGAACAGAACTTCCTTTTCAGGATTGTTGAGTAAGTTAGCCTACTTATTTTTGCCTAAACAAGTAAATTTCTTCGAATAAGGCAGCAATTACACAAAGCTTTTGTCGAGCAGAAAATAATATGGCCTATTGTTTCGATTATGCTGATGGGTGCCGAATTACCGACCAAAAGAAACTGATTCGATAGAACGATTTAAATCAAGGATTACTTGAAATCTTCTCCAGGTGTTGTAAACAGCCGCGTTGACGCCAGCTGATCGATGAACTTTCAAGTCGGAAGTTACATTTGCTGGACTAGATACAAATGTACCAATATTTTTTCTTAAACAGTTTTCAAATGTTTAAGGGGTACGCGAACCCCGCGTTCACCCCTGAAAACATGCCCTGGATCTCACCATGTTTCGTCCTGTTCTTGTGGCAATCAAGTGTGAACGTCCTCTTCGTGGCATATTTTGCACTGTGTTTCTCTCACCAAATCTGTCTATGATGGACTGCACAGTAGATTTTGCTCTTTCGACAAGCTTGGATATCTCTCCTAAATTTTTGTCTCGTTATTGAGCTTTATTATTAACTTCCGCAACTCGGTACTGGTTTCTTTGCTTTTCCGATCCATTTTGACTGAGCAATCCCACAACTGACTACAGACACATTGAGAAGGGGTTCGACTACTAGTCGTCCAAAATATTATGCGCACTCGAGTTTGAAGTTTGTTTGTGAAATAACCAATAGACGATGCAAGGATGTAGCCCATCACGCGTCATGCCGCGTCTCACTCGGAAGTGATGGGCTGCATATCGGCAACGCTGTACAGCTTTACCCGTATCGGATAGCTGCGAAACCATGTCTTATTTTCCCGTAGAAATACAAACCGATGTAAAATAAGTGAATTAATTTACGTATTTCACAGTCATACAGTAGAACCTTTTGATGTATAAGGATTACAACGCGACCAAGAACTAGATTTTCCAACCACCCCGAGCCGAGAAAAAGTTACCTTACAAAAATGATGACAACTTTGTTTCTTGGACACACAAAACAGTTATAAAACATTCGAATGTATTTGGTCTTAAAATTTGGATTCGATCTGATGACGGGTTTGTGAGATAATAATTCTTAAATGTGACGCATGTTTGAAACACACTTAAAAATGGGTACTTTTTGTGTTAAAACTGCGATAAAAATATTAAAATATAAATTAAAAATTCCAAACCTACATGAACTAACGTACAATAGAACGACGAAAATGAAGATGTTAAACTTATTGGATTTTATGTAGGTCTATTGGTTACTTCACAAACAACCTTCAAACTCGAGTGCACATAAATTTTGGTAGACAGTAGTACGCACTGCGTACGTGAAACGCTCGCTTCGCGACAACTGTGACCTTACACGACCTTAGACGAACAATTCTCCGGCTGTAAGAATACTTTTGACAGGCGAGGTACAGTATAGTTCCGTTGTTTTCATTCCTATTAATTACACGGTTTATATTATATTAAATGTTCAAAGTAAAGGAATTAGTTGCGATGGTATTGGCACTTGTCGCTGTTTTTTTTACCATAAGTAATCATGTAGCCTACTTGGCTGGAAATAAGAGAGTACATTCCGTCGTACGTGTACGCGTATGAATACTTATGACCAGGGCTCGGATTTTTAGGTGATAAAAATCGGGAAAATATTTATTTTTTATGTACTAAAAATGCCTGAAATATGTGACAAAAAGGTAAAAATATTTAATTATAATTACGTTTATTAATGTGAATATAAACAATATGCTGTACTCACGAATGAAATTTATGCTGTGTCTCACTGACTGCTGAAGCATTACAATACACAACGAGATACATCTTCAGGTTGTCCATCCTAAATGACCGACGATTATCGCGCAACACTTATTCTGAAGGCGCGAAACTGCCGCAATATATTTCTTGCCCTCGAGGTGTTTTGTAACTTGAGATCGCTGTTAAGCCTTGATTGCTTTCGCACATAGTTGGCAGAACAGAACGCCCCCATAGAAGTAAAATTATATTTAAATTCTGCAACCGACGATAACTTGTAGTTGCTTTTACTTTAGGCATAGTAGAACTGCCTTACACTTCACAGTGCCAGAAATGAACTGCAGGTGAGTGACACAGGTTCCAAGTAGCTGGGAGAGGGGTGCAAAATGGCTATGGAAAATGAAGTCCCCGGCTTCCACAGTGAGTGGCACGGGGCGACAAGTTAAGAATAACACATTTGCAAGCTGACATATGCTCTGCATGAAGATTAGATAGCTCACAGGTTCCTCCCCGTTGAAGAAACACCGAACAAAAATGCAATAAACTGAAAGATCTAGCATACTGATTTAAAAAAATGTAAATATTATGTATTTTTATGTGCTAATAAGTGAAAAAATGAATTTATGTATTTACTAGCAGAAGTACCCGTTCTTCGAACTGTGTTATATATTAACAGCAGACATTATCAATTGAGCTACTGTTGCAATGGTTAGCGGCTTGTCATTCCTTCATAAGTTTATCAGAACGAAGTTAGTTTTCTGGGAATATCACACACACTGTTAATTTAAGGGCCTTAAAACGTGGTTTTCGGAGACCCCTTATAGACTCGCGAATTTTGTGTCTCACAATGAGAAGCGCAACATATGCTTTGATCGTCCTTCTAGGATAATTTTTATATTTCGCCTATTTTAGCATGTATTTTGAGAAGTTTTTCCCTATATCCACCCTTCTACTGTATGGAAAGTACGGTGAGGAGTTTTATAAACGATTGGTGTATTGACTCATGTTTACCATACCTAATTTTACGATGCACCAAGCATCCGAAGACGTTTTATAGGCGTACATAAAAATACACAGAAAGACAGGCAGACAATTCTATTGTCTACAACATATCACCCATATATCCAAATATGGGTATATCTACCATACGTATCAAACAAAATCATCCTTACGATGAACCCGTATGTCGACAAAAAAAAACATTAGTTAAAATGTGCTCTCAAACTAAATTCACCTGACGTGTACTTCCTGACGTGAAATAGATTTGAAAGCCTTGTAGACGAAACGCAATACACCTCACATAAAAAATGTCCCTCTACGTTGTGTGTGTTAGGTCCCCATACACAGGAAGACCTCTTTCATAAGTATAAAGGCTTGTGGTGCATGAAAATTCAGATTCTTTAGCCTCACATGGCCCAAATTCCTAAAAGCCGCAAAAAATGCTGATTCAATTCAGGAATTTTTGAAAATGATGTTTCTGTTTGTAGATATAATAGACTTTCTGTACTATATGTCGCACGTGAAATTGCATGAAAAAATTCTAGGTTACCCCTTGACCCCCTTAATTGCATTGACGAATTATACAGTCTACATTGGTTCCGTGATAACCTTATAGTCATTTGCAAACTTTCACAGAAATGTAATAAATGGAGTAGCCTAATAATAATAATAATAATATCGTATGGCCTCGGTGCCGGGTGCAAGCTTCGTAATTTGACACCCAGAGGGTAGCTTGCATGTTGAAATTTCGTTGTTCCTTGAATCACTATGAAAGTCAAGGAGGGTAGATATCTAAGCTCCTTGAACACTATAGCGCTTTCTAGTAGAGAAATGAGGAACTTTGTATTGGCGGAAACTCCTGAGGTTAATTTTGCCATTATGAACACGGCCTACTGAATTCAAATGGGTTCTTTGACATGCCAACATCGTATGACATGCGAGTCGTATTTTTGCCGCCTTTCAAAAATCACGTACAGGCCGGACGTTTGTTTTAGACGATTGCCCTTGACCTTGAAGCCTGCGGGTGAGCCTGTACACAGTCACTCTCTCACCCTATCACTTCACATTTGTCATCACCGATCTGATGTAATGGAATTCCAGACTTGAGCAGACAGTACAGTCCACGTCGAAGTATTGTGTGACACGGAAGTACACGTTACGTAGTTACGAACATAACGTCATTATATTTGCCAGTGACTATACTTCAGCAATAGTGTGAAACAGCTTTATCAATCATCGGAGCGCTTGGGGCAGCTGATAACAACACAGGTACTGTAGTAACTCGCCTCCAGGCTTCCATTAAGATTTTTCACTGGTCTAAAACAAACGTCCGGCCTGTACCACGGCCAGGAGTGAACCTGCAATCTTGGGGTTAGTAGACCGACACGCTATCCACTCACCCACCGTGGCAAGGCATAAATGAAGTGATATTGCTTCTTACAGAAATAGATGGAAAGTTGGATGCCACCCCTTGAGATAATGTTGTCGTGGTTACCGATTTCCATTCCTTCATTAGTTTGTTGAATTAAATTAAATTAGTTTTCTGGGAATATTTCAGATACTGTTGGTTTTAGAGCCTTATAATGTAGTTTTCGAGGCCCCCAAGTTTTGTTTCTGACACCGAGGGGCTTTGTCTCCTCGTTGTACGCCATAATATAATACTAATAATAATATTATAATACAGGGATAGGAATATAATAGACCTGCCGTACCACACCCGCAGGTGTAAATCGCGTGACAAAATTCTAGTGTACCCCTTGACCCCCTTAAGCGCATTATACGTATTGATGAATTTTACAGCTTAATTTTGTTCCGTGATAACCTTCTAGCCATTTGCAAACTTTCACATCAATGTAATTAATGGAATTGCATTGCGTCTTACAGCAATAGATGGACCTCTGAGAATCTGTTGCCATGGTTACCGGCTTCTATTCGGTAATTAGTTTATTAAATAAAATTAGTTTTCTGGGAATATCTCAAAAATGGTTGGTTTTAGGGCCTTAAAATGTGGATTTCGGGGACCCTTTAGGGCCCCCGAGTTTTGTCTCTCACATTGAGGGGCTGAAAATGATCTTTGTATCGTCCTTCTACTCCTATTTCAGCATGTATTTTAAGGGGGTAGGCCCTCTTTTATGAGAGGTACGGAGAAGGGTTACATCAATGATTAGTGTCGTGTCTCTGATGGATATCTGTACCAAATTTTACGTTGATACACCCAGCCGTTCTCGAGTTATAAGGGAACAAAGTTGTCCACAGACAGACAGACAGACAGACAGACAGACAGACAGACAGTCAGTCAGTCAGACCAAAAAATTATTTTCGTGCGCATCCATAATAAAACAGTCTGAAACGCGTAAATAACTCAAATTTCCGTAGAAATTGCGAAAAAAACCATACAAACTTTAATTTTTATGTACGTAGAAATATAGGCTACTGCACCGCTCGGTGTTGACCGTGTTTTATTGCACAAATTTAGGTTTTACTCGCTAACCGTTGGAGATACACGAAAAGTGATAAGGACCTTTCGTATAGGAAATTAAATTTTGAAGCTCGTATGTACCATCAAAAGTTTGCTATTTCTTAGCGTTCTCTTTTTATTTGATATGGAAATATGAAATTTTGAAACCAAAGGGTGTAGTGACGTCACTAAAATGGTCGCCATTTTAATAGTGCAAAATATCGAAATTAAAAGTATCCTATATGTAAACATGGTAAATCGCTACATCCATGCAAAATTTCATTTAAATCGGACCAGTGGTTCTTGCGTTATTGAGTAACACACAGACAGACACACAGACAGACAGACAGACACACACCTCTCATTTTTATATATTAGTATGATAGAAAAAATGCTTATAATATGTATTTATATCAGAAAAATATTTATTTACCTTCTTATGACCGTCTCTGTACATTATAGAAGTAGGCCAGAGTGTTATGTACCATCAGATGATTAATATTGCTTACGTTAATTATTTAAACGTTCACTTCGATCGCATGAATAGGACAAAAAATATATAAACTTAATTTTAAAATTTTTCACAGCCGCCATCTTGCTTCTATGGGAACAATTGAATTGAATTAGATGCCAGTTAATTAAATCTTGTATAAAAAACTTGTAAAGAAATATGGAAAACGGTATGGTAACTAAATAAACAGAAAAGATGCATTGGTACAACATATCCATACATGACAGCTTATAATATTGATATTATGTGTGAGATACTATCCAACTAGATGGGGAAGACTTGCCACGTGTAACAAAATTTAAATATCTAGGCTCTATGATCACTAATGATGGAAGTCTTGTATAAGAGGTCAATACAAGAATCAGCACAGCTTGGATGAAGTGGTGAATGACAACTGGAGTCACCTGCGATCGAAGGATAAGGACAACCTACAGACAAAGATCTATCGTAATGTCATTTGTCCTGTCGGATTGTCCGGATGCGAGTGTTGGCTGACAACAAAAGTGACAGAACGTCGCTTTGGGTGTTAGGGAGACCAAGATGTTGCGATGGACAGCGGGTGTCACCAAATTGGATCATGTTTCCAATGACAACATCAGGAAACGGCTTGGGGTTGCACCAATCAGTGACAAGATGCAAGAGTGCCGTCTGCGTTGGTCTGGGCATGTTCTACAAGCGGAAGCGGACACAATAATTTGCAAAGACTGGCTACAAGATACAAGTCGTCGGCAAGAGACCTAAGGGAAGAAGGAAGCAACAGTGGGATTATAAGCTACATGGAGATCTGAAGAACCAACACCTTCATCCTGACATGGCCTGAGACAGAAACAAATTGCGACAACGTATCCATATAGCGGACCCTGCAGCTAGGCGGGACAAACGCTAGGGAAGGAGAAGAATGTGTGAGGAAAAAACATATTTGCTCTCCTGTTCATACTGCCATTATTACTGATGACTCTCAAAATCTGCCTATCTTGATGGCTTTATCTGCATCCAATACTTACAATTAACTAAATAAATGTACACAGCAAAGGAATTGAGCTCCTTCTGAGTAAGAAGCCTTACAGGTGGTAGTATAATACATTAAACAGGTGATGGATGGGACAAGATCAGGATTCAGGTAAACAAATATCTTTGGGGGTGGGGGGTGGGGGTGGGGGTTAGTTCAACCTAAAACCCCTCCCTTGTTAGTATGTCACTAAGTATGGGTATTAAATATTTCTAATATGGCCTAAAGACACCTCTTTTTCTAAATATTACTCTGTACAACCACAATAAACAAATTTGAGCCATAATTATTATCTTTACAGCAAACTCATTGGCCGGCGGCTTCGGTGGCGTAGGTAGCATGCTGAGCTTCTGTGCCTCTGTACTACGAGAGCTAAAAGCTGAAGCTGCCTTAACCTCCCTATGATGGCTTCCATAAAGATGGTACATGGGCTTTTATGGCCAGGGCAGGTGTGCTTCATAAGAAGGGAGGTAGCGCGCTGTTCGCTATTCTTGTGGGGGTCCGGGCATGAACACCAAGATCCCGCTGATGAGCCAGCTTGGTGTTCCTAGGCGAAACCCCACACAAGACACAGCACAAATCTAGAAAAATTGCTGAGTTTTATTTCACTGGCTGTGAAAGCCCATATACCATCTTTTCAGTCTGTGTATTTGACCATATTGTTTTTGCATATGTCTTAAGAATCATCATCATCAAATCATCATCGAATTCCAGCTCCAGACGCCCAGGTGCTGTTAACGAGCCCTCGCCACCTTTTCCTGTCCATGAATAATTGGTCTTCATAGGTCCTTCTCCAGTCCAGCCCTTTGTCTTCAAGATCATCCTTGATTTGGTCCAACCATTTCTTCTTTGCTCTTCCTACTGGTCCTTTTCCTGGGATAATCTTGTTGAAATAAGCTTTTGGTGTCCTCTCATCTCCCATTCTTTGAAGATGCCCATACCATTCTAATCGTTGCTTCTGCAAATATTTTGTAGCACTGATATCTATGCCAGCCTCTGTCCTTTTTGTTTCGTTCCTTACTTTGTCTCTCCTTGTCCTTTGAAGCATTGTTCTTATAAACTTCATTTCAAATGTCTGAATCATACTTTCTTCTCTTCTGAACAGGGTGCATGTTCCTACTCCGTAAGGGGTGTGGTGGCCCAGCGGTCAAGCTGTTGGCCTCTCACCATGGTGGACCAGGTTCGTTTCCCGGTCAATGCATGTGAGATTTTCAAAGTGAAATGCCATTTCCTGTGGTTCGGATTCCACGTAAAAAGGAGGTCCCGTGGCTTATGATCTCGAAATTGACGGTCACATAAAACTACAATCTTCCTTTCCTTTTTTTCTACTCCGTAAGTTAGAATTGGGATGTAGTATGTCTTAAACAGTATATGTTTACACTTCATGGGCACCTTATTGTCCCACAGTAGTGATCTAACTTGTGCATAGAAGGTGGCTGCATTACTAGTCCTATTTGTTAGTTAGTTATTGTTGTTTTAAGGGGAGGCACTACGAGGTCATCTGCCCCTAAGTCCTATTTGTTACTTCACTGTTGCTATTCTTATCCTTACTCAGTGTGCTATCAAGATATTTAAATTGATCAACGATTTGTAGAGACTGATTATTCAAGTAAATGGTTGCTTTAGACAGTCCTGTTGTCATCACTACTGTCTTACTTTGATTAGCTGCTAGCTGTAATTAACAGGTTGGAATGAGTCTTTCTAGCATGTGAAAAGATACCAATGATATCTCAACAGTCGACTGGTTAAAAGTTAAAATGTTATGAAACATTTCGTGCTAGGATTCACAGGCTCAACTGAGATGTTACAGGATTAATGGCACTCGGGAAGTAAAAGTACCATGTTAATTATTATTCCAAAGCAATCAAGCTTGAAGTTTTACATGAGGTTTAACATTGTGATCATAAGCTATGGGATCTCCTTTTCATATGCAATCCGAATTCTTTACGTGGCTTTTCACCTTGAAAATCTTGCATGCATTGACCATGATTCAAAACTGATTCACCTTAGAGAGAGGCTAACAACTCTGCCACAGTGCCATTGTGAAAATACTCGGGGGGAAAAAACAGTGGTGCCCACAGGTTGTGCACATTATTAATAATAAGGTATTTCGATTATTAGGCTATTCATAAAAAACAGTAATTAAATAAACATTCTCTTTGCATGAAAATTATATTAGTTATATTTTCCAGCACAATAACCGAAATTGCAAACACTACCAGTATTGAAAATATACATACAATCATATCGAAATCCCGTTCCAGCTATTGTCGGGTCTGGGTGTTTACGAGACCTCTCCATCTTATTCTATCATCCCACCACTTTTCTTCCTCCACTTGATGCCAGTTAACTCCTCTTCTCTCTATACAGACTCTCACTCCTGTACTCTAGCACATTCTTGGACGCCCTCGAGGTCTTCTTCCATCGATCTTAAATTCTTCCATTATTTTTTTTAACCTTTGCCCGTCCTTCCTCTAAACATGTCCATACCAGCATAGTCTCTTTTTCTCTACCCCCTCTCTGATAATTTCCTGATTTAGTTATTTCCTAATTTCTACATTTCTTATTCTGTCCAATCTTGTTTTCCCTGTAAGTGCTCTGAGAAACCTCATTTCACCTGCCTGCAGTCTGCTCCAGTCCCTTTCCGTCATTGTCCATGTTTCTGCTCCATACGTGACAATGGGTGATTAATAGGTCTTATACATGAGGAGTTTTTGCTTTTTCTGGAACTTCGTTATTCCAAACCAGATGTTTTATTGTTTGATAAAAATTTCCTCCTTTTCGCCACCTCTTGGTAATCTCATCTGTTATCCTACCATCACGAGGTATTTCACTACCTAAATAAGAGAAACTGTCTACCACTCTGAGGGGTTAATCATCCAACTCAATATTACCATTTATCTTACTATCTCTTCCTAGGGGCTTGGTAGCGCAGCGATCAAGCTGTTGGTCTCTCACCAAGGTGGACCGGGTTTGATTCCCGGTCAATGCATGTGAGATTTTTGATGTGGATTGCCATGTCCTGTGGTTCGGATTCCACGTAAAACAGAGGTCCTGTGGCTCATGATCGTGAGATTAACGGTCACGTTAAACTAAAAGCTTCCTTTTTCTATCTCTTCCGAATATCATAACTTCACTCATCTTTATTTATTTTTAATCCATACCTTTCCATAATTTCCTTCCATGCTTCGAGTTGTAACTACATCTCCCTCTTTATTACCCCCATATTCTATTATTTAAACTAGTTTCCATGATGGTTCCGTATTGACTTACTAAATAGTTTTAACAACAAATTGTATATCCGCCTTAGTCAATACATAAACGAAAATAAATTATAATTACACTTGCTCCTGGTACATGTTTCGGGGATTAATTGCTTTTATCCCCTTCATCAGCCAAGACAAATATTTATTTCTTCGGATATTTGTCTTGGCTGATGAAGGGGATAAAAGCAATTAATCCCCGAAACATGTACCAGGAGCAAGTGTAATTATAATTTATTTTCGTTTATGTATTGACTAAGGCGGATATACAATTTGTTGTTAAAACTACCCCCATATTGCCATAAGAAAAATTAATTGAAAAAATATGGAAAACAGTAGCTAAAGATTAAAATTGAAACGATGCTTTGGTATCAACATGGCCATACATGACTGCTTATAATATTGATATTTTATGTGTGAGAAAAATAAAGTTTCTGTCTATGTTCTTACTGCCATTACTATTGACTCCAAATCTGCATATCTAGATTGCATTCTTCAACAGCAAAACTGATCCATTGCTGGCATCAGCACTAGAGGAATCATCTCGCTGCAAGTAAAGTGTAGGGCATTTACCAAGTGGAGCTCTTGCCCTTACTGTGGCCCTTACTGATCTGCGACGAACTCTCAAACTGCCTAACAACCTCTCCCTTGTTCTACGTGATGATGGGCCGTCAGTAGACCTCATCATCTGGTTCATGAGGGAGAGTGGATATTTTTTCAAGTTTTAATGTACGGTACCGTAGTTTAAGACTTTTAGTTTAGTTTTTTCTATGTTTTTATTGTGTTCATATCTATTTTTATTGTTCACTGCCTTATTTGTTTTATTGGTTTTGATCATCTCTGTTTTTACTCCTTTTATCCAAATAAGCCATAATTGTTGGAGCACCTGTCTGTTTTATACAAACCATTTTTGTCATCATCCCTGGCAGTGGGCTGTTTTTATCTTCATCCTTTCTTTTGTAACATTTCATTTCATTAGGGGCCGAAAACCTAGATGTTATCCCCATTAAAACAAGAATTATCATAGTCTTTACCAAGTGGAGTACATGACAACATTTAAAATACTGTATACCGTATGCAAGAGTAAAGAAGCCTCACTGGCGGCAGCATTTACCAGGCGATATCTTCATTATATCATCATCATCTTAAACTGGCTCCAGTTTCCCAGGTGCGGTGAATGAGCGTTCTCCATTTATTTCTCTCCAAGAATGTTTGCTCCTCCATAATTTGCTGTAAACCCAGACCTCTCCCTGCAAGATCATTACTAATCTGGTCAATCCATCTCTTCCCTGGTCTATTGCCTTTCAGTTCTTTATCAAACCACACTCTAGTTGTTCTTTGTGTGCCCATTCCTTTTAGATGACCAAACCATTTCAGCCTGGCTTCAACACAGATCTCATTAAGAGATTGTTCTACTTGGATGAGATGGCGTATCTTATATTTTTTTTTTCATTTTTTTTTACGAGGTGATAGATGGGACAATATAGAATTTAGGCAAACAAATGTCTTTGGGGGTGGGTTAAACCATAAAACCATCCCTGTTGGTGCGCCACTGGAATAAACCACACTGAAAATAGCCACTGCCGTATTTTGGATCAAACCACTGGTCTGTTGACTTGCTCCAACTCCCCATCACAGCCATGGCAGAGAACTCTGTAGTGCATGGCTCGTTTCATTTAGCATAAAATGTTAGGGGTTAACATTGTTCATGATTGGTCCGTATTGACGAATGATAGTTTAAAATTTGAAAACACAAGGAATATGAAAGGAATGTTGATTAGGGGAGTTTTCATGGACTAGAGCAGTTTTTTCCCAGAGAGTATTTATTTGCTACTGAAAATTGAGTGTACCTCCAGTGTCTTTGTTCATGTTAGAACCATATTCACCCATTTTTTAATTTTCCTTATATTCCCAACACCAAGAGTCACCTTTTTCGTCCCCACCCTTATCAGAAACGTTACAAAACTAAACACCACCAAGCTTCACACATCAAGATGTAAATTGACATGCCACAACAAAGACTCCATCGATTTCCCAATGCAACAAACAACATTTTTCATGCATTTGGTCCAGTATGTCTTAAAGAAGAATACACTCAATCTGATCATCACAACATATTGAACAGGCATTCTTCATCAACTTAACCAGCTTGCCACGGTGGGTGAGTGGTCAACGTGTCGGTCTGCTAACCCCAAGCTTGCAGGTTTGCTCCTGGCCGTGGTAAATGATTTTTGAAAGGCGGCAAAAATTACGACACCATGTCATACGATGTTGGCATGTCAAAGATCCCATTTGAATTCAGTAGGCCGTGTTCATAATGGCAAAATTAATCTCGGGATTTACCGCCAACACAAAGTTCCTCATTTTTCTACTAGAAAGCGCTATAGTGTTCAAGGAGCTTAGATATCTAACCTCCCTGACTTTCAAAGTGTTTCAAGGAACAACGAAATTTGACATGCAAGCTACCCTTTGGGTGTCAAATAACAAAGCTTGCACCCGGTACCCGAGGCCTTACGATATTATCAACTTAACTTACTGATACTCATGACTAGGGCTAGGATTCTGATGATTTTGCATTATTTTTTTGGTAAGACTGACAAGTTGCTAATATATATATATATATGTTTCATGAAATAATGAGTTCAATGAAGTCTATTTGTTAGGTCATTTTTAGCCTATTTTCAATTTTGAAAAAAAAATAGGCTTATGAGATCACCTTTTGTGCGTGTGTGTGTGTGTGAGGTGTGTGTGTGTTCCCCCCTAATAAAATCTAAACTGCTGGAGCGATTTCAATGAAACTCGGTAAGTTCATAGCAATCTTCCCGGCGACCTCGACCGTGCCCTTCAAATTTTGTTACGTCTCACCAATCCAACATGGCGGCTGTGCGAAATATTTAACTAGCATTCAATATCTCCGAAACTATTACCGATATCGCCCTCAAATTGTGTACGGTGATAAAGGGCGCTACTAAAAGTTCACCTATGAGATTTTCAAAAACCTGGTGACTACAAAACCAACATGGCGGTCAAGCGAAGTTGAGACTTTTAAATCGACTTTTCTCGCGATTTAACTATCCAAATGTAATGAAACTTGGTACAGCAAATGTTTGTACACATTGTAATGTACTGGAGTCTAATTTAGTTCAATTGTTTACATAACTTCAAAATGGCGGCTGTGCGAAATATTTCACTGACATTCTATATCTCCGAAACTATTACAGATATCACCCTGCAATTTTGTACGGTGATAAAGGGTACTGATACAAGTTTACCTATGTATATTTCATAAACCTGTAAAGTACAAAACGAACATGGCGACCAAGCGAATTTGAAATATTTTAATAGACTTTTCTCGTGATTTAACTCTATGAGCGCAGTGAAATGTGGTACAGTAAATGATTTTGCATATTTTAATTCACTGCCATCTAATTTAATTCAATCGTTTACATAACCTCAAGATGGCGGCTGTGCGAAATTTTAAAATTAAGTTTTTATTTCTTGTGTCGTAATCATGCGATCGAAGTGAAAGTTTGAATAATGAAACTAGGCAATAATTGTCCTTTAATGGTACATAACTCTATGGCCTATATATAACAATCCTAAATGGCGAGCTTCCGAAATATTTAGACGGTTCTCAATATCTATGAATCTTTTACAGCAACCAAACTGATTTTTTTTTAATGTTTATAGAGACTATGAACATATGTTCACCTATAGGACTTTCAGTAACCTGGGGAGCACAAATCCAACATGGCGGCGACGCGAAGTATAAATATTTAAATGGACATTTCTCGCGATTTAACTATCCGAGTGCCGTGAAACCTTGCACGTTGAATGCTTATACAAATGTTGATCCACTGGCATCTAATTTATTTCAATTGTTTGCATAATCACAAGACGGCTGCTGTGCGTAATTTTAAAATCTCGTTTTTAGCCTACTTTCGATTTTTGCAAAAAATGAAAGTAGACTTATGAGATCAACACAGGGCGAAAAAAGTGTGTCTGTCTGTGTGTGTGTATGTGTGTGTGTGAGTCTGTGTGTGTGTGTGTATGTGTGTGTGTGAGTCTGTGTGTGTGTGTGTGTGTGTGTGTCTGTGTGTGTGTGAGTGTGTGTACTCTGAATGTCTGTCCCCCCCTATCAATTCGAACACGGTGAATGCGAATTGAACGAATCTTGGTACAAAGGTAGCACTAGCAAAGGACACCTCAGTGTCATGTATTATATCGCCGCCATCTTGACGGAAACGTAATGGCGGCCACACAAATGTTCAAAGCTTAAATCAAATTACGACTAACCTAATCATCCGATCTCTACCAAAGTTTGCAACAACATACCTTTATGGGGGGAGCATCCTTTGACCAAACCAATAGGTCATCAGCGTAATAGTTTGCGGATGGCGGCCATCTTTGTGTGAAAATCGATTCCCCCTATTAATTCGAACACGGTGCAACCGAATGGAACAAAATTTGGTACAGAGGTAGTACAAACAAAAGGCACCTCAGTGTCATGTCTTATATCGCCGCCATCTTGACGGAAACGTAATGGCGGCCACACAAATATTCAAAGCTTAAATCAAATTACGACTAACCTAATCATCCGATCTCTACCAAATTTTGCAACAACATACCTTTATGGGGGGAGCATCCTTTGACCAAACAAATAGGACATCAGCGTAATAGTTTGCGGATGGCGGCCATCTTTGTGTGAAAATCGATTCCCCCTATTATTTCGAACACGGTGCAACCGAATGGAACGAAATTTGGTACAGAGGTAGTACTAACAAAAGGCACCTCAGTGTCATGTTTTATATCGCCGCCACCTTGACTGAAACGTAATGGCGGCCACACGAATGTTCAAAGCTTAAATCAAATTACGATTAACCTAATCATCCGATCTCTACCAGATTTTGCAACAATATACCCTTATAGAGGAAGCATCCTTTGACCAAATGAATAGGTCATTAGCCTAATAGTTTGCGGATGGCGGCCATCTTTGTGTGAAAATAAATTCCCCCTATTAATTCAAACACGGTGAAACCGAATGGAACGAAATTTGGTACAGAGGTAGCACTAGCAAAGGGCACCTCAGTGTCATGTTTTATATCGCCGCCATCTTGACGGAAACGTAATGGCGGCCACACGAATGTTCAAAGCTTAAATCAAATTACGACTAACCTTATCATCCGATCTCTACCAAATTTTGCAACTACATACCTTCATGGAGGGAGCATCCTTTGGCCAATCTAATAGTTCATCAGCGTAATAGTTTGCGGATGGCGGCCATCTTTGTGTGAAAATCGATTCCCCCTATTAATTCGAACACGGTGCAACCGAATGGAACGAAATTTGGTACAGAGGTAGTACTAACAAAATTCACCTCAGTGTCATGTTTTATATCGCCGCCACCTTGACTGAAACGTAATGGCGGCCACACGAATGTTCAAAGCTTAAATCAAATTACGATTAACCTAATCATCCGATCTCTACCAAATTTTGCAACTCCATACCTTTATGGAGGGAGCATCTTTTGACCAATCTAATAGGTCATTCGCCTAACAGTTTGCGGATGGCGGCCATCTTTGTGTCAGAATCGATTCCCCCTATTAATTCAAACACGGTGAAACCGAATGGAACGAAATTTGGTACAGAGGTAGCACTAGCAAAGGGCACCTCAGTGTCATGTTTTATATCGCCGCCATCTTGACGGAAACGTAATGGCGGCCACACGAATGTTCAAAGCTTAAATCAAATTACGATTAACCTAATCATCCGATCTCTACCAAATTTTGCAAATCCATACCTTTACGGAGGGAGCATCCTTTGACCAATCTAATAGGTCATTAGCCTAATAATTTTCGGATGGCGGCCATCTTTATGTCAAAATTGATTCCCCCTATTAATTCGAACACGGTGGAACCGAATGAACGAAATTTGGTACAGAGGTAGCACTAGCAAAGGGCACCTCAGTGTCATGTTTTATATCACCGCTATATTGACGGAAACGTAATCGCGCCCACCCAAATGTTAAAAGCTAAAATGTAATTACGACCAACATAATAATCTAGTCTCTACCAAATTTTGCAACACCGTATCTTTATGTGGGAAACATATTCTGACCAAACTGCAAGAACATCAGCCCAATAGTTTGCAGATGGTGGCCAAGTATGTGTGCAAATCGATTCCCCCTATCAATTCAAACACGGTGAAACTGAACTGAACGAAATTTGGTACAGAGGTAGCACTAGCAAAGGGCACCTCATATTCATGTTTAATATCCCTATAGCACGTTGTATTTCAACAAGCTACTACAACCAACATTCAATCATACTCCTTGAAAAGGACAAAGAGTTATAACAATACCCATGCATTTAGGAGAAAGTAGGCTATATGTTCTTTACTGAACATCTTGTTACTTCTTGTGTTCTAATCATGCGATTGAAGTTTGAATACCAAACGTACACAATAATCTTAATGTAATAGTACAAAAATAAAAATCCAACCTGGCGACCATCTGAAATATTTAGACGGTTCTCAATTTCTACAAACCTGTTACAGCAATTAAATTGAAATTTTGTATGTTGATAGAGGCAATTAACAGGAGCAGGATATATGAAAATAGGCTGTATAGTTCTTCACGGAACTACTTGTTTTGCATTTTTTTGCCATTTTTGAGGGATAGGGCATTTTTGGGGGAAATTTTAGGTCATTTTGGTCATTTTTATACTATTTTCAAGAAAGAAGGATAATTTTTTATGTTTAGCTATTCTAATTCTTTATTTTACTAAATTTCCGTGTTGAATATTTTGTTTGATTTCATACAAGCATAACATATATTTTCCCAAAAGTAGGCGTGTAATGGACTCGCCCATACAAGGGAGTACATTTGCCTCTCGTGTGGGTAGAAGGCTACAGGTAGCAATGAGTCATTTAGTTCGTGGTATTTCTTCCAGCTGGAAGTGCTGTTCTATTAGACGCGAAGTTACGATATGCCTAAAGTGAAGCAAAGTGTGTCTGTTAAACTAAAACAATTTGTTTCGCAGTATAGAGAAAGGATCTTCACCACTGACTGGACAATACTTTACTGCAAACTTTGTGATGTGAGAGTGGCCGCTGTAAAAAAGTTTACGGTGGAACAACATGTATCGCGTGAGAAACACAAACTGGTCTGCAACGACTTCAGGTTGAAGGAACATTATTACAACAGAAGCTTCTTGGAGAAACCCATTCATCCTTTTCACCGTTAGTTAGTTATTGTTGTTTTAAGGCGCGGAACTAAGAGGTCATCTGTCCCTCTTTTCACCATTCTTTGAAGAACTGTGTAGTGTGTTTCTTTGTGCCGATATCCCATTGAGTAAGTTAAACAACCCTAAACTGCACAATTTCTTAGAGAAGCACACGGGCAAATCCATACCGGATTCTTCTACGTTAAGAAAAATTTGTTAGACGATGCTATGAAAAAAACTTTGGAAGAAATAAGGAAAAGAGTTGGAAATAAAACAAGATGTTCAGTAAAGAACATATAGCCTACTTTCTCCTAAATGCATGGGTATTGTTATAACTCTTTGTCCTTTTCAAGGAGTATAATTGAATGTTGGTTGTAGTAGCTTGTTGAAATACAACGTGCTATAGGGATATTAAACATGAATATGAGGAGCCCTTTGCTAGTGCTACCTCTGTAAAAAAAAATCATTCAATTCGGTTTCACCGTGTTTGAATTGATATGGGGAATGGATTTACACAAACTTGGCCACCATCTGCAAACTATTGGGCAGATGATCTTGCAGTTTGGTCAGGATATGCTTTCCACATAAAGATATGTTGTTGCAAAATTTGGTAGAGACTAGATTATTAGGTTGGTCGTATTTACATTTTAGCTTTTAACATTTGGGTGGCCGCGATTACGTTCCCGTCAAGATGGCGGTGATATAAAACATGACACTGAGGTGCCCTTTGCTAGTGCTACCTCTGTACCAAATTTCGTTCCAATCGGTTTCACCGTGTTCGAATTGATAGGGGGAATCGATTTTCAAACAAAGATGGCCGCCATCCGCAAAATATTAGGCTAATGACCTATTATTTTGGTCAAAGGATGCTCCCTCCATAAAGGTATGTTGTTGCAAAATTTGGTAGAGATCGGATGATTAGGTTAATCGTAATTTGATTTAAGCTTTGAACATTTGTGTGGCCGCCATTACGTTTCTGTCAATATGGCGGCAATATAAAAATGACACTGAGGTGCCCTTTGCTAGAGCTACCTCTGTACCAAATTTCGTTCCATTCGGTTTCACCGTGTTCGAATTAATAGGGGGAATCGTTTTTCACACAAAGATGGCCGCCATCCGCAAACTATTAGTCTAATGACCTATTAGATTGGTCAAATGATGCTCCCTCCATAAAGGTATATTGTTGCAAAATTTGGTAGAGATCGGATGATTAGGTTAGTCGTAATTTGATTTAAGCTTTGAACATTTGTGTGGCCGCCATTACGTTTCTGTCAATATGGCGGCAATATAAAAATGACACTGAGGTGCCCTTTGCTAGAGCTACCTCTGTACCAAATTTCGTTCTATTCGGTTTCACCGTGTTTGAATTAATAGGGGGAATCGATTTTGACACAAAGATGGCCGCCATCCGCAAACTATTACTCTAATAACCTATTAATATGGTCAAAGGATGCTTCCTCCATAAAGGTATGTTGTAAAATGTGGTAGAGATTGGATGATTAGGTTAGTCGTAATTTGATTCAAGCTTTGAACATTTGTGTGGCCGCCATTACGTTTCCGTCAAGATGGCGGCGATATAAAATATGACACTGAGGAGCCCTCTGCAAGTACTACCTCTGTACCAAATTTCGTTCCATTCGGTTTCACCGTGTTCGAATTATTAGGGGGAATCGATTTTCACACAAAGATGGCCGCCATCCGCAAACTATTAGGCTAATGACCTATTAATTCAGTCAAAGAATGCTTCCTCCATAAAGGTATGTTGTTGCAAAATTTGGTAGAGATCGGATGATTAGGTTAGTCGTAATTTGATTTAAGCTTTGAACATTTGTGTGGCCGCCATTACGTTTCTGTCAATATGGCGGCAATATAAAAATGACACTGAGGTGCCCTTTGCTAGAGCTACCTCTGTACCAAATTTCGTTCTATTCGGTTTCTTCGTGTTTGAATTAATAGGGGGAATCGATTTTGACACAAAGATGGCCGCCATCCGCAAACTATTACTCTAATAACCTATTAATATGGTCAAAGGATGCTTCCTCCATAAAGGTATGTTGTAAAATGTGGTAGAGATTGGATGATTAGGTTAGTCGTAATTTGATTCAAGCTTTGAACATTTGTGTGGCCGCCATTACGTTTCCGTCAAGATGGCGGCGATATAAAATATGACACTGAGGAGCCCTCTGCAAGTACTACCTCTGTACCAAATTTCGTTCCATTCGGTTTCACCGTGTTCGAATTATTTGGGGGAATCGATTTTCACACAAAGATGGCCGCCATCCGCAAACTATTAGGCTAATGACCTATTAATTCAGTCAAAGAATGCTTCCTCCATAAAGGTATGTTGTTGCAAAATTTGGTAGAGATCGGATGATTAGGTTAGTCGTAATTTGATTTAAGCTTTGAACATTTGTGTGGCCGCCATTACGTTTCCGTCAAGATGGCGGCGATATAAAATATGACACTGAGGAGCCCTCTGCTAGTACTACCTCTGTACCAAATTTCGTTCCATTCGGTTTCACCGTGTTCAAATTAATAGGGGGATTCGTTTTTCACACAAAGATGGCCGCCATCCGCGAACTATTAGGCTGATGACCTATTAGTATAGTCAAAGGATGCTCCCCCCATAAAGGTGTGTTGTTGCAAAATTTGGTAGAGATCGGATGATTAGGTTAGTCGTAATTTGATTTAAGCTTTGCACATTTGTGTGGCCGCCATTACGTTTCAGTCAAGATGGCGGCGATATAAAACATGACACTGAGGTGTCCTTTGCTAGTGTTACCTTTGTACCAAATTTCGTTCAATTCTCGTTTACCGTGTTCGAATTGATAGGGGGGGGGGGGACAGACATTCAGAGTCCACACACACACACACACACACACACACACATACACACACACACACACACACACACAGACAGACACACTTTTTTTCGCCCTGTGTTGATCTCATAAGTCTACTTTCATTTTTTGCAAAAATCGAAAGTAGGCTAAAAAATATGGGTATCGGTGGACGAGACGACAGACCCTTCAGGACGATATGTAGCTAACGTGGTGGTAGGAACACTGGACGAGGATGTTCCTGGGGAACACTTTCTACTCTATTGTGAGCATTTACAAAAAGTGAACTACTCAACAATCAGCAAAGTTTTTGATAAATCGTTGGTATTGTTGTGGCCTGATGGCATTCGGCATGACAATGTGTTGCTCTTAGTAACGGATGCAGCCCCTACATGGTCAAGGCTGCTAATTCGCTTCATGCTCTCTACTCTAAAATGGTGCATTTAACTTGTTTCGCCCACGCGTTACACAGAGTCGCGGAGGAAATTCGCGGTCATTTTCCAGAAATTGACCAATTGATAGGATGTGTGAAAAGGTATTCTTGAATGCACCCTCTCGAGTTTCAACTTTCAAGTTAGAAGCTCCAGACATTACACTTCCTCCTTCTCCCGTTTTGACGAGATGGGGAACCTGGATTGAAGCCTGCACGTATTAAAGCGAGAACTTACAAGTGGTGAAACAAATCGTGGATTCTTTTGACATCACTGAAGCTGCATCAATCAAAGCAGCGCAAAAACTTTTGGCAGATAGTGAAATCGCAGGGAAACTTGCTTACATAAAAGCAAATTTTGGATTTTTTCCTACTACCATAACCGCTCTGGAAAAGTCGGAAGTGCCGCTATTTGCCAATATTAATAGCTTGAATTTATTTTGTTACCACACAAGACTAAAACAATACAGAAATCATAGAAAATCAAAGGTCATTTTTTTAAAGAAATTAGGTCATTTTCTGCATATTTTTAGGTCATAAATGCATTTTTTATTTTGCATTTTTGGCACTTTTTTAGGTCATCATAATCCTAGCCCTACTCATGACAATAATATTGGACTGCAGTGCAGTGATTTAATAGTCCAGTCGAGGCAGTTAGATGCAGATATGAACGAGAGGAATGTTAATTAGGGAAGTTTCACAGACTATAGCAGATTTTTCCCAGTGATTGTTTGCTGCTGAAAATTAAGTGTACTTGCAGTGTTTTATCTTTCTTTGTAATCATTATAAGGGTTTTTTATAGCATGCAAGTGCAACATTCATATATGTTTACATCACATTTCATCCACATCATCCATTTTTCATCAATTTTAATGTCACAATGACTAGCCAAGGATTGTACTAGCTGATGAAGGGGAAGATTTTTTAAGAACATATTATGCCTCAAAACATGTCCTAGTGTGTAAATAAACATTAAAGTATTACCTAGACGGAAGATAAGTGTATTTTCAAATTTTAAACTATAAAATGTTAGGTAAAAATATTCACTATTTATAAAAATATAAACCGTTACAATACATTCCAAGAAGTGTATTCTTGCATTCTTGAGAAATGAAGTCTTTAAGCCATTAGGTTGTGTGATGCATGAAAAATGCATTCTTTATTGACGTGTTACAAGCCATTCCTTAGTGTTCTATCATGGTCAGTCAACACAAATTGCGCTAAATTACATTAGGCGGGAAAACAAGTGTTAAACCTACAATACTAACATACGTAAAATTTACGTTTGTGAATAATTTAACTGCTTACAATTTCCTCTATATCTGTCCCCACCCTACCATTCTCTAACAGTGCTTCTACTGGTCTATGGTGGTGATGTCAATGCTTTTGTTATTAATTCCAATCACTTCTAGAGGCATAATCATGGGGCAAAGAATTGGCAACTCAAACTAACACTAGGGGCGCTACGGTCGGTCAGGATAGGTAGGGTAAAAATACTCAATAACATGCATTTGATGTGGAACACTTTTTATTTTACGGTTATAATCAGTAAATGTGGTCTCTAAAATAATGGCAGTGATATTTTTAATTGTAGATATGTATAACTGTGCGATACACGTGATCTAGTTTGTGTGTTCCACTGGATTTTATGTGTCAATTGCATATTATCAAGCATCGGTTGTCGGCTGGTATTTGTTTTTGAGCAGTTCGAGTCATGGCGCTGTTACGTTTAAAAGCTATATTTGAGTTTGCTCACTGTACCATAGACTCTAGAAATTATTTGTTGCTTGGTAAGGCGAAGGGGTGAGTTTAACTTGTATTAAAACTCGGGGGAGACAGGAATTGCTTGATTTTAATGGTTAGCAAGTGGGTTTGGTGTTGAATATCGGACTGGTAGCAGGTTCTCGCAGAGTAGATATTTACCCTGCGAAGTCAAATTAGGCATATATGACTCGTTATGGAATGGCTAGGATATCGCAGAGCGAGGTGATGGTGGTTGGTAGGGTTATTGGAAATGAACTAGGGAGCGGGGAAGGATACCTGACTGATGAAGCTTGGCTGGTGTGGGCTTGGCTGTCTTGGTACGGCTTGGCTAGACTGTGCTTGGCTGTCTAGGTGCGGCTTGGCTCGGCGTAACAGTGAACAACCCGTCCTGTTGTCAGTGAGTGTAGTGGTGAGTGGTCCAACCCGCTCTCGTTGCACGTATTTATTTGGTATCGTCACCTTTCGGCTATTGCTATTTGCATCTTTTAGAAAATGATGAAAACTTATATCCGCAGCCCTCTTATACATCGATTTACAGTCGTAAACTGAGCAATATACTTTGCTTTTACTCATTTTGCACTCTATCAACGAGTAAAACTTATTACTTATGTATAAAGACACGAAGAATTTACCACGATCTGTTTACCAATACAAGAAACCATATACAAACAGTCACCACGTGACAACTGTACCCTACTTGGTAAGTTTCTCACTTTTACCGCTAGATGTCATATCAGATAGCTGGAGTTGCCAATTGCCTGGAAACTATCCTTGAATTTAACATGTTGGTTTCTCCATGGCAATAACAAAGAGGTGGGGAATTTGATGTAGATGTGTCACATCATTTCAGAGGGATTATAAAAACGATCTCATAAAAACCAGAGACAGTATAAGAGGCTGGAGAGATTGCGTACTGCTATTTACGTCAAAGTAAAAGACTTCAGTAAGCAGACATCACCTGCGGTTGGAAACTGCTCTAGTTGTTGATGATGATGATGAAAAGACTTCTGTATTTGTTATATTTAAGATGGAACATAGCGTATTAAACTTCAAAGACCACAGAGGATTCAGTGTATATAAATAGTGTTACATATGAAATATATATTGATTTCAACCATTTAACTAATTGATGCCTTAGCACAAAGTTCGTAATGCACGTAACTTTAACGTATTATTAGTATTAAGCATCAATTGAATAATGTTAGTATTCTAGGGTTAAACACCCTAACATGAAATAAATATTATGAGATATTCTTCACAAAAATAACATGCACTTATATGTAGGGAGTTCCAAAATAAATGTAATACATAATCATCATAAGCCTAAGTGATGATCGAAACATTATAACAAAAGAGAAACTGTTCGCCTAGTCAATACATTTATTGAAAACCAGTCATAAACTTGTTATTATATGGTACATGTTTCAGGGCCTCTAGTACTGGTCCCTTCTTCAGCCATAAATTACGATGTAACATCCAGCATGATTAAAGATATAAAAAATACATAAAATGATGAGTGAATGGATGAAATGAGGTGAAAAAGAACATATTAACCATGAGAAGTAACATGAGTGTGCATCAGTAAAATGTAACACCATTGGTAGTGCTAGGTTCTTGTGAATACACACGTATTTAGCAGTGTTCTAATGTTTGTGCGTGTGAAAATCACTTCACTTGGGATGTATGGCCTGTTGTTTACAATGCTGTTGACTGAAACTTGCTGTTCAAGCTTGGGCTTCTGAGCTTATAGTCTCTTATTAGAAAGAAAATAAAGGGATTCTGCCTTTTCAATACTTATATTGAACCTACTCACAGGTACATGTTTCGAAGGTTAACTCCTTCTTCCTCAGCCTGTACATAAATATCAAAGATAAATTACCTTTATAAGAACATACGTTTCATGTAACGTAAATTACCTTTATAAGAACATACGTTACATGAAACGTATGTTCTTATAAAGGTAATTTATCTTTGATATTTAAGTACAGGCTGAGGAAGGAGGAGTTAACCTTCGAAACATGTACCTGTGAGTAGGTTCAATGTAAGTATTGAAAAGGCAGAATCCCTTTATTTTCTTTCTAATATATAGTTAGTCAATACGGACCTCAATTACTGACATTATGACTGATTGTCATGTAATGGAATACATCACCATGATGAGACGGCCAAGCATGGAAAAAACATACTTTACATGTCATCTAATTTAGTACCCCCTCCCTTTTTGCACCTAAAAGTGTGTTACTTTGTGATATATATCTCATGTAATATCTCGTGTAATATCTCTTTCAGGTTAGGCTGTTTGAATGCTTGTCTCCCCGCCTAATGTAATTGAGCACAATTTGTATTGACCAACTGGAAAGTCTTTTATAATAAACTAGCAACCTACCCCCGCTTCGCCCGAGAACAGTTATCAATGCATTACATGATAAGCACTTTTATTTTCGATGTCAATGAACTACGACCCATATCCATTTTATGTCTCGGCAATATGGGTTAAAATCACTGACTGGACTATTAATTGTATTATCATGGAGATAAATGTGCAACGAATTCTCGTCAGACGTAATTTAAGAATGGCGAGGTGCATGAAACACAAATCCCCCTTAGGTCCAATCTTAACTTGACTGTGTATTTTGCGGAACAAAAAGTTCACAGGCGAAATGAAGAAAAGCTGAATTGGTTGCACTTCTTGGGAAACTCAAAAAGCACAACCACTCTTCTCTGATGTCTTAACTCAACACGACTCGACAGTTTGCTGCTGGCTGTATCTGGGGTAATAGGCTCGCCCGCTAGGTAGGCTGTAACTGGAATAATAGGCTCGCCCCTAGCTAGCTCGTAAACTGTCGCCTCAGTAATTAAATGGAATTGTTGGAAGAAACGAAAACGTAAAAACACTTATAGTGGGCGATGTATTGAAGATAGAGATATGCTCTCGCGGACTTTTTTGTAGAATTTTTCATGCTGAACCATTCTTACACTGATAGTATATTGATATTCTTAACGATTTGCCCAGCATAAGCTTAAGAAGCACACGGATGCCAGGTTTTTTCGTTTTTTTTCTCACTGAAATCGTTACTGCTTGACTTCCTTTGATAATAAATACATTATTTTCTATAGAAACCTTCCTCAAGATATCCATTACAGAATGGTGAAAACCACATCAAAATCCATCCAGTGGTTCTTGAGATTACCCGTGACATCCAAGAATCGAGGACTTGGTTTTATACTAAGTACATTGAAGTTAGAGAATTAAAATGTGTTACTCAGAGACATCATTGAACTACTGGTATTTGTGCAATACACAACCTAAGAGCTTGAAGCCTTAATTTCTCGTTATTGCAGTTGTTAAAATCCAATTCTTGGAATTAATGCTGGTGTGCATGCTCGAAAGGGAGGGGGGCAAAGGGGCTCAGACCCCTCCCCTATAGACCAAATAATATACCACCGCTGCCCAGCCATTTGGCCTGCAGTTATTGGGGTGACGCGTGGTCAGCGTGTCAGGTCTCCTTGGCAGTTAATCTAGGTTTTCGTGATCGGGGCGCTGCCTCACTGTCAGACAGCTACTCAATTGTCCTCACGAGGCTGAGTGCACCCCGTTCCAGCCCTCATGTCAGTTTCTAAAATCCCTGATGAAGCTGGGAATCGAACCCAGGAGCAGATATTTGAATTCTCTAACTTCCATCTGTATGGCTTGCACTGTCTGTGCACCACACAATCTAATGGCTTAAGCCTTCATTTCTCATTTGTATTTATTGTATGGTTTTTTAGTGCCAGGAGTGTCCGAGGACATGTTCGGCTCTCCAAAGTTTGTAGCTGCTTCTATGCGGAAACCCATGGGGTGAGCTACAAGTACCGTTCAATTTCAAGTAGTTCCAACTTTGGCTAGCAGATGTCACTTGACACCTAGTGCGAACGTTGGAACTTGATATAGCGTTTCAACAAAAGATAACGTACTAACTTGGCTACACACTACCAATTGTAGCGTTAAGATCTTTTACATGTCATAAAGCTATGACATGGACCCGCAGGCTTTACTTTCCCTCCGAAGGAAGGCATACTGAAGGATTTTAACGCTCTTAAAAATTCCGACAACTTGGGCCGGGTTTGAACCCGCGATTTTGGGCATACCAGTTCAGCATGCTACCGACTACGCCACCGAAGCCGCATTTCTCTTTACTATACACTTCCTATAAAATGCTAACTTTCAAAAAGTATAATTCCTCTTTTCCTCTATATAGGTATCTTATCGCCAAGAAGCTCGACAGAGAGGCTGGAGAGGACTTTAGCATGGGTGAACGAGTCTCCATTTGAAGAAATTCTTCAATTAGAGGTTGAGAAAGAACAGTTAAGATTGCAGAAGAAACTCTTCAAAACATTTCCTATCTATGTAAAAGTTGCTAATGATAGACAAATTGTAGTACGGTTATATCCCAGGATCGATGGTAAACGCGTTCCCTTTAGTGATTTTACCATCACCCTTGTTCGACAAAATTTAAGTAAACCTTTCACCATCAGAAAATATCGTCTTCCAGTAGGATTTCATCCTGTGATTAAGAATCTATTGTTCTCTGAAGAGCAAATTGCAGAGTTCCTCCAGGATCTAGCACATGTCACGAAATGTTCTGTAGAACGTGTCAACCAATTTGAGGAGGTAAAATATTGGGATGTTCTAGATGAAGAAGATGTCTATTATCATGACAGCATACATATTGAAATAGTTTGTAAATTTATCCTCAGTGGCTCCGAATCAGCTGTCAAGTTTGAGTTCTGCTATGCATGGAGGAGTGTATACCCTCAAACTTACAGAATGTATGTTGATTCTAAGAGAGTGGATCAAAAATATACAGAGGAGTTTCAACGAATCCGTCAATTTAGATTGAAGAAAATAATCAAAAAGTTGTTACGTCTTGAATATAAGCTTGAAGATTCAAGTTTACTTCCACATAACTCACAATGTTGATGCAATTCCATGCAGTGTTTCTTTCAGATAATATTTTCTGGGGTGTATTAGAAATATTTGGGGGGAGAAGAAGAAGTAATTTATAATTGAAATTTGATGTTTTTCGGTCAGTCAACACGATAGTACCCAATTGTGATGGGATGGGTTGGGTTATTTCCTAATCCTGAAAAATATTTACACGAGATTCATAAATACACTTGGATGACCAGTTTCAATCAACAGTATTAAATATGGGAGTATTTGTTTCCATTTTGGTCCGTATTGACAAATTCAATTATAGTCTGTAATATGAATACAACTTTTCTGTCAAATCAATACTTTATAGTGCGTTATTTAACGCTTATTCGTGGTACATGTTTCGGACTATTTTCAATCCATCAGCCACATAATTTACAAATATGGATGACCATCATGTCTTTTAGTGCCGGGAGTGTCCGAGGACATGTTCGGCTCGCCAGAGGCTGTAGCTGCTTCAAGCGGACACCACTAGGGTGAGCTATAAGTTCCGTTCAATTTCAAGTAGTTCCAACTTTCGCTACCAGATATCAATGATACCTGCACGTTGGAACTTTGATAGTGTTACAACAAAATCTAACCTAGAAATTTAGCTACACACAAGTTTAGTCTGTGGAAGGATCTTTTACATGCCATAAATCTATGACATTGGACCGCCGGCTTTACTTCCCCTCCGAAGGAAGGCATACTGAAGGATTTTAACGCTCTTAAAAAATCCGACGACTTCGGCCGGGTTTGAACCTGCTATCTTGGGCACAGCAGTTCAGCACGCTACCAACTACGCCACCGAAGCCGCTATTATATCAAAGCTTTTGATCTACTAAACCGGAGACTAATCATACGTAAGCTGGAAGAAATGATTGGCAAGGAGCACTACATCACCAAGATAACAAAAGTCATCCTGCACAATAACAGTATAATTATAGACGATGGTATCTGCTTCCTGAATGAAATTCACAAACCATCGGGGTACTCCAAGGAGACCCCATAAGCCCCATATTAATCTACATAGCCACTGCAAATATATCTGAGATTATCACAAAAGAAGCAGTAAAATTTCACGTGTACGCAGACGATCTTGCAATATCCTCCACTTCAGGAAAGGATCTTCAAAAAACATTCAACCAGTTAGGAGTATGGGCAAGAGAAAGGGATCTCGAAATAAATCTTCACAAGACAGTGTCTCTCATATTTCGGAAGGGTGGTAGAACAGCCACAGATGATACTTTAAAAATGAATGAAATTCTACTGTGGAAAGTGAACGAATTCAACTATCTGGGAATAATCCTACAGACACACAGAATCGTTTTCAACAGCCACATCAGAAACAGAGCAACACACGCCATAAGAGGAATGCTGGACATACAAAACATAAGGAAGTTCTCACTTGACACAGCTATGAATAGGGCTCGGATTTTTAGGTAAATAAATATTTTTTAATGTAAATACATATTTTAAGCATTTTTTCTATAAATACATAAATTCCTGCTTTTCACTTATTAGCACATAAAAAGACATGACATTTACATTTAAAACAAGATGTTCAGCAAAGAACATATAGCCTACTTTCTCCTAAATGTATGGGTATATTTATGACTCTTTGTCCTCATCCCTAACACAATCACCTCTACCACCATGTATTGTTTGTTTTCTTTTATATTGATAATTAGCCAGTAAGTGTCAAAATCAATATTATATACTTTATAATGATTGAATAACAAAACTACTAACTTATTGTAATGCATTCACGTCCGTTAATCTCTATATTAAGCCAGCCTGCATACTTAAGAATCTTTCGTTTTGGGTATCTTCCCCTTTTGCAAAATCCGCGCCGATCACAGTACTGTAGGTTGGTGCTGCGACCTATCAGTGAATTAATCTTTATCTTATACGCCTATGCACTGCCATCGTAATGTACTACGATGGCAGTGGCCTATGGATGTTGAATGAGTAGGCAGTTTAAAGTAGCCAAGAAGGAGGCGATCCAGCTGGCAGTGTTTAAAGGTAATCGGAGCGCGATCGTGGCTAATAGTTGAAGTACCAGTATTACAAAATTGCCATACTTCAGGAGGCCAGGTATTTACACAGCGGTATGTTTGGAACAATATTACCCACATAACCCACAAGAGGACAGCACCGTACAGAGGCATTAAGAAGGCTGTGGTTAATGACAACGTGTATCTAGTTCTTCTATTCTCCTTTTCCTAATTTCTTCTGTTTATGTGCGATGCTGGGGCTGTGATTTTATTAATAAACGAGTGTATACATTAGCCTCTCCTTTGAGCTAAATGACATCTTATTCAGTATCTGTGGAAAGAGCTCGTGCACATCATTTGTAAAAGAATTCAAGAAAAAAAGTTAACTGTAGCAATATTCGACCCCCTGTCAACTGCATGACAGACTAACACGCTAGCCCAGAGCTAACCCTATCCTTAACATCATGGTGTTCTTAACTGACATATTAGATACAACCTGTTGACAAATAATGACTTTCAATAAACGATTTCTTCACTGCAGTACATCTTCATTAAAGATCATTTCATACAAAGTTTATATTATTGTATCAGTAGGGTATATCACATAAAACATACTAAAACAACTGAAATATAAGATAGGCACATGAGGACAGCTGCCATCTTGTCGTGTGACACAGACGGCTCAGATCTTTTAAGCCACTCATACAGTATAATATTATAATACTAAATTATAATAAATAACGGATCACGACCTTCAGGATAGCTTAAACCACCCTAGGCTCGATAATCGGAATTGGTGGGTCTTAAGCTATTGATTAAAATGGTTGCATAATTCACATGGCCGCCATCCTGAAATGGCATGGCCAATGACCTTGAATATTGGGTGGAAGACGCGTCCTATACAAAGGTATGTTGTCACCAAATTTGGTAGAGATCGGATGATTAGTTTAGCCGTAATTTGATTTTACGTTTTGATCATTTGAGTGGCCGCCATTCTGATTTGGTAAAGATGGCAGCAATATAAATTATGACACTGAGGTGCCCTTTGCTAGTGCTACCTCTGTACCAAATTTCGTTCAATTCGGTTTCACCGTGTTCGAATTGATAGGGGGAAAGTAGGCTAAAAATAAGTATGCTAGATCTTTGTTTATTGCATTTTTATTGAGTGTTACTTCAACGGGGTAGAACCTGTGAGCTATCTTATCTTCATACAACTGTGTTATTCTTAACATGCCACTCACTGTGGAAGCCAGGGATTTTCTTGTCCATAGCCATATTGCACCATGTGCTAGACCCCCTTGCTTCCCCCAGCTTCCTGGAAGCAATGTCACTCACATCACATGCAGTTCATTTCTAACACTGTGAAGTGTAAGGCAGTTGTAAAAACTACAAGTTAACGTCTGTTGCAGAATTTAAAGATAATTTTCCTTCTGATAGGCGCATTCTGTTCTGCCAAACATGTGGGAAAGCAATCAAGGCTGAACAGCGATCTTAAGTTACACAAACCTCAAGGGCAAGAAACATACTGCCACAGTTTCGCGCCTTCGGAAAAAGTGTTTCGCGATAATTGTCTGTCATTTGTGATGGACAACGTGAAGATGTATCTCGTTGTGTATTGTAATTCTTCAGTAGTCTGTGAGGTATAGCGTAAATTGCATTCGTGAGTACTGCATATTGTTTATATTCAAATTATTATAATTAAATATTTTTACTTTATTGTCACATATTTCAGGTATTTTTAATACATAAAAAATAAATATTTTCCAGATTTTTAGCACCTAAAGATCCGAGCCCTAGCGATGAACCCCATAATTACATATGGTTTGGAAATAATTTGGGAAAATTTAAACAAAACCAACCTTAAACAAATAGAAAAAGTCAAGGCATCATACACGTCTAGCTTATGAGCATACCAGAGAGACTTTCTACATAGAGGAAATGTTGTCCGCAGTGACTGCCGGCTTCTGCCAGAGCTAGCATCAGCAGTTTAGTTGGCAGCGCGGTGTCATTGGCAGGGTGAATCCCACATGTGTGGGCTGTAGGCTGTCGAAATCATCAGTGTGAATTGCAATAAGCGAGCGTATGTGTCATCAGCACTCCAGCGAATGGGTGTGGTGAGTACAAAGTTTACTGTTTGTTCTGATACAACAGACTGTCGTGCTGCCAACGTAACTACTGATGATAGTTCTCGCAGACGGATGTAGGCGGTTCATCTACTGTAAGTTTGCACTTTTTTGACAGTTTTCGCTGGAACGAATACTCCTACAGAACATATCAATCCGCCTCTACCACGTGCATTCCAGCCAATGAGCTATCACCCACGTGGCAGCCAGCAATGGTCGCTGTATTCCGTCACGGTGTCAACAGCTGTTATGAGTTGCCTAAACCTACATTCATTTCGCCATATCAATTCATTGCCCTTTTTAAAGGAAACTTGTATTTCTTTGTGACATTTATCAAATAATCGTTCTAACAGCACACTCACAGACGGCTCGCTGACAGAATAATGTTACATCATTGGACGCGCTATGACCAAGACCTTGGCTATGACAGAGCAGCTGATAACCTACATGTGAGAGTGGAATTATTTTAGGCCCATCATTTCAGAGATCGAGGAAAATGCTTACTAAGGTATGGTGTAAGATGTCCTTAACATGATACGATCATTACTTGACCTATTGGATTGATATTAAAATAAAACGAACGAAACATTTCACCATGTAAGTTACCTTTTAGGCCTACACAACAACTCATATTTTTGCACAAATCATGCCATATGAAAATTATTCACCAGGCCAATGTCCTTAAGGAAATAAATAGTTCTGCTGACTTTTCTTTTACCTTCAAAAAGAAGGAAATAAAATAAATATCTTGAACAAAAAATTCCGTAACTGCTTCCTACTCGATAGTCAAAACAATGATGTCCAACCTGGAGATCACTCAACATTTAAGATAACCACTATATATTTATCTGAAAAATGAACACGCGTTCAAATGTAAATAATACTTTCAGACGACTTTGCGCAATATTATCAATTATAAATATTATTATTATTTAATATAATTAACACGTTATTTTCTCAGGCGGATGAACACAGTAAAGCGTCCATTACCAACCGCACGCCCATCCCACGAGCACGTGGTAGTTCAGTTTGATAATGCAACTTTTCAGTCTGGCCGACAGAATATGTTGCCAATGTATTCACAATTACTGGGACAAGCGAAAATATAACCTGAAAAAACTTACATGTGAATAAAACATGTATAGGCTATATTTGTTATGGACTACAGGTTATAAATTGAGTCTTTCCTTATGAAGGTTGGCAACACTAGCTGTCAAAAAAGTGCAAACTTACAGTAGATGAACTATACTACCAGCAACAGCACATTATGTGACAATACTATCTGAACTGGAAAGGAGAAAGAACCAGATCTGGGATGACTTTTAAACCACACATGCTATGATGTCACATGATTGGAAGATAGTATCCTACGATCTCAGGCATGTGTCCACGCGCTTGGCAATATGAGGTTTCCACTTCAGGCTCTGCCGAATTAAAGACTACCATGATCCAAATTCTACGTTCATATGTGATCTCTGTGAGTATTTCTGTGACAGGTACCATGTATTGCTCGGGTCGAAGCTGCGTGGACCTGAGAGGAATGTGGATCGCAGACTATGAGAATTGATGGTGACGAGTGATGAGGTTTCCCGGTCCATGCGTAGTAACAGAACCAAATACATTGGTCAGTGACTCACTCATTCATTCGCAACGCTGCGCCACACTGGTTTCAGAAAAGACCCTATGTTAGCAGTATTGGAATAGATGGGAATGTCAGGTAACACGGCGGGCTGTCGACAGGCTTCTCAATTCTCGCCTGTCCCTTCCCTTCCTCTGCCCTTCACACTGCAAGTTCACAGAGCTTAGACCCGAGCAGTACTTACATGCGAACAAAGGAAGAAATCACTTACTCAATTTTGCTGCGAGTGAACATTAGGAACATTATTTCTATGTATTTCTATGCACATTCGTGTGCAATTCTCTGTTTATTATAATCGTGTTCTTCTTCTTCCTGGCGTTGTTCCCATTTATTTTTGGGGGTCCGGCACTCTGCACCTCGCTCTCCATTTGTTGCGGTTTGCTGCATCTATAGGACGAAGACCTACGATGCGCATATCGTCGTGTAGGGAATCCATCCAACGCCTATTTGGTCGTCCTGGAGGTCTTTGTCCATCAGGCTCGAGAGCAAGTGACTTCCTTACACTGGACTCTGTATTTGCTCGGGCTACATGCCCGTACCAACACAACCGAGTCTCCCTCATTTTGGCTGGAATAGGGGCAATTTCAAGAGTATTGCGGATGTCTTCGTTCTTAATATGATCCAGCCGTGTAATTCCCAAGGACCATCGTAGCATCCACATCTCCATTGAGTGCAAGGCTTGTTCATGTTTCTTTGTATTAGGCCAGCATTCAGCTCCATACAAAGCAACAGGGTGGACGGCTGATTGATAGATCTTAGTTTTGAGGCCAAAGGGATCTTGCGGTCACAGAGAACGCCTGTGACCTGGCGCCACTTCATCCATGTAGCATTCACTCTTGCACGGGCATCCGAGACTGTGTCACCATCAGGTCTCACAACGGAGCCAAGGTATCGGAGATGTGAAGCCTTTGGTAGTGGGGTGCCATCTACTATGATGGTCCCATCTGTATGGGAACCACATTCAAGGTACTCAGTCTTAGTGAGGTTGAGCCATAGTCCAAATTCACAGAGCCTCGCATTCCAGAGGTTGACCAAGTGCTCTAGATCATTACGGGTCTCGCTTGCAAGCATGACATCATCGGTGTACAGTAATGCCCATGGTGGTTGCCTCTGCAAATCGGCAGTAACTGTATCCATACATAGGATAAACAAGAGTGGAGATAGTGCAGATCCCTGGTGAACCCCAACTCAAATATCGCACTGTTTGGTGAGGCCAGCAGCACTGCGTACAGAGCTAGTTGTATTATTGTAGAGGAGTTGGATCCAACGCACATAAGCTTCTGGTACTCCATGAGATCGAAGAGAATACCATATAAGCTGATGGGGAACCCGGTCGAATGCTTTCTCCAGATCCAGAAAAGCCATGTGAATTGTCCTTCTTTTCTCCATATTCTTTTCTAACAGAAGCCGCATTGCATGGATAGCATCAGTTGTTTCGCGACCTTTCATGAATCCACACTGGTTAGGCGAGATGGTAACAATACTACGTAAGCGAGAGTCAATCACACGTTCCAGAATCTTCATTATGTGGCGTAGGAGACGAATAGGACGATAATTGGCACAGATAGTTACATCACGCTTGCCTTTCCATATTGGTACTGTGACGCTAGTTTGCCAAGCTGACGGGATCTGGTGGCTCGCAAGGCATTTGTTAAAGAACTCTGCTAAGAATCGTGTTGACCGACTGAAAACATCAAATTTTGGTTACTAAGGCAACACTGAAAAATGGCTTCAAATACCATAATGTAATTTATAATTACTGTATAAAACAAGATATTATCTTGGATGATAAGTACAGTTTGGAGTTTATACCATTTAAAAATCTATATTTTGCATTTAAAATTCCAAATTTAGTGTTTAGTAGCCAGTTAGTTACAAATATTTGTGTAATGTTACGGGGCTAAGATTATATACAGTAGTTCAGGAATATAAAATTGCTTGTCATATTAAAATATAATAGAAAACCAAGACAAAAGAACCATGCATACAATTATACATACTGTATAAAAAAAAGTCCTCTCGGCACGCCGGAAGGCGGAGGTAGACTTCATCGGGCAAACTTGGGGATAGGCGAAAATAGGCACAATATGCACGTTTTCGCAGAAGGATCAGACTTCATTTATTGTGAGAAAATATTTTATAATTGGAGCTTAATTAACTTTGTTTTTCGTCATTTTATGCATATTTTAAACATGTTATTGTCTTATGGGGATGGTAACCTTCTTGTCATTTGGGGTACATTTTTAGCCTATTTTCAATTTTGAAAAAATAGGCTTATGAGATCACCTTTTGTCCGTGTGTGTGTGCATGTGTGTGTGTGTGTGTGTGTGTGTGCATGTGTGTGTGTCTCCCCCTAATAAAATCTAAACGGCTGGAGCGATTTCAATGAAACTCGGTAAGTTCATAGCACTATTCCGGGCGACCTCGACCGTGCCCTTCAAATTTTGTTACGACTCACCAATCCAACATGGCGGCTGTGCGAAATATTTCACCAGCATTCAATATCTCCGAAATGATTACCGATATTACCCTGACACCATGTATGGTGATAAAGGGAACTACTATAAGTTCACTTATGTGATCTTTGAAAACCTGGTAACTACAAAACCAACATGGCGGCCTAGCGAAGTTGCGACTTTTAAATAGACGTTTCTCGCGATTTATCCAACCAAACGCAATGAAACTTGGTACAGTATATGTTTATATACATTGTAATGCACCGACAACTAACTTCGTTCATTTGTTTACATAACCACAAGATGGCGGATGTGCGAAATATTTCACCGGCATTCTGTATCTCTGAAACTATTAGCGGTATCTCCCTGAAGTTTTGTACGGAGATAAAGGGCACTACTGGAAGTCCATTTATATGACTTTAAAAAACCAGTTATATACAAAACAAACATGGCGGCCAAGCGAATTAGAAAATTTGAAATAGACCTTTCTCGCGATTTAATGCTCCAAACGCACTGAAATCTGGTACAGGAAATATTTATACACATTGTAATGCACTGGTATCTAATTTAGTTCAATTGTTTACATAACCTCAAGATGGCGGCTGTGCGAATTTTAATATTAAGTTTTTATTTCTTGTGATGTAGTCATGCGATCGAAGTGAAAGTTTGAATAATGAACCTACCCAATAATTTTCCTATAATGGTACATGACTCTATGGCCTATACATTTAACAATCCAACATGGCGACCATCCGAAATATTTAGACGGCTCTCAATATCTACGAATCTATTGTAGCAATCAAACTGAATTTTTTATTGTTCATAGGGGCTATGAAATCAAGTTCACTTATAGGACTTTAAATAACCTGGTGATCACAAATCCAACATGGCGGCGACGCGAATTATAAATATTCACATGGACGTTTATCGCAATTTAACCATCCGAGAGCAGTGAAACTTGGTACAGTAAATCCTTATACGAATGGTAATCCACTAGCATCTAATTTATTTCAATTGTTTCCATAACCTAAAGATGGCAGCTGTGCGAAATTTTAAAATCTCCTTGTAACTTCTAGTGTCCTAATTATGCGATTGAAGTTTGAATACTGCACGTACACAATAATCTGCATGTAACATAACTCTAGGGCCTACATATATAAAATCCAACATGGCGACCATCCGAATTATTTAGTCGGTTCTCAATATCTACGAATCTATTACAGCAATCAAACTGAAATCGTGTATGTTGATAGTTGCAATAAGAGGGCTTTATGAAAATAGGCTGTATAGTTCTTCACGGAACTACTTGTTATACTTGTGGTCACACTGTCCTTATGCAAGGTTCTGGCACTGATGTGTAATTATGTAACGGTCTGTTACTTCTTCACCCAAAATTATATCTCCCGCAGAGATGTTGGTTGGTTCCTCAGTTTAGGGACTGTGTCAACGCGGTCATGTAACCCCGTGTACTTTTGGTGAGTGTAGAATCTGTCTAATAAACAGTGTGAATTGTGATGGCTGTATTAGTCTGTAATTCAGGTAAGGACTGCAGACGGTCAATTTCAAGCAGTAGTTCCTAATGTTGCTACCAGATTCTACCGTCAATGACGCCTAGCTCTGAACTTGGCTACGAGATGCCACCGCAACCAGCAACTCGCAACGAACGTTGGATCTTCCCTCCAAAGGAAAGCATACTGAGGGATTTTTAGCGCTCTTAGAAAATCCGACGACTTCGGCCGGCTTTGAACCCGCGAACTTTGGCATAGAAGTTCAGCATACTACCAGTTACGTTACCGAGGCCGCTTCTCACTTAGTCAGATGGAAAACTGATCTAGTGCAAGTGCGTTGTCATGGCAACGTCTGATGGCTCATCCCTCATCAATTTAGTAGTGTTGTCATGGCAACCTCTGATAGCTCTTGGCATTTTCTTATAATTCCGAAATCATTTTTCTCATCCCTTGGCGTAATGGTGGGTCATATCAAATATTCTTTCAGACAAAAGTTTTAGGTAATTATTAGGGGAATATTTTCCATTTTGTACGGTTTTGATATTGTACCTATTAAGAGAGATATGATTAATGTTTCCCGAAAAAAACACTTTTTTCCTCCCCTTTGGTCAATGGTTGGTGCTATCAAATAACTTATTTGACATAAATTGTTGGCACTTATCCTACACATATTATGAACTTTAAATGGATTCGATATTTCACGTATTAAAAGAGTTATAGCGAAATTTCACTTTTTCGAAAAAAGCCCCCCATTTTCACCCCCTTCGACCGATCTTGCCGATTAACGAACTCGACCGAGATTTTAATAAGATACTTATTATGTAAAAAATTCAAACTGATTGGGGGAAAATTACGGTAGTTATAGTGTCCACAAGAAACTGATAGTGTCCACAAGAAACTGATATATGTATATATATACATATATATATACATAAATTATATATAAACATTTTTAACTGACGGTGGTTTTGGGGTCTAGGGGATGTGAAACGTGAAGATATGTCGAAATTTTCCGGAAGTCGAAACATGGTACCCATTGCAATAGTTAGCTTTCTAATGAAATCTACCTAAAAAATAGCTATAGTCTGTGCACATTCTCCTACCCCCTTTCTTAAACATTGCACAGTGGTTCAAAATCGAAATCTAGGAGGACAAAATTATTTATTTTCATAATTAAAAAATCAGAATGTATTACTTCTACAGCATTCGCATATAATTGCCGCTCTCTATTCTGGGATATAAACGCATCTTAGTATAAACCTGTCACCACTGTTCGAGCAGTCTGAATTGGAGGGTGAATGTAAGTGGCTGTGGTTTGGTTGTTTTTGTGGTTAGTGTGATGCTTTAAGATGGAACATGCAGCTGAAGGTATGATCTTTGTAACGTGTTTCAGTTATTAATGGGCAGAATTGGTGCGTAATTTTAGCTATATTTGCATTATATAATATTTAACTATTATTTTTAAAATTATATTTTCACTTAGATTTTTAGTATGTTGCATCACTCTGCGTCACTTTCTACTTAATGTTAAAATGTAGATAAAGTCTTGTAGTTCACACCTGTTATAAGATTTTTTTGCATCTTTTTGCAACTTACTTGGTTATTTTACGTTTTAGAAGATGCCGCACAACCAGTTTTCTCACGTTTACAACTGTTTGAAGCACTGGGTTCGACGATTATGTCAAAAGTGGAACTTTTTTAAAAGTAAATTAGGGGTAGAAAATTTTTTTGAAGAGATAACTGAATGCTTTATCCAACTCCTAGTCATGGACAATTTCTTGCATGTGTAGATGTAGCTTAAAAAAGGTCTTAACTGATGTTTATTATGAAGTAAACAAATTATATACGTTGCTTTCATTCTAAATTCATGATTAAAATTTGAAAATAATTTTGTCCCCCTAGATTTCGATTTTGACCCACTGTGCATTGGTATGATCAATCCTTTCTTCCAGTCATCTAATATCATAATTGCTTTCCAGATTAATCTTAGTGTTGGTTGTAACCACTGCAGGCCCTGAATGCCCGCTGCATTGATCATATCACCTGGTGAATTTCCTGTTTTTATGAGTTTCCGTCCATGTAACTGGGCTTTCTTCTACTCCATTTGATAGTTCAATGGATTCATGGCTTTCAGACCTCACTTCTGCCTCTCAATTTAACAGCTTGTTAAAATAGTTTTTCTTATTCTCTCTTAATCTTCAACATTCCTGAATATAATTCCATCTTCTGCTTCAATGGCCTTAATATCGCCTCTGATCGTCTACAATCATTAGATAAAAATAGACGAGCTAAATGGCTAAAAACAGTAGAATCCTTGGATCATACTCACTCCAGCAGAAAGACTTGGCCTTTATTTCGAAAAATGGTCTCTGCAAAAAATACCACAAGACAAAAAAGTAATATCAATTTAGATGATAAGGCCAAAACCATGATCTCTACCGCCAAATCAACAACAGTAGATAATGCAAGGGAACGGCTCGAACCACAGTCATCTGAATTTATCTTCCCTGTTCCAATTAGAAGAGATTATAGAAGCCATGAAGAGCATGAAATCAGGGAAAGCAGCAGGTATCAATGGCGTCTACCCAGAATTCCTGTAACGCTGTGGTCCAGCTACTATCTGATGACTGACTAGTTTCTTCTCCAACATCTTAGAAACAGCTAATTTACCTCCTATTTTTAAGGAAACCTAGATCATCGATATACTTAAACCTAACAAAGATCCTTCAAAAGTTGAAAATTATAGTCCCATTGCACTCCTTAGTGTCAAACCGAAGCTCCTGGAAAAACTAATTCATAATGGATAGGTTATCATCAGCTATCAACAAGGTTGTCCATATAGAGCAAGCTAGTTTTAGACCAGGAAGGGGATGCGAGGAACAAGAGCTAGCAGTAGCAACTCATATTGAAACTGGGTTTGAGAAGATGAAGATGAGTGTCTTTCTAGATCTAACTGCTGCCTATGATACTGTTTGGCGAGAAAATTTGCTGCTAAAATTTACCGGTATTAGTGTTATACTTTGTCGAAAGTTAACCATGCTAATAGGCAATATGCCGAATAATAGGTACTTCCAAGTATTTTCTGAGACCTCTAAAAGTAGGGTACATAAAATGAATGATGGGATCCCCCAGGGTTCTGTGTTAGCCTCACTTCCTTCTAATCTATACACCTCTGATCTTCCAGAATCCAAATCCAGAAAATGTATGTATGCAGATGATATTGCCTTGTTAGCTCAGGATGTAAGCTTCCCTGAAGCAACATTAACATCAGATCTGAAGAGACTGACAGAATTCTTCAAACTTAAATCCCTGCGACCAAATCCTCAAAAGACTGATGTATCAACCTTCCATCTTCGGAACAAGTATGCAAATTATAAACCTACAGTTCACTTTGAAGACCAAATTCTTCAACATTGCAGCAATCCTAAGTACCTTGGTGTGACTCTGGATAGATCATTGACGTGCAAAACCCATCTCAAGAACACGGCAGCTAAAATCAGAAACCCAGAACAACATACTTCAGAAGTTAACTGGGACCACCTGGGTTGACAATGCAACAGTAGGCCTACTCAGATCTTCAGTTCTGGCTCTCTCGTACTCGGCCGCAAAATACTGTTGTTCTACCTGGCTTAACAGTGCTCACACCAGTGCTGACACACAGCTCAATCATACAATGCGCCTCATCACAGGATGCATTTGTTCTACTAATACTCGATGGTTACCGGTTCTAAGTAGCATTCCCCCAGTGGCGGTTCAGGAGTGAATCGGATGGTGTCACGCCGATATACGCAAAAGTATTTAAAGGGAATAATTTGTATGCGTCCACAAAGAGATCGCCCACACTGTTTTCTTTTAAGTGTGGTATTTCACTAATGTTTTAATTCTTATATTTTTGAGGGAAATAAAATACCTCTCGCGGACCAAAAACAGGCCCCTTGCCAGGGTTATGGTGAAGCTACGTTAGGCCCAGCAAGCCAGTAGTGGATATGAAACTGCTTTTAAAACGGGAACGGGCCTCGGAAAGGACAGATCTAAAGGAAGCAGACCTGGCTATGGAAATGGACTACGAATCGGAACTTTGAATATAACGACATTGACGGGAAGAGTGGAGGAGGTTGTGGATATGATGGAGAGGAGAAAACTGGATGTACTCGGACTGGCAGAGACCAGATGGAGAGGGGAAGGAAGAAAAGAACTGAGAAATGGCTTGCAGCTATACTGGATAGGAAATGAGGAGGGGAAGAGAAATGGAGTGGGAATGGTGGTGAGAGAAGGGCTGAGGGAGGAAGTAAAGAGGGTAAGTGATAGAATAATTAGAGCCAGAATCACTGTGAAAGGTAGAAACCTGGACATTCTGCAAGTCTATGCACCACAGGTGGGATGCACAGAAGGCGAGAAGGACGAGTTTGAAGAGGAGTTGCAGAAGCAGTTAGTGGGGAGAGACCTGATAGTCATGGGAGACCTAAATGCCCATGTCGGAACTGATAGAAGAGGTTTTGAGGAAGTGATTGGTGGTGAAGGATGGGGAAACAGGAATAAGGAAGGAGAGAGATTGTTGGAACTGTGCAAGATAAATGGGCTAATGGTTGGAAACACATGGTACAAGAAGAGAGAGAGCCATAAAATTACTTGGTACAGCAGGGATTTGACTAGGAAATCAGTGGTGGACTATATTCTATGCGGGAAGGAGACAAAGAAGAGTATCACGGATATAAGGGTAATACCTTCAGAAGCCCTGGACAGTGACCACCGTCTGCTGGTCGCCAAGGTGAGAGGACTGAAGGAAAAGAGGAGAACTGAAAACCAAGAAAGAAGAATAAGGACATGGAAGCTGAAGGAGGATGGAAATAAGGAGAAGTTCCAGATATTAGTGAGGAACAAATTACCGAAGGATGATCCGAAAACAGGTGAAGAAGAATGGAATAGGTTCAAGGACGTGTTGGTAGAAGCAGCGGAAGTCGTGTGTGGCAGAACTAGTGGAAAGAAAAGGTGGAAGGAAACACCATGGTGGAACCCCAGAACTAAGGAAGCAGTGAAAAAGAAAAATGAAGCATTCAGGAAATGGTTCCAACAGAGGACAGACAGAACAAGAGAAGAATACCAAGAGCGGAAGAAAGAAGCAGGAGAAGTAGTGAAGGAAGAGAAAAAGAAATGGCTGGAGAAATGGACAGAAATGATGGAGGAGGACTGTGATGGCAGTAAGAAAGTGTTGTATGGAATGATAAAGGCAAAGAGAAGAGATACAGGGGAAAATGTCAGAATGGTGGACAGGAATGGAAAGGAGGTCGAAAATATGGAAGAAGTAAAGGTTATCTGGAGAGAATACTTCAAGGAACTCCTAAATCCAACTAAAACCAGCATAGTGGACATTGTGGAAGAAGAAACAGACTGTGACCAAGACATTTCAGAGAAGGAATTGACATGGAAAGAAGTGGAGGAAGCATTAAAGAAGATGAAAGGGGGAAAGGCACCGGGAATAGACGAAGTGAGTGTGGAGATGGTGAGAGCAGCAGGGGTGATAGGAACACAGTGGCTCTTTCGAGTAATGAAAGTGATATGGAGGGAGAAGAAAATACCAGAGGACTGGAAAAGAGGGATAATAATACCCATATTTAAAAAGGGAAGTAGGAAGGAATGCAAGAACTACAGGGGAATTACACTCATGTGCCACTGCGCCAAAATATTTGAGAAGGTACTGGAGAGAAGAATTCGGACAGAAGTTGAAGATGGGCTGAGGGAAGAACAGTATGGATTCAGGCCAGGAAGGTCAACAGTTGACCTCATCTTCGCAGTAAGACAGCTACAAGAACACCATTATGAATATGGGAAAGATCTGGTGATGACCTTCTTGGATATTGAGAAAGCATATGATAGTATTAATAGAAACAAGGTATGGGAAGCAATGAGAGCAAAAGCAGTGAACAAGGAGACAGTGGCAAGAGTGAAAGCAATGTACGAGGGAAGCAAAAGCTGTGTAAAGGTGGGAAGAGAGAGAACGGAATGGTTTCAACTGGAGAGTGGTCTGAAACAGGGAAGTGCCCTCTCACCCCTGTTATTTATAGTGGTGATGGATGAAATCATACGAAAAGTGGTAAATAGCATTGGGGAAAGGAAAATGAAGGCAATGTTGTTTGCTGATGACCTTCTGGTATGGGGAGAGGATGAGGAAGAAGTACAAGAGCAATTAGATGAGTGGGAGAAGGTAGTGTTATCATATGGGATGAAGTTCTCAGCACAAAAGAGTGAAGTGGTCATCACAACGAGGAAGAAGAACAGACTGGATATGGGCATAACACTTGGAGGACAGCAGTTGCAGAAAGTAGAATGCTTCAAGTACTTGGGAAGCATAATTGAAGAAAAGGGAGGCAATAGGATGGAAATAAATGAGCGGGGAAGGTGCGCGGATGGATTTTTCAAGAGTGTTAGGGGGATGATATGGAATAAAGATGTACCACAGAAATGTAAAGGAATCATCTACAAGACCTACTTTGTGCCAATTTTGACATATGGTTCAGAAACATGGGTGATGAAGGAAAGGGACAAGAATAAAATACGAGCAGTGGAGATGAAGTTCCAGAGGAGTAGGGTAGGAGTGACAAGAATGGACAGAGTAAGGAATGAGAGAGTCAGGGAGATGGTAAGAGAGGAACCATTGCAAAATAGAATAGAGCGATCTAGGCTACAATGGTATGGACATGTGAGGAGGATGCCAGAGGAGAGGATACCGAAGAAGATGTTTGGAATGGAAATGACGGGAAGGAGGCCAAGGGGAAGACCAAGGGACAGATGGACAAAAGGAGTTAAGAAGAGTGTGGAGGAAAGAGGAGTGTGCTGGGACACAGTAAATGACTAGAGATGGTGGATGGACAGGAAACGATGGAGAGGCTTATGTTCCAAGCAGACCCGACCAGCGGTTGGAAACCGCTCAAGATGATGATGATGATTTTTGTATTTCTTATCTTGGAATATCAAAATGTAAAACATATTACACACGCAACACGTCGCTATCTACTACACGAACTCCAAGTGCAGCGAGCACAGTAACTGCTATAGTACAAGATTGCTTGAAATGAGAGCAATGTGGATGAGCAATCACTGGTGAGAGAAGACTCGCTAGCTGGCTGAATTCGCATCATGGAACTCCTGTTGCCATGGTTACTGCTGACTTCCGTTCCCCCTCCAGCCTTAACTCAATCACCAAGGCAGGGACGTTCTTGCCAGCACATTCCTGGCGCATCAGGCTAGTTGAACAATGTGGCAGTAGATTCGCCACCGTGCCTTGTCGTTTGAAGGTCGATGTTCATGCCTTAATATTGGTAACATCTAATGCAGTATAAATCATGTTTAAAAATCCTAATAAATGCCAAAATATTTATTTTTAAAACATTACGGTACTTATTTTGTAATAATGCAGGTGACTCAGCGATTCAAGTGCTTCAATGGAGAACCACCACTGCATTACCCCACCACATTTAAGATGATGTCAGTCGTTGCTGAACACCTACAAAAGAATCAACACAAATCCACTATTACCAATACATGCAGAACTTCCAGTTCTATCAGCTCATTTATTAAAGTCCAGACACCGGTCATGTCGAACAGCAAATATAGCTTGCAGAACAGCAACTTCAATATCAAAGTTGCCTAGATTAATCAATGGCGGAAACAAACTTCCCTGGCACACCATGGATTAATTATTAATCCCTGGGAAAGACCTGCAGGGATTCACTTATCTAGGTGTCACTGGTACTTGTTGAACTAGATTAGAACTGGCCAGGGTAGGTGTGGTGGTATACTACCTGTACATCAATGGGGTTGATAGTCCTCTCCGAATTGCGACTGTGGAGAAGGGAAGCACACTATAAATCACATAATGCTTGATTGTCCACTCAGAGCCTTCAGTGGTATGCTGGAAGATCTCGACAGGCTATCTCAAGAGGCTGTTGACTGGCTTCTCCATTTGGATTTGCAGCTGTAAATTAATCATTTCAGACTACGAACTTGACATCATGTATTATTTGCAAATAGCTATGTATCACTTCATCATACGATAAATAAATAAATGGCCTTAAAATCCTCTCTGTCTGTTCTACTCTTCAGTAGTCAGGCCATGGTGGCCGAGAGCGCTAACGCACTACCTCGTGCCTTACTGGCATCGGGAGAGCTTGGGTTTGAACCCCACCTCGGCCGTCCTGAAAATGGTTTTTGTGGTTTCCCCATTTTCATCACCAGGCAAATGCCGGGACGGTTCCTTTCAACAGGTCCACGGCTGATTTACTTCCAATATCCCTTCCCTGACCAGTCCTGAAAAGAAAAGTGCATGGCCATTGTCTGCATTAATAAACTTAATAAACTTATTATAGTAGTGCGTACAATAAGTTGCTGATTACCTCTACAGCCCTCTTTTAGATTTTGAGGGAATGTCACCCAGCTTTTGTTCTTCCCTTCCATCACAATTCTTTTTACTAATAATTTCTTATCTCTGTACCCTTATTCAAGGTCTGCTATTTTCTGTCAATCACTTGGTATGATGCATTGCAGTTGTTTTTGTTTTTCAAACTCCTTATTTTTCTTTGCTACATTCCGATCCTTTCACACTTTTACCAACACTTGGCCGAGTACCTCCATAGTGCACTAATGCTGTTTTGAACAAGTTCCATTCCTAGTGTGCTTTTTGTGTTTCATTCCTTGGTAACTTTTGTATTTCCAAGTCTTGGAAGGTCTTTTTATTCCACTCATCATCATCCTCACCCGTAACCGTCTCCAGGTATCTGGGTGCAGTATATGAGCGCTCGCTATCGCTGTCTATCCAAGTGGATTTCTTCATCCAGGATCCATTGCCAGCCCAATCCTTGGCCTTCCAGATCTTGTTGAACCTTAGTGATCCACTTCTTCCTTGGTCTACCTCTTGATCTCCTTATACAACCACCTGTGTGCTGTTCTCTGGTTGTCCATCCCCTTCAGGTGTCTAAACCATCGTAGCCCGGCGTTGGTTACGGATTTACAGAGTGCTTGGTTGATGCCTGCTTGATGTAGAATCTCTTCATTTCTAATGCTGTCTCTCTTACTTTTCTGAACCATTGTCCTTAAGAACTTAATTTCCATTTCTAGAAGCTGCCAGCAGGGACGCATGTCACAAGGCTGTAGGTGGTGATCGGCAGGAAGAACCTTTTTCAGAACTACCTTAGCTCTCAATGAAATTTGTTTAACCCAGAGAAGGTTTCTCAGTACATAGTAAAGGTTTGTACCTTTCTGTGTTCTGTGCAAGATTTCTGCAGATGATCAGTTGTCTCAAGATACTATACTTCCAAGATATTGAAAGCGATCCACTTCTTCCAACTTGTTGCCATTGAGAGTTGTAGTTATGTGAATGTCTTGTCTTCTTACTGGCAACACCATTTTAGAATGGCTAGTTTGCAAATGAAATTGTTGAAATATTTAATTCGAACTATTCAGTTTCTGTTGTACCTCAGATTCTGTGTGCCCCCATATTATGACATCATCTGCAAAGGCTAGAGCTTGAAATTCCTCATTGATATTCATCTGTTTAACTCTTTTCATTATCTCATCCAATACAGTGATACATAAAAGTGGTGACAGCACACTGCCTTGTTGGAACCCTCGTCTCGTCTCAAACCATTCAGAGTATCCACCACCAACATGTACACTCCTCACCAGTACAAATATCTTGGGTGCATCATTTCAAGTGATAACAGAATACAACATGAGATTAATAGCTGTACTAAAAAATCAGCTCAGTTCTATCATCAAGTTTGGAATCTTCTCTGGAAAGAACAAGTTCCCTTATGATCAAAATAGATCCTCTTTCAAATCATACTTCACCCCCGTAATAACATAATATGGTTTAGAAAAACTGCGCAACAACTAAACAAGTGGTTAGCGAACTGCACGCCGCAGAAATGAAGTTCCTGTGAACTATGGTCCAAAAACGAGGAAGGACAGAGTAAGGAATGAAGGAATATGGAAAGAAGCCGGTGAATATAAGAGTGAGATGGGCTCGTTTGAAATGGTTTGGCCATATCAAATGAATGGACGATGGTAGGACAGCAAATCATTGGCTTCAGACAGTGGTGGTTGGATAAAGACCGGCAGGAAGACCTAGGAAGAGATGGCTGAAAGTGAAAGAGGATATAAGAACAAGAGGAGTCAACTGAGATACAGTCCTGAGAGAGGAGTGGTACATGGAAAGACAGAAGTGGAGAGCACTTGTATACCACTCCCGGGCAACTTGAGTGGATAACCAATGATGATGATCCTTTAATTTCCATTTCTTTATTCTATAAGTGATTTTCATGTAATTACTAAGTGTACAACCTCATAGCCCAAGTCCGCCACTAGGAGTCTGTGGTCACTATCTAGACACTAGCTTGCCACGGTGGGTGAGTGGTTATAGTGTCGGACTACCAACCCCAAGATTGCAGGTTCGCTCCTGGCCATGGTAAGTGATTTTTGAAAGGTGACAAAAATCACGACACCCATGTCGTACGTTGTTGGCATGTTAAAGAACCCATTTGAATTCAGTAGGCCGTATTCAATGGCAAAATTAATCTCGGGATTTTCCGCCAGCACAAAGTTCCTCCATTCTCTACTTGAAAGCGCTGTAGTGTCAAGGAGTTTAGATATCCAACCTCCTTGACTTTCATAGCGTTCAAAGGAATGACGAAATTCGGCATGCAAGCTACCCTCTGGGTGTCAATTAACAAAGCTTGCACCAGGCACCCGAGGCCATACGATACTATTATTATTATTATCTAGACACTTGCCGGGAATAACTAAGGTGTCTCTCATATTTTCTTCTAATAATTTATCTGTTGTGTTAGATCCCCCATTCCAGCTCCATCTGGTTATTTTATGGCCATCTTGTTTCTTGTAAAGGAATTTATTATTATCTGGTTATTTCTGACACAGAAGACCAGGACATTATCACCCTCAATAATCAGGAGCTGGGAGGAGAAAGGCGAATCTGCAATAAGATTACATACAATAGTCTCCCTTTCTGCTGGGAGGAGAAAGGGTGAATCAGCAATAAGATTACATACACTATTCGCCCTTTCTTCCCCCAGCTCCTGATATCCATAGGGCCCCACCACCTCTTTGTAACCAGATATATCTCCTCCAACTTGAGCATATAAATGCCCTATTTTTATGATATTATCTTCTTATTTGTTCATCCAGATCTTCAATAAAATAAGATAGAGAGCTTTGAAGCCATTTTTCAGTGTTGCTTTATTAACAATTGAAGACTCTAGACTCAGTCTTAATTGAAGACTCCACGGGAAAAACGAGTTAAGTCACATTCTGTACGTTTTTCAGGAGAAGGAATTTAAACTTTCTACACTTCTTAGTGTAGGATAAGCAATACATAGCTTTGTTTTTTTTTTGGCCAAATTTATTTCTTATAAAGGAACTACATGTAATACAAATAACAACCAAGGTTAAATTATGAAAATGTGAGAGGATATGGGAAGCTCTTTCAGTTTTCACTAAAAATAAAAACCTCTGTACTCGGTGACATTCTGCTTTATTTGAAATTAATTTTAACTGATCTGTAGTGAGGATGGCTGGCTACCAGAATGTGCCATAACCTCATTTTCTAAAAAAATTGGACTTACCCCGTTCTTTCTGTGGGGTCCTCAATTAATATTGTAACTTTTCAGAGGATCAAAACAAAATAAATATGGTATAAATATTCTTTTCGCATGTCCCAGTAATTGGGATTATATGACCGACTGAAAAGTTGCAATTGAAGTGATAGAAGCCATTTGTCAGTGTTGCCTATTAAAGAAAGCTTTCCAGTTGGTTAACACAAATTGTGCCCAATTACATCAGGCGGGAAACAAGTATAGGCTATACATACCCTAACCTGAAAAAAAAACGAGATATTATTACAAACTAACATGCTTTTATGTACAAAATGCCATACTTAATTGGATGACATGTTTCGAATATCAAGTGCTCATCCTCAGATTGTTAGGGGCAGATGACCTTGTAGTTCTGCCCCTTAGAACAATAACTAACAAACTAGCATCCTCAGATCCTGCTAACTTGGGCTTAATTAGTACCGTACCGTATATGATGTTTATGAGTTAGGCCTACACATAATCTTAATCTTGAATCGAGGACGGAAGCTACAAGGATCATAATAATGTTATTGGTTTTACGTCCCTTTTAACTACACTGGCGTTTAGAGACGCCGGGGTGCCGGAATTTTGCCCCGAAGGGGATCTTTAACGTGCCAGTAAATCTACTGACACGGCTCCCTCGCATTTGCGCACCCTCAAATGCCAGCTGACTGCGCCAGGTTTCGAACCTGCAACCTTGGGCTCAGCAAGCGAGAACGTTACCCCTGAGCCACGCAGCCAGACTACTACAAGGATCAGTTTCTAAAACCAGATAATTTGGCATAACTTTATTCTATTAGTGCAGTGTATCGTTTGTGTATTTGCCACACGAGATATCACAATACAATTAGACCACAAGTTTATACAGGAACGGTTGATTTAGAACATAAATAACAAAATACCGTAGTGTAGACATCACTGCTGAAGTTATTCACAATAATAATTCAATAGATCACAGGCAACTTAAGCTACTTAAACCACATTAATAATAATAATAGCCTAATAATAATAATATTTTTTCTTTTTTTCTGTAGTCAGTTTACCCACGAGGTAGGCTTTTACCCACGGACTCAGCGAGGGATCTCACCTTTATTGCGTCTACGGGCAGTGCCCTGGAGCTTGACATCGGGGTAGGGGAAACAACTGGGGAGGCGGGACTAGCGCATCGCCCAGGCGGCCTCATGAGGGATGGGACGGGATGGGAAGAATAGGAGGGATAGACAAGGAAAAGGAAAGAAGGCGGCCGTGGCCTGACGGTACGTGCCATCCCGGCATTTGCCCGAAGATGAAGTGGGAAACCACGGAAAACCACTTCCAGTCCTCATACCACTTTTCAAATTTCATGGCAGAGCCGGGAATCGAACCTCGAACCTCCGGGGTGGCAGCTAAGCACGCTGACCACTCGACCACGGAGACAACAATAATAATAATAATAATAATAATAACAATAATAACAATAATAACAATAATAATAACAACGCAACAACAACCATAGAAGTGTACAATACAAAAACAACAACCCCTGGCACTATACAGCCCATGACGGGCTAAGGCCGACCAAGCGACCACTGCCCAGCCATTTGGCCTGCAGATATTGGGGTGATGCGTGATCAGCGCGTCGGGTCCCCTCGGCCGTTAATCTTGGTATTCGTGATCGGGGTACCATATCTCTCAGACAGCTACTCAATTGTCCTCACGAGGCTGAGTGCACCCTGTTCCAACCCTCACGTCAGTTTTAAAATCCCTGATGGAGCCGGGGCCTCCGGGTGAGAGGCAGGCGCGCTACCCCAACACCACGGGGCCGGCAGTGTACTATACCGTCTGTTAATAAGTTTGGCACATTACACAAGTTTTTACAAGCTTATACAATCTAAACATTGTATAATTTTTTTGTGATAAATTGTAATTCATAAACATTGTATACTAATTAAGCCTAAGTGAACAGGATCTGAGGATGAAATTGAACGTGTGACGTTCGAAACATGTCATCCAAATAAGTAGGCCTACCCCATTTTGTGCATAAAAGCGTGTTAGTTTGTAATAATATCTAGTTTCTTTCAGGTTAGGTTATGTAAATACTTGTTTCTGGCCTAATGTAATTGGGCACAATTTGTGTTGACCAACTGGAAAGCATTCTTTAATGAACAGTTACAATATCAATGAAAATGAATGCCAACATGTTTTAACAGACAGCTCAAGACAACTATGCTATTGGCAGTAGCCACAGTATCTAAACCACAAAGGCATTGACAACACATCTGGTGTCGAGAGAAAGGAAGGTGACACGGAACCCTCATAATCACTTGGGTGTGTGTTGTCACTGCCTCAGTGGCAGGATTATGGGGATGAAAGGGCGCCGACTGGGGATGTGTTGGCCATCGCAACTAAAACTTGGAATTAGCCATGTTTTGAGTACAAAAGGGATGTGGTCATGGCTTCAAACAATTGCTATGCAAAGTATTGGTGATTTACTTCCTGACTGCAGTTAACTCAACAATGGTAAGATGTTGTTTAAATCAAAATATCACTGTCAGAATGATTCAGTTCCTCTGTTTTCCATCAGATGGCTGCCTGAGCATAGCTGCATGAGGAGTATAGCTCCACTGTTGGCGGTGCCATATTGATGGACTCTTACAACAGATAGGTAAGATTGTGTAAAAAAAAACATTCCCTGCTTAAAATGATTTCTAGTATTCTGAGATGTGAATATGGTATCTTGATAAAGTCTTTGTGACATCATTTGCTGGAATGTCACCTGACACTTCTCTGTTCTCCAAGAACTTTGAAACTGGTCACCCAGATGAAGTTACTGATTCAAACTCTGGTCTACATTCAATTCAGTCATTGAAAGAACCCTTCATAACATGGGTAAATGTCTTTAACACTGTAAATTCTGTCATTTTGTTGTGGTCTAAACAAAAATTATAAAATAAACAGTAATAGAAATGGCTGAATAAACTTACTTATAAAGAAAGCACTGTAAATATTACTAGCCTGATGAATCTATTGATTTAGACTGAATAAATGCACTTAATGATGTTTTCCTTTTAGAACTGAGTTGTGAATGTTACATAGTATATGGTTTTGACTGACGTCTCTCAGATTCGAGCCTCTATTACTTTAACTTGGGAATGAGTTACTGTATTTTTGGATCTGTTTTTGAGTTATACTAATTATTTTTATTGTAAATGTTTTATATTGGTTATACATAGGCTATAGTAGATCTATTGGAATCAAGATGTTAAATATACTGTACTTATTATATTGTCATTTTCAGAAAATACTGAAGAGTTTGAGAATTATATAAAAATTAAATTGTATATCTTTAAATGAAAATGTATATCTTTATAAAATAAAAAACATATAAACTCCAGCATATCTTCTGGGTTTTTACCAAGTACCATATGTTGTGGGGTTTTGTCCGAATGTACCAAAATTGGGCTCATCAGTAGACACTTGTTACACATGTTCAAAACCTTGCAACATACATAGCACAACCCCTAGATTTGGTGCAGTTTGAGTACTGTGAAATCCAAAATTCCAATAATATATTTGTCTGAATATTTGAATAATGTGTACTGCAACACAGTACCTTTACTCTATTTGCATATTCTTGTTGCTTCCAAATTTCCAGAACATTAGTAGCCTGCAGCGACATCGCTGAAGCTAACATAAAAGAGTATCTCCCTTCTCGAACACTTTCCGTCTACATATTTACAAGAAAATGAAGATCTGGAATTTTTGTTGAACCAATTTCACTACAACAGTCATACTTGTTTTTATTTTTAATGTTAAAACATAATATGTTTCCCACGCAAGTTAGATAACTATGTAAAAGTTGTGTAAATCTTTCTTTCTTTCTTTCTTTCTTTCTTTCTTTCTTTCTTTCTTTAGAGCACAAAGAGGATGTTATGGAAACAAGTATGAATAATAATTGAACCCAGCATACCCATGCACCATTACTGGCTGACCATTGGTCATATTGGTTCGTATTGGTGTGCACGAACATAATTCAAATCTCACACTTACACTATAATATTTTATTGGATTTTAAGTACCGTATAATAATACTATTATCGAAGATCCCTGATGAACATATAAAAATCTTACTTGGAGATTTTAATGCTAAAATAGGCAGAGAAAAGAAGTATCGTACAGTTGTAGGAAAATGGCCAGCTCATAAATTAACGAACAAAAATGGCCAAAGATTAATTTAATTTTGTGCAGATCATGGACTTATTTTGGAAACCACTAGATTTATGAGGCAACCACATACACTTATGACCTGGAAATGCCCTAACGTAAAATTGGGAGAGTTTCAAATTGATCATGTTGCTAAGGATAAAGATTATCATAAATAAATTTATTATGTCAGAGTCCTCCGTGGGGTAGACATTGACTCGGATCATTATATCTCAAAAATAAAAATAAAGTTAACACCAAAAAGGAAACACAAACGTAATCATCTCAAAATAAGGAGAAATTATGATACCAGTTACTTAATAAATAATAAAATATAGTGAGATCCAAAACACTTTTAAATGACAAATTAGAGACAATGGTCAACAAACTTAAAACTTAAAATCGCTCCAATTAACAGGAGAAAGAAACATGCGTGGTGGTACGGGGAATGTGACAAAGCAATTCAAACAAGACACAAAGCATGGTTAAATGATCAACAGAGGAAAACAGAAAAATCTCGAGAAGAACTAATTAACCCCCGAAGACAAACAGCTAAAGAAATTAGGAGAATTAAAAGAAATTATCAAAAGGAAATAACTATATAACCTGTAACCTCTAGAGGGCGCGTCCCCAGGTGGCGGATAGGGGAGCCCTACAGCACTAGTAGGGTTGGTTCAAATACCCTCCAATAGAATCCGCGGACCAACAGGTAGCCCAATTCCTGGGGGCTTCACAATGCTGGGACACCCTCTCTCCAGGGGTCATAAATATGGAGGGCCCAGCTCGGGGTTATGAGTGAAGACCACAACGGTGCCTGCAGTGGAGAAGGAGTCCTTCGGTACAGTGCAGTTGGCGGAAGTGGCATCCCAGTGCTCGAGAATTGAGTAAAAGGTATCGCTCTCACTTCAGAGACTGATATCAACCATAGCGTCTGACCCGGAGCCGGCGGCTACAAACAGCGTCTATTCCCCATGTGAGGGGCGGCTGATTTACTACCTGGCCGTAGGTATAAAAGGCTTGGCGTCAGCAAGGGCATGCGGCCGGAAAACTATGTCAAAACCAATATGACAGCGAATCTTAGTTTAGCCTCTGAATATGCTAGGGCGTACCCCAGAAGCGACGTGCAGGTATTTCGCCCGACCCCTGTGAGAAATGGGCTAGGGCTACTGGGTCACGAGCGAACCCGGCTAAAGAGGCTAGCTCAAAAATATGGTGAGTTACGAAGAATAGGCACACTGAATGTAGGAATAATGACTGGGAAAGGAAGGGAGTTAGTGGATCTCATGGAAAGGAGGAAGGTGAAAATATTGTGTGTACAAGAGACTAGATGGAAGGGAAATAGGGCTAGAGAGTTGGGTAGTGGCTATAAGCTACTATACAGTGGAGCAGATAAGGATGGGAGGAATGGAGTGGGAATAATCCTCTCCCGAGACATAAAGGAGACCATAGTCCAAGTTAAGAGAAGGAGTGACAGGATAATGAGCATCAAACTGTGTCTTGATGGACAATTGGTAAACATTGTGTGTGTTTATGCTCCGCAAGTGGGTTGCGATGAGGAAGAGAAAATATCCTTCCGGGAAGATATGGATCGTGAGCTTGGAGATATACCAGCGAATGAAAGATTGATAGTGGGTGGTGACTTAAATGGACATGTCGGAAGGAGTCGAGATACAATCGAAAGAGTACATGGAGGCTGGGGAGTAGGAGTGAGGAATGATGAAGGACATAGAATCGTGGATTGTGCGATGGCATATGATTTGGCGATTGTGAATACATGGTTCGAGAAAAACACAGGTCAATATATGACTTACAAGAGTGGGACCAGAGAAAGCCAGATTGACTTCTTAATGTGTAAAAGGTCTCAATTAAGTGAAATACAAAACTGTTAAGATTTTAATGGTGAAGCAGTGGCAGCACAGCATAGGACGGTAGTCATGGACTAGAAAATGAAGATTAGGAAGAAAGGCAGACCTGTGCGAGTCTTAACAAAAATTAAGTGGTGGAGATTAAATGAAGAGGCGTTGAAGGACCAGTTTAAGGAGAAAGTACTCAATGGAGTGGTTCTTTGCAATGATGTGCAGGAGTGGTGGGCGCACAACAGCAGTTGATAAGGAGGGTAGGAACTGAAGTGCTAGGGAGAACTTCTGGCAAGAAACCACTAGCTGACAAAGAAACATGGTGGTGGAATGAGGAGGTACAGAAGATCGTGAAAGCCAAAAGTGATACAAAGAAGTTATGGGATATGTCAGGTAGACAAGAGGATAAAGAGAACTACAAGAGATGTAATAAGGAAGCAAAGAAGGTAGTAGCACAGTCAAAGGCACAAATGATGGATCGGCTGTACGAAGAGTTGGAAACTACAGAAGGTGAAAGAAAAATTTTCAGAATAGCGCAGGCGAGAGATAAAGACAAGAAGGACTACACCCAAATAAAGCAGATCAAAGATGAAAATGGTCTAGTATTAACGGACCATTCCGACATCAAGTGCAGATGGAGAAACTACTATGGAAAACTTCTCAATGAAGAGAACCCAAGGGTATATTTTGGAGAAGGAGAAAAACACCAGGGTCTGACAATGGATATTAGAAAAGAAGAAGTAACATTAGCACTTAGGAAAATGAAAAACGGAAAGGCAACAGGACCTGATGAAATACCAGTTGAAGTGTGGAAGTATCTAGAGAAAGATGGAATCGACATGTTGCTGGATTTAATGCAAAAAATGTACTCTCAGGAAACAATACCTGATGAATGGAGAGAAAGTATTTTAGTGCCTATATATAAAGAGAAGGGGGATATTCAGGACTGTGCCAACTACAGGGGCATTAAGTTAATGTCCCATACCATGAAAATCTGGGAAAGAGTGATAGACAAGAGGATCTGGGAGGAGACTAGCATTGGCGAGCAACAATTCGGCTTCATGCCAGGAAAAGGGACCACAGACGCAGTGTTTGCCCTGAGACAAGTAATGGAAAAGTATCGTGAAAGATAGAAGGGATTACACTTCGCATTCATGGACCTAGAGAAAGCATATGACCGGGTGCCCCGAGGAGAAGTCTGGAGATGTTTACGAGCGAAGGGAGTCCCAGAGAAGTACGTGCAGTTGGTTCAGGAAATGTACAAAGACGCAAGAACACAGGTTAGAAGCAGCGTTGGACTTACAGATTGGATTCCGGTTCGAGTAGGTTTACACCAAGGTTCGGCTTTAAGTCCATATCTGTTTGACCTAATTCTGGACGAAATGTCTTGTGGATTACGAGACCAAGCCCGCTGGTGCATGATGTTTGCAGACGATATTGTTTTGTGTAGTACCACCAAAGATGTCATAGAAGAAAAACTGGAACAGTGGAGGGCAGCCTTGGAAGACAGAGGACTCAGTATTAGCAGGAAGAAGACAGAGTATATGAGGTTCAATACAGACCAAGACCGAGATCAGAATGCAAGGGGAAACGTTAAATAGAGTGGATGAGTTCAAATACCTGGGTTCGGTGGTGACTGGAGATGGAAATCTGGATCTGGAAGTGTCACTCAGGATTCAGGTAGGATGGATGAACTGGAGGAAAATGTCAGGAGTGCTCTGTGACCGCCGGATCAAGCCTAAGGTTAAGGGGAAAATATATAAAACTGTCGTAAGACCTGCATTGCTGTATGGCTCTGAAACATGGCCTGCACGCAAAACGCGCACACACACAGGCTTGACGTCACGGAAATGAAAATGCTCAGGTGGATGAGTGGAGTGACTAAGCGTGATAGAGTGGAAAATGTCAAAATAAGAGGAACATTGAAGGTTGTGGAAATATCTAAGAAGATACAAGAAAAGCGACTTCAATGGTACGGGCATGTGAGAAGAAGGGAGGAATCCTACGTGGGGAGGAAGATGCTAGACATGCAAATAAAGGGAGTGAGAATGCGAGGCAGACCTAAACGAAGATGGATGGATTGTGTACAGGAGGACCTCGGAGAAAAACAGTTGTCAGAAGAGGATGTGCATGACCGGGCTAAATGGAGGAGAGCTGTCAGAAACATCGACCCCACATAGAAGTGGGAATGATGTAAAGAGAAAGAAGAAGATCAAAAGGAAATGCTTAGAACTATAGAGGAAACATTGAATCAGCATAAAACAAGAGACTATTACAAAACATTCAAGCAATATCAATCTAAGTTTACCCCTCCCACACTTATGTTAAGAAATAACAAAAAGTTCCGTGAAGAACTATACAGCCTACTTTTCATGCCAATGATTATTCTACAGTATATGAACCTATCTAGAATAATGACAAAATTAAGTTGGTAATATCGAAATAACTAATTAGATCAAAATATACCTGGTATAATGTAGCCTAATAGAGCACTACAGTTGGCAGCCCTGGTGACTGAATATATTCTTAGTTCCATCTCTTAAGGTACAGAATACAAAATTTGGTTGAAGTCCAATAGACGTTACATGCAGTTAATCACTGGATCTATCAGCACGCGTAAAAGCATGTTGCCAACAATACCATGCGTGTGCTGGTCAGAAATAATCTGAAATATTATATCTTGTTGTGCCAATTTTGGATTAAATCCATTTGTTAGAATAGAAGTTACACGTATTTTAAAATTGGACATATCAGCAGGCATAGAATCATGTTGGCAGCACTGCCTTGTATTAATTACTCTAAATTAATCTAGAATGTCAGGTGCTATACGTGTGCAAAGTATAGAGCTGTTGGCTTGCATACTTTCTGGTATATTGATATTAGGGTAAAAAAATATATACAGCATTTATTAACAGTTGGCAGCCCTGATTGCTCTTAACAATACTTATAGTCATATCTGTTATGGTACACATAGCACATATGAAATTTGGTTGAAATCCAACTGATAGTACCAATTTTTAAATACATGTAACTATACTATCAGCAGGCTTATAATTATGTTGGTAGAACTGACGTATATAAGTTACTCCAAATTAATCTAAAATGTCAGAATATACGTGTGAATAGTTTAAAGCCGTTGGCTTGCATACTTTCTGATATATTGGTATTTGGATAAAAAAAATAGAGAGAGAGCAATTATTAACAGTTGGCAGCCCTGTTGGCTCTTAAGAATACGCTCAGTCATATATGTTTATGTACAGATATTACATACAAAATTTGGTTGAAATCCAATTAATAGTGTAGAAGTTATATGCATTTAAACATTGGACCTATCAGAAGGCTTAAAATTATTTTGGCAACACTGTCATTGTTGGCCTCCTGGAAATTAAACTGAAATAGTATTATCTGCATGTGTGCCAATTTTAGAATAGCTCCCATGCATACCTTGCAAGATATCCAACAAGGAGCTCAAATTTCTAGTGCGTTTTTTCAGCAGTTGGTAGCACTGACATCATTTTCAAATATGGACGTGAGATATTCCGGTGCACATCTTTACTCACACTAAATTTGGTTTTGATTGCTGCAGCCGTTTAGGAGTTGATAGGGGGGGACACACACACAGCCAGACAGACAGACACACATTTTCCCATATCGATCTCATAAGTCTACTTTCTCCTCATTTTTGCAAAATGTGAAAAGTAGGCTAAAAATGGAAAAATTTCACACAAAATAATCAAGATAATGCTAACATCCTCGCAGAATACTTTAAAGAGTTGCTCAATTGTGAGGATCCTGTGGAACATCTAGAATTTAACCATAACCCAAAAAATGAAACTCCATTACAAAAGATTATACCACCAGTTTACAATGAAGTGAAAACAGCAATTAATGCACTTAAAAACTACAAAGCAGCAGGAGAGAATCAAATAGTAGCAGAAATATGGAAGAATGCTAATGATCAGACTATTCAAAACCTACATAAATACATCATTGATATTTGGAACATGGAGGAGCTTCCCGAGGAATGGATTACAGCGATAATTCACCCGCTGCATAAGAAAGGTGATCGCTCCGATCCAAATAATTATCGGGGGATATCCTTGCTTGATATTACATACAAGATTTTATCTAAGATTATATACACAAGAATCCAAGAACAACTCGACCAAGAACATGGAGAATATCAGGGAGGATTTTGACCAGGTAGAGGCTGTCCGGATCAAATCATTAGTTTAAAATGGATAATGAAGCACCAAAGAGTTCGAAATAAGGGTCTTGTCATCATGTTTGTAGATTTTAAGAAAGCATACGACAGTATCATCGTGAATCATTACTGAAAACCCTTAAAGAATTTGGTTTACACCAAAAACTTGTTAACCTCATTAGTATGGCTTTTATAAATACGAAGGCAAAAGTTAAATTTAGAGGAGAATTATCAGAATCATTCACTATAAGAACTGGACTCCGACAAGGAGACGGACTTTCACCATTGTTATTTAATTGTGCATTGGAGAAGGTTATGCGTGAATGGAACAAGAAATGTTAACCAACTATCAAGATCAGTGGAAATATTAAGCTCAAGTGCCTTGCTTTTGCGGACGATTTAGCATTACTTGCAAATACAATAGAAGAGGCTAAATTTCAAATTGAACAACTAGAAATTATAGCCAAATAAATGGGATTACAAATTTCATTTGAAAAAACAGAAATGATGCCAACTTTTAAAGTTTATCTACCAGTCGTTCAACTGAAAAATAATAAAGATATTAAAATTGTTCAGAAATTCAAATATCTTGGGGGAAATAATAACATGAAACACAAATGAAAAAGAAGCAATAGAATACAGAACAACTTACTTTAAACAAGCACAAAGACTTACCTGGCCAACCCATAAAAAGAAATCTCTTTCGATAAACGCTAAGCTGAAACACTATAATTCCATACTTAAACCAGAGGCAACTTATGCTAGTGAAACTTTATTCAAATTGAATGTAAAATCTACAACAGACAAATTACAAAAACTGACAGAAGAGTTATTAGAACAATTCTTAACAAAAAACACCAAGTTGATGGACAGTGGAGATTGTAGCCTAACAACATCGTCTATCGTGAATGTGAATCAATAATAACTACAATGCGTAAAATAAGAATTTCCTTTTTCTGTCACATATCAAGACGGTCTGAAACCAGGATATTGAAACAACTATTTGATTACTTTTTGAAAAATAAAATCAATAATAATTGGTTCAAAGAAGTTCAGGATGATTTGGAAGAATTGGGTATAAATCGGCAGCAAATCAAAGCCAGAGAAGAGAAGAGGATTTTGATGAACAAAAGCATAAGTCTCAAACTAAAAACAGTTGAACAGAAACAATATACTATATCGGACACACAAAGGGCTTCCAGATCGGAGAGGATGAGAAAGTTCTGGGAGGAGAAAAAGAAGAAATTTACTCAAATGTATTGATTTAAGTGCTCCAATGTTGGCGTAAAATATGTAAATAATATTACTGCTAGCTGAAGGAAAATACGAAGCCCGCATAATGCTAGAAAAATTACATGAATTAGCACAGAAAACAGGACTAAGGGTCTCGTACATAAAAACAGAATACATATGATAAGAAAAACATCTGAAAACCAGGTATGGGGACATAAAGAGAGCGGATAAATTTAAATATTTGGGGGAGTGGATTCAGCCGAATGGGCTTGATAAGGAGGCAAATAAAGGTCGAGCCAGGAAGAAGGAGCTAGCCTATAGATTAGTACAATATACAGTAGATATAATAAGAGCGCCTTCGGTGGCGTAGTTGGTAGCATGCTGAGCCTCTATGCCCAAGATCGCGGGTTCAAACCCGGCCGAAGTCGTCTTGATTCTTTAAGAGCATTAGAAATCCCTCAGTATGCCTTCCTTCGGCGGTCCCATGTCATAGATGTATTGCATGTAAAAGAACCTTACACTAATTACACTTGTGGAAGCTAACATTTGTAGGCTAGTTTGATAACGCTCTATTAGTTCCAACGTTCGCCACCGGGTGATGACTGTGATGGCATTTAGTAGCCACGTCCGCAGCTAGGTGTCGTGGATGGTAGCATTTGGTGGCAAAATTACTACCGTACTTGAAAAAATTAATCGTCTGCAGTCCTTCTACCTGAATCACAGATAACTCACCCTAATACAGCCATCACAATTAACACCGGTTATCAGACAAATTCTACACATACCCAAAGTACACGGGGTTACATGACGGCGTAGTCGCAGCCCCTAAACAAAGGAACCAACCAACTAGATATAATAAGAAGTCTATATCTTACCAGCCGAAGATACGACACTATACGGTTTTCCAGCTAGAAAGCCTTAACAGTTCCGAATGCCTGATATTGATTAAAAGAGGGGAAATTGAGGAATTGGGGAAGAAAGAGAGAAAAATCTTGCAAAAGATACTAGGGCCTGAAAAACGAAACGATGATACATGGAGAAAGAGGGAAAATGAGGATCTATATAGACGGACACCATGCGTAAGAGGAGACTGAATTTTTATGGGCATCTCATGAGAAAGGATGAGAATCGAATAACGAAAAGAATCTTTAATTACAACACCAAGCTAAAGGCGACTACAATGTGGGTAGAAAAAACAATAAGAGACATGGAGGAAGTTGGCGTACATCCAAAAGACTTCTGGAATAGGGCTGTGTTTCGAGCTAAAATTGATAACTTCTAGGGGTTCAAGGAAATACCAAGTAGAATGACCAAGAGCATCTGGTCAGAGGAAAGGAGGAGGAACCACAGCGAAAGGATGAAGAAATTCTGGGTGAAGAAAAAGAAACTAACCAGCAAATCAATTGTTTTCCGTGGTCCACAGTAGGCGAAATTCGAAGAAAGAACAAGGATAATGGAGTAAAACATGCAGGAATGGATTAGGACATGCCCACCTACAGTTAAGATTAGTAGAGCCTTTAAACTCAATTCTTTTGCATTTGCAGATGACCTAGCATTACTAGCAACTATTATAGATGAAGCTAAATTTCAGATTGAAAAGGTTGAACAGATAGCAATAAAGGTTGGATCAAAAATTTCTTTAGAAAAAACTGAAATAATCGCAACCTTCCTCATTGACACAAAAAGTCATTAAACAATGGCGAACGAATGACGATGTTGCCAACATGATTGTACGCGCACTGATAGATCCAATATCTAACAGCATGTAACGTCCATACTATCCATTAAACTTCATCCAAATTTTGTAAAAGCATTCTATACCTTATGAGATGGAACTAAGAGTATATTCAGAGTCACCAGGGCTGCCAAATATAGTGCTCTATTAGGCTATACTATTTCAGGTGAATTTCAAACTACTGTATTTAGAAATGTTAATATTACTAACTTGTTTTCGTCATTGTTCTAGATAGGTCTATATGTAGATTAATCATTGGCATGAATCTTAAATTTAAAAATAAAAGTAGGCTCTTTAGTTCTTCACCAAACTAGTTGTTAATAAATGACAACGCAACTAGTACTGTCATTAGTATTTTGCAAACTTATCTTAAAACACAAATTTTACTTTTATGTCCAGTAAATTTCTCATTTCTTATAGCTACAGTCTATGAATAGGAGTTTCCTACATATATAAGCAGTTGACCTCTTAATTTAAGCAGCTATGGTACTTAATGTTAAATTTTTAATCCTTTTTGTTTGTTTTTGCCACATTCTCAAAAACCAACAGTGAATGCAGTAGCCTGTTATTGAGCAATGGCAGCATGTAAGCTAGTGATCTTTTGCCAAATTTATTTTGATTCATGTTGATGTAGTAGAAGTTTCTTGAAAGTACTATAACATCCTTTTCCATAATTATCATAAAATGAATTACACCCCTACAAGGCATTATCTGACAATTGGAGAACAATTTCACTGGTGAATATAGTAGTAATTACCTGAAATGTTCTGCCACTTAAAACAACAATCAAGATACCATTTAATGCACCCTTGGGAACCAAGAAGAAGAAGAAGAAGTAAAGAAATCCCATCCTATCAAGACAGTAAGTGAGCAGCGAACCTGACAAAGTGTCTCCAGTAATCAGGTATGTGATTCAATTCAATATTAAATACATCAATAAAACTATCAAATAGTGAGTATTAACCCACGAAAGGGTGTATCAACTTTATCACTCGAGAAGGCAAGAGCGGTCGTTCCGACCGTGCATGTAAAAAAAATTATAATATACGAAGATCCTGACCTAACTTCATTTTCTGTTTTCATATGAATAGAAGTGTTATTTTACATGACTAAAACATCTATAATTTTCATAAAGACATAATAATGGTAGGGGGCATGGTTCTTATTGGCTGCAGAAGAACGCAAAGTTCTTGAAGAGAAACTGCAAGAGTGGAATACAAGGCTGGCTGAGAATGGACTGAAGCTGAATGTCCAGAAAACCGTGTATATGGAGTGTGGGTCACCGACGCCTGGCACCATCTTTGTAGGCAGTCAAGATCTTCTAAGAGTCGACCAATTCAGGTATCTTGGCTCCTTGACTCGTTCAGATGGTGACACCCTCCCTGATGCCCGAGCTCGTGTGAGTGCCAGTTGGTTGAAATGGAGGAAGGTAACTGGTTTCCTCTTTGACCGCAAGATACCCACCTACCTTAAGGCCAAGATTTACAAGACCGTCGTGCACCCAGTCGCCCTCTACGGTTCTGTATGCTGGCCGGCCTCTGTTAAACACGAGCAAGCCCTGCATGTTATGGAGATGCGCATGCTTCGTTCGGTGCTTGGTCTGACGCGACTTGACCATATCAAGAATTGCGATGTCCGAGGGAGGATGGGAGTTGCGCCCATACAGGATAAAATGCGGGAGGCTCGTCTACGCTGGTACGGCCACATCATACGCAGTCACGAACACTCAGTGGCTAAAACTGCCTTGTGCCTCAACCCGGATGGCAAACGTCCTCGTGGGCGACCTAAGAAGAGGTGGCTTGATCGCCTTAGAGAAGACATGTGATAAGTTAATCTGTGCCCGCATGATGCCCTTGACCGACAGAAATGGATATTGGCATGTAAAGTAGCAGACCCTGCTCCAAAGCGGGACAAACGCTAGGAAGAGGATGATGATGAATGGTAGGGGGCATGGTGGTCCAGTGGTCAAGCTGTTGGCCTCTCACCGAGGTGGACCGGGTTCGATTTCCGGTCAATACATGTGAGATTTTTAAAGTGAAATGCCATGTCCTGTAGTTTGGATTCCATGTAAAAAGGAGCTCCCGTGGCTCATAATCGCATTATTAACGGTAACTTAGAACTAAAAGCTTCATTTTACTTAATAATGGTACAGTATATGCCACCTTTTTCTTGACTGGTAGCAGAGATCTTCATTTGTATTGAGCATTACAGTCGTCATTGTTTAAAGACTTCTGTAATAAATGGCGACCTTATAGAACATATTTTCCTTGTCCTCCTGTCCTAGACCAGCTTACTGGTCATAATGCGATAGGGATCACATTCATCCTGGATTTCACACTTGAGTCCCAACCCAGATGAATTTTGTTTTGGACACTAAATGTTCTGTTTTTTTAATCACTGTTATTCATAAAATCTGAACATTAGAAAATACAGACATCACTTGAAGATGCAAGATCTTCTGATAAACAGTGATACAAAACGCATGCGTATACCGCAATCTGCCAGACAACTCTGTTACTGTATTATTGTTATCAAAATAATAGAAGCCATTTTGTAGTGTTGCCTAAGTACGGTAATCTATTCAGTCGGTCAACACGAGTGTATCCAATTACATTGGGCGGGGAGTTTCAATTAATTTCCTAGTGTCTAAAATAAGTTATATGAATTACTTACACACTTAAATAAATTCTCCTATGTACATTACTAGGCAGCTTTTCCAATAACCAACAGGAAACAGCATAACGAACGAGGCGTGCTGAGAGAAATAAAGGGGAAACCAATGATAAAGAGAAGCGTGTACTTTGTACCATATTCTCAATAAACCAAGGCCTAATTTAGGTAGTATTATGGGGGGAAAATCATGTTCAAAAGACATCAGCTCGATATATTGACGATCCTACTTGTGAGTTGCAAACTATAGAGATTGTTCTATATTAGTTGAGAGGGCCCAGAACCATTGCCATTCACCACTATAAGTAATAATTCACAGCTTTCTCTACTCACATAAGAAATTAAGTTGCGCGATGCAACAACAGTTGGCATTAATATTGCCCACTATAGTTCAACGTACAGCGTCAGATAGCACAAGCAACCAACCGATGAGTTGGCATCATGGGCATAGATGCACCAGTCCACAGTGGGATATGTAGTGAAGTGGACACCAGTACAGGAACAGCTGCAAATCAGCCAAGTCTACAAAACCACATTATCAACTCAATTATATCCAAGTGTTGGTTTTTGAGAGTTTAACATAACTTACCAACTACAAAAGCTCATCAAGTAAATAAGAAATTTGAAAAGTACGTAACAGTTAATAACAAAACAGTCTATAATGCAATCACTACAATAGCTCGCTACGCTAGAAGTTAACGTTTCTAAAGGGTTTCATTCTTTTACATATGAAAAGTACTAATAGGAGAAACAACACTACAGGATCGGTCAATAGACACAACTGCATGTTTTGTCAGCCAGAGGACCCCAGTGCCACCATTCAATATTGATTTCCAGTCCCCGGAAGTGATGTTGTGGGGTGGCTTGACGTGTGAAGGACTGATTGGCCAGTTCTTCCTTGAAGGTGGCATCATAGGGCAAACCTACCCAAAGTTACTGAGGGAAAGTGTCATTCCAGAACTAAAGAAGAGACAGAACTTAGAAGAACTGTGGTGGCAGCAAGATGGTGCTCCACCACACTTAGCAAACATTGTTCAGGCGTTCTTGCAAAAAGTTTTTCCCCAATGCTGGGCTGGCCGTCGAAGGCTTGTGGAGTGGCTACCTGACATCACCGTACCAGGCTTTTTCCTTTGGAGTTACACAAAGACAAGGTGTATGCTAATCCCATTGACATTGTGTAACATCTGCATGAGGTGATTGTTCAGGAATTCAATAATGTTTCGGTGAATGTGTGTAGAAAGGCATGTGAAAATGTTGGTTTGCATCTAAAAGCCTGTGTTGACTTAGATGGTATCCAGGTTGGTCACCATCTTGGAAATCAATGACATATGTGCATGCAATTCCATTTTAGTTAACTATTGCAATTTATAACATTTATCAATAAAAATAACAGTTAGACAACAACTGCCTAATTTAGTCTGGCCCACCCTAAATATAAAAAGGAAAGTTTGTCTGTATTTTCTAAATTTCCATGGAATTTTGCATTATTTATGCGTTCAGACTATTTTATGATAAATGCGCCAAAACAATTTTTTTGGTCTAAGTTTTGCTTCGATGGAGGCCTTTTCAATCGGGCAAGACTTTGTTCACAGAGACATACCCATGTTACCCGAGTGACAGAACTGCAGTATGCCGATGACACCGCATCTCCTGCTCCGACACCTGCAGAGCTTCAACAATCGGTCAATAGCTTTAGCACTGCGTGTGATCACTTCGATCTTACCATCAATGCAAAGAAAACTTAAGGTACTTGCACAACCTGCCCCAGGATTACCTCTTCCTGAGTTCAATATATACATCTTAGACTCAACACTGGACCAGGTCTTTTCATATCTTGGTAGCATCTTGTCTAAACGGTGCACATGCGAACAGGATGTTGACAAAAGAATTGGAGCTGCCCATGCAGCATTTGGCTGCTTAATGCACAGAGTCTTCATGAATAAAGACCTAAAGATGCATACCAAACTCATGGTGTACAAAGCTGTTGTCATCTCAACACTAATGTATGGCTGTGAAACTTGGACACTCTATCGCCATGATATCAGGAAACTAGAGCGCTTCCTCCAACAAAAGATGAGAACATTTAAGTGGGAGGACTACATTACCAACACTGCAGTTCTCGAGAAAGCGCATCTCAATAGCATTGAGGCAACCATCATCGCTCAACAACTGAGATGGTTAGACCATGTTCACCGTATGAGTGATACCAGGCTTCCTCGTCAATTCCTTTATGGTGAACTTTGCTCCGGCACTACACCTCATGGGGCCCTTCTGAAGCGTTTTAAAGACCAGCAAAACACATCATTGAGACGACTGGTATACCTATCTACTCATGGGAAACTTCTGCTGCGAACAATTTACTGTGGCGGAACACTACCTCGAAAGCTGTCAACTTATTTGAAAAAGAACGTCGCAGACACGGAGAGGTCAAACGACAAGCAAGGAAGCTTCGTCGATTACAACCCCACCCTTCCCCGACCATTGAGTGCATTTTATGTGGGTGCTTGTTTCATGCCAGGATTGGCCTGTTCAGCCATCAGAAACACATCCACAAGCTAGTTTGAAAAGCTCTATGCAGGAAGAAGTATGTGTACTCTGAATCGAGTTACAGCCGACGATCTGTTTATTAGTCTGTCCATCTGTTTGCACTCTTATAACTCGAGAATGGCTGGGTGTACAACGTAGAATTTGGAATGGGTATCCATCAAAGGCCAAGCAACAATCATTTACATAACTCTTTACTGTGCCTCTCATAAAAGGGGAGAGGGCTATAGGGGAAACCCCTCAAGATACATGCTAAAATAGGTAAAATATCAAAGTTGTCGTAGACAGGCAAAATATCAAAGTTGTCGTAGAAAGATGTGACAAGGTCATAATGAGCCCCAAGATGTGAGAAATAAAACCTGGACAGTCCCAAAGTAACCCCAGAAACCATATGTTAATGCTGTAGAATCAACCGTTCATGAGATATTTGAATCCCAGCCTTGGGAGACAGAATGAGAAATGACTGAATGTAATATATAAGGGGGCAGTCGAATGAAAACGAGACAGATGCAGTCGAATAAAAATGAGTCAGATGGAAAAAAGTAAGTACACTGTGTGTTATTTCAAAAGTATTCGCCATAACTGGTAATACATTATTAACCCACTCTGGCACAAGTCGGTCAATGCCTTCTTGGAAAAATGTTTGTGGTTGCTTCCGGAACCATAATATAATAATATCGTATGGCCTCGGGTGCCGGGTGCAAACTTTGTTATTTAATGAACAGAGGGCAGCTTGCATGTAAAATTGTGTAGTTCCCTGGAGTGCTATGAAAGTCAAGGAAGTTAGATATCTAAGCTCCTTGACACTAGAGCATTTTCTAGAAGAGAACGGAGGAACTTTGTGTTGACGGAAGATCCCGAGATCAATTTTGCCATTATGAACATGGCCTACAGAATTCAAATGTGTTCTTTAATATGCCAACTACATATGACATGCGTGCCGTGATTTTTGTTGCCTTTCAAAAATCACTTATCATGGCCAGGAGCGAACCTGCAAGCATGGGTTAGTAGTCTAACACGATAACCACTCACCCACCAGAACCATGACTGTACTCAGGCGTGCATCTCTGCATCTGAAGCAAATGAACGGCCACGAATGTCTTTCTTCTGGGAACAGCAGACATTAGAGCATGGATTTCACTACCTGACACTCTACTCCTTCCGCAGTAAAAAACGGCTCTACACCTCGCTGTTCCTCGTTCCCAGGCACCATAGTGACGTCGGACGCACACACGACTTACTGACCTCACATCGAGCATGTCTAACAGACAAATGGCACAGCGGTGAACGTTCGCACGTTTCCTGATTCCTCATAGAGCGCACTACTATACACACACAATACCTGCGTTACCACCGTCCATGCCATGCTTGTTATATCGTCATTCGTCTACCCCTTATAACTACATTAAGAAAACGTTGTTATGTGAGAGGATTTTTTCCCGATATATTAGTATTTCACAAAAACAAAAATTTTGTATTAATTTTTTCTGGAAAGCTGCTTTCAGTACAGAGGATTGTAAAAAAAAAGTCTAACAAATAACTGGGTCACAGAAATGATAGTTGTAATCACATAAATGGAAAACTGACATTTTTGAGGACATAAATGGGATAGTTTTTCATGTAAAGTGAATTTCTTAATTATATACAATAATGGATGCCTTTATTATTGTTTAGCTTTTAAATATTTGTTTGACTTACCGGTACCTCTGTTTTAAAATAAATTTACCATAAAATCACTGGAATAAAATGTCATAGGCTACATACAGAATGCATATTTTCATAAATGACGGTACACTTGTTAACTGTTGCTTCACAGGTAGTGGTACTAGGGTTGGTGTCACCCGGTGTGCTAACTTATGATGTAACCCCCTCCCCCATAGACCCCCTTCCATCTCGGGGTTGCCAGATGGTGCCATTTATGGTAAATCTTGCCATTAAAATGTGCTTTTTTTAATATGCCATATTTTTAAAGAAACTGCCTCGGAGAGGGTTCGGGTGTTGAGGAGGGGGGAGACTTTTTTTTCTTTTGATGCCCTCTACAGAGGGTTTTTTTCTTTTTTTAAACGAAAGTTATTTGTGTTGGAATAGAAAATTGACAACGCAATCTGTGCCCAGCAGGGCCACCAAGAGCATTTAAGGGCCCAAGAGCATTTATTTTCTCGGAGCCCCACTTGAAATACTTTTAATTATTACTATTCACTACTAGTTATTCCGGAAAGACAATGCCATTTTGAGAAAAGTATCTGATGCACAGTCATAATTTTAAAAAGAAACATACAAATCTTATTTCATAGAAAACATTTTAGCATTTATTTTATGAAATTAATTTTGCTAAGTGCACGAAACGATTTTAGATTTTTGAGTAATTTTAATATAGTTAACATGCAATATTTGCAATTCTGTAGGTCTTCACTTTTACCAATACATAATGAAAAATAAGTTTATTTCAAACTTCACATTAATTTGAAAGCAGTTTCAACAATAAACTTTAGTACTTTTTTCTTAAACAGTTATGACTCCTAACTCAGAGTGATATATAGAATTTAATACTCGTCTGGGGTAGAATAAGGTACCTACATTACAGCGTGTTTTTATTACATTTCAGGATCGAGGAACTTCTTTTACCAAATGAACGGTTTCTGCTAATACTTTCGCACTGTCATATTTGCCTCTCGAGTGTTTTTCTGCCTCATTTCCCTTGACAGTTAAAAGTTTGACAAGTAGACAAATCGACAAATCGAAATTATTACTCTGCAAAGTCTCAGACGGGTTGTAAGTTTTAGCCAAAATTTTACAAAATACAATAAACTGAAACTAATGTGCACCATTAACGGGCCCTCATTGCTTGTGGGCCCCAATGCATTTTCCCCCCTTGTCCCCGCCTTCTCGACGGACCTAGTGCCCAGTGAACTGAAATTTGGTGTCACCCCGTGCGGTCCGCACCCCCCTAGTGATGCCACTGAGTGGTACCATACAACAAGAGTCTTGCAACAACACTTGCCCAGGAACAACATTTTAATAGTAATATAAAGGCCAAAGAAATTTGGAGAATTAAAAGAGAAAATCAAAAAAAGTCCATACAAATTATTGATGATTCCTTTAAACAACACAAAACAAGGGACTATTACAGGACATTTCGTCAATATCATTCTAAATACAGCCCTCCTACACTATTAATGAAAGATAAATCAGGTAAACTAGCCCACAATGATACTAATAATGCTAAAATTCTAGCAGATTATTTTAGAGAACTACTAAATGCTGATGAACCTAAGGAATATCTTGATTTTGAGCATAATCCAAAAAATAAAACAAATTTACAGAACATTATTCCTCCTGACTTGACTGAAGTATGTGCAGCAATTAATTGGCTCAAAAATTATAGAGCAGCAGGAGAGAATTCATTGGTAGCAGAACTATGGAAATATGCAAATGAACAAACCATCTCCTACCTCCATAAATGCCTCATCGATGTATGGAATTCGGAACAAATACCAGAGGAATGGAGAATGGCTGTAATCCTCCCAATTCATAAAAAGGGTGATAGATCAGACCCGAACAACTACCGTGGGATTTCTTTGCTTGATGTAACATACAAGAATCTATCTAGAATTATCTTGACAAGAATTCAACAACAACTCGATCAAGAACTAGTAGAATATCAAGGAGGGTTCCGACCAGGTCGCAGCTGTCCGGATCAGATCATCAGTCTGAAATGGATAATGAAATATCCTAGAATGAGACGAAAGGATTTGGTCATTCCTGTACTTTTGTGGATTTTAAGAAAGCTTATGACAGTATCCATCGAGGGTCATCACTTAACATCCTTAGGGAATTTGGGTTACATCAGAAGCTTATCAACCTCATCGGTATTACTTTGAAAGATACTAAATCAAAGGTTAAATTTCGAGGAGCCTTGTCTGAACCATTTGATATCTAGACTGGACTTCGACAGGGAGATGGTCTATCACCGTTATTATTTAATTGTGTTCTTGAAAAGATCATGCGTGAGTGGAACAAAACTTGTCCTCCAAATGTAAAGATTGGTACTAATATAAAACTTAATTGCTTGGCTTTTGCGGATGACCTTGCACTGCTTGCAACCAGTATAGATGAGGCTAAACACCAAATTGAAGAACTTGGGTCTATTGCAGCAAGAGTAGGACTTCAAATTTCGTTTGAAAAGACTGAAATAATGGCATCCTTTGATGTGGATACACAAGCTATTACATTGATTAACAATAAAGAAATTAAAGTTGTACATAAATTTAAATATTTAGGGGAGATTATAACATGGAATTTGAATGAGAAAGCATCAATCAAAAATACACTGACCGGCAAAAAAAGTGGAACACTTAAATTTTTTATGTAATTTCTTAATTTATTCCACTAAAATGTATCGGTTTTCCAATATTTGCATTATTCATGTAAATTTTAGATAGTTGGCTACAGAAAATACCAAAACATGTTTTACAATATGCTTTAACTCACAAATTTCATTACATTTTGCAAATCTTACAATTTTTAATTCTTTAGTAATGTTCTTTTGGGCTGGTTTTTATCAAGCGTATTGCCATACAAAACAGGGTTATTTTTGCCCTGCACTGCACGAGAACACTGGTCACTAAAAACGTGTGTTTCCACCCTTAGTGTTTATGACAGCTTGTAAACGCTCAGGCATACTGTTCACAACTCGTCGAATGGCATCTGCCGGGATGCGATCCCATTCCTCCAGCAGAGATGTTCTCAGTTGTGCCAAGGTGGTGTGGTCACGCTGTCTGACGTTCCTTCCAAGCATATCCCATACATGTTCGATGGGATTCAAGTCAGGACTATGAGCTGGCCAGTCCAGTGTTTGAATCCCCACTTCCTGCAGATATTGTACAACTCAGCGAGCAGTATGAGGGTGGGCATTATCCTGCATCAGCATGAAATTCTGGCCTATGAAAGGCGCAAAGGGCATCACATGGTTCATCAGGATCTCTTCGATGTACCTTTGGGAATTGAAAGTCGCGTGATCGATGCACATCAACTCAGTGCGGGCCATTATGTTGATGCCACCCCACACCATAACCGAGCCACCTCCAAATGGAGTCCTGGAGGAGAAAGCAACAGGGCTGAATCCTCTCTCCGCGCCTTCTCCACACTCTTTCTCTTCCATCAGTAGATCTAAGATTAAAGCGACTCTCGTCAGTGAAGAGAACAGAGGCCCACTGGTCGTGGGTCCATCCCAGATGCTGCCTTGCGAAGCGAAGACGCGCCTCTCTGTGATGTCGTTCGAGTGCCGGTCCACGTGCAGGTCTCCTGGACGAATGATAAGCTTATTCAAACCTTCTTCTTACTGTTCGCTCACTCACTCTCACATTTCTGACATTTTCCAGTTGATTTCGTGCCTGGACTGCTGTGGTATGGCGATAACGCAGAACTTGCAGGGTGAGAAATCTGTCATCCCTGGCACTTGTGCTTCTTGTACGGTCTGAGCCTCGTCTCCTGTCGTAAGTTTGGAGTTCTCTGTAACGTTGCACTGCACGGTGAATGCTGCCGAGAGATGACCCAATGACCTCAGCAACATAACGGAAGCTGCAGCCATCCTCCACCAATGCAACTGCCTGTGCTGCTCCTTCACGGCTAAGAGGCACATTTTAGTGTGAACTGCACATGGATAACTTGCTAAAATGTATGACAATGGTTCACAAGTGTTCAACAAATGCCAGTTGCTATCCTTAGAACAACAATAAGTGAGGGGCAACACTCATAAACCTTAAACGCTTACAGTGCGCTTCCCGCCATAAAACCATTAAGATAGGCTCATCGAAGATCGGGGGTAATTGGTGGTAATAAACCACCCTAAGAAATGTCATATTATTAATTTCTATTCACGGATGTTTCAGATGTTGGTTCTAATGCATGAAAAGCTTTTAAAATGTGATTAAATCTTTTTCATGGCTAATTTTATACTATTTATATTACTTTTTTTAACTGTTCCACTTTTTTTGTCGGTCAGTGTAGAACAACAAAGTTAAGACAAGCGCAACATATTACTTGGTCTAGTTACAAGAAAACATCACTCTCCATAAATGCCAAATTACGACATTACGAATCAGTTATTAAACCGGAAGCAATATATGCTTGGGAAACACTATTCAAGTTAATCACTCGATCAGTTACTGACACATTACAGAAGACTGATAAAAGAATTCTCAGAACTATAATTAATAAAAAACATCAGGTGGATGGTCAATGGCGTCTATTACCAAATGAAGTGGTTTATAAAAAACTGAATCTATAGTCGATACTATGCGAAAAAGGCGAATTGCTTTTTTTTGTTCATATCTCACGCCTGCCGGATACCAGACAATTAAAAGTATTATTTAATTATTTTTTCAAAAGTAAAACAAAGAACTCTTGGTTTATGGAAATTCAAAATGATCTGGATGAACTCGGCTTGACAATGTCCCAAATTGCTAACAAAGATGAGAAGAATATCTTGAAAATCAAGAACATCCGACTTCCCTTAAAAACCTTTACCCGCAAAACTTACACCATAAGCGATGCAGAGAGAGCGGCAAGGTCGACTAGAATGAAAATGTTTTGGGAAAAGAAGAAAAATAAGAAGCTGAATCTTTAATATTGTTTTTGAGACATGTATATACTAGTTTTGGTTAAGTGCTCCAATGAGGGCGTAACATATGTAAATGAAATAAATAAATAAATAAAGGCCCTTAATATCATTTCTTTAATACAGAATAACCATGCATTTCACTGTAATCTTCCACCTTTCCGAAACACTTGCTGATACTCCGATGTCATTAGCGTTTACCACGTGACCACAGGAAGAAGTTAGAAAATGGCCGACATCGATGTTTCGTTCCGTCAACGTGCTGTGATTGAATTCCTTGTTAAAGAAGGAATCCTTGCTGAAATTCAAAAGAGACTTGACCGTGCTTATGGAGATATGTGTAGGAGTGCTAGCAGTGTTCGGAGATGAGTGAAACATTTTAAAGATGGAAACACGAGTATTCAAGATCGGTGCCTCCACGGAGTGCAACGTGATGCGCATTGATGCCATCATTAAAGAAGAGACACGCATCATTGCCGGTGTAGGGGCAGATGACCTCGCTGTTCCGCCCCTTAAAACCTCAATAACTAACTAATTCACTGCCCGTGTAATTGTGGTAAAATTTGCAATATGACTCAGTGCACTGAAGGAAATGATTCGTGAGTTACGCTATAGAATAGTGTGTTCCCTCTGGGTCCCACGTTTACTAACCAAAGAGCACAAAGTTCAAGACAAACCCTCACTCACAACCGACCCATGGAAATGGAGATGATTTTTTGACGAGTATTGTTATGGGGGATGAGAGCTGGCTCCCCCATTACAAACCAGGAATGAAACGATAGGCATGGAATGACACCATTTGGATTCGCTGACAACAACAAAATGAATAAACAAAGACAATGCAGTCTACTGGGAAAGTTATGGGCACTGTCTTCTGGGATGCAGATGGTTGAATTTCTTGAACCTGGGCAAACCATTAATGCTGTCCTTTGAAACACTTCAAAAGCTTCGTCGTACATTGCGTGATAAACGTGCTGGAAAGAATATTATCCTGCAACACAATAACGCATGCCCCCACAGTGCTCGTTTCACCAGTGAGAACATTCAAAAATTTGGATGGGAAGTTATGCCGCATCTTCCCTACAGTCTTGACTTGGCACCCTCCAACTACCAACTTTGGCTTTGTGAAGGAGCAGATGAGAGGCAGATGAAGACGTGAAGAGAGAAGTGCGTCGGTTCTATCGGCATGCTGGAACTGACTTCTACCGTCAGGGATTTTCAAATTTCCACAATGGTAGGAAAAATATGTCCAAAGGAATGGAGACCATGTTGAGAAATAAACAAAAGTTTATAGTTTGAAATGATGTATTTAGTGTATTGCAATTAATGAACATATGAGCCTATCTGTAAAAAATTGTTGCTCATGATTTTTGGTATGCCCCTCGTACATAGTAACTAAAGCAACAAGTACCAATACAATGTTTGTTAATTCAGTATCAACAAACATCCAGTGGTTTGGAATTAGTTTAGAAAGGAGGTTGGGATGGCTTTTGAATGTAAGATAAAACTGCTAACTTCCTTCCTGACTAAACAGAGAGCACATTGATAATCTCTTAATAATCACAGCCTACTACAGAACAGTTAATATGGTAGGAATTAGCTAGGATAGACCAACTTGAAAAAAAAAAATATATATATTTTTAGAAATAAATTCATAAATAATTTATAATTTTAAACATCATACATGTTTCCTCAGCTGAAACACATTAAGAACTGCTCAGTAATATTGCCATATAAAATAAAAACAATAAAAAATATAATGTGACATTTTGTAGGTTAATGGAATTACAGTATAGTTAAAATAATGATGGTGAATAATAATATGATATATCGATGATGATTTACAAAGAAATAGTATTCATATAAAAAGAAAACCTTGAGGTAACAAACCTGAGGTCATCTGATTTCTCCTGAGCAACGAGTAAGCTAACTGTATTCATCTGATAGAATTCAATTGTCAAAATATGCTGAAGTTCAACTCTCTCTTAAAATGTTTTGCCATGCAGCCAGTCAAGAAAAGTACAACAAGGGTGTCTTTACAAATGGGGTTTTTATATTAAAAATATAATATGTTTGGGATATTAATATCTTCAGAAGCAAGGAATGCATTTAGATAACAGTTGTCCTTTTTAACAATCACACAAAGAAGTTATTTGTAAGTTTTAGAGTAGTAATTTCTGGCTATAATCTCTTCATAGAACTGATTGTTTGTTATTTACAGATTTACAATGAAACCTTTGGTGCTTGATGAAACTAATTCTCAAAGATACTGATTTCAGGCTTTCTTCATTGAAGGTCCCTCATGCTTTGTAGGGGTGGAGGGAAGGTACAAGAAGTGTGCTATGCCACTGGGTGAGGGGTAAGTCTGTTTATTCAAACACTTTGCTCTCTTACCTGGCGTGGATCTAGAATTTGGCTTTGGGGGCGGGTCACAGAATCGAAATTGTTAAGAAAAATGGTATCACTAAAAATGCAATCACAAATTAACCAAACTACAAAACCAGACCAATTTTTTTGCAAGCTACATGGATAGAAATTTGATGTGCTTAGCGCACCAATAATATTGGTACAAATTGCAAAGGTGTGTTTTGCAACTTTTACATTGAGCTTCAAGAAAAGTATCAAGGTACGTTACAGTTTCGGCAAGTCGAGTTGGTACCGACAAAGGGAGAAAATCACAGCTTAAATTGCCAACCAAGCTTGCAGTTTGGATGTCGGGAAAATTTTTTGGTGCGAAAAAAAAGCCCCAAATTCCTATCCGTGCATTGCTGCACATTCATCGTGACATCACTATCGACATCGATTCGGTAATCACAACCTTTGCTAAACAAGATAGACGTGTTGATTTTGTTATATTAATAATCGTTTTTATATAACAGGTATGAAGTTGTAAATATGTACAGTTGTAACAGAACATAATAATTGCAATAAAGATATTATCAGTAATGAATAAAATGATAAAAACTGTTTTTCAGTTAAAATTCATTAAGTTTTATTTGTCTGGTTATTGTGTTTTCGTTTTTTGAGTTTGCAAAAAAATTTGGTCTCCTTTGGGGGGGGGGGGGGGTTATGACCCCCTTGACCCCCCCCCCCTGAATCCGCGCCTGTTTCTTACCCTCTCTATTCTAATTCTATCTTTTTATGTTGCTGCTAGACCCAAAAACCGGATTGCTGTCATGATCGCCAACCTTCTTAGAGGAGACGGCACATGAAGAAGAATAAGATGTTGGTCATAGGATGTACTGTAGAAATTTCTTGTTTTCAAGGACAGTATACTTTAGAGCATTATTCTCCATATTTTTTAGGTCCGTATTGAATTTATTACTAACAAACTAATTAATAATTTCCGTCCTTTTCAATACAATGTTTTGATTATCTATTTAACCAATTAGGTACATGTTTCGAACATCATTATGTTCTTCTTCAGCCTCAATACATAGTTAGAACTTAGACAAGTAAGATACACACGATCAATCACTTATAATAAAATTGCCACTTACATTAACATAGCACAGTCTAAAATTTAATGCTACACGTTAAAATACGGTGCGTCGTTAAAATTAGTTGAAACACATAAAACTTTGTCCGTATGTCCAATATTCTATTATTAACATACAACCTCCTTGTTTATTGAAAGGTTAGACTCTGTGCATTGCTCCACATGAAAGTTTTGACAAGCGTCCTTGAAACTTCTCATTCCTGTTTGATGGAGATGGTGAGATAACAAATTGATGTGCTGTGCTGCTGTTTGTTGAAAGACGGAAATTAAAATAGTTCGAGGATGGAGTTCATCTTAAAAAAAAATAATTCGGTGGTTGGCGACATCTTTATAAATATAGTGTATTATCTCCTAGATGTGATGTTGCCCCATTCGAACGGCGAGCAAATCTCCTGACGCAAGTCGCGCGGTAGCGGATATAGCATGTGAACTATCGTAAGCCTTGAGCTGGACTGGTTTTATGTGTTTCAACTAATTTTAACGACGCACCATATTTTAACGTGTAGCATTAAATTTTAGACTGTGCTATGTTAATGTAAGTGGCAATTTTATTATAAGTGATTGATAGTGTGTATCTTACTTGTCTAAGTTCTAACTATGTATTGAGGCTGAAGAAGAACATAATGATGTTCGAAACATGTACCTAATTGGTTAAATAGATAATCAAAACATTGTATTGAAAAGGACGGAAATTATTAATTAGTTTGACATTATACTTAACCCACAACGTGACACCTGAGTCTATCAGACTCATACGATTCCTTTCATATCAAGTATTGGCTGGCCTGTGCCTCTAGGCGGTCAAAAACATACATAAATTCGCTATGGCCATTTGTCGTGCAGCTGTGGCATATGACGCCCCGGTTGACAGCAGTCGTTGAAGGTAAGGGAAATATTTCTAACACCTAGGGAGTCTTGCAGGCTCCCGTGTCGCAACTGGCTATAAAATAATATGAGTCTGGTGTACTCACGTGTCATCACGGGATGGTGACAAACTGCAGTTATGTGTAGATGTGTGTCTCTTGACCGTGAATACTTATTTTTCCCCCTACTAATTCACATTTCTTCTTTTTTTCCTATATAATATAAAAATAACTGATTCCAAAGAAGAAGTACTGCTCATTGTGCTCTTACAAGAAACATCAGCAAACCAGTTACAGGTGTGTGAAATGTAACAATCCTATTTGTCTAGAATGATCACGGAAGGTGTGTTTGAAATGCATGCAAGAAAAATAAAAGTGGTCTGTTTCTTATTGGTCTCCTGAATCCAGACCTGGCTCCATAGCCTTAGTGCATTAACAGGCATGCCCACTCCACTTCCAATGTAAAGTCAGTATGTGAAGAAGGAAATCTATATGTACACTAGGGTCATTAAAAAGTGGCAACTATTCTGTGGTTTCTGTATTTTGCGTCTGTTTTTATATTTATAATTTAAGCTTACCCTTATTTTCTCCCTCCCCGTGTCATTTCAAATTATTTAAAACTTGTAATTTTAATTGAATTCTCCTTGGTAAGTTCAGCTTGTTTCATGGTCTGGGAATTAGTTGAGATTTTGATGTTTTGTGAATATGAGACTGTCGTGCTCAAGTGTCGCTATGGAGTGGCTAAGAGGACATGTCGGGTTGTGGGTTAAATTAGCACCAGTGGCCTAAGTCGTAGCAAATACCATAGAATAACAATACCGAACATCTGCTGCGTTTAACATAAAATAGTTGCTTGGTGACAAGCTAGAAGAGCATAACATAGTGGATGGAACATACAAGTACCGGTAGCTTAAATGTGCTCATGAAAATCATTCCGCTTTTCCTTATTATTTATTCATTGAAAATTACTTCTGTGTTATAAATTAATTTACTTTGGCAATACTTCCATATGGCACTCTTAATTTGCAGCAATGGGAATTGAAATTTGCAATAAGATTGATGCTTTCATAGCCAGGTGAAGGCATTGCTTACCAGATAATACAATCTCATAGAGAATGCAGAGTCACCAAGCTGGTCTGTGAGGCCTAGCCACTGGAAACGCGACTACAAGGAAGTCACCTTTTAAAAATGGGGAGTGTCTGATACTGGTAATCTATAGTATTTGGTAGTAGTCTATTAATCCATTAATGGCCGGTCCTACCTGAGTACATCAGTATAGTCTATGAAACCTGCAAGTACAGTAAACAGGTATGGCTGGTCTATCCCAATACAATCTATGTAATCAGCAAGTATACCGATACACTCCGATTGCCCTGCTGGTAAAGCCACTTCATATGTTGTACGCCCACCTTCCCCAGTTATGGCTGGTCTATCTCAATACAGTCTATGTAATTAGCAAGTATACCGATACACTCCGAGTGCCCTGCTGGTAAAGCCACTTCATATGTTGTACGCCCACCTTCCCCAGTTATGGCTGGTCTATCACAATACAGTCTATGTAATCAGCAAGTATACCGATACAATCCGAGTGTCCTGCTTGTAACGCCACTTCAAAATGGTTTACTCCCATTTTCTCTATCTATGGCTGGTCTATCCCAATACAATCTATGTAATCAGCAAGTATACCGATACACTCCGAGCGCCCTGCTGGTAAAGCCACTTCATATGTTGTATGCCCACCTTCCCCAGTTATGGCTGGTCTATCCCAATACAATCTATGTAATTAGCAAGTATACCGATACACTCCGAGTGCCCTGCTGGTAAAGCCACTTCATATGTTGTACGCCCACCTTCCCCAGTTATGGCTGGTCTATCTCAATACAGTCTATGTAATCAGCAAGTATACCGATACACTCCGAGCGCCCTGCTGGTAAAGCCACTTCATATGTTGTATGCCCACCTTCCCCAGTTATGGCTGGTCTATCCCAATACAATCTATGTAATTAGCAAGTATACCGATACACTCCGAGTGCCCTGCTGGTAAAGCCACTTCATATGTTGTACGCCCACCTTCCCCAGTTATGGCTAGTCTATCACAATACAGTCTATGTAATTAGCAAGTATACCGATACACTCCGAGTGCCCTGCTGGTAAAGCCACTTCATATGTTGTATGCCCACCTTCCCCAGTTATGGCTGGTCTATCACAATACAGTCTATGTAATTAGCAAGTATACCGATACACTCCGAGCGCCCTGCTGGTAAAGCCACTTCATATGTTGTATGCCCACCTTCCCCAGTTATGGCTGGTCTATCACAATACAGTCTATGTAATCAGCAAGTATACCGATACACTCCGAGCGCCCTGCTGGTAAAGCCACTTCATATGTTGTATGCCCACCTTCCCCAGTTATGGCTGGTCTATCACAATACAGTCTATGTAATCAGCAAGTATACCGATACACTCCGAGTGCCCTGCTGGTAAAGCCACTTCATATGTTGTATGCCCACCTTCCCCAGTTATGGCTGGTCTATCTCAATACAGTCTATGTAATCAGCAAGTATACCGATACACTCCGAGCGCCCTGCTGGTAAAGCCACTTCATATGTTGTATGCCCACCTTCCCCAGTTATGGCTGGTCTATCACAATACAGTCTATGTAATCAGCAAGGATACACTCCGAGCGCCCTGCTGGTAAAGCCACTTCATATGTTGTATGCCCACCTTCCCCAGTTATGGCTGGTCTATCACAATACAGTCTATGTAATCAGCAAGGATACACTCCGAGCGCCCTGCTGGTAAAGCCACTTCATATGTTGTATGCCCACCTTCCCCAGTTATGGCTGGTCTATCTCAATACAGTCTATGTAATCAGCAAGTATACCGATACACTCCGAGTGCCCTGCTGGTAAAGCCACTTCATATGTTGTATGCCCACCTTCCCCAGTTATGGCTGGTCTATCACAATACAGTCTATGTAATCAGCAAGGATACACTCCGAGCGCCCTGCTGGTAAAGCCACTTCATATGTTGTATGCCCACCTTCCCCAGTTATGGCTGGTCTATCACAATACAGTCTATGTAATCAGCAAGTATACCGATACACTCCGAGTGCCCTGCTGGTAAAGCCACTTCATATGTTGTACGCCCACCTTCCCCAGTTATGGCTGGTCTATCACAATACAATCTATGTAATTAGCAAGTATACCGATACACTCCGAGCGCCCTGCTGGTAAAGCCACTTCATATGTTGTATGCCCACCTTCCCCAGTTATGGCTGGTCTATCACAATACAGTCTATGTAATTAGCAAGTATACCGATACACTCCGAGCGCCCTGCTGGTAAAGCCACTTCATATGTTGTATGCCCACCTTCCCCAGTTATGGCTGGTCTATCACAATACAGTCTATGTAATCAGCAAGTATACCGATACACTCCGAGTGCCCTGCTGGTAAAGCCACTTCATATGTTGTATGCCCACCTTCCCCAGTTATGGCTGGTCTATCACAATACAGTCTATGTAATCAGCAAGTATACCGATACACTCCGATTGCCCTGCTGGTAAAGCCACTTCATATGTTGTATGCCCACCTTCCCCAGTTATGGCTGGTCTATCACAATACAGTCTATGTAATTAGCAAGTATACCGATACACTCCGAGTGCCCTGCTGGTGGTAAAGCCACTTCATATGGTGTACGCCTATTTTCTCTAGCTATGGCTGGTCTATCACAATACAGTCTATGTAATCAGCAAGTATACCGATACACTCCGAGCGCCCTGCTGGTAAAGCCACTTCGTATGTTGTATGCCCACCTTCCCCAGTTATGGCTGGCCTATCACAATACAGTCTATGTAATCAGCAAGTATACCGATACACTCCGAGCGCCCTGCTGGTAAAGCCACTTCATATGTTGTATGCCCACCTTCCTCAGTTATGGCTGGTCTATCTCAATACAGTCTATGTAATCAGCAAGTATACCGATACACTCCGATTGCCCTGCTGGTAAAGCCACTTCATATGTTGTACGCCCACCTTCCCCAGTTATGGCTGGTCTATCTCAATACAATCTATGTAATTAGCAAGTATACACTCCGAGCGCCCTGCTGGTAAAGCCACTTCATATGTTGTATGCCCACCTTCCCCAGTTATGGCTGGTCTATCTCAATACAATCTATGTAATCAGCAAGTATACCGATACACTCCGATTGCCCTGCTGGTAAAGCCACTTCATATGTTGTATGCCCACCTTCACCAGTTATGGCTGGTCTATCTCAATACAATCTATGTAATTAGCAAGTATACACTCCGAGCGCCCTGCTGGTAAAGCCACTTCATATGTTGTACGCCCACCTTCCCCAGTTATGGCTGGTCTATCTCAATACAGTCTATGTAATCAGCAAGTATACCGATACACTCCGATTGCCCTGCTGGTAAAGCCACTTCATATGTTGTATGCCCACCTTCCCCAGTTATGGCTGGTCTATCACAATACAGTCTATGTAATTAGCAAGTATACCGATACACTCCGAGCGCCCTGCTGGTAAAGCCACTTCATATGTTGTATGCCCACCTTCCCCAGTTATGGCTGGTCTATCACAATACAGTCTATGTAATTAGCAAGTATACCGATACACTCCGAGCGCCCTGCTGGTAAAGCCACTTCATATGTTGTATGCCCACCTTCCCCAGTTATGGCTGGTCTATCACAATACAGTCTATGTAATTAGCAAGTATACCGATACACTCCGAGCGCCCTGCTGGTAAAGCCACTTCATATGTTGTATGCCCACCTTCCCCAGTTATGGCTGGTCTATCACAATACAGTCTATGTAATTAGCAAGTATACCGATACACTCCGAGCGCCCTGCTGGTAAAGCCACTTCATATGTTGTATGCCCACCTTCCCCAGTTATGGCTGGTCTATCACAATACAGTCTATGTAATTAGCAAGTATACCGATACACTCCGAGCGCCCTGCTGGTAAAGCCACTTCATATGTTGTATGCCCACCTTCCCCAGTTATGGCTGGTCTATCACAATACAGTCTATGTAATTAGCAAGTATACCGATACACTCCGAGCGCCCTGCTGGTAAAGCCACTTCATATGTTGTATGCCCACCTTCCCCAGTTATGGCTGGTCTATCACAATACAGTCTATGTAATTAGCAAGTATACCGATACACTCCGAGCGCCCTGCTGGTAAAGCCACTTCATATGTTGTATGCCCACCTTCCCCAGTTATGGCTGGTCTATCACAATACAGTCTATGTAATTAGCAAGTATACCGATACATTCCGAGTGTCCTGCTGGTAACACCACTTAATATGGTTTACGCCCATTTTCTCTAGCTATGGCTAGTCTATCACAATACAGTCTATGTAATCAGCAAGTATACCGATACACTCCGAGCGCCCTGCTGGTAAAGCCACTTCATATGTTGTATGCCCACCTTCCCCAGTTATGGCTGGTCTATCACAATACAGTCTATGTAATTAGCAAGTATACCGATACACTCCGAGCGCCCTGCTGGCAAAGCCACTTCATATGTTGTACGCCCACCTTCCCCAGTTATGGCTGGTCTATCACAATACAGTCTATGTAATCAGCAAGTATACCGATACACTCCGAGCGCCCTGATGGTAAAGCCACTTCATATGTTGTATGCCCACCTTCCCCAGTTATGGCTGGTCTATCACAATACAGTCTATGTAATTAGCAAGTATACCGATACACTCCGAGTGCCCTGCTGGTAAAGCCACTTCATATGTTGTATGCCCACCTTCCCCAGTTATGGCTGGTCTATCACAATACAGTCTATGTAATTAGCAAGTATACCGATACACTCCGAGCGCCCTGCTGGTAAAGCCACTTCATATGTTGTATGCCCACCTTCCCCAGTTATGGCTGGTCTATCACAATACAGTCTATGTAATTAGCAAGTATACCGATACACTCCGAGTGCCCTGCTGGTGGTAAAGCCACTTCATATGGTGTACGCCTATTTTCTCTAGCTATGGCTGGTCTATCACAATACAGTCTATGTAATCAGCAAGTATACCGATACACTCCGAGTGCCCTGCTGGTAATGCCACTTCATATGCTGTACGCCCACCTTCTCTAGCTATGGCTGGTCTATCCCAGTACACTATACGCAATTAGCAAGTATACCGATATACTCCGAGTGCCCTGCTTGTAAAGGCACTTCATAATTATGCTGTACACCTGCCTTCTCTAGTTATGGCTGGTCTATGCCAGTAAAATCTAGGTAATCAGCAAGTATACCGATACACTCCGAGTGGCCTGCTTGTAATGCCACTTCATATGCTGTACGCCCACCTTCTCCGGCTATGGATACATCTGCCCCTGCTATTATGAGATACTTCACACATTCTGAGGCTCCCACCTCTGAAGCCACATGTAGTGGAGTGTTGCCTTTACCACTCACACTGTTCACATCCGCTCCCGCCATGATGAGAAACTCGACCAGATCTCTGGACCCCTTCCCTGCTGCCACATACAGTGGAGTCAGCCCATAGTTTGTCCTCACGTGAATGTTGGCACCTTTTGCTATCAGAAGCTTTGCAATGTCTACAAACCCGTACACTATCGACATATGTAGTGCCGTAGCTCCCTCCGAGCTGGGTATGTCGATTCCTGCTTCGTGTGCTAGAAGAGCTTCAACGCACTCTATGTATCCTTTCTGACATGCACGATGCAGTGCGGTATATCCACCCATGTTCTTTGCATTTACATCAGAACCTTTGTCTATCAGGAGCTGGGTGCATTCTAAAAACCCATTCTGTGCAGCTATGTGCAGTGGGCTAGAACCATTAATCGTCCTTAGCAAGATGTTGGCATCATTTTCAAGCAGAGCATGTGCACATTCCCAGTTCCCAGTTTCAGCAGCGATGTGCAATGGAGTCCACATCTTTTTACACTGACTGTTGACATTGGCATGGTGTTCCAGGAGAAGCAGTGCACATTCTTTATGACCAGTCTGTACTGCAATATGAAGTGGAGTGTAACCTTCAGAACTCCTTGAGTTCACATCAGCTCCAGATTGTAGTAACATTTTAATGCAGTCGATATGACCATTCTGTGATGCTAAAGACAGAGGGGTAAAACCCCCAACACACTTCACATCCACTTCTTCTCCCTTCTGTAACAGAAGTTCTACACATTTAGTATGTCCACCCAGGGAAGCTGCATGTAAGGCTGTTAGTCCTTCTGTTGTTTGTGAATTAACATCTGCTCCATGGTCAATAATCATCTTCAAACTGTCAAGATCTCCATTTTTAGCTGCTAAATATACAGGTGTAATGTCCTTACCATATTTTACGTTTACTTCAGCATTACATATTAGTAAAAGTCTGACGCAGTCTGTATAGCTGTTTTCAGTAGCGATGTGTAAAGCGGAGCAGCCTTGAGAGTTTTTCCCATTAACATCCACCGATGACTGCATGAGAGCTTGGACGCAATCTATATTTCCGTTATTAACAGCAATGTGAAGAGCTGTACAGTCATCAGTGCACTTCATGTTTACGTCTGCTTTGTGTTCGGCGAGTACCTTCACACAGTCCACGTGTCCACCCTCTGATGCCATGTAGAGAGCAGTAAAGCCATCACCAGATTTAATGTCAACATCTGCACTCTCAACTATTAACATGCTCACACAGTCCGCAAAGCCGTTCATGGCCGCTATGTGTAAGGCAGCAAAGCCATCGGTACTCATCATGTTGACACTGGCACCATTCTGGAGAAGGGTGGACAGACATTGAGCTCGTCCTTTGAGTGCGGCCATGTGCAGTGGCGTGTATCCATGTGGTGTTTTAGACTGGACATCCACTCCTCGTTCTAAGAGTAAAGAAACACATTCCAGGTTACCGTTGTGGGCTGCAACATGGAGTGGTCCTGGAGCCTGCAACACAATTCAGCACAATGCAGTCTAAATCTCTGTTCATAAGTGGGTGGACTATTATCAAGCAGCTGGGAACATACACTCAGGCCATTAATCTATGTATATGAATATGCGGTTAAGATATATAGCCTACGGTACACTATTTTAGTTACAGAAGTCCCTGTGAATTATAACTGGGTCTATAAAGTACACTCACACATTCTGGTCGCCAGCCCTGAGCCTTATTCCTCCCCCTCATCTCAGAAGGAAACAAGAAGTTCAGTAATGAACAATATAGCCTACCGTACTTTCTCCTAAATGTATAAGTATAGTTATAACTCTTAGCCTTTATCAAAGAGTATAATAGAATCATTTCTTGGTTGAAGACCTTAGAAACTATTTACCTCTACCAAACACCACAACCTCAGAAAAACTACTACCATCATTGAAGAAAGAAAGAAAGAAAGAAAGAAAGGGAAGATATATCTCAAGAATTTTATAGAACTGGAGACATAATCGACTGGACGTGGGCAACATCCAACTTTGCGTTGAGGCATGTGTTTGCACGTCTGGCTGTCCATGGTTTTCACCACCTTAATTGCACTAACCAATCTTTCCATGACCCTACAGTGACGCGTGTATGCCGACGCTACCACTTTGAGCTCTGTAGTAAAGGAAACAATCAAATCTATGCAATTAAAATCCCCAGAGTGCAATTTTAGTGTACATGTTCATACTTTATTTTCGATTGCTTTTCTTTTTTTTAATTGTATATCTTTTAGTTCATTTCATCTTTTAGTTCCGGGAGTATCGGAGGACATGTTCAGCTCGCCAGCTGCTTCCAGCGGACACCCAGAGGGTGAGCTACACGTTCCTTCATTGTCTGACTTCGCATTTCTAAGTGTCTTCGCTCGTCTCGCTTGTGAGATATTTCTATGTTAGCCAGGCCTACATATTCCTAACAATGTGTATGTTAGAGTATTCTGGACATCTTCAACTGTTAAAGACCAATCTAGTTCCCACCACGCGTAAACTGATCAGACCTCCATATGGGCTAAAGATCCCAGGAACTGACAATAGGCCTACTTATTATGCTTATTATTTTGGCTTTTATTTTCTAAACATTAACTTTTACAGAAACATAACATTTAGCTGTTCATGAAAGTAGGCAGAGGCTAGCTGCGTGGCTCAGAGGTAACGGTCTCGCCTGCTGTTTACAAGGTTGCAGGATCGAATTGAGGGTTCGCAAATGCGAGGGACCCGTGTCAGTAGATTTACGTTAAAAATCCCCTTTGGGGCAGTATTCAGGCACCCCAGCGTCTCTAAAAGCCGCAGCTGTTAAAAGGGACGTAAAACTAATAACATTATTAATAACCCCTTGCACTACAGCCCATGAAGGGCCTAGGCCTACCAAGCGACCACTGCCCAGCCATTTGGCCTGCAGATATTGGGGTGACACGAGACATCGGGTCCCCTCGTCCGTTAATCTTGGTTTTCGTGATCGGGGCGCTGCCTCAATGTTAGACAACTACTCAATTGTCCTCACGAGGCTGAGTGCACCCCGTCCCAGGCCTCACGTCAGTTTCTAAAATCCCTGACGGAGCCGGGAATCGAACCCGGGGCATCCGGGTAAGATTCCAATTATTACTGCACAGTCACCATCTAGCGTATGGTGATGTTGATAATTGTTGTTTTAAGGGGCCTAACATCTAGGTTATCGGCCCTTAATGGTTTGGGTGATAGTGAAAATGAAAGATGATAACATGAAACTTACAACTAAAACTAACTATAAAACATACCTAGGTATACCGGTAACTAACTTACGTACGGAACGGTACTAGAAGAAGATAAGGAAAAACAAGGAACATAATTGACAGTGAAAAGAAATGCCCTCAAAGAATGAGGATTAAGGGACTTGGAAGAAGGGAGAGCCAAGAAAGGCTGATAGATAAGGGAACCAGGAGAGGGTCCGCCTCAAAGGCAATTGGAATGGGGGAAAATCCGAACCCGGCTGAGGAATCCCTGGGAGTCGCCAACTCCCGAACTTATCAGCCGTGAATCCTTGAGGGCGTAGCACTATCCAGGATGCACCATAAGTAGTGGCGCTACACACACACTGTCTCCTTTAGGGCCTTGTGCAGAAGGCAGGAGATACCATTTAAAGAAAAAGAAAATGTAGAAGTCTGACCCCTCGGAGAATGAGGGACCAGGAAAGATGAGACAAGGGCCCATTAAGACACGATCAGTGATGAAGGCTAAATTGCAATTAGATCGCCTACCACCAACAAGGGATGCTGCCAAGTACCACTCCCTACGCACTTACCAGCAAGTACAGGCGTGGTTAGGTAATGAACTTCTCCCATCAGTTTGAGGCTGGAGCCTAACCCCGCGAAGGATACTACCAATCCCCACAACCAGAAATGCTGTGCCGGATAACATCCTCCAGATTGTTTCCTGCAAGTGCAGCAAAGGCTGTAGCACCGGCGCTTGCAGCTGCAAGAAAGCAGGCCTTAGTAGCCCAGGCATATTAAGTTATAACCTCAAAAAAAATAATGTAAAGCTGAAATTTGGTATAGATGTTCCCTAGTACCCTAGTAACAAATCCTGAAAAGTCCCCATCTCTGCGGCGTCCGCGTCATAGTTTTTGGAGAGTTCAAAAGGGCTTAAATGGGGCCTAAGGGCCTAAAACAGCATTTTTGCTTCCTGCGTTCAAAATATTGATCCAAAATCAGTTATAATGAGTTTTGATAGTAATAAGAGAATGACTGCGTTATATATAACGCTCTTATTGATCGTAATTATTGCCATATATTTAAACAGATGAGTAATCAAACATTTTTAGCTCAACTTTTCTCACGAAAATTTAGCTAATTTGTCATTTGCCGGGACTTATCGTCTAAACAGCTGCTGATAGCGACTAAAGACCCAAAGTAAAAGTTGTAAATCACACTTGTAGCTTTAAATCGATACATTGCCCATGTTCATCCGACAAACAGCAGCAGAGATACAGTTACAAATATAAAAGTGGAAGTGTGGCAGTCGCTTTTCCGAACGAACGCCCATTTACTCTGGTGGGCTCCTCTATTCACCTTTGCTGACACCATTTTGTATCTTTGCTCAAGAGCTTTTAGGATGGTATTCCTTTGAATCCAGGTAAACTAGCAGAAACAGTTTACATAGACAAAACGAGTTTAATGCAGTTAGCAGTTAAACGTACATTCATAATATGCATAATGCAAATAATAACAAAACAAAGCTTAAAAAAGCTTTCTTCAGACAAAGAACACTTGCAAAACAAAGCTTACATCGGACTCAATCGTCCTCCTCATCGTCTGAGCCATCAAATGTGACGTTGCCACATGCTTTTCCACTGCAGTGCCCACACATTAAGGAGCATGGGCAATGTATCGTTTTAAAGCTACAAGTGCGCTTTACAACTTTTACTTCGGGTCTTTAGTCGCTATCAGCAGCACTCACACCGACTGCCACAAGAGTTCTTGCAGTTGCAGGACACTAAATTGAGGAGATGATCTGGAGCAGCAGGAAGATGAGTTGTCACTGGTACTAAAGCTGAGTGTTGGAATTTCCATCCCCATTGGGTAGGGTCCAAAGAAAATCCTAATCATTCCTGATCTTGCAAATATACCCGCAGTGAATGTTGTTTGCATGCCGCCGAAGTCGGCAGAAGTGAAGCCAGCTGAAATGACGCTGTGACCGGTTGTTGGCCATTTTTTGGCTGTATTTCACTACCCGAAGTTCGTCGAGGCTTTTGCACTCCGATTTGGCACTATCATAGAGACTAATGGCGAACTTCTCTCCAGCTGATAGTTTGGCCTTTTCATCTGGAGCCGTAGAGACGAATACCTTCATTTCCTCGCGTAAAGATGCGGAATCCTTCAATATTTTTCAGGCTTGCTGTTTGATGTACTCTACCCACAGCTTTCCTGTGCGAGATTTCTGGCTCATTGAAGAAAATGTGTCATGAAGCGACTTTTTGAGACGTTGAAGGCAAGGATATGATAGCAAATCGTTGGCGGTGCCTTCTTGGAATGCGGTAAAAAAGCGCCTGTATTTCGTCCTTGTCATCCTTCAGCCCATCGTTCATGTTGAGTAACATTGTCCCGACAGCCTGTTTTGTCAGAAAATGCACTCTGAGGGTCCTAGAACATGCACATTTTCGCGTTATTGATACATTTGAAATTGAAGGCATAACGTAATCATTTTTAAGAGCGAGCTAATTGCAAGCCTACCTAGAATATGCGTGCCCAGACATCATGCGAGTCACTGACGATTTAGCGTATATTTCCGCCCAGAGCTCCTCTGAACCGCTTCCATTCATCACGTAGACGATTGCCCCAAGAAACGAGATTAGAATTTGAAATCCGCCTAGACGTACAACCACGTTTTTGAGTTCCTCTGAAGTGTCCGAGGCGACTATCTCTGCAGCTTTCGCGTATAGGGGCTGGTCAAAGGTTCCGAAACAAGTGCTTTGTTTCAGTTCCACGCACTCTCTTGCGGCAAACTTCAACGCGGAATGTATAGTTGATGGATTGCTCGGTTCCAAGTTAATGAACAGCAGGGTATCAACTGACGTCGTCTGGGGAGCTGGTTGAGCAGGAGCTGACATTGACGTCTTCATAACGCCGTTCCACGAGGCGGGTACATTAATACCTGACCACCGTCCAGATAACAACAAGGAGTCCATCATCGATGCAATAGCCACAGAGTTTGGGGCTTCCACAGTTAATTCCTTAATCTTGACGTCCTTTGAACCACGGGAAGAGGGCTTCCGATACCACGAAATGTTGAACTTTCCCATCGCCGCAATCACACCAGCATTAAGAACTTCTCGTGTACGTGGGAGTGGAGATATTTCACTGTCAGGTGCTGGACCTGTGCACTTGATGACTCCCATGCAGTGAAATGTGTTTCGCTCGTCCAATGTCCTTATGTTGAAGTCAGCGTTGTTAAAGCAAAACTGCGTGAACGCTCCAGTATTCGGGATTGGACGTTCTTCACGAAGCGCTGAAACTTCGTACCTGTGGACTTCCACCAAATTTACTGAAAATCCAAGACTGTTTAGAAGCTGAACTAATTATTTGGATTATTGTTGGCCTGCTCCGACAGGCCGAGCGCTGTCACCTAGAAACGCGATCGGGTGCCTTTTCAACAGCGGTTATGCTTTGGTACCGTAACTCGGTAACCGTTTCTCGCATAGACATAGGTAATGTGCCAATGTAAAGCTAAAAGTATGCTTTATAACTTTCATTCTGGGTCTTTAGTCAATATCAGCAGTCGTTTAAAAAATAATGACCTGCTAATCACAAATTAACCAAATTTTCGTGTAAAATAGTGCTAAAATGTTAAATTAGACGTTTCTTTCCCTTCGTCAATAGCAATAATTAGGCCTGATAAGTCCGTTATCCTACTGGTTCATTTTTATTAATTGCTAAAGCTCGCGAGAACTAAATTTGGATCAATATTTTTAACGCAAGAAGCAAAAATGCTGTTTTTGGCACTTAGGCCCTATTTAAGCCCTTTTGAACCCTCCAAAAACTATGACGCGGACACCGCAGAGATGGGGACTTTTCAGGATTTGTTTCTAGGGTACTAGGGAACTTCTATGCCAAATTTCAGCTTTACATTTTTTTTTTTGAGGTTGGCCGTGTTTTTTGCATATAATGCCTGGGGTATAGGTGCTCAGCAATGTGCAAGCTCTGCACAGGCCACTCCTGCGAAAAAAGCCCCCGCAACTGATTTGAACGAGGAGGACTCTCCAGACAAAGTCGATGAATACGACGATGGCGAGGACGTCATTAATAGCCTGATCACTCAGGAGGTCGACGAGCACTTAGAAGCAGAACCAATGGCTAAGAAATCCCGACAGAAACTGTGATGAGTACAAATGAGTACCTACTGTGATATGTACTTCTATATATGAGTACCTTTCAATAATAATATCTCTATTCCACATAATCTATGCCTTGTGAATACCTTAATATTATTAATTACATTAATTCTTTCCACGAAAGGACTAAGTCTTTTTTTACCTGCCCTGGGATAATTAGTCTATGTAGTGGAGGGGCGGGGGGAGGTCGATCCGAAAAGTAACTAATATCAATAACAACATGATGTGAATATGGTTGGCTTTCATCAGAGAAGAAAATTAGCTCTTGTGAATTGGGGTTGAGGGGGGAAGGGGGGAGCGTGGGTGGGATGGGGGTCGGTTGGGGTGGGGGTGGGGCTTCCCAAAGTTGGTTATTGTAACCAGGAACCATAATTACAACAACATGTCATAATTTGGGTAGTCTATAACAGAAGAAATAAGGTGGATTTCTGCATTTTTGGGCATTTTTAGCGATTTTTGAAAAATGACATTATTTTCTAAGCGCCATATCTCGGAAACGAATTGACATACAAACATGTTTGATTAGTCAAATGTTAGCATAAGAATGCTTTTGCCGTAGGACATATACAGGGAAAAAGTTATTGAGCAGAAACCGGAGGAAGGTCAAAACTTTTGCAGTTTTTACCCCCCCCCCCCCTCCTCTTTTCGCACAGGGTCCTCGAGGTCCAAAACTTGAAAAAATGTTAATTAACCATCCCTGAACAACATCCCAAAGTTTCATTAAATTCCGACCTTTTTCCACCTAACCCCACTTTTTCCAACCTGTCGACTGGACTATTACTTCCACTCAGAAGGAAGGCATACTGAAGGATTTTAACGCTTTTAAAAAATCCGAAGACTTTGGCCGGGTTTGAACCCGCTATCTTGGGCACAGCAGTTCAACTACGCCACCGAAGCCGCATAGAGATGATGATACTCACCTTGAAGTCGGCTCCAGCATCCAAGACAGTTCTCACCAGTTCTATGTCCCCATTCTCCACAGCAACATGGAGAACACCATGTCCTTGATCATTAGTGACATTCACATCGGCACCACGTTCAATCAGCTTCTTGGCAGTGTCCAGATGCTGCTGTTTGATTGTCAAACTCAATGCTGTCCACCCTTTTGTCGTCACTGATTCCATATTGCTACCGTTATCTAATAATACTGCAACACATTTTGCCTGCCCCTTTATGGCAGCCATATGCAGAGGCGTGAAACCCTCTTCTTGACAAGTTGACACGTCAGCGCCATGTTTAAGGAGTACAGCAACACACTCCGAGTATCCTGATAGAGAAGCTAGATGAAGAGGTGTTGCACCAACATTACTTTCAGCTGCTATGTTTGCTCCATGGTCTAGGAGTAATGAAATACAATTCTCATGCCCATTCAAAGATGCTAAATGCAACGGTGTGAATCCTCGTAGTTCCTTTGAATTCACATCTGCTCCATTCCTTAGCAAAATGCCTACACATTCCCTCATTCCCTTACTGGAAGCTACATGGAGGGGTGTGTTTCCTAGTTCATCTTCAGAATGGACGTTGCTACCACTTTCTAACAGTGGTTTATTACATTCTGTGTCACCTATGACAACTGCCCTGTGTAAGGGGGTAAAACCCTTTGTATCAGCTGAATTCAGCTCTGCCCCACTTTTGACAAGAACTGATACACATTCAAACTGTCCGAAGGATACTGCAAGAGCAAGGGGTGAGTATCCATCAGTGTGCTTAACATCTTTACTGGCACCTTTTTCCAGAAGAATCTGAACACAGTTTGAATGTCCATTAGATGCAGCTTTGAGGAGTGCATTGTCTAGATCTTCCTGTGATATTCTATTCTCATCATCTTCCTTCAGTAAGTTTGTTAATGATTCTTCATCCCCAGTAGTTGCCACCTCAACAAGTTGGCTGTTCACAGATGCCATTGCTGCAAAGGACACCTGGAAATGTAAAAAAAAAAAAAAAAAAAAAAAAAAAAGAAAACATATCAGTTAACAAACTATGATGACTAGGGTCTATATTTAAATGGGCTAAAATTTACAAAATGTCTCAAAACTTTCTGTCACTAGTAATGCATTTAATACCAAGCACCTAATGGCGTGGTGAAGGGGTAACGTTCTCGCCTGCTCTTTCCAAGATTTCAGGATCATCAAATGGATTTCTTTTTGTCAGAGAGTTAGTATAATTTGCAATAACAGATCCCTCTCCATTTATGACTTCATCCAAGCTGTTGGTAATTCTGTTTTGACCTTTGGCTCTTTTGATTTGGTGGGCGAGACACTCGCTGCTCTGTTGTTGGTTGGTTCCTTAGTTTAGGGGCTGCGACAACGCGGTCATGTAGCCCCGTGTACTTTGGGTGTGTGTAGAATCTGTCTGATAACCGGTGTTAATTGTGATGTCTGTATTAGTGTGTGTTATCTGTTTTTAATTCAAGTAAGGACTGCAGACATTGAATTTCAAGTAGTTCCTACTTTAGCCACCAAACGCCACTGTCAACGACTACTAGTTCAAACCTTGGCTACTGGACGCCACCGCAATCGGCTCCTGGCGACGAACGTAGGAACCTTAAGAGAGTTGTTTAACCTATAAGTTAATTTAGCTTCACACTAATGTAATTAGTGGAAGGTTCTTTAACATGCCATAAATCTATGACATGGGACCTCTGGCTTTACTTCCCCTCCGAAGGAAGGCATACTGAGGAATTTTTAACGCTCTTAAAAATCCGACGACTTCGGCCGGGTTTGAACCCGCGATCTAGGGCATAGAAGCTCAGCATGCTACCAACTACGTCACCGAAGCCGCTTCGCTGCTCTGTGACTGAAAGTAACTGCTGGAATCATGCAATGGGCCACAAAGACATTATGGACATTGTTAGTGAATTGTTATTAAGGAATTTCTGGGGGAAATTAAGATTTCTCATCATTATCATCATCATCATCGTCATTATCATCATCATCATCATCATCTAGGGATCCTTCCAGCGTGCCGAGTAGGATTTGAGTGGACGATGCCTCCATCTAACTCTGTCATTATAGATTTCTCCTTTAATATCTTGGAACGTCAGTCTTCTCGTTAGATCTTCCTTTAACTTGGTCTATCCAGCTTCTTCTGGGACGTCCAACGGGTCTCTTCCCCGGTACCTTCCTTTCCAAGTACTGTCGAGCGATACGTGTCTCTGGCATCCTTTGTACATGACCAAACCACTTCAGCCTTGTAATACGTAGTTTCTCTTCCATTGTCAAGGTGTCTCTCACCGTTAATTTCGAAATGTTATTATGTAATATAGCCTATTTAAATCTGGCGTTTCCTTCCGTAATTTACCACTGCGTTCAGAAAATCTGATTGTTTTTAAATATTGGGGAAAGGCAAAGTTGGATGAAAGAAGATTTAGTGAAAATAAGTTATTGATCCTAATAATTTGAACAAATATGTACTGAGGGACTGTAGTAATATTATGTCAAACCCCTTCGGTCTATTTCGACAATAATTACATGTATTGTAGCTTTGGGTGCATGTCAATCCAAAAAATTCCTCTCGGCACGCCGGAAGGCGGAGGTAGATTTCACCGGGCAAACTAGGGGATAGGCGAAAATAGGCAGAATATGCAGGATTTTGTAGAAGGATCAGACCTCATTTATTGCGAGAAAGTATTTTACTAATGGAGCTTAATTAACTTTGTTTTTCGTCTTCTTATGCATATTTTTAACATTTTATTGTCTTATGGGGACGGTAACCTTCTCGTCATTTGGGGTCCATTTTTAGCGTATTTTCAATTTTGAAAAAATAGGCTTATGAGATCACCTTTTGTCCGCATGTGTGTGCGTGTGTGTGTGAGTGTCCTCGTAATAACTTCTAAACGGCTGGGGCGATTTCAATGAAACTCGGTAAGTTCATAGCACTATTCCGGACGACCCCGACCGTGCCCTTCAAATTTTGTTACGTCTCACCAATCCAACATGGCGGCTGTGCGAAATATTTCACCAGCATTCAATATCTCCGAAACTATTCCCGATATCACCCCGAAATTTTTTACGGTGATAAAGGGAACTACTAGAAGTTCACCAATGTGACTTTTGAAAAACTGATAACTACAAACCAACATGGCGGCCACGCGAATTAGCGACATTTAAATAGACGTTTCTCGCGATTTAACCAACCAAACGCAATAAAACTTGGTACAGTATATGTTTATAGCCTACACATTGTAATGCACGGACATCTAACTCGGTTCAATTGTTTACATAACCACAAGATGGCGGATGTGCGAAATATTTCACCGCCATTCTATATCTCTGAAACTATTAGCGGTATCACCCTGAAATCTTGTACGGAGATAAAGGGCACTACTGGAAGTTCATCTATAAGACTTTCAAAAACCTGTTAACTACAAAACGAACATGGCGGCCAAGTGAATTTGAAAATTTCAAATAGACCTTTCTCGCGATTTAATGTTCCAACCGGAATGAAATCTGGTACAGGAAATGTTTATACACATTGTAATACAAAGGTATCTAATTTAGTTCAATTGTTTACATAACCTCAAGATGGCGGCTTTGCGAATTTTAAAATTAAGTTTTTATTTCTTGTGTCGTAATCATGCGATCGATGTGAAAGTTTGAATAATGAACCTACGCAATAATTTTCCTTTAATGGTACATGACTCTATGGCCTATACGTTTAACAATCCAACATGACGACCATCCGAAATATTTAGACGGCTCTGAATATCGACGAATCTATTATAGCAATCAAACTGAATTTTTACGGTGATAAAGGGAACTACTAGAAGGGGCTGTGAACTTGAGTTCACCTATAGGACTTGAAATAACCTGGTGATCACAAATCCAACATGGCGGTGACGCGAAGTATAAATTATTCACATGGACGTTTCTCGCAATTTAACCATCCGAGTGCAGTGAAACTTGGTACAGTAAATCCTTATACGAATGTTAATCCACTGGCATCTAATTTATTTCGATTGTTTTCATAACCACAAGATGGCAGCTGTGCGAAATTTTAAAATCTCCTTGTTACTTCTTGTGTCCTAATCATGCGATTGAAGTTTGAATGCTAAACGTACACAATAATCTTCATGTAACAGTACATAACTCTAGGACCTACATATATAAAATCCAACATGGCGACCATCCGAAATATTTAGTCGGTTCTCAATATCGACGAATCTATTACTGCGATCAAACTGAAATTTTGTATGTAGATAGGGGCAATTAACATAAGAAGGATATATGAAAATAGGCTGTATAGTTCTTCACGGAACTACTTGTTATACTTGTGGTCACAGTGTCCTTATGCAAGGTTTCGACACTGATGTGTAACTATCTAACTGTCTGTTACTTCTTCACGCAAAATTTTATCTCCCGCAGAGATGTTGGTTGGTTCCTCAGTTTAGGGGCTGCGAAAACGCGGTCATGTAGCCCCGTGTACTTTGGGTGTGTGTAGAATCTGTCTGATAAACGGTGTTAGTTGTCATGTCTGTATTAGTCTGTAATTCAGGTAAGGACTGCAGACGGTAAATTTCAAGTAGTGGTTCCTAATTTTGCTACCAAATAGTACCGTCAACGACATCTAGCTGTGAACTAGGCAACTAGATGCCACTGCAACCAGCAACTCACAACGACCATTTTAACTTCCACTCCGAAGGAAAGCACACTGAGGGATTTTTAACGCTCTTAAAAAATCCGACGACTTTGGCCGGCCTCGAACCCGCAATCTTGCGCATAGTTCAGCATGCTACCAGTTACGTCACCGAAGCCGCTTCCCACAGAGTCAGTTGGGAAACTGAATGTGATCTCGTGCAATGGCGTTGTCATGGCAACCTCTGAAGGCTGATCCCTTATCAATTTAGTAGCGTTGTCTTGGTAACCTCTGATGGCTTTTGGCATTTTCTCCGAAATGATTTTCCTCATCCCTTGGCGTAATGGTGGGTCACATCAAAAATTCTTTCAGACAAAAGTTTTAGGTAATTTATTAGGCGAATATTGCCCATTTTGTACGGTTTTGATATTTTGCCTATTAAGAGAGATATGATTAATGTTTCCCAAAAGAACCACTTTTCCCACCCCTTTGGTCAATGGTTGGTGCTGTCATAAAACTTTTCAAACATACATTTTTGGCCCTTATCCGACACATTATGACCTTTGAATGGATTCGATATTTCACATATTAAAAGAGTTATAGCAATATTTCACTTTTTCAAAAAAAAAAAAAAATTACGCCCTTCGACCGATTTTGCCCATTATCAAACTCGACCAAAGTGATTGGTGGAAAACTGCGGTAGTTATCGTGTCCACAAGAAAGTGATATACATACATAAATTATATATAAACTTTTGAACTGAAATTGGTTTTGGGGTCTAGGGAATGTGAAACGCGAAGATATGTCGAAATTTTCTTGTAGTCGAAACATGGTACCCATTGCCAGGGGCGTGTATACAATTTTTTTCGGGGGGGGGGACTGACTATCCTGGAAAATTGTGAGTACTTAATGAATGTTCTATTATAGCCTGTGGAGTATGAATTGCAAGTATCTAAATGGATTACTTGTTTATTTATTCAGCAAATTTTACAAATTGATAAGCATTTCTTAAAAGTACTGTGAAATACATTGTATTTTGTACCCAAGTTGGCTTTTTCGGGGGGAGGGGGCTGGAGCCCCCTCAGCACCCCCCTTATATACGCCCCTGCCCATTGCAATAGTTAGCTTTCTAATGAAATCTACCTAAAATCCTCAATCATTTGTCGAGAATAGATAGCTCAGGGAGAAAATTCTGTACTGATATTTGAAAATAAATCACTTACATTCTCTGTTAACACTCGAGAGGTCACACCCGTTTGGAACGCGACAGGTCGCAAGAAGGCAAATTGCTCACGCTTAATATTTTAGCACCTATTAATTTGCTTTTGCAGTAAATACTCTGACAAAATTACGTAATGTACCCTGTTTAATTAACTTTCAACTGGTAGTCTATTAATATAATTAGTGTGTAAAAATAATATTGTCTCAACGTAAAAAGAATAAATACACATGCATTGCAAAATCTCATGTCATCCGGGAGTTTTCACCGCGCGTAAGTAAACTGTTCGTGGTTCCTCACTTTAGAGTCTGCGACAACGCGGTCATGCAGCCCCGAGTGAGTAAACTGACTCAACGTGTGCATTATTCAAAGAAAGATTTGTTCACAATTCAAGTAAATAATGTAAAAACCAATACGAAACAATGAATTCCACTTGAACCAAACTATCTTGGAAATGCAGAATGTTACAAAAGTTTGTTACACGAGAGGTCGCACGAAGGAAACTTGCCGCGGCAGTCATAAACCACTCGGAAACGGGACAGACGAGACTCTGACTATCGTCAAGGTCCGGCGAGAGAGAGTGCTGGGAGAGATGAAACGGGTGCCCGAAACTCTGCCGCAAATAGCAACATAATTACACCGACCGGCAAAAAGAAACGATCACTTGAAAAATTCAACATTACTTTCATTCAAATCATAAATACGAACCGTATAGGCCTAGTACAGTACATACTGTTAATAGCATGGAAGTAAGCTCAATTGGTTTCCTGGATGCATTAGCCTACCATTCTTCATGTCAGTGTTTCACTTAACAATAGCGATTCTTTGACATGATGCTGTTTCCCGCGGAAAGATGTGCGCGCCATCGCCATCGTCAACAATGCAATGATTTATTCTTTTTTCTTTTGCCAATTGTTGGCATAGGAAACGATCAATACAGCCATAACCTCAGTTGTTCTTGTGGAATTCAGAAACGAATATGCGCTTGAGGCCTGAAGATATTGCTCTGATCGAAAATGGTGGCGCGCCCATCTTTCCGCGGGAAACAGCATCATGTCAATGAATCGCTATTGTTTAGTGAAACAATGACATAAAGAATGATAATACATCCAGGAAACCTTACTTCCATGCTATAAACAGTAGGAACTTATGTACTAGACCTAGAGCGTTCATATTTATGATTTAATTGAAAGTAATGTTGAATTTTTCAAGTGATCGTTTTATTTGGCCGGTCAGTGTATTAAGAAAATTCAAAAAGCGCGGCAAACTGCCGTGGTCTCGTGTGTTAACGGATATTTTCTAAAAAACACCAACTACTACAGTATGTGTAGTTGGGGAAACATTTGCACAGTAAGTGGCGTTTACCTTCTCTGGGGTGGAATTTTAATATTGGAAGGGTGTTAGGACGTAATCACAGCCTAGCACAGGCGCGGATTCAAAGGGGAGGGGGCGTCACGGGGGTCATGACCCCCCCCCCCCCCATACTGAGACCATTTTTTTGCAAAGTCAAAAAACGTAAACACAATAACCAGACAAATAAAACTTAACGAATTTTAACTGAAAAACAGTTTTTTTTTCATTTTATTCAATACTGAAAATATCTTTATTTCAATTGTTATGTTCTGTTACAACTGTACATATTTACAACTTCATACCTGTTATATAAAAACGATTATTTATATAACAAAATCAACTCGTCTATTTTGTTTAGCAAACCTTGTGATTACCGAATCGATGTCTATAGTGATGTCACGACGAATGTGCATCAAAGCACGCATAGGAATTTGGGGCTTTTTTTCGCACCAAAAATATTTGGCGACGTTCAAACTGCAAGTGTGGTTGTCAATTTAAGCTGTGACTTTCTCCCTTTGTCGGTACCAACTCGACTTGCCGAAACTGTAACGTACCTTGATACTTTTCTCGAAGCTCGATGTAAAAGTCGCAAAACACGCCGCTGCAATTTGTACGAATATTTTTGGTGCGCTAAACGCATCAAATTTCTATCCATGTAACTTTCAAAAAAATTGGTCTGGTTTTGCACGTTTGGTTATTTTGTGATTTCGTTGTTAGTGATACAATTTTTCTTAACAATTTATATTCTGTGACCCCCCCCCCCCCCCCCCCCCCCCGCTCAAAGCCAAACTCTAGATCCGCGCCTGGCCTAGCATAGCTTTTCTTCATGCTGTAAAATATTTCCTGCGAGAAATGAAAACTACACACCCTAATACAATGACGCGGTACATTTGCTACGTATACCAGTAAATCATCTCGAATGCGGACTTTACCCATCTATTGCATATGGAATAAAAATGCGGCATTGTGAATTAGAGGATAAATATTTTAGGAACTTGTATTTCATGCATATTAGAAGCAGAATCATTTGGTTGTAATGTTTTGATGTTTTATTTACTGCTTCAATTCCCGAGGAGACCGCAATTAAATGAGGAAGTTGACGTAGTAAGAACTGCGGCAAAATTTTACCGTACATAATATGTTGGTTTCCCAAGTTGCTATTGATTAAATTACGAAATTAAAATACTGAGTTGTGTTGGTTGGTTCCTCAGTTTGGGGCTGTGACAACGCGGTCATGTAGCTCCGTGTACTTTGGGTGTGTGTAGAATCCGTCTGATAAACCGATGTTAATTGTGATGGCTGTATTAGTGTGTGTTATCTGTTTTCAATTTAAGTAAGGACTGCAGGCATTGAATTTTCAAGTAGTTTCTACTTTTGCCGCCGAACGCCACCGTCAACGACTACTAGTTCTGAACTTGGTTACTAGACGCGACCGCAGTCGGCTCCTGGTGACAACGTTGGAACCTGAGAGCGTTAGTCAAAATTAATCTATAATTTAGCTTCACACAAGTGTAATTAGTGGAAGGTTCTTTAACATGCCATACATCTATGACATGGGACCGCAGGCTTTACTTCCCCTCCGAAGGAAGGCATACTGAAGTATTTTTAACGCTCTTAAAACATCCAACGACTTCTGCCGGGTTTGAACCCGTGATCTAGGGCATAGAAGCTCAGCATGCTACCAACTACGCCACCGAAGCTGCCTACAGAGTTATGTTAATCACTTCAAACAATGGTATATTGACTTTCACGAACAGTAAATTAAAACTCAGTAATATTTCTAGGTTTATGCCGTGACTTGTGTGGGGTTTCGCCTATGAACACCAAGCTGGCTCATCAGCGGGCTCTTGGTACCCATACCTGGACCCCCATAGGAGTGGGGCACTGACACCAAGAGCCCACTGCTGAGCCAGCTTGGTGATCCTAGGTGAAACCCCACGCAAGACACGGCATAAACCTAGTAAAGATGCTGAGATTTACTTCAAACAATGTTTTTTTCAGACAAAAAGTGACTGACAGTCAGTCTGAAAGACTAGACTTCGTATCATTTTAAATGCTACAAATGCTGAAAAATGCTAGAAAGGCTGGAACTCCTGACATGTTAGAAAATTATCTGCATAATACTTATCTTGCTTATCTTGTTTCAAATTACTCGCGAACGGCAAGTGCAAACCAAGGGCAAAGCAAGGTGAAGCGCGCGGGATGCCACACGCTCACCAGAGCGCGCGGGGACGTACTTCTTCCATCCAGTCTAAAAACACTTATAGTGGGCGATGTATTGAAGATAGAGATATGCTCTCGCGGCCTTTTTTTTTGTAGAACTTTTCATGCTGACCAATTCTTACGCTCATAGTACGCTCGTATATTGATATTTTTAACGGTTTGCCCAGCGTAAGCTTAAGAAGCGCACGGACGCCAAGTTTGTTTTCGACTTTTTCACTGAAATCGTTACTGCTTGGCTTCCTTTGATCATACATACATTATTTTCTCAGGGGCCGATAACCTAGATGTTAGGCCCCTTCAAACAACAATTATCATCATCATCATCATCATTATTTTCTACAGAATCTTTCCTCGAGATATAAGGAAGATTGTAGTTTTACGTGACCGTGAATCTTGTGATTATGAGCCACGGGACCTCCTTTTTACGTGGAATCCGAACCACAGGACATGGCATTTCACTTCGAAAATCTCAATGCATTGACCGGGGATCGAAGCTCGAGATATCCTTTACAGAATGGTGAAAACCGCATAAAAATCCATCTAGTGGTTCTCGAGATTACCCGTGACATCCAAGAATCGGGGATTTTTGTCTTACAGGTACTAACGAAGTAGCGATTGTCGGGGTACACTTGCACCAAGCGGTACTATGACGTCACTCATCTCAGTGCATCTGGGCACATTTCGTCCCGTCACCGTAACGTAACGCCAGACCCCAGCGTAACGACGAAGTCGACAAGATAATTTTAAATGACAAAATCCACAGACTGCTTGCTATCTCCTGGGTACTTACGCCTCTGCGATACATGGATGCTGTGGCATAGCCCCTCGGAATGTTTACAAAAAATAAAGAATAAAGCAGTAACTGAAAACAAATAATAAACTAAAACATACATTTCTAAAGTCATACAATGACACTTGCTGATGCGCAGATTCCCGGATTTTTGTTTTTTGACGATATCCTCGAAATATTTCACCAAACATATCACAACGAGGCAAAGCAATGCTGAAGGCCCGAAGTGTCCATACTGATTGATTCCTATTTCCTATAGGCTACTGTGCTCTAAGAAAAAGTTGTTAGTTCGTTTAGGGGCTTTGCGACAGTGTGGTCATTTATCCCCGTGGATAAAGTGGCTAGCACTCTTGGCTGTCACCGTGGAGGCCTGGGTTTTAATTCCCGGCTCTTCCAAGAAATTCAATTCTGGTCTGGAGGCTGTAACGGGATAAACTCAGTCTCGTGAGGCAAAACTAAGAAGAGGCGGGTTCGATTTCCACCTTAGCCATCTTTGAAGTGGTTTTCCGTGGTTTCCCCACTCTACTCCAGGCGAATGCCGGGATGGTTCCTAACTTAAGGCCAATCCTCATCTGAATGGCAAGTACACATACTAATGCAGCCATCACAATAACACAGGCTTACAGACAAATTCCACACACACCCAAGTACACGGGGCTACATGACCACAATGTCGCGAAGCGCCTAAAATGAATCAACAACAACAATATTATAAACTTGCGCAACTTTTCTAGATTAGTTAGTTATGTGTGAGTTTTTGTTAAGACTATATTAGTGGCTATTAACCTTACACAGGGTGTATTTTAGGTACCTTTGGAGAATGATAGGTTATGTAGGGAACGGGTATAGAAGTAATTTGAGATGGGGAACTTGGGGTCGGAGCGGCCTCTTAACCCCTAAAATAAGGGTTGATTCAAGCCCTCCACCCTGTAAGTTAGGCAACCGACCCAAGCTTCTATTTCCATTCTCAATCCTTTAACTCTTGGCAAGATTCATTTCACCACGTGGCGCTGGCGTAATGGATAGCGTTGCGGTGCGAAAGGCCGGTAGTCCCGGGTTCAATTCCGGGCTTTGTTTTTTTAAATGTTATTTTAGGTGTAAGGATTTTAAGCTTGATACCTTCGGTAAATTAAACCGATCTTTGTGCACTTCGTAGCATTATATTGTTTAAGTCCGTTATTACGTTTAAATCACGTTGAGAAAGAGAAATTAAGGTTTAGCTAGGCAATGCAGGCTTAGCTTAATTTTTGCCGTAGGGTTGTTCTCTAAAACTGAACGACTGCACTCTCTTCTCTGCCGTAGCACCAGATTGTATCATGTGACTACAATACGACAAATAACATTTAAAAAAAATTGCTCAAGCCCGGAATCGAACCCCGGACTACCGGCCTTTCGACCGCAACGCTATCCATTACGCCAGCGACTCATGGTGAAATGAATCTTGCCAAGAGTTAAAGGATTGAGGAAGGTAATAGAGGCTTGGGTCGGTTGCCTAACTGACAGGGTGGAGGGCCTGAATCAACCCTTATTTTAGGGGTTAAGGAGGCCGCTCCGACCCCAAGTTCCCCATCTCAAATTACTTCTATACCCGTCCCCTACACGACGTATCATTCTCCAAAGGTACATAAAAGACACCCTGTATAGGCTACTTATAAACATAGATCCAACGGCCTAAGTTCAAAGGATCTGATGATGATCGCTTAATGATTAAAACTGGTCATACAAGTGAATTATTTATTAATCTCATATAACTTCTTTTTCAGGTTTAGGGAAACACTCATAATTGTGCACAATCGTCTTGACCGACTGAAAAGCATTAGTTTTGAATAACTAACGTTTACGTTGCTAGTTTACGATATTTCCCAACTGCAAATTCTGTATCTCTACCTAGTATAAAACGAAGTCCCCGATTCTTGGATGTCACGGGTTATCTCGAGAACCACTGAATGGATTTTGATGCAGTTTTCACCATTCTGTAAAATATATCTCGAGGAATGTTTTTGTAGATAATAATTAATTTATGATCAAACGAAGCCAAGCAGTAACGATTTCAGTGATAAAGTAGAAAAAAGAAACCTGACGTACGTGCGCCTTTCAAGCTTACGCTGGGCAAACCGTTAAAAATATCTATATACTATGAGTGTAAGAATTGTTCAGCATGAAAAGGTCTACAAAAAATCACTAGCCTTACAGTAGTCGCATATGATGTGTAACATCTGACATGTTATCCTACTTTGTGTCTGCCGGGAGTGAAAATCCCTTGTTAACAGTGAACTCTGCTGGTCATTGAAATTACTACTTGTAAAACTCCAGTGCCAAATCCTTTCAGCAAATATGATATATTGAATATTTTCACACCAAAGAACGACAACTTGAAGATGATTTATCGTAGGAATATCTTTAATGGGGCCTCAAAACCTTGAAGTATGCGATATAAATTCCACATAGTGATGTATTTTGGCCGACAGTACCTGGAATGCTTACATTGAATAAGAATACAGCAAAAGTATGAAGACTTAATAAATCATAATTGTTTTCATCAAATATGATATAATGAATATTTTCACACCAAAGAACAACAATTTTAAGATGATTTATTATAGGAATATTTTTAATGGGGCCTCCAAACCTTGAAGTAAACCGTATGCGATATACATTCCACATAGCCACATGGCCGACAGTAGCCTACGTCGTGGTACCAATCTCCGTCACCACGCGCGCTCGTTGTTTCCGTTGCATTGCCGTCCCATTTCCGTTTCATTTCTTCAAAATCACCCCCACAAAAATATACAGCAGTACCAATCTCCGCCACCGCGCACGTTAATTGTTTCCGTTTCATTTCCGTCCCATTTCAGTTTCATTTCTTCATAATCACTCCCACAAAAAATATACAGCAACCGAGTGGAAAGATGTTACACATAAAAAAAGTCCGCGAGAGCATAGGCCTATGTCTATCTTGAATACATCGCCCACTATAAGTGTTTTTAGCTTGAACGGAAGGGGGATTTATGTTTCATGCACCTCGCCATTCTCAGGTTACGTCTGATAAGAATTCGTTGCACATGCATCTCCATGATAATATAATTAATAGTCCAGTCAGTGATTTTAACCCATTATGCCGTGACGTAAAACGGATATAGGTCGTAGTTCATTGACATCGAAAATAAAGCGCTTATCACGTAATGCATTCATAACTGTTCCCGGGCGAAGCCGGAGGGGGTTGATAGTTATAAGATAAGTCTCTGCTGATTGCTCATACTGTGCTGAACCTGAAAATTTACAGCATAATACATTTTATGATACTCTTGCGATTACATTACCTTGAGTGCTTATCGGCGAGCAGTTGCACACTTCCATATGATTCACTTAGAACTGTGCATTTCACATGGCACCATCGTTACTGCATTTGTGGAACGTTTATGTACTTCTGTTTTTTGCTTGTAAGTAAACGAATTTACGAGTCTGATCCTCAGTTGCGATACTTGCTACCTTACTGGGCGTAGCACTTGTGTTACTGTAGGCTCGAGGACACGTATACCTGCGATAAGAGGTAAATCTTATCTCTGCTAAAGTGACTTCAATCCTTGAAAGTGAAACGCGTCGTGGTACTCTGACGTCAAGACACAAGGCAGCAGGATTCCTTTGATTAGAACACTGGTCCAGATCAGTGGTGCCAACATTTATCTCTTGTACTATCACTAATGTGCAAGGCCATGCCACCAATCTATCGTAGGATTTGGAAGATAGTGGGTTTAAACCTATTGTCTGCTGTTCATGAAATGGTTTCCCATTGTAGCTCATTTTCAACTCCAGGCAAATGCAGGGACAGTACTAATAGGCCATGGCCGCTTCCTTCTTGACGAAGTCCATTCAACTCGTCTCCCATTTACTCTTCTGTAGAGGCGAGGGTCAGGAAGGGAATTGGTCTTAAAAACCACCCACCTTATTAAGTTTATTGCCAGACTCGGAAAACTAGGGGTGGTAGCCAGTAAAGTTGAATACTACACCACCAAAGTAACTTGTTAGAACCTGAACAGATATACATAAGGTATTGTTGTTGTTTGAGTCTTCGGTCTTTCGACTTGTTTGATGCAGCTTTCCATGCCTCCCTGTCCTGTCGTTTCATCTCTACATAGCTACCACATCCTATATCCGAGGCAATCTGTTTAACATATTTTAACCTTGGTATACCCCTACTGTTCTCATCCTCGACCCTTCCTTCTATAACTAAGTTTGCTATTCCTGGGTGTCCTAGTATTTGTCCTACCAGCCTAACTCTTCTCTTCATTAGCAGTTGCCAGACACATCTTTCCTCTCCCACTCGTCTTAATACCTCTTCATTCGTAACCCTATCTACCCATCTGATCTTCATCATTCTCCTGTAACACCACATTTCAAACGCTTCATTTCTCTTCTTTTCTGCTGCACCAATAGTTCAAGTTTCACTTCCATGGAACACCACGCTCCAGACAAAGGCCTTAAAAATGACTTCCTAATACCAAAATCTATATTCGATGTCAACAGATTCCTTTTCTGTAGAAATGCTTTCCTTGCCTGTGCTAACCTACTTTTTATATATTCTTTGCTTCGTCCACCACTGGTAATTTTGCTTCCCAAGTAACAGAAGTCATCTACTTCCTTTAGCTGTTCACCTGCCAATTCGACATCCATAGCGGTTTCTGATTTCTTTCGACTGCATTCCAATGTAAGGTATATGGTAAGAAAATTAGCATTTCAAAAACGAAGGTGATGTCTGTATCAGGTATCAGACATCATCAGATATAATATTTTCGTTCAAAAGTCCCATGTCTCTGTTCCTACGAATCCACTTCTCACCTCTGTCATTAATTTGTTGCATTGTTGTAAGTAACTCTTCTACATCATCCTGGACCTCCTTGAACCAATTGTTCTTGATTTTAGTTTTCCAAAAGTAAATGCACAAATGTTTAACAAGCCGTGTTTCAAGTCATCTTGATATGTGGCCGATAAAGGCAATTCTCTCTTCCTTTAACACTATTGCAATGTAACAGCTACTGCATAGACATTTTGGGCCCTTTTACACAACTTCATTACCATCCCAAACATTCCACCCTGAAACAACCAGAAATTGTTACTGTAAGTTATCATCAGAATAGAGTAAGTCCTCTGCAAGTTCTTCAAGGATAAATCTGGGGTTGGAATCAATTATTATTATTATTAATGGTAGTCAACGCTGGAAATGCATTGAACTTCATCAAAACTTGATTCATGTTATTAGTGTTCAAGCAAGAGAGCTTCTGAATTTGAACGACATTTTAACCTTGTGATTTTAGGTAGATTTCATTAGAAAGCTAACTATTGCAATGGGTACAATGTTTCGACTTCCGAAAAATTTCGACATATCTTCGCGTTTCACATCCTCCAGACCCCAAAACCACCGTCAGTTCAAAAGTTTATATATAATTTATGTATATATATATGTATATATATATATGTATATCACTGTCTTGTGGACACGATAACTACCGCAATTTTGCACCAATCACTTTGAAATTTTTGCATAATATGTATCCCTATAAAATATCGGTCGAGTTCGCTAATGGGCACAATCGGTCGAAGGGGGTGAAAATGGGGGGCTTTTTTTTCGAAAAACTGAAATATCGCTATAACTCTCTTAATATTTGAAATATCGAATCCATTAAAATTTCATACTATGTGTCGGATAAGGCCCAAACATTTATGTTTGAAACTTTTTTTGACAGCACCAACCATTCACCAAAGGGGTGAGAAAAAGTGGGTTTTTCGGGAAACATTAATCATATCTCTCTTAATAGTCACAATATCAAAACCGTACGAAGTGGACAATATTCCCCTAATAATTACCTAAAACTGTTGTCTGAAAGAATTTTTGATATGACCCACCCTTACGCCAAGGGATGAGCAAAATGATTTCGGAATTAGAAGAAAATGCCAAGTGCCATCAGACGTTGCCATGACAACACTACTGAATTGATGAGGGATGAGCCATCAGACGTTGCCATGACAACACCATTGCACGGGATCACATTCATTTTTCCACCTGACTCTGTGGGAAGCGGCTTCGGTGAAGTAACTGGTGGCATGCTGAACTATGCCCAAGGTCGTGGGTTCAAAGCCGGCCGAAGTCGTCGTATTTTCTAAGGACGCTAAAAATCCCTCAGTGTGCCTTCCTTTGGATGGGAAGTTGCAACGTTCGTTGCGAGTAGCTGGGTGCGGTGGCATCTAGTAGCCAAGTTCACAACTAGGTGTCGTTGACGGTAGTATTTGGTAGCAAAATTAGGAACTACTACTACCAGAATTACAGATTAATACAGCCATCACAATTAACACCGTTTATCAGACAGATTCTACACATACCCGAAGTACACGGGGCTACATGACCGCGTTGTCGCAGCCCCTGAACTGAGGAACTAACCAACATCTCTGCGGGAGATAAAATTTTGCGTGAAGAAGTAACAGACCGCTAGATAGTTACACATCAGTGTCGAAACCTTGCATAAGGACAGTGTGACCACAAGTATGATGATGATGAAGATGATAATTGTTGTTTTAAGGGGCCTAACATCTAGGTTATCGACCCCTAACCACAAGTATGAAAATGGACCCTAAATGACGAGAAGTTTACCGTCCCCATAAGACAATAAAATGTCAAAAATATGCATAAAAAAACGAAAAGCTAAGTTAATTAAGCGCCAAATGTAAAATAATTTCTCGCAATAAATGAGGTCTGATCCTTCTACGAAAACCTGCATATTCTGCCTATTTTCGCCTATCCTCTAGTTTTTCCGGTGAAATCTACCTCCGCCTTCCGGCGTGCCGAGAGGAATTTTAAGACATGGAATGTCCATTTTTACGTAGAATCAAAACCGTTGGAAGTGATTTGACCTTTATGATCCCACGTGCATTGACCTTAAATTGTTGAGATGACCGTCGTATCAGTAAGCTTCGCAATCTTCAATGACACAGTTTTAAATGGACAACTTCCAAACTTTTTGGTAGTGAAATACTTTATCGTAAAGCAGCACTTGAATATCTTTTTAACAAGGATCGGTTATGTAAATGCAAATTGTAAGGATATCCATTTCGTTTCTGTAAATAATTGTTACAAGCCGACCCGCCTGAGGATTTGAATGAGTTTTTGAATGGTATGGACTCCGTCCTGAGGAAATAATTCATGATGAATATTAACAAATGTAAAACAAAAATATTGGAATGCAGCCGAAATAAATCAGAAACCTCTATGGACATCAAATTGGCAGGTGAAAAACTAAAGGAAGTAGGAGACTTGTGTTACTTAGGAAGCAAAATAACCAGTGATGGACGAAGCAAAGAGGATATAAAAAGTAGGTTGGCTCGGGAAAGGAAAACATTTCTACAAAAAAGAATCTGTTGACATCGAATATAGATTTAGGTACTAAGAAGTAATTTTTGAAAGCCTTTGTCTGGAGTGTGGCGCTCTATGGAAGTGAAACTATGACTATTGGTGCAGCAGAAATGAGGAGAATTGAAGCGTTTGAAATGTGGTGTTACAGGAGAATGATGAAGATCGGATGTGTAGATAAGGGTACAAACGAAGAGGTTTTAAGACGAGCGGTAGCGGAGAGATGTTTCTGGCGACTGCTAACGAAGAGAAGAGATAGGTTGGTAGGACACATACTAAGATACCCAGGAATAGCAAGCTTAGTTATGGAAGGAAGGGTCGAGGACAAGAACTGTAGGGGTAGACCAAGGTTAGAATATGTTAAATGGATTGCTTCGGATGTAGGGTGTGGTTGCTATGTAGAGATGAAACAGTTAGCTCAGGACAGGAAGGCATGGAGGGCTGCATCAAACCAGTCAAAAGACTGAAGACTCAAACAACAACCCTAGCTTTAAGAATTAAATATAAGCAATTTCGCTGATGAAGACCTCAATGATAGGTTGAAACATGTCCCAAATATTGAATAGATATTCTTTATTTTGGCCGGCCCCGTGGTGTTGGGGTAGCGCGCCTGCCTCTCACCCGGAGGCCCCGGGTTCGATCCCCGGCTGCGTCAGGGATTTTAAAACTGACGTGAGGGTTGGAATGGGGTGCACTCAGCCTCGTGAAGACAATTGAGTAGCTGTCTGACAGTGAGACAGCGCCCCGATCACGAATACCAAGATTAACTGCTGAGGGGACCCGACGCGCTGATCACACGCCACCCCAATATCTGCAGGCCAAATGGCTGGGCAGCAGTCGCTTGGTCGGCCTTAGCCCGTCATGGGCTGGATAGTGCCAGGGGTTGACTTGTTTTATTCTTTATTTTGTATCAATAAGCATTATATTTTAAAAGTCATTTAATGAAAGCAGCCAATGGCCAAAATGTATATGCAATAATATAAAGAATATCTCACACAGCGCATTTTATCTTACATAAATTCGTTATCGAGATTGACCTTGTAGTGCTCAGTATCAGTTGATATAGGTCACAGTACGTCCCACACAGTTTACACTACTTGCAGTAATTCGTCCGGGTCTTTGAATTTCTCTGCCAGCCATATCCCATGAGGGAAACCGTGCACGGTGTATCTTGTCATTACGTGCCGTATCCGGCTCGCGTCTAGTTTCTGTAGATCATTGAATTTGTTTCCATTATCTCTTCCATGTAGACGTCAGTTGATGGTCAGGGCGGAGATCTTCGACGATATTAGGGTATCCGAGGCCTAGGGAGTCTCTTCATTTCCCGCCTTAATTGGCCCTTGTCTCTTCTTTTCTGATACCCACCTTCTGCGAGGGATCATCCTTCTTTTTCATTTACTGTTATATCCTCTTACTAGCACGTACGTGCGACGAGACGGCGTGTAATTTGATAGGCACATTGCTCTGCACTTTTTTGAGATCATCAAAAGTAACGATTAATATCTTGTTTCGAACTCTATGATGTTTCATGATGCACTTGAGACTGATGATTTGATCAGGACTACGTTTACCTGGTCGAAATGCTCCTAAATATTTCGAAAGTTATCGGTCGAGTTGTTCTTGAATTCTTGTGTAGGCCTATATAATCGTAGGTAAAATCTTATATGCGACATCGAGTAGAGATATCTTCGGAAATTTTTGGGATAAGATTTATCACCTTTTTTTGAGTGCAATGGATTGGATTATAGCTGTGTTCCATTTCTCAGGCATTTTCTCAGGTTAGGGTTTGAAGGGTTGTTCATTTGCGTTCTTCCATGACTCTGCAACCAATTGTTTCTTCCCTGTTGCCTTGTAGTTCTTGAGCAAACCATTTGCCTTGATCTCTTCGTTAGATCTGGTTGTATAACCATTTCTAGCGGTGATTTATAATAATATTTTCTCTCTTTCTTTTTTACGAGGAAGTGGAAAATCTTACATAAGACTTTGAGAAGGGTCCGCACTCCTAAAGTATGTGGGATTCTTACCCACTAAAAACCACACCCTATTCTCTTGACAAAACCCATCCCGAGACCACTTTCGTTTTACTTCAGGATGGAGCCATTTTCTTTGCTTCACAAGCACCTTCTTACTTCTCAATTCATACTCAGTCCGCGGATCGCAGACTTAATCAACTAAATCGTGCAAGTCCCCATCCGACTTCTTCTGACGAAGGACCACCTCAACGAAGAAAGCGACCGTATCCCGGCTGAGCTCGTTCCTCAGCATATTTCCAACTATATTGTCCGGCGTTATTGGACCAAACTCAGCTTCAAGTCGTTATTTTTCCGCTGCCCAACGAGCGCAAACGAAGAACGTATGATATACGTCATCTCGTTCGTTTTCGCAGTAATAATAATAATAATAATAATAATAATAATAATAATGTTGTTGTTTCACAGAAGTACATCTCCGTTCTGGAAAACCTATGCACACGAAGTTTTCTCAGTTAAGTGCACTTAAATGTCGCTTAGAAGGCTGTCTGTAAACAAACCACGCCATATCTCAGTTTAAAAGGATAATTTCTCTCCAAGATGAAGCAAACTACTGTATTTTACTGGTGACCTTTAATATTTGACGGAAACTATTCCAAAAGCGCTGAGATTTGCTAACCACCGCGTCGGCAAGGCAGTAGCATAGTTTGCTATTGACTTAGTTAATTACTGGGGCTAATGAGACAGTGCTATTCCATTACCCACTCAAGTTCTGTCTACAGTGAAACCAGTGTGAATAGCAACGTTAAATCAACAGACACGTACCGTAATTTACTTTCAAGTTGTGAGAACTAACACTCAAACTTAGGTCAATAATAGTGAAGTTGATTTAAATGGAACTTATTGGAAAATTTTGAATCCCTCTGAAACGAGCTCTCTTATTTTCTATGTGAATGCGTTAGCTAACTGCATAGGGTCTTATCTAGAGGTGGGGGCAGGGCCACCGGGGGGATATGAGGGCCCCTATGCAATTTTTTACTCGGGCCCCTCTTAAATACTTTTAAATCTAGTAGCTATTCCGGCAAGACAATGCCATTTTGAGAAAAGCATCTGACGTATCTATGCCCGAGGTCGCGGGTTCAAACCCCTCCGAAGTCGTTGGATTTTTTAAGAGCGTTAAAAATCCCTCAGTATGCCTTCCTTCGTAGGGGAGTAAAGCCGGCGGTCCCATGCCATAGATTTATGGTATGTTAAGGAACCTGCCACTAATTACACTTGTGTGAAGCTAAATTATAGGTTAAATTTGACTGACGCTCTTACGTTCCAACGTTCGTCGCCAGGAACCGACTGTGGTGGCATCTAGTAACCAAGTTCAGAATTAGTTGGTCGTTGACGGTGGCGTTTGTTAGCACAAGTTGGAACTACTTGTAAATCGAAAGTCTGCAGTCCTCACTTGAATTAAGAACAGATATCACACACTAATACAACCATCACAATTAACACCGGTTATTAGATAGATTCTACACACACCCAAAGTACACGGGGCTACATGACCGCGTTGTCGCAGCTCCTAAACTAAGGAGCCAACCAACCAACCATCTGACGCACTGACAACATTTTAAAAGAACATATACATCTTATTTCATAGAAAACATTTATGTTTATTTTTGAATGACTTATCCTGCAGTATTGTGCAAAATTTACAAAACAATTTGGGATTTCTAATACAGTTAACATGCTTAGGGAAACATTTGCAATTCTGTAAGTCTTCATTTAAATGACCAGCACGTAATGAAAAAAATTACATTACAGTGTGTTTTTTGTTGTAATTTTCAGATTCGAGGAACTTATTTTACCAAATGAATAGTTTATGCCAATACTTTCACACTGCCATATTTGCCTCTGAAGTGTGTATCTGCTTCATTTATCTTGACAGTTGAAAGATGGTAACATGAGATATCTACTGCAGAGCTGTAGACAAATCGACATCCTTACTCTACAAAGCCTCGGACATGTTGTAAGTTAAAGACAACAATTAGAGCTACAATAAACGGAAACTAACAAGCCCTCATTGCTTACAGGCCTCTATGCATTTGCCCCCCCCCCCTTGCCCCTCCCTCTCGGCGGCTCTGGGAGGGGGGTTTGATAAGGTTGTAGCCCCCAGAGAAATACTCCAGAAATTCAAGTATTAATAATTTTATTCGAAAATTGATGTTTTTCAGTCGGTCAACATGATTGTACACAATTGTGATGAGTTGTTCCCTAATCCGGAAAAAAAAATTACATGAGATTAATAAATAATTTTATTCGTTTGCGATGATGTGTTCCTACAAGTGTCGTATTTCTAAGCTATCATAAAACATTTAAATTTCCTATTATTTTCTTTATCCATCTCACCGCCACATTCAGTAGCCATTAAGCGGCTTATTGCTCATTGTGAAGGATAATAATAATAATATCGTATGGCCTCGGGTGCCTGGTGCAAGCTTTGTAATTTGACACCCAGAGGGTAGCTTGCATGTCGAATTTCGTCGTTCCTTGAATCACTATGAAAGTCAAGGAGCTTAGATAATAGATATATAAGCTCCTTGAACATTATAGCGCTTTCTAGTAGAGAAATGAGGAACTTTGTGTTGGCGGAAACTCCCGAGATTAATTTTGCCATTATGAACTTGGCCTACTGAATTCAAATGGTTTCTTTGACATGCCAACATCGTATGACATGCGTATCGTATTTTTGCCGCCTTTCAAAAATCACTTACCACGGCCAGGGGCGAACCTGCAATCTTGGGGTTAGTAGACCGACACGCTATCCACTCACCCACCGTGGCAAGCTTATTGTGAAGGATCACTCTTTGCAAGTTGCACGAAAACACAGGCTCGTTTGCAAGCCGAATAGTTTCATAATTTGCCCATCGAAATGGAGATTTGGCCTATGTCGAATGAAGAAGTTAATGATAACAGAATGAATCAAAGGATTTTGTTTCACCAAGAGCAACCACAAATTCACTACAATACTGCTGTAAGACAGAAACCTATCAGAGCAAAACATAATAATCCCTCACTGAAACGCACAGCCGTCTATAGAAACCAGCCAAGCACAATACTAAGATGCTAACAAACGTGGAAGAGAGATAATAAACTACCTTCAACGGGAATCTAGTTAGTAGTTAGTTATTGTTTTTTTAAGGGGCGGTACTACGAGGTCATCTGCCCCTAAACGGGAATGTCTACTTCGTATAAAACAAAGTCCCCGATTCTTGGATGTCACAGGTAATCTCGAGAACCACTGGATGGAATTTAATGCGGTTTTTACCATTCTGTAAAGGATATCTCGAGGAAGGTTCCTGTATAAAATAATTTATTTATGATCAAAGGAAGCCAAGCAGTAACGATTTCAGTGAAAAAGTCGAAAAAATAAACCTGGCGTCCGTGTGCTTTTTAAGCTTACACTGGACAAACCGTTAAAAATATCAAAATACTATGAGTGTAAGAAATGTTCAGCATGAAATGTTCTACAAAAAATCCGCAAGAGCATATCTCTAACTTCAATACATCACCCACTGTAAGTGTTTTTACGTTTTCATTTCTTCCAACAATCTCCATTCAATTACTGAGACGACAGTTTACGAGCTAGCTAGGGGCGAGCCAATCACCCAGGTTACAGCCTAGCTAGCGGGCGAGCCTATTACCCCAGATACAGCCAGCAGCAAATAGTCGAGTCGTGTTGAGTTAATACTTCAGAGAATAGTGGTTGTGTTAGGAGTTTCCCTGGAAGTGTAACTCCGCTTTTCTTCATTATTCGCCTGTGAACTTTTCATTCCGCAAAATACACAGTCAAGTGAAGATTGGACGTAAGGGGGATTTGGGTTTCATGCACCTCGCCATTCTAAAATTACGTCTGACAAGAATTCGTTGCACATGCATCTCCATGATAATATAATTAATATTCCAGTCTGTGACTTTAACCCATCACGCTGAGACGTAAAACGGATATAATTAACTCAATTACTTTTTAAGGTATTCATTATTGTTTTATTAAGCTGCAATAAACTTTTATTGCAGCCAATGGCCATAAAGGTATACACATTCTAATAGGATAAGCACTCTAATAGAAAACAATGATCAACCGTAAAGACACAATATTGCGTCGGTCACAGTAAACACACACGCAGCCTGGACCAGGCTCGTGAAATCCCCAAGTTCTGCATACTTTGTGGTGAAAGCCAGTGGCGTACGCAGGATTTCTATCTGGGGGGTTTCATTCACACATTACGGTAGGCCTAGTTGTGTCGATTATTAAAACTATATTTCGATTATTATTCATAAGAGCTATTAAGCCTCCGTGGCTTAGGCGGCAGCCCGCCGGCCTCTCACCGCTGGGTCCGTGGTTCAAACCCTGGTCACTCCATGTGAGATCTGTGCTGGACAAAACGGAGGCAGAAAGGTTTTTCTCCGGGTACTCCGGTATTCCCTGTCAAAATTTCATTCCAGCAACTCTCTCTACTATCATTTCATTTCATCTGTCATTTATTTAATCATTGCCCCAGAGGAGTGCGTCAGGCCTCGGCAGCCGACACAGTTCATATCCTCGCCGCTAGATGGGGGCTTCATTCATTCCATTCCTGACCCGATCGGAGACTGGAAGCAGGCTGTGGATTTTCATTCATTTCATTCATAAGAGCTAATAATTCCATGAAAACTATTTCCAGTACAACAAAATATTGAAAAATTCATTTCATAGAAAAACAAGAAGTTCCGTGACGAACTAAAGAGCCTACTTTTCATGCCAATGATCATTCTACAGTATATGAACCTATCTAGAATAATGACGAAATTAAGTTGGTAATATCGAAATGTCTAATTAGTTCGAAATATTCCTGGAATAATGTAGCCTAATAGAGCACTACAGTTCGCAGCCCTGGTGACTGAATATATTCTTAGTTCCATCTCTTAAGGTACAGAATACAAAATTTGGTTGAAGTCCAATGGACGTTACATGCAGTTAGACATTGGATCTATCAGCACGCGTAAATGCATGTTGGCAACAATGTCTTGCGGGTGCTGGTTAGAAATAATCGGAAATATTATGATATCTTGTTGTGCCAATTTTGGATGAAATCCATTTTTTAGTATAGAAGTTACATGTATTTTAAAATTGGACCTATCAGCAAGCATTGAATCATGTTGGCAGCACTGACTTTTATTAATTACTACAAATTAATCTAGAGTGTCAGGTGCTATACGTGTGCAAAGTATAGAGCTATTGGCTTGCATACTTTCTGATATATTGAGATTAGGGTAACAAATTAGAGACAGAATTTATAAACAGTTGGCAGCCATGATTGCTCTTAAGAATACTTATAGTCATATCTGTTATGTTACACATAGCACATACGAAATTTGGTTGAAATCCAACTGATAGTATACAAGTTACATGTATTTAAAAATTGGTACTATCAGCAGGCTTAGAATCATGTTGGTAGAACTGATGTATATACGTTACTCCAAATTAATCTAAAATGTCAGGTACTATACGTGTGCATAGTTTAAAGCCGTCGGCTTGCATACTTTCAGATATATTGGTATTAGGATGAGAAAATAGAGAGAGCAATTATTAACAGTTGGCAGCCCTGGTTGCTCTTAAGAATACACCCAGTCATATCTGTTTATGTACACATATTACATAAAAAATTTGGTTGAAATCCAATTAAGTGTAGAAGATATATGCATTAAAAATTGGACCTATCAGAAGGCTTAACATTATTTTGGCAACACTGTCGTGTATGGCCTCCTGGAAATTAAACTGAAATAGTATTATCTACATGTGTGCCAATTTTGGAATAGCTCCCATGCATACCTTCCGTGATATCCAACTTGGAGCTCAAATTTCTAGTGCGTTTTTTCAGCAATTGGTAGCACTGACATCATTTTCAAATATGGGCTTGAGATATTCCGGTATACATCTTTACTCATACTAAATTTGGTTTCGATTGCTGCAGCCGTTTAGGAGTTAATAGGGGGGGGGGGGGACACAGCCAGACAGACAGAAGGACAGACAGTCAGACACTCATTTTCCCGGATCGATCTCATAAGTCTACGTTTTCCTCATTTTTACAAAATGTGAAAAGTAGGCTAAAAAATCGTATTGCACGGGTGCCAGGAGCAAGCTTTGTTATTTGACGCCCACAGAGCAGCTTGCATGTCGATTTTGTCGTTCCTTGGAAAGCTATGAAAGTCAAGGAGGTTAGATATCAAAGCTCATTGACACATAGCACTTTCTAGTAGAGAATGGAGGAACTTTGTGTTCACGGAAAATCCCGAGATTAATTTTGCCATTTTGAACACGGCCTACTGAATTCAAATGGGTTCTTTAACATGCGAACAACGTATGACATGCGTGTCGTAATTTTTGTTGCCTTTCAAAAATCACTTACCACGCCCAGGAGCGAACCTGCAAGCTTGGGGTTGGTAGTCTGACACGATAAATATAAATATAAATATAAATATAAATATAAATATAAATATAAATATAAATATAATTATAATTGTAAATGTAAATATAAATGTTACGTGCCACCCCCCTAGTGGCACTTTTGTTAACTGGATTACGGTGGGGGTACAAAGCACAACACCAATTACTGCTTAAAGAAATAATTAACTTTATTGCAGCCAGAAAAATACACTACTCAACAGCAATCATTACCTTACTCCAGTTTCCTCACGTCGAGAATACTTTCCCTTTCACTTGTCAACAGACCACAGTTAATCCTCTTCGATAATGAGTCCGCTCCCGTACGCTCGCTGGAAATAGCTGCACTAGGTCTGTCACTGTACTATACACTGTTTCACAACCACCACAATCACTTCCTCGGTGTCAAGAGAATCAGCTTCACTAGGGGTTTCGCAAGTCACCACACTTCTGTCGCTCAGAATAATCGCTCACACTAGCTCGTAAAACACAACAACAACAACTGCTAGACAGGTCGCACTTATATAGCAGGCCGGTGACTCAATAAATGCTTCTAGATCCATCCAGGGTTCACGGCTTCTCGAGGTTTCCATCGCTGGTCCAGTCACGAATATTCTGGACTACCCCTTTGTCCTAGTAGCCCTGTTGCATAAGGCACACGCAATACAGGAGGCAGGCCACAGCCCAGCCCTGGGGCAGTTGTGACTCATGCGGCGAGTGATGACACAAACTCACAGCCGTAACACCACCCCCTTCCTAAAAAGGCTGATCGTCCCGATCAATCATTGGTCCGTCTGTGTCCCTCCGTAGGCTGCCAGGCGATCTCGGTGCACGATCTTCATCTTTGCCCTCCGGCTCCGCTGGATCCTGTAGACGACATCGTTGATCCGTTTCACGACTCGGTACGGGCCCTCCCAGGACTTCTGCAGTTTGGGTGACAGGCCTTTCTTCCGTAATGGGTTGAAGAGCCAGACAAGGTCGTCCTCGTGGAATCCGCCGGCATCCGTCTGCTGGTCGTATCGGGTCTTCATTCGGTCGGTCTCGATCCGTAGTTTCCTCCTCGTGAACGCGTGTACGCCTCCAGTTGATCGACCAGTTCTTGACAATACTAGCTTACCGGGATCGGATCACTCCCAGGTCGGCCGAAGGCAAGATCGACAGGTAGACGGAGCTCCCTCCCAAACATGGCCCGTGCTGGTGTGCACCCGGTGGCTTCATGCACGGCGGCACGGTAGGCCAGGAGAAATAGTGGAAGATGTTTGTCCCAATCCCTCTGTGCTCGCTGACGACTATTCGGAGATGGTTCTCGATGGTGCGATTGAATCGCTCTACCATCCCGTCGGACTGAGGGTGTAGCGGCGTTGTCCTCGTCTTCCGGATTCCCAGCAGCTGGCATAGGTTCTGGAACACCTGCGACTCGAAGTTCCTCCCTTGGTCGGAGTGCAGCTCCAGGGGTACTCCGTACCGGCTGACGAATTCCTTCACCAGGGTCTCTGCAATCGTCGCGGCTTCTTGGTTAGGGAGCGCATACGCCTCCGGCCATTTGGTAAAGTAGTCGCTGACGACTAATATGTAGCGGTTCCCTGCCTCGCTTAACGGGAATGGCCCAGCAACATCGATGGCCACTCTCTCCATGGGGCCGCCCACGTTGTAGGTCTTTAGTGGACCCCGTTGTCTTCGTCCTGGGCCCTTGCTGGCTGCGCAATCGTGGCACCTCGCGCAGTAGTTCTCCACGTCTGTTCGGCATCCGATCCAGTAGAACCGCTCTCTCAGCTTCTCCAGGGTCTTCTTTATCCCTAGGTGTCCACCAGATGATCCTCCATGAACTTCCTTCAGGACTTCCTCCGTCATAGCCTTTGGAACGACGACTTGTTCCCGAGATGTCTTCCCGTCGGTGCTCTCCCAGGTACGGCAGATGAGGCCATCCCTTACAATCAGCGAGTCCCACTGTGCCCAGTAGGACTTAAACTTTGGGCTGCAGTCACTCACAATGTTCCACCCGGGTCTGGGGACACAGGCCCTCTTCCATTCGGCTATCAGTCCCAGGTCATCATCTTCTGCTTGTGCCCGCGTGAAAGTTCGCGGCTCCAGTTCCCTTGAAGTTCCACAGTAGTCCGTCGGCACAGTATCCCGGTGTTCTCCTCCCTTCGGGCACAGAAGGCGCAGTCTTCGGGGCACGGTCTTCGTGACAGGGCGTCGGCGTTAGAGTGCAGTTGGCCTTTCCTGTGCTGAATCTCAAAGTTGTACTGTTGAAGCCTCTCTAACCACCGCGCGAGTTGACCCTCGGGCTGCTTGAAGTTCAGGAGCCACCGCAGGGATGCATGGTCGGTCCTGATGAGAAATTCTTGCCCGTACTGGTACTTGTGGAAGTGTTCAATGGTCTTCACGATGGCGAGCAGCTCCTTCCTGGTGACGCAGTAGTTCCTTTCTGGCTTTGACAAGGCCTTGCTGAAGTAGGCCACTACTCTCTCCTCGCCGTCCACTACCTGCGACAGGATTCCCCCTATGCCAAAGTCGCTGGCATCTGTATCGACGATGAACCTTGTTCCAGGTCTGGGGTAGGCCAGAATAGGCGCGGTGCACAGAGCCTGCTTGAGTTGTTCGAAGGCACTGTGGCATTCTGCTGTCCACGTGAAGAGTTGGTCCTTCTCAGTCAGTCGATCTAAAGGTTTGGCGATGTCGGCGAATCCCCTCACGAAGCGACGGTAATAAGTGCAGAGTCCCAGGAAGCTTCGTAGTTGGGACTTGTCCTTCGGAACTGGCCACTCCCTCACAGCTGCGGTCTTCTCTGGGTCGGTGCGCACCCCTTCCTCGGAGACGATATGCCCAAGGTACTGGACCCGCTTCTGGAAGAGCTGACACTTCTTGGGGCTCAACTTCAGCTGGGCAGCCCGTAGCTTCAACAAGATCTCCTTCAGGTTGCTGTAGTGCTCCTCGAAGCTTCTCCCCAGAACGATGACGTCGTCTAGGTAGACCAGGCAGGTCTTCCAGTGTAGTCCCCTCAGAATGGACTCCATTAGCCTTTCGAAGGTTGCAGGGGCGTTGCACAGACCGAATGGCATGACGGTGAACTGCCAGAGCCCGCTGCCCACAGAGAACGCCGTTTTCTCGCGGTCCTTAGGGTGGACCTCCACCTGCCAGTAGCCACTCTTCAAATCCAAGGTGGAGAACCATCTTGACCCTGATATGGTGTCCAGCGTGTCGTCGATCCGGGGTAGAGGGTAGCTGTCCTTCTTCGTGACGTCGTTCACCCGCCTGTAGTCCACGCAGAACCTGGTGGAACCGTCCTTCTTCTTCACAAGCACGACCGGAGAACTCCAAGGACTATGTGATGGCTCGATCACCCCTTGCTCCTTCATCTCTTCTACCATCCGGTCGACTTCGGCTTGCTTGGAGAGCGGGACACGTCGGAATGGGGCCCTAATCGGTGCGCAGTCCCCAACGTCTATTCTGTGCTGGACCAAGCTTGTCCTGCCGAAGTCTTTGCTCCCCACGGAGAAGACATCCTGGAATTCGCGTAGCAGGCCCTGAAGTTGGCGTGATTGCTCTTCGTCTAAACGGTCCTGGGATCCTTGGTACAGCTTCTGTAGTTCTTCTGGCAGGGCGCGTCTTCTTCGGTTGTCCGTCTGCAGGTGTCCGTCCGTCGTATCTGTGATGCGGGCAATCCAGGTAACGGGCTCGCAGACTCCTAGGTTGGAAGGAAGCTTGTAGTTTAACGTGACGGTTAATCTTTAGATCATGAGCCACGGGACCTCCTTTTTACGTGGAATCCGAACCACAGGACATGGCATTTCACTTCGAAAATCTCACATGCATTGACCGGGAATCGAACCCGGACCGCCTTGGTGAGAGGCATACAGCTAGACCGCTGAGCCACCACGCCCCATACTCCTAGGTTGGTGTCCCGGTGAACCGTAATGTCGTAGTCGTTCAGGTTGGACAGGCGGACGTACGGCCGAGACGTCGTGTTGATGAGAGTCTTGGCAACTAGCAATCCTTTTGTCTGGATGTCCTCATATTTTGGCTCGATGACAGCCGCCACTCCCTCAGCAGTTCCGTCGACAATTACGGCAGCGCTGACCTCCGTCCTGGCGGGAACGATGACGTCTTCTCTCAGCCTTACTCGACGTGCGGTGATGGACTCGTGCGCAGGTTGCAAAGCAAGTTCCTCACCTCCGAAGTGCAGAGTGTTGGTACTCAGATCCAAGATGATGTTGTTCTGGTCCAGGAAGTCCAGTCCAATGATCACTTCATTTGATACGTCGGCCACAAGCACTGGATGCTTTATCTACCGTCGACCAATGACGAACTCCATTGATGCTTCGCCATGTACCGGTGCGGTCTCTCCGGTCGCGGTTATTAGCTGGAGGTTCCTTTGTGTGGGTTGAACTCTCCACTTCGGGATCACGGTGGGGCTGACGATGGTCCTCGATGCTCCCGTGTCGATTAGTATGGGCCAGCTCTCTCCGTTGACGACTCCGTCGACCATAGGGCTGCTATTATCCCTCCGTAACTGCGTCACACGAACTTGGACTGCCGGGACTTGACGACTGCCACAAGCCAACCTTTGCCCCCCTAGGCTGGCTGATACTTGCTTTCCTGGGCCGCGCGGTTTCCCTACGACTGACTGTCCCGACGGAAACCCTTGGCGGCGGCGATCACCGCAGTCCTTGCTCAGGTGGCCTCTCTTACGGCAGGTCCAGCAGGTCGGTAGTCCTCTTCCGGGCCGCCTCTCCGGATGTCCTTCGGCTACGTTTTTGCTGGTGGTACCACGACTATCGAAGAAACGGCTTAGCGCCTCCATTAATTCGTCGGCCAGGGGCTTGGTCTCGTTGGTTTTTACTGGTTCGTCGACGTCCACTTGACGCACCCGCGCGTGCATTCTGGATGCCTGTTCTGCCGTCTCGAACTCAAGTGCGTGGCTCAGCGCATCTGCCAGGGTCTTATTGCGCGCGAGACGCAGCGCCTGTTGAGTGTCCGAGTCCCGTAGCCCGTCGGTGAAAGTCTGCGTCGCTATCTGCTCCAGAAAGTCGGCCGGCGCTGTTGGGTAGGCGAGCCTTACGAGGCGTGCGATGTCCATCTCGAACTCCTGCAGGGTTTCCGCGTTCTTCTGTACCCGGGTCCGGAGCTGCATCTGATAGGCCTGCTGAAGATGGCTATCTCCATATCGGGACTCCATATGGGCGATCAGGGAAGCGTAGTCCTGGGATCCAGTCGGGATGGCCTGAAGGACGTTAAGGGCGTCACCTCTCAGCGCTACAATGAGAGCTGTAGCCTTTTCTGTGTTGTTCCAGTTATTTATGGAACAGGCCGCCTCGAACTGACGTAAGTAGGTGCTCCACGGGACCTTTCCGTCGAAGGTTGGGGGCGTCACTCTGCTATGTCCCGTTCCTGATATTCCCGGTGTAACGGTGGGCGGGCGTTGGCGCAGCTCGGCAACTTCCTCTCGTAGAGCGTTGAATTTCTCTTCCACCCCCGTCAGTGGGCGTTGGCGCAGCTCGGCAACTTCCTTTTGTAAGACGTTGAATTTCTCCTCCACCCCTGTCAGTGGGCGTTGGCGCAGCTCGGCAACTTCCTTTTGTAAGACGTTGAATTTCTCCTCCACCCCCATCAGCGGGCGTTGGCGCAGCTCGGCAACTTCCACTTGTAAGGCGTCGAACTTCTTTTCCACTGCCGTGACTTCCTCACGCAGACCCAGTTCTAATTTCTTCAGGTCCTCCGCTAGCTTCTTCAGGCCGTCTTCTAGTTTGGCAGTTAGGTCCTCGGCTAACTTATTTTGACCGTCTTCCATCTTCTTCTGGCCGTCTTCTAATTTGGCAGTTAGCTCCTTGGTTAAATTCTTCTGGCCGTCCTCCATCTTGGTTTCCATGCCATTTAACTTTTCTAGCAATGCTGCCAATTTCTCCTCCATTTTAGTTGTTTGTCTTGTAAAGGGCATGCACTCACAGGAAAATTAGAGAAAATGACCTGCTCGGGTTTTGAAACCAGGACCGTCAGGTGTTGTGCTTGAGTTCGTAATCCGGCTTCTGACACCAGTTGTTACGTGCCACCCCCCTAGTGGCACTTTTGTTAACTGGATTACGCTGGGTATAAAGCACAACACCAATTACTGCTTAAAGAAATAATTAATTTTATTGCAGCCAGAAAAATACACTACTCAACAGCAATCATTACCTTACTCCAGTTTCCTCACGTCGAGAATACTTTCCCTTTCACTTGTCAACAGACCACAGTTAATCCTCTTCGATAATGAGTCTGCTCCCGTACGCTCGCTGGAAATAGCTGCACTAGGTCTGTCACTGTACTATACACTGTTTCACAACCACCACAATCACTTCCTCGGTGTCAAGAGAATCAGCTTCACTAGGGGTTTCGCAAGTCACCACACTTCTGTCGCTCAGAATAATCGCTCACACTAGCTCGTAAAACACAACAACAACAACTGCTAGACAGGTCGCACTTATATAGCAGGCCGGTGACTCAATAAATGCTTCTAGATCCATCCAGGGTTCACGGCTTCTCGAGGTTTCCATCGCTGGTCCAGTCACGAATATTCTGGACTACCCCTTTGTCCTAGTAGCCCTGTTGCATAAGGCACACGCAATACAGGAGGCAGGCCACAGCCCAGCCCTGGGGCAGTTGTGACTCATGCGGCGAGTGATGACACAAACTCACAGCCGTAACATAAATATAAATATAAAAAGGAATGTCTGTTTGTTTGTATTTTATGCGTTCATAAACCATTCATCCGATTGCGATCACATTTTGGTGAGTTGTTTTAAACACTTCCGAGAGGTTTATAGACATAGTAAATCCATTTCAAAATAGATAGCGCGGGAGTAGTTTAAACAAATGCGTAATGGCGATGCGTTCATATACAATTCATCCGATTGCGATCAAATTTTGGTGAGTTGTTGTCCACAGTCCCGGAAAAGTTATAGGCGTAGTAAATCCAATTTACAATAGATGGTGCGCGAGTAGCCTCAACAAAATGGCGTGCGTTTGTTTCAAGAAAGTCCCACATGCGTTCATATACTATTCATCCCATTGCGATGAAACTTGGGTGAGATGTTCTGTACACTTCAGGTAAGGTTTTTGGCTTAGTAAATCCACTTAACAATACGTAACGCACACATGAGCTACGACGGGCGAAGCGTTTCAACAAAGTCCTGTATACGTTCACATACCATTCGGCCGATAGCGATGAAACTTGGGTGAGAGGTTGTGTACACTACAGGCAAGGTTTCTGGCTTAGTAAATCCATGTTATAACTGGTAGCGCACGAGTAGATTCAACAAATAAGCGACGACTCGCGAAGCGTTTCAACAAAGTCCCGTATGCGTTCATATACCATTCGTCCGATAGCGACTAAACTTGGGTGAGTTGTTGTGTACACTCCAGGGAAAGTTTCAGGCTTAGTAAGTCCATTTTACAATAGGTAGTGCACAAGTAGATTCAACAAATGAGCGAAGACGCGCGAAGCGTTTCAACCAAGTCCCGTATGCGTTCATATACCATTCGTCCGATAGCGATGAAACTTGGGTAAGATGTTGTGTACACTTCAGGGAAGGTTTCTGGCTTAGTATATCTACTTTACAATAGGTATCGCACAAGTAGATTCAACAAATGATTGACGGCACGCGAATCGCTTAAACAAAGTCCCGTAGCGTTCAAATACCATTCATCCGATTGCTATGAATATTTGGTTGAATTGTTGTGCACACTCCAGGAAAGGTTTCTGACTTAGTAAATCCTTTTTAGAATAGGTAGCGCACGAGTAGATTCAACAAATGAGTAACGGCGCATGTATCGTTTAAAAAAAATCGTATGCGTTCATATACCATTCATGCGATTGCAATGAAATTTAGAGAAATGTTGTTTCCACTCCCGCAAAGATTTCTGATTTAATAAATCCATATTGATAGCGCACGAGTAGATTCAACTAATGAACGACAGCGCGTGAATCGTTTCAACAAAGCCCCGTATGCGTTCATATACCATTCATCCGATTGTGATAAAACGTTGGTGAGTTGAGTACAGTCCTGCGAAGTTGTATGAATTAGTAAATCTGTTTTTCAATGGGTGGCGCACAAGAAGATTCAACAAATGAGTGAAGGCGCGTGAATCGTTTAAACAAAATCCCGTATGCGTTCATATGCCATTCATCCGATTGCGATGTAACGTTCATGAGTTGTTGTGTACACGCCAGGGAAGGTTTTCGACTTAGTAAATCCATTTTACAATAGGTAGCGCACAAGTATACTCAACAAATGGCTGACGACGCTCGAATCGTTTCAACAAAGTCCCGTATGCGTTCATATACCATTCATTTCATTGCTATGAAATTTTGGTGAGTTATTGAGCACGCTCCCATGATTTTTGAGATAGTAAATCAATTTTACAATAGTTTAGAGGTGGTTAACGGAAAATAAATAAATAAATATTGGGAATCCAAAAGCACTTCAACAAACAAAGTTACAACGCCAACACTTTTTTTGATTGGCATTGCAATGCATGCCGGGTACAGCTAGTATAAATATAAATATAAATATAAACATAAATATAAATATAGATATAGATATAGATATAGATTTAGATATAAATATAAATATAAATATAAATATAAATATAAATATAGTTATAGATATAGATATAGATATAGATATAGATATAAATATAAATATGCAGCGGTATCATCACGTCCATACGTTACCGTTTTAGGTAATATTGATATTATGTGATGGTTGGTTCCTTAGTTTAGGGGCTGCAACAACGCGGACATGTAGCCCCGAGTACTTTTGGTGTGTGCAGAATTTGTCTGATAACCGGTGTTAATTGTAATGGCTGTATTAATGTGTGTTATCTGTGATTCAGGTAGAATGACTGCAGACGTTTTTTTTTTCAAGTAGTTCCTTCTTTTGCCAGCGAGTGCTACCACCCACGACACCTACCTGTGGACGCGGCTACCAAATGCCATCGCAGTCAGCACCCGGTGGCGAGCGTTGGAACTGATAGAGCGTTATCAAACTAACCTACAAATTTTGCTTCCACAAGTGTAATTATTGGAAGGTTCTTTTTCATGCCATAAATCTATGACATGGGACCGCAGGCTTTACTTCCCCTCCGAAGGAAGGCATTCTGAGCGATTTTTAACGCTCTTAAAAATCCGACGACTTCGACCGGGTTTGAACCCGCGATCTTGGGCATAGAAGCTCAGTATGCTACCAACTACGCCACCGAAGCCGCTGATATTATGAGAGAAAAATAATGTTTTGCTCTCCGTGTTCTTACTGCCATTAGGCTAATATTGACTCTTAAAATCTGCCTACCTTGATGGCTTTATCTGCATCACTGATAGGAATAAATTATCTTTAACGAAACGGACACAATAGTGACACAGATATCCACATTTAAAACAGCCTGAAGTGCCGTGAATACGTTACCGATCGCACACTTTAGCAGCAAAATTGATCCATGGCTAGCTCCCATGACGTAGGAGTCATCGCGCATTTACCAATTGAAGAACGTGTTCACATTTAAGATATGTGCAGGCCTCATTATAGCGGTAGTGAAAAATAGGTGACAGATGGGACAATATAAGGATTCAAGCAAACAATGTCTCTAGGGGTGGGGTTAAACCCTAGAGCCCCCCGTCGGTACACCACTGGTGAAACCCATGCACAACAAACTGTTGGTGATTGTTTTGTTTTATTATACATCCAAGTACGTATTTAGTTCTGTCTTCAAAGGGAGTTAAAAAATGTTCGTTCATTCCTATTTACCTCCCCCTATAGCAGAACAGTCCATTTATTTCATTTATTTTCCGTGTCCGAATCAAATTACATTTTGCCAGTAAGTAGCAACAGTTACAGCATTAGTATTTGCAGCCATAAGATCGTCTTTTGAACATAAATGTCCTCCGTCAAGGGGCAGATCAGCAGGTGTTCTGGATCTTGAAACATGCTGCAGTCGCAGAACTCATCATTGTTGACGAGCATGTTCCATTTGTTTAGATTGTTCTTGCAGCGTGAAACCCCCGTCCTCAGCCTGTTCAATGATTTTCAAGTTCCAAATGGCAAGTTGTGACCAGGTGCCATTTTTTCTGATAGAGGAATATTTGGGTCTTTGATTTCTGTCTTCCATATCTTCACACGGGCGGCTTCTTGTGAGCCTTCGAGGGCTGTTACTCCCCTCAAAAAGCTGTTTTTGGACTTAAGTCTCCATCGGGCTGGTTGTTGGCTGAAATGTGGATGCCTTGAATCGGTTTCTTGCCGTTTCTTCTCAGATGCTGCAGCTACCATTCTTCGGACAAGAGGTGGGGAACAGTCCATGAATGACCCTGGTCTACCAAGGGACCGCTGTCCATCCATTAGCCCTATAGATTGTGGGGTGACGCGTGATCAGCACGTCGGTCGGGTCCCTTCGGGCGTTAATCTTGGTTTCCGTGAACGAGGCGCTGCCTGACTGTCAAACAGCTACTCAATTGTCCTCACTGAGTGCACCCTGTTCCAGCCCTCACGTCAGTGTCGAAAATCACTAACGGACGTGGCAATCGAACCCGGAACCTCCAGGTGAGAGGCAGGAGTGCTACCCCGACACTACGTGGTCGTCCCTATTTAAGCCACTCACTGAAAATTCAAATCTAACATTAATAATATTCAATAATGACTCATTTTAGAGACGTTCAGTCGGCTTCGGTGGCGTTGTCGGTAGCATGCTGAACTGCTATGTCCAAGATCTCGGGTTCAAACCCGGCTGAAGTCGTCGGATTTTAAAGAGCGTTAAAATTCTTCAGTAGGCTATGCCTTCCTTCAGAGGGGAAGTAGCCTAAAGCCGGCGGGCCCATGTCGTAGATTTATGGCATGAAAAAGGACCTACCACTACAATTTTGATAGTGTGTAGCTAAATTTGTAGGTTATTTGGTTAAAAACGCTCTATCTACTTCCAACGTTCACCGCTAGGTGTCAGTGCAGTGGCATCTCTGGTAGCCAAAGTTGTAATTACTTGAAATTGGACTTGCCCAGTTACATTCATCTTCATTCATTTCATCTCTGGCGGATTCGGAGGCGTATTTGGTAGCATCCTGAGCTTCTATGCCCAAGTCGTCGGATTTTTTAAGAACGTTAAAAATCCTTCAGTATGTCTTCCTTCCGAGAGGAAGTAGAGCCGGTGGGTCCATGTCATAGATTTATGACATGTGAAAGAACCTTCCACTAACAACAATTGTGTGAGGTAAAATTTGTAGGTTAGATTTGACTAACGCTCATTAAGTTCCAACGTTCGGCGCCAGGTGTCGGTCGCGGTTGCATCTAATAGCCAAGTTCACATCTAGGTGTCGTTGACGGTAGCATTTGGTAGCAAAAGTAGGAACGACTGGAAATTGATCGTCTGCAGTCTTTACCTGAATTGCAGATAACACACATTAATACATACACCACAATTAACACCGGTTATCAGACGGATTCTACACACACCCAAAGTACACGGAGCTACATGACCGCGTTGTCGCAGCTCCTAAACTGAGGAACCAACCAACCATTTTATCTCATTAACTCTTCTCATGGGGTTGGCGTCAAGAAGGGCATCCAGCCGTAAGAACCATCCGCAACATAGAATTTCATCGTATCTCGTCCCCGACCCCGTTGGAAACCGGATTATAGTTCATCTACTGTAAGTTTGCACTTTTTTGACAGCTAGGGTTGTAATAATAATAATAATAATAATAATGTTATTGGTTTTACGTCCCTTTTAACTACATTGGCTTTTAGAGACGCCGGGGTGCCGGAATTTTGCCCCGAAGGGGATCTTTAACGTGCCAGTAAATCTACGGACACGGCTCCCTCGCATTTGCGCACCCTCAAATGCCAGCTGACTGCGCCAGGATACGAACCTGCAACCTTGGGCCCAGCAAGCGAGAACGTTACCCCTGAGCCACAGCTAGGGTTGCCAACCTTCATAAGGAAAGACTCAATTTATAACCCGTAGTCCATAACAAATATATACATGTTTTATTCACATGTAAGTTTTTTCAGGTTATTTTTTCGCTCGTCCCAGTAATTGTGAATACATTGGCAACGTATTCTGTCGGCCAGACTGAAAAGTTGCATTATCAAACTGAACTACCACGTGCTCTTGGGATGGGCGTGCGGTTGGTAATGGACGCTTTACTGTGTTCATCCGCCTGAGAAAATAACGTGTTAATTATATTAAATGATAATAATAATTATAATTGATAATATTGGGCATAGTCGTCTGAAAGTATTATTTACATTTGAACGCGTTTTCATTTTTCAGATAAATATATAGTGGTTATCTTAAATGTTGAGAGGTCTCCAGGTCGGACATCTTTGTTTTGATTATCGAGTAGGAAGCAGTTACGGAATTTCTTGTTCAAGATATTTATTTTATTTCCTTCTTTTTGAAGGTAAAAGAAAAGTCAGCAGAACTATTTATTTCCCTAAGGACATTGGCCTGGTGAATAATTTTCATATGGCATGATTTGTGCAAAAAGTAGGCCTAAAAGGTAACTTACATGGTGAAATGTTTCATTCGTTTTATTTTAATATCAATCCAATAGGTCAAGTAATGATCGTATCATGTTAAGGACATCTTACACCATACCTTAGTAAGCATTTTCCTCGAGCTGTGAAATGATGGGCCTAAAATAATTCCACTCTCACATGTAGGTTATCAGCTGCTCTGTCATAGCCAAGGTCTTGGTCATAGCGCGTCCAATGATGTAACATTATTCTGTCAGCGAGCCGTCAGTGAGTGTGCTGTTAGAACGATTATTTGATAAATGTCACAAAGAAATACAAGTTTCCTTTAAAAGGGCAATGAATTGATATTGCGAGATGAATGTAGGTTTAGGCAACTCATAAGAGCTGTTGACACCTTGACGGGATATAGCGGCCATTGCTGGCTGCCACGTGGGTGATAGCTCATTGGCTGGAATGCACGTGGTAGAGGCGGATTGATATGTTCTGTAGGAGTATTCGTTCCAGCGAAAACTATCAAAAAAGTACAAACTTATAGTAGATGAACTATAATAAGGGCTAGACATACATACATACTTCCATACATACAGGGACCCCAGTTGAGTCCGGCATTGCTTCCACTTACTTGTGCCGGGCTCCTCCTCTCTGTCATCTTTCCTATCGACTACCCTTGGTCAACTCTTGTTCTTTTCCGACCCCGACGGTATTGCGGTATCCGAGGCCTAGGGAGTCTTTTACTTTCCCACCTTAATTGACCCTTGTCTCATCTTTCCTGATCCCTCATTCTTCGAGGGGCCAGACCTCTTCTGTTTTCTTCCTATCTCTTGCCTTCTGCTCAAAACCCTTAAGGAGGCAGGGTAACCCCACCACTTCTGGTGCATCCTTGGATGGTGTTACACTCTCAAGGGCTCACGGCTGGTGAGTCAGGGAGTTGGCAACCCCGTGAGATTCCTGAGAAGGGTCCGGTTTTTCCCCTTTTTCCATTGTCTCTGGGGTGGACCCTCTCCTCTTCCCCCTTTCATATCTGCCTTTCATGGCTCTCCTTCCTTCCAAATCCCTAAATCCTCATTCTTCGAGGGTTGAGGGCATTTCTTTACCTCCTGTCCATTCTTTGCCTTATTCTTTATTTGTTTACCATTTCTTCTTCTAGTTTGCAAGACTGTAGTTAGTAGGCCTATTAGTTATAGTTTTCATTACATTCTCATCTCATCTTTCACTACCACCCAAGCCATTAGGGGCCGATAACCTAGATGTTAGGCCCCTTAAAACAATATTATCATCAACATATATACATACATAGGCCTACACATTTTAGAGACGTTTGAGTAAGATTCGCTAAAATTGGCAATATTGATGTCCAGCCTCAGTTAATTTCGAATAGGACGGTGAGGATTATTACCGTCCATTCCTTGTTCCCTCCCCTCCTGTCAGCAATGATGCGCTCGGACATCTCATTGAAATTGCAATTATACTGGCCAGTTCCTTGTACACCGGCCCTCGAGCACAATCGATTAGCTACCAGCAGTTTGCTCCAACATCCCTCATTGTTACAGCCAATAATGAAGGGAAGGTCAACACTGCATACAAGCTTCCGCCGAGCTCATTGACTGGTCAAGATACTTCATTATCAATCATTAGAGCAATCTAGAGTTTCCTCGGGGTATTTTACGTTAGCTTGTTCAGTCAGTGAAGTTCTTTAAGAATTGTACCGTACGTATTTAAAAAAAAACAAGATGTTCAGTAAAGAACATATAGCCTACTTTCTCCTAAATGCATGGGTATTGTTATAACTCTTTGTCCTTTTCAAGGAGTATGATTGAATGTTGGTTGTAGTAGCTTGTTGAAATACAACGTGCTATAGGGATATTAAACATGAATATGAGGTGCCCTTTGCTAGTGCTACCTCTGTACCAAATTTCGTTCAATTCGTTTTCACCGTGTTTGAATTGATAGGGGGAATCGATTTGCACACATACTTGGCCACCATCTGCAAACTATTGGGCTGATGTTCTTGCAGTTTGGTCTGAATATGTTTCCCACATAAAGATATGGTGTTGCAAAATTTGGTAGAGACTAGATTATTAGGTTGGTCGTAATAACATTTTAGCTTTTAACATTTGGGTGGCCGAGATTACGTTTCCGTCAAGATAGCGGTGATATCTTAAATCACACTGAGGTGCCCTTTGCTAGTGCTACCTCTGTACCAAATTTCGTTCCATTCGGTTTCACCGTGTTCGAATTGATAAGAGGAATCGATTTTCACACTAAGATGGCCGCCATCCACAAAATATTAGACTGATGACCTATTAGTTTGGTCAAAGGATGCTCCCTCCATAAAGGTATGTTGTTGCTAAATTTGCTAGAGATCGGATGATTAGGCTAATCGTAATTTTATTTAAGCTTTGAACATTTGTGTGGCCGCCATTACGTTTCCGTCAAGATGGCGGCGATATAAAACATGACACTGAGGTGCCCTTTGCTAGTGCTACCTCTGTACCAAATTTCGTTCATTCGGTTCCACCGTGTTCGAATTAATAGGGGGAATCAATTTTGACATAAAGATGGCCGCCATCCGCAAACTATTTGGCTAATGACCTATTAGATTGGTCAAAGGATGCTCCCTCCATAAAGGTATATTGTTGCAAAGTTTGGTAGAGATCGGATAGTTATGTTAGTCGTAATTTGATTTAAGCTTTAAACATTTGTGTGGCCGCCATTACGTTTCTGTCAATATGGCGGCGATATAAATCATGACACTGAGATGCCCTTTGCTAGTGCTATCTCTGTACCAAATTTCGTGCCATTAGGTTTCACCGTGTTTGAATTAATAGGGGGAATTGATCTTGACACAAAGATGGCCGCCATCCTAAAACTATTAGGCTAATAACCTATTAGATTGGTCAAAGGATGCTCCCTCCATAAAGGAAGGTTGTTGCAAAGTTTGGTAGAGATCGGATGGTTATGTTAGTCGTAATTTAACTTAAGCTTTGAACATTTGTGTGGCCGCCATTACGTTTCTGTCAATATGGCGGCGATACAAAACATGACACTGAGATGCCCTTTCCTAGTGCTACCTCTATACCAAATTTCGTTCCATTCGGTTTCACCGTGTTAGAATTAATAGGGGGAATTGATTTTCACACAAAGATGGCCGCCATCCGCAACCTATTCGGCTAATGACCTAGTGATTTGGTCAAAGGATACTTCCTCTATAAAGGTATGTTGTTGCAAAATTTGGTAGAGATCAGATGATTAGGTTAATCGTAATTTGATTTAAGGTTTGAACATTTGTGTGGCCGCCATTACGTTTCCGTCAAGATGGCGGCGATATAAAACATGACACTGAGGTGCGTTTTGTTAGTACTAACTCTGTACCAAATTTTGTTCCATTCGGTTGCACCGTGTTCGAATTAATAGGGGGAATCGATTTTCACACAAAGATGGCCGCCATCCGCAAACTATTACGCTGATGACCTATTAGTTTGGTCAAAGGATGCTCCCTCCATAAAGGTATGTTGTTGCAAAATTTGGTAGATATCGGATGATTAGGTTAGTCCTAATTTGATTTAAGCTTTGAACATTTGTGTGGCCGCCATTACGTTTCCGTCAAGATGGCGGCGATATAAAACATGACACTGAGGTGTCCTTTGCTAGTGCTACCTTTGTACCAAATTTCGTTCAATTCGCATTCACCGTGTTCGAATTGATAGGGGGGGACAGACATTCAGAGTACACACACTCACACACACACAGACACACACACACACACACACACAGACTCACACACACACATACACACACTCACACACACACACACACACAGACTCACACACACACATACACACACACACACACAGACAGACACACTTTTTTCGCCCTGTGTTGATCTCATAAGTCTACTTTCATTTTTTGCAAAAATCGAAAGTAGGCTAATATGATCATCGTCCTTCCCGACCCGAAATTCCTTCCGTTGTTGGACCCATGATCACCATGGATGAAATGAAATATGCGATTAAGATAGCGAAAAATGGTAAGGCTCCTGGTCAACATGACATTCCAGTGGAATTATTGAAGATCTTGGATGATGATAGCATTGTGACGCTCACTACATTATATAACAAGATATACAACACGGGCATATTACCGAAGAAATCGATGGCTAAGTCATGAAGTGACTTTAGGAAAATCAGTCTTATGAGTCATGTGCTCAATATATTTCTCAAAGTTATCCATAATCGTATATACAGGAAATGCGAGATGAATGTCAGTGACACGCAGTTTGGGTTCCGCAACGGTCTTGGAACTCGTGAGGCATTATTTGCGCTTCAAGTTCTTTTCCAGAGATGCCGTGAGGTAAATCAGGATGTATATGCAAAAGCCTTTGGCCGTTGTCAGCATGGTAAGTTGTATAATGCACTCAATAACTCAGAAATAGATGAGAAAGACATTCAGATCATCATTAATTTATACTGGGATTAAAAGGCTAGTATCAGAATTGATGGACATATATCGAGATCAGTGGAAATAATGCGTGGTTTGAGACAGGGATGCATTCTTTCACCACTACTTTTTAATATCTATGCAGAACTGATTTTCTCTGAGGCACTTGATGGCATTCAACAAGGTATTAAGGTCAATGGTTCTTCTTCTTCTTCTTCTTCTTTCGATTCGGCCATCTAAGGACCACGTCATTTCAACTGTTTCTTGTTGCATCGAGCTTTAACGTCCTCCCAGTACTTTCGCATTAGTTCTCGATGCTGTTGTTTCCTTTCTGCAGTCCACTTCTTGCCAGTTGGAAGCTTTGGCTTTTCTTGAAAACATCGGTGTGCTGTTAGTTTTTGTTTAAGTGTGGCACGTTCCCAAATATCGTTGCCTGTTATTCCCACTTCTTGTAAATCTTTGTCCACCTCAATGAACCAAGCTCCCTTGGTTTTCTTTTTGAGGAAGTAGGTGAAGATTCTATTTGTCAATAGTGCTGGGTTCATTCTTGTTATATGACAGTAAAAGGTAATTCTCCGTATCCTCATGGCATCAGTTATTTTTTCCACGTGGGTGTAAAGTTCGTGGTTGTGCCTTCTCCTATATTCCCCATTTTCTTTTACCGGACCTAAGATTTTTCTTAGAATTTTTCTTTCTTTCACTTCCAGCTTCTCTGTTAGTCCCTTGCGATGCATTGCAAGGCACTCTGCAGCATACAAAGCCTCTGGACGGATGACTGTTTGGTAGTGTCTTAACTTGGCATTTGTTGATATGGATTTCTTGTTGTAAATGGCCTTTGTTAGATTGTATGCAATTTCCATTTTCTTGATTCGTGACTCGAAAGCTGCCTTCTCGGAGAGATTGGGGTCTATCCACTCACCCAAATATTTGAACGCTTTCGTTTGCTTGATTTTCCCCTGTCCTACATCCAGCTCTTTTGGCGCTAGCTTGATATTAGTGATGAATTCTGTTTTTTCAAAGGAGATCTTAAGGCCCGCTTTTGCTGCTTGAATCTGGAGTTCATTAATTTGCGCTGCGGCTGCATCGAGGGAATCTGAAAAAATTGCGAGGTCATCTGCGAATGCTAGGCAGTCAACTATCAGGTTCTGTTTTTTGTAGCCCAATCTGACTCCATTTTCAGACTTGTTAATGTTCATTACTTTTCGCCACTGCCGGATGACTTTTTCGAGCACACAGTTGAAGAGCAAAGGAGATAGTCCATCTCCTTGTCTTACACCAGTCTTGATTTCGAAGGGCTCTGAAATTTCTTCCCTGAATTTCACTTTGGACGCAGTGTTGGTTAAGGTTCTCTGAATGATTGCTCTTGTTTTGTTGTCCAGTCCCAGTTCTTTCAGTATTTCAAATAGGGTGGGTCGATCGATAGAGTCATAAGCCTTTTTGAAGTCAATGAAGGTCACTACAAACTGTTTGTTTCTAAGCTTCAGATATGAAAGGATAGATTTAAGGTTCAAAATCTGTTCGGCACACGATCGTCCCTTCCGAAATCCCCCTTGATATTCCCCTAATTGTGGATCAAACTGTTCCTCTGCTCTAGTTTGAAGGGCTTTTGAAAGGATTTTGTATGTTATTGCAAGGAGGGAGATGCCACGGTAATTGTTCACTTTCGTTCTATCACCTTTTTTGTGAAGAGGGTGAAGCAGAGCTGATGTCCAATCAATAGGGAGTTCCTCCTTTTCCCATATCTCACTAATTATTTCTGTTAGTTTATCGATAGCTACGTCGCCAGCATGCTTCCATAATTCGGCGATTATTGAATCCCCGCCTGGTGCCTTATTGTTTTTAAGTGACTGAATGATCTGCATAATTTCTTCTTTGGTTGGTGGTGTAGAGTCCGGGTTTGTATTTGGATTGTCTTCAAATGAGAATGAGGATCCTGGGCTTTCACAGTTAAGGAGAGACTCAAAATAATTTGCCAGGATATTGCAGATGTCCTTGTCATTATAGGCAGTTTTTCCCTCAGGATCTTTGAAATGTAGGCTAGGTGGAGTGTATTTAGTGAGATTCTGTCTGAAGGTTCTGTAGAAATCTCGAGTGTTGTTTTTCTTGAAGTCTTGTTGAACCTTTTCCAATTGACTTTTGTCGTATGCACGTTTTACCCCACGTATGGTTTTTGCAGCATGTTTCCTCACTAACAGAAAACTCTCCCAGTTATCTGAATTCTTCTTAGAGTTCCATCTCTGCCATGCTAGTTGTCTCTGCCTTATTGCTGCTTCACATTCACTGGTCCACCAGAGATGTTTCCTTCTTTTTGTTAGCGGGACTATCTCTTTAGCTGTTCTCACCATGCCATCTCGTAGTTGTTCCCAATTCTGTGGATCCAAAGTTTCAAGCTTCTCAGTAAACTCGTGATTCAAGTGTAGCTTCTCTGTGTCAAACCTGTTGATCTCTCTTCGGCAGGCCCTCCTGGTATTTCTTGGAAGAAGTTTAACCTTGATTTTGGAAAGGTAGTGATCAGAATCAAGATTTACACTTCTCAGGACTTTTACATTCTGGATCTCTCGGTGTGCCTTGCGTGAAATAGCGACATGATCGGTTTGGAATTCACCAAGTTTTGGATTTGGAGAAGTCCACGTTTTCTGCTTTCTGGGCAGGTGTTGAAAGCAGTAGATTTCATAACAAGGTTGAACGCCTTACAGAGCTCCAGAAGTCTCTCTCCATTGCGGTTGGTTCTGTAATGAGCTGGGTAACATCCTACAATGTTTCGGAATTTTCTTTCACGGCCAAGTTGAGCATTGAAATCACCAAGCAAGATAATCATATGTTTGTCCGGAATTTTAGCCATTATATCCTCCAGTTCTTCCCAAAATTCATCTGTTCCTTCTCTGTCTCTTTTGTTTGCCTCATTAATTGGCGCATGCACATTACCCATAGTATACATTTTGTTCGTGCATCGGAAAGTGAGGATTGCTACTCGGCTGTTAGGAGAACTGAAATCTACGACCGAGTCCAAAATTCTTCTATTTACAATGAATCCCGTGCCAAGGTGAGGGATGTTCTTTGCAACACGTTTACCAACTTTGCCTTTAAATATTCTGTACCCCTGAGACTCAAAAGGATGTTCATCTGTAAATCTTGTTTCTTGTACTGCCGTAATAAGAATTTGATGTTGGGAGAGAGTATCAGTGAGATGCTTAAGTTTACCAGTTTTCAAAAGGGAGTTCATATTAACGGTAGCAAAGAAGTTCCGATGTTTGTGTTTGATCTTTAGTGGAGTCTCCGACACCTCCAAGCATTTTGGTGCTGGCTCCCCAGAATCCGAAGGCCTGCATGCATCGCTGAAAGCGATGGTGGATTGGTTACCACCTGGGGTAGTAGCTTTTGCTGAATTTTCCTCCATGCTTTCTTGAGACAGTTGAAAAACTGTAATTGGGGTCGGTGATATTTCACACCGGCCAAAGTACTACCAAGGTTGTGAGCCTTGGAGCCACCAGCACTGATCGGTTCGCCGACCCAGCTTCCCGCTGGGAGTGGTTACCCAAACTTCCACTGGGTTGCTCGGCTTAACAGGGGACACCTCGGGTAGGTTACGTGCTGGAGTTGGAGTGAAAGAGGCTAAGTTGAATTCTCTTGCTGAATCCAATATGTTTGAGTTGCATGTGACATGCAACGACGCATTTCACTCCCATTTGCCCAGAGCCACAAGGACTCCTCCCAGGTTGATTCCTGAGACCCTTAAGGTCAATGGTAATTATATTAATAGTATACGGTATGCCGATGATAGCCTACTGTATTGATTGCAAATAATTTCGAAGGAGTTAAAAGAGATTGTTACTATGGTGTATCAAAAGAGTAAATAATATGGCCTTGACCTCAACATTAAGGAAACAAAATATATGATAATATCGCGAAAACCAGCATTGTCACAAGTCCTTTTAGTGGATGGACATCAGATTGAGCGAATCAAGAGTTTGGTTTATTTAGGACAGAATATTAATGAGAATTGGGATCCTTCGGTAGAAATAAGATGCCGTATAAAGAAGGCTAGATCCATCTTTATGACAATGAAACAACTACTATGCTGTCGAGATCTCAGTATGATGCTTAATATAAGAAAAGAATTGTGAAGTGTTATGTTGTCTCCATCCTTATTTATGGTGTTGAAGCTTGGACCTTGTCCGTAGCTACAGAAAATAAAATTCCAGCTTTTGAAATGTGGATATACCGGCGGATTCTTAAAATCTCGTGGACAGAACATGTGAGTAATGCTGAGGTTCTTCAGCGTGTGAGCAGCCAACCTGAGCTGTTAAACACAATTAAGAAGAGGAAATTGGAATACTTGGGACACATAATGAGGAATCCAAAATACCGTCTGCTCCAAGTTATACTTCAGGGTAAAATTGAAGGTCAGCGTGGACCGGGAAGGAGACGAATAACTTGGATGGATAATTTAAGAACGTGGTTTGGGTTGTCTTCCACGGAACTCTTCAGGATTGCTCAGGATAAGAAGGTGTTAGCCATGGTGGTAGCTAACGTCCGTATCGGATAAGGCAGAAGAAGAATAAGAGGAATAACTTCCGACCACCTCGTGGTGTAGCGGCTAGCGTTCCATTCCCGGCTCTACCAAGAAATTTTAATACTGGTGTGAGGGCTGGAACGTGGTACACTCAGCCTCGCGAGACAGAACGAGAAAAGGTTGGTTTGATTTCCACGTCAGTCATCTTAGAAGTGGTTTTCCGTGGTTTCCTTCTTCTTCCTCTTCTTAGCGTTTTCCCATTGGGATGGGGTCTGCTTTTCGGATCATTAAGCACCACGTCACTCGGTCACCTGCATCTTCTGGTTGGAGATTTGCAGCTTTCATATTGGTGTTGATAGTGTCTTTCCACCGTTGTTTGGGCCTTCCTCTTGGTCTTCTCCCAGAAACCTTCAATTGGTAGGCAGAATCTAGCACAATGTTACTTCTTACTCTCAACACATGGCCATACCATCGGAGCCTATGTTCCGCAATCTTATCAGGTATTGGGACCACGCCAAATTGTCGCCTGATATTATCGTTATACAAGTGGTCTCGCAGTGAAATGCTCATAGTTCGTCGCAGAATCCACATTTCCATTGCGTGGAGAGAGTATTCAGCACTTTTAGCGACAGCCCAACATTCAATGCCGTACAGTGCAACTGGTCGTATGACTGTATGTATGATAGATCTTAGACTTCAGGTAAGTTGGTATTTGCTTATCCCACAGAACCCCTGTGACATCTCTCCAACGCATCCATGCTGCATTGATCTTTCCTCGTACATCATTACTGATGCAGCCATCACTTTGCAGCTGGGATCCTAGATACCGGAAGGTGTCCACCTTGGCCAGGAATGTACCACTAATTTGTATATATCCTGGTGATGGAATGGTTTCCAGGTATTCGGTCTTTTGTATATTCAGTCGCAGACCAAATTGCTTTAGCCTGTCATGGCATGTTTGAATTTGTTGTTGTAAATTTTCCCTAGTTGTAGCGGCAATCATTACGTCATCTGCATATAGTAAAGTCCATGGGACCTCTCTTTGCAGATCACGAGTAATGGTGTCCATGACTAGGATGAACAGAAGTGGAGACAGCGCTGAACCCTAGCGTACACCAACTGTGATAGGAAAACTGTCCGACAAAGCTGCAGGGCAACGTACTTTGTTGCTGGTGTTTGAATATAGCATTTACACCCAATCAATCACCAGGCACAGAGTGTTCACTGAGAGCATACCAAATCAGTTTGTGTGGCACACAGTCAAATGATTTTTCTAGATCAAGGAAGGCCAAATGCAGTTCTTTTCCTTTCTCCCTGTGATTTCCAACAATTGACGAGCTGCAAATATGGCATCTGTTGTCCCGCATCCTTTCACAATACCGCACTGGTTGATGGTGACCTGTGCAATGTTTCTTAAACGTTGATCAAGAATTCGTTCAAAAATCTTCATAATGTGGTTTTCTACTTCTATTCCAGGTAAATGCAGTGATGGTTCCCAACTTAACGACAAGGGTTCTTCCTTCCCAATCCTAGTCTAAATTACAAGTACATACACTAGTCTACCACAGACACGTATTTTACACACACTCAAGTATCTGGGACTTAATGAATCAACCAAACTTTCTGTTTTGTAAGTTTTCTTTCAGTCAGAAGTAAAATTATCTTATCTGATATAATTTTACAGGATACATTTTTGCTAATTTCAACTTTAATCAGTAGCTAAGTTTTGTAAGGTATGTGTTCATGTTGCAAGGAAAATTTTGCAGTTCTTACTTGATATTTTTGAAATTTATATGGTGGATTCAGTATTTATACACATTTAAAAAAACAATTTTAATATTATTTTTGAATTTGATGCTCTGAAAATTAAAAAAGAAAAAATTGTTTTTCAAAATTTTCAAAACATAGTATTTCCTCAACAAATAATACCATCTACTTGCAGATGGTATCACATTGAAGCTATCTTTATACTTAATGTCTTATATTACAGATTCAGAGGCCTGGTAATGAATTTCATGTTATTTCTATTTTTTACTTGTAGATACTTTCTTTCAATGGTGGGCCACAATTCAGATTTTAAAATTATACCAAAGACCCTAGTATGCAACATTTGACAGCTTCTTACACTTTTTTCAATGGCGGGCCACATTTCAGATTTTCAAATTATACCAAAGATCATAGTATACAACATTTGACAGCTTCTTACCTTTATTTTGACATATTATTAATTATCTTAGGTCAAAATCTGAATGAGATATCTTGTTTTGAATTTGGAAATCTGCATAAGAAATTAATTTTGAGAAATTCAAGGAAGAAGTTACACAATGATATGTATTGAAGACACACATTCCACACACCTACTTGGCTCCTTAAAACAGTCCAGCTCCATAAGTCACTCTTTCCTTGTTAGTGTTCTTATCTTCTTTTAATTTCCTTCTCCCTCTGCATCACTTCGTCCGCAACCAATCACTCTCATACCATGCACTAAATCTCCTATTGACTTCATGCATTTTAACATGTTTCTTTGAAGTACAATAGTTCTAAGACATAAACCCCAACCGAACCTGAGATAAATATCTGGTACATAAGCAGTAAGACAGGAGGACAATAACTTTTTGTAATAACTGTGGATTTTGCTTTGAATTTGAAGTGATGAAAATTAAAAAAAAAAATTGGTGATAGGTGATACAAAACACGAACTACGTTTCAATTCAGGCAACTAACCTAGGCCTACTATGGGCGCTAAGTTCTAACTGACTGTCCACAAGAAATTGAATTAAAGTATTACCTGCCAATATGCCACGCCCACTCTCAGTTCAGAGATAATGTACTTATTGTTTTAAACCTCTCTGAAGGCTATTTGCTTTATTAAATATATATAAATTATATATTGTACCCATGTGAGTAATCTCCATGGAAAATATGCTTCCGCCTCCAGCTAGCTTCAGGACTCAGGCGTGTACCGTTCCCCCATTGAGCAGTTGCATATTTTGGATTTGAAACTAAAAGGTATCAACTCTACAATGATAAGGCACAACTCTATTCTAAAGATTTTAATTCAGTAATAAAATCATGGCTTCAAACAAATAAAGCAATCCCCACAAACATAAAACAAAATCAAACAAAAATTACTTCCACAATCCACTAATATTAACATAATATTATCATAATAAACTCATATCATAACACAAACCTTTACCCTTATATTAACTTTACAATTCACTCTAGTGCGCTGATGCACATACAACTTCATAAACAAAACTGTACTTTAATTCTTCTGTCATCTACTGTGACTTCTTTAATTTCACAAAATTACTTATTCCTTAAACCTCGTCTTAATTTGACAATTATGTGTACCGTGTGTGTTTGATCTTTCTCTTCCCACCAAATGCTTTACATGCATTAGCCTATTCAGGTGTTGCACAACAAAATCTACGTGCAACTCCATAATTATGTAAAGCTACCCCTACACTTCTCTCTATTTATATAGCTCCACTGCATGCCGTTGTGATTTCATCTTAAAAACTTTAGTTATCGCTGTGTCGGATGGTACTATTAAACTACCCTTGCGCGCGTAGCCTGTGGCGTTAAGTAACCAACTTCTGAAAAAGGTGTCAGTGACAGTAACAAATGCAACTTCCAACCATTCGTTAGATTGCTAAAATCGTGAACCATCAGGGTGATCTATAATTACCAATGTGTTCTTAAACCACATGACTTCATTACTCAATATAATAATGTTTCATTTCACATTACAACTAGGGTCTAAAATCTGCCCTTCATTAAACCTTAAACTTTCACGGTTCGCTTTACAGCTCGGCCCCTCTTCCGAGCGGCCTGTATACAATGGGGGTGGAGTGAGGTCCCAACCGTACCTCGACCCTCGCTTCCTGCCACATGGCTTATCTCCCCAAGCAGTAATACGACTTTTAAAGACAATACCGTGGTCACAATGACACACATATCCCAATGGATTTAAACTGAATGGTATGCAAATAGGTACTGGAAGAGCTTAACATTTATTCCTACCCTGAGGATAATAATAATTGGCACCAATAGGTCCATTACAACATGAAGGCACGAGATTCATAAAAACATTGGTCGATCTGGATAACCGGTATCTTAATAAATGCTGCGGTCAGTCATATACTGCCGTTCATAAGATTCGCTTCACAAGAGCCGAATCACTCAATAATAAGTTCTCGGGCGATCAGATAGAGTGCAGAGGTGTCCAACGTTCTCCTCTCACCTATCACAGGATTCGAACCCGGAACATTCCATATCCATCATCAGAGTTAGGGTCCAAACACTAATTACACTCTGGCACAAAGCACATATCTCCGTATGCCCACGGCCATACGAGATTTCATACGTCGAATAGAATACCTGGTTCCATGACCTAATGTTATGATCTTCGTCCTATAATTATTAAGAGAAATCTATCAATTACTCTATAAGCTTATACACAAGCTGCAAATTCAATTCACTAGAAAGCTCTTTCATTTCCTTGCATAATTATATTCCCATTAATACAATATATTCTGATATTAAATTCTTTTCTTAATCCCTTAATGTAATCTTACTGTATAATCTTACTGCTTAAATCGATAAGTCTTCCAATTAGCGTAAATATTTCTTGCTTACCACATTTTGCCTGATGCATTCATTCATACCTTTTATTATTCATTATTATTATTATTATTATTACTGACATAAATTACCATAATCCGACACAACTTAACCATCTTAAAAATCGAAAAACCGTGTTCGTTACGTTAAGTTTACATAACTGATTTGCCATTTTATTAATAGTGGTAGCGATTAATCCACTCACTGATGCGAAACAACATCTCAACTCTACTAAAATCAACACAATAATGATTAAACCTGGAGGGTCTACCTCCTAATACTGATTCTTACTGGCATCTTTTTAATTCTGAAATCACATTACATGCAGTGGTCTATACTTCTACATAATCATAATTTGAGGGGTACTCACATATATAGGCTCATCATAGTGGCTCCAACCACCTATATCCTTCCGGGTCGCCTGCCATTTGCAGAATTAGTGCGATATTTGCATCTTGCCTATACACATTTTATAATACATTTCTTTCACCAACCACACGGCACTTTTCATTTCTATAAAGAAGCTATTGCTTCCAAAACACATGACACTTTATGACACTTATTATACCATTAATTTAAAAGATATTTCACATATGATTTATACATAACACACGTCACTTTTTACACTTTTCTTTGGTTGAAATTCCCTGGCAAAATATCAGAATTGCAGGTATCTACGGCATCCTCCGTGCTCCTACCAACTCCTGATTGAAAGTCTGGTTCATCTGCCTCCGGAATCACCAACAGTTTATCAATAATCCTAAGGTAAACTTCCTGCTTTGCATAAATATGCTTACTTCCGTCCTGAGCGTTACTATTTGGTATTCTTAAGACATTACCAAATGCTTCATAAAGTTTCTCCCAGCGCATTCCAGCGTAATAAGACATGTATAATCAGTCAATATATTATACACTGCGCTTAACATTGTACATAATTTTTACACAGCTTATTACTTTCAATAGTTCTGCAACTTATATCACACGGTACTTCCTATGTGAACACAAACCATTGCTCGTACTGCCGACTTCACATGCAGCACGACTTTCCTTAATAAAGCCTTCTAAAAGTTTTACTGCACGGCTTCCCAAGTTGAAGTCCGGGCCTCCTTCCTTGACTTCGGTAATACGCATTTCACACAATAACGTTCGTTGATTACCGTACTTCTTATTATTTCATGACCATGCATGATTATCTTCTCACTTGGCGCATTACGATGTGCGGTGAATATAATGGTTAACACTCAAATGTTCAAGTCTTTGTTTGAGCGTCCTTTCCTGAGCCGGACCGACATACGTTCCGCGCTTGAGTCTGTTCAAAAACTGACAACAACTGACAACGACTGTGTTCTGCCAAGGGTCAACTCCCTTATATTGGTTTCACACAAAAAGTAGAGCTAGAATTCCCGCGCTAAATCAACTCCTCTCCCAGCGTGATTCTGGTCTCGAAACAATGCTCATCGGGTTCCTTTTTCTTCACTGATCCCAGAACTATCTGCGTGCTGAAGGATCGATCGGCCAATTAATTAATATTAATTGCTTTCTCCATGGCGTGGGGACTGGGTTTCAGTGGGAATCCCTGGCGACATCGTCAAACCCAGCCGCGAACATCCATAGTCCTGTGTCCTTACGCACTCCATTAAATATGCGTCAATTTCGCAGATTAAAGGCTCTAAAATTAGCCTCCTGGCTAAAGATTCACCTGTGTGCAACTCTCATGTCATTGCGTTACTCCAATCACGAGTAATCAATGATTTTCCTTGGGATCTCTCCCCTCTCTTCTTAGTCCTATTCTCATATGGGGAAGAACTGGGTCATTATTCAACCCCCCGACCTCTTCCAGACGACTTAACTAGGTCAGCGAGATTGACAGGGCTCCAAGAGTCTCCTCCCACAATTCTGGGGCTATTAGTAAAATGTCAAACTCTCTACTTCTGCGTTCTAAGTCCAGCATAGCCTACTCCAAGTAGTCCAATAATGCTGTATTCCGCTCATTTTCCCTGCATTATTTAAATAAATAATGTCATTATCAACTGAAATCACACCAGTGATTAAATATATACTTTCCTCTAGGGGTTTTTACAACGAAACTCCCTCAGTAGATCTCGGGTTCGTTCCCTGGTGGAACCTTTACACTGAGATCACAGTCTCTGAGATCCACGTTCGATATCAGTCAGCATGACCCCCTCGGGTTCAATATATAGTGTTCTTAATGTAGGAAGGCTACGCTTCCGTAAAATCCCCCCAAAAGAAAAAAAAAGATTCAAAGAATGCATTTTTCAACGTGAACACATAGTCTACCTTATTTTATCTTCTTCTGTTAATATTTTAGGTCAGCTTTCACAAGTATGGCTGGAAGTGACTCACAGTCACTTCTCGTCACTCCCGTCGTACTCCTAAAAATGATCTGCCTTTCGTAGGTATGCCCAAAATATACATTAGTGTCCAAAGGTTAAGCATAAGTTACGAATAAACAGAGCAACAGGAAATAGACCGCAAATCGCACGACATTCTGTATGCACCTACCAACCTTACGTGTTCGCTCTGTATAGGAAAGGAGTATTCCCTGCTTTGACTAGCGGCGTAACCGCAAGGTAAACACAGCCAGTGCCCGTGCCCCATATTCCCTCAGTTGTGTTTGCCCCGTTATAGTGTGCGGAGTGTAGCCTCGTGGTGAACGTGACAACATACAGTAATGGTACAACGACGCCAATTGGACCCCGTGTTTCAGGGTAAAATACTCGGCCACCTGGAAGCAGGCCAGACACAGATCGAAGTCGTCGTATCCTTGAATGTGCCACAAAGTGTCATTTCCGGGCTTTGGAGACGACTTTGAGACACAGGAGATGTTAGTCGTAGGCCAGTACCAAGTCGACCAAGAGTAACCATCCCACAGCCTTAACCGCCCGACGAAATCGGAGTGCACCTGCAAGACAATTGTCGGCGGAACTTGCAGCCGTCTGAGGGGTTGCCGTTTCTCAGCAAACTGTGTACCGGAGGGTCAGAACAGCAGGTCTGTTTGTCAGACGTCCAGCGGTGTGTGTCCCGCTCACTCCAGCACAGAGACGGGCCCGTTTACTGTGGAGCCGTCAACGTCAAACTGGACCATGAATGACTGGAGGCATGTACTCTTCACAGATGAATCCCGCTTCAGTTTGCAGAACTAGCCTATTCCCGTCGCACATTAATCTGGAGAGAACTGGGTAGCCGATACAACCACAGGAACATCGTGGAACGGGACCAGTATGGTGGTGGTGGCGTCATGGTGTGGGGCGGCATCATGTTGAATGGCCGTACGGACCTGCACATCTTCATGGGTGGTCCGATGAACACTGTGAACGCTCGGAGATACAGGGATGAGGTACTGTGACCACATGTTCGACTCTTCAGAGGTGCGGTTGGTCCAGACTTCCTCTTAATGGACGATAATGCCCTACCGCACCGCGCTGCTTTGGTGGATGAATTTATGGCTGGGGAAGACATTCATCGCATGGACTGGCCAGCGAGGTCTGCGGATCTGAATCCTATAGAACATGCCTGGGATGCATTGGGGGAGGCGAATCGCATCCCGTCAACCTCCACCAAGGACCCTCCAAGACCTTCACATTGCCCTTTTGGAGGAATGGGATCGACTGCCACAAGAGCTCTTGGGACCATCTGATAGAGAGCATGCCACGTCGCTGCGAAGCATGTGTGGCCGTTAGGGGTATCCATACACCCTATTAACAGCACATTTTGTTGTGGAAGACATTGCCAAGTTTTGTTAGTTGTTGTCAAAGGCGTACCTTAGCCAGTGCCGGATTAAGATAAAATGAGGCCCAAGTCCCTCAGATTTTTGGGGCCCCTTTATTTTTTTCAAATATTTTTTATTTTTTAGCACTTGTACATTTAATAAAGTATATACAAGAGTTTTTTTTCTCAAGATGAATAATACACTTTTTATTAAATCATATATACATATATACAAACATTTCAATTGAAACGATCATCGTTATTTGAAAACATTTCAGATGATTTGATGAACAATTTAACAAATCATACTATTTTCTACTTCTGTAAAATGAATTCTAAAGGAGTTTATTTTTCATTTTTTTTTTCAGTTTTTAGGGTTTGTTTTGTTTTGGGGGGCCCTAGGCCTGGGCCTAGTCGGGCCTAATGGGTAATCCAGCACTGACCTTAGCTATCAGAACCTTTCTGTGTTCTTCTTGGACAAGTTGTGTGACATATGGTGAGTGGTTCAGCTTCCATTTGTTCAGCAATCCGTCTTACATTCCTATCGGACAGTATGGCTTCGGTTAGTGACCATGCTTTACCTTTGGACACTAGTGTATATATAGGGTGTATTAAAAGTAGGATACCTTCTTCGTAGAGCATAGAGCAAGAACGTTAACACAGTATGTATTACAAAGATTACAAAGATTACAAAGATAGTATGATTTGTTAAATTGTTCATCAAATCATCTGAAATGTTTTCAAATAACGATCGTTTCGTTTTAGCTCACATTTGTGTCACATAGGTTCCCAAGGGAAGTATAACATATTGCAATTACTTTCTAAACAACACAGTACGAATATGCTCGAGTTCTGATTCCGATGGATATCTTCCCATAACATTTGCCTAAAAAGGTGGGAACATATTTTGATAGGGAACAGGTCTTTGGTCCAGGTTTGTGCGAATCAATAAAATGCCCCAAATTGCTCCACGGAATACGACTAGAATAATTTTAAAATACTTTTATATGTACGTTTAACTTGTATAGAAGACTGCCCGTTGAGCTCATCACCAACCCAACCGTCTGTAATGCTTCTCCTGTGTCATTAGAATCTTTGCACATTCATCATGTCCATATTTCGTTGCTAGTGTCCGTGGGGTGTTTCCATCAAGTGCCTTGGCGTCTACATTAGCACCTTCCTTGATCAGCAGTTCGACAAGGGCGAGGTGCCCTTCAATCGCCGCAATGTGAAGACTGGTAAGACCCTCGTTGTCAGCCATGGTAATATCTGCGTGTCTGAGCAGCAAGGCCTCCACAGTGTCTAGATGTCCCTCCTGGGCTGCTATGAGTAGGGGTGTCCACCCCATGTCTGTCCTGATGTTCACAGCCGCCTTCTTCTCCAGCAACATCGTCAAGATGTCCGTGCGACCGTCCTCTGCTGCCAAGTGTGCCACTGTGTAACCGTGATCCATCTGAAATTGAATGCAGGGGCTTTATTGTTGATACTTGAAATCAGATCACCAGAACAATGGACCAGTATTAATAATAATAATAATAATAATAATACGCTGCAGAATGCCTTGAAATGCAAAGGGAAGTTTATGGAGAAACTCGAATTAAAAGAAAGGAAGGTTCTAAGGAAAATCATGGGTCCAGTCAAGGAAAACGGTGAATACAGATGTACAACTATGAACCATGGAAAAGTAACTGACATGATGCGGAAGAGGAGGATCGAATTCTATGGCCTCATGGCACGAATGAGCTCAATAATATTGACAAACGAGGTATTTTCCTATTTGTGGGAAAGAAAACCAAAGGAGCTTGGTTTACGTTGGTAGAAAGAGATTTAAAAGAAGTGGGAGTTGCATGTGACGATATTCAGAAGCGAAAACCCCCTCAAAGAGCACCGAAGTTTTCAGGAAAAGCCTAAATTTACAACAGGTAGGACGTGAACCGAAGACAGGAAGCAAAACCATCGAGGACGAATGAGACCTTAGGCTACTGGGCAAATGGTAAAAGGAAGGAAGAGAGGAAGGAAGTTTGTAGTTTTACGTGACCGTTAATCTCGAGATCATGAGCCACGGGACCTCCGTTTTCACGTGGAATCTGAACCACAGGAAGTGATATTTCACTTCGAAAATCTCAAATGTATTGACTGGAAATCAAATTCGTTCCAACTGGGTGAGATCGAAGCTACTTGACCACTGCACCACCACGCCCCCAACAAAGCAATTATTGTTAAAGATCGAGGAAAAAAGCAGTTGGATATGCGTAACCAAAACGAATAATAATAATAATTCAACAATATGTTGACCGTGCATTTTTTAATCAAACTTATGGTTGAAGCATGGTGAAACCGAGGGTTTTGTCACTACAATCCAAAAACAAGTGATTGCAGCAGCCTCGCATAAAAAAATAAAAAATAAAAACAAAGTTTTTTTAAAAGAGAATATGGCCGATAAATATTGCCATAGATGCACTGCTAGCTGCTTCCCCAGTCTACCTGGTGTGAAGTAGGCTATAACAAGTAGTTCCGTGAAGAACTATACAGCCTATTTTCAATATTTTCATATAACCTACTTATGTTATTTGCCTCTATCAACACACAAAATTTCAGTTTGATTGCTGCAATACATTCATAGATATTGAGAACCGTCTAAATATTTCGGAAGGTTGCCATGTTGGATTTTTATATATGTAGGTCTTAGAGTTATGTACTTCTAGCTATTGTACCCGGCTTTGCGCGGGAGGTGTCTTTATATGTCATAGAACAATATATTTCGCCGTGTGTATTCATTTTGCCCTTAAGTGAGTTCAGAACATGGTTCTCCTCGATTCTGGTGTTACTCAAGTTCAATATTAACTCACTGTAATTAGTCGATAAGTACAGCACTGTGGAGTACAATAACGTAGCGGAGAATGCCACAATAGTAAAAAGGGATGTATACACACAATTCCTCGATAACTCAGTCTCACAATTACTTTCCTGATTGTGTTTATTTTTGATTTAATGGAGTCCGCTATTCTTATGGCAAAGTATCATTACTTACTGTTTGGTTCATTTAGAAAATTATGGCATAATAATATATATTCGTAGTTTAATTACCGTATGTTATTGACATGTTATCAACTAAATTCATAATTTAACATCCGGTTCCATTACAAATGAGCATAGTCATAGAGCAGGATAATTACCAATTGCAATATAATCCGAATAACAGAAGGAAATATTATTCATAGAACAATCAGCATTGTCACGCAAAAGTTACTGTATATCTTATTTGTAATACAAAAGACAGCTGGTAGACGTAGACACTGTCAACAATAAATGAATGCTGTCAAGTCAACCCTTGGCACTATACAGCCCATGACGGGCTAAGGCCGACCAAGCGACCGCTGCCCAGCCATTCGGCCTGCAGATATTGGGGTGACGCATGATCAGCGCGTTGGGTCCCCTCGGCCGTTAATCTTGGCTTTCGGGCTGGCTACGTGGCTCAGCGGTAACGTTCTCGCTTGCTGGGCCCAAGGTTGCAGGTTCGTATCCTGGCGCAGTCAGCTGGCATTTGAGGGTGCGCAAATGCGAGGGAGCCGAGTCAGTAGATTTACTGGCACGTTAAAGATCCCCTTCGGGGCAAAATTCCGACACCCCGGCGTCTCTAAAAGCCAGAGTAGTTAAAAGGGACGTAAAACCAATAACATTATTATTATTATTATTATTGGTTTTCGTGATCGGAGCGCTGTCTCACTGTCAGACAGCTACTCAATTGTCCTCACGAGGCTGAGTGCACCACGTTCCAACCCTCACGTCAGTTTTAAAATCCCTGACGGAGCCGGGGATCGAACCCGGAGCCTCCGGGTGAGAGGCAGGCGCGCTACCCCAACACCACGGGGCTGGCCAAAGAATGCAGTATAAGAACATTATGATTAATAAAACATAAACGTCAACATATCAGTAGTAGAACACACCTTAACGGAGAGTATAAAACTTCGATTCTAGCAGATATTACATACAATATATTACGCATAAGGTAAAGATTCCAAATCTCCCGTAACAGCAGCGGCATTAGAGTATAGGATTAGACCCAAAATGTCACATAGGTTTCTGTGACCTAAAGACAGAAGGTTGAATAAAATTATACATAAAATTCAACAAGAAGTTCCGTGACGAACTAAAGAGCCTACTTTTCTTAAAATTTAAGATTCATGCCAATCTATATAGACCTATCTAGAAAAATAGCGAAATTAAGTTGGTAATAACGACATTTCTAATTAGTTCGAAATATACCTGTAGCCTAATAGATCACTACAGTTGGCAGCCCTGGTGACTGAATATATTGTTAGTTCCATCTATTAAGATACAGAATACAATATTTGGTTGAAGTCCAATGGATAGCATGGACGTTACATGCAGTTAGACATTGGATCTATCAGCGCGCGTAAAATCATGTTGGCAACAATGTCACGCATGCGTTGGTCAGAAATAATCTGAAATATTATGATCTCTTGCTGTGCCAATTTTGGATGAAATCCATTTGTTAGTATAGAAGTTACATGTATTTGAAAATTGGACCTATCAACAGGCTTAGAGTCATGTTGGCAGCACTGACATATATTAGTTTCTCATAATTAATCTAGAATGTTAGGTACTATACTTGTGCAAAGTTTAAGGCTGTTGGCTTACATACTTTCTGATATATTAATATTTGGGTAAAAAATAGAGACAGCATTTATTAACAGTTGGCAGCCCTGGTTGCTCTTAAGAATAATCATAGTCATATCTGTCATGGTACACATAGCACACAGAAAATTTGGTTGAAATCCAATTGATATTATAGAACTTACATGTATTTAAAAATTGGTCCTATCAGCAGTCTTAGAATCATGTTGGTAGCACTGATGTACATAAGTTACTCCAAATTAATCTAGAATGCCAGGTACTATACGTGTGCATAGTTTAAAGCTGTCGGCTTGCATATTTTCTGATAAATTGGTATTTGGATAAAAGAATAGAGATAACATTTATTGACAGTTGGCAGCCCTGGTGGCTCTTACAAATACGCTCAGTCATATCTGTTTATGTACACATATTACATACAAAATTTGGTTGAAATCCAATTGATAGTATAGAAGTTATAGGCATTTAAAATTAGACCTATCAGCAGGCTTAGAATCATTTTGGCAACACTGCCATGCATGGCCTCCTGGAAATTAAACTGAAATATTATTATCTATACGTGTGCCAATTTTGAAATAGCTCCCATTCATGCCTTCCAAGATATCCCACATGGAGCTCAAATTTCAATTGCGATTTTTCAGCAGTTGGTAGCACTGACATCATTTTCAAATATGGCCGTGAGATATTCAGGTATAGATCTTTACTCCTACCTAATTTTGTTTCGATTGCTGCAGCCGTTTAGGAGTTGATAGGGGGGGACACACACACAGCCAGCCAGCCAGACAGACAGACACACATTTGCCCGATCTCATAAGACTACTTTTTTGCAATACCGCAATACCACAAAAGGAAAGAAAGGCTAAGCCGTGGTTCGACGTAGAATGTTACATACAACGTAGAACAACCTTGCAAGCACTACATAGAGCTAGAGACAGCAATCAAAGAGAAGCTCTCGAAGAATACTCAACAGAAAGGAAAATATACAAGAAAATGCTGATAGAAAAGAAAAACCAACACACAGAAAAAGAAGCAGCGCGCATAGCAGAAGAAGCAATTAAGAATCCATTTATCGCCCTTTCCAACAAAAGAAGTACCTTTAACGCAACAATTCAAATGGACACATGGGAAAACCACTTCTCTGACATTCTCAACGTTCAGCGAACGACGCCAGAAACCATCCCAAGCACAAGCACTGGAACCAGAGCTGAGAACATCATCTTAACCAAAGAGGAAGTTAAAAACGCAATTATCAAGACGAAAAACAACAAAGCAGCGGGCCCTGATGGGATCTACAACGAACAAATCAAAGCCACGGAGAATTGGCTCACAGAGGCTTGGACAGAATTGTTCAACAAATGCTTGGAAAGAGGACAAATTCCAGAAGCATGGAGAAGATCTACCATAAAAGTAATATATAAAGGAAAAGGAGACACAGCAGACCCCAACTCCTACAGAGGCATCGCCCTGGAAAATAATGACCTCAAAATATTCTCAAAACTCATAACGGACAGATTGGTGAAAGAGACTGACCACCTGATACCAGAACAGCAGTACGGTTTCAGACGACACCGGAGCACCACCCAGGCGATCAGAAATTTACTAGAAGAGATAGAACAGGCATTAAGACATCCGAAGGGGAAATACTTCACAGTTTTCATCGACTACAGAAAGGCTTTCGATCTCGTGAGCAGAGAGAAACTGCTAAAGAAACTGGCACATATGATTGGAAACGAACACAGCATCACTGTTCTATTAAGGAACATACTGACCTTCAACGTAGTCAACATAAGCGATGGAATATCAGTCTCAAAGGACATAGTACAGACAAACGGAGTCATGCAAGGGGACCCAATCAGCCCCATTCTTTTCAACATATTGACATCTGACATAATACAAATAATAGAACACAACAAAGAAACTTCACTGCACATGTACGCAGATGACATGGTTTTAGGTTCAACCAGCCTAACGAGTCTTCAACAGACTGTCAACAACCTTGAGACATGGGCGGAAGAAAACTCCTTGCAAATAAATGAGAGCAAGACAATGCAAGTAACCTTCAGAAAAGGCGGAAGAGTAGCAGAAAATGAAAGAATAAAATTCAAAGGCAGACACCTTGAAGTAGTACACGCATATAAATACTTAGGTATCACACTTCAAACGACAGGTAGATCATTCAGAATCCATATCAAAGAAAAAGCGACAGCGGCTATTAGAGCCACCTACGGAATAAAGGATCTCCACAAACTCTCACTAGAATCAGCAATGAAAATATTCCACGCAGCCATAAGCCCGATAATAACATATGGGATTGAACTAGTCTGGGAAGCGCTATCACTAGCAGATTTAAGAACCATAGAGAAAGTCAAAGCAAGATACCTGAAGAGAGCTCTATGTCTCCCGATGAACACACAATCAAGATTGGTATACGTACTTACAAAGGAAACATATCACATCGAGGACATAAGACATAGGCATTTATTACCATCCACACGACAAAGCACGGAGATTCTGAAGGAAAGAAGAAGGAAGTGCGAAGAAATATGGCCGGAATTCTACACAACTGACGCCATGATGGAGAGGAAATGGACGGAACCAAACCAGGAGCTACGACATGCGTTAACAAGAATGGCCGTACATGGGTTTCATCACAAACTCTGTGCGACGGCACGCTACCATGAAGTAAAAGAAGACTGCAAGTGTACACTATGTGGTGAGAGCTGTGAACGTTATCACATAGAAAAGTGCAAGAAGAGAACTAAAACAGTGACAGAATACAGCAAAGAAACTTAATGACAATATCTTGACATTAAAATTATTTTGGTATTATTGCATAATTATGAATGTGATGTATATTTAGGAATGTAACAATGGCTATTTGGCTGCAATAAATTTCATTCATAAGACTACTTTTTCCTCATTTTTGCAAAATGTGAAAAGTGGGCTAAAAATCATTTAAACGACCACGTGTATTAGCGGCTAACATTTTCGGCTTTCGCCTTGGAGGTCTGAGTTACACAAAGTTTTGTTTCAGTTTCAATTATTGTAAGTAGTCGGTATTAATAAACTGAATTCCTACGTTGTTTGGAGTGTTTGCTGATGACATTGTAAAATGCTGGGGTAAATTATAAACCATGGTATGATTGAACGCCGCTGCTCAAATTTAGTATGTCATTCTGTTGTTTGTCATTTTGCACTTTAAATAGGAAGAACATAGGAGGTGTGCTTTCCTTTCCCGAGTTTACGTGAGACAGAGATAGGTGTGATGATTGTCTTAACGTGATTTCCCGACATAACTTTGTATCGGACACAAACTCTCCTTCGTCTGTTGTGGGTAGTCGTCATTTTGAGAGTCCCACGTCGTAGCTGTGATCGTTTAATCGTGCACCACGGCTGGGAGGGCATCTGTAGCAAGTCCAGACATCGTAGGTTCTAAACCCAGCACTGATAAACTATCTTGAGTGTGGTTTTTCTACACTCTGTCCAGGCAAATGCCGGGATAGAACTTAACTATTGCTAGTAACGCACATGATAGGGACTTCTTAGTCTCTGAGACCTACGATGATATCCAATTAACTTCGGAATCAACCGTCCAGTGCATACCCATAAGTAATCTTCTGAAAAATGGGTATCATAATGTTTTCTTGCGATTTTGTTGAATCATTCTTCAGTACATCGCCCAGGGATTCACGGCTAATGGGATGTGGGTTTGGTGACAAAGAGACCCCAACTCAGTGCGGTATTGCTTCCACTTACTTGTGTCGGGCTCCCTTCTGTCATCTTTCCTGTCGACCACCCTTGGTCACCTCTCGTTCACTTACGACATTACGACACTCCCCCTCCTTCCGGGGCTTACAACCTGTGGAACGCTGGCTAGCGATCAGGGGCCCCAGCTGAGTTCGCGATAGCTTCCACTTAATTGTGCCGGGGTCCTCTCTGGCATATTTACTGTCGGCCTCCCTTGATCAACTCTTGTTCTCTTCCGACCCTGACGGTATTAGGATATCCGAGGTCTAAGGAGTCTATCAAATTCCTGCCTTAATTGGACCTTGTTTCATCTTTCCTGATACCCTCATTCTTCAAAGTGTCAGATCTCTTGTTTTTTCCATCATATCTCCCGCCTCCAGCACAGGGTCATTAAGGAGGCAGGGTGTGTGTAGCCCCACCACTGGAGGTGCTACACCCTCAAGGGCTCACGGCTGTTGAGTTTGGGATGATACCTGAGCTAGATCTGTTTTTTCCCTTTTTCCAGTGATTCTGGGACGGACTCTCTCCTATTTCCCTTCCTATCTGCCTTCACGACACACCTTTCCAAATCCGTCAATTCTAATTTTTTGAGGGTTGAGAGCATTTGTTTCACCTGCATTTATTTCCCGTATTCCTTCCTTTTTGTCCTTTTGTTCTCATAATCCGTAATTTGGTTGAAAGTTGTAGTTATTTTAGTTCTAGTGTTCATTTTATCATCATTTATCATTTTCACCCCAAAGAATTAGCGGCCTATAACCTCCATGTTAGGCACTTAAACATCAACTATCATCATCAAATTACAATTTCAGCAATATATTTTCCGACAATGATTGAATGAATTAATAAATGAATGAATGAATGAATGAATGAATAAAATGTTTATTGCAGCAAAATAGCCAGAGAAAATACATAATACATCGGAAAATAATATGATTTGCCTATATATAATCACTGCACAGTTTTGTTAGTGATATTAGTCTTTTTTTTGCACATATTCGCATATATCGGGAACACTGACTATGACATAATGCACACACCTGGGTACTGACATTTTTTGTTGGTGCATAGCTTGTGGTGAAACCCGTGTAATGAAAATCGTGTGATGGCGTGTCTCAGTTTATAGTTGGTCTGTGTAAAGTTTTGTGTAAGTATGACGTCTGTTGTATAAAACTCGGTCCAAATGTTGTTCCTTTTTCCAAGTAATATTTGAAAGGTTTTCTCATATGCCTTTGTGTTTGGAAGATACAACTGCAACCTCATATCTTCTATGAAGAAGTTCTCACTAAGCATAATATAAGTCAGTCTTGATGGTGCTGTTATTCCTATTACCAGCACTCTTTTCATATAGCGGACCTTGACTTTTTCTAGTGTTAAGAGGTCTGTGACAGTAAGAGTATTCCATATAATGTTGAGTCCGTAGGTAGCTATTGACATTATTACAGTTTGGAAGAGAATCATTGCAGCAATACCACCGCAATAACGCACCAATCACTTTTCCGACAATGAAAACTGAAAGTCTGGTTTAAGTTGTATTCACAGTGGAAATAATTTCTTGTATGAAATATTTCGATTGCATTTCTCAGAACTCTAATCCTCTCTACTCATTAACCTGACCGCAGAAGCAGTCTTGCCAGCGTCATTGCAGAAAAATTGGTATAACCGATTACGAATATTATTGCGGAAGCCGAAATACCGGTTGCTTCCAAATAACTTCTGTACTAATCACTCAGCAGGAAAGTTCATGATGTTGTTGTTGTTGTTGTTTGAGTCTTCAGTCTTTTGACTGGTTTAATGCAGCTCTCCATGCCTCCCTGTCCTGAGCTAATCGTTTCATCTCTACATAGCTACCACACCCTACGTCCAAGGCAATCTGTTTAACATATTCTAACCTTGGTCTACCCCTACAGATCTTGTCCTCGACCCTTCCTTCCACAATTAAGCTTGCTATTCCTGGGTGTCTTATTATGTAGCCTACCAACCTATCTCTTCTCTTCATTAGCAGTCGCCAGAAACATCTCTCCTCTCCCACTAGTCGTAATACCTCTTCGTTTGTAACCCTATCTACCCATTTGATCTTCATCATTCTCTCCTCTCCCACTAGTCGTAATACCTCTTCGTTTGTAACCCTATCTACCCATCTGATCTTCATCATTCTCCTGTAACACCACAATTCAAACGCTTAAATTCTCCTCTTTTCTGCTGCACCAATAGTCCAAGTTTCACTTCCATAGAGTGCCACGCTCCAAACAAAGGCCTTCAAGAATGATTTCCTAACATCTAAATCTTTATTCGATGTCAACGGATTCCTTTTCTGTAGAAATGCTTTCCTTGCCGGAGCTAACCTACTTTTTATATCCTCTTTGCTTCGTCCATCATTAGTTATTTTGCTTCCTAAGTAACAGAAGTCTCCTATTTCCTTTGGTTTTTCACCTGCCAATTTGATGTCCTTAGAGGATTGTGATTTATTTTGGCTGCATTCCAATATTTTTGTTTTACATTTATTAATTTTCATCATGAATTCTTTCCTCAAGACGGTGTCCATACCATTCAAAAACTCATTCAAATCCTCAGGCAGGTCGGCCAAAATGACTATGTCATCATGAGTTTTATAAAAATCAAGTGAACCTAATGGAATTCTATTTTAATAAGCTGCAAAGATATGTTTATTTTCTGTCATTTAATATCACGCTATTGTATTTTGTGATTTAATTTGCATTTTGATATTGCGGAAATTATATTGACAAATAGTGTCAAGTCTTAGTAATTCTACACTGGGCTGACAGTGCTGTGTGAGCAGTTGAGTAACTAACGGGATTTCATGTAAAGAGCCTCATTTTCTATACCGGTAGTACAGAGCGCTACTCGCATCCAGTCGGCCGAGTCTCGACTCGAGCTATGTTGCCATGGAGATGGCCGGCCTTGCCATTCCTTCATTAGTTAATTTTATGACTTTATTAGCCTTTGCTCGAGTTCAAAAGGGCCGAAATCAGAAGAAAGAGAAAGACTATCGAAAATTCATGTAGCCAGCCGTTCCTTCTGGGTCCTAAACTATGTGTATGCAAAATTTGGTTGTGATAGGTGGAACGGTGTATATTTGTATACGGAACAAATCCACATACTGCACCCTTCAATAAAACATGGTTTTCTCAAGATTCATCTACGGGGTCGTGTTCAGTCCTGACTGCGTTATACAGCAAAGTTCGCTAAAACAACATGCTCTAATGAATAGAAAGGTTCATGTCAGAGGCTAATAAAATGAATAACAAGTAGAATAAAAGAAATTTAACGACTGAAAATTATGTGCATAATAATAATAATAAAAGAAAGGATTCCTCCCTGACTTTCACCCCCTAATAAATAAATATAACACTGAGCGGTAGGAACTCGCTCGTCAAAACATATGGATACAAGTCCATTTTTCCTGGTCAAGAAGTTATATAATGCGTGGTGTACTGCTCGTTAATAAGAAACTGAGTACTGAGGCGAGTCCGTTTACAACTGAAACACACATGTTGCTCACGGAGTTGCATCTTTTAAATCACACTACGGCTATGGGACCCACCCTTAATTAGTACACTATATTTACTACTGACACATGCAAGATCTAATACTACAAAAAGATGAAGAATCTCCCTGGGATTCTACTGGTGCCAGAGCACATAAATGAACAAAAAGAGCATGCCAGAAATAGGCCAAAACGCTCTCATCACGACAAGGGAACATAGCCTCGCCCACCCTAGGTTGACACGGGTCATTGAACGCGTAAAATAAACACACTAAAATTGAACCAACAACAACAAAATACAAGCCTAACGGCTGAATAACTATGTTTACATTTATATAAAACGCCAGACAAACAGGAGTTTCGGGAACTACCTTACAACTATGGACAGCACCCATTTAATCAATCAATACTCATTATAACCGATCAGGTTTTGTGAATTTAAACAACAGCTTAAATTAAATAACAGGAACCAAGCCTGTTACTAATGGCAAGTCGCGTTATCTGATTTGAGCGCGTCCCACTTGTATGAGTCATCGCTGCCTCAATTATCTCTCTCAGTCGCTCAAGCCAGGTGCAGTTTCCCTCTGGGAACGCCAACTATCTCACTCATCCCCTTGGATGGCAAGAAAACACAAATATATACCACAAGTCCAGCCTCGCGAGGTCATGAACTGGGCTAATGTGGAGAAAGACAGAATAATCACCATGATATATTCTCGCTAGCACATCATAAAAATCACACAACGCACCAAAGCTTGGACTGACTCTCATACACTTACCACTGGGTCGGCTCAAAACAGATCAACAATATTGCGTCCATTGACACACTAATAAAAATACACAACAAAAACTCGGGTGCAAAGTGCCATCCCGTTCAGCTCTGATGAAATGCAACTATCAAAATAATCCTGATCCGTCATAAAATTCTACTCACAAATAATTTTTACCCTCCAAATTCTATTTTTAATCTCAAAATTAATTCAGTTCCATTTCTGTTATAAGGCATACCTCCGAATAATAATGCTTGACCGCGATTTACGCGAGCGAAAGCGAGCACGAGCTGCGCGTTGCCCCGTAAAGTTGAACCAACACAAATCACAATATTTACAAATTACACAACGCTCGGCTTGTCCCATATTTAATGTGTCAGTAAAACAAAAACTAATAATCTACATTACCAAACAGGCAAACAAATATCTACAAAATATGTCCCATAATACCATAGCTGATTTAATAAATAAATACATTCATTTGTACTCAATCCTTTAAAAACAGCGTCAAGGAAACGACTGCAGCCATCTCCTTTAAGATGTTTATCTCGTCATCGACATCTTCTGGCAAATATCCTGCTGGTTCCAAGATCCGATCTCCTTCCTAGACGCCATCTCGTGCTGAATTAAATAAAGTTTTGTCAGATACACACACGATATATTTCCTACTACATTCACCTATCAAGTACTATATTCCTTGACAGTCTATTTGGTGAACTATTTCGATGAACTGGTCCTACTGATAGTGCTGGGACTACAAATAAATCACTGAAGTTACACTTATAACTTGACGAAACTGTTCCATGTTCAATAACATGAAAATATGCAGATTATGAACGTTACGTCCTCAGACGCACAAAAATAAGTGAGTGAACGTTACGTTCTCAGAAGCACGAAAATAAGTGTTCTCTCGAAGCATTTTGGATCCTTATAAATGAAACTGACTAGGGTAGGTGTGGAAGGGGATTTATGAATAAAATATTCCATAATAATTATCAGACTAGCATGCGATCGGTATCATTGAGTACGTAGCAGTGTGGAGGCTACGATTATGCTGTAGCCGGCTCGAATCGATCGTGGAATTAATCTGTAGATAACTCCCGCGTTAATTTACCAGGATGCGTTATCAAGCCGAGTTGCCGCTAAAACAAGGCGTCTTGATATTATTGGCCCAGACTCTTGTATGTCTTTGCGCGCTTTTACATGTATTTCTGCAGTAGGGAGTGGTTAATATGATGATTGACCAATTGCCTCGTAGCATTCGATTTTCTTCTTGGCGCCAACCTTCATAGCAACAGGCCATAATGTGCGTGCCCAAGCCATCTCCGCGCTAAAAGTTGCACCTGTCGTATGTCTCAAGAATATTTATGCTTCATCCTAAAATACCACAGGAGCTTAAACCATTGTGTCCTCTCGGCCACTGATTTCTCAATATTTCCCAACGCCGCACAGTGTGTCGAATCGCAATTCTAGGTGGAAAAAATTAATAACTTCGTTAATACTTGTGGAATTCTATTAAAAGTTGGCAGTATACCGTTTTTGAGGTCGCTTAATTCATTTCTGGCATCGTCTGAAATATACGATCTTCGGGGGGGGGGTAAATATATAGGGGTGAGGGGGTAAGGGGAGGAGTAAAATATGACCGAAAGCAACAAAGGATCGTCCATTTTCGGTAGTAAAAATCACGATATGGATGTTTACATTATAGTTTTTGACATAGGAAAACATACTCTTTAAAACTGGATAAAATATGAATAACGATGAGACTTGCAGTCCAGCATTTTTGTTACACCTTATTTGAGGGAATAGACGAAGTCACTGTATGTAAAATCATCCAGATTAAAAACGTATGTTAAATTGTTAAATGGTTATTTTGATATCTTGCTGAATTTGTTTTTTCCTTTGTTCAAATTCCCCCCTGATTTGTGAACGAACCTGCCATACCTTAAATGGAATTCTGTAACAGATGTTTTTAGGATGTCTTTATCCACGAATGTAATGTCGATAAACCATACACGTAGTTATTGACATTAACACTTCTAGACAGCATTGAGTTCATTTCGCTAGGCTTCGCGCCACCAATATAGCAAACTTGAGAGCCTGGGGTATATGTCTAAATATTGCAGATTTTTCCATCTACCATGGTTTGCAAAAAGCTGCGAATTACAGTCCAATTACCAGACAGAGATGGCGTCAGCTCTTTTATTTGGTTTTCAATTAACTCAACTTCACGTTTGACCATTTCAGATGTTTCCTTCCCAAAACGAAATGTTATTGGCCGGCAATAACGCGTTGACGAAGGCCTGGGATTTGTCCAAATTTTATTGGCATCATTCAGGTGCAGTTTTAAAGGACCAAAACAGATTACAAACAAATACGTATCTGTGTTACTTTGGTCCTTAAATCTCTGTTTGTACAAACTGTGACCTGAACTTCCGTCACATCCCCATATGCTGATAAGGGTGGCAGAGGAGTCAGTACATTGCACAGGCAATGTGTCAACTAAACGTTTTACCGTTAGATCTAATATTGCCTGTAACTTTACAGTAGCTGAGGTATCGCTAATAGTCATATCTTCCTCCACAGGATAACACGCAGCTTTAGCTTTCTTTAGAGCGTAATATGAGGGGTAAATGAAATGCCCTAAATCCATGGCACGTTTCCTCATTAATTTATAACCGTACGAGATAGACTTGGTGTCAACGAACAGTATAACGCTAACGCTTCATACGGTGTAAATGGACGCTTTTCCTGCTCCTTTTTATGAACAAATAGAGCCTTCTTAATTTTTGTGCCTCTTGTTGGGGAGGAATAAAGCTCTTTCACGATGTTTGCTGCATCTCTTTTCCCGTTTGATTGAAAAGAATCTTCAGCAGCAAACGCTACTTCCTCCAAACTACGCGATTCGGTAATATCACTAACTTTTTGCTTCTTTGTCTTGGCGGAACAGTCCTTAAATTCCTTCGGGACACAATTTGTTTTCGAATCATACGCTGGATCGATGTCTTCTTGTTCACTGGAAACGATGAAATCCGCCCCATTGAGCCAATCACCGAATTTTTCCCGGAATCGTTGTACTCTTCTTCCTGCACTCTTCCATTTTTTGGTAATATTATGGGATATCAATTTAATTTTATTTATTACCTCCTGAACCTGAGTGTCGGTAAGAGATGTAGGATCAAATTTATTCGTAACATATTGAAATATGACGTCTGTACGTCCCTCTTTACGACAGGACCCCCACGCGTTGAAAAAATCTTCTCGCGGTAAAGCCCAAATAGTCACTGAAAATAAGAAAATAAACCATGATGCACATTCGTGCGCAACCAAACCACTACAGATCCTGAATCTACATTAAATTTCCTATCGAATGACGTTCAAAGTAAAATGGCACTATGAGGCACTCATAAAGTAAATAATTTATTTAATGCAGGAAGCTTCTATTACGCATAAAATTGAGAACACATACCTCTTTTTACTATTCCATGTGCCGCAGAAGACAACACATCATTGAACTCACAAGAAACACAACGTTCGGTTCACTCCGACACCTCCTATCTAATGAACTTATAACTGCCAGGAAGACCGTTCAGCACCAAACCCTTCCTCCTGCGCACCAGACAGCGGAAAAGAAGACCGAAGGTCACCATCTAGTTTGTTCACTATCGAATGAGCCAGTTTTCGCTTTCATTTGCGGCAGTGAATTTTTTCCACCTAGATATGGGATTCGACACACTGTGTGCCATCTGGCTCTCATATCTGCTGTCTGTAGAAATGTATCAAAAGATGATGAATAATTATTAGAATCCTTTATACAGCCTGTGGATAACGGGTTCACAATCCTCCTGCATGGAAAAAATCGAACATAGCATATAGTCGATTAAAAAAAAAAAAGACATAACATCTGTAATCCATTTCTGCCAATCCTAGAGAAATCTCCCTCTCATCAGTCTAGTCTAGCCGCCACTGTCGTTGGAGTGTCAACACGCACTCGTGTTTACTTCCAGCTTTCTCATTCATTCTGACATTCCCAAGCCTGCCTGCTTGTCTGATCGCCTAAGGCTAGTACCTCCCCTTTCCAGTGTCCTTATCTCTCTCGCTCGATCGCTCGCTGTGTCGTCATCGTCAGAGCTCATTAGTGTTTGACCACAGCAGGCTGCTCCCTACTTCCTCGTTCAACTGACGTTCTCACTGACCCACGTATAGTTGGATGTGCAAAAGTACTTCCATATATTTAATTTGCAGCATTATTTCTGCGTTCCCAAGGTTCGCTAGTAAAATACAATTTTAAATTCGCCGCGTTGTAGACAGAAATTGTACCTGTACTCAATTCTTTCACTCTGTATGCGTTGTTACCAAGATTACGTACAATACAGAAGGGTCCTCTCCATTTCTCCGTGCTGCCATCTTCATCTTCTCCTCCGTTCTGCTACCATCCTCTTCTTCTCCACCTCGCTGTCGTCTTCTTCTAGTATTGACTCGTTTTTCGTATCGCACCGGTGTTTCTCTTCCCTACCGGGCTACGTTCTCTCATACTCCGTACTGGCAAGCTTCTTTCGTCTTCCTGGCTGGCTGGTATATTTTCTTCCTCTCCAATTTCTTCTTTAAAGGTGTCAGGATTCGACCTTCTATTTATGGCACGTTCCCAATGTCCTTGTTCGTCCCCTCCATTAGCGTGTAATTCTTCCAGGTAACGCTGCGATTCGGCGTGCCTGTCGTTCCATTCATTCCTATAATTTTGATAGTCCCCCTGGTTCTGATATCTTCTTTCACGCCACTGTCGATTCTCATTATTGTTATTTTCGTACCGTCTGTATGGTCCCTAATTTCTCCTATTATTTCTCCATTGTTGGTATCCTCGCTGCTGATACCTATTGTTGCCCTGGTTCTGCCTATCATTATTATTTTCATGACGCTGGTGTGACCTATTTTCGTCAACCTCCTGACCTCGTCTTGGTGTTGTTGACACACTTGTATTTGTGGCCTGCGACCTGGTGTGTACTTGAGTGGGTTTAACCACCTCCGTTGTGTTTACAAGTTCAAGCTGTCGTCCCCCTCTTTGCTGCAAGTGAGGTGTTGTCTCGTCAATCTGACGTAAAATTTGTTCGGCTCGAACCGCTGTGTCAACGTTTGCTGCTACTAGTACCTACTGAACATTTACTGGCAACTGCCATGCAATCGTCATAACCAGGTCCGATTCTTCTAAGGGGTGATCAAGATCCCGAAATTTCAACAATTGTAGCGAAAAGAAATCTGAGTATTTCGTCTGCTGAGTCGACTGATATTTTCTCGAATAAAGTTCCATTCTAAGGCTTTGTTGTAGAGAAGCCGACCAATACTTTTTAAGGAACGCGTTCTTGAACTCGTCCATCCCTCCGAAAGTATACTTGAAGCTCAAGAACCACGTCAGTACATTTCCCGAAAGAAATCGTTCCATCAGTCTTAAACGACGCGCGGGCGGTATATTATCATTAAAATAGTGATCCATCTCTTTAAGATACGCCTTCGGTGTGACACCAGAATTTTCTGTGAATTTATTTGGTTTGAATTCATTTGATCGAATTACTTGTACGACTTGAGGGTGCTGATAGCCATGTTGAGGAGTAGAAGTTCCACCAACGTTGTTGTGAAATCCTTCTGTGTTAGTCGCTAATGGGCTGCCTGTCAGTCCGTGGCCACTCTCCGCGCTAATTGCCCCATGGTTTGTTGAGTCAACTTCCTTATCTTTAGCGTGCTCTGTCTGAAATAACGTGTTCTGTCCTAGTGAACGCAAGTCTGCTTTTAGGATTCTGTCCGACTGTTCTTTCATCTTACTCTCGATTTCTTCCTCAAGTGCTTTAATGCGTGTATGGTTATCACCTACGGTCTTTATGATTGTTAACCGTTCTTCTTTAGAGTCGCTGCTCATCTTACGCCAATCCTTTCAGATGCTATCTTTAATCGCTCCCAGTTTTTCTTCCATCTGCTGTTTCGTGTCCTCCTGATTCGATTTTATCTTCTCAAGCCTGTCTTCTAGACGTAGATTTTTCTCATCTATCGTGCTCTTTAAATTATCCTGGTCCGATTCTATGTTTCGCCATCGCTCTGCTGATTGTATTTCTAATTTATCCATGTCCTTTAGCAGGCCCGTAATACTTTCATTTACTGCCGACAATTGTCCCTGGATAAACGTAGAATCCTCCTCCATTTTATCAAACCGCTTTTCAAGACCATCCTGTGCCGTTTTAACCTCACTGTTATTTACCGTGCATGCTAATACTATCTGAGCTAGTTTTGCTAATACAGTTTCGTCCAAATCATTTAATTTACGGTTGAAGGTGTCCTCTAATTTTTGTATTTGACCTAGCTGTTTGTCGTTATTCTTACTTATATCAAGCGCGAATTGAACCATCTGCTGTGTAGTGTACTCTTTCATCTCTGCAGATAATGTGGCTAACTGACTCGTATTTCTACTCTCTTGCGCTTCTAATTGTTTGTTTATATTTTCATTTACTTGCGCTTGTAATGATTTACCATGTTCAATTAATTTAATTTCTAATGACTCATTTTGTTCAGATAATTGTGCATTCTGTTCAGATATCTTAGTGTTTAATTTTTCACTCTGTTCAGCTAATTGTGTTTTAAACTCGCCTGAGTGTTCGTTTAATTGTTTAGTTATAGTGTCATTCATTTGAGTCTGGAATGACTCATTTTGTTCAGATAATTGTGTCTTTATAGAGTCATTCATTTGAGTCTGGAATGACTCATTTTGTTCCGCTAATTTAATATCTAAATTTTCACTCTGTTCCTTTAATAGTTTCTGGGTTCGTGCCGTGGCACTTTCAATGATCGCCTGGATCTCTGCTACTGTCGCCATTATCACACACAAAAATATATATCACTGAGAAAACAGGAGGATGGCATGCAAATGTCTCCCTGACACACACATATATAATTCTTGACATACATTTACTTCATTTGACCATTTTCAGTTCATTTAAACTTATTCCCTTTACTCCCGCAAATCAATCATCACTGAATGGTTCTAACTTTACTTAATACATTTTTAACCCCGCACATATTCAGTCATAAATTACTCTCCAGATCTGATGTTAACACTAACTAATTAACAAAGTATTAATTGTCATTTAAGGCTACCAGCCTCCTAATATATTCATGAGTTTGACTTTCTAAACAAATCTAATTTTATATTTAATCAATGGGCGCCCGATTTCACGTACATTACTTTACTAATTACATCAATAAACAAAACGTGAATCGTATTTTAACTTGCAAACTCGTGATTCTACTGTATATTCCATTTTCTTGGCGGTATTTCTCTTCGCCGTATTTACGTTAACAAAATATCACTTCCGGTGATTTCAAACAGTCAAAAACAGCGAAATACCACATGTAGGGTAACAGCTTGTTTATGATCCGCTAGAAAAGCCCAAAACAGCGAAACGCCCCGCGTAGGCTGCGCCAGCTTGTCTATGCACCCTTCAATAAAACATGGTTTTCTCAAGATTCATCTACGGGGTCGTGTTCAGTCCTGACTGCGTTATACAGCAAAGTTCGCTAAAAACAACATGCTCTAAAGAATAGAAAGGTTCATGACAGAGGCTATACTAGAAATAAAATGAATAACAAGTAGAATAAAAGAAATTTAATGACTGAAAATTATGTGCATAATAATAATAATAAATAAAAGAGTTCCTCCCTGACTTTCACCCCCTAATAAGTAAATATAACTCTGAGCGGTAGGAACTTGCTCGTCAAAACATATGGATACAAGTCCATTTTTCCTGGTCAAGAAGTTATATAATGCGTGGTGTACTGCTCGTTAATAAGAAACTGAGTACTGAGGCGAGTCCGTTTACAACTGAAACACACATGTTGCTCACGGAGTTGCATCTTTTAAATCACACTACGGCTATGGGACCCACCCTTAATTAATACACTATATTTACTACTGACACATGCAAGATCTAATACTACAATAAGATGAAGAATCTCCCTGAGATTCTACTGGTGCCAGAGCACATAAATGAACAAAAAGAGCATGCCAGAAATAGGCCAAAACGCTCTCATTACGACAAGGGAACATAGCCTCGCGCACCCTAGGTTGACACGGGTCATTGAACGCGTAAAATAAACACACTAAAATTGAACCAACAACAACAAAATACAAGCCTAACGGCTGAAAAACTATGTTTACATTTATATAAAACGCCAGACAAACAGAAGTTTCGGGAGCTACCTTACAACTATGGACAGCACCCATTTAATCAATCAATACTCATTATAACCGATCAGGTTTTGTGAATTTAAACAACGTCTTAAATTGAAGAAGAGGAACCAAGCCTGTTACTAATGACAAGTCGCGTTATCTGATTTGAGCGCGTCCCACTTGTATGAGTCATCGCTGCCTCAATTATCTCTCTCAGTCGCTCAAGCCAGGTGCAGTTTCCCTCTGGGAACGCCAACTATCTCACTCATCCCCTTGGATGGCAAGAAAACACAAATATATACCACAAGTCCAGCCTCGCGAGGTCATGAACTGCGCTAATGTGGAGCAAGACAGAATAATCACCATGATATATTCTCGCTAGCACATCATAAAAATCACACAACGCACCAAAAGCTTGGACTCTCATACACTTACCACTGGGTCGGCTCAAAACAGATCAACAATATTGCGTCCATTGACACACTAAAATAATACACACCAAAAACTGGGGTGCAAAGTGCCATCCCGTTCAGCTCTGCTGAAAAGCATCTATCAAAATAATCCTGTTCCGTCATAAAATTCTACTCACAAATAATTTTTACCCTCCAAATTCTATTTTTAATCTCAAAATTAATTCAGTTCCATTTCTGTTATAAGGCATACCTCCGAATAATAATGCTTGACCGCGATTTACGCGAGCGAAAGCGAGCACGAGCTGCGCGTTGCCCCGTAATGTTGAACCAACACAAATCACAATATTTACAAATTACACAACGCTCGGCTTGTCCCATATTTAATGTGTCAGTAAAACAAAAACTAATAATCTACATTACCAAACAGGCAAACAAATATCTACAAAATATGTCCCATAATACCATAGCTGATTTAATAAATAATACATTCATTTGTACTCAATCCTTTAAAAACAGCGTCAAGGAAACGACTGCAGCCATCTCCTTTAAGATGTTTATCTCGTCATCGACATCTTCTGGCAAATATCCTGCTGGTTCCAAGATCCGATCTCCTTCCTAGACGCCATCTCGTGCTGAATTAAATAAAGTTTTGTCAGATACACACACGATATATTTCCTACTACATTCACCTATCAAGTACTATATTCCTTGACAGTCTATTTGGTGAACTATTTCGATGAACTGGTCCTACTGATAGTGCTGGGACTACAAATAAATCACTGAAGTTACACTTATAACTTGACGAAACTGTTCCATGTTCAATAACATGAAAATATGCAGAGTATGAACGTTACGTCCTCAGACGCACAACAATAAGCGAGTGAACGTTACGTTCTCAGAAGCACGACAATAAGTGTTCTCTCGAAGCATTTTGGATCCTTATAAATGAAACTGACTAGGGTAGGTGTGGAAGGGGATTTATGAATAAAATATTCCATGATAATTATCAGACTAGCATGCGATCGGTATCATTGAGTTCGTAGCAGTGTGGAGGTTACGATTATGCTGTAGCCGGCTCGAATCGATCGTGGAATTAATCTGTAGATAACTCCCGCGTTAATTTACCAGGATGCGTTATCAAGCCGAGTTGCCGCTAAAACAAGGCGTCTTGATATTATTGGCCCAGACTCTTGTATGTCTTTGCGCGCTTTTACATGTATTTCTGCAGTAGGGAGTGGTTAATATGATGATTGACCAATTGCCTCGTAGCATTCGATTTTCTTCTTGGCGCCAACCTTCATAGCAACAGGCCATAATGTGCGTGCCCAAGCCATCTCCGCGCTAAAAGTTGCACCTGTCCTATGTCTCAAGAATATTTATGCTTCATCCTAAAATACCACAGGAGCTTAAACCATTGTGTCCTCTCGGCCACTGATTTCTCAATATTTCCCAACGCCGTCTGGCTCTCATATCTGCTGTCTGTAGAAATGTATCAAAAGATGATGAATAATTATTAGAATCCTTTATACAGCCTGTGGATAAAGGGTTCAATACATACATACATACATACATACATACTTTCACTTTAATATATTAGTTTGCATGAAGATTATTTTGTAGATGTAGTATTCAAACTTCAATCGCATGATGAGGACACAGGAAATAATAAAAATGAGATTTGAAAATTTCGCACAGCTGCCATCTTGTGGTTATGAAAGCAATGGAAATCAATTAGATGCCAGTAGATTAAAATTTGTATTTTTACCTTACTAAGTTTCATTGCACTCGGATGGTTAAATCGCGAGAAACGTCCATTTAAATATTTGTACTTCGCGTCACCACCATGATGGATTTGTGCTCACCAGGTTATTGAAAGTCCCTTAGGTGAACTTATGTTAATAGCCTCTAAGAACACTAAAATAATAAGTTTGATTGCTGTAATAGCTTCGTAGATATTGTGAACCGTCTAAATATTTCGGATGTTCGCCATGTTGGATTGTTATAGGTATAGGCTACAGAGTTATGTACCATTAAATGAAAATTTTTGCGTAGGTTCATTATTCAAATTTTCACTTCGATCGCATGATTACGACACAAAAAATTAAAACTTAATTTTAAAATTTGGAACAACGAAAAGAAGTATTGCCACTCGCCTCAAGGAGCACGAACGACACAGCCGGCTGGGACAAACAGATAAATCCACTGTTGCTGCACACTCGCTACTCGCAGGTCACGACATAAAATATGGAGACACCGAAGTTCTGCCCACCACGGTGTCTTATCATGCCAGGCTACAAAAGGAGTCCAATGAAATCCTGAATCATACTAACAGCTTCAATCTTAAGGAGGAAACAGAACGTGTGAACAGAGCTTGGCTTCCAGTCCTTAATCCCCTCAAGCCTGCCCTCATTGACCGTCGTAGACGAGAAGATGCAACAGAAGAGCAGCCCTGTCCTTGATGCATTACTTTTATGTGGTACGCCGTTGCTATGGTAGCCTCTATGTGTGGGTTGTTGACTATTTATATATCTTCTGTTTACTTGTTTTACCACGCTTAATGTAACCTGTGAACATGCTGAACGCAGTCTTCAGGACGACAAAATGTCCTTAGAACACGGCCTATAAGCCCGCGAAACAGAGATTCCTATCTGCTTTTGTGTACATTGTGTTTTGTTTACTGCAAGATTCTTATCAGATTATTTCAAATGCTTTGGTTAATACTTACGTGTGTTGTCGTATGTCAAAGATAAAAGATAAGATAAAATGATGGATTAACTTGCTTTAGAAATAATGTGTAGTCCAACGAATATTAGCCTGGGATCCTTCGGGCCAAAGCCTAACATGCTAACCAGTTAGCGACAGTGCCCGACTTTTTATAGAATTCCGTTCACATGAAGGTAGGGGCTCAATCTTTATGCGTCTGTTAATTCGTACTGTTAAGTCGTCAGTGTCGTCTATTCCTCTGAAAGTTCATCGTCATAATGCGCAGGTGATAGCTAATTAGCAACATACCTTCTCTTCTCCCATCTACTACACTGTAGTTCCCCAGGGGCTCTCATCTAGTAGGGCGTGGGTTGGCGACCACGGGACTCGAGCTGAGTCCGGCATTGCTTCCACTTACTTGTACAGGGCTCCTCTCCGTCTTCTTTTCTGTCGACCTCTCTTGGTCAACTCTTGTTCTCTCCCGACCCCGACGGTATTAGGGTAACCGTGGCCTAGGGAGTCTCTTCCTTTCCGGCCTTAATTGGCCCTTGTCTCATCCTTCCTGATCCCTCATTCTTCGAGGGGTCAGCCTTCTTTTTCTTTACATGTTCTCTCCTGCCTTCTGCACAAGGCCCTCAAGGAGGAAGGGTGTATGTAGCCCCACCACCTCCGGTGTACCCTGGATAGTACTACACCCTCAAGGGCTCACGGCTGGTGAGTTTGGAAGTTGGCGACCCCGAGGAATTCCTGAGCTGGGTCTGTTTTGTCCCCCTTTTCCTCTGACCTTGGCGCGGGCCTTCTCCTCTGTCCCCTTTCCTGGCTGCCTTTCATAGCTCTTCTTCCTTCCAAGTCCTTCAATCTCATTCTTCGAGAGGGCATTTCCTTTCTTCCTGTCCTTTATTTGCCTTATCCTTTATTTGTTTACCATTTCTTCTTCTAGTATGTAAGCTTGTAGTTAGTATCTGTTATAGTTTTCATTCTCATCTCATCTTTCTTTATCACCCGAACCATTAGGAGCCGATAACCTAGATGTTAGGTCCCTTAAAACAACAATTATCATCATCAACATCATCATCATCATCATCATCATCATCATCATCATCATCATCATCATCATCATCACTACCCTACACACATGCTGCAACCTTTCGACATGTAGACTGTGGAGGAAGGGCGTTACCCTCTCGTTACCGTCAAAAGTAACGGCGTCATAAGTAACGGGTTACTTCCCAATCTTGGTCCGTTTCCTTAGCGTTAGCAGATACTTCAGAAGGTGAAGACCGCGGCGTAGCCGTGCTCGTTAACCCTAGCAATACCATGCTACCAAAGGAGGGCTGGGGGGAGATGGGGGGACTACCAAAATTCCTTTTGTGTGGTTTACTTTATCCTTTAATCAACATACAGGGTCTTTATATTTGCTTGCCAAGGACATTCTCGGTCACGAGCTCCGCGAGTGACGGCTCAGTTGCCAGCGACCGCGCGTGCATATGTACGATAGAATACGGTGCTTAAAATCAGTATCATGCATTTTTACTCACCATGTTTACAGTAGATGCTAAAAAAATGTTCCCCATCCGCCGCCAAGCATAATTGGCATCTCATTATGAAGTTCCCGGTTACTCCGGTTGATTTAGCTACAGTAAGGACATTTTTATTGTTTACTGAACCTGTACTTTTGAATCTCTTAGCCAGTTGTTTTCTTTTCCGATTAATAGGAATGGTTCTCCTTGGAAATTTCACTCGAAACTTTTGTCCTGTTCTAGTGCACGATTTCCTGCACTTTGTGTACGTATTGTGCAGATATACACGTTCACATAATAACGGATATTTCACATAAGGCATTACAGCACTATACACAATCACAATAAAACACTATACAATACGATATACAGTACGCAGTACCTTTATAAAACACCAAAGCAGCTCGGAGCTCACACGTCTACCGCAGCAAGTGCGTGGGAATACGGTCGGAGGCCGCGCGCGCCAACCTCTAACTGCCGGCGAAGGTCGACCGGATTCACCTTGCCAAGCAAAAATAAAGACCCTGTATCTTGTATTTTGAACCTTACATGAACCTTAAATGGCAAAAATATATCTTAAAAAAATCAAAATATCATGAAAAAGTAAGTTCAGAAATTAAATTATTCACTGATCATACTCTTCGCCATCTTCAACACAAGAGGAACATAAGACTGTTCTTTACTGTGTTTTCCGTATGTGTACCTCTTGCAACCGAAACAAATTATGGTGGTTTCGTAACTTTGTTGTAGATTTGCCCTTACCACAGTGCACAGTATGACGAGGCACACGAACTACCAGAAGTGCCCACCAAAAGGAAATTGTTAATCCCTCCCTATATTATTCTGCTAAGGTCCCATTCCAGTTTTATACCGAAAATAAGGTCCCATTAACACCAACTTACACATATGGGGTACCTACTGGTTCAGCATAACCCAATGCGTAAGCGAAACGCACTCACTTACTCTTTAAATGCCTCACAATTAAATAAATACCTTAAAACATGTATATTATTTACAATGAAATTAATAATGAAAGTATGCAACTCGGTAACCATGCTAACAGAATCTTCTGTAAGACGCAATGCAATTCCAATTATTACATTACTGTGAAAGTTTCCAGACGGTTATAAGGTTATCACTGAACCAAATTAAGCTGTAAAATTCATCAATACATACAGTATCATGCGCTTAAGGGGGGTCAAGGGGCACTCGAGAATTTCTTCACGCAATTTTCACGTGTGAGTGTGGTACGAAAGGTCTTTTTCACCCGATTATAAAGGGTCTCCGAAAATCACATTTAAAGGCCCTTAAATTAACAGTGTCTGTGATATTCCCAGAAAACTAACTTCGCTCTGATATACCTATGAAGGAATGACAAACCCCTAACCACTGCACCAGTAGCTGGATTGATAAAGTGTGATTATTCATACCAAGGATAAATCAGTCATAGCATTCACGATTGAGATGCTAAGTGTACTCTTTACAACTAGAATATTCGCGTGCGTAGCCGCGATGGGTAATGCTAGTATCTTATACAAGAATTACAATTTAAAAAGTGTAAATGTGTGGTTAGGTAACCGGATTCAAAATAGACAATAACTTTCTGTACACTAAGCGTAGAAAAGGAATACCATGAATAAACCGTAAAAAAGAAGGATCTGGTGGGCACGAAATGCCCCCTCCAGAGGGGTTAAATCGTGCATCACGGCCATGAGGGCAGCAGCAGTAAGTCCGGAGATCGTAGGTTGAAATCCAGCCACCTACAGCGGCTATCCTGTGTATGGTTTTTCCTCACTCCCTCCAGGAAAATGCCGGGATAGTACCTTACTTTAAGTCCCAGGGCAACTACCCCATCCCTGTCCCGAATAGAATTGCGTACACTATTACAGTGGGCGGCTTCGATGGTGTAGTTGGTAGCATGCTGAGCTTCTATGCCCAAGATCACGGGTTCAAACCCGGCCAAAGCCGTCAGATTTTTTAAGAGCGTTAAGAATCCCTCAGTATGCCTTCCTTCGAAGGGGAAGTAAAGCCGGCGGTCCCATGTCATAGATGTATGGCATGTTAAAGAACCTTCCACTAATTACACCTGTGTAAAGCTAAATTATAGGTTAACATTTGTGCAACGCTCTTAGGTTCCAACGTTCGTCGCCAGGAGCCGACTGTGGTGGCATCTAGTAACCAAGTTCTGACTAGTTGTCGTTGACGGTGGCGTTTGGCGGCAGAAGTAGGAACTACTTGAAATTCAATGTCTGCAGTCCTTACTTGAATTAAAAACAGATAACACACACTAATACAGCCATCACAATTAACACAGGTTATCAGACAGATTCTACCCACACCCAAAGTACACGGGGCTACATGACCACGTTGTCGCAGCCTCTAAACTGAGAAACCAACCAACCACTACTACAGTCATAACATGAATACTGGTTATCAGACAAGTACAACACACATCCAACCAAACGGAACTGATAACCAAGATGTCCCAAGCCCCTAAAATGTTTTAACAATAATACACTAGCCGACAAAAACCAATTTCTTATTATTTTGCTTCTTTTACAAAAAATAGTAGTTTTTTACTAATTTTGGGTCAGGAAATCCGAATATGACCTTAGAATTTGTTTATTAGCTCTCGTTTTTTAGATGCACTACTTGTGATACATGTACTTCTGTAATAAAAACAGGACCACAATTCGGAGGAAAGAAGACCAGATGAGAATCGAGAAGGTGAATTATGAGTGGCATATTGCAGCCTAATGTGTTTTACTTCTCTAGGTGGCTAATTCCAATTTCAACATACTTTTCATCTCGTCTGTTTCCCAAAAGAAACCTTCTACAACACCTCTAAAGGCTTTCCAATCAGCTTTTTCATTATCCTGGGGGGCTCGATCAAACTTTCACCCTTAAGAAGATCACGGATTTGTAGACCAACAAAGATCCTTTCTTTCACTTGAGCTTCACTGAGAAGTGGGAATTTTGCTCTCAGGTACTTGATAGCTGCTCCATTCCTATCTATCCCCTTTACAAAGTTCTTCATAAGCCCAAGTTTGATTTGTAAAGGGGGAAAAATAATTTTGTTTCTGTCAACCTGAGGACTGTGATGTACGTTTTTCCCATAGGGCACAAAGTTTCCCTGGAAGGCCACACCTTTCTGCTGCAATGTGAAGACCTATCCTTGCTGTCCCATAAGAAGAAGAAAACAAAGGTTATTTACAAACAATGAATAATATGACTGTCAATGACTCAGGATACCTGTATTAAGGATTGTCAACCTACAATTTATTTAAATAAAAATCCCTAGTATTTTTCGAAAGGCGCTCAAATTCTCTAGCATTTAATGAAATATCGTTATATCTCAGAACATAGAGCTAACTCAGCATTTTATTACTGATATGTTGGTATTATTATGTTGGTACATTATGCAACGAGCCTATAATGGCAATAATTAAGACACGAGTATATTTCCATACGAGTGTCTTAATTACCTTTAGAGGCGAGTTGCATACGACTGTTTATGTTCGACGATAATAATAACTTTATTATATACTAGAAGACCCGTGCTGCTCCGCAGCATTCACTTCAACAATCCTACAGCACTTCTGTCCATATGACATTTGCATGTCTTCATGCTAGTGACCTGAACAGACATTTACGGTACCGTCGCGTTTGGGTAAGTAATGAAGTAGACTTATGAGATCAAATGTGTGGGTGTCTGCCTGTCCTCTGTGTGTGTGTCCCACTATTTACCCAGCGTAAGCTTAAAAGGCGCACGGACGTCAGGTTCCAGACGCAATTCTGAAAAGCCGAGGTGAACAGCTAACTCCAAACACATAAGCTGTACTCTTCTCTGAAGAATTAACTCGACATGAATCGACAGTTTGATGCTGGCTGAAGCTTGGGTGATAGGTCGCTCGCAAGCTCGTAAACTCACTCTGAAGCTAGTAATTTAAATTTCCACTGAAAGGAGATTGCTTGAAGAAATGAAAACCTGAAGACACTTACAGTGGTCGATCTGGGAGCTGTCGCGGACTTTATTGCAGACCTTTTCATGTTCAACAATTCTAGAGTATATCGATATTTTTAACGGTTTACCCAGTGTAGGCTTAAATTACACATGGACGTTAGGTTTTTCTCAACTCGTTTCACTGAAATCGTAACTGCTCGGCTTCTATTGGTCATAAATAAATGTTTTTCTCCCTAATCCTTCATCGAGAAATCCTTTACAGAACGGTGAAAACCGCATCAAAATCCATCAAGTTACTCTCGAGATTACCCGTTACATCCAGGAATTGGGAACTTTGTTTTATACTAAGTAGATAGAGATATCTACACAATTTAAGGCATTCAGCGATACAATTTGGTGTTCTGTCTACTTATGATACCAATGGTATAAATTTAAAATAAAAGATGGGTCGCTTATATTTGAATTTAGAGATGTAACTCTTGGGTAACATATAGAGGTGTGCAAATTAATAAAATTAAATAAAATAATTTTAATTAGTCATAATTTCTTTTATTGAAAATCATTTTTTGACCAACTTCTTTTGTTGTCCTACTTAGTAGTGTTTTCTCTCCCATGGTATTACACTTTTTCCCATAAGGAATTGCGTCTGGAAACTTTCAGATTATTGGATTCCGAGGGTTATCTGAGATGGGTCCGTTTTCAATTTTTCATTGACTTTAGAATTTAAGTCAGGTGATTTCAATGCATAGCTCATGAATCTTTTAATAGTTTAATAGCGTTCATCAGTTAAAAGTCCCCAAATCCCTCTGCTCTAAAATCACACGTAAAGTAGAGTGAACTAATAAAAACGTAACATGTGTCATTTTGCATTTGCAAGACTCCTCTGTCAGTGGAAATTCTAAAAAATCATTTTAATTTGAGTTTCTTAAATGAAAATATAATTAGGAGTCTTGGTTAAACATTTGAAGTAATTTCATTGCCTTGTAAACATACTTAGTGCATTAAACCGTGAAAAGTAAAAATGCAATTTTGGAAAACTGACATCGAATCTAATAATTTGCCTACTTCTGTAAAGACAGCTATCGCCTCCACCACTACATATAGAATAGTAAGTAAAGGCGATTGATGAGAAATGGAAAGACAACTCACACAGAAGGAATTAATATTTATTAAGCTGTACATTTGATTGAGTATATCTTAGTTATAGAACTGAAGCAATGAAAGAACAGGATGTAGGATAGTAATCACCGATGTAGGACAATAGCACATTTTTTTAACCATTACCACAGGACAGTTATCGTATTAGGAATGAGGAAGTCCTTGTATAATTGCTATTTAATGCCCCATTTGCTGATGTCTGTGTTCCTCCACAACATTCGTTTCAACATTCTAATAGTACTTCCTTCCATACGACATTTGCTGTTCGCTTGCCTTTTGGTTCTATTTGAACGTTTACGTCATGAAAAGATTTTGCTCTCGATAGTGCGACATACAGTTGTCCGTGGCTAAACACCGGTTGAGGTAAATAAATGCCTACTTGATCTAGTGTTTGACCTTGAGCTTTATTGATAGTTATACAAAAAGCCAAACGTACTGAAAACTGCCTCCTTTTGAAGGAAAATGGCATAGAAGTATCAGATGGCGTAAGGTCAAGGCGAGGAAGTTGGACATTGTTTCCAACATTTGAGGGTATTCACCGTTAACAATTTGTATCAAGAAGTTTGCAAAGTCACGTTGATCTGTATCCTCTCGCATATTTTTGTTGAGTTAAAAAATTTTGAATAATGACCACAAAGGAGAGAACCTTACTGACATTTGGACTGAAGCTGCTCTAGATGCGTGATGCACAACAGGCAATACCTGCCTAAAATCTCCTCCTAAGATGATAAATTTTTCCCCCGAAAGGCACGTCGTTATTCATGATGTCCTTGAGCAGCCGATTTACACACATCAACGCGTGCTTATTAGCCATAGGGGCTTCATCCCAGATGATAAGTTTTGCTGAACGAATATAAAAAGCTTCCTTGCTATTAACTTTTATTCCTGATACAGAAATTTCATGTCAGTGTAGAGGTAACTTGAACTGTCTGTGTACAGTGCGCCCCTGAGGAAGTAACATTGCTGCAATACCAGTCCATGCAACAGAAACTACATTTAACCCCAAATTTGTGCAACTGTGAATCAAGCATTGGCAAAGAAATGTTTTCTCGGTGCCCCCTGGATCGTCAATGAAATATGCATTACTCATCCTTTCATTTCTGTTTTGTACTAACCCCAAATTTTCTGTAATTATAGCCGTTTGGTTTACATTTGCTTGGTTTATCATCCGACTTAATTGATCCTCATTAAGTTTTGGATAATTCATTGGTAAATTTGTCTGAGGGAAATTATCAATAATAGCTGGCAATTCGAGAGAAGTAATGGGAAGACCATGGAGCTTTAATATATTAGAAATATGTGTAAGAATGAACTGATATGCAATGTTAGGTTCGTGAAACTGCAGATAAAATTCTGATAATGAATTCTTGAAAATGTCCCATAACTGTCTTACATTTGAAGGAGTCTGAAAGATACATATGTAAGAAAACAGTTGTCGTAACTAAGAAGGCATCTGAAATTATGACGCTTCTGCCAAACAACGCTGCAATTCAGAATCATCAATCAGTAAACCTCGCTCCATAGCTGTTTCTTTAAAAGTAGATTAGACAACGGCTTTGTATGTTCGTAGATCCTGGAAGCTGGTAGCACCTATGACGTTAAGCAATAACAGGCGTAAATAATACTTTTCTGTTTCTGTAGGCGAAACATTATACATTCTGCCTATAGTTTTTGAAAAAAAAAAATCTTTCTTGCCACTGGCAGTTGCTCCTATTCCAGACGTAATGTACTGGTGTTTCAGGATGTATATACGGACTTCTGACTTGCGAATCCCGTTCTACTTATTGTATGGATACATGCGACATTAGCGCCCGAGTGGAGCAGGTAGAAGTTAACGTTATCATGACGTAATTAGGGAACTTTTCGCCCTATACCAGTGAGTGTTATGATTATATTGGATGTATTGAAACACCAAACGAACGAAATAAAACAAACATTGCATGAAGAAATATTCTGTTTTGGCGTGATTCAAACCGCATAGAAGATTTTTAAGTGAATGCGTTATGTCCCCAAGGAGATTTGATCTCTGTTAATATGAAGATGTTTACGTGGATTCACATTACTATCATGGAAACCACGGTGAAGATGTGCACTCTACTTTACCGGACTATCATGACCGGACTATCATGATACAGAGTAAGTCGTTGTCGCCTAGTGACAGTCCATCAAATTAGATTTATTATTGGGGCGGCGTTGAATATCATGATGGGTGTTAGTCGTTGTCGCCTAGCGACAATATGTCCGTCAAGTCATTCGATTCTATTTTCGTGAAACCTTGAAGGAAGTAATATTCGCAATTATTTTAATACACGGATGATATAATCAAGTAAGGTGGGTACCAATCGATAATGCGTGACGGACTCTACATTTTAAGACAACAAACGTCGTCGTAGCGAAAATAGTTCCCGAGATATTTTTGTTTTAGTAAAAGGTGTAATTTTTTGAAAACTATTTTAATATATAAGATTCTAACATAAATTTTCATAAATATCTGTCGAGATTCTGTCGGTTGAATTCTTCTTTTTGGGAATTGTGTGGGCTCAGCATTTGATCTCTACCCAATAACGAATCCAAAGCTTGAAACATTGCTTATCCTGAAGTAGCATCAACATATAGCGCACAGATACTATGTTGGATCATTTTGTTATTTTGGTCAAATAACACAAAATAGGCTGTTGCAAACGCTTTAAAATTAAAATATATCGTATTATCAACTAGTTATTCTTATAATTCGATGCGTATAGAATGTCAACGGAAGGAAAATCAATTGCGTCCCGAATAGAACATTTATGACATCTCACGGAATAGTTTCGCGTAGGAATTCCATTTACTGAACCGAGTGCTGGATTATAATTTCCGTGGAACTAATGTTATATGATTGCTTCCTCCATGACGTTCTGGTGTGTTTATATCAACATCAGCATTCACTAAAATTGTCGGCGAAATCTTACGAATGTGTAGAAATTGGAGTTGCGGATGTTAAGGTACAGTACTATTTCTTTTGCAAAATTTCCCAGTTTGTTAATGCATTGTAACTACAATGGTTGATCCAATATAGGCTATATTGTCCACTTTCAAATCATGTAATTCACGTCCGACTTGTTGGATTTTGAGTGCATGCCAGAAGCTATCCTTTCCTTATTGGTCAATGAATGAAAATATTGAGCTCTGATTGGTTGGGAAAACTGTGTTATAATGAAAAGTAATACTTTAATGACTCCCATTATAATACAGTTTTCTGACATTTAATATTTACATATCGACATCGTCGAACATAAATGCCATATTCGTATTTCCCATGTTGCCTCCGTAGCGTAGCGGTCAGCATGGTTAGCTGCCGCCCCGGAGGTCCTGGGTTCGATTCCCGGCTCTGACACGAAATTTGAAAAGTGGTATGAGTACTGGAACGGGGTCTACTCTGCCTCGGGTGGTCCAAATGAGTCGACGGGATTCGATTCCCACCTCAGCCATCCTCGAAGTGGCATCCCACTTCGTCTTCGGGGAAATGCCGGGATGGTACCTACTGTAAGGCCACGGCCGCCCCCTTCCCTCTTCCTTGCCTATCCATCCCAATCTTCCCCTCCCTTCCCATCCCTCATAAGGCCCCTGTTCGCTTTGCAGGTGAGGCCGCCTGGGCGAAGTGCTGATCACACCTCCCCAGTTGTATTCACCCCGACCAGTTGTTCCAAGCTCCAGGACACTGCCCGTAAAGGCGGTAGTGGTGAGTTCCCTCGCTGAGTCCGTGGGAGCCACCAACCTAGAGGGTAAATCGACTAAATTTAAAAAAAAACATGCTTGAATAAACTAGAAATGACTGTTTTTGTTTCGGAAGTATTTTTACTGTTGGTTAATGTTATCACAAGCTGGTGTCGCGAAGCAGAGTCCCAACGCAATACCTGAGCGTTCACTGCCCATCTCATGCCTGTAACTTTGTGACGATTCTAATTTCTTGAACTGAATAAGTGTTGTTGTTGTTGATTCATTTAGGGGCACTGTGACATTGTGACCATGTACTCCTGTGTACTTGGGTGTGTGGAGTCTGTCTGATAACCTGTGCCATTGTGATGACTGTACTGGTGTATTATTTATAATTGATGCTAGGATTTGGGTAGGAGGTGGGCGAGGCCTTAATTTTGTTACCATCGCGGCATTCGCCAGTAGTTGAAGTTGGGAATCACGGACAACCATTTCTAAAATGGCTAATGTAAGAATCGAACCCATCTTGCCTCAGTTCTGCTTCACTAGGCTGAGCGAATGTTGTTCCAACCCACAAACCAGAACCAAATTACTTGGTAGAACCGGTATTTGAACCCTCACCTATGCAGTTGGTTGGTTCCTTACTTTAGGGGCTGCGACAACGCGGTCATGTAGCCCCGTGTACTTTGAGTGTGTGTAGAATTTGTCTGATAACCGGTGTTATTTGCAATGGCTGTATTAGTGTGTGTTATCTGTGATTCAGGTAAATAGGACTGCAGACGATTTTTTTTTCAAGTAGTTCCTACTTTTGCCACCAAATGCTACCATCCATGACACCTAGCTGTGGACGTGGCTACTAAATGCCATCACAGTCAGCACCCGGTGGGGAACGTTGGAACTAATAGAGCGTTATCAAACTAACCTACAAATTTTAGCTTCCATAAGTGTAAATGGTGAAAGGTTATTTTTCATCTATCTATGACATCTATGACATGGGACCACCGGCTTTACTGAGGGATTTTTAACGCTCTTAAAAAATCTGATGACTTCAGCCGGGTTTGAACCCGCGATCTTGGGCATAGAAGCTCAGAATGCTACCAACTACGCCACCGAAACCACTACGTATGAAGTGACAAAACTCAATAGCATATCATCAAATCCTAGCTTGCACTTTTAGTGAAGCACCGAGGTATACATGCATTTATTTTATGTGTGTTTTTGTAGCTTAGGCCATGAAACACGAAGCAACCTTTGAGTCTGATTTCCGTTATTTACTGAACGACAAATCAAATAGTGAATACAAGGGCCGATGTACACTAATTTCATGGCAGTTATTTGCTTGACTCTTGCATGTATTTGTTCGCTTCGGGACTCCGTGTGTTTGTATTTCACCTCAATTCCGCTTTGGATAAATGCGCAAATAATTATGTGGGTGAAGCGATTGGTAAAGCTTTATTTTCATGGCTTCACGTAAAAGTTAGAATCGTATTTACAGTATCAGGTCGTGATTAAATTCTTAACCCTTGGCACTACAGCCCTTGAAGGGTCTAGGCCTACCAAGCGACTGCTGTTCACCCATTTGGCCAGCTGATATTGGGGTGACGCGTGGTTAGCGCATCCGTTCCCCTCGGCCGTTTAATCTTGGTTTTCGTGACCGCGGCGCGGCCACACTGTCAGACAGCTACTCAACTGTACTCACACGCCTACAAGTTCTGGCTTTTTGGGAGAGTCAGTGGCTAGCTGACCCACTGCCCAGTAAACTGAGAGCGATCAAGGGAACTACTCGCGTGTGGTGGAGCTCCTTCCGGGCCCGGAGAGAGTCCGTCATTTTGTGTAGGCTAAGGATAGGTCGTACAAGATCCACCCACTCGTACCTAATGAGAAGGGAAGACCCCCCACTTTGTACCTGTGGAGCCGTATTCACCGTGGCCCACATTTTTACCGAGTGTGTGGATCTTGCTGACTTGGTTTGCAGACGACACTCAAACTTATATTAGCCGATGACGCGGTGGCTGCTGATCGCGTTATCCGCTTTATAAGTGAGAGTGGGTTAGGGCCAGCAATCTAAATTTTCCAGTGAACTTTGACTCAACGACTTGTTCGTTTTTGAATGATAATGTTTTGTTTTTTCCGTAATTTTTGTTTATTTTTATAATTTTTATTTTTTATTTAATTGTTTGTTTTTGTTCTATTAATTTTTGGTCTTTTTAAATTTAGATGTCCACCTCAAAATTTTAAATTCAATTCAAAATTTGTATTCTTTAATCTGTGTTAAGAGGGGCAGATGACCTCGTAGTTCCGCCCCTTAAAACAACAATAACTAACTAACTAACTAACTGTACTCACGAGGCTGAGTGAACCCCGTTCCAGCCCTCGCGTCAGTTTCTTAAATCCCTGACGGAGCTGGGAATCGAACACGGGGCCTCCGGATGAGAGGCAGGCGTGCTACCCCCACATCACGGGGCCGGCATTACATTCTTACGGTAGACTAATAATTATGTATGTTACAGACTTATTGGTAACTCATGTTCAACAAGTAGTTCAATGAAGAACTAAATAACCTATTTTCATATTTCCTATTGATCTTCTCCATTAAAAAATTCTTCCGCCTATCAACATGTTTACCATGTTAAATTGTTTTATATGTACGAGCAGATGAAAACTATTGTATGTATTTCTACCCCTTAATATTCCCCTTTTTAACGGGGTTGGGGATGAGATGTGATGAAAGCTTTCGTGGCGGATAATTTTTACGGACACTCCTCAGTAACTATAACTGAGAAACCAACCAACCAGTTGAGATGGTTCAACTCGTCAATAATTGTTAGTGTGATGTTTTGTTAAAATACTGAACGTGGCGATTGACCTCCAAACTTGCTTATTTAGAGTGAATATGTGATTGTAATTAAATGATCAATTCAGGCCAATAAAAAGTTTGTAGTCAAGGGTCATCCAAGTGTATTTATTAATCTCATGTAAATTCTTTTCAGGATTAGCGAATAACCCATCTCATTTGGGTAGAATCATGTTGACCGACTGAAAAGCACCAAACTTTTGTTTACTAAGGCAACACTGAAAATGGCTTCAAACACCATAATAAGAATTACTTGTTTCTTACCTTGAGATCTGGATCAGCATCGTTATCAAGCAACATGAGCGCACAAAAGTATCTTCCATTCTGAACCGCCACATAGAGCGGGGTGAAGCCTCTTCCATTCCTGCAGTTGACATTCGCCCCGTGCTCGATGAGCAGCTTTGCGCTTTGTAGGTTCCCTTCTTGAGCGGCGATGTGGAGTGCGGTGTTCTGGTTCGCATTCCATGCATGCACGTCAGCACCGCTCTCCAAGAGCATCAGGACACAGTCCACCAGCCACTTCTGAGAGGCCATGTACAGCGCATTGCATTCCTCATAGTTCTTAGCTTCCAGTTCACACCTTTTACTGAGCAAAAGTCTGACACACGTTGTGTGCCCGCCGTGGACTGCGAGGTGCAAGGGAGTAGAAGATTTGCAAGTCAACACGTTTGGATCTGCACCTGCTGAAAGAAGACTGTCTACACACTCGGAGAAGCCTTTGCCTGACGCGACATGGAGAGGTGTAAAACCTTGTAGTTGTTGAACATTCGTCACGGCACCATGCTGGATTAGTGTTCGAACACATTGCACGTGATGGTTGTACACGGCGAAATACAGGGCGGTGTACCCCCAGATTGCGGTCATGTTGACATCTGCGCCGTATGTCAGGAGTTGCTGGAGGCAGTCCAGATGCCCTCTGATGGAAGCGGCGTGCACTGGAGTCCAGCCCAGACAGTCCGTCAGATCCACTCTGGCACCATTGCTCAGCAGGATATTTAGGCACCCCACATGACCTGAAGACGCTGCTACATGGAGAGGAGTATGTCCCTGCACGTTCTTGCTGTTCACGTCACCAGAGTGACGGATAAGTAGCTGCAGCATCTACAACATGCCAGGATCTTCGGTTAAAATGAGTTGTCCTGAACAATGATAATATTTGTACAAATACCTTGGGTTCCCCCATAGTACCCGTCTCAGACATAGTGATATCAAGAAGAATAACACTGAGCATTATATTTCACGACATCGCAGTGTTCTCTCTTCAAAACGTAGCGCTAAACATATCATTAAGGCAGTTAACACATTTGCAATGCTCGTAGTTACATACTCCTTTGGTATCATCAGGTGGACTCAAACTGAGCTGCACGATCTGTAAAGAAAAAACATCGGTGCTTTTATCACGCCATGGTATGCACCATCCGAAATCAGCAAGAGAGCGCCTGACTCTACCTCGGTATGAAGGTGGTAGAGGACTGATACACATCATGGACCTTCATAGAAAACATGTGACAACTCTGCGTGCATTTTTCCACAACAAAGGAGAAACATCCCCTCTCCATCGCACTGTATCTTCAGCTGATGATAATTATACACCGCTCCATCTGTCATCAATAGATTCACCAGTAAATGAAATAAAAACTTCTGACTACAAGATTGGGAATTGGAAACAAAAGGCGCTTCATGGGAAGTTTCCACATGAGTTGGACCAGCCTCACATCGATAAGTTAGCGTCGCACGCATGGCTGACCCACTCGGTCCTCTTTCCGGAAACAGAGGGATTTGTTGTAGCTATCCAAGACCAAGTTGTTGCTACTCGAAGCTACCGGAAATTTATCATCAAAGATCCAGAAACAGAGAGTGAGGAGTGTCGCCGCTGTGGCAAATGTAGTGAGACCATTAAACACATTATATCCGGTTGTTCCCACCTTGCCAACACTGACTACAAACATCGACACGATCAAGTTGCCAACATTATCCACCAGAAACTCGCCTTGAAGTACAAACTTCTTCAAAATACACCATCAGCAGCACTCGAAAATGCCACACACAAGCTCTACTGGGACAGAGGAGTTGTGACAGATGTTGCAGTCAGTAACAACCGGCCAGATATCATTGTCATCAATTAGGAACACCGAGAGGCATTACTGATAGATATCGCAAGTCCCAACACTCAAAAAATCCAAACAACAGCTGCTACTAAAATATCTAAGTACACAGAGCTGGCAATTGAGATAAAGCAGATGTGGAAACTTGAGTTGGTGACTACAATCCCAATAATTGTATCGTGTACTGGCGTTATACTCAAAACTCTCCACAGTAGTCTATCAATAAGTTCTGTTACACACCTGCCATGTTGTCAGGAAATTCCTTGGTGACAATACCCCAGTCGAACACTCAGCAAGGATCGAAGATTCAGATGGAAATTAGGTCATCCTATAAACGAAGGAGACTAGTTAAGAATGCGGGCACGGCATGTATGTACAGTACTGTGAAGTCTCTGAACAGTCTACAAAATATCTACAAAATGACCTCAGTACAGATGGTTCCTTGCTAAGGACGAACCAGGCTGTAACATAAAATGTAGCCGGTATTTGCCGTGATATTTATTTCAAACAATAAAAATAATAATAAAATCCTGCTTTGTACTGTTGCCTCCGCAGGAAACAAATACACACTGCTTGATATTTACCACAATGTATCTCACATGGCACACACAATAACAGAATCCAACCAGACAGAATAGTGAAAACAGAAGACCCTTCATGCTAGACACTCTAATGATCCCAGCCAAGCATATCTTGACAATGAAGCGTTGAACTTTTTACAGACTCGTAGAGACTTTTTTCCAGAAACTGAAGGATTTGTTTCTGCAAATCAGGGCCAGGTTGTGTCGACAATTAATTGCATGAAGTGTATTCTAAAGGATGACAATACTAAAGATGATGTATGCAGATGATGTCATAGCATTTCTGAGACAATACAACACATGACATCAGACTGTCAGGTCCTAGCCCACTCTGACTACACCCAACGGCACAATAGTATCACCAAAATCTTTCACTGCAAAATTGCTCAGACTTGTCATCACAGATAAAACCATTCCAGCCAATAGACGAGACACACAATGCAAAAACACACGCATTTCATGGACATGGCTCTGCAAAATACACATAACATGCAACACGTATGCAGTAAAAATATCTGCACATACTGTGAGTTGGCAGAATAAATAGAGATGTGGCTTCAAGAAAAGAAGATTCTTGTATCACTTGACTTCTCAGCAACAGGTGTTGGACCAAATCTCTGAAGAGAAACCTGCAAGTATTGGAACTTTCCATCAATACAGTGACATGTGTTTAAAATCTGACATCCTTAACACTTGCTCAACAGTTGGAAAGTTTTTTAACCTACCCACCTCATAAATGAAATAGATCACCAATTTGAAGTACAGCTAAGCCGGCGTTGACTGGCGCTGATCGTGGGCGCGCGTACACGGTTCAGTCGATGGTGGCGCGCACTTTTACATTTTTGCCAAACATGTTCAATAATGTGTACTTAAAGTGCTCATAGTCGATGCCGAAAATGTCCTCCCTCTCTTGTAACACACACCTGCCATCTTCTGATGAAAGAATGGACAATAATCCCATCTGAGTTTTGTTCTGTAAGAACACAGCGTTGTCTGTTAACTTTTTATTTATTTATTTATTTATTTATTTATTTATTTACGGAGCCTGTTTTCTTGAATCGTTTAGCAAGGCTCCTAATTATACTGGCATTAGGCACTGGTCATCCTGGAAACTTGATTCGAAATTTTCGTTTTGTTTCAGAACAAGACTTCCTGCTTTTCATATACAAATTATGGATATACACACATTCGTGCAATGCGAATTGGTGTCTAGGCATGACCAACAATCACAGTAATCACAATACTCACTAAACGTGCAACGGGGCAGATGAACACGTAGTTCCGCCCCTTAAAACATCAATAACTAATAACTAACTAATAAACGTGCAACACTAACGTCTGAGCTTTGCAGATACACGTCCATATGAACGACAAAACACGTGTGAACTAACGATATGAGTCAGCGGAGCGGGGTATTGCGAGGTCCACTCACTCAACACCTGGCCTGCCAAATGACGCCATAGTTTGCCGCGATTACCAGGTCGCAAAAAAATAATGACCCTGTAGAATGCCGTTTGTGATTGATCCCGCCTTCTGTAACAATAGGCGTGTATACATGAGAAAAAAATAATTACTAACGCTACTACTACTACTACTACTACTACTACTACTACTACTACAACATTGTTATCAATATCGAATGGTTGATGGTTTTGGCGTTCCGCGTATTTCGTATATTTGATGGTGTATTCAAGTGATTAAATAGGTACAAGTACTGCTATAAGGGAGTGGAAGTGCTTGTTCCTCAATACGAGGTGTAATCTCTCCTTGAGAAGTCCGTTAAGACCATCTTTTCTGTAAAGGTACATGTTTTTTATTATCCTTTTGGCAAGATAAGATTTAGGGTTATGTGCTCAAGGAGTATAGAGAGTAGATGCATTAGGGAGAGCGATGCCATTTCCAGAGAGGTTGAAATAGGTGTAGCCAGCGAGATCAGTGGTTCGCAGCGTGCGGTAGATATGAGTACTATGTCGACTATTGACCTGGATGATACGATGGTGGTGCAGAGTCCAAAAACAGCAAACCAAAGAGCTGGAATAGAGAAGATGCGTCTAGCCGTTGAGAAATTATCCAAATACAGCGAGGACCTCTTAGAATTAGTTAAAATCACTCCTAATACAAAAGCGCAAATAAAGAAAGGAATTAAGGGTATGGGGCAGTTAGCTGAAATAATTCACAGTCGATGGTGGGAGTGGGAGCAATATGCTGTGACTGATTACCCTAAGGTAGCGAGTAATTTGGAACAGGACTATGCTCCAAGTAGGAAAATAACCCGGGATATTGGGACACAGGCGCATTTAAGTGACATGGAGTTAGAGAGGAGACACTTTTAGAAGCTACGTGCTTCGAAGATTTTGCTAAGCTTTTGGACAAGGAATGGCCTGAGTGTGTTTACCAAAAAACGTGCACACTCTCCGGAAATATAGGAAAATTGACAGATTGGGACGTTTCTATGGTGGTTAATCCCAATAGCCCCTTGGAAGAGGATAGAATTGTAAGAATCATGAGAAAATGGCACCCGAAAATATCTGATTTGCTAAATGCTGATCTAAAGGAGGGTGAAACGGAATTTTTGCGCACAGTTACGCAAACCTACACAAGTCGGGGAGGAGAACAGGAGAAGCTGCGATATGTGTTTGTAATACCATATTCAGTCAATCAGGAAGGCGTTAATGATCTGCCGAATCTGCACGCATGTTTACAAAATTGGCAAGGGATAATAGAGACTCATGCTAGAAAGAAAGTGTTGATAGCTATACCTGATAGCCTTAACCTCAGCTACACAAGGAAGATTTTGGGATGGGTATTTCGCAGAAGTAATGTCGAAATAGGGTGCTTGGTGCCGGGCAAAGCACAGACAGAACAGGAAGTTTCTGTAGAGATGCCGAGAAGAAAGAAATCCTTGAGTAATAATACACAAGAAACAGTTATGTGCAAAGCAGCTGGCAAAACGTATGCTGAATTGCTTAAGACAGTCAAGGATGGGGTGAACATTGATAAAATTGGTGTTAAAATCAAACGTATAAGGAAGACAGGAAAAGATGACCTTATACTCACAGTAGAAGGCAAGGGAAAGGCCGATACATTAAAAAGGGAGATAATTCAGAATGTGAAGGAAGTCGAGGTGTCAACAAAGATAAAGGAGACAACCATCCTAGTGTATGGCATGGATCCGGACTTAAACGAAAATTATCTACGAACAGCCATTTCGTTGGAAGCAGCTGTTGAAGAATCACAGGTCAATATTACATCAGTGAGACCTGGCAGGTACGGAAATCTCAATGCTACCGTAATCTTGCCAGCGGAATCTTCTAAAATATTGTTGAAGAAAAAGAGTATCAATGTGGGATGGGCAATCTGTATGGTGAGGGAAAAAGTTATGGTTTCAAGGTGTTTTAAATGTCTTGGGTTTGGACACAAAGCGCCCCAGTGCAAGGACACAGAAGACCGATCTCGCAGCTGTCTAAATTGTGGACAAGGAGGACATATGGCGAAGCAGTGTGAAAAGAATTCTTTTTGCACATCGTGCCAAGTAGAAGGCCACCGCGCAGATCAAATGAAATGCCCTAATTACAGAAAGATAGTATTGGAGGCAAAGGGAAAGAATCTTTAAACGATCATTAATGGACATAATACAGGCGAATCTCATGAGGAAACCCGAGAGTCATGACCTCTTGTACGCAACTGCCTTGGAGAGGAAAGTAGACTTATTACTTGTTAGTGAGCCAAATAAAAATCGAGTAGCTAACAATAGCTGGTTCACGGACAAGAGATGTGACGTAGCAGCATTCTTTTTGAATGACAAGCTGGAAGTACTAAGCATAAGGGCAGAAGAAGGATATTTATGTATTCAACTTCAACAATGCCACATTTATTGTTGTTACATCTCTCCTAATATCTCCTTTGATAGCTTCAAGGCTGAGGTAGACACAATAGTTCAGGACTGTGTGGCAACAGGTAAGGAATGCATTATTTTGGGAGATCTCAACGTAAAGTCCCCTCAGTGGGGAGCGCCAACTGCTGACCGTAGGGGAGATTATTGGGTGGATTGGATAGCTAGTTTAGACTTGGTTGTGCATAATACAGGAATTACTCCAACGTTTTCCAGAGGGAATTGTGAGTCTTTCATAGACATCACATGTTCAACACAGGGTATAGCATCCTATATTGCGGACTGGGAAGTTCTGGAAGATGAATCTCTCAGTGATCATCGTTTTATTTACTTTAAAGTTAAGGGTTTCAAGAAGCTCACGGATATAACAAAAACGGTGTGGACGTACAATTGGGAGATTTTTAAGAATACAATTGAATGGATGTTGCAATCTGTGGATATAGCGCAGATAACTTTAAAGACATAAATGCTATTCTTAAAGATGCTTGTAGGACTAGTCGATTGAGGGGACAAACAAAACATGAAACCCGTGTACCTTATTGGTGGACTAATGAAATAGCAATACAACGAAAAGATTGCAATCGTAAGAGACGAATTCTTACAAGAGGAAGGAAACGAGTAAGTCAGGACAACATAAGACAACTAGAAGATGATTACAAGGCAGCTAAGAGGGAATTAACAAAACTAATTCAGCAATCTAAAAAGAATATCTGGCAAAAACTCTGTGAGGATCTGGACAATGATACCTGGGGAGCGGGATACAAGATAGTGACAGGGCGCTTAATTAATAGGGTTCCGGTTCAGCTCACAAATGAAAGAAGGAAAGTCATAGCGAAGGCATTGTTTCCGTGCGCTAATTCTTGTCTGGAATTGGACCCAGATTTTAATGCCGTAGACCTGTTTACTATGGAAGAGGTACGCGAAGTAGCGTGTAATATGAAGACTGGTAAGGCACCTGGAGTAGATGGCATACCACCAGAAGCCATCAAATATGCTTTTGAGGTAGCACCGGGATGGTTCTTATCTATCTTCAACGATTTACTGAGACAGCGTGAGTTCCCCGCTGAGTGGAAGGTAGCCAAACTTGTGTTACTTTTGAAAGCAGGGAAACAGTCCTTAGATCCCTCAGCGTACAGACCACTTTGTTTGCTAAATACCTTAAGTAAGCTTTTTGAAGGATTGGTAAAAACAAGACTTGAAAAAGAATTAGAACAACAAGGAGGGCTCTCCTTGAACCAGTTTGGGTTTAGAAAGGGCAGGAGCACAACCCAAGCCATCGAGAAGGTGTTGCAAATACCGGCAGAGAGCAGCGAGAAATGTGCATCTGTAATAACTCTCGATGTGAAAAATGCTTTTAATACGGCTTCATGGAGCATTATTGTGAGAGAACTTCGAAGGATGAACATATCTCAATACCTGCAACAGATTATCGTCAGCTACTTCAAATGACGTAAAATAAAACTTAGTCAATCAGAGGACCTTGAAATTAGTGCAGGTGTTCCGCAGGGATCGGTCCTAGGACCAACCCTGTGGAACATTCTATATGATGGCGTCCTACGTCTGCAGCTGACGAAAGGCGCAGTATCTATTGGTTATGCCGATGACCTTGCGTTAGTGGTAACAGCAGAGAATGCAGAGGATCTGACCTTTAGAGTTAATGAATCATTGAGACGTGTCAACCTTTGGATGGAAAATAATTGCTTGAGTCTGGCACCACATAAGACTGAGGCTGTAATTTTGAAGGGTTCAAGGAAGTGGAAGAATATCCGTTTTCTCCTAAATGGTATTGAGATTGTTCCAGCGAAGGCTGTACGTTATCTAGGAGTTCTGCTAGACATGAATTGCACGTTTGGAGCACACGTGAAGGCAGTTACTCAAAAGGCAGAGAAGAAAGCAGCGGCGTTAGCTAGACTTATGCCTAACATAGGAGGTCCGAAAACAGTAAAGAGAGAAATCATGTGCTCAGCAGTATATTCCATATTATTATATGCTGCACCTGTCTGGTGCGATGCGCTCAGGAAGAAGATCCATTTACGAGCTATGGAAAGAGTTCAGTGAAAACTGCTTCTCAGAACTATCTGTGCTTATCGTACTGTGTCTACTGCAGCTTTACAAGTTGTAGCTGCCGGAATTCCCATCGATCTGCTCGTTATAGAGAGAAAATTTCTTCATGAAAGGGGTACCGCAATACCTGCTAAAGAAAAGAAAGCATTGAGGAACCAGCTCTCACTAGACTGGCAGGACCGATGGGATGGTACAAACAATGTTGGCCAGTGGACTAAAGAACTTATACCTGACGTAGGAGAATGGCTGAAATGCAGTCATCGACAAGTGAATTATTTCCTGTACCAGGTCCTGACAGGGCATGGTAGATTTGGAGTATATGCCTTGAAAATGGGGAAGACGCAGGGAGATGGTTGTCGGTATTGCTCGGAAAGGGATACAGTAGAGCATACTTTCTTCCACTGTGCTCGATGGGAGGAAGATAGAAAAGAAGCCTGTGAACAACTTGGCCGGCGACTGACGACTAGGAATCTGATTCAGATTATGTTGGAGAGCCCACGAGCCTGGAACATTGTAAAGGCAATGGCTACGATTATTATGGGGACAAAGGAGAAAGAAGAAAAAGGAATAAACTAATAGTAGGCTATAATCACTCCATTCTGATGTAATGCTGTCAAGCAGTCCCGGAATGGGCTAAGTGAAGAGGGCAGGGGGTTTTAGTTGGTGGAAATCCAATCTCCCACACAGAGTGGTGTCTTGAAAGATTTCCCCCTGCCGAAACAAAAAAAAACCTACTACTACTACTGCTACTACTTCTACTACTACTATTACTACTACTAATACTAATAATAATGGACACCTCAGTCACCCTGAAAGTGGGTTTTCTTGGCTTCCCACTTCTACTCCAGGCAAATCCCGGGACGGTTCCTAACTTGAGGCTATGACTTACCTCAATTACAAATACACATACTAGTACAGACATGACAGTGACACAGGTTATCAGACGAGTTCTACACACACACAAGTACACGAGGCTACATGACCACAATGTCGCAAAGCCCCTAAAAGAATCAATCAACAAGATACATGGTGGAAACCTGAAGTATAATTAATGGCCGTGAAAGCCAGTGGCACGGCGTAGCCGTGCTTATTAAATCGTGCACCACGGCCGAGAGGGCAGCTGCAGCAAGTCAGAAGATCGGATATTCAAATACCGGCACTGACAGTAGCTATCCTGAGTTTTTCCCGGGGTTTTCCACACTCCCTCCGGGATAATGTCGGGATAGTAACTTATTTCAAGTCCCGGGGCTCCTACCCCATACTTGTCCCTAATACAGTTCCTACTTCTTAAGAGCGTTAAAAATCCCTCAGTATGCCTTTCTTAGGAGGGCAAGTAAAGCCGGCGGTCCCATGTCATAGATATATGACATGGAAAAGAACCTTCCACTAATTACACCTGTGTGAAGCTATATTATAGGTTATCTTTGGGTAACGCTCTTAGGTTCCAACGTTCGTCACCAGGAGCCGACTGCGGTGGCATCTAGTAACAAAGTGCAGAACTAGTTGGTCGTTGACGGTGGCGTTTGGTAGCAAAATTTGGAAATACTTGAAAAATCGAATGTATGTTGTCCTTACTTGAATTAAAAACAGATAACACACATTAATACAGCCATCAGAATTAACACCAGTTATCAGACGGATTCTACACACATCCAAAGTACACGGGGCTACATGACCGCGATGTCGCAGCCCCTAAACTGAGGAACCAACCAACCAAGTCCTACTTCAGTCATCAAAAAAATACAGGTCATCAGAGAAATTCAACAAACACCTAACTACACAGGGCTGATTACCAAGATTTCCCAAGCCCCTAAAATGAATTAACAACAACAACAACTTATTTTGCTATAAATGAATAATGCTCAACTTTCAACTGCGTAAACTTTCTCGACCAATTGCTATTTGGTCGAATGAAACTATTTTTTATTTTCAAGAGTTTTTACATTTTAATTTATTTTAATTATTATAATAATTAATAATGTTATTTTTTGTTTCTCTAATTTTTTTATTATTTGCGAATTGACCACTTAGGATCACGCTACAAATTCATTTTTTCTTTGCCTGAAGTTTCCTCTTCCTCCAGTACTCCTTCATATGGGCGCTATGCTGTTTCTTCTGCTCATCCGTCCAGGCTCTTCCCTTCTTTGTGGTTCTTGTGACGTGAAACCCTTCCAAATTTTGAATTATGTACCGAAATGTTTCCCTGTTTGACATCTGAACTTCCTGGATGTTGGAATTTTCGAGATCTTTTCGAACTTCCTTAATCCATGTCGTTGTCTAATTTTATTGTTTATATATTTATTTTTATTTTTAATTTTCAATTTATGTTCTTAGAGATTTAATTTTGATAATTTTTCTCTTGAAATTATTAATTAACCAATTTCCAATAGATTTTACAATTATTTTCATGTTTATTATTTATATTTCTTTTATTATTGTAATTTTATTTTTATTATTTTTATTTTATTTTTACATTTTAATTGTTTTTAGTATAATTTTTAAAAATATTTTATCCAACACATTACGTCAAGTAGATACGTATAGAATATTTGATTTTTAGAAATACTAGCCCCTCGGCATGATAATTCTCCCAAATTTGGCTTGAAGATAAAACTATCAGCATCTTTGAAAGCATAAACTGTCCTTATGACAAGTGGTTAATATAGAGACCACGATCCCATAAATGGTTAAATAACCGATGTTTCGCGACAACTGCTTGTCCCTTTATCAAGGTTTGTCAAGAAAGAGAAAAGAGAGAAAGAAAGAAAGAGAGAAAGAAGGAAAGAAAGAAAGAAAGAAAGAGAGAAAGAAGGAAGTAAAGAAAGAGAGAAAGAAGGAAAGAAAGAAAGAAAGAGAGAAAGAAGGAAAGAAAGGAAGAAAGAAAGAAAGAGAGAAAGAAGGAAAGAAAGGAAGAAAGAAATAAAGAAAGAAAGAAGGAAAGAAAGAAAGAAAGAAAGAAAGAAGGAAAGAAAAAAATATAGAAAGAAGGAATGAAAGAGAGAAAGAAGGAAATAAGGAAAGAAAGAAAGAGAGAAAGAAAAAAGGAAAGAAAGAGAGAAAGAAGGAAAGAAAGAAAGAAACAAAGAGAGAGAGAAAGAAGGAAAGAAAGAAAGAGAGAAAGAAGGAAATAAGGAAAGAAGGAAAGAAAGAAAGAAAAAAAGAGAGAAAGAAGGAAAGTAAGAAAGAAAGAAAGAAAGAGAGAAAGAAGGAAAGAAAGAAAGAAACAGAGAAAGAAGGAAAGAAAGAAAGAAACAGAGAAAGAAGGAAAGAAAGAAAGAGAGAAAGAAGGAAAGAAAGAAAGAAACTGAGAAAGAAGGAAAGAAGGAAAGAAAGAAAGAAAGAAACAGAGAAAGAAGGAAAGAAAGAAAGAAAGAAAGAAAGAAAGAAAGAAAGATAGAAAGAAGGAAAGAAAGAAAGAAAGAAACTGAGAAAGAAGGAAAGAAGGAAAGAAAGAAAGAAAGAAACAGAGAAAGAAGGAAAGAAAGAAAGAGAGAAAGAAGGAAAGAAAGAAAGAAAGAAAGAGAGAAAGAAGGAAAGAAGGAAAGAAAGAAAGAAAGAAAGAAAGAAAGAAATAGAGAAAGAAGGAAAGAAAGAGAGAAAGAAGGAAATAAGGAAAGAAAGAAAGAAAGAAAGAGAGAGAGAAGGAGAGAAAGAAAGAGAGAAAGAAGGATAGAAAGGAAGAAAGAGAGGAAGAAGGTAAGTAAGAAAGAAAGAAACAGAGAAAGAAGGAAAGAAGGAAAGAAAGAAAGAAGGAATGAAAGAAAGAAACAGAGAAAGAAGGAAAGAAAGAAAGAAAGAAAGAAAGAAAGAAAGAGAGGAAGAAAGTAAGAAAGAAAGAAAGAAACAGAGAAAGAAGGAAAGAAGGAAAGAAAGAAACAGAGAAAGAAGGAAAGAAAGAAAGAAAGAAAGAAAGAAAGAAAGAAAGATAGAGTAAACAATGGCATAGCCTCCATAGATAAATTATTATTATTATTATTGGTAGCCTATAAGCTAGGAAGCCATGACGAAACAAATACCGTAGTTACTCCATGACCTCCTGAGACCAAGAAGATGTCGGTAATGAAACTATAGAGGGCAGCCATGATTTACTCAAGGGATAACCAACCATCACCTACATTAAAGTTGTGTGGTTGTTTACTTATTGCAATCGCCTCCCGATTCATACGAATAAGTAAACAACCACACAACTTTAATAGAGGTGATGGTTATCCCTTGAGTAAATCATGACTGCCCTCTATAGTTTCATTACCGACATCTTCTTGGTCTCAGGAGGTCATGGAGTAACTACGGTATTTGTTTCGTCATGGCTTCCTAGCTTATAGGCTACCATTTATCTATGGAGGTTATATGCCATTGTTTTTTTTCTTTCCTGTAGCCTCCTGAGAGGCCGAGTCCAAGTCTTTCTATTTGACGCCCGTAGGCGACTTGCGTGCCGTAATGAGGGTGCAAATGATGATGAAGACGTCACATAGACCCAGTCCCCGAGCCAAGGGAATTAATCTCAGGAGATTAAAATCCTTGATAGCCCGGCCGGGAATCGAACCCGGGACCCTTCCGGCCAAAGCCTAGCACGCTAACCAATTAGCCTTGCAACCGGACATTGTTTACTCATTCTTTCTTTCTTTCTTTCTTTCTTTCTTGACAAACCTTGACAAAGGTTGGTTGGTTCCTCAGTTCAGCGGCTGCGACAACGCGGTCATGTAGCCCCGTGTACTTTCGGTGTGTATAGAATCTGTCTGATAACCTGTGTTATTTGTGATGACTGTATTAGTGTGTGTTACCTGTTATTAATTCAAGTAAGGACTGCAGACATTCGATTTTCAAGTAGTTCCAACTTTTGCTACCAAACGCCACCGTCAACGACTAACTATTCTGAACTTGGTTACTAGATGCCACCGCAGTCGGCTCCTGCCGACGAACGTTGGAACCTAAGAGCATCAGTCAAATCTGACCTATAATTTAGCTTCACACAAGTGCAATTAGTGGAAGGTTCTTTATCATGCCATAAATCTATGACATGGGACCGCCGGGTTTACTTCCCCTACGAAAGAGGGCATACTGAGGGATTTTAACGAGTTTAAAAATCCGACAACTTCGGCCGGGTTTGAACCCGCCACCTTGGGCATCGAAGCTCAGCATTTTACTAACTACGCCACCGAAGCCGCCATTATGTATGCTATTGGGATGTTACACTGACTCACCTTTTCATTGTTACCCTGAATGGCGAGATGCAAGGCTGTTTCTCCATTGCTGTCCGTGGAGTTGATGTCCGCTCCTTCCCACAGCAACTTGAGTACTGGGTAGGGATCACCGCTGCGTACCACAGCCAAGAAGAAGCGGTTGAGGATCCGCGTGGCCTCCGCCTTGGGCATGGGGCTTCGTAGCTGCGACCTGTTCAACGAAAAAATTGAATTCAGTACAACACAATGCAATCCTAATTTCTGGGACATGCGAACAATAACCTGAAAAAGATGTTCAATATTAACGTTGTAGATATGAAAATAAATAGTTCCTTTTTTCGGGTGCTTAATGTTTTAGTATACAGTGTATCAGTAATAGTTGTCAAACATTCTAAGTTTTTGCCGTGCTTTTGATTTTGGAGGACAGAGGGTGTCATTGTGGGTTTGGTAGTGTTTTGTAGAGCTATTTTTAGTCTACTTTTCTCAATTTGCAAAAATGAGGGAAAAGTAGACTTATGACATCGTTCCGGGAAAAATGTGTGTCTGTCTGTCTGTCCTTCTGTCTGTCCGTGTGTTCCTCTCTATCAACTACTAAACGGCTGCAGCTATCGAAACAAAATTTGGTAAGAGTAAAGATCTATACTTCAATATCTCACGGCCATATTTGAAATTGACGTCAGTGCTACCAACTGCTGAAAACCTGCAATTGAAATATGTACGCTATGTTGGATATCTCAGAAGTAATGAGCGGCTTCGGTGGCGTAGTCGGTAGCATGCTGAGTTTCTATGCCCAAGATAGAGGGTTCAAACCCGGCCGAAGCAGTCGGATTTTTCAAGAGCGTTAAAAATCCCTCAGTATGCCTTCCTTCGGAGAGGAAGTAAAGCCGGCGGTCCCATGTCATAGATTTATGGCAGGTTAAAGAACGTTCCACTAATTACACCTGTGTGAAGCTAAATTGTATAGGTTAAGAATGTAAACAACGCTCTTAGGTTTCTACGTTCGTTGCCAAGAACCGACTGCGGTGGCATCTAGTAGCTAAGTTCTGAACTTGGCCTAGTAGTCGTTGACGGTGGTGCTTGGCGACAAAAGTAGGAACTATTTGAAAAATTCTAAGTTGCAGTCTGTACTTAAATTAAAAAAACGGATAACACACACCAATCCAGCCATCAAAATTAACACCGGTTATCAGACAGATTCTACACACACCCAAAGTACACGGGGCTACATGGCCGCGTTGTCGCAGCCCCTAAACTTAAGAACCAACCAACCATCAGAAGTTATGCATGCGAACTATTTCAAAATTGGCACACATGTAGATAATAATATTCCAGATTAATTTTCAGAAGTCAATACATACCAGTGTTGCCAATATAATTCTATGCCTGCCAACAGGTCCAATATCTAAATGCATGTAACTTTTATAATATCGATTGGATTTCAACCAAATTTCGTATCTCTTATATAAAACAAAGTGTCCTGACTGACTGACTCACTGACGCACTGACTCATCATCGCCCACCCAAAGCTATTAAAGTTAGAAACATGACATTTTGGGGATATGTTTGTTGTAAGTCGAAAACGCCCACTAAGGAAGGATTTTTGGATATTCAGGTTCTAATGGGGTGTTATGGGGTAGACATGCATCTCATTTAATAACAATATCTCCCGATTGATTTCATTGGGGGATGTGATACTCGGCATATAAACTCATCATTAAAGAAAAGAAGACACATGTCTGAGGGTTTTTCGATGTGGTGTATATTATGAGGTGAAAGGGGTGAAAAGTGGGGGTTGAAGGATTCCTAACGGAGCGTGTATCTCTTAAACGACATAGGCGAGCAGTTTGAAACTCAGCGGAAAAAATCAGCTTAAAAATAAGAAAATAGGTGTTCGACCGTTTTCATTTTCATAAATCCAATTTAAAAGGCCCATGAGGAGGGGTGAAATTCTTGGGGAAGAAAAGCAGGAAAGAAATCGTCCTAACTGATTGACTGACTCACTCACTCATCAAACTCAGGGGGGGGAACAGGGAAAAAAATAAGTAAATAGGCGTTCGACCGTTTTTTCCATAAATACAACTTAAGGGATTAATGGGGAGGGGTGAAATTCTGAAAAATAAATGAAAGAAAAAGTCCTGACTGACTCACTCATTCATCATCGCCCAGCCAAAATTATGAATTAGAAACACGACATATTGGGGATATGTTCGTTGTGTGTTAAAACCGTCCACTAAGGAAGGATTTTCGGATAATCAAGTTCTGAACGGGTCTTAAGGGGGTTAAACCTGCATTTAATTGAATAACAATATCTCACGATTGGTTTCATTCGTGGATGTGATACTCTGCATATAAACTAATCATTAACAAGTAGTTCCGTGAAGAACCATACAGCCTATTTTCATATATCCTACTTATGTTAACTGCCACTATCAACATACAAAATTTCAGTTTGATTGCTGTAATAGATTCGAAGATATTGAGAACTGACTAAATATTTCGGATGGTCGCCATGTTGGATATTATATATGTAGGTCCAAGACCGACTACAATATCTCAGACCGTAACATCAAATCCAAGATGGCGGAAATCGTAGGGGAACAGCTGTAGCGACTGGCGGGCATGGCGCCATCGAAATAGCGGCAAATTCGAAGACAAACATTCGCATAATTGATTAAATTCTACCAGAAATTACAGGTTTTTATGTAATAAGGCACACATTCAATATGAAACCCTGACGTACTTCGCTACAAGCAACGCGAACAGACAGTAGCTAAAAATACAGACATAAATAAAGCAGAGGTAAGACATAATGTTAAAAAAATGCAAATACTTCTAAATGGAACTACAAGAATAGTCAACCAACAACAAAGTCAACCCCTGACACTATACAGCCCATGAAGGGCCTAATCAAATATAAAATGCAAACATAAATGGTTGTTGCTTATATTAGGGGCTACGACATCGTGGTCTTGTAGCCCCATGTATTTGTGTGTGGAATTTGTGTGATAACCTGTGTTATTGTTATGGCTGAACTAGTGTGTTTGTAAATTGGGGATTGTAATGGGAAGGAAGCGGCCATGGCCTTAAGTTAGGAACCATCCTGGCATTCGCCTGGATTAGAAGTGGGGAAACCATGGAAAACCACTTCCAGGATGACTGAGGTGGGAATTGAACCCTCCTCTACTAAGTTGCTTCAAGAGGCTGAGTGCACCCCGTCCCAGCCCTCACTTGAGAATTAAATTTCTTGGCAGAGCTGGAGAATCAAACCCGGACCTCCGGGACGACAGCCAAGAACGCTAGGCACTACACAACGAGGTGGTCTAAAACAGAATGGTAGCACTGAATGAAAGTAGAACGAGCGATAATATTCTCTATAGTACATGAATTAGCTAAAATACCTTATCAAACAACGAGAAATAAATCAGGGAATGATGTTTTAATAGATGCTTCCTCCTCCTCTGTATGTAACCCACCCAGCCATCCCAAATAGCATTGCGACTCACAATTTGGCTTCAAGAGAGGAAGATGCACAATCCAGGTCTTCTTGGTCTTCAAACTGAGATTGCGTCTACCCTGTCATTACCGAAGGGAAAGTTACAATCCATATTCATTGACTTCTCTAAAGCTTTTGACTCGATTAGCAGGAAGAAAATATTGGAAAAACTAGACAGGCTATTGAGAGGTAACTTAACAGCTACACGAAACGTCTTGTCAAAAGTATTTTAGGCTCTAACAATATAGTCATTAACGATGGCATTACAACATCAAGCCCAATAGAGCAGACTACAGGCGTGCTACAAGGAGACCCATAAAGCCCTCTGTTATTTATCACTGCTATGGCAGATAATATCACAGATATATTATCAGAGAGGGTAATCTCATTTATATATGCAGATGACATGGTGCTCGCTTCAAGTTCACAGGTCGAATTACAATCTGCTCTCGACGCTTTAGAATGATGGGAGTTACACAATGACCTTAGGTTAAACAGAAACAAGACTAAATCTATGACCTTTAGGAAAGGGAGAAAGCCAGAAATTTTTCACATTGCAGGAAAACCACTTGAGAGTGTATCACCTTACAAGTAGTCCTACTTAGGTCCTACATTACAGTCAACTGGCAATGTTTTCACACTGCACATCAAGGATAGACCCAGCGTCGCTACCAAAGTCATCAACGACATAAAACATTTGACTAAGCTATCTATAAAAACAGCCTTAAAACTTTTGCGGTTAAAAGTTACCCGTATTGTGACTTATGGACTGGAGAGCATTTGGACACATTTAAATATTAAGTATTTGGAACAATATGGAGCAACTGAAGGCAACTTACATAAAGAAGGCCTTGGGTGTATCAAAGTATACACCTTCAAGACCGGTGTAAGAGGTGACTTGCGAGGTTTATAATGTAGAAGAACTCCGACTTCAAATGTTGCTACCTTCTACTCCAGGATATGTAAAACTCATGGACACACTAGGGTCAAAGGACATTTGGTAGGATTTTTGCGCCACGGATGCTATGATTTTTGACGATTGGAAGAGTGGGGGGTACGAGCTGAGACCATTGAACTGTAGGTACTACTGGAACAACTCCTCCCATGGTAACCCTCGCTGAAAACTGCTTCCTGGTGCACTACCAGGCGTAACTAGTCGCACCAAAAACTGTCATACCATTTAACTCTAGGTTGCAAGTCAGCTGATATGTCGTGATTATTTTCATATATTTGATCATACGTACCTCTGTGCAACGTTATATGTATGGTATTGTCCAATAATACGGTAGGTTTACGGTCTACTTTATTTTAGAATTGAGATTTGTAATGAAGTAGCCTATTCTGCGTTTATGGATACGTCTTACATCAAATTTTGACAAAGGCCTAAATAGCACATGACAAATACACGTAGGCCCTATTGTAGGTTATAAGACATTAGTCACAGAACTATAACCTACGCTTATATTACAGATTTCCATGGAAACGCCCAGATGTAGGCCTATTAAAGAAATGGGTTATAGCTGTGAACACTTTTATAAACATGCTACTTGTTTCATTCAAATAGAAACAAACCACTGCTTAAAGATGATGCGATGCGGTACCTGCAATTTGCAATTTCCCACAGCATCGGCTTCAGCCACCCAAGAAAAGACCGAGAGTTATTGAACGACAAGTAGCCAAATATTTACTGATACTTTCTTCATCAGCATTGGAATAAAATTTCACATTTTCCAGTATACTTTTATGATGTCAGTCTTGGAGACGATAAAAATAATTCGGCTTAAGGGATCTTCCCTGCAGGACCTGTTCGTTTGCTGTATGACTTATGTGAGGTCTAAGTTTCGACCTGCTTTGAAGAAAAAGAAGCGTGTAGTTTTACGTGACCATTAATCTTGTGATCATGAGCCAAGGGACCTCCATTTTACGTGGAATCCGAACCACAGGACATGGCATTTCACTTCAAAAATCTCACTTGCAATGACCGTGAATCAAACCTGGTCCACCTTGGTGAGAGGCGAATAGCTTGACCACTGCGCCACCACGCCCCATTACTTTGAAGAATACTGAACATGTGGGTGTTTTGTATAAATAAAGTAGGCTATGTATTTTTGTTCACTAAGAATCTCATTGTTTAGTTGTAGGCTTATGCATATTCACACACATATGAATGCTGCCTTTGAGTTAATAAAAATGTTGAATACCAATTAACATATTTTTTCTTTATTCTTAGTCATTCCCAGCCTAACTTTATTTTTATTTTATTTTAATGTACGTGCGGCTTGTATTTTTTTTGCCAGAAGGCCTATAGTTATTGTGTATGCTGCCTTTGATCTAAGGATAAAATGATGAACAATCAGGCTGCAATATAATATTTTATGTTGGCGTATATTCCTAGTCATTTTAAGTATCAAATTACTACATGATGTTCTGAAATATGTATTTCGGCGTTAAGTCCCGTTTAGTTTACCGTTCGCCTAAATGCTCAAAAGTACCTCTTTTACTTGTATCTCGTCGTACGTACATCATCCTTTCGTTCGTATACGTCAAATTCTCCTCCTTGACATGCACTACCAGGAGTAACTAGTCGCACCAACAAACCGCACTTTCCTCCCATACAGTCGGCATTCCAGTTCAATGGCTGAGACATATTCTCACGCGCGTTGCCATACATGGTTTCCGTTATAAACTGTGTCGCACCAAAAAGTTCCATCATCCGTGTGACGAATGTGTGAGCGCTGTGGAGAACAATGTGGAAGATCCCACGCTATATTCTGCACATTAAGACATGAATCTTTGATATTCCTAGGGAATAACAATTAGTTTACTGTATGATTTTAGATTTTATTCATTATATGCATAGCCAGTTGCTGCAATAATCCCTTATTATTATAGGCTATAGACGAATTTCCAGCTGTGGATGCCATTATTCACATCAACCATAATCAGAACAGTACTGCCAACCTCACCGTTTTGGTACTATGCCGCACCAACACCCGACCATTCTAACCTTCGTTTTGTCCAATCCAATGGTTACAGCCTAACACGTCCAGATCAATGGTTTTGTGTCAACCTGCGCCAATAGCTGCGAGCGGTCAAAGCGGCAACTGCACCAGACCATTCTAACCTTCGATTTGTCCAATCCAATGGTTTTTGACAATGGTTACAGCCTAACGCGTTCCGATGACTGCCTTTTTTATTTTTTTTAACAACATTATCAATGAGAACTTTGACATAGTCCAGCAGTGGTCTCATGATTGGAAGATTTTTGCTCCTCAGGAGTGCCGAGACATGCCATCTGTCACTTCCAAAGTACCTGGCTTTGATCTTCCTCGTCGGATATGGTCGAAATTAAACCGTATCAGGACCAATTCTGGTGTTTGTGCGGACTCTTTGTTCAAGTGGAACAGGTTACCCTCTCCAAAGTGTGACTGTGGAGCCGATATACAAACGGTGAAGCACATCATTCACGACTGTCCACTAAGATCCTACGGAGGCAACATATTGGTTTTTCTCTCAGCGACTCCTGCATCAGTGGACTACATTTTGAATTTAGATATAAAATTATGAGCCTATCTGTTCTCTATATTTATTTTTATTTTTTCTTCAATATTTCATTAAGATGTATTATGATGTACTGTAAGTGTGTACCATACCATACGATAAATAATTTTAACAACAGTGATCTGCTAATAGATGTTGTCTCCTCCGCTGTCTATAACCCACCCACCATCCCCATTTATAACACGACTTAGGCCTATATAGTGAAATTTCAGTTGTGTCGGCCATTGTAGGCGTGGCTTATTTGACAAATAAGATATTGCCAACCCTACGTATACCGTAAACACGGTCGTGTGTTGTTTGTTTTGAGCGGAGAGAGCTATTAGAGCGCACTCGCTTCTATCTGTTTGTATAGGATAGGGGCAACCTGAACTAGCTCCAACAGATGGCACACAGGTACTATAATTTTGTTCTTTATTTCAAATAGCATTTGCCAATAACACTCAATTGACTGTTACAAACTCTTTAAAATGAAAATTTACTGTATTATCAACTTGTCATTCTTCAAATTCGATGTGTATAGAATTCCAACGGAAGGCAAATCAGTTGGTTCTTGAAGGCTTTATATATAAAAACCTAACCTAGTAGCTGACATAAATCCTATCTTATTAGGTAATGTTTTACATACAAAAACAAACCTAACCAGCGGCTAACGCCCGATACCCCCTTGCCTGTGGTACTAACAGTAACTTTCGGTCAGGCAGTAGGCCTACCTAACCTAGTAACGGACATAAATTCTATCCTATTAATGTGTTATATACAAAAACTAACCTAATCTGGGGTTAACGCCCCAGGTCCACTTGCTTGTGATATTAACAGTAATTCTATTTACATACCTGTCGCATTTTAAAATCACTGCTTCCATCAGACTGCAGTATCCAATTCAATTTGCCCACAAGCACACAAAGATTCTTGAATCACGATTCTTATAGAATACATTACACTTAAAGAACTTGGCACTTTAGAACACACTGACACTCATGGTATGTCATTAAAACTACCATCATCTACTTTAACAAACAGGAGTTGTGTGGTAGGACGGTTGATTTGTGAAAATTGGCGGAATGGCCAACACCACCTACTGGAATGGCATCAGGGGGTTAGGGAATTTTCCTAACCACAACATACAACTGTTTTAACTTCGAAAATTATCCCGGAGAATATTTCTTATCCACTTCTCTTTCTTTAGGAAATTTAAAAATTGAAGTATCTGCAGCAGTATTAAATTTACAGCCGGGTTCACTGACAATAACAATGAACAGACAATAATTCTCACATTAGGTATCACCGGAATTTATAATTATTCACAGTGCACTACACTACATAAGGTACACTATTACAATAAATAACAGCACGAAATCACTTGAGATATGCGACATTTGAACGAAATTCTGGCAGCAGACAAACTAAAATGTTGGTTCAACAAATGTAAACAATCCCCTACGATTTCCGCCATGTTCTACGGTATCGATAGTGGCATTGTAGTTGGTCTAAGTAGGTCCTAGAGTTATGTACTGTTACATGAAGATTATTATGTACGTGTAGCATTCAAACTCCAATCGCTTGAATAGGACACAATCAGTAACAAGGAGATTTTAAAATTTCGCACAGCTGCCATCTTATGGTTATGGAAACAATTGAAATAAATTAGATGCCAGTGGATTAACATTCGTATAAAATTTACTGTATCAAGTGTCACTGCACTCGGATGGTTAAATTGCGAGAAACGTCCATGTGAATATTTATAGTTCGCGTCGCCGCCATGTTGAATTTGTGATCACCAGGTTATTTAAAGTCCTACAGGTGAACTTAAGTTCATAGCCCCTATGAACATAAAAAATTCATTTTGAGTGCTATAATAGATTCGTAGATATTCAGAGCCGTCTAAATATTTCGGATGGTCGCCATGTTGGATTGTTAAATGTATAGGCCATTGAGTCATGTACCATTAAAGGAAAATTACTGCGTAGGTTCATTATTCAAACTTTCACTTCAATCGCATGAATACGACACAAGAAAAAAAAAACTTAATTTTAAAATTCGCACAGCCGCCATCTTGAGGTTATGTCAACAATTGAACTAAATTAGATACCAGTGCATTACAATGTGTATAAACATGTCCTGTATCTGATTTCATTGCGTTTGGAACATTCAATCATGAGAAAGGTCTATTTAAAGTTTTCTAATTCGCATGGCCGCCATGTTCGTTTTGTAGTTAACCGATTTTTGAAAGTCTTATAGATGAACTTCCAGTAGTGCTCTTTATCTCCGTACAAAATTTCAGAGTGATACCGCTAATAGTTTCAGAGATATAGAATGGCGGTGAAATATTACGTACAGCCGCCATCTTGTGGTTATGTAAACAATTGAACGAAGTTAGATGTCGGTCCATTACAATGTGTATAAACATATACTGTACCAAGTTTTATTGCGTTTGGTTGGTTAAATCGTGAGAAACGTCTATTTAAAAGTCGCAAATTCGCGTGGCCGCCATGTTGGTTTTGTAGTTACCAGTTTTTCAAAAGTCACATAGGTGAACTTCTAGTAGTTCCCTTTATCACCGTAAAAATTCCAGGGTGATATCGGGAATAGTTTCGGAGATATTGAATGCTGGTGAAATAATTCGCACATCTGCCATGTTGGATTGGTGAGACGTAACAAAATTTGAAGTGCACGGTCGGGGTTGTCCGGAATAGTGCTATGAACTTACCGAGTTTCATTGACATAGCTCCAGCCGTTTAGAGGTTATTAGGGACACACACACACACACCTCACACACACACACACGCACACACACACGGACAAAAGATGATCTTATAAGCCTTTTTTTTTTTTCAAGATTGAAAATTGGCTAAAAATAAGCAGACATGTGTCTAACGGTTTTTCGATGTGGTGTATATTATAAGGTGAAGGGGGTGAAAAGTGGGGGTTGAAGGATTCCTAACGGAGCGTGTAGGCCTATCTCTTAAACGACATAGGCGAGGAGTTTGAAACTCAGCGGAAAACAAGATGTTCAGTAAAGAACATATAGCCTACTTTCACCTAAATGCATGGGTATTGTTATAACTCTTTGTCCTTTTCAAGGAGTATAATTGAATGTTGGTTGTAGTAGCTTGTAAAAATACTACGCGTTATACGGATAATAAAAATCAATATGTGGTGCCTTTTGCTAGTGCTACCTCTGTACAAAATTTCATTCAATTCGGTTTCACCGTGTTTAAATTGATATGGTGAATTGATTTGCACACATAAATGGCCGCTATCTGCAAACTATTGGGTTGATGACCTTGTAGTTCAATCAAAAGATGCTTCCCACCAAAAGGTATGTGGTGGCAAAATTTGGTAGAGGTCAAATAATTAGGTTTGTTCATAATTTGATTTAAGCTTTTAACATTTGGGTGGCCACCATTCCGTTTCCGTCAAGATGGCGGCAATATAAAACATGACCCTGAGGTGCCCATTGCTAGTGCTACCTCCGTACCTAATTTCGTTCAGTTCGGTTTTACCGTGTTTGAATTGATAGGGGGAATCGATTTGCACACATATATGGCTGCCATATGCAAACTATTAGACCGACGACCTTGTAGCTTTGTCAAAGAACACTTTTCACATAAAGGTAAGATGTTGCAAAATTTGGTGGAGATCAGATGATTTGGTTGGTCGAAATTTGATTTAAACTTTGAACATTTGGGTGGCCGCCATTACGCTTTCGTCAAGATGGCGGCGATATAAAACATGACGCTGAGGTGCCCTTTGCTAGTGCTACCTCTGTACCAAATTTCGTTCAATTCGGTTTCACCGTGTTTGAATTAATAGGTGGAATCGATTTGCACACAAACATGGCCGCCATCCGCAAACTATTAGGCTGATGACCTTGTAGTTTGGTTAACAAATGCTCCCCACAAAATGATATGTTCTTGCAAAATTTGGTAGAGATCGAATGATTAGGTTAGTCGTAATTTGATTTAAGCCTTCAACATTTGGGTGGCCGCCATTACGTTTCTGTCAAGATGGCGGCGATATAAAACATGACACTGAGGTGCCCTTTGCTAGGGCTACCTCTGTCCCAAATTTCGTTCAATTTACTTTCACCGTGTTCGAATTGATAGGGGGGGGGGGGACAGACATTCAGAGTACACACACTCACAGACTCACAGCTTCACAGACACACACACAGACAGACACACAATTTTTCGCCCTGTGTTGATCTCATAAGTCTACTTTCATTTTTTGTAAAAATCGAAAGTAGGCTAAAAATAGTAAGTAAATAGGTGTTCGACCGATTTTTCATAAATGCAATTTAAGGGCCCTTGGGGTGGGGTGAAATTCTGAAAAAAAAAAGAGAAAAGAAAGTGTCCTAACTGACTGACTGACTCACTCACTCATCAATCTCAGGGGGAAAATACAGGTTAAAAATAATTTAATAATATGTGTTCCAGTGTATTTTCATAAATCCAATTTAAGGGGCCCATGGGAAGGGGTGAAATTCTGAAAACAAAATTGAAAGAAAATGTACTGACTGACTCTCACACACATCATCGCCCAGCGAAAACTATTGAAGTTAGAAACATGAAATTTTGGGACTATGTTCGCTGTATGTCGAAAACGTGCACTGAGGAAGGAGTTTTCTTTATTTGGGTTCTAAAGAGGTGTTAAGGGGTTATATGTGCATTTCATTGAATAACAATATCTCACGAGTGGTTTCATTTGGAGATGTGATACTTGGCATATAAACTAATCTTTAAAAATAAGCAGACACGTGTCGAAGAATTTTTCGATGTGGTGTATATTATGAGGTGAAAGGGGTGAAAAGTGGGGGTTGAAGGATTCCTAACGGAGCGTGTATCTCTTAAACGACATAGGCGAGGAGTTTGAAACTCAGAGGAAAACAATCAGCTTAAAATTCAGTAAATAGGCGTTCGACCGTTTCTTCATAAATCCAATTCAAGAGGCCCATGGAGAGGGGTGAAATTCTGAAAATAAAAAAATTAAAAAAAATCCTGACTCACTCACTCGCTCATCATCGCCCAGCGACAACTATTGAATTTTGGGGAAATGTTCGCTGTATGTCGAAAACGTCCAATAAGGTAGGATTTTTGGATATTCGGATTTTAAAGAGGTGTTAAAGGGGTAAACGTGCATTTCATTGGATAACAATATCTCACGAGTGGTTTCATTCGGGGATGTGATACTCGGCATATTAACTAATGATTTAAAAAAAGTAAGCAGACACGTGTCTAAGGTTTTTTCGATGTGGAATATATTATGAGGTGAAAGGGAGAAACTGTGGGCTTAGAGGTTTTTAACTTGTGTAATTTTATGATGAGTACTTTTTTTTCATGGGAATTTAGGTAAATGGATTTTGTGTTTACTCACTATGTATAATATACTGTGTCTCATTAATTTCCTATTTACGTTTGTGGTCGGAAACCGTGTTGTATATTGAGTCAAATTTTATGCATGCGATGCGACGTGTCCGCGTTGTCACAGCCCCTTTGAACGTGACGTTCGTAAGATAATGATATTTATGTGCCATTGTTGTGTTATATTGTCTTTATTGTCTGATTGTTTACGGTCTTTACCAAATTATTATCATTATTATTAAAAATTAAACGATAAATCCGTCATAGCATTCATGATTGAGACGTTGCTAATTGTACTCTTTACAACTGCAATATTCGCGGGCGAAGCCACGACGGGTAATGCTAGTATACTATGTGTAACTTATTAAAACAAATACGACTGCCCGTATTCTAAAGAGCCACCAGGGCTGCCAATTTTAAATTAATGCTCTCTCTATGTTTTAACCCTAATTCAATATATCAGAAATCATGCAAGTCAACAGCTCTAAATTTTGCCACGTATAGTAGCTGACATTCTACCTTAGTTTGGTGTAAATTATATACATCAGTGCTGCCAACACGATTCTAAGCCTGCTGATAGGTCCAGGTTTTAAATGCTATAACGTCTATACTAACAAATGGATTTCAACCAAATTTCGTATGTGCTTTGTGTACCATAACAGTGATGACTATGCGTATTCTTAAGAACCTGCAGGGCTGCCAACTGTTAATAAATGCTCTATTTGTTTAATCTTAATATCAATATATCAGAAAGCCATCAGCTCTAAACTTTGCACACGTATAGTACCTGACATTCTAGATTAATTTGGAGTAACTAATACACCTCAGTGCTGCCAACATGATTCTAAGCTTTCTCATAGTTGCAATTTTTAGCCTATTTTCAATTTTGAAAAAATAGGCCTATGAGATCACCTTTTGTCCGTGTGTGTGTGCGTGCGTGTGTGTGCGTTTGTGTGTGTGTGTGAGAGGAGTGTGTGTGTGTGTGTCCCCCTAATAAAATCTAAACGACTGGAGCGATTTCAATGAAACTCGGTAAGTTCATAGCACTATTTCAGGCGACCCCGACCGTGCCCTTCAAATTTTGTTACGTCTCACCAATTCAACATGGCGGCTGTGCGAAATATTTCACCAGAATTCAATATCTCCGAAACTATTACCGATATCACCCTGGAATTTTGTATGGTGACAGAAGGAACTACTAGAAGTTCACTTAGGTGACCTTTGAAAACCTGGTAACTACAAAACAAACATGGCGGCCAAGCGAATTTGCGACTTTTAAATAGACGTTTCTCGCGAGTTAACCAACCAAACGCAATGAAACTTGGTACAGTATATGTTTGTACACATTTCAATGCACTGACATCTAACTTCGTTCAATTGTTTACATAACCTCAATATGGCGGCTGTGCGAAATATTTCACCGGCATTCTATATCTCTGAAACTATTACCGATATCACTCTGAAATTCTGCACGGAGATAAAGGGCACTACTGGAAGTTCATCTATGAGACTTTCAAAAACCGGTTAACTACAAAACGAACATGGCGGCTAAGCGAAATGGAAAGTTTTAAATAGACTTTTCTCGTGATTTAATGATCCAAACGCAATGAAACTTGGTACAGCAAATGTTTATATACATTGCAATGCACTGGTATGTAATCTAGTTCAATTATTTACATAACCTCAAGATGGCGGCTGTGCGAATTTTAAAATTAAGTTTTTGTTTCTTGTGTCGTAATCTTGCGATCGAAATGAAAGTTTGAATAATGAACCTACGCAATAATTTTCCCTTAAAGGTACATGACTCTAACTCCAGTACACATAACAATCCAACATGGCGACCATCCGAAATATTGAGACGATTCTCAATATCTACGAATCTATTAGAGCAATCAACCTGTTTTTTTATGTTCATAGGGGCTATGGACATAAGTTCACCTATAGGACTTTCAATAACCTGGTGATCACAAATCCATCATGGCGGCGGCTCGAAGTATAAATATTCACATGGTCGTTTCTCGCAATTTAACCATCCGAGTGCAGTGACACTAGTACAGTAAATCCTTACCACAAATGTTAATCCACTGGCATCTAATGTTTTTCAATTGTTACCATAACCACAAGATGGCATTAGTGCGAAATTTTAAAATCTCGTTTTTACTTCTTGTGTACTAATCATGCGATTGAAGTTTGAATACTACACGTACACAATAATCTTCAAGTAACAGTACATAACTCTAAGCCCTACATATATAAAAGTCCAACAAGGCGACCACCCGAAAAATTTAGACGGTTCTCAATATCTACGAATCTATTACAGCAATCAAACTGAAATTTAGTATGTTGATAGGGGGCAATTAACATTAGTAGGATATTGTGGTGTTTGAAGCCATATTTTCAGTGTTGCCTTAGTAAACAAGTGTTTAATGCTTTTCAGTCGGTCAACACGAATGTACCCAAAAGAGATGGGTTATGCCCTAATCCTGAAATAAATTACATGAGATTAAATTTATTAATCTCATGTAATTTATTTCAGGATTAGGGCATAACCCTATGAAAATAGGCTGTACAGTTCTTCACGGAACTACTTGTTAATTACATGTAACTTCTATACTAACAAATGGATTTTATCCAAAATTGGCACTATAATAGATCGTAATATTTCAGATTAATTCTGAGCATCACACACATGACAGTGTTCCCAAGATGATGTTACGCGCACTGATATATCCAGTATCAAACAGTATGTAACGTCCATACTATCTATTAGACTTCAACGAAATTTTGTGTGTGTAATCTCTACCTTAAGAGATGGACCTAAGAATATAACTTATTCAGAATCACCAGGGCTGCCAACTGTAGTAAGTTACTCTGTTAGGCTACACTATTTCAGGTGTATTTCAAACTGCAGTACTTAGAAGTGCTTGTATACCAATTTGATTTCTTCATTATTCTAGATAGGGCTATACAGGCTGTATCTTAATTATACCGACAAAATAATCAGGGACGCTCTGCGTGTTATGTAAAAGACGATGCCGCAATCGGATTGGCGGAGAGAATTTTTCCCTCCGAGAAAATGAGGTTACTTTGTCACTTCCGGACGCGCGATTCAAATCTACGAACTCGCCGTATTTGCTGAGCCAGGCAGCAAGCCGCTGGCCACTGCTGTGCTTCAGGCAAGCGAAGGGAGTGTGATAGAAGGAGACAGAGATATGCTGGCGGGCATGCGCAAGTTTCCTCGATCGCCTCGGCCGTCTGTCGCGGCGGGAAGCGATATCTGACCGAGGCGGTCAGGCGGTCCAGTTGTATTTCCCTAAGTTGTATCAACCCTGGCACACAGAATGCGGTCTACCGTCACCCGCTAGTCTTTGTCGCGACGACAAGCGGTCCGGTTGTACAAATTTACAGATTGCCCGCCTGACCGCCGTGCCGCCTTCGATTGTGATGAATGACCAAACTGAAGTATTCATAGACACTGTGCGTAAATACACATTTGTTCGACAGTGCACACGAACATTATAAAACTGTTTTAATAGTACATTATGCAACGAGCCTATAATGGCAATAATTAAGACACGAGTGTGTTTATGAAACGAGCGTATACGAGTTTTATAATTTCCATACGAGTGTCTTAATTACCATTATAGGCGAGTTACATACGACTGTTTATGTTCGACGATAATTATTATAACTATTTTATGTTCGAACATAAATATTCATAAATATCTTTAGAGATTTCGCCAGTTTTATGTACTGAACAGAGCGCATGGGTCGCTGAGAATGCCTTGTATTTGACCATGGCCTCCTCGAGTAGCCTACTATGACACTAGGCCAGGCAGTGAAATTTAAATTAGAAGGCCGTGGAACTCAGCGCATCTAATTATCTAATTGGTCAAACAACTGTTTCTTGAGCTCTGATTGGTGGGAGAAACTGTTTCATAATGAAACATAATGTTATAATGAGCCTCATTATAGTACAGTTTTCTGACATATAATAGTCAGGGTCGAACATAAAGAAGGCTAAAGCATGGAATCGTGCAATTCCTCGAAACATTCTCTAGACATAGGAAAATACATGAAAACCCTATCTTCATGTGACTCCAGTTCGATACATAAGCGGTGGTATTCTCCTAATTGCTCTCTCTTCTTATTGATGTCATGCACCCAACATTGTCTTTTCTTCTTTGAGTTTTGCAAAGCAAATAGGAGAAGGAGTTGTACTTCGTCCGAGCTCATATTCAATAATAATATCAAACAATACTTAATATGAAAACACACTACATATTCTCTAGAAGGAAGCGACCAGACTGGACCGCTCACATAAAGGTATCGCGTCCTATGTGACGTTCCCATATCGATGATGATGATAATTGTTGTTTTAAGGGGCCTAACATCTAGGTTATCAGCCCCACGCGTTCCCATATCGCTGACCGCCGCGACAACCGCTGGATCGCTTCCCGCCGCGACTGCTTTCTGTGTGGCCGAGCCTTAAGAGTTGAGCTTGATCTTAACACGAGAGTATAAGTGATACAGTAGCAGAGATATGTAAATACAACAGTGAATAAGGTTTCTTTTTTCTCAGTATGGCCATGGTTTAATTATTTTAGCATTGACCTACCTCCGTTAACAGTAAACCTCTCTTTATCATCACCTCGTGATGTAGTGGTTAGCATGCTTGGCTGTCCCTCCGGAGGTCTGGGTTCGATTCTAGACTCTACCAAGGATGCTAGCCACTATAAAATTACAAGATTATACCATGCTCATGGTCACCCTTGATTTGACCGTAAAGAGATGATTCCCTTTTTTTAGGTAGATTTCATTAGAAAGCTAACTATTGCAATGGGTACCATGTTTCGACTTCCGGAAAATTTCGACATATCATCGAGTTTCACATCCCCCAGACCCCAAAATCACCGTCAGTTCAGACGTTTATATATAATTTATGTATGTATATATATATATAATATATATATATATATATATATTGTACCCATGTGAGTAATCTCGATGGTAAATATGCAGCTGCCTCCAGCTAGCATCAGGTCTCAGGCGCGTGCCGTTCCCCCAAATGAGCAGTGCATATTGTGGATTTGAGGCTATAAGGTAACAACTCTACAATAACAAGGCACAACTCTATTCTAAAACTTTAATTCAGTAAATAAAAATCATGGCTTCAAACACAAAAACAATCCCAAAACCATAAACAAAGCAAACAAAAAAATTTACTTCCACAATCCACAAACAAACAGAAATGAAATCATAATAAAGTCATATTAAACCATAAAGCTGTACCCTTATGTGAACTACATAAAGATATTCTGGTGCGCTGATGCACCTACGACTTCAATACAAACTGTACATTAACATAACAGTCGTACAATGTGACTTCTTTAATATCACAAATTAATTATTCCTTAAACCTCTTGGTTTTAACAATTATGTGTGCCGTGCGTGTTTTGATTTTTCTCTTCTCACCAACCAAATGCTTTCATGCATTTACCTATTCGGACGTTGCGCCGCAATCAACGTGCAACTCCCTAATTATGTAAGCTACCCCTCCACTTCCTCTATTTATATGGTTCCACTGCATGCTGTATGTGATTCCTACATAAAACGTTACGTTATAGCTTATGTCGGATGGTATAATAGATTACCTTGCTCTCGTGGCAATTGGCATCTGGTAACTAACTTCAAAACTTGGTTTCAGTGACAGTACAAATACATCATCTAACTATTCGTCAGATAGCTAAAATAATGAACCATCAGGATAATCTATAATTATCCATGTGTTCCTCAACCACATGGCTACATTACTCAACATAACAATCTTTCATTATGTCATTTACCAGGGTCGAAAATCTGTCCCTTTCAACTTGCCTTGGCGGCTCGAGTTAGACTGCAGACCCTCGGCTAGAGGAGTCCGCACACAATAGAAAGTGGGATGGGTGTTCCACCAATTACCTCGACCCTCCATAAAGGTTTTGAATGCTTTCCTTTCTAAGCAGTAAAGATTTACAAGACAAATACTGTCGTCTGACCGACACACATATCCCAAAGGATCTTAATTGACTATTATGCAAACAGGTATTGAATGAGCTTTTATAATTACTCCTACAGAGAGGATATAATAATTACTGGCCTCACACGGGTCCATTCAAAATGAAGGTTCGGGGTTCGTAATGCATTAGTCTAACGGGTGACCGATGTCTCAAGTAAAATATAGGCGCTCACTGCAGCTGCCGCCATGAGTTTCGCTACCACGAGCGGAAATAACTCATCAAATAAGTTCTCGGGAGACCATAGAGTTTCGAGGTGTCCTCGTTCTCCTCGTCTCTATCACAGGATCCCAACCCGGAACACTTTCATATCCTTCCTCAGAGCTAGGGTACACACTACAACTCTGGCATAAAATTATATCTCCACTTATGCCCATGACATAGGAGATTTCATACGTAGAATAGACCATCTGGCCCCTTACTCAATGCTACGACCTCCGACCTATAGTATTAAGAGAAATCTAACAATTACTCTATAAGCTTCTCATATAAGCTGCAAATTCAATTCGCTAAAAGCTCTTTCATGCCTGGCATCATTACTGAATATATGCAATATTCTGATATAAAACTTCTTTCCTTAATTACCGTAATGTAATCTTACTGTATCATCTTACTGCTTAGATTGATAAGTCTTGCAATTAGCGTAAATCTCTCGCTTATAACATTTTATTTGTTTCCTGATGTGTTCATTCATACTTTTAATATTCATTATTATTATTACCATCAATCTCACTGACATAAATGACCAACATCATTACTTTATTATTCTTATTAATCTCACTGACATAAATGACCAAAATCATTCTTTATTATTATTCTCACATAACTTAACCAAAAATCCGACATAGCTAAACGTCTTAAAATCCGAACAATCGCGTTCGTCACAATTACATAACTGATTGCCATTCTTAATTCATAGTGGGAATAATTACTCCACTTAATGATGCAAATTAACATCTCAACTCTATAAAAATCAACACAATAATGATTAAACATGGAGGATCTGCCTCCTAAACTGATTTTTACTGGCATCTTTAAGGAATTCACAACATGCAGTGGCCCATATTCCTACATAATCATAACTTGTGGGGTACTTACATTTCTATAGGCGTCTATGGTGGCTCCAACCAATCATATTTCTCCATGTCGCCCGCCATTAGCAGGTTTAACGCGACATATTCATCTTGCAAACACACATTTTATAACACATAATTTTCATCAACAACACGACACGTTGCATAACTCTCAGGAAGCTATTGCTCCCAAACATGTGAAACACTTATCTAATCACTACTTTAAAGGATATTTTACATATGTTGTACACTTAACACACGTCACTTTATACACTTTTCAATGCTTAAATTTCCTAGCAAAGATCGAAATTGCAGGTGTCAACGGCATCTCCCGTGCCCCTATCAACTCCTGATTGAAAGTCTGGTTTACCTGCTTTCGGAATTCACCAACAGTTTTTATTATTCTTACTCCTACAGTAAGCGTCCTGCGTTGCATAAATATGCTAGCTCCCGTACATGTGTTATCATCTGGTACTCTCATGACATTACCAAACACGTCATAGAGTTTCATTTAGCGCATACCATCGTAATTACACATATACGATCAGTCAATACTATACACATTGCGCTTAACACAGTCCAATACTTTACACAAATAATTATTTACAATAGTTCTGCCATTAGCCTACACGGTGCTTCGTAACTGAACACGGCATAGTTCGTACTGCTGATTATGCCTATAGCACGACTATATTCATACAAGCTTATTAAATGCTTCATTTACATGTACCAGTCTTTGTTCGGCGTCTATTATGAGTAGAACCGCCATGCGTTCTGCCTTGACGAACTTGCTTCAAAGTGGCTGTACCTGACTGAAGATTCACTTGAAGACTGCTCGTAACTTACTTGTAGACTGCTGTATACTGCTTACATACTGTCTCGTACTGCTGCATATTGACTGCAACTTACTGCAACTGTGCTACCACTGGGTAACTTCTAACGTCGTGAAGACTGCGTAAGACTGCAACTTGGGCTGTAACTGGGTGCAAACTGCACGTGAACTGCCCGTAGACTGAGCTTGAACTGCGTGAGACTGGGTTGAGACAGAGCGCTCCTCCAAGGGCCTACTCCCTTATATCAGATTCCCACGGAAAGTAGGGCGAAATCTTCCCGCGAAATCTTGGCTCCTCTCACAGCGTGAATCTGGTCTCCAAACCATGATCATTGGGTTCCTCTTTCTTCCCAGATTCCAAAACTATCTGCGTGCAAAGGAATCGCTCGTCCAATTAATTAATATTAATTCCTTTCTCCATAGCGTGGGACGCTATCTTACGGGTATTCCCCGGCAACATTCTCAAATCTATCCGCGCACAATGGTCGTTTTACAGTCCTTCCGCACTTCGTTAAATATGCCCCAATTTCGCAGGTAAAAGGCTCTAAAATTAGCCTCCTGCCAAAAGATTCATCTGTGAGCAACTCTCATCTCAATTCGTTGCTCCAATCACGAGTAATCAATGATTTTCCTGGGCATCTCTCCTCCCACTCCTCAAATCTATTCTCCGTCGGGGAATAACTGGGTCATTATTCAGGCCTCCACCCTGCTCTAGACGACAGAATGGGGTCACAGAGATGGACATGGCTCCACTGGGCCCCACCCACAATTCTGGGCTAATTTGTAAAATGTCAACTCTGTCCTCTCCGTGCTTCAAGCCTCGTATAGCCTACACCAAGTAGTCTAATAATGCTGTAATCTGCTCATTATTCCCTGCATTATTTTAATAAATAATGTCATTGCACCAAAAATCACACCAGTGATTAAATATACGCTTCTTTCGAGGGGTTTTTACCATGAAACTGCCTCTACAGATCTCTGGTTCGTTCCCTGGTGGAACCTTTATACTGAGATCACAGTCTCTGAGAACCACGTTCGATTCCAGTCAGCATAACCTCCTCGGGTTCATATTCCCCTTGCGAAACTTATAAAAGTCAATTGCAAGTGGCTTTCTATAAGTAACCAGCTGACTGTCTACCTCTGTCGGTGTTTACATCTGGGGTCCTTCACCTCGTCTGGCTGCGAGTAGGTTAGTACTGTTCCCCCTTCCACACTCGGCCTTCTTCCTAAGCTGTTCATTCTCCATGCGGAGGGTCGCGTTTATGGCCTCAACCTCTCTCGCCACTCTGACCATTTCTTCATAGAATTCTCGCAGACACTGGCATTCTTTCTTCTCTTCGCTTACACTGGGTAAACTGTCTGCTTCTCGTCCCGTCTTGCCGTTCCAACTTTCAGGTCTGACTGCTTGACTGACTTCGCTCGCCACGTTGAGTTGGGTGTGCGTTACTAATACTTCTTCTTGTTCGTCGAATTCTTCTGGCGAGTAATAAACTTTTAAGTTGGCTACGTTCATAACGACCTCGTTTCCATTTTCTAGATGCCTTAACCTGTATGCATTGTTCTGGAGGTCTCTTATCACCTCGAACGGGCCGTGATAAGAAAAATTGAACTTTTTATACTTGCGTGCCTCTGGATCTGAACTGGCGGGTTTCTTAATTAAAACTTTCTCTCCCACGAGAAGCGGTCTATGATACCTCTTCGCACGATTTCTTCTCTGACGTCTCTCCTCCTGTGCTTTGAGATATTCAAAGGTTCGTTGGATCCTCAATTCTCTACCTGGCTGTGCGTCTACTGGCAATGGAATAACACCAGTCCACGGTCTCTCTGGTCTTTGATCCAGATGTAGAGTCACGGGAACCTGACCTGTCGCCTCATGTACAGTATTATTTATACAGTATTCAATTACTTCTAGAAATTCTATCCAACGCCAATTCTCCTCAGAGCAGTAGATCTTCATGTATTTCTGGATCTCTCTCATTACTCTTTCAACTGGACTTGCCTCAGGATGGCGAATGGTAGATAAAATCTGCCTAATTCCTAGAGTTTCCAGTTCTCGACGAAATTCTACACTTGTAAAGCAACTTCCGTGGTCCGAGAGAATTTTATCCGGCTTCCCAAGAATCGGAATAACTCTCTCTTTCAGGCGCTTCAAGACCTGTTTTGAACTTGTCTTTTGTATGGGGCATAACACCACCATTTTCGAAAATACATCCATGGCTACAAAAATGTGTCTATTGCCTCTACGTGCTCTAGGCAATGGTCCAAAGTTGTCTATACTCAATAGCTGCCTTGGCTTCTCCGGTAACAACGGGATAGGTCGTTGCCTCATTAAAAAGGGATTTGGCTTAACCCTTTGGCATAGATCGCATGTCCTATTCGTATTCCTCACCGTTTCTCTCAATTTTGGCCAAGTAAATGCTTCCTTCAACAGAGCACAGCGTTTATCTATCCCCGGATGTCCAAATGCTCTGTGGGCTAGCCATACCAATCTTCTCTGCAAAGATGCAGGAATTACAATCCTTTGACGTGTATGATCTACATCGTCCCACTTGTGTAATATCTGATTATACCATACATACTCTGTTGCCAATGCCTCCACCTCTCTGTATACCGCAGTTCCCCTTGCTAAGCGTCCCTCAAAGTAATCGATCATCATCTTCAACCATGGGTCTTCGCGTTGTAGGTTGGTAAGATTCCTTAAGTCATCCAACGTCTTCTGATCTCGATTCTCAATCTGGACCGCTAGCGCTTCCTCTTCTCTAGGGTAACGACTTAATATGTCCGGTATTACATTCTCTTTCCCTGGACAGTATTCAATTTCCACATTAAATTGCTGGATATACAGGGACCATCTTGTCAATCTCTGGCTAGACAAGTCTGTCTTTAACAAAAATGTTAAAGCTTTATGGTCTGTTCTGAGGACTATTCGGAAGCCAGACACGAGTTTGTGCCAAGATTGCAACGCGTACAAAATCGCGAGCAACTCTATCTCTGTGATCGTGTAGTTTTTCTCATGGGCTTTCAGTCTCCTGCTTATAAAGGCGATAAAAACTTTCTTCTCAGGCTGGTCAACATTTTCCTGGAATAGCATCGCTCCAATCCCAATAAGTGATGCATCCGTCTGTATGATGAACTTCTGGGTGTAATCCGGGTATCCCAGCTTCACATATTCCAAAAGCATTTGTTTTGACCTCACGAATGCTTCCTGACATTGCTCCGTCCAATTCCATCTGCCGCCTTTCTTCAATAGGTCCTGCAGGGGTGCTACTGTCGCAGTATAGTTTGGGCAGTGGTTCGAAAAGAATCCAATTACTCCCAAATACTGTCGGACGTGCTTTACTTTCGTGGGTCGAGGGAAATTTCGAATTACTTCCAATTTATCTGGGTTAGGCTTCACTCCATTTGCATCAATAACATGCCCTAGGAATTTGACTTCCCTCTGACAGAAGTGCGATTTCTTGATATTGACCTTAAAGTTAGCTTCTCGAAGGTCATCTAGCAACTTCTTCAGGTCTCTCATGTGCTCCTCCAGAGATTCTGATGTGAGTAGAATGTCGTCTACATATCTGATGGTACTCTCTTTAACCTCATCTGATAGATTGCGATCTAACGCTCTTATCAGGGCTGAACCAGCTGTTTTCAACCCAAAAGGTAGCCTTAAAAATGTGAATGTATGTTGATCAAACATAAATCCTGTCAACAGACTAGTTTTCTTCTCTAATTCCAGATGATGGAAACTGGATGTGATATCCAAATTTGTGAATATGGTTTTCCCTTTAAACTTCCTGAGGATCTCTTTAATAGGTGGCACTTGGTCAAATTCCGGAATAACTCGCAAATTTAAGCGTCTCAGGTCCAGGCAGACTCTGACAGATCCGTCTGTCTTTGGTACAATTACCAATGGACTTACATAAGGCGTAGGTGTCTTCTCAATAACACCGGCCTCCAACATCTCCTAAATTGCCTCTTTCACTTTAGCATAATGCTTTTCAGCTATAGGGTAGGGTTTCTGCCTAAATGGTGTCCAATCACTGACTTGAAAAGCATAAGTGAAGTTCTTTATCCGACCAGGTCTCGAATCAAAGACTTCCTTCTGTTCCAGTAATAACTGCTTTAAATTTTCCTTCTCTTTTAGCCCAATTTTCGCTTCTTCTAGCTTTTCCGAAATATATTCTTCCAATTTGGGTTCCAGATCTTTTTCCAAGTCTGTGGCTAGTGTTGTAAGCTCCTCTTCTAACTGCTCAATAGCTAACACTCCCTCCTCAGCCACATCTCTGTATGTATGCCATACTTGTTCACTTGATCCTGGTTCAATCTCATTGAGTGCGACCTCTAAGCCTTCAGCTTCTTCATTCACATGGAACATAACCCTGTCCTGTGCTAGGTCGATTATCACTCTGTAGTCCCTTATAAACTCTGCCCCAATAAGTAGGTTATAAGGCAATTTGTTTACTAACAGAAAACTCTGTGAGAATATAGAGCCTCCTATCTGTAAATCTAGGAATACCTGGTATATATCATTGTTCGGTCTGGAATTACCCCTTTTATCTTGACACTAGAGATCGGTATTTTCAAAATGTTCTCTCTCCGGGCTATTTCATTATATAGAGCTTGTGTCATAAGGCTCACTGTTGACCCTGTGTCTAGCAGACTTCTGACTTTTAATCCTGCCACTCTTACAATTATAATAGGCAATTCTCTCTTGACCATGACCTGTGGTCCTCCTGTATCCTCAATCAGTTCTTCTGGTTTGGCTATCCAATTGATGATGTTAATAGACTTCCATCCATCAGTCTCAAACTCTTCTAATTTTGGCGTTTTTTTTTCTTCAGCGCCCGCCCCCTTGGAGTTTCTTCTCTCCTGTTCGCTGCGCTGTAGTTCCAAACTCTTAGCTCCATCTCCATATCTGTCTGGCGATGTCCTGTTCTGCATGACTTCTTGCCATCGAACTTGTTGTTTTTGGGGCTCATCTCCCCTTTCTTCGAGGTATCGCAAAGAAGCATGATATCGTTCTTCTACCTCGTCATCGAAGTTACTTCTTCTTTCTTGGGGTCTCCAATTTCTATTATTGCCTTCTTGGCCATTATTACCTCCATTGTTATGGTACGGTTTGCCCCTGTTATTCTGCTTACTCCACGAACTTCGACCTCTTCCTCCTCTATTGGGATTTCCTTTGAACTTTGACTGCCATCTTCTGGGTTCCTGTTCCCATTGCCGTCCATAGGAATCTAATGTTTCTGTGCTCGTGGCTTTGTTGTTCCTTGGAGCTTGCTGTTGGTCAGTCTGTGTGTTGGTCACGTGGACTTGTTCCACGGTTCGACTCTGACGCATTGTATTTGCTGTGGTGAGGTCCAGTTGCCTTAGAACTGTCTCCATTTCCATAGCAGTTTTCGCATTAGCCGAGATTAGTAGCCTTTGGATCTCGTATGGAAGCTGTTTGGCGATAGCAATACATAGCTCCAGTTCGCTCGGTTTTTGATCCAGCTCTTTAAAGCGACACATCTGCGATATGAAAAATTCTGCGTACTTTGTTGGATTATTAGTACTGTATTTCTTTGCATATAAATCCAACCGTAAATTCTGTTGAGTCGCGGCGTCCCAATATCTCTTCAAGAATGCCTCACGGAACTCCTCAACAGTATCAAAAGTGTAACGGAAGCTGCGAAACCATAATGCGCACTCCCCCTCTGTTAATTTCTCTATAGCACGTAGCCTACGCTCCTGCGGTATTCGTGCATCATTTAGATATTCAGTCACTTCCTTTAACCAATATTTTGGTGTCATACTACAGTGGCTACCTGAAAATTTCCTTGGTTTTTCTTCGCTTGCCCTAATGACGTTTATCACCTGGGTGTGCATAGCATTTTCATGTGGCGTTGATGCCGCAATTGGTACACCTGGCGTCATATAAGGACTTTCCCCTGGGCCTGTAGCATTCCTGCTCATAGGTTGGGTTTCCAAGTCTGCCCACCTTGTTTTCCTCATATCCTCCATGCTGCCTTCACTTGACTTAGGACCTTTCAGAAGCGTTTCCTCCTGTGCTATTATCCTAGTCTCCATTTGATTGTGGCGCATCTCTGCTCTTTCTAGGCGAGTAATGACTTCTTTCTCTATTCTTGTGAGTCTATCTCGGTTTTCCTCGGCTACTTGAAATATTTTCACCTTGTCTTCTTTCAGACTTTGTTTGATATGGGATATTTCATCCTCTACATCTTCTTTAATTTGAGCAAGGGTCTTGTCGCTTGCCTCTGTTTTCTGGCCTTCTCTTATTTCGAGTTCTTCTCTTAACCCTTTAATTTCTTCTTGAATGTGTCCATTGACTTTAGACAATTCATTCCGGACCTTGGTGATCTCACCTCTATTCTCCTCTTGCCTTTTGTTAACTATGACAATGTCACTTTGAACTTGGTCCAGTTCTTGATTAACTTTGCCCATCTGACTTTTCACGTTGCTTACCAGCTCCTTATTTTCATGAGCGATAGCCTTAATTTCGCCTATTTCCTGGCATTGACCTAATATATTCTGGTCCTGTTTCTTGAGGTCGCCGTTAATTGCTCTAGCATAGCTTTTCAATTTCTGGTCCCATTTGGAGTCGTTCTCCTCTAATCTCTGGTCTACCGTTCTTGTAAACTCTGCGAACTGTTTCGCTTGGCGTTCGAGATTCGCCTCATTTTGGATTTGAATATCCTTAATATCGTTAGACAACGCATCTAATCTACTGTTGGTTTCCTCCTGAGCATGCTTACACGCTTGTAAATTACCCTCAAGTTTGGCTTCTATAGCCTCGAAACGTTTATCAGTTTTAACCTGCATTTCCGATACAATGCTTACAACAGTATCTGTTACTTCGGTCTTAATTACCTCTTGCATTTGACCTAACTTATTGTTTAATTCAATCTGGTTATTATTCATTGCAACCTGACTTGCATTAATTGCCTCCTGATTGGCATCTAACCGACTACTCAATTCAGCTTTATTTGCATCTAAACGGTTGTTTATTTCAACCTGAGTTGCATTAATTGCCTCCTGATTGGCATCTAAACGAGTGTTTATGCTATCCTGGAAAGCCTTGGCTTCCAGTTTATTCTGCTCGTTAGCAGCATCAAAATGCTGTTTCAATCCTGCAATAACCTGCAAGATTTCCTCCGTACCTGACATTTTACAATAACACACTTAAATATGCAGGCAGGCTTCCTGGAAAAATATGTGGATACGTTTCGAAGAGAAACATCAAACACTGCACACATATTGTGAAGTCGTACAAAACCTGATAATATTATGGTAGATTGTGGATCTGGTATGTAGCGCTCATACCCTTGGGCAATTCTCTTCTCAATAGAGAGATTCTGCGTTACATAAAAAGCCTACTGAATTCAAAAATCACTCAAACATAGTTTGAGGCAAAACAATTACTATGGTTTTCCCCATGAAATACCATAAAAAATCTATGGGTTTTCCCTAAATCCCATAAGCTCCACGTACCTGGGCGCCATGATAATATAAATATAAGACTCATGTAAGTACATTTATGCCATGCATGTGCAATGCCAAGATTGCTCATATTGCACTGACGCAGGCGGTTCCATAATGAATTAATACCGCCCCACGTCGCTTGGGCCATGATAATAAGAGTGTAAATACACAGGAGTAGAACTGTACTTATACATCTATCAAAATTTATCTGTACGTATCGGAACTTAGCTAGGATAGGAGCGGTCATTCCCTACTTCGTTAATTCTTACTTTAATAGAGTTGTGTGCACTAAATCTGACCGACTTTAGTTGTACCGATAGCTCAAATCACAGTATAGGACATCAAATCCCATGTACCCATGTGAGTAATCTCGATGGTAAATATGCAGCTGCCTCCAGCTAGCATCAGGTCTCAGGCGCGTGCCGTTCCCCCAAATGAGCAGTGCATATTGTGGATTTGAGGCTATAAGGTAACAACTCTACAATAACAAGGCACAACTCTATTCTAAAACTTTAATTCAGTAAATAAAAATCATGGCTTCAAACACAAAAACAATCCCAAAACCATAAACAAAGCAAACAAAAAAATTTACTTCCACAATCCACAAACAAACAGAAATGAAATCATAATAAAGTCATATTAAACCATAAAGCTGTACCCTTATGTGAACTACATAAAGATATTCTGGTGCGCTGATGCACCTACGACTTCAATACAAACTGTACATTAACATAACAGTCGTACAATGTGACTTCTTTAATATCACAAATTAATTATTCCTTAAACCTCTTGGTTTTAACAATTATGTGTGCCGTGCGTGTTTTGATTTTTCTCTTCTCACCAACCAAATGCTTTCATGCATTTACCTATTCGGACGTTGCGCCGCAATCAACGTGCAACTCCCTAATTATGTAAGCTACCCCTCCACTTCCTCTATTTATATGGTTCCACTGCATGCTGTATGTGATTCCTACATAAAACGTTACGTTATAGCTTATGTCGGATGGTATAATAGATTACCTTGCTCTCGTGGCAATTGGCATCTGGTAACTAACTTCAAAACTTGGTTTCAGTGACAGTACAAATACATCATCTAACTATTCGTCAGGTAGCTAAAATAATGAACCATCAGGATAATCTATAATTATCCATGTGTTCCTAAACCACATGGCTACATTACTCAACATAACAATCTTTCATTATATGTCATTTACCAGGGTCGAAAATCTGTCCCTTTCAACTTGCCTTGGCGGCTCGAGTTTGACTGCAGACCCTCGGCTAGAGGAGTCCGCACACAATAGAAAGTGGGATGGGTGTTCCACCAATTACCTCGATCCTCCTTAAAGGTTTTGAATGCTTTCCTTTCTAAGCAGTAAAGATTTACAAGACAAATACTGTCGTCTGACCGACACACATATCCCAAAGGATCTTAATTGACTAATATGCAAACAGGTATTGAATAGGCTTTTATAATTACTCCTACAGAGAGGATATAATAATTACTGGCCTCACACGGGTCCATTCAACATGAAGGTTCGGGGTTCGTAATGCATTAGTCTAACGGGTGACCGATGTCTCAAGTAAAATATAGGCGCTCACTGCAGCTGCCGCCATGAGTTTCGCTACCACGAGCGGAAATAACTCATCAAATAAGTTCTCGGGAGACCATAGAGTTTCGAGGTGTCCTCGTTCTCCTCGTCTCTATCACAGGATCCCAACCCGGAACACTTTCATATCCTACCTCAGAGCTAGGGTACACACTACAACTCTGGCATAAAATTATATCTCCACTTATGCCCATGACATAGGAGATTTCATACGTAGAATAGACCATCTGGCCCCTTACTCAATGCTACGACCTCCGACCTATAGTATTAAGAGAAATCTAACAATTACTCTATAAGCTTCTCATATAAGCTGCAAATTCAATTCGCTAAAAGCTCTTTCATGCCTGGCATCATTACTGAATATATGCAATATTCTGATATAAAACTTCTTTCCTTAATTACCGTAATGTAATCTTACTGTATCATCTTACTGCTTAGATTGATAAGGTTTTCGATGTGAAATGCCATGTCCTGTGGTTCGGATTCCACGTAAAACGGAGGTCCCGTGGCTTATGATCGCGAGATTAACGGTCACGTTAAACTACAAGCTTCCTTTAGATTGATAAGTCTTGCAATTAGCGTAAATCTCTCGCTTATAACATTTTATTTGTTTCCTGATGTGTTCATTCATACTTTTAATATTCATTATTATTATTACCATCAATCTCACTGACATAAATGACCAAAATCATTACTTTATTATTCTTATTAATCTCACTGACATAGATGACCAAAATCATTCTTTATTATTATTCTCACATAACTTAACCAAAAATCCGACATAGCTAAACGTCTTAAAATCCGAACAATCGCGTTCGTCACAATTACATAACTGATTGCCATTCTTAATTCATAGTGGGAATAATTACTCCACTTAATGATGCAAATTAACATCTCAACTCTATAAAAATCAACACAATAATGATTAAACATGGAGGATCTGCCTCCTAAACTGATTTTTACTGGCATCTTTAAGGAATTCACAACATGCAGTGGCCCATATTCCTACATAATCATAACTTGTGGGGTACTTACATTTCTATAGGCGTCTATGGTGGCTCCAACCAATCATATTTCTCCATGTCGCCCGCCATTAGCAGGTTTAACGCGACATATTCATCTTGCAAACACACATTTTATAACACATAATTTTCATCAACAACACGACACGTTGCATAACTCTCAGGAAGCTATTGCTCCCAAACATGTGAAACACTTATCTAATCACTACTTTAAAGGATATTTTACATATGTTGTACACTTAACACACGTCACTTTATACACTTTTCAATGCTTAAATTTCCTAGCAAAGATTGAAATTGTAGGTGTCAACGGCACCTCCCGTGCCCCTATCAACTCCTGATTGAAAGTCTGGTTTACCTGCTTTCGGAATTCACCAACAGTTTTTATTAATCTTACTCCTACAGTAAGCGTCCTGCGTTGCATAAATATGCTAGCTCCCGTACATGTGTTATCATCTGGTACTCTCATGACATTACCAAACACGTCATAGAGTTTCATTTAGCGCATACCATCGTAATTACACATATACGATCAGTCAATACTATACACATTGCGCTTAACACAGTCCAATACTTTACACAAATAATTATTTACAATAGTTCTGCCATTAGCCTACACGGTGCTTCGTAACTGAACACGGCATAGTTCGTACTGCTGATTATGCCTATAGCACGACTATATTCATACAAGCTTATTAAATGCTTCATTTACATGTACCAGTCTTTGTTCGGCGTCTATTATGAGTAGAACCGCCATGCGTTCTGCCTTGACGAACTTGCTTCAAAGTGGCTGTACCTGACTGAAGATTCACTTGAAGACTGCTCGTAACTTACTTGTAGACTGCTGTATACTGCTTACATACTGTCTCGTACTGCTGCATATTGACTGCAACTTACTGCAACTGTGCTACCACTGGGTAACTTCTAACGTCGTGAAGACTGCGTAAGACTGCAACTTGGGCTGTAACTGGGTGCAAACTGCACGTGAACTGCGCGTAGACTGAGCTTGAACTGCGTGAGACTGGGTTGAGACAGAGCGCTCCTCCAAGGGCCTACTCCCTTATATCAGATTCCCACGGAAAGTAGGGCGAAATCTTCCCGCGAAATCTTGGCTCCTCTCACAGCGTGAATCTGGTCTCCAAACCATGATCATTGGGTTCCTCTTTCTTCCCAGATTCCAAAACTATCTGCGTGCAAAGGAATCGCTCGTCCAATTAATTAATATTAATTCCTTTCTCCATAGCGTGGGACGCTATCTTACGGGTATTCCCCGGCAACATTCTCAAATCTATCCGCGCACAATGGTCGTTTTACAGTCCTTCCGCACTTCGTTAAATATGCCCCAATTTCGCAGGTAAAAGGCTCTAAAATTAGCCTCCTGCCAAAAGATTCATCTGTGAGCAACTCTCATCTCAATTCGTTGCTCCAATCACGAGTAATCAATGATTTTCCTGGGCATCTCTCCTCCCACTCCTCAAATCTATTCTCCGTCGGGGAATAACTGGGTCATTATTCAGGCCTCCACCCTGCTCTAGACGACAGAATGGGGTCACAGAGATGGACATGGCTCCACTGGGCCCCACCCACAATTCTGGGCTAATTTGTAAAATGTCAACTCTGTCCTCTCCGTGCTTCAAGCCTCGTATAGCCTACACCAAGTAGTCTAATAATGCTGTAATCTGCTCATTATTCCCTGCATTATTTTAATAAATAATGTCATTGCACCAAAAATCACACCAGTGATTAAATATACGCTTCTTTCGAGGGGTTTTTACCATGAAACTGCCTCTACAGATCTCTGGTTCGTTCCCTGGTGGAACCTTTATACTGAGATCACAGTCTCTGAGAACCACGTTCGATTCCAGTCAGCATAACCTCCTCGGGTTCAATATAAAGCACAAAGTTTGTCTGTCTGTCTGTTTGTCTGTTATGTATACAAATCTACACCGTTTCACCGATCTGAACCAAAATTTGTATACTTACCCTTTGGAACCCTGCGGGTAACCCTGTCAACTTTAAATTTCGGACAGACCACCCCATTCCCTGCATTTAGGCCCTTTTGCACAAATCTACACCGTTTCACCGATCTGCACCAAAATTTGTATACCTACCCTTTGGAACACTGCGAGTAACACTGTCTACTTAAAATTTCGGACCACCCCATTCCGTGCATTTAGGCCCTTTAGTCCAAATCTACACCGTTTCACCGATTTGAAACAAAATCTGTATACTTACCCTTTGGAACCCAGCGAGTAACACTGTCTGCTTGAAATTGCGGACAGACCATTCCATTCCCTGCACTTAGGCCCTTTGTCCCAAATCCAAACCGTTTCACCGATCTCAACAAAAATTTGTATATTTACCCTTTGGAACACTGCGACTAACACTGTCTGCTTTAAATTGCGGAGAGGCTACTCCATCCCCTGCATTTAGGCCCTTTGGCACAAATCTACACCGTTTCATCGATCTGAACCAAAATGTGTATACTTACCCTTTGGAACCCTGCGAGTAACACTGTCCACTTAAAATTTCGGACAGACCACCCCATTTCCTGCATTTAGGCCCTTTGGTCCAAATCTACACCGTTTCACCGATCAGAACCAAAATTCGTATTCTTACCCTTTGGTACCCTGCGAGAAACACTGTCTGCTTGAAATTACGGACAGACCACTCCATTCCCTGCATTTAGGCCCTTTGGAACAAATCTACACCGTTTCACCGATCAGAAACAAAATGTGTATACTTCCCCTTTGGAACCCTGCGAGTAACACTGTCTGCTTGAAATTGCGGACAGACCACTCCATTCCCTGCATTTAGGCCCTTTGGAACAAATCTACACCGTTTCACCGATCAGAACCAAAATGTGTATACTTCCCCTTTGGAACCCTGCGGGTAACACTGTCCACTTAAAATTTCGGACAGACCACCCCATTTCCTGCATTCAGGCCCTGTGGTCCAAATCTACACCGTTTCACCGATCAGAACCAACATTCGTATTCTTACCCTTTGGTACCCTGCGAGAAACACTGTCTGCTTGAAATTGCGGACAAACCACTCCATTCCCTGCATTTAGGCACTTTGGAACAAATCTACACCGTTTCACCGATCTGAACCGAAATTTGTATACTTGCCCTTTGGAACCCTGCGAGTAACACTGTCCGCTTAAAATTTCGGACAGACCACCCCATTCCCTGCATTTAGGTCCTTTGGCACAAATCTACACCGTTTCACCGATCAGAACCAACATTCGGATACTTATCCTTTGGTACCCTGCGAGTAATACTGTCTGCTTGAAATTGCGGACAAACCACTCCATTCCCTGCATTTAGGCCCTTTGGCACAAATCTACACCGTTTCACCGATCAGAACCAAAATCTGTATACTTACCCTTTGGAACCCTGCGTGTAACACTGTCTGCTTGAAATTGCGGACAGACCACTCCATTCCCTGCATTTAGGACCTTTGGCCCAAATCTACACCGTTTCACAGATCTCAACCAAAATTTGTATATTTACCCTTTGGAACACTGCGACTAACACAGTCTGCTTGAAATTGCGGAGAGGCCACTCCAACACCTGCATTTAGGCCGTTTGGCACAAATCTACACCGTTTCACCCATCTGACCCAAATTTTACATACTTACCCTTTGGAAACCGACAAGTAACACTGTTCACTTGAAATTTCGGACAGACCACACTATTCCCTGCTTTTTGGCCCTTTGGCAGAAAACTACACCGTTTCACCGATCTCAAATAATTACCCTTTGCAACTCGACGAGTAACACTGTCCACTCGAAATTTCGGACAGACCACTCCATTCCCCGCATTTAGGCCCTTTGGCACAAATCTACATCGTTCACCGATCGAAAACAAAACGTGTATACTTACCCTTTGGAACCCGATGAGTAACACAGTCCACTTGGAATTTCGGACAGACCACTCCATTCCCTGCATTTAGGCCCTTTTGCACATATGTACATCGTTTCACCGATCTGAACCTAAATTTGTATACTTACCCTTTGGAACCCGACGAGTAACACTGTCCACTTAAAACTTTGGACAGACAACTCCATTTCGTGCATTTAGGCCCTTTGGCAAAATCTACCCTGTTTCACAGATCTGAGCCTAATTTTACATACTCACCCTTTGGAACCCGACGTGTAACACTTTCTACATGAAATTTCGGATAGACCATTCCATTTACCGCATTTAGGCTCTTTGGCAAAAATCTACGTAGTTTCACCCATCTCAACCAATCTTTATGTAAGTTACTTACCCTTTGGAACCCGACGAGTAACACTGTCTGCTTGAACTTTCGGACTCCATTCCCTGTATTTAGACCCTTTGTCACAAATCTACATCGTTTCACCAATCTGGATCAAAATTTGTATATTTACTCTTTGGAACCCAACGAGTATCACTGTCCACTTAAAATTTCTGACATACCTCTTCATTCCCTGCATTTAGCTCAGGAATCCGTCGGGGTTGCCAGCTTCCTAACTCAGCCGCCATGAGCCCTTGAGGGTGTACCAGAAATGGTGGGGCTACACACACCCTGCCTCTTTGAGGGCCTTGAGCAGATGACAGGAGATATAATGAAACGGAATAGAAGGCAGACCCCTTGAAGAATGAGGGCATCAGGAAAGATGAGACAACGGCCAATTAAGCGGGAAATTGAAATACTCCCTAGCCCTCGGATGCCCTAATACCGTCGGGGTCGGAAGAGAACAAGAGTTGACCGAGTTGACCAAGGGAAGCCGACAGGAAAGAGAACTGAAAGGAGCCTGGCACCAGGAAGTAGAAGCGATGCCAGACTCAGCTGGGGTCCGGTGGTCGGCAACCCACGTCCCACAAGTTGTGAGACTCTGGGGGGGGGAAGTTGTGAGAATAGCTTGCTGATTCATCGAGAGGTGACATGAGAGGACTTTCCAGAGCTGTCTATACTGATGCCAGCACAGGGCCGTTGCTCAAGCCGCTGTGGTATTGCGAAAGAGTGAGTGATACCCCGGCCAATCTAAATACGACGGGGAACCCCGAACGTGTGTCATCATATTTCGTCATCATCTACGATCATCTCAGATTCGTGCAGCTTGGACCCATTTTCTTTGCCGAGCCGTACGCCATAAGCTCTTTCACTAGACGCATCGAGTACAGGCCTAGGCCAGAAAATAAGGTTGAGACTTTGGAAGACATCGAAGCTAGACATCTGAATTACCTATATCAGTTGTAAATTACACCATGTTCGTTTAGTAGTCATTTTTTCATTTTCTTATTATTATCATCATCAAAAGTGCAAATGACCTGGATGTTACGCGCATCATACCACTAATCACCGCCGCATAAAGTCTTTCTCGACTGTGATTTTTAAAATATTTATTTTTATTACAGTACATTGTGTACATTATAAGTTGAAGTGTCAATTCAATACAGGTAGTAGTTTCCCTCATCATCCTCATCATAAGGGCAAATGACCTAGATGTTACGCCCATTACACCATTAATCACCACACACAATAAGTCTTCCTCGCCTGTGAATTTTGAAATATGTATTTCTACTACGGTAGTTTGTAAGTTTGACGTGTCAATTCAACAGTAGTTTTCATTATCATCCTTATCAAAAGGGCAAATGACCTAGATATTACGCCCTCATTGTCTTTGGGGGGGGGGCAAATGACCTAGATTTTATGTCCATTATATTTCTAAGGAGACTTTGATACATTATCATCATTCCACCGGGCGAAGCCGGGTACTACTGCTAGTGTATATATATATATATATCAGTTTCTTGTGGACACGATAACTGCCTTAATTTTGCACCAATCACTTGAATTTTTTACCGAATATGTATACCTATAAAATCTCGGTCGAGTTCGTTACTGGGCTAAATCGATCGAAGGGGGTGAAAATGGGGGGCTTTTTCGAAAAAGTGAAATATTGCTATAACGCTCTTAATATGTGAAATATCGAATCCGTTCAAAGTTCATACAATGTGTCGGATAAAGCCCAAAAAAATATGTTTGAAGAGTTTTTTTTATAGCACCAACCATTGACCAAATGGGTGAGAAAAAGTGGGTTTTTCGGGAAACATTAATCATATCTCTCTTAATAGGCACAATATCAAAACCGTACAAAATGGACAATATTCCCCTAATAATTACCTAAAACTTTTGTCTGAAATAATTTTTGATATGACCCACCATTACGCCAAGGGATGAGAAAAATGATTTCGGAATTATAAGAAAATGCCAAGAGCTATGAGTGGTTGCCATGGCAACACTACTAAATTGATGAGGGATGAGCCATCAGACGTTGCCATGACAACGCACTTGCACGAGATCAAATTCATATTTCAATCTGACTGAATGTGATGCGGCTTCGGTGACGTAACTGGTAGCATGCTCAACTTCTATGCCCAAGGTCGCAGGTTCAAAGCCGGCCAAGTCGTCGGATTTTCTAAGAGCGCTAAAAATCCCTCAGTATGCTTTCCTTTGGAGGGGAAGTTCCAACGTTCGTTGCGAGTTGATGGTTGCGGTGGCATCTAGTAGCCATGTTCACAGCTAGGTGTCGTTGACGGTAGTATCTGGTAGCAACATTAGGAACTACTGCTTGAAATTGACCGTCTGCATTCCTTACCTGAATTACAGATTAATACAGCCATCCCTAAGTACACGGGGTTACATGACCGCGTTGTCGGAGCCCCTAAACTGAGGAACCAACCAAAATCTCTGCGGGAGATATAATTTTGCGTGAAGAAGTAACAGACCGTTACATAGTTACACATCAGTGTCGAAACCTTGCATAAGGACAGTGTGACAACAAGTATAAAAATGGAACCCAAATGACAAGAAGGTTACCGTCCCCATAAGACAATAAAATGTTTAAAATATGCATAAAATGACGAAAGACGAAGTTAATTAATCTCCAATTATAAAATACTTTCTCGCAATAAATGAGGTCTGATCCTTCTACGAAAACCTGCATATTCTGCCTATTTTCTCCTATCCCCAAGTTTGTCCGGTGAAATCTACCTTCGCCTTCCGGCGAGCCGAGAAAACTTTTCTTTAAACCAAAGTTGTAGCAATATATTTGATGTTAGTCTACCGTACGTTTCGCATTTGAAAAACGGAGAAAATATATATTTATGTGAGTAATCAATGTGTAATGTATATTTGCCTGTTTTTATGCGATCTGTGTATGTGTGCCCACCTGTTTCGATTTCAATAAAAACTGGCATCTTACAAGAGTAATCTGCTACACCATTGTTACCAACTGCAACCAAGACATCACTGAAATTTTGATAGTAACCTTTGTAGCTCCAAAACCTTTAATCATAATTATACAAAAACAAGCTGACCCGGCAGACGTTGTCCTGCCAATCAAAGAAAGTGTTGTAACTTTGTTTCTTGAAGTGCTTTTGGATACACAATATATTTTTCAATTTCTGTTAACTGCCTCTAAACTATCGTGAATTGAATTAACTAATTTAGAAACATTCGTTGGAGCGTGCACAACATTTCTCCAAAGTATCATCGCAAACGGATAAATGGGATTTAACGCATACTCGATTTGGTTTAAATGATTCGTGCGCTGTCACTCATTTGTTGAATCTACTCGCGCTCTTCCAACTGCGAAATGGATTTACTAAGTTAGAAAGCTTCACGTAAGTGTACACAACAACTCATCAATGTTTCATCGCAATGGATGAAGAATATATGAACGCATACAGGATTTTGTTGGAACGCTTCGCGCGTCGTCACTCATTTGTTACGTCTACTCGTGCGCTACCAATATTGTAAAATGGATTTACCAAGTTGAACACCTTCCCTGGCGTGTACACAACAACTCATCAAAGTTTCATCGGAATCGGATGAATGACATATGAACGCTTAAGTGATTTTCTTTAAATGATTCGCGTGCCGTCACTCATTTATTGAATCTACTCATGCGCTACCTATTGTAAAATAGATTTACTAAGCCTGAAACCTTCTCAGGCGTGTACTCAATGATTCACCAAGGTTTGATCGCAATCGGATGAATGATATATTACCGCATACGGGACATTGTGGAAACGATTCGCGCGCTGTCGCTCATTTGTTGAATCTATTCGTGCGCTACTTATTAAAACTGGATTTACTAAGACAGAAACATTTCCTGGCGTGTACACAACAATTCACCAAAGTTTCATCGCAATCGGATAAATGGTATATGGACGCATACGGTACTTTGTTGAAATCATTCGCGTGCCGTCACACATTAGTTGAATCTACTCGTGGGCTACCTATTGTAAAATGGATTTATTAAGCCAGAAACTTTCCGTAGGGTGTACACAAAATCTCACCCAAGTTTCATCGTAATCGGACGAATGGTATTTGAACGCATACGGGACCTTATTGAAACGCTTCGCGCGTCGTCGCTTATTTGTTGAATCTACTCGTGCGAAACCTCCTGTGAAATGGATTTACTAAGTTAGAAACCCTCACGTAAGTGTACACAACATCTCACCCAAGTTTCATCGCTATCGGACGAATGCTATTTGAACTCATACGGGACCTTTTTGAAATGCTTCGCGCGTCATCGCTCATTTGTTGAATCTATTCGTGCGCTATCTATTGTAAAATGGATTTACTGAGCCGAACACCTTCCCTGGAGCTCACTCAACATATCACCCAAGTTTCATGGCAATCGGATGAATGGTATATGAACTCATACGGGACTTTGAAACGCTCTAACGTGCAGAGACAAAGAGTAGAATTCGACATCACTGCCACCTTTGGTATAAAACACAACTTTCCGCCATGGGCAGAGTGTATGTAATGGCGGTAGTTGCACAGGTTGCGACCAGGTGGCTCTAACGTGCAGAGAAAAAACGCCCAAAGACCTCAGCTTTCACTTAGGCCAAGGCTAGTGGTTTCCATGACGACTGTTTTTGACTGTATATTGTGGTTCTAAAATTGTGTGTAAATTGTGGTTCTAAAATTGTGTACATTCCACCTACCATGTCGGATTGTGAATCTAAACCATACATGGACCCACACTAATATACATACCAAATTCCATCAAAATCGGTTCAGTCGTTTAGGAGGAGTTCAGTCACATACACACGTGTCGAACAATTATATATATAAAGATAGAACATTGATACAACATGCACATCCGTTATACAATGGAGGCGTGTTTTTTACTAAACATTTTTAGCTTACTTTTCCCATTTTGCAAAAATGAGGAAAAAGTAGACTTATGAGATCGATCCGGGCAAATGTGTGTCTGTCTGTCCATCTCTCTGTCTGTCCGGCTGTGTGTCCCCCCCCCCCCCTACATACTCCTAAAGGCTGCAGCAATCGAAACAAAATTTCGTAGGGGGTAAAGACCTATACCTGAATATCTCAATGCCGTGTTTGAAAATGATGTCAGTGCTACCAACTGCTGAAAAATCGCAATTAAAATTTGAGCTCCATGTTGGATATCTTCGAAGGTATGAATGGGAGCTATTTCAAAATTGGCACACGTATAGATAATAATATTTCAGTTTAATTTCCAGGAGGCCATACATGGCAGTGTTGCCAAAATGATTATAAGCCTGCTGATAGGTCCAATTTTTAAATGCATATAACGTCTACACTATCAATTGGAATTCAACCAAATTTCGTATGTGCTATGTGTACATAACCAGATATGACTGAGCATATTCTTAAGATCCACCACGGTTGCCAACTGTTAATAAATGCTCTCAATTTCTTTTATCCAAATACCAATATATCAGAAAGTATGCAAGCCGACAGCTTTAAACTATGCACGCGTATAGTACCTGACATTCTATATTAATTTGGAGTAACTTATATACGTCAGTACTACCAACATGATTCTAAGCCTGCTGAGAGGTCCAACTTTAAATACATGTAACTTCTATACTATCATTTGGATTTCAACCAAATTTCGTATGCGCTATGTATACCATAACAGATATGACTATGTGTGTTCTTAAGAGCAACCAGGGCTGCCAACTGTTAATAAATGATGTCTCTATTTGTGTTACCCAAATATCAATATATCAGAAAGTATGCAAGCCAATAGCTGTAATTTTCACGTATAGTACCTGGCATTCTAGATTAATTTGGAGTAAGTAATATACGTCAGTTCTGCCTACATGATTCTAAGCCTGCTGATAAGTCCAATTTTGGTTGGTTGGTTGGTTCCTTAGTTTAGGGGCTGCGACAACGCGGTCATGTAGCCCCGTGTACTTTGGGTGTGTGTAGAATCTGTCTGATAACCGGTGTTAATTGTGATGACTGTATTAGTGTGTGTATCTGTTTTTTAATTCAAGTAGGGACTGCAACTTTGAATTTTCAAATAGTTCCTACTTTTGCCGCCAAACGCCACCGTCAACGACTACTAGGCCTAGTTCAGAACTAGCTACTAGACGCCACCGCAGTCGGCTCTTGGCAACGAACGTAGCAACCTAAGAGCGTTGTTTACATTCTTAACCTATCCAATTTAGTTTCACACAGGTGTAATTAGTGGAAAGATCTTTAACATGCCATAAATCTATGACATGGGACCGCCGGCTTTACTTCCCCTCCGAAGGAAGGCATACTGAGGGATTTTTAACGCTCTTAAAAAATCCGACGGCTTCGGCCGGATTTGAACCCGCTATCTTGGGCATAGAAGCTCAGCATGCTACCAACTACGCCACCGAAGCCGCCAAGTCCAATTTTAAAATGCATGTAACTTCTATACTAACTAAAGGATTTCTTTCAAAATTGGCACAAAAATAGATAGTTTTATTTCAGATTATTTCTGACCAATACATGCATGACATTGTTACCAACATGATTTTACGCGTGCTGTTAGATACAATGTTTAACTGCATGTAACGTCCATGCTATCCATTGGACTACAACCAAATTTTGTATTCTGTACCTTAAGAGATGGAACTAAGAATATATTCAGTCACGAGGTCTGCCAACTCTAGTGCTCTATTGGGCTACATTAGGCTACATTATGTATGCAGTTTTTCGAACTAATTTGATAAGTAGGCTCTTTAGTTCGTCACGGAACTTCTTGTTGTTCAATAGTTTTGTGGCTGAAGATGCAGTGATTAACACTGTGCAATAGATATCAGCTCAAGCAGGATTGGTCGGTTCCTCCACATAGCTACTGTATCTCTATGTTTGGCTCGCTTTGTACCTACTGGAATTCACCTCTGTGTCAGTCAGCCGCACACCACAAATGCTCACAATGTAGCGTGTTAGGCCCCAGGCTATACTGAACTACATTAGTTAGGAGCACCCTCAGTGCTCCAAATCAATGCACAGTCGACTGAGCCCTGAGGAGCTATAACTAAAGCCCTTCGTGGATGCGGACATCCGTGGATAAACCCGCGGATATCCGCAACATATTTCGCCATGCGGATATAGTTTGCATGGCTGTGTGGATAGCGGATAATGTTTGGAGTAAATTTGCAGATAGTTTTTAGAACACAATTTGAACTTGTTGAATATCATTACTAGGACCCGGATTTTTAGCTTACTTTCGATTTTTGTAAAAAATGAGAGTAGATTTTTAGCCTACTTTCGATTTTTGCAAAAAATGAAAGTAGATTTATGAGATCAACACAGGGCCAAAAATTGTGTGTCTGTCTGTGTGTCTGTGTATATGTGTGTGTGAGTGTGTGTACTCTGAATGTCTGTCCCCTCCTATCAATTCGAACACGGTAAAACCGAATTGAACGACATTTGGTACAGAGGTAGCACTGGCAAAAGGCACCTCAGTGTCATGTTTTATATTGCCGCCATCTTTACCAAACCTTAATGGCGGCCACTCAAATGGTCAAAACTTAATAATGTATTACGACCAAACTAATCATCGGATCTTTACCAAATTTCGTAACAACATACCTTCATATGGACGCGTCTTGTGCCCAAACTACAAGGTCATAAACCATACCATTTCAAGATGGCGGCCGTGTGAATTATGCAAACTTTATAATCCATAACATGGGGCCCACCAGTTCCGATTATCGAACCAAGAATCGTTTTGTCTGTTCTAAACGACGTGGCCCGTTTGAAATTAAAGGTTTATATTGTAATATTATAGTCTAGAAGTGACATTAAAAAGCTGAGTCGTCTCGGTTATTTGACAAGATGGCAGCTGATCTCTCGTTCTCACCTATATTTTACTGATTTCAGTATGTTGCATGCAATATAGTGATAAAAATTACATGAACTTTATATGAAACGAACTCGGTTTAAAATATACTCCAGTGGAGAAATAGTTTCGTCCAAATCATTATTTGCTAGAACGTTCTATCTAAATTGGTTCCTAACGCTTAATTAGTGTGTGCACGAAAGGCTGAGTTGTTAGGGCTTTCGTCTTCCATCAGGCTGGACGTGGTTCAAATCCTATCAGAGTTGAATTTTTGGCTTGAGTTTTTTTAATATTTATTGTTCCTTGAGTACTGAGACGTTATAAAATAAAGCATTATATGGCGCACTTTGCATTGGAAAATATATATTTAATTAAAACAACTTTATCCGCCGGAGTGACATCTAATAGTAATTAGGGGAACTATGTATGAGCTAACCACAGCGAGCTGCGCTCTATACCGGCCAGTTAGTGAACCCATGCCTACAGTATAATTGAAAATTTTCTTATTTTTCCCAATAGAACACACACATCCTCAAGATTAGGCGCAATTATCACGGCCAACGAGAATGACTGGCCCTGGTGCGTTTTCGTGACGTCAGCAATGTAGTTCTATTGCATCACTTCCGGTAGTCTACTCTATGTACAACCAGTAGGCCATTAATCGTTGTAGTTGTTCACAAGATAATACGTTTCAGGAGAATATACAAAATACGCATAACGAATATTATCTTTCCCTGGCGGCTGCTTGTTAATTATGTTGAATTACTTGACGGTTACAAAGTGTTCTGGAAGGTTATGAAAAGCTATGAATGACTCCGGTCAATGTATGCATGTATAGTCTTATAATTGAAAGATATACCGTACATAAATGTATCAAACGTTTTTATAATTGAAATATATTCACGAACATAATATTCTATGGTCTTCGTTTTACTGCCGGTGTGGTACCTAGTCATCTTTTCTACATCATTGAACCTGTATAAATGTTGATATTCATTTATCACTTGTCTTCATAGAAGGTATTGATACAAGTCGTTAGTCGGTGGCGAGTGTATTCCGCAGATCTCTTCTATAAACGTATTAATTTATGTTCCGCCCCTTGAAACAACAATAAGTTAATGATATATATACTGTGCTGCAAGATTCTTTGATCTAAATATACTCATGTGAACATAATTTAACTCACAACGAAGGTCACAGACTCTACAACTAAACTTACTGTAGCTTACTCGTTGCAGCTATTAAAACACAACGAACCCTTGAATCCTAGTTCGCGTGGATTTTTGTAACAAGTAACTTCAACAGGCGTAGTTTTGCAAACCTATGCAGTATAATTTATCGTGTTTGAAAACATACGGACATCTAAACTGCGTCCATTTTATGAAGATTGATATAAAATATTGCATTTCCGCTGCTTATGAATTGCTCTCGACTTAAACGTACAAGCACCATCAAGCAGTACATTGCCTACGTCACAGAAGGGTTTGGTTTACACGCCATGGCCTGTCTTTCTCGTTAGCCGTGCGCGATTACAAATTAGCTGTGCAATAGGTACCGGTATATTAAATATGTTTCTCCCAGTGATACGTTAAGAGCAACGAAGTTTCAATTATTGTAAGTAGTCGGTGTTAATATACTGAATACCTACGTTGTTTGGAGTGTTTGCTGATGAAATTGCAAAATGCTGGGGTAAATTATAAACTATGGTTTGAACGCCACTCCTCAAATCCAGTGTGCCAATTTGCACTTCGAATTGGAAGAAATTAGTAAGTGATAAAGACAAAGAGTTATAACTATTCCCATACATTCAGGAGAAAGTAGGCTATATTTTCTTCCCTGAATACCTTGTTATGACATAATTTTCCGTTATGTTTCTTTTTCATGACAAATGCAAGATGATTTACGCTTGTCTCTTTAAAATTATGTCACTAAGCATAATTAACACTCCGAACTGAAAAGGTTTGCAATTCTGGCTGTATAACATTCATTTTAAACCTGGCACATGAAATACATGGCCTAGGGGAACGACTTTCTCCTCAAATGTCTAAATGTATTGCTTTAATACTTTATGCTTTATCTAATTAAATGTATTATTGTAATGCCAGTAGATTAGGATAACAAACGTGCGGATTCGTGGCGGATGTGGATAGCGTTTTGTTTATCCGCCCAGGGCTCTAGCTATAACATATCCAACACTAAGAAAAGACAATGGGTCTTATGGGCTTTTACTTGTTACAAAAACCTCCCTTCTCTGGACATTGTTATTATAGGTGTAAATTCAGCATTTTATTGGGGTGGCAAGGATTATTGGGATAGGACGGGGGGGGGGGGCACGTTTGGGAGGTATGCAATACCCCTCTGAGCTATAGGGGGTCCGGGGTCTCTAGGACCATGGAAATAAAATAAATCATATATATATGTGGGAGCCGGGTGAGGATCAAGACGGCCGAGTATGGGATCTAGGGGGCGCAGGAGTAAGCTCAGCGCCATTGTCTGAGAATAAAAAGAAGAGAAGCAATATTCCGAGTTCCGATGAGCCGCGAAACACATGCCCTTAATTCTATATATTGTATTCTAATAAGTTTCTTTGTTCAAATAAATAATTCAGTCCAAAATTCGATATTTGTGACTGTCATGATCTGGAAACCGTTTCCCACAAATGGGGGCTCGTCCGGGATGAACTGAAACAACGAGTTACGGTGCAATCCACGACACGAAGTACGACGCAAAATACGACGCTGTTTTCGACGAAGTGGACGGCTAATCATCTTTGTTGCTGTTGCCTACGACGCTGACGACGAGACGACGTGCAGTTTTGTGAGCCCACGACGTGCGAATCTACGACGAGGATTCATAGGCTAGAAAAATTTGTTGTTCTGTTTCAGCGACAATTATTGATGCCGTTTTGACGAGGAGGGTCGGAATCTAAACGACGACAGAGGATTGTGGATGTGGTGGAAGAGGATAGCGACTCGTCAGAGAGAAACGACGGGAAGTGGTATTCAACGATATCACCTACAAATATCACCGGTTTGGTGAATGAGGTTAAACAGGCTTGATTACGAGGTTATGGGTAAGCGATATTGACGGAAAACTACATGATATACGTGAGTAAACAATAAGATGACTACACTCGGTGCAATAGATAAAATAAATAAGAACATATGTGATGCTCCGGTCAAAGCAATCAAAGTTTTACATAACCTCATTTTCGAACATATACCAGACGACAGGAAGAATCGAAAACGACTGCGAGAGTTTCCTGGATTCGATTTTGACGAAAAATCAATTGAAGAGGAAGCTAAGAAGAAATTTATCGAAGAAACATTTTCCAAGTTTGATCTATTGCATGTTTCTGAGATTCTTGACACCGAGATCTGGACAAAGGAGGTAATGATTAACACCATTTGTTATTACTTGAGAAAATTGGATGAACTCGCATCTAATATAGACGATGATGACCAAGAAGACGAAGAAGTCGAAGAGAGCGAAGAGGAAGATCAGGACAGAAGGTATAGAGAACAACATAAGTTTTCATTGTCGTTCCGTGACTTAGAGGGCAGTATGAAAACATTTAACGGTAAGGATGGTTACCCAGTGTAGAAATGGATCGCAGATTTTGAGGAGACGTCAATGTTGATGGGATGGAGTGAGCTGCAAAAGTTTATTTTTGCTAAGAAATCACTCGATGGTTTAGGTAAGCTTTCTATTCAAGGTGAGAAAGGACTGACGTCCTGGAATGCACTGAAGAAGGCCTTGAAAGAGAACTTTGACGTGGCGGCAAGCAGTGCAGAAATCCACAAGTTGTTAGCCCAGCGACGAAAAAAGCGCGACGAATCTCAACAGGAGTACTTCCTTGTGATGAAGGAAATCGCCAGTACAGGTGATGTTGAGCAAGTTTCTCTGTGTCAGTACGTGATTGATGGGATCGAAGACGATTCAGGATCAAAACTTCTTCTCTATGGAGCAAAAAATTCCAAGGATTTCAAGGAGAAAATGAGAAGTTATGAGATGGCGGTGAAGTCTTTGCCAAAGAAAAGCACAAAGTATAATAACAGTAATTTTCAAGGAAGTGCCAAGAGTGCCAACGAGAAGGACGGAAAGTGCTGGGGCAGTACAAAGAAAAAGGAGGCGAGTAGTGGAGATAGATGTTATGATTGCGGTGGATCTGGTCATAGTTCAAAGGAATGTGAGCACGAGGATAAAGGCGAGAGATGTTTCAACTGCAACGAGTTTGGCCACATTTCATCCGAGTGCAAAAAAGAGAGGAAGAACGATAAGAGGAATAATCAAGGTATCAATGTGATTGATGAAAAGAAAAGCTGCCTCAAGTTCAAAGAGGTTAGTTTGGGCCAGCAGAATCTTCAGGCGCGTATCGACTGAGACAGTCCTTATAACCTACTGTGACAAAGCACCTATAAGACCATGGGTTCCCCAGGATTGAAGAGCACGGATCTTGTCTTGAAAGGATTCGGTAATGGTTTTGTTGCTCCTCAAGGTTACTTCACAACAGTCGTTGAGGTAAACGAGCTGGAGTTCCAAACTGGCGTCTATGTTGTTTCTGATGATACTGTGGAGTGGGACATGGTGATTGGTAACGATCTATTGGATCAGGGCGAGGTCATCCTGAGCAAGCAAGGAGTTACCATCAAGAAACTAGAGGTCCCAATGATGTTGATCAGGGTAGCCGACGAACAGGAATTGGATATCGAGAACTGCGTTGAAGAGGAAAAACGGGAACAGATCCAGGAGTTGGTAGCGAGATATGTGCCAAAGAAAACGAAATCTACTGATGTCAAGATGAAGATCACATTGAAAGAAGAAAAACCGATATTTGGCAGGTCCAGACGAATTGCACCGCTTGAGAACGAGTTGGTCGATGAGCAAGTCGAGGCGTGGCTGGAGGAAGATATCATAGAACCGAGTCAATCATAATATATATGCCAAGTGGTGGTAGTCAAAATGAAAAATGATTTGTACTGATTTTCGTCCAGTGAACTCAATTGTGGTTAGGGATCTATTTCCCATGCCAGTTATAAAGAATCTTCTGAACAAGTTACAGGATGCTACGGTGTTCTGTACCTTGGATCTCAGGAACGGATTCTTTCACGTGGAAGTCGAAGAAAGAAGTCGACGATATTTGTCATTCGTAACGCGTTCTGGACAGCACCAGTACAAAAAAGTCCCATTTGGATTTACCAACTCACCTGCAGTCTTCCAACGCTTTATTAAAGCTGTGTTCTGGGAGTTAATCCAAGAGAACATAGTGTTTACCTATATGGATGACTTAATCATCACAGCGAAGGATGACGACAAGGCACTCCGACTATTGAGACGAGTGTTGAAATTAGCTGCAGAGTACGGGCTGGAAATCAACTTCGAGAAGTACCAGTTTCTGAAGAGGAGGGTACAGTTCCTTGGATACACTATTCAACGTGGACAGATTCAACCCGCCACTGAGAAGGTCCTTGCTGTACAAAACTTCCCGGAGCCAAAGACGATCGCTGCGCTGCAGAGCTTTCTCGGATTGGCTGGCTATTTTAGAAAATTTATCCCAAATTTCTCGTTTGTAGCCAAACCACTGAGCGATCTGTTGAGAGGTAAGCCGGAGTTCAAGTTTGGCGAGGAACAACGATGTACATTTTGTTGAGCCCAAACGTCTTTTCGCTTCAGAACCTGTGTTGAAGATATACAATCCGAAATACGAGACGGAGCTGCACACTGACGCCAGCAAGAGTGGGTATGGCGCTGTGTTGTTGAAAAAGTACCCAGAGGACAACAAACTACAACCAGTCTCATACATGAGTAAAAAGACGACGATACAGGAAGAAAAATACAGCAGTTACTAGCTCGAGATCTTAGCTGTGGTGAATGCATTAAAAAGTATAGGGTGTACTTGCTTGGAATTCCGTTCAAGATCGTGACTGACTGTATGGCATTCCAAAAGACAATGCACAAAAAGGGACCTGGTCCCACGAGTAGCTAGATGGGCTATGGCCTTGGAGGAGTTTGACTATACCATCGTACACCGAACTGCAACCAGGATGAAACATGTCGACACCCTGAGCCGATGTCCAGCAGTGATGTTTGGATTCCCTGATGGCCTTGCAGCGAGGATCAAAATCGCCGAGAGAAAAGACGAAGGATTGACAGCGATAAAAGGGCCTTACGAAAACTTCATCATCAGAGATGGACTGCTGTTTAAATTTGTTGACGGGCCAGAGACGTTGGTGGTCCCGCGGGCAATGCACCATGGAATCATCAGAGCTGCACATGTGAAGGGACACTACGCTGTTAAAAGGACTGAAGAAGACGTGAAGCAGGAATATTATATTCCAGACTTGGCCAACAAGGTGAATCGAGTCATAGCCAACTGTGTAAAGTGTCTGGTGGTTAACAGGGAGGCAGGCAAGAAAGAAGGTTGATTATATCCGATGTTCAAGAAGAGTGTGCCATTGCACACCTACCACATGGATCACATTGGACCACTTAAGTCTACACACAAGGGATATGAACACATCTTCTGTGTGATAGACACCTTCACGAAGTTCACCTGGCTGTATCCTGTGAAAACTACCAAATCGGCCGAGACGATTGAAAAGATGGAGTTTCAGAGGATGAACTTTGGAAACCCAGTTCAAGTGATCACCGACAGGGGGCCATCGTTCACCTCCCATGAGTTCCAGGACTACTGCAAATCGCAGGGTATCAAGCACGTCTTGATCACAGCTGGACTGCCAAGAGCCAATGGTCAAATCGAGAGAGTCAACTCAACTGTGACCAAGATCATCGCTAAACTTAGCATTGACGATCCGACAAAATGGTGCAAGGTTGTACCATCCGTCCAACAAACTATCAACTCTACGTTCCAGAAGAGCATCGGAATGTCACCTTTGGAGCTGCTGACAGGAGTCAGAATGCACAACCAAAATGATCTACGTATAGTGCAACTCATCGAAGAGGGGCTGATCAATTCGTTCTACGAAAAACGTGATCAGATGAGAGAAGATGAAAAACGCAGATAGAAAAGGTACAATCTGAAAATCGTGCAAATTCAACCGACGACGTAAGGAGCCTAAGAAGTATCAGGTCGACGACCTGGTTGCCATCAAACGCACTCATACCGGTTCACATCTGAAACTAAAAACCAAAAGTCTAGGTCCTTATCGAGTGACTCGAGTTAAACTCAACGACACATATGACGTCAGCAGAGAAGGAGACCATGCTGGGCCAAGACTTACATCGTGCTGTGCGGAGTTCATGAATCCCTGGCCGGGCGGATCTTCTTCATCCGGGTCGGATGAGGATCAGGACGGCCGAATGTGGGAGCCGGGTGAGGATCAAGACGGCCGAGTATGGGATCTAGGAGGCGCAGGAGTAAGCTCAGTGCCATTGTTTGAGAATAAAAAGAAGAGAAGCAATATTCCGAGTTCCGATGAGCCGCGAAACACATTCCCTCAATTCTATATATTGTATTCTAATAAGTTTCTTTGTTTAAATAAATAATTCAGTCCTATATTCGATATTTGTGAGTGTCATGATCTGGAAACCGTTTCCCACTTATATATGAAAATCCACAGCCTGCTTCCAGTTTCCGACCGGGTCAGGAATGGAATGAATGAAGCCCCCATCTAGCGGCGAGGATATGAACTGTGTAGGCTGCCGAGGCCTGACGCACTCCTCTGGGGCAATGATTAAATGAATGACCGATGAAATGAAATGATGTGGAGAGTGTTGCTGGAATGAAATTTTGACAGGAAAAACCGGAGTACCCGGAGAAAAACCTGTCTGCCTCCGTTCTGTCCAGCACAGATCTCACATGGAGTGACCGGGATTTGAACCACGGACCCAGCGGTGAGAGGCCGGCGTGCTGCCGCCTAAGCCACGGAGGCTTATATAATTATATGTATCTTTGTAAGTGTTTTCTATTTTAAAAAAGGCGAAATAGAAGAGCTAGTGAAAAAGGAAAGGAGGATACTTAGAAGAATATTGGGACCCATTAAAAACAGAAAGTGGAGAGTTCAGATACAGAAAAAAATGACGACCTCTACAAAAATAAAGATATTGAAAAAATCTACGATACGATCAGGAAAACGAGGGTTAATTTCTTTGGACACGTAGGGTAGAGCGGGGCTATTCCGCTCATTTCAAATTGTAAACATTATAAATCAAAAACTATTCATTTTTCTAAGATGGAACCAACAGCAAAGCACACCTTATTTATTGCTTATTACATACGAATGTTGTCAAAATACAGTTATAACAATATACCGGCTTGATTAAATAAAATATAAATCAAAGCAAAAATGACGAATCACAAATTTAATGGGGCTATTACGCTCACTGTAATAATGCCCTTTCCTAAACGGCATTTACCACAAATGAAGTTTTTCCTTCCTGTAGCCCCAACGTACATGTCATGATACCAAGTTTCACAGTCTTTGCATTGAATCCAACCACCCTTTAATGATGACTGAGCGGTATAAAAAGTTACGCCACAAAATCCACATGGTGTTTCTTCCTTGTCAAAGTCTTTTGGTCGTACGGATTGAAGGTCCCGGTCATTTGTCTTGCAAATGTCTCGAAAATGTTTTTGGCAACCTTTTCTTTACGGGCCTTATCAAATTGTAAGCTCCGTTTTGCCCTTCGAATCTGTTCTGGTGTGCATCCAAAACCTCTTGCTGCCAAGCATTTTAGCCGAGAAGCTAACTCCGTCTCCTCTTGCATACTAAATGCTGTGGGATGACCCGGTGGTTTGTCCACTATGATTTTCCCTAAGGGTCCTTGTCGTTTACGCAAACGAACACGATTTTTAAGTGTTGAATAAGGCACATTGAATAGTCCAGCTGCACCTCTCATGCTCACTTCGCCTTGTAATACAGTTGAAATAGCTCGGTCAATATCTTCCTCCGTCCATGTTCGAACTGGCCCTTTCCTTTTATACGTCCGTAACATCTCTAACGTAACAAGAAAGAGATACTAATCTGCTATCTGAAATAATTTGGTTGCAATATTATAACAAGAGAGAAGTCTTGGCCGAGCGGAATAGCCCACATATTTCTGGGCGGAGTAGCCCCAATTACTGGAATTGACAATAGCGCGTCTTGTGATAGCTGTGACCAAGGAAACGCGCTACCTGCTATGTCCAGATGTAACTTAACCTTCAGACTGCCAGGCGCCACACTTCCGGGAAAAGAAAAGCCGCTACTCTGGACACTAATCCTTAAGTTGCAAGCACAAATTCTTAATGACGACAAATTCCACAACATAAACAATGTACCTTATCGTATTCTTCCTTTGTTTTACTCAACACTCAAGCTGTCACTCTCAAACAAACGATAGATGTAGTAGCACAGAGACCGAGGGTCACACTGAACACAAAGGGCGATATCAGCTGAGCAGGGTGGCTGCTCAGTTCAACGTCAAGCTTATTTTGAGCGGGAAAGCCCCGTGGGCGAATTAGCCCCGCCGTACCCTAATGAGGATGAATAACACCAGACTCACAAAACAAATTTTCTGTCATGTATACAAAAGCAAGAATGGTAATCAATGGGTACATAGTACTGGGTGATTGTTTTGCTGGAGCGGGACCGGCGGCCGGCTGCCGGGTGCGCGCGCCTTCCGCCAGCCAACCGAGCTCGCACCGCGAATTGCGCAAAGGTGGAAACCATAACAAAGTACATTAATTAATGGTAAATTCTCCAGCAAATCATGATTAAAGAACTTACCTATTGAACCCTTGCAAAGAAGCATATGAGACTCAGTTTCGGGGGGTGTAACGGTTCATATCGTAAGTTGTTGTCAAGGCGCTTCATTAACTTGCAGGGTAACATATAACAAAATAACATGCAGGAAAGAGTGAAGCCAGGGTTAAAAACAAATGAATTTAATAACAAATCACCATATTTACACTCAACAATAAACAACAAAACTCCCATCTGACTCCCACTTAATAAAATGCCACAACTAGGCAAAAATCTCTGGAGAGATTAATTACATGGACCAAGTGTCCCTAAGATAAAAACAAGATGTTCAGTAAAGAACATATAGCCTACTTTCTCCTAAATGCATGGGTATTGTTATAACTCTTTGTCCTTTTCAAGGAGTATGATTGAATGTTGGTTGTAGTAGCTTGTTGAAATACAACGTGCTATAGGGATATTAAACATGGATATGAGGTGTCCTTTGCTAGTGCTACCTCTGTACCAAATTTCGTTCAATTCGGTTTCACCGTGTTTGAATTGATAGGTGGAATCGATTTGCACACATACTTGGCCACCATCTGCAAACTATTCGGCTGATGTTCTTGCAGTTTGGTCAGAATATGTCTCCCACATAAAGATATGGTGTTGCAAAATTTGGTAGAGACTAGATTATTAGGTTGGTCGTAATTACATTTTAGCTTTTAACATTTGGGTGGCCGCGATTACGTTTCCGTCAAGATAGCGGTGATATAAAACATGACACTGAGGTGCCCTTTGCTAGTGCTACCTCAGTACCAAATTTCGTTCATTCGGTTCCACCGTGTTCGAATTAATAGGGGGAATCAATTTTGACATAAAGATGGCCGCCATCCGCAAACTATTAGGCTAATGACCTATTAGATTGGTCAAAGAATGCTCCCTCCATAATGGTATGTAGTTGCAAAGTTTGGTAGAGATCAGATGGTTATGTTAGTCGTAATTTAACTTAAGCTTTGAACATTCGTGTGGCCGCCATTACGTTTCAGTCAAGATGGCGGCGATATAAAACATGACACTGAGGTGCCCCTAGTTAGTGCTACCTCTGTACCAAATTTCGTTCCATGCGGTTCCACCTTGTTCGAATTAATAGGGGGAATCAATTTTGACATAAAGATGGCTGCCATCCGCAAACTATTAGGGTAATAACCTATTAGATTGGCCAATGGATGCTCCCTCCATAAAGGTATGTTGTTGCAAAGTTTGGTAGAGATCGGATGGTTATGTTAGTCGTAATTTAACTTAAGCTTTGCACATTTGTGTGGCCGCCATTACGTTTCTGTCAATATGGCGGCGATATAAAACATGACACTGAAATGCCCTTTGCTAGTGCTACCTTTGTATCAAATTTCGTTCCATTCGGTTTCACCGTGTTTGAATAAATAGGGGGAATTTATTTTCACACAAAGATGGCCGCCATCCGCAAACTATTAGGCAAATGACCTATTCATTTGGTCAAAGGATGCTTCCTCTATAAGGGTATGTTGTTGCAAAATTTGGTAGAGATCGGATGATTAGGTTAATCGTAATTTGATTTAAGCTTTGAACATTTGTGTGGCCGCCATTACGTTTCCGTCAAGATGGCGGCGATATAAAACATGACACTGGGGTGCCTTTTGTTAGTACTACCTCTGTACCAAATTTCGTTCCATTCGGTTGCACCGTGTTCGAATTAATAGGGGGAATCGATTTTCACACAAAGATGGCCGCCATCCGCAAACTATTACGCTGAGGACCTATTAGATTGGTCAAAGGATGCTCCCTCCATAAAGGTATGTAGTTGCAAAATTTGGTAGGGATCGGATGATTAGGCTAATCGTAATTTGATTTAAGCTTTGAACATTCGTGTGGCCGCCATTACGTTCCAGTCAAGATGGCGGCGATATAAAACATGACACTGAGGTGCCCTTTGCTAGTGCTACCTCTGTACCAAATTTCGTTCCATTCGGTTCCACCGTGTTCGAATTAATATGGGGAATCAATTTTGACATAAAGATGGCCGCCATCCGCAAACTGTCAGGTTAATAACCTATTTGATTGGTCAAAGGATGCTCCCTCCATAAAGGTATGTTGTTGCAAAGTTTGGTAGAGATCGGATGGTTATGTTAGTCGTAATTTAACTTAAGCTTTGAACATTTGTGTGGCCGCCATTACGTTTCTGTCAAGATGGCGGCGATATAAAACATGACACTGAGGTGCCTTTTGTTAGTACTACCTCTGTAACAAATTTCGTTCCATTCGGTTGCACTGTGTTCGAATTAATAGGGGGAATCGATTTTCACACAAAGATGGCCGCCATCCGGAAACTTTTACGCTGATTACCTATTAGTTTGGTCAAAGGATGCTCCCCCACCAAGGTATGGTGTTGCAAAATTTGGTAGAGATCGGATGATTAGGTTAGTCGTAATTTGATTTAAGCTTTGAACATTTGTGTAGCCGCCATTACGTTTCAGTCAAGATGGCGGCGATATAAAACATGACACTGAGGTTCCTTTTGTTAGTACTACCTCTGTGCCAAATTTCGTTCCATTCGGTTGCACCGTGTTCGAATTAATAGGGGGAATCAATTTTCACACAAAGATGGCCGCCATCCGCAAACTATTACGCTGATGACCTATTGGTTTGGTCAAAGGATGCTCCCCCCATAAAGGTATGCTGTTGCAAAATTTGGTAGAGATCGGATGATTAGGTTAGTCGTAATTTGATTTAAGCTTTGAACATTTGTGTGGCCGCCATTACGTTTCCGTCAAGATGGCGGCGATATAAAACATGACACTGAGGTGTCCTTTGCTAGTGCTACCTTTGTTCTAAATTTCGTTCAATTCGCATTCACCGTGTTCGAATTGATAGGGGGGGGCAGACATTCAGAGTACACACACTCACACACACACACACACACACACACACACAGACTCACACACACACACACACACAGACTCACACACACACATACACACACACAGACAGACACACTTTTTTCGCCCTGTGTTGATCTCATAAGTCTACTTTCATTTTTTGCAAAAATCGAAAGTAGGCTAATAACAAAAGTGACCATCTATGTGCGTATGCCGTTCTACATGCATCACGATGTGTACAATGAATGCGTGATTCGTCATCATCCAGAATAATCATTCAGACGACGAATCCACATTTCTTAGAGCTAGACCGACACGGGGGAACACAACTACAATACATAAAATTAAACCGACACTTCCTAAATCTAATATAAACAAACACAAAATTTCCGCGTGAAATTGGAATCAAATTGCCGTAGCAACATTTACTGCCTAAAAACTTAGGACTTCTCACACAAATCAACACAAGTACATTAACACGTGACCATTAAAAAAATACACAAATGACCGCCGTCAAAATTTACAAGTACTCTACCGCTACACCGCACAGGTGTGACACACAAAAATTACATGAATCGAGTCCTAAACAAAGCAATAGGCACACAGCCAACATTTACGTTATAAATACAATATTTTACCCATACAACGTACAACAAGCCGTTACACACATGGCGAACTCCCAATTAATTATGGCTTAAAAAATAACCATCACAATGAACAGGTTTGCTCCATGAAATCTTACAGGGGTCAGTCGGACAATCTGGACTGCCTATCAAAATAAGTCACCATGCAAAACGGGCGGTTTGTGGAACTGTGCATATCTGTCAACCCACGTGTCAATAACCTCGACCTCCCAGAACATGGGGTCGAATCTCGAAGAAGTGTGCCCCAAAGCACAATAATACGCGTGTGTGTGTCAGAATAAATATGGACAAGAAACAGCGGTCTCCCTAGAGCACCCTGTCTTTCCATCAAAAATACAACAGCAGCAAAAAAATATATGAGGGCGGTAGGACCTCTACCCCCTCCTCACGTAGAATCAACACACACTTGACCCAGTAACACACACAATCACACGTATGGGTTTTGACAGACCCTGAAATAAAAAGACACAAATAATTTCCACATGCTGGCGCCACCGTTCTATGCCGTGACTAGTCAACCTGAAAAGGACTCAAAAAATCTATCAAAATTAGAACGAAGGTGTTCTACAAATTACTTTTAAATTGGTGCGCTTGGCAACCCTAATATGAATAATAACCTGTTCAGCAAATATCTTACAGTAATTACCTCCCATTCCTATTTCAAATATTAACGTTAATAAAGCACCATTTATCGAATGTAACGGGTTTCGCATTTGCATGGACAAAAATCACGCACGCACGCCGCGCACATTACATATGACTCAAGGAAAAACAAATATCTAACAAACACTTTGGCCACGCGCCAACGGACATTTAAAACATTTAGCGTCGGTGCAAGAAAAACTCCAAACAACAAGAAAAGAAACATGACTATTTACAAAGGTTCCCCGGCCAAATCTAACTACATAATTGAAATAATCCAATTTTTGTACATCACCGATCTGCTTGTAGAACTAAGGACATCCTCCTCAGCCCATTGCCCCTATGGACAAATTAGCATTCCATCGTGGTCATCTGCGTTGAATTGTTGAAGATCATCCCAACTCCAAACCACGTGCTGATCATCTTGGTATCGACTTCTTGGCAGAAAAGTTCAATGTTAATTATTTGACCTATCTATAATCGCTTGCAGGTTACTCAATTCGCCCACAATTGTCCTAATGCGATTAATTGCGAAGACTGGACCTAGATATCTCGCACACACGCACAATAAAACACATGAAAATACACTGCAATCTGTACATAAAATATACACCTCGAGACCACGTCACTGGCTCGATAACAAGTTTAAGATCTTGGCTGCACTAGCAGTCGCTATCTTGCTCGGTATTTCCGTACTGTACTGTTGACCTTCGCTCCGGTGAGCGCTAATTAGGGTGTTACAAGACTTGCCCCTCAGAGCTGAAATGGTCGTCTTTAAGTAAATGTTACAAGTCACCACGCGCTGGCGTGAAATATTTAGCTCACAAATAAAATTGATTTCAGATGAAATGTACTAGAGCTTTAAAATTCGTTAATGCAATTTATGTGACTTTAGCTCCTCAGAGCTCACAAATAAAATAACTTAACCAAATTCAGAGCGTTAAAATCACGATGCAAACTGGCGTGAAGTAAGCCTTTCAAGGCTCCACAAAGAATGACCTCTAATAATTCCGAGCGTCAAAATCACGATGCAAACTGGCGTGAAGTAAGCCTCTCAAGGCTCCACAAAGAATGACTTCTAATAATTTCGAGCGTCAAAATCACGGAACAAACTGGCGTGAAGTTAGCCTCTCAAGGCTCCGAAACGATTGACTTCTAATAGCGTCATGCCAAATTATTTATTAGAAACTGACAGGGGACGGAGGAGTGGGGTGGAATCGGATTTTTACTACTGACGCTATCCACCGCGTGGTCATGGCTTGGTCTCTTGTGATTGGCTGATTCAATCGTATGTTCGTTGCAAGTGACTCGTGATCCTTCCTTTATGCTTCCAATTTTGGTACAGTAGTTGCTCAATTTGGCCTTGAACCCGACTAATTCTAGCCGTCCCCCAAGAATAGCTACCAGCTCAGCTCCTGTTGCAATCATTACGAAATGCTGGCCTCCCTTTATCCATGTCGACTTCCTCAAGTACTGCCTGGGCCGTAGTAATAATAATAATAAATATGAATACTTATTTATCGTAGATCAATAAGGGTTCACTATCCACAGAAGATGCTGAAAGTGTTCTCCTTCAGCTGACAGACAGTCGTTGTACCGTGCGAATAAATTAGGGTTTACACGTTATAATTCCCTTCTGTTGTGAGGGATATCTGCTGCCGTATATTGTTCTCCAGCTCCACTAGAGTGCGGATAATTGGTCTGTACACTTTCTTTTTTAATTTAACCCACAATAGAACATCAAACGGGCTTATATCCATGCTTCGATTAATTACAGTAAACACGCAAGGTGGTACAGGAGTAGCTACATACTGTAACGATGTAATTTCCAAAGTTACTGTCTGTCAGCTGAAGAAGAACATATTTAGTATCTTCTGTGAATAGATAAGTTCTAAACATTAACTGGTGACGTGAGGTCATCCAGATTCCCAAGAAATAAAAAAGATCATCTGTGCTTCTTTAATTAAATCTTCGAGCTGTTGTTGATATTACCTTCTTATCTATGCGCTGACACTACACACCCTCGTTGATGAAATTTTAGTGACTTAATGACTTTAATGACCCTGGTTAGCTCGCCTCGGACTCGCGCAACCCTGTGGACCGAGCTTGGTTGGCAGGCGGAAGGCGCGCGCGCCCGGCAGTCGGCCGCCGGCGCTGCTCCAGCAAAAGAATCTCACTGTATAAAAAGGGATATGGAAGGAAAAGAAGAAGCGGGTTAACATCTGGACGGAAGAGTGAAGGAGACAAAGTGAAGTAATGAAGAACTACTGGAAGGCAATAAAGGATGAAGGAAATAAGAGACAGTGAATGCAATGGGTTATTTTACGCGGTCCAAAGATGGCCAAAATCGAGGAAAGAAGAAGAAGAAGAAGGTCACAAAGGTCACAGGTCACAAAACTCAAGCTCTGAAACCAGAGGTAGTTAGAAAGTGTGGTTTGTACCAAAATCTTCCAAATCTTCTCAATAGTATTGCATTTCTTGAAAAGACAACGGAAATATATTTATTTGTTTACGAAATGCGCTCAAACACAATAATGAACAAGACTATAGCCCCTGCCGGAACTGTGTCGCGTCGGTCCCGTATAACAATATATCCGGGCTGGTGGTATATACACATGGGGCGGACACAAGTAACCGATTGTAACAAATGAGCATTCAAAACTCATAGGCATTTTACGTTAATATGAAATGAAAATCCACAGCCTCTTCCAGTCGACCGACCGGGTCAGGAATGGAATGAATGAAGCCCCCATCTAGCGGCGAGGATATGAACTGTGCCGGCTGCCGAAGCCTGTCGCACTTCTCTGGGGCAATGATTAAATGAATGACAGATGAAATGAAATGACATTGGAGAGTGTTGCTGGAAAGAAATTTTGACAGGTAAAACCGGAGTACCCGGAGAAAAACTTGGCTGCCTCTGTTTGGTCCAGCACAGATCTCACATGGAGTGACCGAGATTTGAACCACGGACCCAGCAGTGAGAGGCCGCCTAAGCCACGGAGGCTCATTTACGTTTATATAATGAGTTATAAATTATGAGTGCGTCAAACTAGGGGGTGATAAAATTGCATACCTATGCACACTTCTATAGCAAAGTCAAGTGTCTCCTAAGTAAATAATGTGGGTGTAAGAAATGAATGTATTAGCATGATTTTTTAAAACTACAGTACCTAAATAAATTTAATTTTACCATCATTATTGATAAATTATCTGCCATCTGCATTGCCATGTGTCTTACATACTGTATGTCTAACGTCGAATTTTGAATCCGCGGATATCCGCACTTTACTGCCACTAAGGTACTACGGTAGGCTTGAACTTATTGACCATTAACCACTTACTTGCCATGTACATCTTCATCGCTGCTCGCTCCACACGTTGTCCAGCTAGTTCCAACAATTATCATAGCCACCTCCTAATCGCTTGCTCAAGTTCGAGAACACATCGTCACTCTCATGCGAACTGTTGGTCTGAGTCATGGCCGCCTGAAATAACACTCGTCACACGGTCATCTGAGTGTGCTCAGGATAGCGTGGGCCGCGGGATCTACAGTAGATGGCAGCAATATACGGGAGTGCTGGCTCGTTTGGAACTTACTAAATATGTTGTTTCATTTGAGGGGCTTGGACCTCGTGGTCATCAGCACCATACAGTGCCTACCAAAAGTTTAAGACCACTAGCTTATTTTCAACAAAAGCTTCCTGGTCTTATATGTTTGATTCAAATTTTGCCAAATATTTTATGATAATACTTTGGTCTAATAGACATCCACCTGTATCAAGAATATTGTAATATGGCTTTCAGTTTTTGAGTTTCAATTATTTTATATAAAAAAATCCCAAAAATTTTCTTGCCATTAATTTGGTAGTGATTTTTGTACACCTGGCTTCTAAGAATGGACGAGGGAATCTGATTCCGGGTTCTCGGAGTGTTGACTTTGGAACTGTCTATTTATGCACAACGTGCTGTGCTCTGCCTGGTGAAAGTTTGGGTCCGCTAGCTCAACCCTCACAGAAGGTATTAGCCAGTGAACGCTTATCAGTATTAGCTTCAATTTGTTACATTTTACAAAAAGTACAAATAACACTACCAAATGGCAAGAACATTTTTGGGATTTTTTTTTCATTTACAAAAGCGTTTGTATACAGTACATTCTACAATACTTATAAAAATAATTAATAAGGTAACCCCATTGGTTTAGATACTCCCCTTGTATTAAAAAAATGAAACTCAAAAACTGAAAGCCATATTAAAATGTTCCTGGTACAGGTGGATGTCCATTAGATCAAAGTATTTTCATAAAATATTTGGCAAAATTTGAATAAGAAGCATAAGACCAGGAAGCTTGTGTTTAAAATAAGCTAGTGGTATTAAACTTTTGGCAGGCACTGTATACAGTAAAACCTGCCTTCAGCGGAAATATAGGTTTACGGTTCAAGGAGGTAGGTCTGTGCTAAAAAAAATTACACCATGGATATACTGAGCAAAAAGGAGTTCCATGAAGAAATAAATTGCCTATTTTCATATTTCCTATTGGCCTCTTCTATTAAAAACTCCTACGACTATCAACAGGATTTTCCATGTAAGTAAACTTTGCATTCGATCGCATGATTAGGACGAAAGAAATAAAAATTTAATTTTAAAATTTCGCACAACCGCCATCTTATGGTTATGAAAACAATTGAAATAAATTAGATATCAGTGGATTAAAATTTGTATAAGCATTCACCGTGCCAAGTTTCACCGCACTCGGATGATTAAATTGCGAGGAAAGTCTATTTAAACATTTGAATGTCTCGTCACCGCCATGTTGGATTTGTGCTCATCAGGTTATGGAAAGTCCCATAGGTGAACATTTGTTAATTTCCCTTATCAACATACTAAACTACAGTTCGATTGCTGTAATAGATTCGTAGATATTCAGAACCGTCTAAATATTTTGGATGGCCACCATATTGGATATTTAGCCTATTTTCATTTATGAAAAAAAAAATAGGTTTATGAGATTACCTTTTGTCCGTGTGTCTCTCTGTGTGTGCGTGTGTGTGTGTGTGTCCCTGATACAATTTAAACGGCTGGAGCGATTTCAATGAAACTCAGTAAGTTCATAGCACTATTCCGGGCGACTCCGACCGTGCCCTTCAAATTTTGTTACGTCTCACCAATCCAACATGGCAGCTGTGCGAAATATTTCACCAGCATTCAATATCTCCGAAACTATTACCGATATCACCCTGGAATTTTGTATGGTGATAAAGGGAACTACTAAAAGTTTACTTATATGACCTTTGAAATCCTGTTAACTACAAAACCAACATGGCGGCTAAGCGAAGTAGCGACTTTCAAATAGACGTTTCTCGCGATTTAACCAACCAAACGAAATGAAACTTTGTTCAGTATATGTTTATATACATTGTAATGCACCGACATCTAACTTCGTTCAATTGTTTACATAACCTCAATATGGCGGCTGTGCGAAATATTTCACCGGCTTTCTATACCTCTGAAACTATTACCGGTATCACCCTGAAATTTTGCACGGAGATAAAGGGCACTACTGGAAGTTCATCTATGAGATAAAAAAAACCGGTAAACTACAAAACGAACATGGCGGCCAAGCGAGTTTGAAAGTTCTCGCGATTTAATGATCCAAACGCAATGAAACTTGCTACAGGAAATGTTTATACACATTGTAATGCACTGGTATGTAATTTAGTTCAATTGTTTACATAACCTAAAGATGGCGGCTGTGCGAATTTTAAATTAAGTTTTTGTTTCTTGTGTCGTAATCATGCGATTGAAGTGAATGTTTGAATAATGAACCTACGCAATAATTTTCCTTTAAAGGTACATGACTCTATGGCCTATACATATAACAATCCAACATGACAACCATCCGGAATATTTAGACGGTTCTCAATATCTACGAATCTACTACAGCAATCAAACTGATTTTTTTCAGTTCATAGGGGTTATGAACATAAGTTCACCTATAGGACTTTCAATAACCTGGTGATCCACAAATCCAACATGGTGGCGACGCGAAGTATAAATATTCACAGGGTCGTTTCTCGCAATTTAACCATCGAAGTGCAGTGAAACTTGGTACAGTAAATCCTTCTACAAATGTTAATCCACTGACATCTAATTTATTTCAATTGTTTCCATAACCACAAGATGGCAGCTGTGTGAAATTTTAAAATCTCGTTTTTACTTCTTGTGTCCTAATCATGTGATTGAATAATGAGTATTACACGTAACACAATAATCTTCATGTATACATAACTCTAAGCCCTACATATATTAAAGTCCAACAGGGTGACCTTCCGAAATATTTAGACGGTTCTCAATATCTACCAATTAAGGGCCTTATATTTTGGTGAAATAAAACCGATGATTTCGGTGTTAAAACTGACGCTATTTCGGTGGGTATTTCGCGAAATAAATTGTCATAATGATCGATGTTTCTTCTGAAATCTTCCTTATAGTATGGGGTAAATGTAACAAATCATGTGTTAAGGGGGTTTTAAGCTTCTTTGCGATGTGTAGAGTATCGCATAATGTTATTTGCCGCTTAGAATTATGTTCATTTCCTTCTTTCTTCCTCTTTTTATGCGTTGCTGAATCTCTGCAGTGTTTATCGCACGTGTCCTTTCGTTCCCACTGGATACGAACATTGGAGTATTTAAAAATTAGAATCTTTCTTGCAGCGTCAAATACATAGAACCCCTCACTGTTGTATTCCTCGGCCCTCGAGAAAACTGTTGTGACTTTAGTTTTTGGCATTTTTATACTTAGGTGGATGTTTGCCGATAGTTTTATCAGTCGCGAACTCGCACTGCTGTATCTACGACCAGAACGCCATTTGATGTAATCGATAGCAGATATCGATTTTCATGGAAAGTCTTAGAGATCGCGAAACTGAATACACATACTTCCGGCTTTGTACGCAGTTCTGTAGAGGCACTATGAATCAAACGAGAAGGAAACCACAATGGTCAATTCTTCAGAAGCATTTTAACGTGTATTGGAGAGCTTTTTCGACAATATTTAGAATTTTCGTACCAAGTGGAGTATATTTCGTGATTATTTGTGCAATTCGCGCAATAAATCAGATTTCGTGATATTTCGGGAGTTCATTTTGCTAAAATACGCTACTTTAAGTACCTACAAGGTCATATATAGGCAAGGAAGGAGATATGACAAAATTTCGCGCGTATCGCTATTACCAAAAAATACGGCCCCTACTACCAATCTATTACAGCAATCAAACTGAAATGTAGTATGTTGATAGAGGCAATTAACATAAGTAGGATATATGAAAATAGGCTGTATAGTTCTTCACGGAACTACTTGTTTTATATGTAGGCCATAGAGGTATGTACCATTAGATGAAGATTATTGCATATGATCATTATTCAAACGTTCATTTTGATCGCATGATTAGTGCACAAGAAATTAAAACTCAATTTTAAAATTTCGCACTGCCACCATCTTGAGGTTGTGATAACAATTGAATTATATTAGATACCAGTGGATTAACATTTGTTTAACCATATACCGTACCAAGTTTCGCAGTGTTCGGATGGTTAATCGCGAGAAAAGCCCATTTAAATGTTTCAAATTCGCTTGGTCGCCATGTTGCTTCTGTACTTAAGAGGTTTCTGAAAGTCACAGAGGTGAAGGTCTAGTAGTATCCTTTATCAGCGTAGAAAATTTCAATTTGATATCTGGTACTGTTGTGGGGATATAGAATGCCAGTGATATATTTCGCGTGGCTGCCATGTTGCATTGGTGAAACGTATCAAAAATTGAAAGGCACGGTCGAAGTCGGACTATAAAGGCTAGCAACAGAATTCGAGATGGAACCCATCACACGTGTCATGGTGTGCCTCACTCAGAATTGATGGGCTCCAATTCGGCAACGCTGTACAGCTTTCCCGGTATCGGCCAGCTGCGGAACCATATCTTATTTTCCCGTGCAAATACGAACCGATATAAAATAAGTGAATTAATTTACGTATTTCACAGTCATACAGCATAACCTTTTGATGTATAAGGATTACAACGCGACCAAGAACTACATTTTTCAACCACCCCGAGCCGAGAAAAAGTTTCCTTACAAAAATGATAACTTTGTTTCTTGGACACACAAAATTTTGAAATTAATAAACTGGTTATAAAACATTCTAGTGTATATTGTGTTAAAATTTAGATTCGATATGATGACGGGTGTTTGAGATAATAATACTTAAATGTGACGCATGGTTGAAACACGCCTAAAAATGGGCACTTTTTAGCAGTGGCGGCTGGTGTAGAGAATTAGTTGTGTGCTGTAGGCCTAACCCTCCCTCCATTTTTTATATATATATAGAAACACTCACTCAGAGTCGAAAAAATGAAGTCCATACGTCGCTCCTTCATGTTGCAGAACTTGTCAATCACCCTGGCATTTACCCCCCCCCCGCCCCCCAATACTGGAGACCATCTTCTTGTAAATGGAGAGCATAGCGAGGGCACTTAGTCTTTCTTGTGCCATGGTGTTCCGCAGAAAGCTCTTGATCCTCTTCAGCGATGAGAAATACCTCTCAGGCTCTAGCATTAATAAACACTCTCTTATGGATACCCTTTGCTCGTACACCACATTTTCGGTGCGCGACCTGAAATTCCATCTAGTCGCTGGTCCTGTTGGGATTCTTCGAGCTGCCACTGCTTCTAAAGCAGACGTCCGTTGCGGCGACCTTGATAAGAAAGCAGGGAACGCTGACAGGTGAGCGAAGAACATCCTAGCCGACTGATTCTGCGAAGCTGCATGTTCCATTGTTAAATTCAGTTGGTGTGCATAGCAGTGGATGTAATGTGCGTTGGGATAACAGGCTTTTATCTTTGTTTGCACTTCACCTTTACCACCACTCATTACTGATGCTCCGCCGTAGCTCTGCGCAATAACTTTGTGTGGTGTAGCGTTTAACATGTTGTCCATTACACTTAAAATACATGATGCAAGGGAATCCGCATTCTGACCTTCCGGTTTAAAGAAGCCGCAAAATCGTTCGTATGGAATACCATCTTCCTCATACCGAAATACCAACACTAACTGTGTCTGCTCTGAAACATCGGTAGTTTCATCGGCCATCACACTAACAAAATATGCTTGCTGCATTTCTTCTGCTATCACTTCTCTGAAGGTTTCAAGCATGCAGTCCAACAGCTCGTTCTGGATGGTTTTTGAGGTCCCTTTGAAAACTCTATTAGATTCAATGTGCTCCTTTACTGAACTGTCTATACTAGAAATTAAATCTGATAGACGGCCCATGAAAACGCCAGGATTGTCTGAATTATCACTTTCGTCGTGCCCTCTTAAAGCTAATTCAAACGCACCACAAAACTTAATGCAGTCCAGGGTAGGTCTACCTAACTTCTTTACCTTAGTTTTTTCTTCAAGAGTTCTGGTTGAAAATGGGGTTTTCAAGAGGCTCTCCTCTGAGTTTTCCATATTGCACAAACACGCAAACAAACTCAACACATATACGCATTCCTCATACAAAATTAATTAAGCACTGCACACAAAAACACCTGCAATTAAAAAATATTCACGAACTCGGAAACACTTGCTGTGACCGCTCAAAAACAGTACTACTCAGTATTACCAAAAGCATTAAAATGAAACCAGCAACGCCGTAATGCAAAATCACATGTTATTTTGCTATAGTGAAATTTATGAACTAGGCATCACAATAATCATGTCCTTAATTGACGACATAAACATTATAATTTTTATAGTACATCGATTTACAAAATGTGGCTAAAGAATAAGTAAGTTAGGAGTATTGAAAAAGACCTACTGGCGGGAACAGCTGATGGGTTCCTCTGCTTTTTAATACCCCATTTTCTTTGAGCGATTCCCTCTTAAATCCTATTCCTGAGTCCAGATAGTGCCACTGGCCACGTTCACATTCCGTGTGACCAGTGCTGCTTCTCTGTGGTCGAACAAAGAATCGCTGTGAATACTGGTCTTAGCTGTTGTCCCAACAGCACATCCAGAACACAAGGGAAAAGTTGGGCGCGCATGCGCAGAAGACAAAATTCACGCTTCCTGCCAATAAACTTGGAAATTCTCGCTGGGCTGTGATCTGCACAGCTAAGGTAGTGCACGGAGTGGAGCGTACGCCTAGATACCTCGTACCGTGCCTGTTCTGTGAGGGGAGTAGAAATATTTCCTACTCTTTGCTTGACGTATTTCTTAAAGCGTTGTATTTGTAGATAATAGGCCTAATATTAAAATAATTTATTTTCAAATAAAGCAATGTGCTGCAGCACTTCAGCACATAAGGAGCGGCCGCCCCTGCTTTTTAGGTAGATTTCATTAGAAAGCTAACTATTGCAATGGGTACCATGTTTCGACTTCCGGAAAATTTCGACATATCTTCGCGTTTCACATCCCCCAGACCCCAAAACCACCGTCAGTTCAAACGTTTATACATAATTTATGTATATATATATACAGTATCATGTATATCAGTTTCTTGTGGACACGATAACTGCCTTAATTTTGCACCAATCACTTGAATTTTTTACCGGATATGTATACCTATAAAATCTCGGTCGAGTTCGTTACTGGGCTAAATCGGTCGAAGGGGGTGAAAATGGGGGGCTTCTTTTCGAAAAAGTGAAATATTGCTATAACTCTCTTAATATGTGAAATATCGAATCCCTTCAAAGTTCATACTATGTGTCGGATAAAGCCCAAAAATTTATGTTTGAAGAGTTTTTCTATAGCACCAACCTTTGACCAAAGGGGTGGGAAAAAGTGTTTTTTTTCGGGAAACATTAATCATATCTCTCTTAATAGGCACAATATCAAAACCGTACAAAAGGGACAATATTCCCCTAATAATTACCTAAAACTTTTGTCTGAAAGAATTTTTGATATGACCCACCATTACGCCAAGGGATGAGAAAAATGATTTCGGAATTATAAGAAAATGTCAAGAGCTATCAGAGGTTGCCATGGCAACATTACTAAATTGATGTGGGATGAGCCATCAGACGTTGCCATGACAACGCACTTGCACTGGATCCGATTCAGATTTTCATCTGACTAAGTGTGAAGCGGCTTCGGTGACGTAACTGGTAGTATACTGGACTTCTATGCCCAAGGTCGCGGGTTCAAAGCCGGCCGAAGTCGTCGGATTTTCAAAGAGCGCTAAATATCCCTCAGTATGCTTTCCTTTGGAGGGGAAGTTCCAACGTTCGTTGCGAGTTGCTGGTTGCGGTGGCATCTAGTAGCCAAGTTGACAGCTAGGTGTCGTTGACGGTAGTATCTGGTAGCAACATTAGGAAATACTGCTTGAAATTGACCGTCTGCAGTCCTTACGTGAATTACAGACTAATACAGCCATCACAATTCACAGCTTTCATCAGACAGATTCTACACTCACCCAAAGTATACGGGGTTACATTACCGCGTTGTCGCAACCCCTAAACTGAGGAACCAACCAAAATCTCTGTGGGAGATATAATTTTGCGTGAAGAGGTAACAGACCGTTTCATAGTTACACATCAGTGTCGAAACCTTTCATAAGGACAGTGTGACCACAAGTATAACAAGAAGTTCCGTGAAGAACTATACAGCCTACTTTTCATTCCAATGATTATTCTACAGTATATGAACCTATCTAGAATAATGACGAAATTAAGTTGGTAATATCGAAATATCTAATTAGTTCAAAATATACCTGGTATAATGTAGCCTAATAGAGCACTACAGTTGGCAGCCCTGGTGACTGAATATATTCTTAGTTCCACCTCTTAAGGTACTGAATACTAAATTTGGTTGAAGTCCAATGGACGTTACATTCAGTTAGACACTGGATCTATCAGCACGCGTAAAAGCATGTTGCCAACAATACAAAAAGCAAGTTTGTAGTTTAACGTGACCGTTAATCTCGAGATCATGAGCCACGGGACCTCCTTTTTACGTGGAATCCGAACCACAGGACATGGCATTTCACTTAGAAAATCTCACATGCATTGACCGGGAATCGAACCCGGACCGCCTTGGTGAGAGGCTTACAGCTAGACCGCTGAGCCACCACGCCCCTGCCAACAATACCATGCGTGTGCTGGTCAGAAATAATCTGAATTATTATGATATCTTGTTGTGCCTATTTTGGATGAAATCCATTTGTTAGTATAGAAGTTACATGTATTTTAAAATTGGACATATCAGCAGGCATAGAATCATGTTGGCAGCACTGCCTTGTATTAATTACTCCAAATTAATCTAGAATGTCAGGTGCTATACGTGTGCAAAGTATAGAGCTGTTGGCTTGCATACTTTCTGATATATTGATATTAGGGTAAAAAGAATATAGACAGCATTTATTAACAGTTGGCAGCCCTGATGGCTCTTAACATTACTTATAGTCATATCTGTTATGGTACACATATCACATACGAAATTTGGTTGAAATCCAACTGATAGTATAGAAGTTACATGTATTTAAAAATTGGTACTATCAGCAGGCTTATAATCATGTTGGTAGAACTGACGTATATAAGTTACTCCAAATTAATCTAAAATGTCAGAATATACGTGTGCATAGTTTAAAGCTGTTGGCTTGCATTCTTTCTGATATATTGGTATTTGGATAAAAAACATAGAGAGAGAAATTATTAACAGTTGGCAGCCCTGGTGGCTCTTAAGAATACGCTCAGTCATATCTGTTTATGTACAGATATTACATACAAAATTTGGTTGAAATCCAATTGATAGTGTAGAAGTTATATGCATTTAAACATTGGACCTATCAGAAGGCTTAAAATTATTTCGGCAACACTATCATGGTTGGCCTCCTGGAAATTAAACTGAAATAGTATTATCTACATGTGTGCCAATTTAGGAATAGCTCCCATGCATATCTTGCAAGATATCCAACATGGAGCTCAAATTTCTAGTGCGTTTTTTCAGCAGTTGGTAGCACTGACATCATTTTCAAATATGGACGTGAGCTATTCCGGTGCACATCTTTACTCATACTAAATTTGGTTTTGATTACTGCAGCCGTTTAGGAGTTGATAGGGGGGGGGGGACACACACACAGCCAGACAGACAGAGGGACAGACAGACGGACAGACAGACAGACAGACAGACAGACAGACAGACACACATTTTCCCGTATCGATCTCATAAGTCTACTTTTTCCTCATTTTTGCAAAATGTGAAAAGTAGGCTAAAAATGGAACCCAATTGACAAGAAGGTTACCGTCCCCATAAGACAATAAAATGTTTAAAATATGCATAAAATGACGAAAAACAAAGTCAATTAAGCTCCAATTATAAAATACTTTCTCGCAATAAATGAGGTCTGATCCTTCTACGAAAACCTGCATATTCTGCCTATTTTCGCCTATCCCCAAGTTTGTCCGGTGAAATCTACCTCCGCCTTCCGGCGTGCCGAGAGGACTTTTTTTTGTTCCAACTGCGATAAAAATATTAAAATATAAATTATAAATTCCAAACCAACATGAACTAACGTAAAATAGAACGACGAAAATTATGATGTTATTGGATTGTATGTAGGTATATTGGTTACTTCACAAACAACCTTCAAACTCGAGTGCACATAATACTTTGCTCGATAGAAGTGTGTGTTATCTGTAATTCAGGTAAGGACTGCAGACATTCAATTTTCAAGTAGTTCCTAACTTTGCTACCAAATTAATGGTACTGTCAACGACAACTAGTTTTGAAGTTGGTTACTAGATGCCACCTAAGTCAGCTCCTGGTGACGAAAGTTGGAACTTAAGAGCGTTAGTCAAATATAACCTATAATTTAGCTTAACACAAGTGTAATTAGTGGAAGGTTCCCTTTCAAGCCATAAATCTATGACATGGGGCCGCGCTCCGGCTTTACTTCCCCTCCGAAGGAAGTAGGCCTATTATAATAGTTTTTTAGAATTAGCATTGGTTGAAACCCCGAATTGCGTGTACTTTTACATGGGTCAATTAGTGTTACGTTAATAGACCTAATGTTTGATCTCTTAATATTGCTTCTCGAGTGATTCATCAAAACGGTAGTATAGAAGACAGAAGTGGCAATTGACCGATATTGCTCTGATCTTTCATTCAACAACAATCAAGATACACTTTAAAATTGTCTTTGCGTAAGAATATACCGCGATATGTACGTGTCTAAGGAAATTTTCTAGTGTAGTCGATGACCTCATGGATGACGTGCGGACGTTGATGTTCGTTTGTTTGATGTTGTGCCTTGAATTGCCGCCATATTTATCAGGTGTACGAGGTTTCAAACAATGCGTAGTTACATGCTGATGTAGTGACATGTGTTCAAGTGCGAGGTTTGATGATGAGGTATGAATGTTCATAAATTACTTTTAGTTGTTAAATTTAATCAAAACGTTGCACTGTACTCTTCTAAAGCCATTGGTTGCTACTTGGTTAGATGACTGTCTAGATGAAACCATTGGTCGCTACTTGGTCAGACGACTGTCTAGATGAAAACATTGGTCGCTACTTGGTTAGGCGAATGTATGAACGAAACCATTGGTCGCTACTTGGTTAGGCGACTGTCTGAATGAAACCATTGCTCGCTAGTTGGTTAGACGACTCTGAACAAAACCATTGCTCGCTACTTGGTTAGGCGACTGTCTAAACGAAACCATTGCTCGCTATTGGTTAGACGACTGTCTATATGAAACCATTGGTCGCTACTTGGTTAGGCGACTGCCTAGACGAAACCATTGTCCGCTTCTTGGTTAGGTGACTGTCTAGACGAAACCACTGGTCGCTGCTTGGTTAAACGACTGTATGGACGAAACCAACGGTCACTACTTGGTTAGAGGACTGTCTGGACGAAACTATTGGTCGCTACTTGGTTACACGACTGTCTGGACGAAACAATTAGTCGCTACTTGGTTAGACGACTGTCTAGATGAAACCATTGGTTGCTACTTGGTTAGGCGACTGTCTAGACGAAACCATTGGTCGCTACTTGGTTAGACGACTGTCTGTACGAAACCATTGCTTGTTACTTGGTGAGATGACTGCCTGTACGAAACCATTGGTCGCTACTTGGTTAAACGACTGTCTGGACTAAACCATTGGTCGCTACTTGGTTAGAAGACTGCTTGGACGAAACTATTGGTCGCTACATGGTTAGAAGACTGTCTGTACGAAACCATTTGATGCTACTTGTTTAGACGACTGTCAGGACGAAACCATCGGTCGCTATTGGTTAGACGACTTTATGGACGAAACCTTTGGTCGCTAATTGGTTAGACGACTGTCTGTACGAAACCATTCGTCGCTACTTGGTTAGACGACTGTCTGGACGAAACCATCGGTCGCTATTGGTTAGACGACTTTATGGACGAAACCTTTGGCCGCTAATTGGTTAGACGACTGTCTGGACGAAACCATTCGTCGCTACTTGCTTAGACGACTGTCTGGACGAAACCATTGGTCGCTATTGGTTAGACGACTTTATGGACGAAACCTTTGGTCGGTAATTGGTTAGACGACTGTCTGGACGAAACCATTCGTCGCTACTTGGTTAGTCGACTGTCAGGACAAAACTATTAGTGGGGTGAGTTAGCTGAAAAAGAAAATCACATCTGGCAACCAATGCGCCCTTTTGGATTCAGATAGTACATGGGTAGACGAGTCTGAAAAGATCGGGACAGAAATTTTTCTGGCCCTCTAGCGGTGTTGGTGGCGTAATCAATATGGCCGCCAATATTTGAGACACGCTTCTACATTCCCCGTTATAACTGAGTTTTTCTTTTCGATATTAATATAATAGATAGTGATTATTAATCAAAAGAAAACGCGCTTTCCAACGGTATATTTGATTTCATTGTTTAAGTTCACAATATTAAAAAAAAAATGAAATTTTATAATTTATTCTGATATTGATTTTTTCAACGCACTTTGCTAAATTACTTGAAATCCGTTACATGTACAGTAGCTGAAAACGTGTCCTATACTTTTTTGTTCATCAAGGAATAACCTTTCCAACGGTATATATTGCCACTGTTTTATCGTAAACAGTTGCTAAAAATCTACCAAAACAATGTAGCGTTGCACGAGTCGTTATCGTAACTATGCAATTTATATAGGCACCGAAAAGGAATAGAGCGTCTAAATAACTATTTAACTAGTAGCAAATATAATTATTGTATTTTTAATGTATATGTAAAATAATAATAATAATAATAATAATAATAATAATAATAATAATAATAATAAAATAATACCTTCTAATAACGTGAAAAATATAATAATATATAAGATTTCATTCAGTAATACTAAATGTGTATTTCTTTTTCAGGCAGACGTTGTGTGTGGAAGTACAATATATAAAGAATGTATTGCTTTCGTGTATGTAATAGAAATTACTCAATCATGTCAAGGAAGAGGAAACATGGATTGGTTGATGCTACAACTGACCCAGTGGTGGCTCGGTTTGTATGGGACCTGTGTTTGTTATGCAAGAAGAATTCAAAAGAACTCTTAATCTTCCCAAAATATATCATTGGCGAATAAACTTGAAATTTTTGCTGAACATGGTCAGAAGTATGGACCAGATGAACGATGGACGTGGTGTCTCACAGACAATAGTAGCCCATTGAGCAAAATATCATAAATCTATAAAAAATAAATACGATGGTCAAAAAGCGGAAAAACTATCTGTTGAAAACAAAACAAAACAAAAAAAACAACAGAAAGGACGTCCTCATTGCTCAGATCAAACTCCATCCACATCAAAGTTAACAACAAGATCATCATTATTTTGTTCAGATGTACATTCTTTTTTGTCTGTTTTGTGATGAAGGAGAAGGTAGAGAGAAACTTGTGACTGCATCCACGCTGGTATTGAGCCTACAATAAATTCATAGTCATGCTCTACAATTACAAGAGGAAAAACTGTTAAAGAAGTTATCGTCAACAGATTTGGTAGCATTAGAAGCCAAATACCACAAACTATGCTATATTCGCTTTCTAACACGTTCAAGAGCTGCTGAACGTTCTCGAAGAGAAGATTGCCATAATCCTGAAGCAGTTGTTTATGGTACAGTTATAACGGAATTGGTTCAATACATGCAGGATTTGTACTCATCTAGCAGTACTTCACCAGTGTTCAAACTTTCTTATCTTACAATATTAATGTCTCATCGCATGATTCAGATGGGAATACAAACTGATGAAAAAAATATTAATAGAACACGTCTCAAGGAACACGTACCTGCATTTGTACCTGGTCTGAGAGCAGATAAATCAGGACGTGAAGTTATGTTCAGTTTCGAAGGGGATGTTGGCGATGCTATAGGCGACGCCTGTGCATTTAACGACTTTAGTGATGGTATGTGTCTAGGACTGCAGTGGGTATATTACGAAGACAACTCTTTCAAGACTTTCCTAAATTTGATGGATCCTTTAAGAATGCATTCACTGCTTCCACATCTGTACCTGATGTTCTTTTGCATTTTGTACGTATGTTATTAGAGGGTCCCAATATCGACTCGGATGCCTCAACAGAAATAACTGGACATAATGCAGGATTGTCAATTGCCCAACTTATTAGATACAACAGCACTAAGCATAACAGAAAATAAAATGTTCAGAGTATACGTCATTCTCTGGAGAGCATGACGATGAATTGTAGGCCCAATACCCAGCGTGGATGAAGTCACAAGTTTCTCTCTACCTTCTCCTTCATCACAAAACAGACATTTTTTTTTACATCTGAACAAAATAATGATGATCTAATTGTTAACTTTGATGTGGATGGAGTTTGATATGAGCATAGAGGACGTCCTGTCTGTTTTTCTTCAGCAGATAGTCTTTCCGCTTTTTGACTATCGTATTTATTTTTGAAAGATTTATGAAATTTTGCTCCAAGGGCTACTAATGTCTGTGAAAGACCACGTCCATCATTCAACTGGTCCAAACTTCTGGCCATGTTCAGCAAAAATTTCAAGATTCTTCGCCAATGATATATACCCTTCATATTTTGGAATGTTTAAGTGTTCTTTTGAATTCTTCTGGCATAACAAACACAGATCCCATACAAACGGAGCCACCTCTGGGTCAATTGTAGCATCAACCAATTCATGTTTCCTCTTCCTTGACATGATTGAGTAATTTCTATTACATACACGTAAGCAATAACTTCTTTACATGTTGAACTTCCTCACACAACGTCTGCCTGAAGAAGAAATACACATTTAGTATTACTGAATGAAATCTTATGCTCAGTGAGTCCGGGAATGTTCTCCGCAGCGCCTACATGCGTCTGGGAGAGCTAGCTACAGCAGTTACGTTGGTAGCACGGCTGCCGCTTGCATCATCTCTATCTCTACTTAGTATAAAACAAAGTCCCCGATTCTTGGATGGTACGGGTAAACTCGAGAACCACTGGATGGATTTTGATGCAGTTTTCACCATTCTGTAAAGGATATATCGAGTATGATTTCTGTAGAAAATAATTTATTTATGATCAAAGGAAGCCGAGCAGTAACGATTTTAGTGGAAAAGTCGATAAAATACCTGGCGTCGAACGCTTTGTAAGCTTACGCTGGACAAACCGTTAAAATTATCTAAATACTATGAGTGTAAGAATTGTTCAGCATGAAAAGTTCTACAAAAAAGTCCGCGAGAGCATATGTCTATCTTCCAAACATCGCTCACTATAAGGGAACAACTGAAGCTTGTCTCTTACAGCTCTATGTGCTGTCGACTTAGAGATTCCTGTTTGTTGAGCTAATTTTCATGTTGATTTACTTGGACTACGCAGCATTATATCGGAGATTTCATCTAGTTCTTCGTCTGTTAAAAGCGTAGGCCTGCCTGTTCCCGGTACATCGTGAACTGAGCCAGTCACACGAAATTTACTTACCAAATCCCAAACGGTATCACGGTTTGGACACTTTGAATTAGGAAACCGCGCCTGAAATCTTAATTTTACATTTTCTGTAAACCGATCGCCTTTGCGAAAAACGTATTCCACCGAAAAAACTCTCTCTTCAGTAGTAAACATTACCGCCTATATACTGTTGCACTCTTCCAATAATAATCTATCTGAACGTTCGCTGACTGTAATACACGCAGAAGACCTGCAGGGTGGCGGGCTTATCGCGATACACATCGACAGCTCACATGGGGAAGTCCCGCTTTGAAGGACACAGTGCAGTGCAGTGCAGCCAACTAAAACTCATGACTCAACCACTCACAGCTGCACGTACCCACTGCAGAGAACATTCTCGGGCATTATTACATTTTTCACGTTTTTAGAAGGTATTATTTTATTATTATTATTGTTATTATTATTATTTTACATATACATTAAAAGTACAGTAATTACATTTGCTACTAGTTAAATAGTTATTAAGACGCTCTGTTACTTTTCGGGGCCTATATAAATTGCATAGTTACGATAACGACTCGTGCAACGCTACATTGTTTTGGCAGATTTTTAGGAACTGTTTACGATAAAACAGAGGCAATATATACCGTTGGAAAGGTTGATGAACAAAAAATATACGACACGTTTTCAGCCACATGTAACGGATTTCAAGTTATTTAGCAAAATGCATTGAAAAAATCAAAATCAATATAAATTATAAAATTTCAAATATTTTGTAATTTATATTGTGAACCCACACAATGAAATCTAAAATACCGTTGGAAAGCGCGTTTTATCGTGATTCATAATCACTAACTACATATGTTGATATCGAAAAGAAAAACAGAGTTATAACGAGGAATGTAGAAGCGTGTCTTAACATTTTTGCGGCCATATTGATTTCGTCACCAACACCGCTAGAAAGCCAGAAAAATTTGTGTCCCGGGCTTTTTAGACTTGTCTATATATGTATTATCTGAATCCAAAGGGGCGCGTTGGTTGCCAGATGTGAAATATTTTGGCATAATTTTAAGCTAACTCATCCCACTATATTGGTCGCTACTTGGTTAGACGACTGTCTCTCTAGACGAAACCATTGGTCTCTACTTGGTTAGACGACTGTCTGGACTAAACCATTGGTCGCTACTTGGTTATATCACTGTCTGGCAGAAAATTACTGCTTGGCAACGTTTATGTTTGTACGTAAAGTCTCTTTAACACATGCAATTTAACATGTATGCATTGTTTAAACCTTTTGTGTCGTCCATGACGTCATGGATCCCACCATTTTGTGTCTAGGGGAAATATATAGTGTAAGGTATCGCGCTCTGTACTACTCCCGAAATTTTAATCAATAATTCAAGTTGAAGTACAGATAAGGGCTGTGACATGTGGTTAGTTATCTGAGTGATACTAAAAGCTACCTGTCGGATATCATGGATACTAAATTTGGAGACCGAGTTCCATAACTGATACGTAGAAAACTAGAAGTCTAACACAATTACTGATTCAGCCTAAATACCTTCTAGCCATCGTATCACACGTACGTGGCAACACTGGTAGTACCATTATCCATATTTTGTGGAGAAAGTAACTTAATGAGATAAACCTTTCGGTAAATAAGATGAGCGATAACATAGCGCAGCTGCCTGACCTCGCTTTAACCAATCATACAACCTTATCAGTAACGTCTTAATCGCTTTGCGTGAAGCAAGACGTAGCATTCCTCGCGAGAATGAGGTGAGGTGGCTGTGCCCAGTATTCTCAGATAACTATTAAGGCCAGTCTAAGATAATTAATTGTGGGTGTTACTATATAATGTTTGCATGCGCGGTGGTGAATATCACGAATGAACTGAATGTCTTACCTGATCAGATCGCACCAAACTGCAGGAGAAACGTGTAGAACCAGCGAAGTTGATGGCCACCTCCCAACAGACTGTCTTGTTTCAATGAGCTGTTGGTTATCTCTCATTGATAACTTCCCCTTGCTTATCTTGGTCAAGAGCATGACTGGAGAACAGCACTAGATTGTTGTGTTGTGATGCTCGCAAGTTCATTCGGGCTAATTAGCTCCAAAAATTGATAGCGTCTCGTCTTCTGTCGGACAGGAAACAAGAGCAACGCCAGAGCTTTTCCTTTTTGAATACAGAACGTGTGAGGAATAAAATCATTCCACTGCAGGCATGGACGTGGTCCAGAGGGTGTCCATCACCACCTCAACCCTCAAAGCACATCCAATATTATCGATAAATATGTTTATACTAGCTCACACGCATGTTCATAAACCACACTTTCCCCAATAGGTTTATAATGAGAGAGGAGAAAGGTTTGTTATGCTTTAATTTCAACCAAATGATTATAGATCACTATTTACATTTCAGTTGAATTCCAAGTTCTACGTTCCCTAACGTAAGAAGACAATCACTGGAAATTGGATCATCATAACACTCACCGGTTATTCGATATTTATGAAATTATACGATTTGAGTTCTCATTCCTTTGATTTACTGGTTCTGAAATCCATGCAAAATGATATAGGAAAGACCTCAGAATCCTAAAATGACATGAAACAGGCGTCACAGTGACCAAAATGTGAAGTGGACAGCAATTATGGAGCGTATTTTCCTACAGCAACAGTATCTGTAAATCTCACACTACGTACATTTTTTTGGTAATTTTTTAAAGAAATTATAGATAATTATAGATATTTCAGTAGTATGCATCCCTCCTGCGGCACTCACAAGCGACTGATCGTGACAAATGAGCATTCAAATGAAAGAGAATAGACATTAGCAGTGAATTATTGCACTATAATTTCATAAATATCTATAATTTCTTTAAAAATGACTTTAAAAAAATTGTATGAAGTTTGCGATTTGCAAACACCGTTGATGTAGGAAAATATGCTCCATAATTGCTGTTCACGGGCCGCTGTGACGCCTGTTTCATGTCATGTTAACATTCTGAGGTCTTTCCGTTATCCTGAAATGTAAAAAGTGTTCTTTAACCATTTGGTTGAAATAAAAACATAACCTTTCTCCTTAAGTCTCTCATTATAAACCTATTGGGCAAAGTGTGGTTTATGAATATCTGAGATTTCTCGCACGGGTCCGCTAGTTATTATTATTATTATTATTATTATTATTATTATTATTATTATTATTATTATTATTATCACATCAACTATGCGAACATGGATTGGTCAAGAGCAGAGGGGAGATGGAATCCCTTTCTCCAAGCTTACAGAGTTTTTTTTATAAGGTCAATAAAATAAACTAGCGGACCATGTGTGTAAACCACCCGCCCAGCGTTATTGGTATTCGGGGTCAGTGGCGTTTTGCAACTGTCATTTGTCCTGGGATGTCGGGGATCTTGACTATCCAAGGCCGTACTCTCACAGTAGCAGTTTTTTTTTAGCCTACTTTTCACATTTTGCAAAAATGAGGAAAAAGTAGACTTATGAGATCGGGCAAATGTGTGTCTGTCTGTCCTGTCCGTCTGTCTATGTCTGTCCTTCTGCCTGTCTGGCTGTGTGTGCCCCCCCCCCCCCCCTATCAACTCCTAAACGGCTGCAGCAATCGAAACAAAATTTGGTAGGAGTAAAGATCTATACCTGAATATCCCACGGCGATATTTTAAAATTAAGTCACTGCTACCAACTGCTGAAAAATCGCAATTGAAATTTGAGCTCCATGTTGGATATCTTGGAAGATATGAATGGGAGCTATTTCAAAATTGGCACACGGATAGATAATAATATTGCAGTTTAATTACCAGGAGACCATGCATGGCATTGTTGCCAAAATGTTTATAAGCCTGCTGATAGGTCCAAAATTTAAATGCATATAACTTCTACACTATCAATTGGATTTCAACCAAATTTCGTATGTGCTATGTGTACATAAACAGATATGACTGAGCATATTCTTAAGAGTCACCAGGGCTGCCAACTGTTAATAAATGCTCTCAATTTTTTAAATCCAAATACCCATATATAAGAAAGTATGCAAGCCGACTGCTTTAAACTATGCACACGTATAGTACCAGATATTCTATATTAATTTGGAGTAACTTATATACGTCAGTGCTACCAACATGATTCTAAGCCTGCTGAGAGGTCCAACTTTAAATACATGTAACTTCTATACTATCATTTGGATTTCAATCAAATTTCGTGTGTGCTATGTGTACCATAACAGATATGACATTCTAGATTAATTTGGAATAACTAATATAGGCCTACGCCAGTGCTGCCAACATGATTCTAAGCCTGCTGATAGGTCCAATTTTAAAATGCATGTAACTTATATACTAACTAATGGATTTCATTCAAAATTGACAAAACAATAGATCATATTATTTCAGATTATTTCTAACCAATATATGTATGTCATTTTTGCCAACATGATTTTACGCGCGCTGTTAGATCCAATGTTTAACTGCATGTAACGTCCATGCTATCCATTGGACTTCAACCAAATTTTGTATTCTGTACCTTAAGAGATTGAACTAAGAATATATTCAGTCACCAGGGCTGCCAACTGTAGTTCTCTATTAGGCTACATTATGCCAGGTATACAGTATTTCGAACTAATTTGAAATTTCGATTTTACCAACTTAATTTCGTCATTATTCTAGATAGATCCATATAGATTAATCATTGGCATGAATCTAAAATTTTAAGAAAAGTAGGCTCTTTAGTTCGTCACGGAACTTCTTGTTTTTCTTGTGGCCTCTTGAGAGGCCGAGTGCAGGTCTTTCTAGTCGATGCCTGTGGGCGACCTGCGCGTCGGGATGAGAGATGGGATGGATGAAGATGAATGAAACTGGGCAAGGATGTGGAAGGAAGCGGCCGTGGCCTTTCAGAAGGTGCCGTCCCAGCATTTGCCTGGTGTTGAGAATGGGAAACCACGGAGAACCATTTCAAGGACTGCCGACGGTGGGGCTCGAACCCACGCGTCTACCGAGGCAGCAGAGTGCTTGGCCACATGACCAAACGCTGCGCTTTAGCGAGCGTAGCCACTGAAGTCGGTACTGTAACAGGTGATCCAGTTAGTTTCTCAGACATTCGTTGGAAGCTTTTCCTTGACGTAAGTCTTTGAACTTGAGGTGTATGGCCATGTAAGGGATGAGCACTTTGTTGATTATAATTCCTTACGGTATTCAAAATTTATGTCACCGGAAGTGAATGATCTGCATATGTTTAGTCTGACTAACGACTTGTAGAGATAAGCCCCACTCTTTCTCGTAAAGAGATGACTAGGTCTGCGTGCTGAGTAACATTCTCAGTAAACACTAGTATGTTGAGAAATTCCCTTTGCGATGCCCTACCCTTAAACATGTCCTGGAATTCCTAGGTTCATTTCCTTGCTTTACCAAGATCTTAATTCTATTCTCAGACTTCTTTATTAATGCAATTTAGGGAATGCTTTATTTATTTATTTATTTATTTATTTATTTATTTATTTATTTATTTATTTATTTATTTATTTATGTATGTATTTTGCAGTGGCGAAGTTAGGGCTCGTGGCCCTCTCTTACACTTAACCACATAGTTATAATAAAATACACAAATACTACCATTGAATAAGATACGTAAACTAGAAATTAAGTTGGAATAATACAGGACATAACAAGATGTTCGGGAAAGAACATATAGCCTACTTTCTCCGAAATGTATGGGTATAGTTATAACTCTCTGTCCTTATCATCTCCTAATTTCTTCCTATTTGAAGTGCAAATTGGCACACAGGATTTGAACAGTGGCGTTCAAACCATAGTTTATAATTTACCCCAGCATTTTGCAATTTCATCAGCAAACACTCCAAACACCGACTACTTACAATAATTGAAACTTCGTTGCTCTAATAAGGCCCATCTACAATGCGCAGTCGGCAGTCCGTAGTTGGTAGTCCTCGGTCGGCAGTCGCGATCGACTCCGTGTATACTATAGGCACCATACACAACATGAAGTTGCAGTTGGTAGCTGGCAGTTGGCAGTCGAGAATTTTATCCTTGACTGCCAACTACCCGACTGCAGCAATGTAATAGCCAATCAGAGCAGATCAGAAACTGACGTCACGTTGTTGTTCTGTGTCGTGTACGAATGATATAGAACTAAGTGAAGTAACTTCGCAACCCGTTAATTTATAGGCTAATCTTAAATACACGGTATAACAAAATAATCCATCTCCAAATCATCCATATTGCAAGTTTTGAGATTATCAACAACGCCTCTGTGCACAAGGAATAAACGAATGTTACTGTCTTATTACTCCTAGCAGTCGTTAAGACTGGGTTCACTAACTGGCCGGTATAGAGCGCTGCTCGAATCTATAGTTTCTGCATAGTACAACTGAAGGCTGGAAGATGTCACTCCAGTGGAGAATGTCGTTTTTTTTAATATATAATTTCCATTGCAAAAAGCACCATATAAAGCTTTATTTTATAACGTCTCAGTACTCAAGAAACAATAAATATGAAAACTAGTCGTGATATCTAGTTGTGAAATATCGAACAATATAATCCTAACAGAGCGAGTGCATTCTAGCGGCCAGAAGAAGAAACTTTTCAATAAAATCTGTTACCTTTTTGTCAGCTAGATGTCTCGATTAAATCTGCTGGCGAATTATGTTTTAATTAAGTATATGTTTTGCACCGTAATATGCACAATATAACGCTTAATTTTAAAACGTCTGAGTCATTACAAAGCAACAAATATGTAAAATGTCAAGCAAAAAACATATCTCTGATGGGGTTTGAACCATAGGCATATGAATGACAGACTAAAGCTTTACCACTGAGCCATTTGTGCCAACGAACACTGATCCATATAAAATGACTTACATAGAACTTGTTAGCAAATAATGATTTATACTAAACGATTTCATCACTGAAGTATATTATTTATATATAAAGCATTTCATACAAAGTTTATTTATTTTGTTTCAGTACGCTATATTGCATGGAATACTGAAATTAGTGAAATATAAGTCAGGCACAAGATATCCGCTGCCATCTTGTCTTATTAATGAATCAGCTGAGCTTTTTAAAATCACGTCTGCACTATAGTATTACAAAATAATCTTTTAATTTCGTACGTGCCTCTTCCTTTAGAACAGTTAAAACGATTCTCGGCTCGATAATCGGAACTGGTGGGTCCCATGATATGGATTATAAAGTTTGCATAATTCGCACGGCCGCCATCCTGAAATGGTATGGCGGACGACCTTGTAGTTTGGTCACAAGACGCATCCTATACGAAGGTATGTTGTTACCAAATTTGGTAGAGATTGGATGATTTAGTTAGTCGTTATTTGATTTTACGTTTTGAACGTTTGAGTGGCCGCCATTCAGTTTTAGTAAAGATGGCGGCGATATAAAACATGACACTGAGGTGTCCTTTGCTAGTGCTACCTTTGTACCAAATTTCGTTCAATTCGCATTCACCGTGTTCGAATTGATAGGGGGGGGGGACAGACATTCAGAGTGCACACACTCACACACACACACACAGACTCACACACACACATACACACACACACACAGACTCACACACACACATACACACACACAGACAGACACACTTTTTTCGCCCTGTGTTGATCTCATAAGTCTACTTTCATTTTTTGCAAAAATCGAAAGTAGGCTAAAAATAAAGATAGCAATGCACATCAAACAAAGAAACATATAAAATTGTTACCTGAAACAACAATAATAATAATAATAATAATAATAATAATAATAATAATAATAATAATAATAATAATAATGTGATAGTGTTAGATCTAGTAAATAACTGGGTATTTTAATTTTTATTTACATACAATAATGGCTCAATCATGCTGTCTATCATCCATCACCAGTCACACGAAACAGTCAGCGGTGTTCAAAAGGAAATCTCTGCAAGCAGTCTTAAATTTTGTGTAGGTCTTGCATTTCCTTACGTCAGCTGGGAGTGTATTCCAAAGTCGCGACCCAGTCACAACGAAGGATTTATTGTACTTGGAAGAGTGGTTAACGGGAATAGCGAGGGAAGAGCCAGATCTAGTATTAATATTATGAAATGAGGACAGGAAATGAAATTTCGAAGAAATATACAGTGGGAGATTTTCGTCTAGGGTTCGATATACCGACGTCAAAATATGAAAATTTCGACGCCCTTAAGGTTTCAGCCAAGAAAGAGCTTTGTAGCTAGGGGTTACGTGAGAATCGTAATTCAAGTTGAAGGCAAACCCAAGACTAGAGTTCAATGCTCGTTGCAGTTTTTTAGTTTGTTCGCTAGTTGCATCAACAAGGACCACGTCGCAATAGCCAAGTACTGGTAGTATCAAAGTCTCAATAAGTTTTATCCTCACGTCTTGTGGTAAAATGTCCTTATGCCGTTAGAGTGGGTGTAGCATCGCGTACATCTTCCTGCAAGTATTACTTACATGTGCAGACCAGTCAAGAGTTTCAGTCAGAGTCATACCGAGGTTTTTCACTGTTTTACTAAACGAGATTACGGTTGCATTTAAAGTCACAGGAGGGATAGTGTAGTTTTTATACATGGAATTCAATAATCCCTGCGAGCCGATTATAATAACTTGGGTCTTTTTGGGGTTGAGAAGGAGAGCGTTATCACTAGCATACACACTGAGTTGTTGCAGGTCGGTGTTTACATCTCGTATCGCGTTCGCTATATCTTTGATACCAACGTGACAGTAAATTTGGAGGTCATCCGCATAAAGATGATATCTATTATATTTTATTACTGAGGAGATATCATTAATATAAAGGACAAACAAAAGAGGACCAAGAACGGAACCCTGAGGGGTTCCTGCCTTCCTGAGTCGCCACTGTGAAGCAGTATCTTGTGTTATTACACGTTGCATGCGATCTGTAAGATATGCGGTGAAACATTTTAAAGCCGCATTACCGAAAAGGCATGCAAGTTTCTTCAACAATGTCTGGATATGTATCGTGTCAAAAGCCCTACTGAAGTCAAGGAGTGTGAGTATTGTCAGTTGTCTTTCGTCCATTGCTTGTCTGATATCATCAGTCACTTTTAGTAAAGCAGTTGCTGTGCTATGGCCCTTCTTGAAGCCAGATTGAAGTGGATCCAGAAGAGAGTGAGCGTGCAGGTATTCCAGTATTTGAGTATGTACCAACCGTTCTAATGCTTTGGAAAGAGCGGGGAGAATAGAAATTTGACGGTAATCGGATAGAAGTTTAGAGCCTGGGTTCTTGGGAAGTGGGATTACATTAGCGTACTTCCAAATTGCAGGTAATGTGCCGTTTTTGAGACAGTGATTAAAAATATGGGTGAGAATGGGTAGAATAGCGCCAATGATATTATGTATGAAAGTTATAGGAATATCGTCGACACCACTAGCTTTCGATTTAATAGAATACAAGACTTTCTTAACTTCATTAGTGCTGACAGTACGAAAAGCAAAGCATGGGTGACTTTGTGGGACAAATGATGGGTCATGGTTCTTCTTTATGGTTCTTCACAGGATTTCTTTCTGGGGATCAATCATGCAGTACGCTAGTTGTGCACTATATCAACATAAAATTTCGATTATTATTCAGAAAAGGAATCTGTTGACATCGAATATAAATTTAGGTACTAGGAAGTCATTTTTGAAAGCCTTTGTATGGAGCATGGCGCTCTATGGGAGTGAAACTTGGACTGTTGGAGCAGCAGAAAAGAGGAGAATTGAAGCGTTTGAAATGTGGTGTCACAACAGAATAATAAAGATGAGATGGGTAGATTTTTTTTACCCCTGGCACTACAGCCCATGAAGGGCCTAGACCTACCAAGCGACCGCTGCCCAGCCATTTGGCCTGCAAATATTGGGGTGACGCGTGGTCAGCGCACCGGATCCCCTCGGACGTTATTCTTGGGTTTTGTGATCGGGGCGCTGCCTCACTGTCAGACAGCTAGCCTACTCAATTGTCCTAACGAAGCTGAGTGCACTCCCATGGTCGCCAACTTACGTCCCACAAGATGCAACATAAATAGAAAGGCTAGTAGGTAAGCTAATTACACCCTTTGAGTAGTTAAATAAGTAGTTGGTGAAGAACCAGTGGCGTACCGACGGTGAGGGGGGGGGGGGTAAGGGTTTAAACCCCCCAAGAGACATTTGTTTATCATTATTTAACTTTAGCCCCTAGCACTACAGCCCATGATAGGCCTACCAAGCGAGTGGTTACTTTTATCTGGTAATCTATCCATCAAAGGCAACATCCTTACAACGATAGTAAAGCTTGTAATAAATTATCATACTGAGGCTTGGGCCATGAAGGAAATCTCTTGAACGGAAGTTGGAGGAAGTGGAAATTTATACCACTTGATTGATTTTTCATATCCAGTACCTCAAACTAGAATTACATAACTTGGCAGAAATGAATGGTGGCCAACAAGGGTAAGGAGAGAGATGGCGGAAGTTGTACAGATTTCTAAGGATGTACAGTACAATAAATAAGGCTACTTTATTTAGCTTTTCACCTGCCAATTTGTCGTCCATAGGGGATTCTGATTTCTTTCGGCTGCATTTCATTATTTTAACTTTACATTTATTGATTTTCATCAAGAATTCTTTCCTCAAGACGGATTCCATACTATTTAAAAACACATTCACATCCTGTGGAGAATCGGTTAAGATGGCAATGTCATCAGCAGATCTCAGAGTTGAAATTCTTTCTCCTTGAATCTTTACTCCTACTTAACATTTTTCTCTAATTTTTTCATTGCTTGTTCAATGTTTGGATTTATATGATACCTTATGGCTTCGGGTTCCGGGTGCAAGCTTTGTTATTTGACGCCCAGAGGGCAGCTTGCTTGTCGAATTTGTCGTTCCTTGGAACGCTATTAAAGTCAAGGAGGTCAGATATCTAAGCTCCTTGACACTAGCGTTTTCTTATAGAGAAAGGAGGAACTTTGTGTTGGCGGAAAAATCCGAGATTAATTTTGCCATTATGAACACGGCCTACTGAATTCAAATGGGTTCTTTAACATGCCAACAATTCATAACATGCGTGCCATGATTTTTTTGTTTTTTCAAAAATTACTTACTACGGCCAGGAGCGAATCTGCAAGCTTGGGGTTGGTAGTCCGACACGATAACCACCCACCCAACGTGACAAGCAATGTTTAGATTGAAAAGTATGGGCAATACGTTGCAGCCTTGCCTTTCTGAGTACCAGCTTCTCTCTCATGCCCTTCGGCTCGAATAAAAACATTTTCCTTTTTATAAAGTATAATAATCAAAAGAAATTAATTATAAGTTTATTTTTAGTACCTACACTTTTAAGAAATTTTATAAACTGCTGTTTGTTTTCAGTATGGATTGTACTGTAGATCCCCTTCCTATACCTATACTTTATTCCAATCCTTTTCAAATGTCAAACAACTTGCTATGTACGGTATTAAACCTTAAGAACTGGCGTGAAAAAATATAACACGAGGACTGGCGCCGGGTCATTTTGACCCATAGTGTGTCATTCCCTTTTTGTCGTAGTCATAGGGATTTTAATGAAGTAATTTTACACTTGGTGTCCCCCTATGAACTATTTCCAATATAAAATGAGGTTTATTCATATTTTTCAGAAAATCAAGAAAAATGACCTTAATTTTTGTTACAGTATAATTGACTTTGATATTGGTGGCATCACAATTTTTTTGAACAAAGGAGCTTATGACCAAGGTGTCCCTACTGTAGATCCTAAACATGGACCAACAAGAACGTGAGCTATGTGATTTTGCTGCACTAAAATAAGTGGAGTTCCCCCTTATTTTTTCACAGTTAGTCCCGACTAACTTAAGCCAAAAATTGACACGCGAGGACTGGCGCTATGGGTGAATCTAACCCGACCGCAAATATTATAGAAATAACTTGGGTGTTAACAGGGTAATGGGTATGTTACTTTTGCATGGTGAAGTTGAAGGCTAGGAAGGAAGGTACTGTAAGCGACAGGAAATGAGGGCTGATCAAAACGAAATTATAGAGCATTATTTAAGTTTCGGGTCAAAAATACCCACGCGCCAGTTCTCGTGGGTTAAATGTGAAAAAGTGGCAGTTGCTAGGCGTGAGTGTTGTACAGTAAAATTACGTTTTACACACAATATTATGGGATACTTTTACTGTGGGCTGCATGTTCAGGACTAACCAGCGTCGGGAATCGAACCTATGCTATCCGGAATTGCTGCAGGTGCCTACGCGATCATGGCGCACGATTTAACGAGCACGTCTATGGCACGGGACGTACTATTGGGAAACCTAGGACTGCAGTGCGTACCCCGGAACTTAAAATGAGTTACCTTTCCGGCTTTGCGCTTTCAGAAACAGGAGAAGGATATAAGGGCAGGTCAATCTAAAATTATAATTAAATAGACATGGATCTTGCTTAATTTTTATAACATTTATTTAATTTACCATTTTTCTTTAAAATTACATTTTCCTCATTCCTTAACTTTCTATTACAAACAGCAGATCATGAAATAATACAATAAAGGGACCCATTTCTTCAAATTGTTCTGAAATTGATATAAATGAAGAGTTCTTTGTTAACAAATTCATAAATTATGTAGAAAAGTAGACTGCTTATCTCCTTCTAGACAGACTCTATTTTGTTTGATAATAAAACTAATTATTGTCAGTCGTCTCACGTTTTAATTTTCTTTTCCTTAAGACTGAAGTTAGCATTTGATTAGCCTATGTTACGGTACAAATTTATTGTCATGTGAGTGGAACAGAAACCAGTCAGTAAAAACTTCCAAAATGAGTAGAATGATAGCTGCTTCTGTTGTATTTAGTCAATCTTCATAGGAGTTTACAAATAAAATCAGAAATATCATATAAGTTATCTTAGATATGTGTTCAGATGTATATTTTTATTTTCAATTTATGTGATATGATAATGATTTCAATTGATTCAAAATTCAATGATGGAATAAGTCCATTGTTTTGCCCCTCATACAAAACAATGAGCTAAATATATAACAGTACAATACATTTGATCTGTTCTCATTAAACAAAATAAATATTGAATTCTAAATGATATAAACATTACTATGGTTCCAGCCATAAAAAGTAACATTTGATAATTAATTTACAGATCAATATCATAAAATATCTTTAACATACATTCAGTCTAATCGTTGTTCATGATGTTTACTTCTGCATGACGTAAGCCATTAGATCCAATTTTTTTTATATATAGACGAATAATTTACAAAGATGAGTTCTCTCTTAATGTCTGGCACAGCAAGATTATATGGATGCTCTAGGCTTCCAACAATGTTTCTTTTATGACTATTGACACTTACTATTATCATAGAAAGTAAATACCGTACATTATGTACAATATGTATCATTGCTCAACCACTCAGTCGTGATTCCTTTACGGAGTTACATCATTACAAGTGGTACAATTTGGCAATGATTAAACTATAGGCCTAAAACATGAATTGCGGTAATGTAAAACAGAAGCAGGCCTTCAGGCAAAGAACACACATATAAACATTGTTGACACATATACTGTATTATTTGGCATGCGTTTATTAGGATATTACAATATTTGGATTTTTTAAAACTGTAGGATTGCTGGTTCTTTTCTTTTTACAATCCCTACAGATATACATAGCAAACAAACACAAATGTTAACATAGACATGACATCCTCTATTTAGAGAATAACAGACCTTTATAAATCCCAAGGACGGACGAGAGATCTGCAGAAATGTGTTCGAATTTAACACTAGTTTCAGTGTGCATTACTCCAACCGAATAACCTCTAAAATAGGATAAACATTTACAGACTAATTATTAAAAACTAAACCAATATATTTACTCACATTAATAACACATTTCTGAATTCTCCATCAGTTCTTGTAATTTAGATATATCAGAGATCATTGTATACACCAATAAATACTGTATATTGCTACTGAAGCCTTATTTTTGTAATGTAATGTTATATAATAATGTTGAGACATTCTTGTTAAATAATTTACCATAAAATATGATGTTTTCGAATATGTACAGTATATTATTATAAAATACTGAAAGGTGGGGAGGGGTAGTTAAGCAGGTATTTATGATTGAACTCCAACCATCTATATGCGAGCCAGGCGGCCTGGGTACAGACGACGGAGCAGAATCCTGTCGATGGCAGGTAGTATAAGGTAGCGTTTCACAGGATCGATGGTGGAGTCGTCAGTGAGGACCTCGAGTTCGTTGCTCAGATGTTTCTCGAATGGGGACGTCTGCGGCCAGAAGGAGTAGTCGTTTTCTGTCTGCTCCGACCCATCTGTGGGATCCTCCCTGCAGACAAATCACTTACATTAGACAAGCACACCAGGCTAGTAAATCACAGTCTTTAGTGTTGTGTAATTGAAGTACTTGAGCTAAGAGAAGTCGGAAAGCAAATAAGTTTTCGCAAATAATTTTTTTTCCAAATTTTGTGTTATAGAATTACACTGGTCAAACAAAGTTTTGCATATTGCATGGTGATGTATTTTCTTTGCTGTATGACGACATTTCGTGTTTACACATTGTCTCAGGTGTTAACTCTAATATAAAATGTTTGTTTGTTTATACCGTACACTGTCATCGGGCATGTCATTTGTGCATACAACCTGCACAATTGGGGTACATCGAACCAGGTCAGACTGAAACAGTTCTTGGAGAAGAAGAAGAAGAAGAAGAAGAAGAAACATAAGCCAAATTTGTAACTAATATTCCTAAGACTTGACTGTTTATAGATTGATTATAGTACTCCAATATGGGCGTAAAATAAGTGAAAGAAAAAAAATTCTTTAAAATTATTTTTGAATATTAATGCATAAGTGATACATTTTACAACTTCGGACATGCCTCTGTTTGAAATTACATATTCCTGTAATCCTTCGAACTACAAGGCTCTGATTTTCACTGATCTGTTCTAAAATCTTTGTGGAAGTATTTGCCAGCACCGTCAGAACAATGTCTGTATGTTATTCTGATTGATCGGACTTACAATTGTTATTTTATTGCTGTGTACATTTGTTCATCAGTGCATGTGCATCATCATCATCTATTAGAAAATTAGGTGATTCATTTCAATTTTAACCATGAATAAGCCACAAGGCCTGATTAGAAGTGTACGTTTCACGAAAATTGGTGCAAGCAAGTTGTTGGCCAATGTTCTGATATTATAAATATTGTAGGTATTGAACTAGTAATGTACCTGCAGTGAAAATATGTTGAGTATCTAGTGTGACGCATTTATGTCGATGTATAGAATCCCATGCAAAGTTATATTTTTCAAGCACACGGTAATGTAATACCAGTGGTACAACCTAACGCAAAAGACAAAGTGTGCAAGTAGAGATTAAACCTGTATTTCAGCGTATCGTAAATAAATATGGGAGTGTTTAACAAATAATAGTGAAAGTGAAATATGGGACTCTGATGAGTGAGAACTTCGGAAAATGAGTCAGCCAAAGTAAGCCAATATATAACTATCGTTAGTAATATTACGTCTATTTGGCTAATTTTAATTTTATACAGTGTGGTGAGAAATATTATGAATAACTTCAGTTAGTGAATCGGAAAACACCACAACTCCATTGCTTTTACAATAATAGTTACAAATAAAGTATGTGAATCGTGTACAATTAAAACTTGGCAACACAATTCCTGCCATTTAATGTACCACTGGTATAAATGTCATTCATTTGTGTAGCAAGTCATACTCGTACATGAGATAATATTAAAAGGAAGTTTCTCAAAATAAGGAAGACTGCACTTATGATGTTTTGCGTCGCATGGCTGCTATTGTTCTACAGAAAGTTTTGAAGCCACTTTTAGTGTTACCTAATTGATAAATTTCAGTCGGTCAACATATTTTATATTAGGCGGGAATAATAAGACTCTGCACTGATTACAGTGGGGAGGAGGAGTAATTAATAATCAATCACCTGCAATTGCATTTCATGCAGAGTCTTATAATTCCTACCTAATATGATTGGTCATAATCACGTGCTGACCGGCCAAAAAGCACTTAATTTAAATTGTTCTTTCACAGTTGGTGAATTGTTGTCAGCCAGAGCAAGTGCACGATGGTGCTGGGATTTGCTTTGAGTTTTCTGTGAAGGTCTTACTGCTCTGAAACTAAAAGTGAAATCATATGAAATTTATGAGGTAACATCCCAAAGATTAACCAAGGATAGACACATTTCAACTGGTGACCAGGTAAATATTCATAGTTTACCACTGAATATTCAAATAAATTTAGTTTAGAATTAACGAAGTTTTAGCTGGAATGTTCAATATTAATTTTGAATTGCAAATTTTATGTCATTTGTGGCACCAGATTCGACAAAATAAAAGTTTAATGCGATCTTAAACAGTCATCCAGACATTATTTTCTCACATAATTTATTTATTTATTTATTTATTTATTTTTATTCATTCGTTTGTTAATTATATATATATATATATATATATATATATATATATATATATATATTCTTCTTATAAAATTTTGATTACAGTGGGATATTTAATACCTACAAATTCTTTGAATTTAGTTTAATCTGGTCAACTTTGTCAATACATTAAAAATTCGTAATGTTTACGTATTGAAAATGGAGTGCATGTTTCGCACTATGCCATGAGCCCAACGATATTGGATGGGGAATGACTATTATTTATCTCCCTTATTAACATTAATGTGGATTAATTGTACACATTAACACTTTGATACCCTTTTCTAATACGTTGTTATACTGGTATTGGATGACATATATCGTTCGTTAATCGAATATCATCAGATCCTATTCAATCAAGGCTTGAAAAAAAAAAGATTTTTAGATACGTGCAAAAAACATAGGCTATGTACACCAATATATACAACTTTTTATAGGATTGCTGAAACTCAAGTCAGTCGTAACATGATTATAAGTGCAAGAGGGAATTAATGAATAAATGAATGAATGATTGAATAAAACTGATCGATAAATATATAACAGCAATTCTTCAGTTTTAAACAAAAATGTGTACTGTTGACTATCCTGAACAGGCCCAGAATATGACAGTATCAATATATTTGAAGATAAGCTTAAACCACTGATGGTTAACAATATATTAATAGGAGGTATCGAATAGCTAAAAAATACTACAGGGCTGTGTGATGATGATGATGATGATTATTATTATTATTATTGTTTTAAGGGGCGGAACAGCGAGGTCATCTGTCCCCAAGGAATAGTGTATTTTGATGGAAAACTTAAAGGCATTTCTCCAGTGTTGCCTTTTTAGAACCTGTGTAAAATTGCTATCCAGTCGATCAACACGTTTAATGTTAAAGTTAATATCTACACAAATACTTGAAAATAAATAATATACACACAAACCGCACATTTCACTTCTTAACTATTTATACGATAGTGGTCTACATACCAACCATATAAATCATAAGCTAGTTTAGATTATCAACTGTGTTGACGGTTAAATCTTTCGACTTATTTTAATTAATTTTCCTGTATCCCTTTGGACTACGGTCCGGGATAATGTTATAAATTAAAGAAAAAAGGAAAAATAAAATATAAATATTTCAGTTCAAAAATATAAAGTGGAATATTAAAAAAGTAAAATTAAAATATATCATAAAAATCAAAATTAAAATAGAAAAAAATAATATTAAAATTAAAATTATACAACATTAATTATAAAAATTACCAAATTAAATTTATCAAATGAAAATAAAAATAAAAAAATTGAAAAAGAAAGAACTTTGTCCTGTACATGGTTAAAGAAATTACGTTTTGACCGGCAGAAGAACAGTTTTACATACAGTGTTTTTAGAGTCGCAATCCTGTAGATAACTTGGATCTTCAAAATACACCGCCGTAGGTTATGTGGTTACAAGAAACTCCACACACCCCCAGACAGTGCAAAGAAGGCATCCTGAGATGGGATACAAATGAGGTAGGGTGGCCAGTTCATTGTTTCCTAAAAATAGTGTAATAATAAGCTATCTACTACAACACTTACTTTTTGGTGAATACATACAGTAGGATAGGTGTCTACGTGACGTCACAGCTACTCCGGGTTCAAGGAAGGAGGGGTTAGTCTTCAAATGAAAGAACAAACACATTTTTGTGACTGATATCTTCATTATCTATGCAACTAGACCTCCAAGTTCGTTCATATAATCTGGCTGGCACCTTCATGGAGTCTCACCCTCCACATTTCCACGTACATTCTTCAAGGCTTAGGACAATATAATACATTATATTGTGACATCAATAATAATTCAAATAACCTTTTTAGATATGTTTTCATTGAATATATTTTTTCCATTTATAAATTAAGCCAAGTTTTGTAATGATATCCACTTTTCATTTTCTATATGCTACAAGAGTAAGTTAGTGTTTTCTTTATTTTATAATTTTCTTATGTGGCTAATAAGTGTTTCGCTGATGATGGCTTCTTTGAAAGCCTAAACATGTTCGAAAGAATTAAGAGGTGTGCAAATTATTAGACCCGATGGTAGTTTTCCAACATTACATTTTTTAGCTTATTTTCAGTTTTGAAAAAAATAGGCTTATGAGATCACCTTTTGTCCGTGTGTGTGTGCGCGCGTGTGTGTGTGTCCCCCTAATAACACCTAAACGTCTGGAGCGATTTCAATGAAACTCGGTAAGTTCATAGCACTATATCGGACGACCCCGACCGTGCCCTTCAAATTTTGTTACGTCTCACCAATCCAACATGGCGGCTGTGAGAAATATTTCACCAGCATTCAATATCTCCGAAACGATTACCGATATCAACCTGGAATGTTTTACGGTGATAAAGGGAACTACTAAAAGTTCACCTATGTGACGTTTGAAAACCTGGTAACTACAAAACCAACATGGCGGCCACGCGAATTTGCGACTTTTAAATAGACGCTTCTCGCGATTTAACCAACCAAACGCAATAGGCCTAAAACTTGGTACAGTATTTGTTTATACAAATTGTAATGCACCGACATCTAGCTTCGTTCAATTGTTTACATAACCACAAGATGGCGGCTGTGCGAAATATTTCACCGCATTCTATGTCTCTGAAACTATTAGCGGTATCACCCTGAAATTTTGTACGGAGATAAAGGGCACTGCTGGAAGTTTATCAATAAGACTTTCAAAAACCTGATAACTGCAAAACGAACATGGCGGCCAAACGAATTTGAAAATGTTAAATAGACCTTTCTGACGATTTAATGTTCCAAACGCAATGAAATCTGGTACAGGAAATGTTTATACACATTGCAATGCACTGATATCTAATTTAGTTCAATTGCTTACAGAACCTCAAGATGGCGGCTGTGCGATTTTTAAAATTAAGCTTTTATTTCTTGTGTCGTAATCATGCGATCGAAGTGAAAGTTTGAATAATGAAGCTACGCAATAATTAACCTTTAATGGTGCATGACTCTATGGCCTATACATTTAACAATCCAACATGGCGACCATCCGAAATATTTAGACGGCTCTGAGTACTACGAATCTATTATAGCCATCAAACTGAATTGTTTTATGTTCATAGGGGCTATGAACTTAAGTTCACCTATAGGACTTTAAATAACTTGGTGATCACAAATCCAACATGGCGACGACGCGAATTATAAATATTCACATGGACGTTTCTCGCAATTTAACCATCCGAGTGCAGTGAAACTTAGTACAGCAAATCCTTATACGAATGTTAATCCACTGGTATCTAATTTGTTTCAATTGTTTCCATTACCACAAGATGGCAGCTGTGCGAAATTTTAAAGTCTCCTTGTTACTTCTTGTGTCCTAATCATGCGATTGAAGTTGAATGCTACACGTACACAATAATTTCATGTAATAGTACATAACTCTAGGACCTACGTATATAAAATCCAACATGGCGACCATACGAAATATTTAGTCGGTTCTCAATACCTACGAATCTATTACAGCAATCAAACTGACATTTTGTATGTTGATAGTGGCAGTTAACATAAGTAGGATATATGAAAATAGGCTGTATAGTTCTTCACGGAACTACTCGTTTCTTTTTGTGACTTAGGATTCAGTGAAAATGTTTGCTTGGCATTTTTTTCAATTAACCAATGGTCTTAATTGCATATTTTCTTAGGAAACTGACAGTAAAATGTCCCTGTTTAGAATTTTCTCTGATTGAAGAGCCTTCATTTTGAAAATGAAAGTAAGTGAGTTGCTAGAATAGCATGTGATTTCGAAGAATTAGTCTATGGCGACACTCTCTAGCTTGGTAATTACCAAACCTATTTATTAATGGATTGGTGCACCGTGTGGATGTTCTGTATACTTTAACTGCCTGCGTGTGTATTAGCTGACTGACGGTCGAGAGTTTATAATCATGATGCAATTGAGTTAAAACTCAGAAATTTTTCATCACAACCTAGAAAAATTGCTGAGTTTTAATTCACCATCATTTTGGAAGCCTTCACAGGGAGTTTATGGCTGCTTGAGCTTTTAGTTCTCGCAGTAAAGAGGCGCAGGTGTGCATCATAAAAAGAGAGTTAGCGCGCAGTTCGCTACTCCTGTGGGGGTCTGGGCGGAGACACCAAGAGCCCGCTGATGAGCCAGCTTGCTATCCTAGGTGAAACCCCACACAAGACATGGCACAAACCTTGAAAAGTTGCTGAGTTTTAATTCACTGGCCGTGATAGCCAATATACCATCATTATGCAATTGACTGTTATGTACGTACCACAGTGCCCCAGATATCATGAGTAAAGCTCGAGTTTGAACAACTTGCAGTTTGTTGATTGTTGAGGGTGCGAGGCAAGCATATTCCATCACAGGTCGCACAATCGTGTTGTATGCTAGGAGCATGCTGAAGTCATCTAGTATGCTCTGGTTTTAAGTAAGGGCCAGAGCTCCGCTTGAATCGCTTTTGCTTTATTGCCGCGCTGAGAAACCTCCTGAGCTAAACTAAGACCTCGATCAAGCGATTTTCTCTATTTTGAACAGTGCATTCGTTTAAAGGCATTGTACCAAACGTACGGCCACAGCTACTTCCTATCCAATCCTAGACCAGCAACAAATTCGTACACACACTAGTACAGCCATCACAATGACACAGGTTATCATACAGATTTCACACAACTCAAATACACGGGGATATTTAACCACGATGTCGCAAGCCCCTAAATGAATGAATAACAATCTTAATGTTATAATATTAATAATAATAATAAGATCGTATGGCCTCGGGTGCCAGGTGCAAGCTTTGTTATTTGCACCCAGAGGGCAGCTTGCATGTCGAATTTGGTCGTTACTTGAAGCGCTATGAAAGTCAAGGTGGTTAGATATCTAAGCTCATTGACACTATAGTGTCATTGACACTAGTAGAGAATGGAGGAACTTTGTGTTGGCGGAAAACCCCGAGATTAATTTTGCCATTATGAACACGGCCTACTGAATTCAAATGGGTTCTTTAACATGCCAACAATGCATGACATGCGTACCGTGATTTTTGTCGCCTTTAAAAATTACTTACCACGGCCAGGAACGAACCTGCATGCTTGGGGTTGGTAGTCCGACACGATAACCACTCACCCACCGTGGCAAGTATCTTTAGGTTAAGTGAGCTGTTATAGGCCAGTTGAAGATTCTACTGCATTTAGCAGGGTTAATTAACAAGATGCACAAGCATATGACCATAATTATAATTATCTGAGTTGGGAGTTCTCTGCTTTTAAAAACCGTGGCTCTCATTTAAATATCCGCTGCTGCCATCTCTCTCGCTATTATTGCTCTGCGTCTCTTTGTCCTCCTTTAATAACGTAGACTGAGTAAATATTCCCAGAGATATAATGCAGCTTCACGAATCTGTTTTGCATTAAAGTTGTCCGTACAGCGAAAATTAAAAAATACGTTTCAATATTAATGAGATTTAATTTTTCATTAGTTTGAATTAAACGAGAGTCATGAAAGGTCTGGAATAGCTGTGTGGAAGTGGATACCACAGGATACAGAATACATACGTAACTAAAAAATAATTTAGGCTTATATGTCGTAGTCAAATATGGTAGTGAAATCCGTAATTTCATGAAAATCCTAGATACTTAATAATAATAACATCGTTTGGCCTCGGGCGCCGGGTGCAAGCTTTGTTATTTGACGCCCAGAGGGCTGCTCGTATGTCGAATTTTTGTAGTTCCTTGGAGCGCTATGAAAGTCAAGGAGGTTAGATATCTAAGCTCCTTGACACTATAGCGCTTTCTAGTAGAGAAAGGAGGAACTTTTGTGTTGAAGGAAAACCCCGAGATTAATTTTGCCATTATGAACACGGCGTACTGAATTCAAATGGGTTCTTTGACGTGCCAACAACATATGACATGCGTGTCGTTATTATTGTCGCCTTTCAAAAATCACTTCCCTTGGCCAGGAGCGAACCTGCAGGCTTGGGGTAGGTAGTCCGACACGATAACCACTATTCTCTCGGTTTTAGTGCCGTATTTTGTTATCATTTTGGAAACCTCCATAGGGAGGATAAAAGTTGTATAAGCTCTCAGCTCTCGCAGTAAAGAAGTGCGATACGCTTCGTATAAGTGTCCTAGTGCATGGTCAACTCCGCCCGTGGCGGTCCGGGCAGAATCACCAAGGGCCCGCTGAAGGTTGGTTGGTTCCTTAGTTTAGGGACTGCGACAACGCGGTCATGTAGCCCCGTGTACTTTCGATGTGTGTAGAATCTGTCTGATAACCGGAATTGTGATGGCTGTATTAGTGAGTGTTATCTGTAATTCAGGTAAGGACTGCAGTCGATTAATTTCAAGTAGTTCCTACTTTTGCTACCAAATGCTACCGTCAACGACACCTAGCTGTGAACTTGGTTACTAGATGTCACCACAGCCAGAACCTGGCGGCGAACATTGGAACTTAAAGAGCGTTAATCTAATCTAACCTATAAAGTATAGCATCACACAATTGTAGTTAGTGGAAGGTTCTTTCACATGCCATAAATCTATGACATGGGCCCACCGGGTTTACTTTCCCTCCGAAGGAAGGCATACTGAGGGATTTTTAATGCTCTTAAAACATCCAACGACGTCAGCCGGGTTTGAACCCGCGATCTTGGGCATAGATGCTCAGCATGCTACCAACTATGCCACTGAAACCGCCAAGCCCGCTGAAGAACCTGACTTTGTCCATCTAGGTGAAACCCCGCAAAAGACACTGCAAAAATCTAGAAGAATTGCAGAATTTTAATTACTTGGCCGTGAAAGCAAATATATTATCTAATTTTATGTAGTTTCTTTAATAATCGTTACGGCGGATACCGTAGTGGCTCCCCTGGTGGAAACTTATGTTAATTAAGTTGGATTTATTATTATTATTATTTGGAGTCGTGACTTGTGGCAATAATAGATTTGTTACACACACTGTACCCTGACGCTATTGGTGACTGCTCATTTATGCCATTCCGTTATGAAGTTCCTTAATATTTGTCTCAACCCGTTAGAAATCCTTAGACTGGCTAACAATTAATTTTAATGTATGTTAAAATGATTAATGTTTTGTCTATACATTGCCTTACCGTGCGTGTTATGCTACAACAATGTAAAAGTCTGAGATGGTTCAATCAGGTGTGTTTCCCAAAGATACACAAAGCCTATCTGGACTTTTTGATTTAAAAAAGGGGGCAATTATAGGCCTACTTATGTTTAATATTTTCTCATTGTGTGTTAATGAAATAGTGTTCATTTTGAATTTTCCGGTCTCAATACTCAGTGTAAGCATTTCAAAACTGGGCGCCAAACCATTCAACACAACTCAAGAGTGACGTACCCAACAAGATCTCTTCGCAAGGCAGGCTAGTTCCGAGCTGGCCTAGACACATAGCTTCGGTGTGCTTGGTGCTCGAATGAGCATTAAAACAAACAAGATAGTCCTTGTCCTTACTTAACGCATGAGTATAACACTTTGTCAGGCATGTTAGGATCTTGCCTGCCCTTCCGATCGGTCACGATAATTACTAACGACCATTGAAAAAGATCCCCGCGCTGAGTATTGTATTTCCTTGCCTCCGGCGTTAACAGTTATGTATTTTGTGACTTGTATTTCTAAGTACCGTATTAATTTATTACACTTACCTGCGAAATTTAAGTTTCTGAAAAACACAAGGTCGCCTCCGTAGCGTAGCGGTCAGCATGGTTAGCTGCCGTCCTGGAGGTTCTGGGTTCGATTCCCGGCTCTGCCACGAAATTTGAAAACGTGGCATGAGGACTGGAACGGGGTCTACTCAGCCTCGGGAGGCCCAAATGAGTAGAGGGGGTTCGATTCCCACCTCAGCCATCCTCGAAATGGTTTTCCGTGGTTTCCCACTTCGTCTTCGGGCAAATGCCGGGATGGTTCCTACTGTAAGGCCACGGCCGCCTCCTTCCCTCTTCCTTGCCTACCCATCCCATTCTTTCCATCCCTTCATCAGGCCCCCTGTTCGCTTTGCAGGTGACGTCGCCTGGGCGTAGTGCTGGTCACACACCCCAGTTGTATCCCCGACTCAGAGTCTCAAGCTCCAGAACACTGCCCTCAGTGGCGGTAGAGGTGGGATCCCTCGCTTAGTCCGTGGGATAAGTCAACCCTGGAGGGTAAAACGATAGCGAAAAAAAAAAGCGAAAAACACAAGAGAAGTTTTCGCTAATTTTTTATGTTATTTGGTGTGCTTATTTCAAACATGACCGGTATATTTTCCATCACGTCAGTTTTTTTGTAAACTCAATATCGATATTTTCGCTAAAATCGTGAGCAAAAAAAAAAAAAAACCTTTCCATGAATTTAACCTTTTCACATCAATTATGGTGCAGTTTCTAGAAGAAACTAACATAAAATAGACGATTGACCAAGAAGAACAAATGAACGTTCGAAGCAAATTTTAAAAATTCCTCTCGGCACGCCGGAAGGCGGAGGTAGATTTCACCGGGCAAACTAGGGGATAGGCTATAATAGGCAAAATATGCAGGTTTTCGTAGAAGGATCAGACCTTATTAGCCTACATTTCACATTTTGCAAAAATGAGGAAAAAGTAGTCTTATGAGATCGATCCGGGAAAATGTGTGTCTGTCTGTCTGTCTGTCCTTCTGTCTGTGTATCTGTCTAGCTGTGTGTGTGTCCCGTCCTATCAACTCCTATACGGCTGCAGCAATCAAAACCAAATTTAGTATGAGTAAAGATGTGCACCGGAATAGCTCACGTCCATATTTGAAAATGATGTCAGTGCTACCAACTGCCGAAAATACGCACTAGAAATTTGAGCTCCATGTTGGATATCTTGCAAGGTATGCATGGGAGCTATTCCAAAATTGGCACACATGTAGATAATACTATTTCAGTTTAATTTCCAGGAGGCCAACCATGACAGTGTTGCCAAAATAATTTTAAGCCTTCTGATAGGTCCAATGTTTAAATGCATATAACATCTACACTATCAACTGGATTTCAACCAAATTTTGTATGTAATATCTGTACATAAACAGATATGACTGAGCGTATTCTTAAGAGCCACCGGGGCTGCCAACTGTTAATAATTACTCTCTCTATTCTTTTTAAATCCAAATACCAATATATCAGAAAGTATGAATATCTATGACTTTAGTCATTTTTCCAAGTTTTCCCGTATTGATTTTGATAAGTTATGCAACTGTCCACTTCACTATACAAAATTATCTTTTTATATATCACTTGATGTCAATATACATATTGAGACATGTTTCGGCTCTGTGAGCCTTCTTCAGTCAAAATCACTAAAAAATTCTCCTAACACAGTCTAATGTTTGGTCTCTCATAAAAATTTGTAAAACATTTTTACATCGTCAAGATGATTAAAACACATTTTTTTTAAAATTTAAATTCTTTAAGCACTTTATATTCGTGTGTTTTAATCATCTTGACGATGTAAAAATGTTTTACAAATTTTTATGAGAGACCAAACATTAGACTGTGTTAGGAGAATTTTTTAGTGATTTTGACTGAAGAAGGCTCACAGAGCCGAAACATGTCTCAAAATGTATATTGACATCAAGTGATATATAAAAAGATAATTTTGTATTGTAAAGTGGACAGTTGCATAACCTATCAGAAAGTATGCAAGCCAACAGTTTTAAACTATGCACAAGTGTATTCTGACATTTTAGATTAATTTGGAGTAACTTATATACGTCAGTTCTACCAACATGATTATAAGCCTGCTGATAGTACCAATTTTTAAATACATGTAACTTCTATACTATCAGTTGGATTTCAACCAAATTTCGTATGTGCAATGTGTACCATAACAGGTATGACTATAAGAATTGTTAAGAGCAATCAGGGCTGCCAACTGTTAATAAATGCTGTCTATATTCTTTTTACCCTAATATCAATATATCAGAAAGTATGCAAGCCAACAGCTCTATAATTTGCACACGTATAGCACCTGACATTCTAGATTAATTTGGAGTAATTAATACAAGGTGGTGCTGCCAATATGATTCTATGCCTGCTGATATGTCCAATTTTAAAATACATGTAACTTCTATACTAACAAATGGATTTCATCCAAAATTGGCACAACAAGATATCATGATAATTCAGATTATTTCTGACCAGCACACGCATGGTATTGTGGGCAACATGCTTTTACGCGTTCTGATAGATCCAGTGTCTAATTGCATGTAACGTCCATTGTACTTCAACCAAATTTTGTATTCTGTACCTTAAGAGGTGGAACTAAGAATATATTCAGTCACCAGGGCTGCCAACTGTAGTGCTCTATTAGGCTACATTATACCAGGTATATTTTGAACTAATTAGATATTTCGATATTACCAACTTAATTTCGTCATTATTCTAGATAGGTTCATATACTGTAGAATAATCATTGGCATGAAAAGTAGGCTGTATAGTTCTTCACGGAACTTCTTGTTTATTGCGAGAAAGTATTTTACAATGTAATTGGAGCTCAATTAACTTTTCTTTCGTCTTACTATGCATATTTTTAACATTTTATTGCCTTAGGGGGACGGTAACCTTCTTGTCATTTGGGGTCCATTTTTAGCCTACTTTTCACATTTTGCAAAAATGAGGAAAAAGTAGACTTATGAGATCGGGCAAATGTGTGTCTGTCTGTCTGTCCGTCTGTCTGTCTGTCCTTCTCTCTGTCTGTCTGTCTGTCTGTCTGGCTGTGTATGTCCCCCCCCCCCTATCAACTCCTAAACGGCTGCAGCAATCGAAACCAAATTTGGTAGGAGTAAAGATCTATACCTGAATATCTCACGGCCATATTTGAAAATGATGTCAGTGCTACCAACTGCTGAAAAATCGCAATTGAAATTTGAGCTCCATGTTGGATATCTTGGAAGGTATGAATGGGACCTATTTCAAAATTGGCACACGTATAGATAATAATATCGCAGTTTAATTTCCAGGAGGCCATACATGGCAGTGTTGCCAAAATGATTATAAACCTGCTGATAGGTTGAAATTTTAAATGCATATAACTTCTTCACTATCAATTGGATTTCAACCAAATTTCGTATGTGCTATGTGTACATAAACAGATATGACTGAGCGTATTCTTAAGAGCCACCAGGGCTACCAACTGTTAATAAATGCTCTCATTTTTTAAAATCCAAATACCCATATATCAGTAAGTATGCAAGCCGACAGCTTTAAACTATGCACACGTATAGTACCTGGCATTCTATATTAATTTGGAGTAACTTATATACGTCAGTGCTACCAACATGATTCTAAGCCTGCTGAGAGGTCCAACATTAAATACATGTAACTTCTATACTATCATTTGGATTTCAATCAAATTTCGTGTGTTCTATGTGTACCTTAACAGATATGACTATGCCAATTCTTAAGAGTAACCAGGGCTGCCAACTGTTAATAAATACTGTCTCTATTTTTGTTACCCTAATATCAATATATCAGAAAGTATGCAAGCCAATAGCTCTAAACTTTGCACACGTACAGTACCTGGCATTCTAGATTAATTTGGAGTAACTAATATAGGCTTACGCCAGTGCTGCCAACATGATTCTAAGCCTGCTGATAGGTCCAATTTTAAAATGCATGTAATTTCTATACTAACTAATGGATTCCATTCAAAATTGACACAACAATAGATCATATTATTTCAGATTATTTCTGACCAATACATGTATGTCATTGTTGCAAACATAATTTTACGTGCGCTGTTAGATCCAATGTTTAACTGCATGTAACGTCCATGGTATCCAGTGGACTTCAACCAAATTTTGTATTCTGTACCTTAAGAGATGGAACTAATAATATATTCAGTTACCAGGGCTGCCAACTGTAGTTCTCTATTAGGCTACATTATGCCATGTATACAGTATTTCGAACTATTTAGAAATTTCGATATTACCAACTTAATTTCGGCATTATTCTAGATAGATCCATATAGATTAATCATTGACATGAATCTTAAATTTTATGAAAAGTAGGCTCTTTAGTTCGTCACGGAACTTCTTGTTATACTTGTGGTCACACTGTCCTTATGCAAGGTTTGGAACTGATGTGTAACTATCTAACAGTCTGTTACTTCTTCAAGTCAAATATTATCTCGCGCAGAGATGTTGGTTGGTTCCTCAGTTTAGGGGTTGCGACAACGCGGTCATGTAACCCCTTTATTTTTGGTGTATGTAGAATCTGTCTGATAAACGGTGTTAATTGTGATGGCTGTATTAGTCTGCAATTCAGGTAAGGACTGCAGACGGTCAATTTCAGGTAGTAGTTCCTAATGTTGGTACCAAATATACCGTCAACGACACCTAGCTGTGAACTTGGCTACTAGATGCTACCCGCAACCAGTAACTTGCAACGAATGTTGGACTTCCCTTCTGAAGGAAAGCATACTGAGGGATTTTCTGCGCTCTTTGAAAATCCGACGACTTCGGCCGGCTTTGAACCCGCGGCCTTGGGCATAGAAGTTCAGCATGCTACCAGCTAGGCTACGTCACCGAAGCCGCTTCCCACATAGTCGGATGGAAAACTGAATGTGATCTCGTTGTCATGGCAACCTCTGATAGCTCATCCCTCATCAATTTAGAAGCGTTGTCATGGTAACCTCTGATGGCTATTGGCATTTTCTTCTAATTCCGAAATCATTTTTCTCATCCCTTGGCGTAATGGTGGGTTGTATCAAAAATTCTTTCAGACAAAATTTTAGGTAATTATTAGGGGAATATCGTACCGACAGTAGTGGCTACGCTGGCTAAAGCGCAGCATTAGGTCATGGGACCAAGTCCTCTGCTGACTCGGTAGACGCATGGGTTCGAGCCCCACCGTCGGCCGTCCTTGAAATGGTTTTCCGTGGTTTCCCCATTTTCAACACCAGGCAAATGCTGGGACGGTACCTTCTGACAGGCCACGGCCGCTTCCTTCGACATCCTTGCCCAGTTTCATTCACCATCATTCATTTCATCTCTCATTAACTCCTCTCATGAGGTTGGCGTCAAGAAGGGCATCCGGCCGTAAAAACAATCGCCACAAAGACTTCCATCGCATCTCATCCCCGACCCCGTTGTAAAAACGGGAATAATAAGGGGTAGACATACATTAGGGGAATATCGTCCGTTTTGTACGGTTTTGATATTGTGCCTATTAAGAGAGATATGATTAATGTTTCCCGAAAAACCCACTTTATTCCACTCCATTGGTCAATGGTTGGTGCTATCAAAAAACTTATTAAACATAAATTTTTGGCAATTATCCGACACATAATATGAACTTTGAAGGGATTCGATATTTCACATATTAAGAGAGTTATAGTGATATTTCACTTTTTCGAGAAAAGCCCCCCATTTCTACCCCCTTCGACCGATTTTTCCCATTAACGAACTCGACCGAGATTTTATAGGGATACATATTATGTAAAAATTTGAAAGTGATTAGTGAAAAATTACGGCAGTTATCGTGACCAAAAGAAACTGATATTATATATAATTATATATAAACTTTTGGAGTGACGGTGGTTTTGGGGTCTGGGGGATGTGAAACGCGAAGATATGTCGAAATTTTCTGGAAGTCGAAACATGGTACCCATTGCAATAGTTAGCTTTCTAATGAAATCTACCTAATTGAGCAAGAAACAAAACACAACAACCAAAGTGTCTATTTAAGTCTGTAGTATTTTTCCTTTGAAACTTCTTCTTGGCGCTCTTCTATTATGTTCAATCTCAGGTAAATGTTCATAAATGAGTAAGTAAGATTGAATTTTTCAAGAAAATCTGACGTTATAGAACATTTTAATTACTGTTTTCGATCAGCATCGAAAAATTCATAGCCTAAGTTCAGACATCACTTCCCTTGTATTTTTTTTATCGCAGGCCTGTGTTGTTTGTGTTCCGTTGATTTTGAACAGGAAGGGCCCACATTCATCATTTTAGGAATGATTGGGTTATAACATAATAAGCCTACCGTACGAATAAAAGCACGAGTACTATTGGCTTCAATTCTTGCCTAGCCTACTCCGACATGAGGAATATGAAATACATGAAAAAGAGACTGATTTCATTTTTGGAATGCATAAGCCTGTTAGTAATTTCTGTTGTCTTATAATGTGCAATCAAAGTATTTCCCTTATTTAATCGATTATCAATTATGTAGACTAATGCTAGGAAATATTTCCTACATCAGCTGGGCGATGCAGGACACCTATGCAACTAATAACTAGGGACCAGATTTTTTGAAAAAGCATATTCGCATATGTCAATGCATATTTTGTGGGTTTATTGGATCTATTGCATATTCTCAACATAACAGCATATTTTAGCATATGCAGTACATATGAAATTAAGTATAATTTAAAACATCTTTGAACAAAATTGGTTTCGCCTGAGTGTTAGCCATCCCTTGTAAGAAACATTCTGAGCAACAGATAACGAGATAAGAGTATCTTAAGCCTAGCTATTTCAAGAAGAGAATGGGGTGGGACATTCCTTTCACCATCCCGGCAGCCAGTAGCCTGGGGTTAGTTTTGTGAGGAGTTCCTTCAATGTTATTTTATTCTTAGTTTGCTCAAAATGCTTAAAGAGAAAAGCAACAGAAAGTATTTCTGAAATCAGTGGGTGTCACGTAATAGTAATTATTCAACTGATGGCGTTGTCGTCTATTGTCAAATATGCACGAGGGAAGTGAAATGTGAAAAGAAATTTCAATTTGAACAAATAAAAAAACGACTTCACATAGGCTATTACGGCAAATGAGGGAAAGATGAGTGAATAAGATTGGCTTACTGTTAAGTTCATATTTTTCAATTTTTAATGCATATTTTCTACATTTTTAGAGCATAATTGCATGCATATTTTAATAGTTTTTATGTTCGACCCTGACTATTGTATGTCAGAAAACTGTACTATAATGAGGCTCATTATAACACTATTTTTCATTATGAAACAGTTTCTCCCACCAATCAGAGCTCAAGAAACAGTTGTTTGACCAATTAGATAAGGATGGCATCGCACATGCGCCTTCTAATTTAAATTTCACTGCGTGGCCTAAAGTCATAGTAGGGTAATCGAGGAGGCCATGGTCAAATACAAGGCATTCTCTGCGTCTCATGCGCTCTGTTGAGTACATAAAACTGGCGAAATCTCGACAGATATTTATGAATATTCGAACATAAAATAGTTATAATAATTATCGTCGAACATAAACAGTCGTATGCAACTCGCCTATAATGGTAATTAAGACACTCGTATGGAAATTATAAGACTCGCATACGCTCGTATTATAAACATACTCGTGTCTTAATTATTTCCATTATAGGCTCGTTGCATAATGCACTATTAATGCATAAATGTCTGGTCCCTAATAATGACACACTGTAAACTTAAAATACATATTTAAGAAACATATATCTACTACATGAAGAGTTTGTTCTTTCATTTGCTGAGGGAAGTGGGAATGACATGAACTCTGACCTGTTTGGGGTCCTCTTGTGGTAGTGACCGCTCCGACTGTAGCGGGAGCTACGGAAGGCCGGCAGCCAACCAAGGCGGGCCAGGGCGCCGATATGTCTCTTGCTGATGGGAGAGGGCGGCAACCAGCCGCTTCTGGCGACAGAGCCTGCAACGCACCACAGCTTGGGGCCGAACTCAACACCTCTTGGGTCCAGGGCGAGGAGAGGCTGGGAGAGGGAGGGATATCCTACCGCCATCTGACAGTGAGCGCAGCCTAGCGAGTTCTTTCTCGTTTGACACGTGATTCATGGGTTATGCTGATAGAGACCATGAATTATGGTAACATAAAAGGCTCCAAGGTGGTGGAATAAAATGTTCCAAAAGGTGAAATGAAATATTTCTCGGTATTTCGCGATGAAATTTCAAAAAAGAAAAAAGTGAAAGTTGAGTGTGTACGGTGCGCGGGTTTGGTTAAATTACTAACTACTGTAGGTATATACAAACATTTATTTCAACAAATACTCTCCATGACTACCATCTCTAACTCTTAAAACTTATATGTTGTCCCCAAAGTTTAAGCAAAGCAGTGTTTCCATGATTTCTGGACGCAGAATTGTTCGCCTGAGTAGGCAGAGAAGCCCTGTGTTATCGTACAGTATAAAACACTGATATTTAAGATTTATTATTTTCTATCAAACGACAGTTAGAGGAACTATTACAATTAATTTTTAATTTTAATTTTAAAGTAAATATTTAAAACAAAACCAAAATCATGATACCAGCATTTCGTTGGTATTTTGTATTTCAGGGTGGAAGTAATACATTTCGCAAAATAATTAATTTTCGCGATATTTTGCGGCTTCGACATTGAAACAAATGGCATATTTGGGGTAAGAATATCATTGTGATAACATAGATATATTTGCTGAAAAAATGACGCAAATCGTTGAAAACAAAAATCCGGGAACCTACGCTTATGCACCTCGGGTGTAATTAGAATGCCGACGATGTCTGATTCTTAACACTGAAAGTAATACATCTAAGTATCATCCATCCTTGTGTGCAAGTGTTTGTCCAAGTGACATTGTCTCGATAAATTTCATTACCTTCGTTTCAGTTGACGTCATTTTCAAACTGTGTGATTGTTTAGAAGTAGCCTATCTTAATATAGTAGTGAGCAACGAAACGTGGAAGAGTAGGTATTTGGGTGCTCCACAATGATAATTCTGCGTCATTACAAGAAGTTTTCTTTGCGATCACATACTCTACGTATTTGTATTTAAGCAACTCCTCAAATTTTAATTAATACCGGTATTCGTTTTATTAACGCCTGTTGTATTTCCAAGCTTATTTGTTTTATTTTGTTCATACGTGACATATCCTAATTAAAATACATTAGTTTTTAAAACAGATGATACGATGTAAATTCTGAACAAATTATGCTGAATAAATATAAATTTTTGGATGTTTTTTGGCATGCGTTATTATGATTAACGCGACAGGTGCATACCCCTAACCGAGTAGGAGGCAGTTTATATGCACGAACTCAGTAGACTTTAGATTTGGATAATGATAGCTCTTTCCGTGTTGCACTTATACACCACCCCCACCTTCAGTTAAAAGGAGACCATTTGAACCAAAAGCTGTCTGTGCAGCAGTTGAACATAACCGACAGTGTGGTAAACATAGCCACATAGTCATATTTATAGCAAAAGGCAGGCACTTCGTAATCGCGGAAATCCACGTATACCGGCCAACTAATAGGGCTCACATCAGTTTCTAACTTAATGGAACATACTCGTATAAAGGGAAATGCTACTTGCATAATTGTTCAGAATTATGCTCTCTGTTTATAGTCTAGTGGAAATAACTAATTTTAGTGCCTATCCTGTGTTACTTATTCGACGAAAGAGCGACTGTCACATACATGCGCAGAAGTTTACTAATTGTATTACTCTAACTCCACAACTAAGTCATCCTCTACTTAATAACCAAAGCATACGATTTCACACAGGAATCATCGCCTCTCAAAACTGGCACCAGTGTTTCACTCAGCGTGGAAACACATTTGGCACTGGTGGTTATTTACCACAAACACTCATTATACAAGAGTATAAATAAGTATGCATTGTGCACGATAACTTAATAAAATGCTACCACCCCAAGCTGGAGCTAGGAAGAAAGTTCTTCAAAGGAAGAAAGTGTATAATTAATATTTTATCATGCTGTCGCTCAGCTGAAGACCGGCGTGGACCTAATTGTTTCAGTACCATTTTACTCACATATGAAGTCCTGAACTGTGCTACATAGATAACGTACACTACCACTCTTCGTGAAGATTTAATTGTTTGGCATCCCTATTCCTAGCATTCATTTTCGGAAGTGTGTAACACTATTACTCGTTTGCTGATATTCCAGAGTGTTAAAGTTTTCGATCATTCGAATCATGCAAAATTGCACTTAGTACATAACCCAAATATCACGTGTCTCTTTTTTCTAATGCTGAAGAAGTTCTAAAAAGCGCGGATTTACCTTTGGCTATCCGTGGCCATGACAAGTAATTTTGGGGTATACTGCTTTCGCTATTGACTACATACAACCACTTACGCCTAATTTTATTCACCACTTATATCGGAAGCATTAATATTTAGAACTCCAACTCCTCGCATTTTAACCAAATTTTATGCAATTTAATAATTTTCTTTTTTGTATCGATTCGGATAGTATGTATAAATTAGCTCTACAACCAATTGAATTCCTTTTAGTGATTCAATTATTTTGATATAGTCTATAACTCACGCCTATTTTTTGGCAAGCAATTTCTAAAGCATACTCAAATAGTTTGACGTATTTAAAGAACGGTATAATTTCAGATCTGTTTTTCTCTTCTTTACGTCTGCTATGGCGATATAATGTTGTGTATTCACTTGCATTTTAATGGATATTTAGCGGTAAGTAAGTCATGTCTGAAATTAGTATCATGTGGTATAGACTCACATCCATCGAAATCTTTCGAGCAGCTGTTAACCGTGTAATCATAATCAATTGGATCGCCAACCTTCGTAGGGAGACGGCGTCTTGAGAAGAAGAAGCGTTTCTTGGTTAATCGGAGAAGAGTTTAGAGAAAATCAAATAAATAATATTGTGAAACTACTGAATTTGAAGTGAATACGTGTTAGCGTGCAGCCAGCCGGAGCCGTACTATAAAGGAAATTGTCTACAGCTACAGTGTTCCAACTCCAAGCAGTAGCTACAGCTGAGTCTAGTGTCGTGAGTATAGTCTGATAATCCCAAGCAAACTGTGCGTGCTGGGGTTGAGCTTAGGACGAGGTGATTTGGAGTCGGGGAAGTGGTTCGTTCGGAAGGAGAGCAGTACAAGCTACAGAAGTATAAGTACTTTTCCTTGAAGAATAATATCTTACAAAAGGAGAAATATACAGAAGATAAACTGACAGACAAGACGGACAATCAAAGGGTCAGATACATTGCGGGCATTGCAACAATCTAGGGAGTGCAGAACGAGATGTGCAATGCTCAAAGACAACGGGAATGTGCAAGTGGAAACATCAATCTAAATGTTGAAAGATTCAAACTATACTTGATTTTGTGGCTTCTTAAATGAATCTCATAAAACAAAATAAAAATGAACATTTCGTATCTCTGAAGAGCCATCTGGCATTAGTAGACATTTTGTTGTAGTTGCTTCATATTAATTTATCTTTAGTAAAGGAACAATTCCCTTTACTACTATTCTTGAAAATGTTTGAATGTAATGCAAATACCAATACTTGAAAATTAAATATATGAAGAACTATCAGAATCATTATTTCCTCAATTGGTTGTAATCTTATAAAACATTTATGCTTGACCTACGAAGTAAGTGTAAGTGTGAGCTATTATGCATTTAAAAAAGTAAAGTAAGATTGTATGATATTGTTAAATTCTGAAGACAGCATTTCAAATAGCTACATGTTATCATTCTGTACAGGACAAGAAGATTACATCTTCTAGTCTGAATTTTAAAATTTCAAAAGTAGAATTTCGTAGTTGTGTTGATAGTTTTCAAAGCATAATTTAATTCATACCTCATAAATGATAATCTAACGTCTTTATAGCCACTAAAATGATACCTAGCTAGGAATTTACAAACTTGAACCTTTCAACATTATCTCTGTCTAAGACAACGAAGTGCATGGATGATACATTTGCTAAAGTGCAGACGGAAGGTGAGGACACAGACAGACTAACATGCTGAGTGCCAGGAGCGTGTGTAGTCAGTGCGACAACAGAGACTAGGCTACTGTGCGACCACCAAGTGCTATGTGCAAAGACGACGGGGATGTGCAAGTGCAGCTTAAAACTAAAGGTGTGTACTACTTCTGTCCATTAACGTGCGATACTTTTGGTACTACTTAGAATACATTTCTCACTTAATCTAGTGGCATCTTACCTTCGTTAGTTGGCTGGTCATCACTTCCGATGTTCGAACGTAAACGAACTTTTCCGATAGTGGATTTTAAGTTCATGACGTCACCTCCATGGAACGAGTCTAGTGCTTTCAAGGTGACTGAGGGAAGAAGCGTGCCTAGGATTGTGCATTTGGTTTCCAACATACAATGGTGGAAATATTTATTGCATCGACTTTGAATTTTGATTACTTTGGGTTTGATAAGGGATGTCTTCAATTAGAACTATAGATTGTTGTTACTGTAGTTAATCCATCTTCAATTGCTTGACTTCCCAATAATGCACTTCACAAAGGAGCAGTACTTAGCGACTCATTTTGTGCAAGATGAGCAGTGGAGTGAATATAACCCAGAGAAAAGGGGTGATTTGATTGGTTGCTCAGTTGTTGGTCTCAGTATACGATATATTCTAACATTAATACCTTAATATCCTGACAACACTAATGTTTTATATTATTCAATATAATAAAGAATGTGCTACGAACTTGAATTGTAAATATCAGCCGGTCAACAAGAGTACAAGGTGAATTAAATTAGAAAATTTGATGCCACCTGAAGAAGATTTACATGTGGTTAAAAGTTATTTTCACAGATTACGTTTAATCACAAGTAAATATATTTCGGGTGGTATCACATTTTCAATTTTTTTTAGGCTTGTACTCGTGTTGCCAGATTGAAATTTACAATTCAATTGTAAGAAAGGCAACACTGGAAAATGGCTTCGAACCTTTCTATAGGCTACAGTCAAACTTGGTTGATCCGAAAATTTTAGATTCAAAATCGTGAATAATTCAACCTTTCACACGGCCCCACAGAATCGTTTTATATAATGGTATAACATGCCATTCAAGAACTTGAATAAATATAATGATTTCTGAATATAAGTGGGGGAAAACAATGGAATTGATCATAATTATTTTAAGATTAGAATAAACCACTCAAATATAAAAAGTTATGCGATAATGTTTCCACCACTGTAGTGTCGTGCAAGGAGGATCAACTTCCTAGTGGAGAAGGAAGGTAAGGATGTAGTCTGCCAATAGATAGACCGCCATTCTGAAAGTCGGGAGCCATGACCAGGACATGAGTACTCAATTACAGTGGTAGTATAGGGGTGGGAAACAAAGACTACCCTATACCTACCATTCCTCTGACATGCATTTAGTACTGTAAGTGGATCGTCAGTGGAAAGTGACGTCATAGTATTTGAAGGTACCATCGCGAGAGTCCATGTTTTGATTGAATACCCAGTCGATTGAGATCGAGGAGGCAGATGTTGTGACTCCAGTGAATATTACAATATGTTTTGGCTGTGAGAGACATTAAAGCAGAAATCTTCAACTAAAAATTGCTTATTTAAATACATCGCAGAATTCTTGAGGAATTAAATAGGCCGAAGAAACTTTTGTTTCAGTAATATATTTAGTTTAAACCAAGTCAATTTGATATTATTATTGAACTGAATGTTTCATTGAGACAACTTAAAAATATATACAATTTTCAAATATGTATGATTTTGATTATGGAGAAAATTTAAACAGTAATTAGGGAAATTATATACAAATGTGTAAGTTATCATCATTAAACTCCTCACAAACATCGGGATAAATATTATTTTTCTATGTCTATTGTTTGTTAATTGGTCATTACTGTTACATTACGGTTCTTAATTTAAGGGGCACAGCATGCACTAATATAATGGTGAGACAGTACATGCAACTATGACTACACAGACACTGAACATCTTCATTTACATCAAATAATAATAATAATAACAAACAGAAATGCGTTTATTAAAATAATTCAACTCTCTTCAACGAACTTCTTATAATCTATCTCTCTGTACACGTAGGACTATTTAATTATATTATCAATATTCTTAGATATACGATTAGGACCTACTAAGAACTTTCTTTAAAATTATACAAATCTCAACGATTTTGGAACTAAATATTTTACATACAAGGACGTTTACAAGAAACGAAAAATATTCCTTGCGATGTTTTTTGTTATTTCAGGGAAGAACATTTTACTTTGTTGAATATGGGGGGGATTTTGTGTGTATGTATTCACTTACCAAGGAATCGCTTCTCAGGGGCTGCCCCACCTGACATAACCTCCAACATGTCCTCGTAATCGAAAAGATCTGAGTTCTGGAGAACGGGCATAGGGTACTCATCAGATGAGGAAGAGGGACCGAGGTAGGCTTGCCGTTTGTTGCGTCGGCTAGAACCCTCGGCGGCATTTACTTCACGTTTTGTCTTGGGTTCGCCCTCGGGAGGAGTTGCTGCCTTCTGTGCATCTTGCTCGCTGTTGTATGCCTTTCCATCACTCCCGGTAGAACGACTGGATTTCTTGTGGACCTGGAAGGACTTACTAGCCGCTAAAGCTCCAACATGGCGCTTATCTTCATCGGGGAAGGCTTCCCTCATTTCCTCCTCACTTTGAGTTGTGTCCTCGCTGCTGTCATGGTTAGCGTTCTCACCTACTGGAAGTCTCCCATGGCGAAGAAGGGCAGCTACGTAACGTTTGGCTATCTCGTCAATATCATATTCATCACCTTCAAAGTCTTCACCGAAGATGTTGATCCTCTTGCCATACTTAAGGTACTCAGGAAGATGCCAGTCACGTGCCATAGCACCAATGTTTCGCTTTATCTCCTCTCCCATATCCATGAAATCATCTTTCTTCGACATGGCTGAGTTAAAAGGCAACCCACGGCCACGAGCAAGGGATCCCAAGTACCGTTTTCCTTCGTGCAGAGGGAGGAATCCATTACGAGCCAAAGAAGCCACACTGCGCTTCTCTTCCCCAGTATAAAATCCATTTATGTCGTTATCACTCTTCTTTGATCCGGAATAACGGAGACTAGGGAAACCTCCGTAACGCGCTACGGATCCAATATTCCGTTTGCCAGGGAGGTATGAATTCCTAGCCAGGGAACCAATGTTACGCTTGTAAACATCCTGTTCCTCATTGTATAGCTCCTGCATTAGATCGTCCAAGTTTTCAGGATCATCTCCAAAACTCTTCTTGTGATGTATGTAGCCATTCCTAGCCAGAGAACCAATCCCTCCCCTCTTATCTTCAGTGTTGTTCTCGTCTTCATCGTTATCATCCATGTTGAAGTTATGGGGTCCAATCATTTGCAGCATTCCATTCTTGGCAAGAGTAGAGATACTTCGCTTCCCAATGCCACCATTTCCAGATTCATCGTCTCGAATACTCTGCTTGTTGTGGGGTAGATATCCGGCCCTCGCAAGTGCTTCCACACTTCGTTTGCCCTCCCTGAAGGGCAGGTTTCCAGTCCTAGCCAAAGAAGCAATGGACCGTTTTTGCTCATCTTGTTCCTGAAGAGACTCCTCTTCTTGAAGCAGTTCATTCTTCAGAGCATTCAGTTGGAGCCTGCGGAGTTGTTCAGTAGCTACGATGTCCTCAAGAAGGGTTTCTACGTCTTCGTCCTCGCCACCGTCACGCTTGCCCATGCGTACTCCACCTCCTTTGGCCAGAGCACCGACGTATCGCTTCTCAGGCTGTAGCAGGCCGCGGTGAGCGGACATCACAGGGTGCAATTTCTTGTTCCATTCCTTGCGCACCAGGAACGGTAGGTCGCCATTACGGGCCAGGGCTGCCACATAGCGCTTTCCTTCAGGCCTGAACGGCAGTTGACCAGTACGCGCTAGTGCACCGACATTGCGCTTGTCCACGTCATGCTGTGCATCAGGAGCGTCCTCGGACAACACCTGCAACAGAAAAAAAAGACATCATTGACTTCAAACATATCTCGGGATAGTGACCACGCGAGTCTTTTCGTAATAGTACATTATGTAACGAGCCTATAATGGCAATAATTAAGACACGAGTATATTTGTAAAACGAGCGTAGCGAGTTTTATAATTTCCATGCGAGTGTTTAAATACAATTATAGTCGAGTTGCATACGACTGTTTATGTTCAACGATAATTATAACTACTAGCAGAGCCCGCGTAGAGTATCTACGCAATAACAGTGCAATGTAAGGAACGGCCCGAGCTATTAGTAACGTTACATTTACAGAGGTGGCCAAATTATTATGGCAACAGAGCCTATTTCTTATTGCAAATTAAGATACAATGGATAAAAATGGAAGATTTTATTTGAGTCAGAATCTCCATTGCAAGATCTTTTTTGGTTGTATTTTGTCATATACAGTATTCGTCAAATCTGCTACAAGGAACATTTTACGAACCAACATCGTAGGCATTTACGCATTTAATTTTAAAGCACTTTTATCTTATTTTATTTTCTATTAAATGATAAGACATTAAAAGACCAATCTCTAAGGAAGCAAAACGTCTGCTGTCGGACCTTACCCTATTCTAAAATTAAATCTGTCGCCGTATCTTCTTTTGTTACGAGTAGTGTATGGCATACGAATGTCTTAAATAGAAGGAATTACAGTATTACACAGCAAATCATCGCCTGGAAATCATTAATTTAATTAATCTCCAGCCACGTTAACTCAATTGGCGGTTTGATTAGGTTGCCACAAAAACGCATTCTCTTCATCAGGCTTCAGAAATTCTATTCATTGATGAAGATTCTGTGAACCTATTAATAAATAATTTGGTTCTATTCAGCTTTACCACAATAATTTGGCCACCTGTGTATTTATGAAATAAAACTTCACGAACTTAATATGTTGATATCAGTGCAGGAAGGAAGGATCCAACTGGGCTGTGAAATCATAACTTCACAGAGGACATTAGAGATACAACCAGGACTCCTTTCACATACATTAGTTCTCGAGTGAGGTGTACAGAGTTGTATCTAAGAAGCCAAATCACACTTCTTCAAAGATAATGCATTTTATTAAGATACCTTTTGAATTTATCTATCAAAAATTTCTCTAATCACACAGTTGGTTATTTGGTTACTTGGTGACACAACCGATAGCGAGCTAAACGATCTTACCCATGAAAGTGCTACGTAAAGCTGTCCATGAGTAAAGACGGGTTTTGTCAAGTAAAGGAAGATTTTATCTAAAATCTGACCCTGAGATTTATTTATTATCATTTAGAAAGCCAAACGTACCGGGAATTTCCTTCTTTTAAATTGAAAAGGCATGTTCTTATCAGAGGGGATAAGGGTTATCCTGGGTATGAAAACGATTTCTCTCTGATCAGAATCAATAATAGTTGCCTCTATGATGTTACGTTGTAACTCGTTAACTATTAGCCTCGACCCATTACGGACCCCTTTTGAGGGTAGAATATTTCTTAATGACATAATGATAGCACCTTTCTTAAGTCTAAGTTTGTGTGGAGGCATGCCAGTTAGTGTCAGACTGCTCAAACAATTTTCAGGGTAAGCCAAGTGATCTTGCCCATGCGCACTCACAATACAGTCTACACTCTCATAGGCTACCTCATCTCCAGGTAAACGCTGAAGTTCTCGATTGTTCAGTTCAAGCGATGCTTCATTGGTGACCTTAAGAATAGTTCTTCCTTTAAGTTCCTGTGGGGTGACAGCAGTAAAATCAAAATCAACATATAGCTGTTCAACTGGATCTTGTATTTGTGGATAGCATGTAGATGGTACCGTAACTTCCGCTCCAGTCTTGCCTTCTCCAATTTCTAAAAGCCATGTTGAAAATTCTTTTTCAGAATTTAAAGCGCGCATATTCTGGGTGAGTTTAAGTACATGGAATTTATTCCAGAGGATATGCCGCTTCAAACAGCTAGCGACTGTCAGAGAACGTGAACCTCTCATTATAACAGGAAGGACTGGCAAAAATCACCTCCCAGTAAGATAACTTTACCACCGAATGCTTCAGTATAGTTGGTCAGATATTTGAGAAGTCTGTCCACAGCCAGAAATGCGTACACATGCGTCATTGGTGCTTCATCCCAAATAATTAATTTTGTACTCAACAGGGCTGTTGCTTCCGGTGTGTTTGGCGTAACGTTGCACGTAGATTTGGAATTGAGAATCAGAGGGATTTTGAAGACAGAATGGGCAGTTCTTCTTCCTTGTAGAATTGTAGCTGCTATTCCTGTAGACGCTACTGGAGTAGCTTGATCTCCTTTTGCTCTGATTATATGTAACAATGTAGAGTAAACAAATGTTTTACCAGTTCCTGCTGGTCCATATAAAAAGAAACAGTTATATTTTAATGTTTCTTCTGGGTTTCCATATATGATGTTAAAGATCGAATCTACAACCCTTAGTTGCTCCTCATTAAGCTTTTGTCTGTTGCTGATAGCCCTAAAACATCAAACGAATGCATTCCTGGACTGTTAACGTGTAGTTTTACATCTGGCAAGTTAAGTTTCTTAAGCTCTAAGCCGTAGGTGTGAAGGAGGCCATTGATTTCAATGAGTGCATACTGTGGGCCACTTTCTTCAGAGTATCTGCGTACAAAATCTTCAGACATTGCTTCTTTATGTTGGTCCCAAAGCTCGGGAACATTGTCTGGTTCTCCGAAAACAGAGATAATGACAAATCACATTCCTAAGCGACTTGGCATATGAGAGTGAGTTGCCTCAAGGATAGTATCATGCCAAATTTTATCTCCTTGACGAAGTCCAAGGTTTATACATGTTTCCTGGAAAGTTTTGCATAGAACTCCATTGACTATCCTGATACTATCAACACTTTTGGTGCCATTTACTCTTATATTAGCAGTATTCGCAAGAAGTATCTTTCTCTATCGTGCATACTGAGCCCATTAGAAGAGTATTTTGGGTACCATCCGCCGAAAAGATGGTACTTCGAAAGACCCCGTCCTTCGAACCCAAACTCCTGAGGATCGGGTGTATTTCTTTGTAGGCTTGCTCAGAACGAGGGTCTTGATCCAGGGGATCTGGGTCATTGGGCACGGAAACAGCCAAAGTCGCCCAAAGAAATACATCCGAAAAATACCAAAGCTAACAATAAAAGAGATCCAGTCTTAAGTTAGATTCGTGAATAATTTATTCAAGTAAGACCCCTATCTATTTCTGAGGGTCGAAATCGGCTAATCCGCTAATCAAAATACAATCATGAGTCGTCCCTGGTTTGACGTTAATGACCCCCGAGTAATCCTAGTTACATGAAAAGAATAGCAAAGCAAACTAGGCGCGTGGTCATGAATAATTAACGCGTAGCAAATTTACAAATACATGAATCGGCAGAATTTACATTTAACAGCTAGCAAGTGCAATCCCTAGGTTAGGATGGTACCACGTCCACATTTAAATTACATTTAAATTTTATCTAATGCCTATGTGAACGAAAGTATTACGACGAGACGCGTCGCAAACAAATGCCTATTACCAAAGCTAATGATAGATTGACCACTAACTATAAAAAAAACATTGCATAAACACTCTTATGTCTAGTAAGGAAACAATGGGATGAGTAAACTTGGAAATAAAGTAAACACTCTTATGCTAGCCTACCTTCGCGAATTGACATACTGTTTGTAGTCAATCGTCAACTCAGGCATGTAAGTTACGTTGGCAAAGCGCAATTACATAATTGCGTTTTACAAGCTTAGATCATGCGGGCCGCAAGTAACTGACTATCGGTCCCGGAAATCCAATATCGTCGATGCAAGTAGTGTCAGCTCATTTAATGTCATTTCCCCATGGAAATGGATTGAAGTCACGGTGTCGCTAACAACAAGCAAATGGTTACAAAATTATAGCTGAAAATTATTTATAATAATTAATTAATCCGTTGGATTAAGATAATTATGGTCTTGATTTAGGTTGTAGGTTTAAATGTGGTTTAGTTAGTTGTATTAAAGACACCAGTGTAGGCTGCAATAGGTGATCTCACTGGAGATTCACTCAAATACATTGACTTCAACAAGTCATACAATAACACAGGTTAGCGCGTCTTACACCAACTGCGCGCGGTGCATCGGTCATCTTAGCATAGCTCACGAACGCCGGAATAAACCAAGGGTAAGGCGAACATTCATTCCGTCCTGCCAAATACTGAATAATGTGTTCATGGACACAACAATTACACTGGCTAGCCTAATTTATACAAAGCTGGGTCAATTAACATGATCTTTTAAATCTTTCTACAACGCGCCAGGCGATACAAAGTCGTCGGCTAAAACATTTAAGGAATTCGCATAAGCGTGCGTTCCTTTACCTCAAAACAATAACAGATGTCGACAGCTCCCAAAGCTGCTCTCAAAGCAAATTTATTAATACCTGTGACCTTCAAAATTCCTAGGCTTGTGACATAATGTAGCACACTAAAAGAAGTCAATAAAGTCGTCTCTATTTTGTTTCTCGGTAAACCGGTTATCAGCTGTGCGCAAGCAAGTCTGGGCGCTTCGCATGCAGCTTGTAGCATAGGAAAGAATAGTGCTTTTAAAATGATCATTTTATAATCTTGTTGGAGCACGAATTAAAGTCCTGTAGTGCTCTACAGTTTTTCTAACAATGTCTCATCACTCCCTAATGGTGTTTCCTGGGATTACATTCCCTTTAAAAAGATATAATGTAGCATAATGTTCAAAGAGTAGAAATTTTAAGACATAACACTTGTGCATTCTGACTGCACTGATATCCGAAGATATGTCACTCGTTCAATGTACATGTAGGATTTGATAGGTGTGGTTTAGCATTCTCCACAACAAAATTAAACATCTCACCTCTGCTGTGATGTTTTAAAATGATACGAGATTAGTTAGCTCCTCAGCTTAACAGTATACGGGTTCGTTCCTCTCGAACTTCATGTGGTAAAGTGTATTCACACAAAAATGATAAATAAACAGTACAAAAACGTTACGGAAACGGTCGGCCGAAAAATGATACGAGAATAAGCTTTCAAATTAAATAAGGGACCTAACTCTGGGGTGTCCCCTAACTTTCACAGACGTCTACATTTCCTGTAGCTGAAGATGTAATTTACGTTGACATAAAATACTCTGGAATACATGAGAATCGCACCGGCCGTAAAATACACGGACTTGTGGTGTCTAACTGAAATATTGTCCCAGTACTAAAGAAGAAAAGTACACACACGTCCTACCTCAGTGGTCAACTATCGTTACGTTTCGGCTCAAAAATATAATGCAATAACTACTACTTCAACTTGGACAAACTTCGTACAAGGTTTACATGACTCACGGTTACTTTATGTGGTAGATCACCTTCCAGGACTCCCATTGGAAGGGGTTAAATGCTTCCAAGGTTCCAAGCATTTTTATAATGGATAAGGCTATGGACTTAAGCCTGTCCTCGTGGTCTTCTGTCAGCAAACCGTACTTGGTTTGTACGTAGTAGTGTCGGCTGGACAATTCCATGGTGTTGGCGTATTTCGTTGGTGTTACCCTCACATAGTAGATTACTCCTTCATGACGATCTCATAGTATAGTCGCAGAAATGTAAGCACGTGGTGCATAATGGTAATCATCGTGGTCAAAAAAATATTCATTGATTCTAATTAACGAGTAGGGTAAAATGCTCACTGGTTCTAATATTTGCAGGTTATTCAAATTTTCTGCTTTACCTGCCACAGATTCTACTTTATCAGCACGTGGTAAATCACTCACAGATTTTACAAAGTTGAAATCACTAAGAATCTGGACAATCACTGTCGCGTACAAGCAATAATTAGGTTTATCATAATTCAATTGTACGTTGGCACACACTGGGCTACACGACGTTGTCGTCAAATTGATATTTCACTTTATAGGAAAGTGTTACCCTCGTCTGCCTTCAGACGGTCCTCGTGGTTAGCGAAAAATTGAAGTATTCACACATTCAAATTTATTCTTTCACTATTATGTTGCACTGGCTTCACTAAGCCTAAAATAACACTGTGCGTTGCTTCAATTGTTGAAATCAGCTAGATGGCTGTAGATTAATATCTTCCCAAATGTGGGGTCTTCATACGCCTATAATGGCTTTCGTCTATTAGACGGACAATCGACACAAGCGTCCAGTCTCAACGGACTATCACAACGGTGTTGTTCGTGCATAGCACGGCTTCCTGATTCCAAGGAAGTAGTCTAGTCAAAACAGTGACTACTTTCATAAGCCCCCGCATGTCTGCGGTGAAAAATACCTTTACCTAAAATAGATTTGCCATCTCCAAAAGGCATAGAAAATGGCAAATTAAGCAGAATTAAATGTTTCAAGCTCCTGAGATATGTGGCATAAAAATAGTGAGTAATATCTCTCTAGGAGGAAAATAAGCTGTCCTCTCCGAAGTCAAATGAGTGGATTATTCATGAGGAAGCTTGAGGGTGTGTTCTACAGAACTGAGCATGGAAAGTCAATATGCTCTCAAAGAAATATTTGATGTATGGGCCTGAGCGGGCTCAATACTAACTACGGGAATTCTCCCTATTACACCTTGTCCACCACGCTGACGCTTCTTCCATTTTGTTTTACATTTATCGTACGCATAGTGATTTGGTATATCTGCGTAAGTATGAATGCGTGCTTCATCATCATTTTGATTAAGTTCAAACCAGGCAGTTAGCATCCTTTGCTTTGAAGAAGCCGCTGCTACCTCCTGGCGTTCCTGGCCTTCATGAAAAACTATCTGTTGCTATTGAGGTAAATTCACTGCCAGTCTAATTACTGTATGGAATTTCTCTGACATGGCGGACTAACTGATTCTCGACATTGCTTCCGGTGCACTTACGTATCTGCCATCGAGGAATGTCAAAATTTCATGATGATTGAGATTCCAGCTACTGGGTTTTGTTTCAGCTTAAGGCATTCGGCATCATGCCCCTTATATACGTATTTGTATAGGTATTTCACACTTTTAACACAGGCGCAAACTTCCACATTGATATGAGCATTGAACTTCATAAATAACGGCGGATTGTAAGGGACTACCCAGCGTTTGAACGGATTGTAGCCAGGATCAAAGACATTAAGAACGCTTTTCCAGTTCTACTTGGAGCGTCCAAAAAGTACAATCCACAGGCTTGATTAGCTCTATTTTGTTCTGGAAGGAGTTTTGGTGTATTTTCTTGTAAGAACAGCTGTAAGTCATTTATGCTGTATGATAGTTCCCTGTCGAATGTTGCATTTATCAATTTGGCGCTGTCATTCCCAATTGTGCCAAAAACTTGAGACAAATTGCACGACTAACATCCTCAATGAGGATTAGAGCTTCATTGTATATTTCTTCTGTGAAATCCATGCCATGAGTTTGTGTTTCTTGACGCCTTCTGCGTAGAATATATTCGGCCATGTAGTCCTTGTATTTCTCCCACGACTGTGCTGGTTGTGAAGGGGAACACGTAGATAAAATAGTTGCCAACAGCGTACGTATTTAAAATGGATTAGAAGGGGTCGCTGAATCTACGATGAAGATGTGCACTCTTTCTATTCACGGCGTTGCCTAGGTGAACCATCTCTAAGATGGGCAATGTCCATTAGCAATTTTTACCGGACTATCATGATGCAGAGTAAGTCGTTGTCGCCTAGCGACAATCTTTAAGACGGTCAATCTGCCCATCAAGTCAGGTTCAGTATTGGTGCGGCTTTGACTATCATGATGCAGAGTTAGTCATTGTCGCCTAGCGACAATCTGTCCGTGAAGTTATTAGATTCAACATTATTTGTTTAAACACACTTTTTAAACAAATAAATATATTTCCGTTGACTTTTCAAGAAAAGCAAGATTTTTCCTGTACTATTCAGACGATTTGGTAGATTTTGGTACAAACCACAACTTCTAACTCCCTCTGGTTTAGGAGCTTAGGTTTTGTGATACATACACCTTAGCGTATTATATATATATATATATATATATATATATTATGTTCGAACATAAATATTCATGAATATCTTCCAGATTTCACCAGTTTTATGTACTGAACAGAGCGCATGGGACGCAGAGAATATATTGTATTTGACCATGGCCTCCTGGAATACCTCACTATGGCACTCGTCACGCAGTGACATTTATATTAGGGGGCCATGGAAGTGAGCGCAGGTGCGATGCTATCCTCACATAATTGGTCACACAACTGTTTCTTGAGCTCTGATTGGTGGGAGAAACTGTATAATAATGAAAACTTTTACTATAATGAGCCTCACTATAATACAGTTTTCTGACATATAATATTTACATTTCGCAAGGGTCGAACATAATAGTACATTATGCAACGAGCCTATACTGGCAATAGTTAAGACACGAGTATGTTTATAAAACTAGCGTAAGCGAGTTTTATAATTTACATACGAGTGTCTTAATACCATTATAGGCGATTCGCATACCCCATTGATCCAGGTTGGACAGCAATATTCAGCAACGGAATATGATAAAGCTAAGGCAGTGGATCTTAGAACTTGAGTATTAGCTCCCCATGATGTACCAGCAAGTTTCTGAAGAATGTTATTTCTGGTTTTTATTTTTGCAGCCGTATTTGAGAGATGCTGCTTGAAAGTCAGAGTACACTCTAGTGTTATTCCCAAGTATTTTGGTATACTGCAGTACGGTAACAATTGGCCCGTGAATCTGACGTCTGGTTTGTAATTTGATTGCCTGTTGCGTAGGTGGAATGCAGATACAACTGTTTTCTGAGAGTTTAGGTGGAGGCACGATTTCTTGAAGTATACATCCATGGCTTCCAGATCAGTGGATAAATTAGTTTCAGCATCGGAAAAGTCAGAGCACTGAGTCACCAAACAAATGTCTTCAGAATACATGAATTTTCTCGAAGATGTTTCAGGTAAGTCGTGTAAGTACAGACTGAAAAGGAGGGGAGTCAAGACAGAACCTTGAGGTAAACCATCCTTTAGTTTAAAGACTTTGCTTCTGTCATTGTCAGAGTAGATCTGAAAGTATATATTGTTTAGCATATTGTTAAGTAAGGCCGTAAGTTTACGACATGGGAAAACACTCAGGAATTTCAATAGGAGACCTTCTCGCCTAACATTATCATAGGCAGCTGATAGATCCAAAAAAGCAGCCACACTTACAGATATCTTATCAAACTAATTTTCAAAGTATAAGGTGCGTTAAAAAAGTAACGAGCCGGAGGCATAATTACAGAAACCAGTACCTATATGTTAGAAGTATTGGCCCTGGCTGTTGAGGCACTTGTCCCACTGTGACACGAGGTGGTGAATGGCTGTCTCAAAAAACTCCCTGGGCTGCGATGTGAACCAGTTCCGCACGTACAGCTGGACGTCGGCGTCCGAGGTGAATCGTTGGCCCCGCAGAGCCCTTTTCAGGGGACCAAACATGGCGTAATCACAGGGAGAGAGGTCTGGACTGTAAGAGGTAGCCGAGAACCTCCCATTTGAATTTCTGCAGGAGTGCCGCGGCTGTGTTGGCCGTATGAGGTCGTGCATTGTCGTGGAGCAAAATGACCCCACTGGTGAGATTGCCTGGTCGTTTTGTTTTGATCGCTTGGCGAAGGGTGGTGAAGGTTTCCGAGTAACGCTGGGCATTCACTGTTGTCCCGTGCGGCATGATGTGTATCAGAAGGGGGCCATCTTGGCCAAAGAAGAACATCAGCGGTACCTTTCCAGCACTCGTGTGGATGACCTTGCCTTTTTTAGGTGGTGGTGACACTGGATGCTTCCACTGGAGGCTTTGTCGTTTGGATTCTGGTTAGAAGTGATGACACCATGACTTATCTCCAGCCACCACTCGTGCCAGGAACCCATCATCTTCCCTCGCATAGCGCTGCAGATGCCCAAGACAGTGGGCCATTCGATATGCTTCGTGGTGTGGTTGAAGATTGTGGGGCACCCATTGGGCACACTTTGCGCAAGTGCAGCCGTTCCTTCATGATGGTGTGCACACTTCCGACGCTCAATCCGACCATGGCGGCTATGGCGTTCACTGTCACTCGGCAGTCCTGGGTAATGAGTGCATCAACCAGCTGGACGTTGTCATCGGTAATGCAGGGGGTGCCCCAGACCGGGCATCATCGGCTAACGCACCCGTCCTTCCCTGAAGCGCTTGTGCCACGCCTTGACCCTTGCAAACGACATGCAGTGTTCGTCGTACACTTGCGACATTCGGCGTTGAATGTCCGTTCCCTTTACTCCTTCCGCTGTCAGCAACCGAACAACACCTCTTTGCTCTTCGTTTGACGCCTCCATGTCACTGTTTGCAATGCGACTGGCAGCGTTGGACGATTGATGCATGCTGCTGCTCGCTTTGCATCGTCACGTGACGTGCACGCGTGCCCTCTAGCTACGGGCTGTGATCTCCCACGCTCTGGTCGGAATCACACCTCGTTACACACGCCACGATTAGCCGATGTCGTCACCGGTTTGCGCATTTCAGACTCCGGCTCGTTACTTTTTGAACGCTCCTAAACGTAGTAAGAGACAGTACCTGATCGTTACAACTTCTTCCAGGCCTGAATCCTGCTTTCTCTATAGGAATGTGGTTATTGATTGTTTCAAAAATTCTATTATAAACCAGACGTTCAAAGAGTTTGTATGTGACACTTAAAAGTGCTATTGGACGATAGTTTTCAACTTTTGTGGGATCTTTGTTTGGTTTCAGTATGGCTATTATTTTTGTTTTCTTCATCAAAGGTGGGTTGATAAAATAAAGAATAGTTACAATATTTTGAATACACTACAGTACATTTTTAAAATAATATCAAAGAAATCTTTAAGTCCCCTTGAAGAAGATTATGTCAACTACATGTATGACATATTAAAATATTACTTTGCGACTTTTTTCCCGGTTGAAGTCTTCTATTATTTCACTGAAATCTAAACTTGCTAAACGGTCACGGGAGGTCATAGCTGCACTGAAAAAAGAAATATGAATTATAAATTAGTTTGAAACGGATAATTAATTAATTACTTAATTCTTCCTGTTATGAAGTACAATGTTATATTATGTTTTTCTTGCTATTTATATTGTAATCAAGAATTTATTGTATTCCCTTGTTTTTCTGCTATGGGTATTAATGGCCTGTCACATGCAATAAATGATGATGATGATGATGATTAAATTTTAAACAAGAAGTTCCGTGACGAACTAAAGAGCCTACTTTTCATGCCAATGATTATTCTACAGTATATGAACGTATCTAGAATAATGACGAAATTAAGTTGCTAATATCGAAATTTCTAATTAGTTCGAAATACTGTATACCTGGCATAATGTAGCCTAATAGAGCACCACAGTTGGCAGCCCTGATGACTGAATATATTCTTAGTTCCATCTCTTAAGGTACAGAATACAAAATTTGGTTGAAGTCCAATGAATAGCATGGACGTTACATGCAGTTAAACATTGGATATAACAGCGCGCGTAAAATCATGTTGGCAACAATGTCATGCATGTATTGGTCAGAAATAATCTGAAATAATATGATCTATTTTTGTGCCAATTTTGAATGAAATCCATTAGTTAGTATAGAAGTTACATGCATTTTAAAATTGGACCTATCAGCAGGCTTAGAATCATGTTGGCAGCACTGACGTATATTAGTTACTCCAAATTCATCTAGAATGCCAGGTACTATACGTGTGCAATGTTTAGAGCTATTGGCTTGCATACCTTCTGATATATTGATATTAGGGTAACAAAAATAGGGACAGCACATATTAACAGTTGGCAGCCCGGGTTGCTCTTAAGAATACGCATAATCATATTTGTTAAGGTACACACATAGCACATACGAAATTTGGTTGAAATCCAAATAATAGTATGGAAGTTACATGTATTTAAATTTGGACCTCTCGGCAGGCTTAGAATCATGTTGGTAGCACTGACGTATATAACTTACCCCAAATTAATATAGAATGTCAGGTACTATACTGTGCATAGTTTAAAGCTGTCGGCTTGCATACTTTCTGATATATTGGTATTTGGATAAAATAAATTAGGAGCATTTATTAGCAGTTGGCAGCCCTGGTGGGTCTTAAGAATACGCTCAGTCATATCTGGTTATGTACACATACAACATACGAAATTTGGTTGAATTCCAATTGATAGTGTAGAAGTTATATGCATTTAAAAATTGGACCTATCAGAAGGCTTATAATCATTTTGGCAACACTGCCATGTACGGCCTCCTGGAAATTAAACTGCAATATTATTATCTACACGTGTGCCAATTTTGAAATAGCTCCCATACATACCTTCCAAGATATCCAACATGGAGCTCAAATTTCAATTGCGATTTTTTAGCAGTTGGTAGCACTGACATCATTTTCAAATAAGGTAGTGAGATATTCAGGTATAGATTTTTACTCCTACCAAATTTCGATTGCTCCAGCCGTTTAGGAGTTGATAGGGGGGGGGGACTCACACACAGCCAGACAGACAGACAGACAGAAGGACATGTGCAAAATGTGAAAAGTAGGCTAAAAATCCATGGCGCGGGGCCCCCGGACCGCGGGGGCCCTGGGCGGTCGCCCTCCTCGCCGTCCCCTAGATCCGCCCCTGGACCTGTTGCAACAGTGGACATGTATCTCTGTCTCTTTCTGTGCAAATCCCAGAGAGTCAGCCGCCTTCCCGGCTGAGGCGAGCTTCGAATACATGTTTTGTTTTTCCAGGAGTGAGTTTACATATTATAACTTGTACTCCGCCCAATTAATTGGGCACAATCGTGTTGACCGACTGAAAAGCAGCAAAAGACAAATATACGAGGCACGTCCAGAAAGTAAGCTCCGTTTGGTAATAAAATTAAATTGTGTACAGATACAGGAAAAATATTTATTGCACAACATTCTACACCTCTTCAACTACTTTTCCACATAACTGCCAAACTTTTGCAGGCATTTGTCATAGCGTGGCACAAGTTTTTGGATACCTTCTTCATAGAAGTTTGCCGCCGACCCGTAAACGAGAGTGAAGACGCCCCTGTAGGATATCCCACCATTCGGCCACCACTGTTAGGCAAATTGTGTATGTGGTCAGGAGAACTCCTAAACATACGCAGTTCTCCTGGTAAGCACGCAATTTGCCTAACAGTAGTAGCCGAACGGTAGGATATCTTACAGGGGAGTCTTCACTCTCGCTTACGGGTCGGCGGCAAACTCCTATGAAGAAAGTATCCAAAAATTTGTGCCACGCTATGACAAATACCTGCAAAGTTTGGCAGTTATGTGGACAAGTAGTTGAAGAGGTGTAGAATGTTGTGCAATAAATATTTTTCCTGTATCTGTACACAATTTAATTTTATTACCAAACGGAGCTTACTTTCTGGACGTGCTTCGTATAATCTGAATCACCATTTGAATTACTGCAATAATGAACTAACAAAACCACTTTATCACATTTTTCAAAAATCTTTTTGTTACAATCAGTATTTAACATTCACACATCACCATCACATTTACTCTAAACTATCTTTGTAAATTGCCTTATGCAATATGTAACCTGCAATTTCTTAAAACATGAACCCGAATATACTTAGGTAGAAAAGGGTTCCCCTTGTATTGGATATTCAATAAATAAATCTGCTTGTCACGGTGGGTGAGTGGTTATCGTGTCGGACTACCAACTCCAAGCTTGCAGGTTCGCTCCTGGCCGTAGTAAGTTATTTTTGAAAGGCGACAAAAGCACGTCACGCATGTCATACGTTGTTGGCATGTTAATGAACCCATTTGAATTCACTAGACCGTTTATTATTATAATGGCAAAATTAATCTCGGGATTTATTATAGAGGAGGTTGTCCACCTATGCTCTAGGGACGGGATTGTGTAACTTTAAGTTTTAAAGTGCTGAAGATGTGTAGAGCTGTAACCTCCAACTTCAAGGTTACTGGTGTTCGGTGGAGCGCCACTTCAAAGCGCCCGCCCGGTCTGACCGATCAGTGCACGGTTGAGCGATCCCGCCGACAAACAGACTCTGTTCCTGGTGGCACTTCCTCCATAGCCTAACACTGGCAAGAGGGAAGCTTTGGTGCTGTTGTTAAATATCGGGGCTTGGGTATCGTGTGTGTACAGAGGTGGCCAAGTTATTATGGTAAAGATGAATAATACCAAATTCTTTATCACAAAGTACTGTAAGATAAAGCATTACTGTGGAGCTTGCCACGGTGGGTGAGTGGATAGCGTGTCGGTCTACTAACCCCAAGATTGCAGGTTCGCTCCTGGCCGTGGTAAGTGATTTTTGAATGGCGGCAACAATACGACACAATGTCATACGATGTTGGCATGTCAAATAACCACCGACATTAGTGGCTACGCGGGCTAAAGCGCAGCGTTAGGTCATGGGGCCAAGCTCGCTGCTGACTCGGTAGACGCGTGGGTTCGAGCCCCACCGTCGGCTGTCCTTGAAATGGTTTTCCGTGGTTTCCCATTTTCAACACCAGACAAATGCTGGGACAGTACCTTCAGACAGGCCACGGCCGCTTCCTTCCACATCCTTGACCAGTTTCATTCATCTTCATCCATTCCATCTCTCATCCCGACGCGCAGGTCGCCCACGGGCGTCGCCTAGAAAGACCTGCACTCGGCTTCTCAGGTTGAATGAGCCTGATAAATCAGCTGTTGCCGATCATGCTTTAACACCTGGCCATGATGTCATGTTCCAAGGGGTGGATGTTCTTGCCCGTATAAAGCAATATCGTCCCAGAAACATCAGGGAGGCGGTTGAAATACGTAAACACCCAGATAATTTCAACCGCGACACCGGCTACAATCTCAGTGAATCCTGGCTACCTATTATCAGAACCCTGAGAAAGTAATTCACTGCTGCTTTCCGTTGTCCCTAACATGGGGCTATAATGGCGTCCATCTTTGGGCACCTTCTATATGTTCTTCGTTGCTTTCTCTTAGCAACATTGTCGTATTCCAGATTATTTATGACGATGAAAGACATGGTTTCTTTCGAAACGCGTCGAATTGCAATATAATAAAACACGGCATAAGCCCAAAATTCAACATTATGAATAATAACACGGGCCGTGAAAGTCTAAATGACAATATAAGAAAATAACTATTTAACATCCACCCTGGCATCGAAAAAGCTGAAAGGTAATAATTCGAACACAAACAATGGCCGGACTTTGTAAATTGCCGAAAATTGCAAGATCGTGATGTTTTATCGACTACAACTGAGAGTACCCCTTAATTCCTTTTTAGAAAAAATGAAGATGATGATGATAATTGTTGTTTTAAGGGGCCTAACATCAAGGTTATCGGCCCCTAATGGTTTGGGTGATCGTGAAGATGATAATGAAATGTAAACTAAAACTAAAACTAAGTACTAGCTTATATAATAGAAGAAGAAATGGAAAACAAAAGGAGAATAAGGCAAATAAAGGACAGGAGGAAACGTAATATCCTCAGCCCTCGAAGAATATGGATTGAGGGACTTGGAAGGAAGGAGAGCCATGAAAGGCAGATAGGCAAGTGAAAGAGAAGAGGATCCGCCCCAGAGGTAATGGATAAAAGTTAAAAACCGGACCCAGCTCAGGAATCCCTCGAGGTCGCCAACTCCCGAACTCACCAGCCGTGAGCCCCTGAGGGTGTAGCAATATCCAGGGTGCACCAGAAGTGGTGGAGCTACATACACCCTGCCTCCTTGAGGGCCTTGAGCAGAAGGCAGGAGATAACATGAAACGAAAAAGAAGGCTGACCCCTCGCTGAAGGAGGGTATCAGAAAAGATGAGGCAAGGGCCAATTAAGGCGGGAAAGGAAGAGACTCCCTAGGCCTCGGATACCCTAATACCGTCGGGGTCGGAAGAGGACAAGAGTTGACCAAGTGAGGTCGACAGGAAAGAAGACGGAGAGGAGCCCGGCACAAGTAAGTGGAAGCAATTCCGGACTCAGCTGGGGCCCCGTGGTCGCCAACCACGTCCCACTAGATGTGAGCCCCTGGGGGGTTTTAGAAAGAAAAAAACACTGCTTCTAATTACAAAAATACATTAATACTTTTCCGAATCACATTCAAAACAGCGATTGGTTGGTTCCTCAATTTAGGGGCTGCGACAATGCGGTCATGTAGCCCCGTGTACTTTGGCTGTGTGTAGAATCTGTCTGATAACCGGTGTTAATTGTGATGGCTGTTTTAGTGTGTGTATCTGTTTTTAATTCAAGTAAGGACTTCAGACATTCAATTTTCAAGTAGTTCCTACTTTTTTTTTACCAAACACCACCGTCAACGACAATTGGTTCTGTACTTGGTTACTAGATACCACCACAATCGGCTCCTGGCTACGAACGTTAGAACCTAAGAGCTTTAGTCAAATGTAACCTATAATTTAGCTTCACACAATTGTAATTAGTGGAATGTGCTTTTACATGCCATAAATATATGACATGGGACCACCGGCTTTACTTCCCCTCTGAAGGAAGGCATACTGAGGGATTTTTAACGCTCTTAAAATCCGACGATTTCGGCCGGGTTTGAACCCGGGACCTTGGGCCTAGAAGCTCAGCATGCTACCAACTTGGCCGTAGTGATAATTTGTACCTTACATTTTAAAAGTGTCCAAATTTGAATAATACTTGTGTTACGAGGGCCGATTAATGACCACCACATATTTCCCAATTCTTGGGTACGGCTTACGAGCCATAAGTGAACATACAAAATATGGCAACTCTACACACTTTTTTTGATGCAGCAATGGGGAGCACTTTGAAAATAGTCTTCCTGTAGCTTGGTATGCCAGAGCTGTTGTCAGTTAAGAGAGCACAGTGTGCTATATTGCAGAGTTTTGGCATGCACGCATCGAACTCCCAGCGAGCTAAATGACGGCCCGATAGCATTCCTAACAGAAGCAATCACTTGCCAGCTGGAGAAGGAATTCGACTTCCGATGTTTGTTTATCATCTCAAGAGACGTTGGATGGCTTGGAAAGTATTTCGTTCGACGTTGAGCACTCCATGTCACATGGTGTACTTCAAATATGTTCCGACATTCTTGGGGGTGATTGGAAATGCTATTTAATTTGCAAGAAAATAGTGGAATTTCTCAATGTTATAAATACGAAAGTTGTCCGTAAAATGAGGTTCCCAATGATTTTTCACAATGAAACACATGTTAATTGGCATTTAATAAGACATGTTTGGAAAGCTTAGACTATCCCCTATTTTTCGACAAAATTGCCGTTGCGATCAATGCATTTTTGCATGCGATGTACCATCTTCTTTATGCCTGCATCGTAGAACTCTCCACCGCGCCACGAATGTAAGCTTAAATCTTCTTTCAGCTCCTCTCCGGTTCTAAACTGCATCCCATCCACGTGTTTCTTCAATTCAGGGAAGAGATGGTAGTCACTTGTGGCTATGTCTGGTCTGTAGGGCGGGTGTGTAACAGTCGCCCATCCAAATTGATTGATGAGATTGGTTGTGTCACGGGCGATGTGCGGACGAGCGTTGTCCAGATGGAAACGCACTCCCTTCGTGAACATTCCTCTCCTCTTGTTTTGAAACGCGCGGTGCAGTTTCTTCAACGTCTCACAGTAGCCTAGCGGTCCGCATTGTTTGTTGTACCGGTAGGCATGAATTTGACCAACAATAACCCGCTCCTATCCCAAAAGTCACTCGCCATCAGTTTGCCGGCAGATAGTGTTTGTATGAACTCCCGTGACTTTGGCGACCCTGGATGTTTCCACTGACGGGATTGTTGTTTTCTTTCCGGTGTCCTGTAGTCGTACTGTAGTGGACCCAGGTCTCGTCCCCAGTGACAATAGGGTCCATGAATTCCTCCCCATTAGTCCGGTGGATTAAGGGAATATTGTGCAAATCGAGGTAAAAGCGATTTTATTTTTTAGTTACGTAAAGGGGTCCATAAGGAACGTTTTCAGCCACGGAGGCATTCTGTGAACCCCCTAGTTAATTTTTTACAGACCCCAAACATGTGATGGGGCGCGTACCCTTATTTTATGGGTTAGAAATTCGTAATTAATTTTTATGGGCAAAATTAATAAAATTAGTATCATTTCCGATGTTCTTGAGGGCAAGGAATTCCTTTTTGGGGTCATTTTCCTTGTTGGGGGCAGGGGGCGGTGCTACAGGGGACAGGGGGTCAAAACCCGTAAAACTAGGTTGATGCATAACATTATCAAGGTACTTTGGGGCGCAGAATTCATTTCTGGGTTAGTTTTTGTTATAGGGGGAGGGGTAAGGGGAGGGGACAGTGAATCGTCAGGGGGGGGGGGGGGGGCGTAACATCGGTTTCGTAGGCCTGAAGAAATTCACGGGTCGCTTCAACACGTTGCCGTTTGAGGTCTTCCGTAAGCATTTTCAGCACTCACCGTGCACAATCCTTGGCATGCCCTAAATGGTGTGTCAAAATGCTGTCAATTCTGGTCTTGCGGACATCAGGTATCATCTCGCAGAGCTCCCAAACCATCACCCTTCGATCTTTCAGCATTGTTTCTTCCACTTTCACAAACGTTTCGTCCGAAACCGATGGCTGTCCAGAACGCTCTGTACGTCCGTCTTTGAAGTCACTGCACCTTTTGCGCACGTGTTGTATGCTTATACACCTTTCTCCGTAGATTTCACACAGTTGGGAATGAATGTCCACCGGTGCAGTGTTTTTTGCACACAAGAAAGTGAAACACAGCATTTAATTCGCACCTGACGGGAGAAGCGAGTGGTAACTCCATCTCTCACGGCTGCCAAGCCAAGACTGAGCGTCATAGACAGTCTAAACTTTTCAAACATGTATTATTCAATACCAATAAACATATGTTTCATTGTGAAAAATTATCGGGGAACCTTATTTTACGGACCTCCCTGGTACTTCACAGCATTTGTGCGAAGTAATCTATCGATATTTAATTGACCTAAGACTAAATTAAGCTGTCAAAAGCACGAGAAATGTTATTAAATATAAAATATATTACCAACATTGAAGTAATTAAGCGATAGACTACTCTATGAACTGCGCCACAGATCCAACTAAACTATCAGAGCATTTAGTTTAGGGCTAAAATATTTTCCAACAAATTAACTTACACTAAAAGAAAACATACTAGAAGACCAAAGGAAAAAAACAAGTAGTTCCGTGAAGAACTATACAGCCTATTTTCATATATCCTGCTCATGTTAATTGCCTCTATCAACATACAAAATTTCAGTTTAATTGCTGTAACAGATTCGTAGATATTGAGAACCGTCTAAATATTTCAGATGGTCGCCAGGTTGGATTTTTATTTAGTACTATTACATTAAGATTATTGTGTACGTGTGGTATTCAAACTTCAATCGCATGATTAGAACACTAGAAGTAAAAACGAGATTATAAAATTACGCACAGCAGCCATCTTGTGATTATGCAAACAATTGAAATAAATTAGATGCCAGTGGATCAACATTTGTATAAGCATTTAACGTGCAACGTTTCACGGCACTCGGATAGTTAATTCGCGAGAAACGTCCATTTAAATATTTATAATTCGCATCGCCGCCATGTTGGATTTGTTCTCACCAGGTTACTGAAAGTCCTATAGGTGAACATATGTTCGTAGTCTCTATGAACATAAAAAATTTCAGTTTGGTTGCTGTAAAAGATTCATAGATATTGAGAACCGTCTAAATATTTCGGAAGCTCGCCCTTTAGGATTGTTATATGTATAGGCCTTAGAGTTATGTACCATTCAAGGACAATTATTGCCTAGGTTCATTACTCAAACTTTCACTTCGATCGCTTGATTATGACACAAGAAATAAAAACTTAATTTTAAAATTTCGCACAGCCGCCATCTTGAGGTTATGTAAACAATTGAATTAAATTAGATCGCAGTGCATTACAATCTGCAAAATCATTTACTGTACCACATTTCACTGCGCTCAGAGAGTTAAATCACGAGAAAAGTCTATTAAATTATTTCAAATTCGCTTGGTCGCCATGTTCGTTTTGTACTTTACAGGTTTATGAAATATACATAGGTAAACTTGTATCAGTACCTTTTATCACCGTACAAAATTGCAGGGTGATATCTGTAATAGCTTCGGAGATATAGAATGTCAGTGAAATATTTCGCACAGCCGCCATTTTGAGGTTATGTAAACAATTGAACTAAATTATTATACAATGTGTATAAACAATTGCTGTACCAAGTTTCATTACGTTTGGATAGTAAATCGCTAGAAAAGTCTATTTAAAAGTCTCAAATTCGCTTGGCCGCCATGTTGGTTTTGTAGTCACCAGGGTTTTGAAAGTTTCATAGGTGAACTTCTAGTAGTGCCCTTTATCACCGTACACAATTTCAGGGCGATATCGGTAATAGTTTCGGAGATATTGAATGCTAGTGTAATATTCCGCACAGCCGCCATGTTGGATTGGTGAGACGTAACAAAATTTGAAGGGCACGGTCGAGGTCGCCGGAAATAGCGCTATGAACTTACCGAGTTTCATTGAAATCGCTCCAGCCGTTTAGATTTTATTAGGGACACACACACACACACCTCACACACACACACACACATACACACACACACACACGCACGCACACACACACGGACAAAAGGTGATCTCATAAGCCTATTTTTTCAAAATTGAAAATAGGCTAAAAATACAGGGAACAGAAATGCTCTCAATCCTTGAAGAATGATGATTGAAGGGCATAGAAGGAAGTATAACTATGAAATGCAAAGGGAAAGACGAGAATAATAAAAGTGATTTTGGTTCTACGTCCCTTTTAACTACTGCGACTTTAGGAGACGCCAGGGTGCCAAAATTTGGCCCCAGAGGGAATCATTAACGTACCAGTAAATCTACTGACCTGGCTACCTAGCATTTGTGCACCCTGAAATGCCAACTGGGTGCACCAGGATTTGATCCTGCAAACCTGGGAACAGCAGGCGAGAACGTTACCGCTGCTCCACGCCGCCAGTCGAAAAGAGGAGAGAATCCGTCTCAAAGTCAGTGGGAAAAGAAAAACAAAATGAACCCAGTTGAGGAATCTTTCTGGGTCACCAAGGACAATCCAAATAGAGTCCCCAGGAACTCCGGACTAGTGCCAGACTCAGGGAATCCCGTGATCGCCAACTCACGACCTTCTAGTCCAGAGTTCCTGGGGGCCCTTGAAGGTGTAGTGCTATCTAGGGTGCACAATGAATGGTAAGGCTACACACTCCCTGAACACTTTAGAGCCTATTGTAAATGGCAGGAGATAGCATGAAAATAAGAAGAATCTATGAACAGAAAAGAAGAGTTATGGTTTCAGAAAAGTTTAGACAAGGGCCAATTTAAGCGGGAATATTAAAGACACGGATTAAAGTCTCGTGAACCTCCGTGGCTTAGGCGGCAGCACGCCGGCCTCCCACCGCTGGGTCCGTGGTTCAAATCCTGGTCACTCCATGTGAGATTTGTGCTGGACAAAGCGGAGGCAGACAGGTATTTCTCCGGGTACTCCGGTTTTCCCTGCCACAATTTAATTTCAGTGACACTCTCCACTATCATTTCATTTCATCTGTCATTCATTTAATCATTGCCCCAGGGGAGTGCGACAGGCTTCGGCAGCCAGCACAGTTCAAGTCCTCGACGCTAGATAGGGGCTTCACTCATTCCATTCTCTAAACCGTTCGGTCGACTGGAAGCAGGCTGTGGATTTTCATTTTCATTAAAGTTTCGGATACCCTAATATCGTCGGGGGTCAGAAGAGAACAAAAATTATCCTAGGGATATTGGTATGAAAGTTGAAAGAAAGGAGCCAGATACAAGTACGTGGAAGCAATACCAGACTCTGCTTTGATCTCGTGATCGACAACTCTCGTCCCACTAGTCTGAAGTTCCTGGAGGCCATATTTGAATAGCCATATATTTTAATACACTCTGGGTATAAAGAGATGACATTTTTATGGGCAGTACTAAAATAATACAGTAATTGGTATCCCAGTTTTCGTTGACATTAATTTGTGGTCGGTCGTGCTGTTTATAATCCGAGCACTTCCACCAGAAATAGCACGAACCAAATACAACTAGCGTTTGGCTGTTTGTTTTAATATATATTTATTTTATATACTGTAGGCTAAATCAATTCCCTGTTTACGTTTCATTAAAAAATATCAGTATAGTTATTATATCTGAATGCTTCTCAAATATAAGGTGCGTTCAAAAAGTAACGAGCTGGAGAATGGAATGCCCAAACCGGTGACTACATCGGCTAATCGTGGCGTGTGTAACGAGGTGTGGTTCCGACCAGAGTGTGGAAGGTCACAGCCCGTCGCTAGAGCGCACGTGTGCACGTCACGTGACGATACAAAGCGAACACCAGCATGCTTCAATCGTCTAACGCTGCCAGTCGCATTGCAAACAGTGACATGGAGATGTCAACCAAAGAGCAAAGAGGTGTTGTTCGGTCTCTGACAGCGGAAGGAGTAGGGGGAACGGACATTCATCGCCGAATGTCACAAGTGTATGGCGAACACTGCATGTCCCTTGCAAGGGTCAAGGCGTGGCACAAGCGCTTCAGGGAAGGACGGGTGTCGTTAGCCGATGATGCCCGGTCTGGGGCACCCTCCAGCATTACCGATGACAACGTCCAGCTGGTTGATGCACTCATTACCCAGGACCGCTTAGTGACAGTGTACGCCGAAGCCGCCGTGGTCGCTCCACGACAATGCACGACCTCATACGGCAAACACAGTCGCGGTACTCCTGATGAAATTCAAAAGGGAGGTTCTCGGCCACCCTCCATACAGTCCAGACCTCTCTCCCTGTGATTACGCCATGTTTGGTCCCCTGAAAATGGCTCTGCGGGGCCAACGATTCACCTCGGACGCCGACGTTGAGCTGTACGTGCGGGACTGGTTCACATCGCAGCCTAGGGGATTTTATGAGACAGCCATTTACCGCCCCGTGTCACAGTGGGACAAGTGCCTCAACAGCCAGGGCCAATACTTCTAACATACAGGTACTGGTTTCTGTAATTATGCCTCCAGCTCGTTACTTTTTGAACGCATCTTCTAATTACATGATAATATTTGTGGGCGGCTTCGGTGGCTTAGTTGCTGCATGTCGTAGGGGAATCGAAGCCTTCGAGATGACGTGTTATCCAAGAATGCTACGAATACCGTGGGTAGCAAGAAGAACAAATGAATCTATTCGGAAGGAGCTAAGGATTGCTCCTAAAGTACGTTTACTCCCAAACATCCAAAGGCAAATGTTGAAATCTTTCAGCCATGTCATCCGGCGAGACGGCATTGTGAAGTGTATCATTCAGGGTAAAGTTGACCCCGAACCGGTACCTTGAACAGATAAAGAGTCTGACTAATCTGCCACTTCAGAAATTAGTGCATACAGCAGAAATCCGCGGTGTATGGCGGGCTATTGTTAACCGAATTGTGTGAACGGTCACGACGTTCGAAATCGAACTACTACCAAGAAGACGAAGAAGAATTATAGGCTATGTGGAGACTCAGCAATATTAAGGAATTGATGGTAAACGTAATACATGAAGGGGAGGGTTTCAAAAAGTTAACATAGAAATTAAATTACTACTTACATATTTTTTCACATAAATGGAGTTTTCTAAATCATCTCATACATTAAAAAAAACACTTTTAGAGAAATTTGAATTTATTAACGTTTTCGGGATTTTTGGATGATACTAGTGGTACTAAGGCTGAATCCACGGTACCTTGTCTAAATACGCTGTATGATAAATCTACAGAGAGTTTAGTTTGAAAGTATCGGAGACCCTTGCTAGCCTGCTCGTCCGCGGCGCGAGCCTGTCTCCCGCCACGCACTTTGCCGTTATGCGGCGCCAACGCGGCACTGAGTCATTGAGTATAGGAATTTGTACTTACCTAGTTCACAGCTGGTGCTGAAAATGCTCGCTATTCACTGCTACACATCGCTGGCACCTTTTTATGAAACTGGCATATACTGTCTGAAGTTCCTCAGCACCGATTGACTGTATTTCAGCTGTAATATAGTCTTTAAGCTCATTTATAGTGGAGGGTTTCTCGCATACACTCTATTTTTAAGCGTCCCCCACAAATAAAATTCACATGGTGATAAGTCTGGGATTCGCGGGGGCCACACGTCTCAACTTATAATCCTAATACCAAAAATGCGACACAATTCTGTCATGGATGCTTCGTCAGTGTGAACAGTGGCAGAATCTTATTGAAAATAGGTTGACAATCGCTCTCTGTAAGTTAGTTCGTCAAAAAATTGGTCAAGGATCACATTGAAGTACAAATTTAAGTACAAATTCCTATACCCAATGACACAATGCCGCGCGAGCGCCACATAACGGCAAAGTGCCTGGCGGGAGACAGGCTCGCGCCGCGGGCGAGAGAGCTAGCGAGGGTCTCCGATACATCCAAACTAAACTCTCTGTAATAATATGCTACATTACTACCACTACGGCATCACAGAAATACCAGAGATTTTCCTTCACAAACAAATAACACAAGTTTTCACAATTTTACCAGTAGGTGGCAGTACATGTCGTTTCGAAATTCATAGCCAAAGGAAATTAACCCGTTATTGGTTAGTGGTCTATATTAAACACCTGCTATGTCAAACATGCTGATGGTTGAATCATAAAGCCATTATGTCAACGAATTTTCTTTTGAAAGTGTTAAATTTCATGAAACCATATTTTTCTATCTTCTTGACCTAAGATGCTTGATAATTTTTAACTAAAACAATTAAAACTTAAATAATAAAATATGAAAGAAATTAATATTAAAAATCAATAAATTGTAAAAATTAACAAGCTTATAAAATTACTATTGAAATTAATAGTACATTATGCAACGAGCCTATAATGGCTATAATTAAGACACGAGTATTTTTTATAAAACGAGCGTATGCGAGTTTTATAATTTCCATACGAGTGTCTTAATTACCATTATAGGCGAGTTGCATACGACTGTTTATGTTCGACGATAATTTTAACTTTATTATATGTTTTAACATAAATATTCATAAATATCTGTTGAGAGTCAGCTACTGGAATTTTGTGATCGCAGAGCGAGCGTTGGGTGTTATATCTTTGTCTTTCAAGAGCTTTGAACAACCGACGCATGCGCTCTGTGTGGTTGCAATCCCATATGCAACCATATGTTTACATCAGCCGTCCCTCAGTAATATTGTCACCGCAGTCATTTGAAGACAATGCGCTGTGTAGAAATTAGTGTTGGTGATTTTAAGGTACAGTGCTATTTCTTGTCTCATATTCGCCAGTTTATTTACGCGAACATATGGACGGTGGGTATTCCATGTCGGTAATTTATTATAGTTCGATGTTGTGTTTATGTCCGACATGTCGGATTTTGAGCGCATGCGCGAAGTTATCGTTACCTAATTGGTCAATGAACGAGCTCTGATTGGCTGGAGAAACTGTATCAGAATGGAAAACAGTGTTATAATGACCATCATTATGATACAGTTATCTGACACATAATAGTGAGGGTCGAACATAAATAATTTTATAAAATAATTCATACAATTACAATTAAAATAAAATAAGCTTATAAAATAGAATTATAAATAAATTAAGATCATAAAAATAATATTAAAAATAAAATTATAAAAACATTTAAACATAAATATTAAAAAGTTAATACAAAAAATAATTAAATGTTGACTAAAATAATTAAATTTAAATAAATACATAAAAATATTTAAATAATAGTGTGGAAGAGACAACAATAGATATCAAAATATCCCGCCTGTCACCGCGGAGGCCGGGGTTCGATTCCCGGCTCTGTCAAGACCTGTAATTCTGGTCTGAGGGTTGGAACGGGGTACGCTCGGCCTTGTGAGGCAAAACAGAGAAGGGGCGGGTTCGATTCCTATCTCAGCCATCCTGAAAGTGTTTTCCGTGGTTTCCCACTTCTACTCCAGGCAAATGCCGGGATGGTACCTAACTTAAGGCCACGGCCACTTTCTACTCAATCCTACATCTGTTACAAATACACACACTAGTACAGACATCACATTGACACAGGTTATCAGAAAATATGTACACTCACTCAAGGACACGGGGCTACATTACCATGATGTTGCAAAGCCCTCAAAGAATGAACAACAACAACAAAATTTCCCGCTTCATAATCACGTGGCACGTTTAAACATTTGATGCTGTAAGATTTTGAGGGCAGTAATTAGTCAGTCTAAGTAGCTTCCGAGGCTTAGGCGGCAGCACGCTGGCCTCTCACGTGGTTCAAATCCCGGTCACACCATGTCAGATTTGTGCTGGACAAAGCGGAAGCAGACAGGTTTTTCTCCGGGTACTCCGGTTTTCCCTGTCACAACTTTCATTGCAGCCACACTCTCCACTATTATTTCATTTCATCTGTTATTCATTTAATCATTGCCCCAGGGGAGTGCGACAGGCTTCGGCAGCCGGCACAGTTCATATCCTCGCCGCTAGATGGGGGCTTCATTCATTCCAATCCCTGAACCGGTCGGTCGACTGGAAGCAGGCTGAGGATTTTCAATTAGTCAGACGGCTTCGTGGTCTATCGGCAGCACGCTTGCCTCTTACCTAGGAGGTACCGGTTTCCATTTCCGACTCCGATAGAGATTTTAGAATTGATGTGTGGCCTGGAAGGGAGTTCACTCGGCATCGTGAGGACAACTGGGAGCGGTCTAATCCTGCAATCGTGGTAAAGTAATTCAAGATTATCGGCCGAGGGAACACGTCGCGCTGATCACACGTCATCGCACAATCAGCAGGCCGTATGGCAGAGCAGTGATCGATTGTTAGGCTGAAGTCCTCAATGGACTGTAGAACCATGAAGGGGATCACTCAGTTAACGTGAAGTGGCAGCGATCCTGGTAAAGAGATTCAAGATTATTGGCCGAGGGAACACGTCGCGCTGGTTACACGTCATCCCGCAATCAGCAGGCCGTATGGCTGAGCAGTGATCGCTTGTTAGGCTGAAGTCCTCAATGGACTGTAGAACTATGGAAGGGATCAGTCATTGCTTCAGAAACTTACTTCTGCAGACAGAATTTGTTGGCTAGTTTCAAGTACGGTATTATTTTATATGAATTGCAGCCAATGGCCATAGCTGGGTATTTTTGATTGAACGCCCGACGGCTCCCAGCAAATTCAATTTCAAGTAGTTTCAACTTTGGCTACCAGATGATACTGCCACTAACACCTAGTGGCAAACGTTGGAACTTGATAGAGCGTTTCTAACTAGCCAAATATAACCTACAAATTTAGCTACACACTACCAATTGCAGTGGTAGGTTCTTTTACGTGCCATAAATCTATGACATGGGCCCGCCGGCTTTACTTCCCCTCCGAAGGAAGACAAACTGAAGGATTTTAACGCTCTTGAAGATCCGATGAATTCGGCCGGGTTTGTACCCGTGATCTTGCATGCTACTGACTACGCCACAGTAGCTGCTTCAAGTACGGTATTGTCCATCAGTCAATAACTGATTGTTATTCACAAGAGTCTCGTTATCAGCTTCCAACAAGCGGGGATTATTCATCGCAAATATTACATTTCCATCATTAAATCTGTGATTGCGAGTATTGTTTCCAAAATTTCTCCTTCGTTGAATAGATACAGTAATTGGAATACAAAAGCCTTGTTTTAAATATATAATCAGTGGTAGAGAACTCTGTATTGCGTACCGTACTTTATTTCCACGGACTCGGGGATGAAATTTAATAAATTATACCTGTGGAGCCGTTTTCACCGTGGTCCACATTTCAACCGAGTGTGTGGATCTTGCTGACTTACGAAGAAACCATGGTTTGCAGATAATAATAATAATAATAATAATAATAATAATAATAATAATAATAATAATAATAATATCGTATGGCCTCGGATGCCGGGTGCAAGCTTTGTTATTTGACTCTCAGAGGGTAGATTGCATGCCGAATTTCGTTGTTCCTTGAAGCACTATGAAAGTCAAGGAGGTTAGATATCTAAGATCCTTCAACACTATAACGCTTTCTAGTCGATAAATGAGGAACATTGTGTTGACGGAAACTCCCGAGATTAATTTTGTCATTATGAACACGGCCTACTCAAAGGGGTTCTTTGACATGCTAACATAGTATGACATGCGAGTCGTAATTTTTGCCGCCTTTCAAAAATCACTTACCAGGGCCAGGAGCGAACCTGCTAACTTGGGGTTGGTAGTCCGACGCGTTAACCACTCACCCACCGTGGCAAGCCGGTTTGCAGATGACACTCAAACTTATAGACACTCCTGTGGGGGTCCGGGCGGGGACACCAAGAGCCCGCCGATGAGCCTAGCTTGGTGTCCTAGGCGAAACCCCACACAAGGCACGGCACAAACCTAGAAGAATTGCCTGAGTTTTAATTCACCGGCCGTGAAAGCCAATATACCATCTTTTTGGAAGCCTTCATAGGGAGGTTAAGGCTGCTTGAGCTTTTAGTTCTCGTAGTCAAGTGGTGCAGTTGCATCTTATATAAAGGGAGGTGGCGCGCAGTTCGTCACTCCTGTGGGGGTCCGGGCGGGGACACCAAGAGCCCGCCGATGAGCCTAGCTTGGTGTCCTAGGCGAAACCCCACACAAGACACGGCACAAACCTAGAAGAATTGCCTGAGTTTTAATTCACCGGCCGTGAAAGCCAATATACCATCTTTTTGGAAGCCTTCATAGGGAGGTTAAGGCTGCTTGAGCTTTTAGTTCTCGTAGTCAAGTGGTGCAGTTGCACCTTATATAAAGGGAGGTGGCGCGCAGTTCGTCACTCCTGTGGGGGTCCGGGCGGGGGACACCAAGAGCCCGCCGATGAGCCTAGCTTGGTGTCCTAGGCGAAACCCCACACAAGACACGGCACAAACCTAGAAGAATTGCCTGAGTTTTAATTCACCGGCCATGAAAGCCAATATACCATCTTTATAGGCCTATTAGCCGATAACGTGGTGGCTGCTGACCTCGTCATCCGCTTTATAAGTAAGAGTGGGTTAGGGCCAGCAATCTATATTTTCAAGTGTATGTTTACTCAAAGACTTGCTCTCTTTTGAATTCTGATTTCCTTCCCCCCCCCCATAATGTTTCTTTATTTTTATAATTATCTATATATTTAAAACAGTAAGGTGATTTTTGTTACCACGAGATTGAGAGAACGACAGAACCGATTTACTTCGTAGAGCACTCTAACGAAAGCTCTTGGCCTCTAGATTTGCAGAGTGTCTCTAAAATAAACAAATATATTACGGTATATTTTTGAATTAATATAGAAAATAGCAGAATTCTAGTCCCTCACGCATGCGCACAATCCGCCTGGGGTCATGACAAAATGGCGGCGAGAAGTCCATTAAAATGTAAGTTATTTAATAAGCTTCCATGTAATTGAAAACATACATTAACCAAGTTCTGACAATAAAATATAATAACAGTACGAACGTATACGAATGTGCAACATTGATTTATTTGGATAATGAAATTGATTATTTCCTTCAAACAGCGGCTTTTGAATATAATGAATGGCTGCGTCTGCTACTGAAAATGTGTGCAAGAGTAGCCATGTGGTTAAGGCGACCGACTGTGGTTTCAAGAAGCGCCGGTTCGATCCTAGCCTTCGCTAGTATTTATTTTTTTTACCACTGAAATATTGTTTAATCAAGGAGTATTAGTAAGGTTTTATGTCTGTTAAAGATACTTATTTCTACATTCCCTCTAAATACGTTTTATTTTCGTTTTACCATTGCATTGCAGCATGTGATCAAGAGAGCAAAGTGTTGTCCGCAGTACGCCGTTTAAATATCTGCAATCAGTTCCTATAACTGACAACAGATGGTAGTACATCGCCCATATAGTTCCATTAACTGACAGCAGATGGCAACACCATTGCATCGATATATTTAAAACACAAGACATGGCATGTTTTCACGTGATGGAAAATTATAAAGGAGGGGAATATTTAAGAAGGGAAATGTTGAGGAACATTAACCGACAGTTGAATGTGTAGGCTAGGTTGTTTATGTACCTTAATATTGCAATTTCTTTCCAATGCTTCGGTGGTCAAGTTATTAGCGTCCTAGACTAAAAGTTATAATTATGCATCGTCGATATACTCTTAAATTATTAAAGAAAAAAGTAGTTTTCCAGGCACTCGCGCGTGTCCACAATTGCTTTCGCCATGAGAGACACTTGGCAAATATAATTCGTTTGAAGGGCTCCGACATCTTGGTCACTCAGCCCCGTGTACTTGGGTGTGTATGTGTGAAATTTTCTCTGATAACCTGTGTTATTGTGATGGCTGCATTACTGTGTGTATTTGTAATTAAGGTGGTAAATGGCAAGGAGACGGCCAAGGCCTTAAGTTAGGAACCATCCCGGTATTTGCCTTAAGTGGAAGTGGGAAACCACGGAAAACCACATCCAAGATTGTCGAGGTGGGAATTAAACCTTCCTCTTCTTAGTTATACCTCAAGAGACTGAATGTACCCCGATTTTGCCCTGAGACCAGAATTAAATTTCTTGGCAGAGCAGGAAATGTAACCCGGGTCTCCGGGGCGATAGACAAGAATAGGTGGGCCTCCATGTGTTAATACGATTTTTGACATGCACGGGACATATAATTCAAAAACTGCCTCCATTAGGGTGACTATCGAAGTGAGTATTGAGTATAGGCCTATGGTCATTCCAGTAGTTGGCGAAGTGATTCTATGTTCCCCTGCAAAATGTACTGCCATAACCTTTAATAGGTGATGGAAATTGCTTATTTAGAGCAGTTTCGTAATGTTTATAACAAAATGAAGAACGTCATTCTGAGCTGCGTTTTCAAGCTATTGCAAAAAAATTCGCTGGCAGGAACAATTATAAGGAATTTATTTAAAGCGATCAGTCTCATCGCATTCTCCTCACCAACCAACTTGAGTATGAAAGTCTCTGGACGGTCATGTTGAACTTCATTGTATAAGACAATTGTTTAATGATTATTTGTTTAGAGTACTGAGTCTAACTACGGAGTTGATTTCGGCAATGGAAGTATTATTAGCCATTTAATATTTAGCGGCTCCGTTATTGCAGGACACTATAGTGTTATCGAATAATACGAAGCCACATTTAAAATCCAATATAAATAGGCCATTTCAGAAACAATTCCAGATATTATGCAGTACAGTGTACTGTAAGGTCCTTGACGATCAAATGTAAACATTGTTCTACATTGTATTTCTCTTGCGTAAAATCTATGCGTGGTTACTTTGGTCTTTACTGTTGTGAGGGTAAAATTGATCTGCTGGAAAATAAAATATTTGCCAAGCTGCAACAATGTAATGATATTAATTTAAAAGTCATTGAACTTATATCCAGTAGTTCAAACATATACATCAGCGTTAACAGATTGGATACTGAAGATGAAAGCCAGCTACTTCATTTCCCTATTATTGAATTTTTCAATTCCTTGGAATTAAGAGATTCGCCTCCACATACTTCGAACGTTTAAGCCGTAGATATGCTTCTTAGAAATCTGAACGTTTCCCAAGGACTCATATATGGTAATATATTAATTGTAAGAAATCGCTTGGATTCGGATATAATAGGTGCAGTAATATTAAGCAGAGAGCTCAAATCCTACGACTTGATTTAACACCTTCCGATAAAACACTTACAGGTACAGTACATTTTCTTTTAATAGGCAACAATGTTCTATTCGCTCGGCCTAATTTATCAAAATCAATCAAGCTCAAGGAGAAACTCTTGAACGTATTGGGCTATTTACCTCATCACGTTTTCAGTCATGACCAGCAGGATAGTGAAGGTGCAAAAAAGGTCCTGTTTGGGATGGTAAAGAATAAGAGGCGGATGGATCCTACGGATTATGTTAGAATGGTGAACAAAAGGGGACAAGAGATAGAAAATAGGGAAGAACTGAAGAAAATGTGGAAAGAATATTTTGAAGAACTCCTGAATCCAAATGGAAACCACGGCGAGGAAGAGGAAATCGGGGAAGAGGTACAGTAGATGAACTGCAAACAGAAAAGGACTTAACATGGAAAGAAGTGGAAGATGCAGTGAGGAAGATGAAAGGAGGGAAGGCACCGGGTGTGGATGAGTTGAGTGTGGAGATGGTGAGAGCAGCAGGAGAGGTGGGGATACAATGGTTGTACCGAGTGATGAAGACAGCATGGAAGGAAAGGAAGACCCCAGAGGACTGGAAAAAGGGAATAATTGTCCCGATCTTCAAGAAAGGTAGTAGAACAGAATGCAGAAACTATCGGGGAATAACACTGATGAGTCATTGTGCAAAGTTGTTTGAGAAAGTTTTGGAAAGGAGAATTAGGACAAGGATAGAAGGAGAGATGAGGGAAGAACAACATGGCTTCAGATCATGAAGGTCCACAGTGGATTTGATTTTTGCTGTAAGGCAGTTACAAGAACAGCACTATGAGTATGGAACAGATCTACTGATGGCCTTCCTGGACATTGAGAAAGCATATGACAGTGTATGCAGAAACAAAGTATGGAAGTCCCTGGAGGATAGAGGAATATAAAAATGGACTATAAGGAAGATAAAGGAGATGTACAAGGGAAGCGTGAGCTGTGTGAAAGTGGGAGGAGAGAGATCGGACTGGTTGGAACAGAGAAACGGCCTGAAACAAGGAAGTGCACTGTCACCGTTACTTTTCATTGTGGTGATGGATGACATAATGACCCGAGTGGCACAAGTAATTGGGGAAGGAAAGATGAAGGCAATGGTGCTTGCAGATGATTTGATGATTTGGGGAAACAAGGAGGAGGAGGTACAGGAACAGTTGGACGTGTGGGAAGGAATAATACAAGGATATGGGATGAAATTTACCATAAATAAGAGTGAGATGGTGATCACAACAAGGAAGAAGGAAAGAACCACAACAGGAATAACAATTGGTGGGGAACAGCTGAAGGAAGTGGAGAGTTTCAAGTATCTGGGAAGCCTGATACAAGAGAATGGAAGAAACGATAGAGAAATAAATGAGCGGGGGAGACAGGCAGAAGCATTCCGGAGGAGTGTGAGAAGCATGTTATGGAGCAAGAATGTCCCTCAGAACAGCAAAAAGATCATATATCGGACGTACTATGTCCCTATCCTGACGTATGCCTCGGAGACCTGGGTTATGAAAGGAAGGGAGAAGAGCAAAATACAGGCCAGTGAGATGAGATTCTTGAGAAGCAGTATTGGAGCTACAAAGATGGACAGAATAAGAAATGAGAGGACCGGAGAATTAATGAAGGATGAACCATTACAGACTGGTATAGAGAAATCTAGACTTAGATGGTATGGACATGTAAAACGAATGGAGGAGAAGAGGATACCCAGGAGGATACACGAGACGAAGTGGGAAGGAAAGAGACCAAGAGGGAGACCGAGAGACAGGTGGCTGAAGGGGGAGGAAGAAATCGTGAAGAAGAGAGGAGAAGACTGGACAAGGGTGGAGGCTGAGAGATGGTGGGAAGACAGAAGACGTTGGAGAGACTTGTGTTCCAAACAGACCCGGCCAGTGGCTGGAAACTGTGCAAGATGATGATGACCTCATCACGTTTTCAGTCATGACCAGCAATATATTGCAATGCTGAGAGTGCTATCTTTTGACGCCCTTAAAGTTGCAATAGTGCTAAAGAGTAATCTTGCAAAGAATGTGGTTTTCCGTGGTTTCCCGCTTCGTCTTCGGGAAAATGCCGGGATGGTACCTACCGTAAGGCCACGGCTGCCTCTTTCCCACTTCCTTGCCTAACCCTCCCGCTCTTCCCATCCCTTCATCAGGCCTCTGATCGCTTTGCAGGTGAGGCCGCCTGGGCGTAGTGCTGGTCACACACCCGAGTTGTATCCCCGACTCAGAGTCACAAGCTCCAGGACACTGCCTTTAGTGGCGGTAGAGGTGGAATCCCTCGCTTAGTTCGTGGGAAAAGACAACCCTGGAGGGGAAAAAGGTTAACGCAAACGTAACGTAACGCAAGTTTTCAGTCATGGCCAGTTATATGTTGCAAAGTCGATCTATCTCTGTAATCATACAGAGAATGCATATAAGAAAGTCCTACAGTGAATATTTTCCCAATGACCGTCATGTTTTGCACATCATCGCATTTCTTCGTTATATTCCAAAATTATAAGCGACGGTTTGCGGCCAGTTGTATTAGACTCCTCCGAGTTCTTGAATACCTTGGAATTAAAAGATTTGCCTCCACATACTCTAAACGCTTGACCCATAGTTATGCTGATTAGAAATCTGAAGGTTCCCAAGGGCTCCTAAATGCAACCATATTGCTTGGATTTGGAAATAATAAGTGAAGTTAAAATTAGGCAGAGAGGTCTAATCCTTCGACTTGATTTAATACCATCCGATATAACACTATAATTTTATTTTAAGAGGCAATATTTTCCAATTCGATTGGCATACTCTATCACAATCAATAAAGCTCAGGGGGAAACTCTGGAACGTACAGGTCTCAATTTGCCTCATCAATTTTTCAGTCATTGCCAGCAGTATTTTGCAATGTCAAGAGTGCAATGTCAAGAGTGCAATCTTTTGATGCCCTTATAGTTTCAATAGAGCCAAAAAATAATCGTACAAAGGATGTACATTAGGCCTATATAAGGAGATTCTTCAGTAAATATTTTCCCTTTGACCGTCATGTTTTGACGGGTTTCAACTAGTTAGTTTTAATTTGCTTCCTTAGTATAAGGCAGTGGTTCTGAACCCGTAGAAGTCTGCGGCCCACTCAGCCTGAAACTGAATCATGTACGGACCACTCCTCCTCCCCTCCCCCCAATACACCTTATCAGTTGTAACCCTTCCTCAATAACACTTATTTTAAAGATATTTCAATTCAAAACCTGATAGTCATCGCCACGAATACATTCCGACGATTCTCGTTCAACGCACACCGTTTTCGAAATCCCCATTTATTGGCCACTTTTTTTATACGTGCTGGTGGACCCTTTCTCCCGCGGACCACTCCCGAGGCACTCGAGGACCACCGGTTAAGAACCACTGGTTTAGGGGAGTCACCAAGCGGTCTTGTAGCCTCGTGAACTTAGGGTGTAGAATCTGTCTGATAACCGGTGTTAATTGTGATGGCTGTATTAGTGTGTGTTATCTGTGATTCTGGTAAGGACTGCAGACGATCAATTTCAAGTAGTTCCTACTTTTGCAACCAAATGCTACCGTCCACGAGGCCTAGTTGTGAACTTGGCTACTAGATGACATCACAGCCAGCACCTGGCGGCGAACGTAGGAACTAATATAGCGTTATCAAATCTAACCTACAAATTTTAGCTTCACACAAGTTTAGTAAGTGGTAGGTTCTTTTACATCCCATCTATGACATGGACCCACTGGCTTTACTTCCCCTCCCAAGGAAGTCATACTGATGGATTGTTAACGCTTTTAATAAATCCGGCGACTTTGACCGGGTTTGAACCCGCGACCTTGGGAAATTAGTTTTTTTAATTATTATTTTTAGACCATTTCATATTTAGGCTTCCACCTCTAAATTTTAATTTATTCTATGTTTGTATAATTTAATCCCGATAAGCTTTTTTGATGTTTGTTTTATGAAAATAGTCCCATATTTACTACTTTAAATTTATTTTTAAATAGTTTAGTGCGATGTTATTGTGCCTAAAACCATAAGAGACTGGCCACGGTGACTGAGAGAACTAACACTCGAACTCGTGTCTCTCTGGCGTCGGGAGAGCGTGGGTTAGAATCCCACCTCGGCCGTCCGGAAAATGGTTTTCATGGTTTCCCAATTCTCACCACCAGACAAATGCCGCAGTTCCTTTCAATAGGTCCACGGCCGATTTCCTTCCAAAATCCCTTCCCTGACCCGTCCTAAAAATAACACAAATGGCCATTGGCTGCGTTAATCAAAAGCTTGCCACGGTGGGTGAGTGGTTATCGTGTCGGTCTAACAACCCCAAGCTTGCAGGTTCGCTCCTGATTTTTGAAGGGCGGCAAAAATTACGACACGCATGTCATACGATGTTGGCATGTTAAAGAACCCATTTGAATTCAGTAGGCCGTGTTCATAATGGGAAAATTAATCTCGGGATTTTCCGCCAACACAAAGTAGCTCATTTCTCTACTAGAAAGCGCTATAGTGTCAAGGAGCTTAGATATCTAACCTCCTTGACATTCATAGCGCTCCAAGGAATAACAAAAAATTCGACATGCAAGCTGCCCTCTGGGTGTCAATTAACAAGGCTTGCACCCGGCACCCGAGCCATACGATATTATTATTATCAAATAATTTTAAACATAATACGGGACTTCGTACCTCAGGAATTATTTGATCTACAAAGCTGTGATTGGGAGGATCTTAGAGTATAACCAGATTATAACATGACGCAAGGTAAACAAATACAAGTATAAATCTTAACAGGAACACAGGAATTTTTATTAGCCTACAATTCACATTTTGCAAAAATGAGGAAAAAGTAGACTTATGAGATCGGGCAAATGTGTGTCTGTCTGTCTGTCCTCCTGTCTGTCTGTCTGTCCTTCTGTCTGTCTGGCTGTGTGTGTGTCCCCCCCCCCCCCTATCAATTCCTAAACGGCTGCAGCAATCGAAACAAAATTTGGTAGGAGTAAAGATCTATACCTGAATATCTCACGGCCATACTTAAAAATGATGTCAGTGCTACCAACTGCTGAAAAATCGCAATTGAAATTTGAGCTACATGTTGGATATCTTGGAAGGTATGCATGGGAGCTATTTCTAAATTGGCACACGTACAGATAATAATATTGCAGTTTAATTTCCAGGAGACCATACATGGCAGTGTTGCCAAAATGATTATAAGCCTGCTGAGAGGTCCAAATTTTAAATGCATATAACTTATACACAATCAATTGGATTTCAACCAAATTTCGTATGTTATGTGTACGTAAACAGATATGACTGGGCGTATTCTTAAGAGCCACCAGGGCTGCCAACTGTAAACAGATGCTCACATTTTTAGCCTATTTTCAATTTTGAAAAAAAAAATAGGCTTATGAGATCACCTTTTGTCCGTGTGTTTGTGCGAGTGTGTATGCGTGTATGTGTGTGTGTGTGTGAGGTGTGTGTGTGTGTCCCCGTAATAAATTCTAAACGGCTGGAGCGATTTCAATGAAACTCGGTAAGTTCATAGCACTATTTCGGACAACCCCGACCGTGCCTTTGAAATTTTGTTACGTCTCACCAATCCAACATGGCAGCTGTGCGAAATATTTCACCAGCATTCAATATCTCCGAAACTATTCCCGATATCACCCTGGATTTTTAACGGTGATAAAAGGAACTACTAGAAGTTCACCAATGTGACTTTTGAAAAACTGGTAACTACAAAACCAACATGGCGGCCACGCAAATTTTCGACATTTAAATAGACGTTTCTCGCGATTTAACCAACCAAACGCAATAACACTTGGTACAGTATATGTTTATACACATTGTAATGCACCGACATCTATCTTCGTTCAATTGTTTACATAACCACAAGATGGCGGATGTGCGAAATATTTCACCGGCATTCTATATCTCTGAAACTATCAGCGGTATAACCCTGAAATTTTGTACGAAGATAAAGGGCACTACTGGAAGTTCATCCAAAAGACTTTCAAAAACCTGTTAACTACAAATCGAACATGGCGGCCAAGCGAATTAGAAAATTTTAAATAGACCTTCCTCGGGATTTAATGTTCCAAACGCAATCAAGTCTGGTACAGAAAATGTTTATGCACATTGTAATGCACTGGTATCTAATTTAGTTCAATTGTTTACATAACCTCAAGATGGCGGCTGTGCGAATTTTAAAATTATGTTTTTATTTCTTGTGTCGTAATCATGCAATCGAAGTGAAAGTTTGAATAATGAACCTACACAATAATTTTCCCTTAATGGTACATGACTCTATGGCCTATACAGTTAACAATCCAACATGGCGACCATCCGAAATATTTAGACGGCTCTGAATATCTACGAATCTATTATAGCAATCAGACTGAATTTTTTTATGTTCATAGGGGCTATAAACTTAAGTTCACCTATAGGACTTTAAATAACCTGGTGATCACAAATCCAACATGGCGGCGACGCGAATTATATATATTCACATGGACGTTTCTCACAATTTAACCACCCGCATGCAGTGAAACTTGGTACAGTGAATCTTTTACGAATGTTAATTCACTGTCATCTAATTTATTTCAATTGTTTCCATAACCACAAGATGGCAGCTGTGCGAAATTTTAAAATCTCGTCGTTACTTCTTGTATCCTAATCATGCTATTGAAGTTTGAATGCTACACGTGCACAATAATCTTCAAATAACAGTACATAACTCTAGGACCTACATATATAAAATCCAACATGGCGACAATCCGAAATATCTTGTCGGTTCTCAATATCTACGAATCTATTACAGCAATCAAACTGAAATTTTGTATGTTGATAGTGGCAATTAAAATAAGTAGGATATATGAAAATAGGCTGTATAGTTCTTCACGGAACTACTTGTTTAAAATCCAAATACCCATATATCAGAAAGTATGCAAGCCGGCAGCTTTAAACTACGCACACGTATAGTACCTGACATTCTATATTAATTTGGAGTAACTTATATACGTCAGTGCTACCAACATGATTCTAAGCCTGCTGATAATTCCAATTTTAAAATGCATGTAACTTCTATACTAACTAATGGATTTCATTCAAAATTGACATAACAATAGATCATATTATTTCAGATTATTTCTGACCAATACATGTATGTCATTGTTGCCAACATGATTTTACGCACGCTGTTAGATCTAATGTTTAACTGCATGTAACGTCCATGCTATCCATTGGACGTCAACCAAATTTTGTGTTCTGTACCTTAAGAGATGGAACTAAGAATATATTCAGTCACCAGGGCTGCAACTGTAGTTCTCTATTAGGCTACATTATGCCAGGTATACAGTATTTCGAACTAATTAGAAATGTCGATATTACCAACTTAATTTCGTCATTATTCTAGATAGATCCATATAGATTAATCATTGGCATGAATCTTAAATTTTAAGAAAAGTAGGCTCGTTAGTTCGTCACGGAACTTCTTGTTATTATTATTATTATTATTGTGAATTTTAAAAATCTGATAAGGTTCACGGTGACAAACATTGTGTCATTAGTAAATAATTACTAAAGTAAATGAATGAGGTTGAAGGATTAGTTTATAAATTACCTAATTAGAAATGACAATATAAAAACCGACGACGATGAAGATGATTGTTATTAGGAATAAATTAGATTGTTATTTTGAAAGCAAATTTGTCCATGTAAGTGATATTTTTAAAGTATTTAAGAAGTGGCTTCAAAATAAAAATAAAAATTAAATAGGCCTACTATCAAATGATGTGTTTCTCGCAGATCAAACTCGCGAAAATCTAGAAAATTGAACTCTGTGCTGGAAGGAATATCTGAGCAAAAATGGCTTGAAACTCAATATAGGGAAAACTGAACTCTTGCAATGTGGAACACAGACCAACGTTACCATAGCATTGAAGAGCATCATCTCACTAAAACTACACACTTTAAATATCTCGGGCACTTCAGATGGCGAAACGCTTCTCGATGCTCGAGCACGAGTTAACACTGCGAGGATGGAGAGGCACCAAGTCACAGGAGTGCTGTGCGATAAGAAAGTACCTATCCCTTTGAAAGGGAAAGTTTACAAGTCCATGATGCGACCAGTGGCACTTTACGGCACAGAATGTTGGCCAGCTTCAACCAAGCATGAACAAGCCCTACTTGGAATGGAGATGAAAATGTTACGTTGATCCATGGGTGTTACACGGCTTGATCATCTCAGGAATGAACAGATCCGGAAACAGTTGGGAGTTGCAGCCATTACCGATAAAATGAGAGAAGCACTGCTTCGGTGGTATGGGCATGTCACTAGAGGTGATGAGAACTCTGTGGCAAGAACAGCTCTCCAATACGATCCAGTAGGAAATCGACCCCGTGGACGTCTAAAGAAAAGATGGCTGGACAGAATCAAGGAAGACTTGGTGATGTGTGGACTTAAACCTGAAGATGCCCTTGACAGGAAGAAGTGGCGAACAGCAACCAAACAAGCGGACCCTGCACCATCGCGGGGTACACGCTAGGACAGAAGAAGAAATGAAAAACATACAAAAAAAAAAACTAAATATTACGGTAAGTATCTCTAATATTGCATTAACATTAACATTACTCTCTTAGTATTAATTTCACGTTTCATTCCGTTGGCGATATACAGAGTGTATATAAATATGTGGGAAAGCTCGTATGATTCGATAGAGGACCTGACAACAAGCAAAACATTTCCAGTAATCATATGGTGTATTTGCGTTCGTTTCCATGTTACAAGCATTGTGTTAGGTGTACATAACACAGACCACTTCACTATGCAGGATGGTTATTTGCATTGATAAAGTGTACGTTGCTGTCTCACACGCTCCCATATTCCCGGCGACTGTCGTATTGCAAACAGTGACATGGAGGCATCAAACGAAGAGCAAAGAGGTGTTGTTCGGTTTTTGTCAGCGAAAGGAGTAGGCGGAACGGACATTCATCGCCGAATGTCACAAGTGTACGGCGAACACTGCATGTCCCTTGCAAGGGTCAAGGCGTGGCACAAGCACTTCAGGGAAGGACGGGTGTCGTTAGCCGATGATGCCCGGTCTGGGGCACCCCCCTGCATTACCGATGACTTCGTCTAGCTGGTTGATGCACTCATTACCCAGGACCGCCGAGTGACAGTGAACGCCATAGCCGCCGTGGTCGGATTGAGCGTCGGAAGTGTGCACACCATCATGAAGGAACGACTGCACTTGCGGAAAGTATGTGCCCAATGGGTGCCCCACAGTCTTCAACCACACCAGGAAGCATGTCGAATGGCCTACTGTGTTGGTCTTGGTTGGACGATTGATGCATGCTGCTGCTTGCTTTGTATGGTCACGTGACGTGCACTCGTGCCCTCTAGCAACGGGCCGTGACCTTTCACGCTCTGGTAGGAATCACACCTCGTTACACACGCCACGATTAGCCGATGTCGTCACCGGTTTGCGCATTACAACCTCTGGCTCGTTACTTTTTGAACGCACCTTATAGAAGTCTAATGGGTTGAGATCGGGAGAACGAGCAGGCCGCGGTGTCTGTCCCTGACTCCCTATCCATTTGTTTGGACTTGAATAGCGACGAAACGCACAAATGGCCTGTGAGCCCTCCACAAATGACCAACTACGATCGTGCCGTCGTCTGTGTTATTCACACCACAAACAATGCTCGTAACACGGCGACGAACGCACTTGCACCATATGTTTACAGGACATGTTTTGCTTGTTGTCAGGCCCTCTATCGAATCCCCGGAGCTTTCTCACATATTTAGTTACACCCAGTATACTGTTGTCATCGCTGTATTAGCCCGAAGATAGAAGGTTCGATTCCCGGCGCTGACAGCAGCTATCCTGAGTGTTTTTTCGTTTTTCCTTCACTCCCTCCAGGCAAATGCTGCGAGAGTATCGTACGTCTAGTCCCGAGGTATCTACCTCATTCGTGTCCCTGATACAGTTACACAGACTGCTATAGCCATCACGGGTTATTACGTGGCGGATGACCTTGATGCCCCATGCCCCTGAAATGATTTAACAACCCCACCAATGTATGAAGCATAGGAGAGTAGCATAATTTCATCCACACAGGTTGGTAATGTATGCATTTGCAGTTGGCAACCAGTGTGATAAAACCACAATACGGTTCTGACCGCCAAATGGCCACTCTGTTCGTGTAGGAAGGTGATTCGCATAAATCTGTCGTGGAACAACACATAAAATACGCTATCATTTTCCGAATGCTTGAACATTTCCACCATATGACTTGCCAGAGTGATATATCTACCGGCCAGTTGAAATGGCTGTTGGAACGATTGCCTATAGCGTGCGAACTCGCTGAAATAAACGGCATTTCACTCAGTCGAGGGGATAAAGCTATGTAAAAGCCGTCAGCAATCCATTTGAAATGGAGCTAAATTCTGATTGATTTGTTAATCTGAGTTTCGGGAAGTAGGCCTACGCCAGTCAGATTATTACGATAATGACAGGGATTTATATAAAATGCTCTACCACAACGATCGGCTGTCATTAAACTGCGTCCATAATTACTCGATCTCTCTATTATTATAAGCTCTATGGTAAAAAGTTACTTCCGCTAAGCTTTATCCCTCAGTAGTGGCCATCATGGCAAATTAGGTTATAAACACGTAACTCTGTGAAGAACTAAACCGCCTATTTTCATAAGTCCTACTTATGTTAATTGCCTCTATTGACAAACAAAATTTCAGTTGATTGCTATCATAGATTAGTAGATATTGAGAACCATCTAAATATTTCTGATGGTCACCATGTTGGATTTTTATAGAGGCCACAGAGTTATGTAGCCTACCATTAGATGACAATTATTGCTTAGGTTCATTATTCGAACGTTGACATCGATCGCATAATTAGGACACAAGAAATAAAAACTCAATTTCAAAATTTCGAACAGCCGCCATCTTGAGGTTATGTAAACAATTGAACTAAATTAGATATCAGTGCATTGCAATGTGTATAAACATTTCCTGTACCAAGTTTCACTGCACTCGGATGGTTCAATCGCGTGAAAAGTCTAATTAAATGTTTCAACTTCGCTTGGACTCCATGTTCGTTTTGTACTTAACAGTGTTTTAAAAGTCACACAGGTGAACTTTTAGTAGTGCCCTTTACCACCGTACAGAATTTCAGTCTGCTATCAGTAATAGGTTGGGAGATATAGAATGCCGGTGAACTATATCGCACAGCCGCCATGTTGGATTGGTGAGACGTAACAAAACTTGAAAGGCACGGACGAAATAGTACTATGATCTTATCGAGTTTCATTGAAATCGTTCCAGCCGTTTAGATTTTATTTGGGGGGACACACACACGGGCAAAAGGTGATCTCATAAGCCTTTTTTCTTCTTCAAAAATGAATATAGGCTGAAGCGGGCACCTATGTTGAAAACATCCATTTCAATTGATAATAATTGCATGTATTTTCTTTGGCAGGTAGATTTTGATGATTTTTTAAGCTTTAAGTAGCAGAATATCAAGGTAATCTGACTTCAGGTATAATTTTCCAGGCTACATTGACATATTGATTGCCAAAATGGATTATATGATGGTTTATTTTCTGTGCGATTGTCCGAAAGCGGTCTCAAGATGGCTACTACTTCTCGTTGATTATTGGCTGTCACCAATGAGATCCGGGTTCGATTTCCAGCTCTGCCAATTGTTTTCCGTGGTTTTCCACTGCTACTTTAGGCAAATGTAGTAGTAACACAATTAAGACCACAACAATCTCCTTCCATATCCTAGTCTGAATTACAAATTCACACATTCTAACAGACCACAAAGGCACAGGTTATTAGATATATTTAGCCTATTTTCATTTTATGAAAAGGAAATTAGGCTTATGTGATCACCTTTTGTCCGTGTGTGCGTATGTGTGTGTGTGTGTCCTCCCCTAATAACTTCTAAACGGCTGGAGCGATTTCAATGCAACTCAGTAAGGTCATAGTACTATTTCGGCCGACCCCGACCGTGCCCTCTAAATTTAATTAAGTCTCACCAATCAAACATGGCGGCTGTGCGAAATATTTCACCGGCATTATATATCTTCCAACCTATTACCGATATCACCCTGAACTTTTGTACAGTGATAAAGGGAACTACTAGAAGTTCACCTATCAGATTGACTACAATACGAACATGGCAGTTAAGCGAATTGAAACTTTTAATTAGACTTCTCTCGCGATTTAACCATCCAAACGCAATGCAACTTGGTACAGCAAATGTTTATGCACATTGTAATGCAATGGCATCTAAGTTTGTTCAATTGTTGATATAATCTCAAGATGGCGGCTGTACAAAATATTTCACCGGCATTCTATAACTCCGAAACTGTTACTGATATCTCCCTGAAATTTTGTACTGTGATAAAGGATACTACTGGAAGTTCAGCTATGAGAGTTCCAAAAACCTGTAAAATATAAAACGAACAAGGCGACCAAGCGAATTTCAATCATTTTAATAGACTTTTCTCGCGATTTAACCATCTGAGCGCAGTGAAATATTGTAAAATAAATGTATATACACATTGTAATGCACTGGCATTTAATTTAGTTCAATTGTTCACATAACCTCAAGATGGCTGCTGTGCGCAATTTTAATATTAAGTTTTTATTATTTCATGCGATCGAAGTGAACGTTTGAGTAATGAACCTACGCAAAATCGTCGTCTAATAGTACATAACTCTATGGCCTACATATATAAACATCCAACTTGGCGACTAATCGAATTATTTAGACGGTTTTCAATATCTACTAATCTATGATAGCAATCACACTAAAAGTTTGTATGTTGATAGAGGCTATAAACATAAGTTTATCTATGGTACTTTCATAACCTGGTGAGCACAAATCCAACATGGCAGCGACGCGAAATATAAATATTGAAATGGATGTTTCTCGCGATTTAACCATCCGAGTGCAGTAAATCTTTGTACGGTAAATGCTTATACAAATATTAATCCAATGGCATATAATTTATTTCAATTGCTTTCATAACCACAAGATGGCAGTTGTGGGAATTATTAAAATCTGATTTTCATATCTTGTGTCCTAATCATGCGATTGAAGTTTGAATACTACACCTACACAATAATCTTCATGTAATAGTACATAACTGTAAGTCCTACATATATAAAAATCCAACATGGCGATTATCCAAGATATTTAGACGGTTCTCAATATCTACGAATCTATTACAGCAATTAAACTGAAATTTTATATGTTGATAGTGGCAATTAACATAAATAGGATGTATGAAAATAGGCTGTATATTTCTTCACGGAACTACTTGTTTTATATTCGCAAGTACCCTGCGGCTTAGACGTGTTCATTAAATCGTGAACCACGATCGTGAGGGCAGCTGTAACAAATTCGCAGATCAGAGGTTCGAATCCCGGCGCTGTCAGGGAATAACCTGAATGTGGTTTTTCCCCAGGTAAATTTACCCTGCAGGTAAATGCTGGAATAATATCTTACTTCAACTCCCGGGGCATCACCCCATCCCTTTCCCCCAATACAGTTACACACACTACTGCAGTCACCACATAAATATAGTTTATTAGACAAGTTCAACTCACACCTAACTACACTGAGCTCATGACCCAGATGTCCCAAGCCACTAAAAACGATTTAAGAACAATTAACAATATATACGCAAGTATGCGGGGTTGAAAAACAAAGATATCCAAGCCAACAAGTGGAACAGCAACAACAACAACAATTCCACTTGTTTTGACAAAAATAGCTTAGTAACTTAGCAGTAAAAAAATTAAGCAACTGACGTGAGAGGGAGAGGGAGGTTGCTACGCCAACATAACAGTGGTCTGCCTCATATTTGGGCTTGTTCATCGTACAAATACACTTTTTGTTTCATACAAAGCAACGCTATATTTTGAAACCATTCAAAGAGAGGAAAGCAATTCACTGCGAATAAAAGTTATATTGAATTCAAAGTGGCGGCCGTTTAGCACACAGCTGCAAAGCTAACAGCTTTATTCCCTCCCTGCCCAGTTTACTAAGCCACCTGTAGCTTCCTCCCACACAGCGACCTTTCAAACATTTGTTTCTGAAGTAATTTTAGATGAACTGCTTAATGTTTAATAGGGGCAAGGAATAAATTAAATACAGGATTCACATTGCGGTGTCACAACCATAGCCAGTCTCAATTCACGACTCGTAAATTCGCGAAATATCTTAAATGGGATTTAATACTTAAATATCGGCTTCGGTGGAGTAGTTGGTAGCATGCTGAACTACTGTGCCCAAGATCGTGGGTTCAAACCTGGCCGAAATCGTCGGATTTTTAAAAGCGTTAAAATACTTCAGTATGCCTTCCTTCGGAGGGGAAGTAAAGCCGGCGGTCCCATGTCATAGATTTATGGCATGTAAAAGATCCTTCCACTAACTAAACTTGTGTGAAGGTAAATTTCTGGGTTGGATTTCGTTGAAACGCTCGATCAAAGTTCAAAAGTTCACCACTAGGTGTCAGTGACATCTGGTAGCGAAAGTTGGAACTACTTGAAATGGAACGGAAATTATAGCTCAACCTAGTGGTGTCCACTTGAAACAGCTAGAGCCTATGTTTTTTTTTCTCACGCTTCTACAGCTTCCATCGTAACGTGGGACGTAGCAAGTAGTTGCTATCCCACGAGGAGTTCAGATAGGATGTACCGATCGACTGCTGACTAGTCAAATCGATACATTCGAGTGACAACCTGCCTCCCCCCCCCCCCTCTCCCTCTTCCCTCTTCCAAAACACAGTAGTGCTGGTACGTTTAATCGATTAACTTCAGTTATCGAGTAATCGATTACTCGAAGCAGAAAAATTGATTAATTGCAAACAAAAAATATTAATTTACTGGGCGTTTAACCATTTATAGGGCACAATATTATTAAATACATTTTATTAGTATTTATTTATTTTTAATTAATTTAGCCTAATTTTAATTATTATTAAAATTATTATTTTTTCTTTAATATTTTAATATTGTTATTTATTTATATATCCTTATTTTTTATATTACCGGTATTTTCATAATCCTAAAATTAATATTATATATATATATATATATATATATATATATATATATATATATATATATATATACAAGCTGTACCCGGCATGCGTTGCAATGCCAATCAAAGAAAGTGTTGGCGTTGAAATTCTGTTTCTTGAAGTGCTTTTGGATACACAACATGTTAACTGCCTCTAAGCTATCATAAAATGGATTTTCTAATTTAGAACCATTCGAGAGAGCGTGCACAACAACTTTCAAAAAGTTTCATCGCTGTCACTCATTTGTTGAATCTAATCGTACGCTACCTATTGTGAAATGGATTTACTAAGTCGAAACCCTTCCCTGGCGTGTACACAATGACTCATCAATGATTCATCGCAATCGGATGAATGGTATATGCACGTACAGGGGTTTTTGTTTAAACGATTCGTGCGCTGTCACTCATTTGTTGAATCTACTCGTGCGCTACCTATTGAGAAATGGCCTGTACACAATAACTCATCAAGGTTTCATCGCAATCGAAGAATGTTATATGAACGCAATAGGGAATTTTGTTGAAACGCTTCGCGCGTCGTCGCCCATTTGTTGCATCTACTCTTGCGCTACTTATTGTGAAATGGATTTACTAAGTCCCCTTCCCTGGCGGGTACAACATAACTGATCAATGTTTCATCGCAATCGGATGAATAGTATATGAACGCATACCCGATTTTGTTTAAACGATTCGCACTCCGTCACTCATTTGTTGAATCTACTCGTGCGCTACCTACTGTAAAATGTATTTACTAAGTTAGAAACCGTCACGTAAGTGTCCACAACATCTCACCCAAGTTTCATCGCTATCGTCGTTCATTTGTCGAATCTACTCGTGTGCTACCTACTGTGAAATGTATTTACTAAGCCAGAAACCTTCCTTGGAGTGTCAACCATATTTCACCCAAGTTTCACCGCTAACGGCAGAATGGTATATGACCTTATACGGGACTTTGTTGAAACGCTTCGCGCGTCGTCCCTCATTTGTTGAATCAACTTGTGCGCTGCATATTGTATAGGGGATTTACTAAGCCAGAAATTTTCCATGACGTGTACACAACATCTCACCCAAGTTTCATAGGTACGGACGAATGGTACATGTATGCATACGGGACTTGGTTGAAACGCTTCGCGTGTCGTCGCTCATTTGTTGATTCTACTCTTGCGCTACATATTGTAATATGGATGTACTCAGCCAGAAACCTTCCCTGGAGTGTACACAACATCTCACCCAAGTTTCATCGCAATCGGATGAATGGTATGTGAACGTATACGGGACGTTGTCGAAACGCTTCGCGCGTAGTCACTCATTTGTTGAACATAAACGTGCGCTTCGTATTGTAAAATGGATTTACTTAGCCAGAAACCTTTCCTGGAGTGTACACAACAATTCACCAAACATTTATCACTATCAGACGAATGGTATATGACTTTATACGGGACTTTGTTGAAACGCTTCGCGTGTCATCGCTCATTTGTTGAATCTACTGGTGCGCTACCTATTGTAAAATGTATGTACTAAGCCAGAAACCTTCCCTGGAGTGTACACAGCATCTCACCCAAGTTTCATCGCTATCGGATGAATGGTATATGAAATTATATGGGACTTTGTTGAAACGCTTCGCGCGCCGTTGCTCATTTGTTGATTCTACTCGTGCTCTACCTATTTTTAAAGGGATTTACTAAGCTAGAAACCTTCCCTGGAGTGCACACAAAATCTCAGCCTAGTTTCATCGCTATCGGACGAATGGTATATGAACGCAAACGTGACTTTGTTGAAATGCTTCGCGCGTCGTAGCTCATTTGTTGAATCTAATCGTGCGCTGCCTATTGTAAAGTGGATGTACTAAGCCAGAAAATTTCCCTGCAGTGTACACAACATTTTACGCAAGTTTCATAGCTATCGGACGAATGGTATATGAATGCATTCGGGACTTTGTTGAAATGCTTCGCGCATCGTCGCTCATTTGTTGAATCTACGCGTGCACTACCTATTGTAAAATGGATTTACTAAGTCAGAAACCTTCCTTGGAGTGTACTCTACATCTCACCCAAGTTTCATCGCTATCGGACGAATGGTATATGAATGCATACGGGACCTTGTTGAAATGCTTCGCGCATCGTCGCTCATTTGTTGAATCTACACGTGCGCTACCTATTGTAAAATGGATTTACTAAGTCAGAAACCTTCCTTGGAGTGTACTCAACATCTCACCCAAGTTTCATCGCAATCGGACGAATGGTATATGAACACATACGGGACTTTGTTGAAATGCTTCGCGCATCGTCGCTCATTTGTTGAATCTACGCGTGCGCTACCTATTGTAAAATGGATTTACTAAGTCAGAAACCATCCTTGGAGTGTACTCAACATCTCACCCAAGTTTCATCGCAATCGGACGAATGGTATATGAACACATACGGGACTTTGTTGAAATGCTTCGCGCATCGTCGCTCATTTGTTGAATCTACGCGTGCGCTACCTATTGTAAAATGGATTTACTAAGTCAGAAACCTTCCTTGGAGTGTACTCAACATCTCACCCAAGTTTCATCGCTATCGGACGAATGGTATATGAACACATACGGGACCTTGTTGAAATGCTTCGCGCATCGTCGCTCATTTGTTGAATCTACGCGTGCGCTACCTATTGTAAAATGGATTTACTAAGTCAGAAACCATCCTTGGAGTGTACTCAACATCTCACCCATGTTTCATCGCAATCGGACGAATGGTATATGAACACATACGGGACTTTGTTGAAATGCTTCGCGCATCGTCGCTCATTTGTTGAATCTACGCGTGCGCTACCTATTGTAAAATGGATTTGCTAAGTCAGAAACCTTCCTTGGAGTGTACTCAACATCTCACCCATGTTTCATCGCAATCGGACGAATGGTATATGAACACATACGGGACTTTGTTGAAATGCTTCGCGCATCGTCGCTCATTTGTTGAATCTACGCGTGCGCTACCTATTGTAAAATGGATTTACTAAGTCAGAAACCTTCCTTGGAGTGTACTCAACATCTCACCCAAGTTTCATCGCTATCGGACGAATGGTATATGAACACATACGGGACTTTGTTGAAATGCTTCGCGCATCGTCGCTCATTTGTTGAATCTACGCGTGCGCTACCTATTGTAAAATGGATTTACTAAGTCAGAAACCATCCTTGGAGTGTACTCAACATGTCACCCAAGTTTCATCGCAATCGGACGAATGGTATATGAACACATACGGGACTTTGTTGAAATGCTTCGCGCATCGTCGCTCATTTGTTGAATCTACGCGTGCGCTACCTATTGTAAAATGGATTTACTAAGTCAGAAACCATCCTTGGAGTGTACTCAACATCTCACCCATGTTTCATCGCAATCGGACGAATGGTATATGAACACATACGGGACTTTGTTGAAATGCTTCGCGCATCGTCGCTCATTTGTTGAATCTACGCGTGCGCTACCTATTGTAAAATGGATTTACTAAGTCAGAAACCATCCTTGGAGTGTACTCAACATCTCACCCATGTTTCATCGCAATCGGACGAATAGTATATGAACACATACGGGACTTTCTGAAATGCTTCGCGCATCGTCGCTCATTTGTTGAATCTACGCGTGCGCTACCTATTGTAAAATGGATTTACTAAGTCAGAAACCTTCCTTGGAGTGTACTCAACATCTCACCCAAGTTTCATCGCTATCGGACGAATGGTATATGAACACATACGGGACTTTGTTGAAATGCTTCGCGCATCGTCGCTCATTTGTTGAATCTACGCGTGCGCTACCTATTGTAATATGGATTTACTAAGTCAGAAACCATCCTTGGAGTGTACTCAACATCTCACCCAAGTTTCATCGCAATCGGACGAATGGTATATGAACACATACGGGACTTTGTTGAAATGCTTCGCGCATCGTCGCTCATTTGTTGAATCTACGCGTGCGCTACCTATTGTAAAATGGATTTACTAAGTCAGAAACCTTCCTTGGAGTGTACTCAACATCTCACCGAAGGTTCATCGCAATCGGACGAATGGTATATGAACACATACGGGAATTTGTTGAAATGCTTCGCGCATCGTCGCTCATTTGTTGAATCTACGCGTGCGCTACCTATTGTAAAATGGATTTACTAAGTCAGAAACCATCCTTGGAGTGTACTCAACATCTCACCCAAGTTTCATCGCAATCGGACGAATGGTATATGAACACATACGGGACTTTGTTGAAATGCTTCGCGCATCGTCGCTCATTTGTTGAATCTACGCGTGCGCTACCTATTGTAAAATGGATTTTTTAAGTCAGAAACCTTCCTTGGAGTGTACTCAACATCTCACCCAAGTTTCATCGCTATCGGACGAATGGTATATGAACACATACGGGACTTTGTTGAAATGCTTCGCGCATCGTCGCTCATTTGTTGAATCTACGTGTGCGCTACCTATTGTAAAATGGATTTACTAAGTCAGAAACCATCCTTGGAGTGTACTCAACATCTCACCCATGTTTCATCGCAATCGGACGAATGGTATATGAACACATACGGGACTTTGTTGAAATGCTTCGCGCATCGTCGCTCATTTGTTGAATCTACGCGTGCGCTACCTATTGTAAAATGGATTTACTAAGTCAGAAACCTTCCTTGGAGTGTACTCAACATCTCACCCAAGTTTCATCGCTATCGGACGAATGGTATATGAACACATACGGGACTTTGTTGAAATGCTTCGCGCATCGTCGCTCATTTGTTGAATCTACGCGTGCGCTACCTATTGTAAAATGGATTTACTAAGTCAGAAACCATCCTTGGAGTGTACTCAACATCTCACCCAAGTTTCATCGCAATCGGACGAATGGTATATGAACACATACGGGACTTTGTTGAAATGCTTCGCGCATCGTCGCTCATTTGTTGAATCTACGCGTGCGCTACCTATTGTAAAATGGATTTACTAAGTCAGAAACCTTCCTTGGAGTGTACTCAACATCTCACCCAAGTTTCATCGCTATCGGACGAATGGTATATGAACACATACGGGACTTTGTTGAAATGCTTCGCGCATCGTCGCTCATTTGTTGAATCTACGCGTGCGCTATCTATTGTAATATGGATTTACTAAGTCAGAAACCATCCTTGGAGTGTACTCAACATCTCACCCAAGTTTCATCGCAATCGGACGAATGGTATATGAACACATACGGGACTTTGTTGAAATGCTTCGCGCATCGTCGCTCATTTGTTGAATCTACGCGTGCGCTACCTATTGTAAAATGGATTTACTAAGTCAGAAACCTTCCTTGGAGTGTACTCAACATCTCACCCAAGTTTCATCGCAATCGGACGAATGGTATATGAACGCATAGGAGACATACACACCCACAGACAAACTATCACGTTACATTGATTTTTATATATATAGATATATACATATATATTTATTTAGTCAATTTTACCCTCCAGGTTAGTGGCTCCCACGGACTCAGCGAGGGAACTCACCTCTACCGCCTTTCCAGGCAGTGTCCTAGAGCTGGGAACATCTGGTCGGAGGGGATACAACTGGTGAGGTGTGATCAGCACCTCGCCCAGGCGGCCTCACCTGCAAAGTGAACAGGGGCCTCATGAGGGAAGGGAGGAGGGAAAGATTAGGATGGATAGGCAAGGAAGGGGGAATGAGGCGGCCGTGGCCTTACAGTAGGAACCATTCCGGCATTTGCCCGAAGACGAAGTGGGTAACCATGGAATACCACTTCGAGTTTGGCTGAGGTGGGAATCGAACCCCCTCTACACATTTGGGCCACCTGAGGCTGAGTAGACCCCGTTCCAATCCTCATGAAAATGAAAATCTACAGCCTGCTTCCAGTCTCCGACCGGGTCAGGAATGGAATGAATGAAGCCCCCAACTAGCGGCGAGGATATGAACTGTGCCGGCTGCCGAAGCCTGGCGCACTCCTCTGGGGCAATGATGAAATGAATGACAGATGAAATGAAATGATAGTGGAGAGTGTTGCTGGAATGAAATTTTGACAGGGAAAACCGGAGTACCCGGAGATAAACCTGTCTGCCTCTGTTTTGTCCAGCACAGATCTCACATGGAGTGACCGGGATTTGAACCACGGACCCAGCGGTGAGAGGCCAGCGTGCTGCCGCCTAAGCCACGGAGGCTACTCCAATCCTCATACCACTTTTAAAATTTCGTGGCAAAGCCGGGAATCGAACCTCCGGGGCGGCAGCTAACCATGCTGACCGCTACGCTACCGAGGCGACATAAAGTTATTATAGTGTAATTATACTCGTATCTTTTTATTTCACTTAACTTAATTTATTTTATTTCTAACGTTTAACATGTTTAATTTTTACTTTTACTTTGAATTGATTTATAAAAAAAAGTATCAAAAACCATAGGTTAAGGTGATAAAAAAAACTTATATTTGGTTTCCTGAAATATTAAAACTTTCAAAAGAAGATTTGTGGATATGGGTGAAAGATTCAACCATCAGTATCTTTGACAATACAAATTCTCGTTATGACAGGTGGTTAAGATACTGGCCACTAACCTATAGCGGGTTAATCGATTGTCCAATATCGATTGGTCGAATGATTGATCAATTGTGTTGTCGATTAATTGATGTATTTCGCTCTTTTCACTCACAGAGGCAAATCAGACATTACATCAATTAAAATAAATTGTATTGTATTTTTTAGCCTACTTTTCACATTTTGCAAAAATGAGGAAAAAGTAGACTTATGAGATCGGGCAAATGTGTGTCTGTCTAGTCTGTCCTTCTGTCTGTCTGTCTGTCTGGCTGTGTGTGTGTGTCCCCCTATCAACTCCTAAACGGCTGCAGCAATCGAAACAAAACTTGGTAGGAGTAAAGGTCTATACCTGAATATCTCACGGCCATATTTGAAAATGATGTCAGTGCTACCAACTGCTGAAAAATCGCAATTGAAATTTGAGCTCCATGTTGGATATCTTGGAAGGTTGAATGGGAGCTATTTCAACATTGGCACACCTATAGATAATAATATTGCAGTTTAATTTCCAGGAGGCCATACATGGCAGTGTTGCGAGAATGATCATAAGCCTGCTGATAGGTCCAAATTTTAAAAGCATATAACTTCTACACTATCAATTGGATTTCAACCAAATTTCGTATGTGCTATGTGTACATAAACATATATGACTGAGAGGATTCTTAAGAGCCACTAGGGCTGCCAACTGTTACTAATAAATGCTCTCAATTTACATTATCCAAATACCCATATATCAGAAAGTATGCAAGCCGACAGCTTTAAATTATGCACACGTATAGTACCCGACATCCTAGATTAATTTGGAGTAACTAATGGACCTTAGTACTACCAACATGATTCTAAGCCTGCTGATAGGACCAATTGTAAATACATGTAACTTCTATACTATCAATTGGATTTCAACCAAATTTCGTATGTGCTATGTGTACTATAACAGATATGACTATGCGTATTCTTAAGAACAACCAGGGCTGCCAATTGTTAATAAATGCTGTCTCTATTTTTTACCCTAATATCAGTATATCAGAAAGTATTCAAGCCAACAGCACTTAAGTTCGCACACGTATAGCACCTTACATTCTATATTAATTTTGAGTAATAAATATACGTCAGTGCTTCCAACATGATTCTAAGCCTGCTGATTGGTCCAATTTTAAAATACATGTAACTTCTATACAAATAAATGTATTTCATCCAAAATTGGCACAACAATAGATCTTAATAGTTCAGATTATTTCTGACCAATACATGCATGACATTGTTGCCAACATGAATTTACGCGCGCTGTTAAATCCAATGTTTAACTGCATGTAACGTCCATGCTATTCATTGGACTTCAGCCAAATTTTGTATTCTTGTAGGCCTTAAAAGATGGAACTAAGAATATATTCAGTCACCAGGGCTGCCAACAGTAGTGCTCTATTAGGCTACATTATGCCAGTTATATTTCGAACTAAATAGAAATTTCGTTATTACCAACTCAATTTCGTCATTATTCTAATTTGGTCCATATAGATTAATCATTGGAATGAATACACTTCGAGAAAAGTAGGCTGTTTAGTTCGTCAAGGAACTTCTTGTTATAATTTACATTCTTTGTGAAAAATAGGTTAAAACAAGGTATAACAAAAATGTTCCTGTCCTAAATTGTAATCATTGAACAAGAATTCAAAATCTTTGCTGAAAACTCTTCGTTCTCTTTTTTGGAAACCCTTCCCAATGTTATTGTTGTTTGTCCTTCCACTGTCACTGACTCTTACTTGGTTATTGTTAACTTAAGCTATTAAGGACACTTTGTATATTTATGCAAAAAGATTTCTATACATCATTCCATAAAGAAGCGTAAATGAAATCGGTTGGTTGGTTCCTCAGTTTAGGGACTGAGACAACACGGTCTTGTAGCCCCGTGTACTTTGGGTGTGTGTAGAATCTGTCTGAAAACCAGTGTCAATTTAATTTTGATGGCTGCATTAGTGTGTGTTATCTGTTTTCAATTCAACTAAGGGTTGCAGACATTCAATTTTCAAGTAGTTCCTACTTTTGTTACCAAACGCCACCGTCAACGACTAGGTACTAGTCCTGAACCTATAATCTAACCTATAATTTAGCTTCACACAAGTGTAATTAGTGGAAGGTTCTTTTACATGCCATAAATCTAAGACATGGGACCGCCTGCTTTACTTCCCTTCCGAAGGAAGGCATACAGAGGGATTTTAAAAAAATCCGACGACTTCGGCAGGGCTTGAACCCGCGATTCTGAACATAGAACTCAGCATGCTTCTAAGTTCTAACTACGCCACCGGAAACGCGTAAATCAAATTAAGCGATGACCTCTCATTTAAACTTCTTTTTTATGTCGTGTCTACTAATAAATTAATCGATTCTTCTGGTTAGCCGATTAATCTATTATTTGGTTAGTCGATTAATTGACTAATTGTTTTCGATTAATTTCAAATTATTAGACTATTTGATTAACCAAACATCACTTAATACCAATCAATGTCTAAAGCAAAGCCTTGTCGATTCAACCATTGTCTTCTGTCTTCAGCTTGTCTTTTTATCTCACAATAGAAACCACATCCTACGTTTTGTATCAATGCTTGAAGGAATTGCTTCCTAGGTCGACCTCGTCCCCTCTTTCCTAAGACCTTTCCTTCTAGTAGATTGATTAGAAAGGTATTATGACGCACGGAATGTCCAATAAATTTAGCTGTTCTTCTATGTACTGTTACCATCAGCTGTTTCTTCCCCTGGATTTCTCGCAGTATACTTTCGTTTGTTCTTTCTTCAGTACAACTGACCTTTAGCATTCGCCTCCAGACCCACATCTCAAACGCTTCAAGCCGTTTCCTATCCTGTTCTCAAATTGTCCAAGATTCACATCTATATAAGAGTACGCTCCACAGAAATGACATCACAACATTTTTCCTAATCTCAATATCTATTATAGACGTACAGTATATTGGTCAGAAGAGTTCTTTTGTTGCTAAATGCTTGTTTGGCAATCGCTATTCTTCTTCTTATCTCTTTGCTGCAGCGGTTATCATTTGTGATTAAACTTCCGAGGTAAGGGAAACTGGTGACTTGTTCCACTACTTTGTTAGCAAGCCTGATGTTGATGTGATTTCGCTCAGGATTTTTACTTACAACTAATATTTTTGTCTTCTCGTTAATGTTTAAGTATAAATATACTAAATATGATGACAGTATATTCAGCTCTACATAATACCAAGAAGGATACGCTGTATTTAACGGAAAATAGGGTTACGTGTATTCACATCTTCTCATCTGAAAAATATTCAAAATCTTCTCCCGCTCATGAAGGAAACACTGAATCTACCAGTCCACGTTTTGTTGAATAGAAGCTGCAACAAAGGTGTTCCCCTTTCCACACACCTCGTTACTATTACCTTACTTCAAAGAGAGCCTCAATTCAATAATATTGCCCTTCCTGCCAGGTCAAAGACAGGAAGCAACGCCTCTTGCGGCTACTTCCCGTCGCACGGAACAAAATTAATGTGTTTCCATTTATTTCCCTTCCCAGGCACCAACTGGAGGAATTTCTTTGTGCCAGTCAGCGGTTTGTCACTGCCACATCCCAACGACACTAAAAGACGAAGGTCGATCTGTGGCGAATACAATCTAACTCGTCGACGGGATGGCGCATCCCGTTAATTAAGTTTTTGTTATTGGGGGTTTAGCAGGCTACTGTACCCCAATAAGTCATCACTGTTATGTTAATTGCTAGCGTGAAAAGTAATGAAAGAGTGGAGTGCTATAGCTTAAGACACAGTCTGTGTACAGGTGTCTCTTATCTTAATTAACTGTGGCTCATGATCGCATGATTAACGGTCACGTAAAACTAAAAGCTTCCTTCCTTCTTAATTAACAGTCGCCAAAAGCATCGCTCTTCTCCTACTCGTCTTAATACCTCCTCATTCGTAACCCTATCTACCCATTTGATCTTCATTCTCCTGTAACACCACATTTCAAACGCTTCAAATCTCCTCTTTTCTGCTGCGCCAACAGTCCCTCACTTTCCTGGTTAACTAGTGGCTCGCCTTTGAAATGTAGCTGGGGGATATGTTTACATTCCATGGCGCCAAGGAGCCAAGGCACCCAGTTTGAGGCAGAGCGTTGTCAACTTTCCACAGTAGCCACTGAGAGCAAGCAGTGAGACTGGACAGAACTAGGCGCAGATGTGCAACAATGGACACCTGACACCTGCGTGAGACATGAGCTAGCAACCAGGGCGGGACTTTGGAGTCCACATGGAGTGATAGAGGAAACATTCTATTGGTCAACAACCGTCAGCTATTGGTTAGTAGCGAACAATGCTTATTGTCGGCGTGTGCTAATGCCTTACGTTTGAGTTGCCGCCCGTTAACCAGGAAGGTGAGCAAACTATACCTAAATCTTTAGATGTCAACAAATTATTTTTCCTTAGAAATCCTTACCTTAGCCAACCTACTTTTCATATCCTCTGTGCTTCGTCCATCACTGGTTGCTTTGCTTCATAGGTAGCAGAAGTCAACTACTTCCTTTAGCATTTAACCTGCCAATTTCATAATAATAGAGCGTTCTGATTTATTTTGGCTGCATTCCATTATCTTTGTTTTACATTTATTTAATTTCATCATGAATTCCTTCCAAAAGACGGAGTTCATACAATTTAAATAGGCCTACTCATTAAAATCCTATGGTGAATCGGTTAAGATGACAATTAAAACTTAGCAATTCTTCTAGGTTTGTGCCGTGTCTTGTGTGGGGTTTCGCCAAGGACTCCAAGCGGGCTCTTGGTGTCTCCGCCCGGACCCCCATAGGAGTAATGAACTGCGCGCTACCTCCCTTTATATAGAGTGCAATTGCACTACTTGACTGCGAGAACTAAAAGCTTTCACACAAGACTTCAAGCAGCTGCTTGAGCTTTTAGTTCTCGCAGTCAAGTAGTGCAGTTGCACTCTATATAAAGGGAGGTAGCGCGCAGTTCGTTACTCCAGTGGGGGTCCGGGTTGGGACACCAAGAGCCCGCCGATGAGCCAGCTTGGTGTCCTAGGCGAAACCCCACACAAGACACGGCACAAACCTAGAAGAATTGCTGAGTTTTAATTCACCGGCCGTGAAAGCCAATATACTATCTTTTTAAGATGATAATGTCTTAAGCAAATATCAGAGTTGCAATTATTTCTCCTTGAATATTTACTTCAACTTTTTCCCTACATTGCTTGTTCAGTCTATAGTTTGAAAAGAATGGGTAATAAGTTTCATTATTAAAGAAAACTTTCCAGTCGGTGTTGCTTGACTGGAAAGCTTTCTTTATTTATTTACATATGTTACGCCCTCATTGGAGCACTTAACCAAAACAAGTATATACATATCTCAAAAACAATATTAAAGATTCAGCTTCTTATTTTTCTTCTTTTCCGAAAACATTTTCATTCTAGTTGACCTTGCCGCTCTCTCTGCATCGCTTATGGTGTAAGTTTTGCGGGTAAAGGTTTTTAAGGGAAGTCGGATGTTCTTGTTTTTCAAGGTATTCTTCTCATCTTTGTTAGCAATTTGGGACATTGTCAAGCCGAGTTCATCCAGATCATTTTGAATTTCCATAAACCAAGAGTTCTTTGTTTTACTTTAAAAAAAATAATTAAATAATACTTTTAATTGTCTGGTATCCGGCAGGCGTGAGATATGACAAAAAAAAAGCAATTCGCCTTTTTCGCATAGTATCGACTATAGACTCAGTTTCTTTATAAACCACTTCATTTGGTAATAGACGCCATTGACCATCCACCTGATGTTTTTTATTAATTATAGTTCTGAGAATTCTTCTATCAATCTTCTGTAATGTGTCAGTAACTGATCGAGTGTTTAACTTGAAAAGTGTTTCACAAGCATATATTGCTTCCGGTTTAATAACTGATTCGTAATGTCGTAATTTGGCATTTATGGAGAGTGATTTTTTTTGTAACTAGACCAAGTAATATATTGCGCTTGTCTTAACTTTGTTGTTCTATTTTCGATTGACGCTTTCTCATTCAAATTCCATGTTATAATCTCCCCTAAATATTTAAATTTATGTACAACTTTAATTTCTTTATTGTTGATCAATGTAATAGCTTGTGTTTCCACATCAAAGGATGCCATTATTTCAGTCTTTTCAAATGAAATTTGAAGTCCTACTTTTGCTGCAATAGACCCAAGTTCTTCAATTTGGTGTTTAGCCTCATCTATACTGGTTGCAAGCAGTGCAAGGTCATCCGCAAAGGCCAAGCAATTCAGTTTTATATTAGTACCAATCTTTACATTTGGAGGACAAGTTTTGTTCCACTCACGCATGATCTTTTCAAGAACACAATTAAATAATAACGGTGATAGACCATCTCCCTGTCGAAGTCCAGTCCGGATATCAAATGGTTCTTTAATAGAATTAGGCAACACTTAAAAAGAAGGCTTCTAATACTTCAATGATAAGTTCAGCCTTGCCTTACACCTTTATGAATACCAGCTTCTCTCTTATGCCATCGGCTAAAATAACTGTTGTCTGGTTTTTGTACAGATTTAGTTTAGAATTTCGAAATTTCACTCACGGGTATTTTTCACACAAGGACGTAACATTCATTGAAATTATTCAGCTGTTTCACTATTTCTATCGTCTCTAAAATGATTTAGGATGTGAAATGTACCTTAACCCTTTATATAATTTTATTAATGCAGCCAATGGCCATGTACGTTTTCTTTTCAGGACGGGTCAGGGAAGGGATATTGGAAGGAAATCGGACGTGTACCTATTGAAAGGAACCTCCTGGCATTTGCCTGGTGGTGAAAATGGGAAACGACGAAAATCATTTTCAGGACGGCCGAGGTGGGATTTGAACCCACGTTCTCTCGATGCCAGTGAGGCACGAGGTAGGGCTCTTTATAGGATAGTGGTCTATACTGTTTATTAACCACCTACTATAATAAGAGTTGGTGGACTATTATCACAGGTGCTAATAGTTGAAACTTTCAGCCGAATTACAACAAAATTTCTTGTACTGTAGATGTAATATTTTTGGAAGGCAACTATTATATCTGTCTCCTTGAACTATGGTGCTGGATAATAAGAAAAACTAGTAAATAAAATTACAATTTAAAAAAATATAGAATTAAAATTAATAAATATTTTTTTAAATTTATTTTAATAAAATTAATAATAGTGAATAATAACTAAAATTAAAATTAAATTTATAATCAATAAAATAAAAATTTAAGATCAAACAGGGAGATATAATAAAGAGTGGAAGACCTGGAAACAACAATAATAGGAAAAGACGTTTACGTTTCTATGAACATATGCTTAGGATGGATCCAACAAGAAGAAATCAACAAATTTTTGATAAAATGTATTATCTGAAGAGCCAAGGGGGTTACACCAAGCAGATGAAGGACGAACTCCGGAGGCTAGGAATTACAGATGACGACTGTCGAGACAGAACACAATTCAGGGAAATACTTTCGAACATAAAGGTTCTTGTGGGAGAAAAGAGAGAACGCCGGGGAGGAAGATGGACAGCAGAGAGAAAGGTGCAACACACTGAAAGAATGAAGTGTGGAGGAAGAGAAAGGAAGAAAGAACTATGAGAAGGAAATGAAATTATATTTACGTGGTCCTTAGTTTTGGCCAGTTCGCATAACGTAATGTAATGTAATGTAAAATAAAATTTAGAGTTGAGATGAAAATTAAGTGAAAACAATTTAAATATAAATTAGAAAAATTTAGTCGGCCCTATAAAGGGTTAACTTATGAAAGGACTGCCCTCTTCTTAGGTAGCAAGTGCCTGGATATAAGCAGAGTCAAATCTCCACAAGCATAATGTGAAACGAAAGATGATTTATAACTTTTAACTGTGTAATTTCTCGAGTAAACTGCCTGGTCGTTAATCACCTCGCCCATGTCAGAGGCTGTCACGGTACAGCGAGAGCTGGCGGAAAACCTTCAAAAGTGATGTGCTGCCATAAATATTCAACATGATAATTAATACTTCGTATCAGCACTTTGCTCGATACAGCGCTATAAGCTGTTGATGGCAGTGCAAACATTGATACTGTCAGCTGAGATAAAGTGAGATATCTCCTCAATTTCTGTGGGCGTGATAGATTGGTGACACCAACCCTAGGCAAGGCAATGGCTGTTCGAATCCTGGTCAGTACATTTAGAATATTTAAAATCCTGTCCCTGAGTGATGATAATAATAATAATAATATCGTATGTCCTCGGGTGCCGGGTGCAAGCTTTGTTAATTGACGCCCAGAAGGCAGCTTGCATGTCGAATTTTATCGCTCCTTGGAACGCAATGAAAATCACGGAGGTTAGATATCTAAGCTCCATGACACTATAGCGCTTTCTAGTAGAGAATGGAGGAACTTTTGTGTTGGTGGGAAATCTCGAGAATAATTTTGCCATTACGAACACGGCCCACTGAATTCAAATGGGTTCTTTAACATGCTAACGACGTATGACATGCATGTCTTGATTTTTGTCGCCTTTCAAAAACCACTTACCACGGCCAGGAGTGAAGCTGAAAGCTTAGGGTTGGTAGTCCGACACGATAACCACTCACTCACCGTGGCAAGCGTCCCTGAGTGATGAATTCTACGTACTACAGTTCCAATGTATATATTCTGACTCCAGTCCCAAAGTTCCTGGGTTTGATCCCCAGCACTGACATGGTATCCTGCTTCTACTCCAGGCAAATACCGGGCTGTTTCCTAACTTAATGCAAAGGCCACCTTACTCTCAATCCAAGTTACAAATATCTACACATTTCTGTAGATACCAGTAACACAGTGTTGCCATACAAATTCTTCTCAAACTGAAGACAACGGGGCTGATGACCACAAGAACTGTCATTGTTGCTGCTTCATTTAGTGCACTGGAACATTGTAATCATCATTCCTATGTACTTGGATGATTGTTCCGACAACTTATGTTATCGGAACGAATGGCACAACTTGTTAAATGCCGGCCTTCAGAGCCCAATATTAAAAGGTCAGACCCAGGTTGGTCGGATGCCATTTGCAAGTGTTTAAATCTCATGTCAGTAGATTTATAGGGTGGGTCCGGTGGCGTAGTTGGTAACATGCTGAGCTTCGATGCCCAAGATCGCGGGTTCAAACCCAGCCGAAGTGAGTGGATTTTTTAAGAGCGTTAAAATCCCTCCGTGTGCCTTCCTTCGGAGGGGAAGCAAAGCCGGCGGTCCCATGTCAAAGATTTATGGCATGAAAAAGAGCCTTCCACTAACTACACTTGTGTGAAGCTAAAATTTGTTGGTTAGTATTGATAACGCTCTATTTGTTCCAACGTGCGCCGCCAGGTTCTGACTGCTATGCCATCAAGTGCGCAAGCTAGGTGTCGTGGACGGTAGCATTTGGTATCAAAAGTAGGAACTAATTGAAATTATTGTCTACAGTCCTTACTTGAATTAAAACAGATAACACACACTAATACAGCCATCACAATGAACACCGGTTATCAGACAGATTCTACACACACCCAAAGTACACGGGGCTACATGACCACGTTGTCGCAGCCCCTAAACTAAGGAACCAACCAACCAACTAACCAACCAACCAGATTTAGGGGCACATTGAAGGGAACATTCAATAATTATAATAATAATAATCCAAAATATCATATAAACTCTAAAACAACGGTGGTGGATAATAATAGTAATAATAATAATAATAATAATAATAATAATAATGCAAAATTCAAACATTACTGCACTGTCACCCGGCCAGAAGCTTTATATTCAGGAGAACAGGAAAAGGGATGATAGAGCAATTGGAAACCAAGGAAAGGAGGATTTTGAGTTGTACAGGGTGATTCTTTTGCTGGAGCTGGGGTGGCAGGTGGAAACCGTTACAAAGTACATTAATTAATGATAAATTCACCAGCAAATCATGAGTAAAGAACTTACCTATCCACAGGAGATGCTAGAGTGTTCTCTTTCAGCTGATAAACAGGCGTTGTACCGTGTAAATAAATTAGTGTTTACACGTTGTGATTCCCTTCTGTTGTGAGGGATATCTGCTGCCGTATATTGTTCTCCAGCTCCACTAGATTAAGGGTAATTGATCTGAACACTTCGTATTTTAAATTACCCCACAATTGAACATCAAGCAGGCTTAGGTAAGTGCTTCGATTAATTACAGTAAACACGCAGTGGGATACAGGAGTAGCTACATAATGTAACGAAAGTTACTGTCTGTCAGCTAAAGGAGAACATTTTTTGTATCTTCTGTGAAAAGATAAGTTCTAACCTTGAACTGGTGACGTGAGGTCATCCAGATTCCCAAGAAATATAAACAAAATGTGCTTCTTTAGTTAAATATTGCAGCTGTTGTTTATGTTACCTTCTTATCTGTGCGATGACACTACACACCCTCGTTGATGAAAGGTTAGTGAATTATTAACTTTAATGACCCTGGTTAGCTAGCTTCCACCTCGCGCAATTCTGCGTCCCGAGCTCGGTTGTCTTGCGGAAGGCGCGCGCGCCCGGCAGTCGGCTGCTGGCCCCACTCCAGCAAAAGAATCTTACTGTAACTTAGGTCTGGTAAAACAGAATGGTGAGTTTAGAAGACTGCATAACCAGGATTTATATACGTATGCGGAGAAAATTACTGACTCGATGTGGGAAAGGCACATTACGTTTCACGGGCACTTTGCCCGAATGACGTCAATACTATTAACCTATTGCATTTTCACTTTTCTCCGGGGGCAGATGACCTCGTAGTTCCGCCCCTTAAAACAAAAATAACTAACTAACTAACTTTTCTCCAAGTGAAAAATACAAAGGGAGCCTAGTTTAGTGAGATACAAAACGATCTGCACAAGATTGGGATCCCATGTGAAGATATCCGGGAGCGTGACCACCTTAAGAGGAAACTCATCGAACATCCGAGTTTCCAACCTAAAACGAAGCTGAAAACTGGAAAGGCATGGACAAAAGAGAGAAAGGAACAACATCGTCTACGAATTAAGGAATCTGGGCTAATTTTAAAGCTAAAAGAAAATAGTTGAAATGACGTGGTCCTTAGTTGTCCGAAATTAAACAAGAATATTAATACTGTAGTTATTGCGTCCTGGAGAAAGTAGTACTAATTTAGTATGAAAAACTGGAAGATCATAAGCTATCACCAATAACAATGGGAAGAAAGAACATAGGTATTGAAATAAGCTGCCTAGCATTTGCTGATGATTTTGCCATACTTTCTGAAAATGTGGCAAGCGCAGCAATCTCTTAGAAGAGATAGCCAACAAACGTAGCTATACAGATCAATCTCTTAGAAGAGATAGCCAACAAAACAGGGTTAAGAATTTCTGTAGAACAAAAATAAATTATGACACACATAATAAAAAAAATCCAGAAATCCTAGTAACAGAAATTGCTCAAATAAAGAGGGCAAGGAAGTTCAAATATTTGAGGGAAATTATTCTAGAAAATGGTTTGGAAAAATCTGCTGTAGAAGAAAGAATACGTAAGATGAACGAAGGAAGGAAGCTTTTAGTATTAAGTGACCGTTAATCATGCGATCCTGAGTCACGGGACCTCCTCTTTGCATGGAATCCGAACCACAGGACATGGCATTTCATTTCGAAAATATCACATGCATTGGCCGGGAATCGAACCCGGTCCACCTTGGTGAGAGGCCAACAGCTTGACCACTGCGTCAATTCCTTTAGATTTTGATTTAATTCGAAGAATAGCACGTCTGGCTTGTGAGGGGTAATATGCGAGAAATGGAATGTTTCTCTGTTAGGGGTGCGAGTGTTGTAGGTATTGATTGCGACTGCTTAATCTGTTTGTTATGAAAGTGATATCAAAGTCTATAAATGAGGAAATTAATTTACAAGCAGACGAGGAGGAAGACATAGCTGATTAGGCTCTAGAGCAGAGCCTTGTGGATCTCTATGCTTACGAAGGCTGGATATATCACATTTTCCACTCCTGCTTCCCTCTCAATCCTCTTTAGCTGATCCACTCCACAAGTTTCTCGGCACGCATCTGCATGCGATGCCATCTGCCGTGTTCGAGATTTGTTGTGACTAAAGGAGAATGTTAAACGGGCTGCGGTACAACTTTGAGGTCAAGTGGACAAACTCTCTTGATTTAGCCAAGCATATGGACCTGACAAGCGGTCACTTTACCTGAAGTTTAGTAGTCCGGCAGGAGTTTTATTTTCTAACTAACTATCATGCCAGTCGTTGACGGGTACATAAAGGAAGTGACGATAACTACTAGGTCATCTCCCCGTCACGGAAGTAAAGAAACAAAAGTCCTATGGCAGTAAAATGGAGGACAGCTTTACCCTATAAAATGTTGTTTATAAAATTTGCTTTTCCTCCCAGCTCGACTCCACCCACAGAAGTTGCGAGAGGTCATTTCTCTACCGTCGCAAAGACGGTGTCCAATTTAATTACTTGAAAGCAGCGGTTTCCACTAGAACCTCCGTGTTTTAGGCGGCAGCACGCCGGCCTCTCACCGCTGGGTCCGTGGTTCAAACCCCGGTCACTCCATGAGAGATCTGTGCTGGACAAAATGGAGGCAGACAAGTTTTTCTCACACTTCGTCAGCAGATACAACTGGGGTTGGTGATAGGCCGATCGCCTAGACGTCCACTAACTTGGGTCTAATTAAGCCAGGGTCAAGCAAGAGATTTTGGAAGAAAGTTGGCCGAGAAACTGTTGAATGGAACCGTCCTGACATTAGCCTGGGGGTGAAAATAAGAAACCACGAAAAACCTTTTCAAGATGGGTGAGGTGGGATTCAAACCCACGCTCTTGCGATGCTAGTGTGGCACGAGATATTTTCAATTTTGAAAAAATAGGCTTATGAGATCACCTTTTGTCCGTGTGTGTGTGCGTGTGTGTGTGTGATTCGTGTGTGTGTCCCCCCCTAATAAAATCTAAACGGCTGGAGCGATTTCAATGAAACTCGGTAAGTTCATAGCACTATTCCCTGCGACCCCGACCGTGCCCTTCAAATTTTGTTACGACTCACCAATCCAACATGGCAGCTGTGCGAAATATTTCACCAGCATTCAATATCTCCGAAACTATTACCGATATTACCCTGACATTTTGTATGATAATAAAGGGAACAACTATAAGTTCACTTATGTGACCTTTGAAAATCTGGTAACAACAAAACGAACATGGCGGCCAAGCGAATTTGCGACTTTTAAATAGACGTTTCTCGCGATTTAACCAACCAAACGCAATGAAACTTGGTACAGTATATGTTTATATACATTGTAATGCACTGACATCTAACTTCGTTCAATTGTTTACATAACCACAAGATGGCGGATGTGCGAAATATTTCACCGGCATTCCATATCTGTTAAACTATTAGCGGTATCTCCCTGAAATCTTTTACGGAGATAAAGGGCACTACGGAAGTCCATCTATAAGACTTTCAGAAACCGGTTAACTACAAAACGAACATGGCAGCCAAGCGAATTTGAAAATTTTAAATAGACCTTTCTCGCGATTTAATGTTCCAAACGCACTGAAATCTGGTACAGGAAATATTTATACACATTGTAATGCACTGGTATCTAATTTAGTTCAATTGTTTACATAACCTCAAGATGGCGGATGTGCGAATTTTAAAATGAAGTTTTTATTTCTTGTGATGTAGTCATGTGATCGAATTGAAAGTTTGAATATTGAACCTACGCAATAATTTTCCTTTAATGGTACATGACTCTATGGCCTATACATTTAACAATTCAACATGGCGACCATCCAAAATATTTAGTCGGCTCTGAATATCTACGAATCTATTATAGCAATCAGACTGAATTTCTTAATGTTCATAGGGGCTATGAACTTAAGTTCATCTATAGGACTTTAAATAACTTGGTGTTCACAAATCCAGCATGGAGGCGACGCGAAATATAAAAATTCACATGGACGTTTCTCGCAATTTAACCATCCGAGTGTAGTGAAACTTGGAACAGTAAATCCTTATACGAATGGTAATCCACTGGCATCTAATTTATTTCAATTGTTTCCATAACCTCAAGATGGCAGCTGTGCGAAATTTTAAAATCTCCTTGTTATTTCTTGTGTCTTAATTATGCGATTTTAGTTTGAATACTACACGTACACAATAATCTGCATGTAACAGTACATAACTCTAGGACCTACATATATAAAATCCAACATGGCGACCATCCGAAATTTTTAGTCGGTTCTCAATATCTACGAATCTATTACAGCAATCAAACTGAAATTGTGTATGTTGCTAGAGGCAATTAACATAAGTAGGATATATGAAAATAGGCTGTATAGTTCTTCACGGAACTACTTGTTTATTTATTTATTTAGCGTATGGCTAAATGAAATGAAACATAATAATCCCTCCCTATATTATTCTGCTAAGATCCAATTCCAGTTTTGTACCAAATTAAGCTGTAAAATTCATCAATACGTACAGTATAATGCGCTTAAGGGGGTCAAAGGGTACTCTAGAATTTTTTCACGCAATTTTCACGTGTGAGTGTGGTACGAAAGGTATTTTTCACCCGACTATAAAGGGTCTCCGAAAACCACATTTAAAGGCCCTTAAATTAACAGTGTCTGTGATATTCCCAGAAAACTAACTTCGCTCTGATATACCTATGAAGGAATGACAAACCCCTAACCACTGCACCAGTAGGTGAATTGATAAAGTTTGATTATTCATACAAAGGATAAATCAGTCATAGCATTCATGATTGAGATTTTGCTAAGTGTACTCTTTACAACTAGAATATTCGCGGGCGAAGCCGCGACGGGTAATGCTAGTAGTAATAATAATCCCTCCCTATATTATTCTGCAAAGGTCCCAGTCCAGTTTTGTACCGAAAATAAGGTCCTATTAACACCAACCTACACATATGGGGTACCTACAGGTTCCACATAACCCAATGTGTGCGCGAAACACACTCACTTACTCCTTAAATGCCTCACAATTAAATAAATACAATTTTTCACTCGAGAAAAGGCATATAAAGTCATAAAATAAACTCATGAAGGAATGGCAAGTCATGTCGTTTCCAGGCAACATTAGCTCTTGACGAGACACGGCCGACTGGATGCAAGGAGCGCTCTACACTACCGGTATAGAAAATGAGGCTCTTTACATGAAATCCCGTTAGTTACTCTACTACTCATACGTCACTGTCAACCCAGTATAGCTTAACAAAAACTTGACACTATTTGTACCGCGGCGTACTGCTAGGCAAACCTGCCGCTAGAGCGCAGCGGCGGCATTGGCAAGACACCTAACCTATATGTCTTTCTGTATTTCCAGACTGTATTTATGCTTTGCATTTCTTGTATTGCATTGGCATGTTTACTTTTGCCTGAACTTATGTGAACATTTCCACACTGTATTTATGCTTTGCATTTCTTGCATTGCATTGGCATATTTACTTCTCATATGCCGGAACATATGAGAACAAGGTAAGACCTACAATAGATTTCTGTACAATGCGTTTACTCATTCAATTACCTTGCAGTAACCTACACGCTGCGTGAAATATGATAAGGAATAAGCCACTAAACTATCGTACCCCTTAAACCTACATTGACGTTGCGAAAGCTCGCACGGGCACACTAGTAATAAAAATAATAATAAATGAGTGCATCCAAGCACAGATTTCAACCTAATGCCCAGTCTATTTATCCAGTCCAGGTGTAGCACTGAAAATGCCGTTATGGTTATGGTCACCTAGGTACGCTCTTACTTTGCAATCTTCGACGATGTGCCTGATGGACCGATTCGATGTACCGCATTCACAGCAGGGGTCAGGTTGTATCCCCCATTCGTGCAGGTTGTATGCACAAATTCCATGTCCTGTACGGATGCGGTTAATTCTATTCCATACATGTCGCGATTGTTAAAAGCCCTTGGTTTTCTTTACGGGATCAATGAGGTCACGTAGTTCGGGTGGAGCATTTCTAGTCCATGTTTCACGCCATTTAGCTGCAAAGTTGAAATTACTATCAGGAAGCTGTTGAGCCAGTCGCAGAGGTGGATTCCTGAACCGGGGTCGGTTTATTGCCAAATCGGGAATGTCGTCTTTGATTGGAAGTGCAGGGTTGTTCATTAAAATATTCGTTCCTCAGCGCATCTTGTATTCTTAACACCCGAAGGGCTATGTGTCTAAGTGTTGGGAGCCAATAGAGTGGAGTAGTTTTTATACAACCGTAGATGGTTCTCATGGCTATGTTGAGCTCAGTGTCTTCCTTCTTTACGTGGGGTGACTGTAATAAACAGGAAGTAGCTGTGAAAATATAGTATTCTTACTTCTGCTGTAGACAGTTTAAAAATAAATATTTTGGATTTACATCCATTTCAAGTACTGAGGACTTTAGTGACGCCAGGGTGCCGGAAATTTGCCCCAAAGTGGATCTTTATCGTGCTAGTAAATTTACTGACACGACTCTCCCCCATTTGCGCACCTTTAAGTGCCAACTGACTGCGCCAGGATTTGATCCTGCAACCTTGGGCACAGCAGGTGAGAATGTTGCCGCTGTGCTACACAAGCCATTCTATTGACAGTTTAAGTAGCGTAAGTATGGACTTACTACTAAGGTAGAAACTGTAGAATGCATGCTTGACACACGCATGTCAGCATAATTTGATTCTCGCCTACTTATGCAAGCAATGCGTGATTAAATAATTTACCCCTATATAGGCTTTAAATTCAATTTAGTAACACACCTCCAAACAAACAGAGGTTATACAGCTTCACAAAGCGTGTTCATTTCTAACTTAGCCTTTATCTCTTCACTAGCAGTAGTGCGCGGCTTCGCCCGGTGGATTCATTTGTTTTACAGAACTGGAGTGCTCAAGGATAAGGATCTGAAAGTACATTTGAAAGCACCAACGCTTATTGCAGCTGATAACCTCAGTATACTGCACCAACACCATCGCCCTTATAGAGAGGTATACTATGATAACTGTTTTAAGGGACCTAAAAAATCTTTTTGCTCTAATTACTCCCCGTGACTGCAATTTATAAGCAGCTCGCAATTCTGCACCAGAGCATTGGTAGGGGCGACGTGATGCAGCCCACATTACGTGGCAACAATACTGCTCGGTTCCAAGCACTGTGAACTTGCGGGATGAAGGGCAGAGGCAGGGTAGGAGCAGGCGAGAATTGAGAAGTCTGTCGACAGCCCGCCGTGTTACCTGACATTCTCGTCTATTCCAATACTGCTAACATGGATCTTTTCTGAAACCAGTGTGGCGTTGGGAATGAGTGACTGAGTCACCGACTAATGTATTTGCTTCTGTTACTAGGCAAGGACCGAGAAACCGCATCACTCGTCACCTCCATTACTCATAGTCTGCGAAGCACATTCCTCTCAGGTCCACGCAGCTTAGACTCGAGCAGTAGACTTCGGTATTATTGAAGCCGTTCTGTAGCGCTTGTTCTTCCGACTTACTGAACAAAAAGCAAACTTTAAGGTTACCTGAGAGGTGTAGCCTAATGCTACATAGCCTAAACTATTCCTCTTGAATCTGGCTATCATATACAAAAATAATTTATCGAATCCGACTGGTAGTTCCAGAGATCAGCGCATTTAAACTCATAAACAAACACACAAACTCTTCAGCTTTATTATATTAGTATAGATTACGAGTACCCTCCTGTCAATGCTCCAATCTATTTGCCCCAGCAATCATTCGTGCTACCCTCATATCAGTTACCTCTAAATTATGTATAAAATATCCTCAATATACCCCACTCACTTCCATACAGCAAGGTCTGTCTAAATACTGAGCGATGTGAAGAGTTTCGTCACTATACTAACTTCGTTCTTGCAGAATACTGTAGATTATAACCCAAACTCACTTCATTGGCTTTTCTGCGCCTCTTAGCGCTATTGGCCACGGTGACCGGTCATCAACTTTATACCAATCATTATTAGGAAATTGGAAAAACAAAGAGACATTATCGATATAACGCAATATCAAAGGACATGTTTAAATACATTCTTCGAATAACATAAGGACAACATTAACCGAAGCCAACTACAGTAATACAACAACGAACTTACAACTAGACGCGATTTTTTTTAACGTAACATGAAGCAAGAACATCATAAATTAATAAATGACAACTCCAAATTGAATTATAGGTTCAATAGATGAGGACCACCTCTCAACCTACATTTCATGGAAGTTCAAGACAGTATTTTTAGCCTATTTTCATTGATGAAAAAAAAAAGGCTTATGAGATCACCTTTTGTCCGTGTGTCTGTCTGTGTGCGCGTGTGTGTATGTGTGTGTGTGTGTGTGTGAGAGAGGATTTTTGTGTGCCCCGCTAATAACTTCTAAACGGCTGGAGCGATTTCAATGAAACTCGGAAAGTTCATAGCACTATTTTGGGCGACCCCGACCGTGCCCTTCAAATATTGTTACGTCTCACCAATCCAACATGGCGGCTGTGCGAAATATTTCCCCGGCATTCTATATCTCTGAAACTATTACCGGTATCACCATGAAATTTTGTACGGAGATAAAGGACACTACTAGAAGTTCATCTATGAGACTTTCAAATACCGGTTAACTACAAAACGAACATGGCGGCCAAGCAAAGTTGAAAGTTTTAAATAGACTTTTCTCGCGATTTAATGATCCAAACGCAATAAAACTTGGTACAGAAAATGTTTATACACATTGTAATGCACTAGTATCTAATTTAGTTCTATTGTTTTACGTAACCTCAAGATGACGGCTGTGCGAATTTCAAAAATTAAGTTTTTATTTCTTGTGTTCTAATCATGCGATCGAAATCAACATTTGCATAATGAACGTACACAATAATCATCATCTAATAGCATATAACTCTATGGCCTATATATATTAAAATCCAACATGGCGACCATCCGAAATATTGAGACGGTTCTCAATATCTACGAATCTATTACAGCAATCAAACTGACAATTTGTATGTTGATAGAGGCAATTAATATTGGTAGGATATATGAAAATAGGCTATTTAATTTTTCATGGAACTACTTGTTTCTATATAGGATGATATTTACATACACATTGCTTAGTTTAATACCTGAATAACATCTTTCTTAAATTATATTGTAAGGACATCCATTTTAATTGTTATTTAGTCTATAGATAACGATAATCACGGTAATTTGAGAGCTACTATTTGTTACTAGCCACGATCACATGGAAATACATCTCTTTGTTATCTTGGTATTCCACTCCAACTGGTCAGGATTGCGCTAATGGTCCGATTGACGGACAATGCAAGATTAATGCTTGTCCTGAGTGCATTAGCGAACCGTCAAGCCAGAAGGATCACCCATAGTTTCACGTCAGGCGTAACTCAGTGTTGCTCTCTAACGCTCAGGATGTCGTCAAATCATAGTACGCATCAGTAAGTTGGGCTGCAAACGCAGTAGGAGCCAGCAGGCATAACACAGGGTTAGGGCGTGGACATCAGACATGACTTTGTCATCCACTGCTTAGTGGTGGGGGCGATTGTTGTTTAAAGAGGCAGAACATCTAGCTCATCTTCTTGTCCTTCATCATATTCTTCTTCTTCTTTCTGTATGAAGCTTTTCCCATTTAGGGGTCACTATTTCTTATTCGCTTTTTATACTGTTTCTTGAACATAACCCCTTACACTATTCCTTCTCTCTCTCTCTTGTCGTCCTCTGGTTCTTGCACACTCCACCTACAGTCTGCGTTTACCTCTTCCGACACCGCCTTTTTGGCGCCAAAGGTCCTGGGTTCGATTTACGACTCCAACAAAGAATTTATTTTTGAGAAAGGGGTGGGTTCGATTCCTGTCTCTGCTATCTTAGAAGTGGTTTCTCGTGTGGTTCAAATTTCAACTCGAGGTAAATGAAAACCCTGGTGAAGTCGTCGGATTTTTTAAGAGCGTTAAAATCCCTCAGTATGCCTTCCTTCGGAGGGGAAGTAAAGCGGGCGGTCCCATGCCATACATTTATGGCATGTTAAAGAACCTTCCACTAATTACATGAGATGATATGCGGTGAAAGTCTATATAGCGGGTGTTTCTTACGGCCAGATGCCCCTCCTGACGCCAACCAAATGAGATGAGCTAATGAGAGATGAATGAATGATGATGAATGAAACTGGGTAAGGAAGCGGCCGTGGCTTGTCAGAAGGTGCCGTCCCAGTATTTGTCTGGAGTTGAAAATGGGAAACAATGGAAAACCATTTCAAGGATGGGCGACGGTGGGGTTCGAACCCACGTTTACCGAGATCTTGCCCCCATGGCCTAGCACTGCGCGTTAGCGATCGTAGCTACCGGTGTAAGTTGGATAAAAAAATATAAAATATGAATAAATAAATAAACAAATATGAATAAATAATTAAATAGGAATAATAGTACATTATGCAACGAGCCAATACTGGCAATAATTAAGACACGGTTCGAAGCGAGTTTTATAATTTCCATACGAGTGTCTTAATTACCGTTATAGGTGAGTTGCATACGACTGTATATGTTCGACGATAAATATAACTTTGTTCTAACCTAAATATTCATAAATATCTGTCGGGATTCAGTCACTTGAATTTACTGATCAGAGTGCAAGCGCTGGGTTTGCTATCTGTGCTTTGCAAGTTATCTGACCCACGCATGCACTCTGTCTGCTTGTCAATGTCATATGTTTACAGCCTGGTGATCTGCACCAGCATTCACTCAAATTGTCGCCGAAGTCTTACGAGAGCATTGCCCGGTGTGGAAATTGGTGTTGGGGATATTAAGGTACAGTGCTATTTCTTTTCTCAAATTCTCCAGTTTATTTACGCGAACATACGAGACGGTGCACTTTCCACGTCGGTAATTTATATAGAAGGATGCTGTGTTGCAATCTTCTGGACGTTGATTCATAAATTTCTTGCATATGTCATAATATTTTCTTGTTGCTGTAAAGGTTCGTGCTGATTTTGTCTTTGTGTTTGGGATTGTAACTACAATGGTTGATCGGATATTCCTTGTCAACTTTCAAATCATGTAATTCATGTCCGACATGTTGGATTTTGAGCGCATGTACGAAGCTATTGTTACCTAATGGTCAATGAATGAGCTCTGATTGGTTGGAGAAACTGATTCATTATGAAAATTAGTACTTTAATGACCCTCATTTTGATACAGTTTTCTGACATATAATATTCACAATTCGACATCGTCGAGCATAAATAAATACATTTGAAGAAATAAATAAAAGTGGTTAAATATATAAACAAATATGAATAAAATAAATAAATAAAATGTAAATAAATAAATAAATTGGAATAAATAAATAAACAAATATGAATAAATAAGTAAATAAATGCACGAACAAGAACAAATATATAAATAACCAAATGAACAAGACAGTAAATATAAGGTGCGTTCAAAAAGTAATGAGCCGGAGGCTGGAATGCGCAAACCGGTGAGGACATCGGCTAATCGTGGCGTGTGTAATGAGGTGTGGTTCCGATCAGAGTTTGGAAGGTCACAGCCCGTCACTAGAGGGCACGCGTGAACGTACTTGACGATACAAAGCGAGTAGCAGCATGCATCAATCGTCCAACGCTGACAGTCGCATTGCAAACAGTGACATGGAGGCGTCAAGCGAAGAGTAAAGAAGTGTTGTTCGGTTTCTGATACCTGAAGGAGTAGGGGAACGTAAATTCATCGCCGAATGTCACAAGTGTACGGCGAACACTGCATGTCCCTTGCAAGGGTCAAGGCATGGAACAAGCGCGTCAGGGAAGGACGGTGTCGTTAGCCAATGATGACCAGTCTGGGGCACCCCCCTACATTACCGATGACAACGTCCAGCTGGTTGATGCACTCATTACCCTGGACCGCCCAATGGGTGCCCCACAGTCTTCAACCACACCAGGAAGCATGTCGAATGGCCCACTGTCTTAGTCATCTGCAGTGCTATGCGAGGGAAGGGAATGGGTTCCTGGCACGAGTGGTGGCTGGAGATGAGTCATGGTGTCATCACTTCGAACCAGAATCCGAACGACAAAGCCTCCAGTGGAAGCATTCAGGGTCACCACCACCCAGAAAAGGCAAGACCATACACACGAGTGCAGGAAAGGTAAGGTTGACGTTATTTGACCAAGATGGTCCCCTTCTGATACACTTCATGCCGCAAGGGACAACAGTGAATGCCCAGCGTTACTCGCAAACCTTCACCACCCTTCGCCAAGCTATCAAAACAAAACGACCAGGCAATCTCACCCGTGGGGTCATTCTGCTCCACGACAATGCACGACCTCATACGGCCAACACAGTGGCGGCACTCCTTCAGAAATTCAAAAGGGAGGTTCACGCGTACCCTCCATAGAGTCCAGACCTCTCTCCCTGTGATTACGCCATGTTTGGTCCCCTGAAAAGGGCTCTGCGGGGCCAACGATTCACCTCGGACGCCGACGTCCAGCTGTACGTGCGGAACTGGTTCACATCGCAGCCCAGGGAATTCTATGAGACAGCCATTCACCACCTCGTGTCACAGTGGGACAAGTGCCTCAACAGCCAGGGCCAATACTTCTAACATACAGGTACTGGTTTCTGTAATTATACCTCCGGCTCGTTACTTTTTGAACGCACCTTATAAATGTACTTTGTTAATGGCATTCCATGTTTTGTCCGTGGTATAAACTGTGCAGTACGGACGTTCTAACTAATTTCACTCGTGTATTTACTCCACATACACATATTGCTGTGCTTAACGGTTTAAACGGTCTCATATATCTTTACGATGTGAGCTGTATTGCGTTCACTAGCGAAGCGATATCAAAGGAAGTGTAACGCGAACGTTTATTATCTCACCCCAGTACTTCACGATGGCGTAATTCTAAAAATTAAATAGTTAGTGGCATCGTTATCGCAGTGTAATATTTCACGTGTTATGAACTAAAGACTTATCAAGTCAAGTAATTATTGTGAGTTTACAGTGTGGTTTGTAACTGTATCAATTCAAGGAGACAAGGAGCGTTCAATATACAGGGTGTCATTTATGTACTTGAGTACCCTTAAGGGGCGTGTAGGGAATGGGTATAGGATCAATTTGAGGTAGGGAACCTGGGGTCGGAATGGACTCCTAACCCCAGAAAACAGGTTTGTTTCAGGCCCTCCGCCCCTGTAAAGTAGGGAAGCGTGCCATGTGTTACTCTTTCGCTGTCAGCGGTCTTGGCGCGACCACCGCTCATCGCTGCGTTAGCCGAGAGATGCATTCCTCTTGCCAATTGATAGTTCCGTCGTCTTTAATTACTACAAAAACACACGTAACTAGTTGATTCTAATAATCAAAAGGCAATTAATTTACAGAATCAACGATAGTTTACAAAATTAGCACAGAATAAACACGTACTGTGGCTACCCCCCTCCTTCCCCTCTAAAAATAAAGAAAAAGGAAACATAAAAAGTGAAGGCATGGCACCCCAGGTAAAACGAACCCGGAATCACCGTGGCACCGCGCCTCGCCGCTATCCTCTCGGCTAACGCAGCGTTGAGCGGTGTTCGCGCCAAGACCGTTGACAGCGAAAGAGTGCCTGACCTCAGAGTAAAACATGGCGCGCTTCCCTAATTTACACGGGTGGAGGGCCTGAAACAAACCTGTTTTCTGGGGTTAAGAAGCCATTCCGACCCCAGGTTCCCAATCTCAAATTGATCTTATACCCAACCCCTACACGCCTGTTAAGGGTACTCAAGTACATAAATGACACCCTGTATAATGCAACACATTTTATTTCTCCGCCAATTTCTATTTTTAGCCTATTTTAAATTTTGAAAAAATAGGCTTATGAGATCACCTTTTGTCCGTGTGTGTGTGTGCGCGCGCGCGCGCGCGCGCGCGCGTGTCTGTGTGTGTGTGTGTGTGTGTGTGAGAGAGGATATTTAACCTTGGAGCAAAGGCATTGCCTAGCACCGAATGGGTATTGCACGCAAGCGACCACAGGGAATGGCGACTTCCGTCACCCCCACATAATTAATGGAATTTTCCAATGATAAGCCCAGACACTTGTCTTGATAGGTGATTTGGAGGTGCCGCCATTTAACAACCTTGGTCGCGGATTGTTCCATTGTCCCGCATTCGACTTGGTTTTCTCAAGTTCACAGCTTTCACTGAGACACTAGGATATGCGGTATATTTATGATATAACTGACCTTTCGCGAGATGAAAGCAAGCCCGTGACCCGATGGATAAGAAGAAAAATAAATAAATAAATAAATAAATAAATGGTTGATTGATAAATAAATAAGTAAATAAATGGTTGATTGATAAATAAATAAATAAATAAATAAATAAATGGTTGATTGCTAATTTAAATAAATAAATAAATGGTTGATGATACATTAATTAATAAATAAATGGTTGATTGATAAATTATAAATAAATAAATAAATAAATGGTTGATTGATAAATTGATACATAAGTAATTACAGTAAGTATGTAGTTAGTTTTAGTTGTAAGTATGTAGTTAGTTTGTTAACTAGATATATGTCATTGTTCTATTAGACTGTGGTGTGTGAGTGTGTCTGGTGGCAGTTGCATTGTTTATTAGTTATAGTTCATTGTTTCATTAGACTGTGATGTGTGAGGGTGCATGTGAGTGTGCCTGGTAACAGACTGTTTTAGTGGTAGTATTTGTTGTTGGTGGAACTTGAGTATTTTTTCGTTAGTAGAATTTTGGTATTTAATTGTTAGTAGAAGGTAAGTAATTTTGTTAGTAGAATTGCTCTTTATTTACTCTGAAAGGGAGTAGCAGCCTTTCAGAATAAATCAATTCTTTACTAGTCTAATAGACGGTTAAGACATTGATAATATAAGCCAACTAATGGCTACACTGCGTTCTGCTGCACGGCAGAAAGCAACGGGAAACTACAGCCATAATGCTATTCCCGAGGATATGCACCTCTCTATGCATAATTACATGTGATGATGGCCTCCTCCCTTGTAAAATTTCAATCCGGAAGTAAACTAGTCCCCCGTTCGGATCTCCGGGTGGGGACTACTCGAGAGGGGGTTAACATCACAGAAGTGACAAAGAGGAAATCTGACATTCAACGGATCGGAGCGTGGAATATTAGAAGTCTGCTAGGAAGTGGAAGGTTAGAAAACTTAGAACGGGAAATGGATAGGTTGAGGTTGGATTTGGTTGGGATTAGTGAAATGCGCTGGCAGGAAGAACAGGACTTTTGGTCAGAAGACTATAGGGTCATTAGCACTAAATCAAACAATGGCCAAGCAGGGGTTGGTCTCATATTGAGTAGGAAACTTGGACAGCGGGTGGAATATTATCAGCAATATAGTGAACGGATTATTGTAGCAAAAATCAATACTAAACCTACGTGCACCACAGTGGTACAAGTCTATATGCCTACCAGTCAAGCTGATGATGAGGATGTTGAAAAGGTCTACGAAGAAATAGATAAAATTCTGAGGTATATCAAAGGTGATGAAAATGTTATAGTAATGGGAGATTGGAATGCTGTAGTAGGAAAAGGGAGAGAGGGGAAGATAGTAGATTTCGGACTAGGTGAGAGGAATGATCGAGGAAGCAGGCTGATGGAATTCTACACCGAGCATGAGTTGGTCATAGCTAACACCTTATTCAATAACCACAATAGAAGAATATACACATGGATGAGACCAGGAGATACAGGGCGTTACCAAATCGTCTTCATTATGGTCAAGCAGAGGTTTCGAAACCAGATTTTGGATTGTAAAGCATATCCTGGTGCAGACATAAACTCTGACCACAATCTGGTTGTAATGAAATGCTGATTAAAGTTGAAGAAACTGAAGAAAAGTCAAAAGCCAAAAAGGTGGGCAATAGACAGACTGAAAGTAAAGGATGTAAACGAAATATTCAAGAAGAGTATAAAGGAAGGACTAATGAAAACCCCTAAACAAACTTCAATTGCAGACGAATGGGCACTTTTGAAGAATGAAATAACAAAATCCGCAGAAGAAAACATTGGTAGGAAAGAAAAAATAGGTAGAAAACCGTGGATCACTCAGGATATACTAGAATTGATGGATGAAAGGCGGAAACACAAGAATGTAAGAGATGAAAGGGGGAAAGCAGAATACCGACGTCTGAGAAATGAAGTTAACAAGAAGTGCAAGGAAGCGAAAGAAGAATGATTGAAAGAAAAATGTGCAGGTATAGAAAATTGTCTGAAATTAGGAAAAGTAGACACAGCTTATCGAAGGATTAAGAATACATTTGGGGAAAAGAAGACTAAGTGCTGTAATAGTAAGGACACAAATGGAAAGCCTCTAACAGATAGGGAAGAAAAGGTTGAGAGATAGAAATCTTACATACAGTGCTTGTATAAGGGAATGGAGATTGAGAATAGTGTAATGGAAAGGGAGGAGGAAATTGATGAGGATGCAATAGGAGATTTAATATTGAGATCAGAATTTGACAGAGCATTGGAGGACTTATATAGGAACAAAGCACCAGGCATTGATGATATACCGATTGAGTTGCTACGCTGCATAAGATATGAAGGTCTGATCAGGTTATTTCACTTGGTGTGTAGGATTTATGAGACGGGTGAGGTTCCCCCTGATTTTAAGAAGAATATTATCATCCCTATACCAAAGAAAGTGGGAGCCGACAGATGTGAAGATTACCGTACAATCAGCTTGTTTACCCATGCTTCAAAGATCCTGTCTAGAATAATTTACAAGAGGATTGAAAGCCAGATAGAAGCGGAGTTGGGTGAATACCAGTTTGGTTTCAGGAGAAATGTAGGAACACGAGAAGCTGTACTAAGTCTTAGGCTGATTTTGGAAGGTAGAATAAGGAAAGATAAGAGAACGTTAATTGCATTTGTAGACTTAGAAAAGGCTTTTGATAACGTTGATTGGACTAAATTGTTTGACATTTTGAAAACGATTGGAATAAAGTACAGGGATAGGAGGGTGATTTACAATCTATACAGAAACCAGACAGCAGTCATTCGAGCTGAAGGATATGAGAGAGAAGCTGGTATTCAGAAAGGTGTAAGGCAAGGCTGCAACTTATCACCCATACTTTTCAATCTTTACATTGAACAAGCAATGAAGGAAATTGGAGAAAAATTTAAAGTGGGAGTGAAGATTCAAGGAGAAATAATTTCAACTCTGAGACCTGCTGATGACATCGTCATCTTGACCGACAAGCCTGAGGATTTGAATGAGTTTTTGAATGGCATGGACTCCGTCTTACGGAAAGATATCATGATGAAAATTAATAAATGTAAAACAAAAATACTGGAATGCAACCGAAATAAATCAGAAACCTCTATGGAGATCCAATTGGCAGGTGAAAAGCTGAAGGAAGTAGGAGACTTCTGTTACTTAGTAAGCAGAATAACCAGTGATGGACGAAGCAAAGAGGTTATAAAAAGTAGGTTGGCTCAGGCAAGGAAAGCATTTCTACAAAAAAGGAATCTGTTTACATCGAATATAGATTTAGGTATTAGGAAGTCATTTTTGAAAGCCTTTGTCTGGAACGTGGCGCTCTATGGAAGCGAAACTTGGACTATTGGTGCAGCAGAAAAGAGGAGAATTGAAGCATTTGAAATGTGGTGTTACAGGAGAATAATGAAGATCAGATGGGTAGATAGGGTTACAAACGAAGAGGTATTAAGACGAGTGGGAGAGGAGAGATGTTCTGGCGACTGCTAACGAAGAGAAGAGATAGGTTAGTAGGACACATACTTAGACACCCAGGAATAGCAAGCTTAGTTATGGAAGGAAGGGTCGAGGACAAGAACTGCAGGGGTAGACCAAGGTTAGAATATGTTAAACAGATTGCCTCGGATGTAGGGTGAGGTAGCTATGTAGAGATGAAACGATTAGCTCAGGACAGGGTGGCATGCAGAGCTGCATCAAACCAGTCAAAAGACTGAAGTCTCAAACAACAACACCAATCCATCATGGCGGCTGTGCGAAATATTTCACCAGCATTCAATATCTGCGAAACTCTTCCCGATATCACCCTGGAATTTTTTACGGTGATAAAGGGAACTACTAGAAGTTTACCTATGTGACTTTTGAAAAACTGGTAACTGCAAAACCAACATGGCAGCCACACGAATTCGCGACTTTTAAATAGACGTTTCTCGCAATTTAAGCAACCAAACGCAATAAATCTTGGTACAGTTTATGTTTATACACATTGTAATGCACCGACATCTAACTTGGTTCAATTGTTTGCATAACCACAAGATGGCGGATGTGCGAAATATTTCACCGGCAATCTATATCTCTGAAACTATTAGCGGTATCCTGAAATTTTGTATGGAGATAAACAGCACTACTGGAAGTTCATATATATAAGACTTTCAAAAACGGTTTAATTACAAAACGAACATGGCGGCCAAGCAAATTTGAAAATTCTAAACAGACCTTTCTCGCGATTTAATGTTCCAAACGCAATGAAATCTGGTACAGCAATTGTGTATACAAATTGTAATACACTTGTATCTAATTTAGTTCAGTTGTTTACATAACCTCAAGATGGCGGCTGTGCGAATTTTAAAATTAAGTTTTTATTTCTTGTGTCGTAATCATGCGATCGATGTAAAAGTTTGAATAATGAACCTACGCAATAATTTTCCTTTAATGGTACATGCCTCTATGGCCTATACGTTTAACAATCCAACATGGTGACCATCCGAAATATTTAGACGGCTCTGTATATCTACGAATCTATTATAGCAATCAAACTGAACTGTTTTATGTTCATAGGGGCTATGAACTTAAGTTCACCTATAGGACTTTAAATAACTTGGTGATCACAAATCCAACGTGGCGGCGACGTGAATTATAAATATTCACATGGACGTTTCTCGCAATTTAACCATCCAACTGCAGTGAAACGTGGTACAGTAAATCCTTATACGAATGGTAATCCACTGGCATCTAATTTATTTCAATTGTTTCCATAACCTCAAGATGGCAGCTGTGCGAAATTTTTAAATCTCCTTGTTACTTCTTGTGTCCTAATCATGTGATTGAAGTTTGAATGCTACACGTACACAATAATCTTCATGTAACAGTACATAACTCTAGGACCTACATATATAAAATCCAACATGGCGACCACCCAAAATATTTAGTCGGTTCTCAACATCTACGAATCTATTACAGCAATCAAACTGAAATTCTGTATGTTGATAGAGGCAATTAACATAAGTAGGATATATGAAAATAGGCTGTATATTTCTTCACGGAACTACTTGTTAAGAATTGAAATTTTGTTTGGTACATCTTTGAATATTCCCGCTTCGTCTCGTAGAGTTCCCTTACTTTACGATAGGTGGTAGCACTATAACTAGCCTTGAAAATGGCGTCTGTAACAGAGGTGCTTACCAAACAAAGAGCAAACGCGATCGAAGCAGGCAGGCAGGCAAGCAGCAATGTTGGAAGGGCTGCCTATCTCTTGGCGGAAAACCAGGGCATCACAGATATTCATAGGCGCTTGCAGAATGTCTACGGAGATCAGTTGGAGTATTCAAAGCTTTGTTCCCGCTGGGTTCCTCGACACCTAACGGAAGATGTGTTGAATTATATATTGAGCGCCCTTCATACATCTCTGACGTTTACAAAACTGACAAAAATATACCATATTTGCGTTAATTTAGATTTTTTGGCCATTGATTAAACTGAGATTTTCCCCTCTTAAATGGAGGTCATTTTCATGGCAGATTGATGGTAGTTGTTGTTTTGTGGGGCGATAGGTCTAGGTCATGTAACCCTAATGCTAAGGAGGATAATGAGTCGAATTTTCCACTTCGCAAGTGAAAAGTTTTAATTTTGCCTACGTGAGGCATTCTTAAATTTTTGATGTGTAACTTCTTTACGCTCGGTTTCTGGATAGTTTTGTGGGAGTGATTTTGAAAATTGGGGTCATGTAACCCTAATGCTAAGGAGGATAATGAGTCGAATTTTCCACTTCGCAAGTGAAAAGTTTTAATTTTGCCTACGTGAGGCATTCTTAAATTTTTGATGTGTAACTTCTTTACGCTCGGTTTCTGGATAGTTTTGTGGGAGTGATTTTGAAAATTGGGGTCATGTAACCCTAATGCTAAGGAGGATAATGAGTCGAATTTTCCACTTCGCAAGTGAAAAGTTTTAATTTTGCCTACGTGAGGCATTCTTAAATTTTTGATGTGTAACTTCTTTACGCTCGGTTTCTGGATAGTTTTGTGGGAGTGATTTTGAAAATTGGGGTCATGTAACCCTAATGCTAAGGAGGATAATGAGTCGAATTTTCCACTTCGCAAGTGAAAAGTTTTAATTTTGCCTACGTGAGGCATTCTTAAATTTTTGATGTGTAACTTCTTTACGCTCGGTTTCTGGATAGTTTTGTGGGAGTGATTTTGAAAATTGGGGACGGAAGTGAATCGGGCGGAAGTGGATCGAATGGAAGTGGATCGGATGGAAGGGAACACGCACTGCCAGAAAAATGGAACGGAAGTGAATGGGGCGGAAGAGGATCGAACGGAAGTGGATCGGACGGAAGTGAAGACGCACTGCCAGCTGGATGTACAATTGAAAATGTGTGTATTGGAAACAAGGCAGTGTGTGCTCTGTAGCGCGAGAATGTTATGGCAATACAGTTGGCAGTGCATTTAGCAGGCACTGGTTTGACGAGCACAGTGGCAAATGTTTCACCGACTTACATTTGTCATTGAGCATTTTATGAAGCTTCACGTTCAAGGTTGAATATCACATGGGGTAGGACAAAGACGACAAAGACATTTAAGTAAGCGGCATTATTGTCAAGCTGTGGGTGAGTAATCAAATATTAAATGCATAACAGAATGTTGTTATATGAGTGGAATAAAAGCTGTATTTTCATCACATGTGAGACTAGGTCATTTCAAGATTGTAGGAAGTCATGTTTTGATTGTTTACGACGAACTGTATGAGAGCCTTGGGAATAATGAATGATATAGTTACTGTGGAATGTGCTCACAGTATTTGAGAGTACTGTCGACTTTGTGTGTAACTTTGTTATTATGAATTATTAATGTAAAAGGAAGGAAGGAAGCTTGTAATTTTGCGTGTCCGTTAATCTCACGATCTTGATCCACGGTACCTCCCTTTTACGTGGAATGTGAACCACAGGACATGGCATTTCAATTCGAAAATCTCACATGTATTGACCGGGAATCAAACCCGGTCTACCTTGGTGAGACACTAACAGCTTGACCGCTGCGCCACAAATGTGACAGTAGCATATCTCCAATTCAATCTATACATTCATAATAGTACCAGTAAGAAAATAGAGTGTAAATTAACATGTTAAGAATGTCCAAGCTGTGTAGTATACGAGTAGGATAACATGTCAGATGTTACACATCATATACGACTACTGTAAGGCTCGTATCTTTTTTTTCTAATCATATTTTAACTGCAAGAATGAAATCATGAACTCCATTTCCAGAAATCTTAGGTAGTGCAAGTGAATACTGCAGCTAGCATATGCAATGGTTTACCATCATCATGAAGTCAGCTTGAAACTTTTTCATTTAAGGCTCTAATGGACCGGTTTCTCATACTTGAGACTTTGTTGTATTTCTGTATAACTAATCTTTAGACCTTCATTGTGTCTTTTTTCATCAGGCCTTCATCGTGCCTACTTAACTTTTGATTCAAACTTTTAATTGGGCATCAGGCCTTCGTCGTGCCTACTTTACTTTTGATTCAAACTTTTAATTGGGCATCAGACCCTGCAGTTTCTATACATTGTATTTCACTTTATTGGGCATCAGCGCCTGCTTCTTGTTAAATTAACGTAAAGTATTCAGTTTCGACATTACATTTTTTAAATCTCGACTTAGATTTATTGATATACAATAATTTGTTAAAATTTCATTACTTCTCCTGCCTTTCAAGTTTAAATTCTTGTTAATGTCCTAATATAATGATATTTCTTAATCACAAGCGTATTAAAAATCTGTTTCATATTAAGCTAAGTAATTTGTCATTGTGTGGAGGTCCCACTTCCGTCTTTATTCAGTCCATTAATATTACCAAGTTAGACCACACTTCTATTCCAACTATGTCCTATCTCCTCACATTTTACCCCATCGCAAAATATTCCACTTCGACAAGGTTTGGTTACTCCCCACAAATCCTCCAGTGGTATTAATTTCCCCTGATTGACTACAGTAGATGGCACTACTTATCGGGAATCCTTCTTTTCATAAAAACTTACACGTAGAGATACTTTAGTAAGTTGAGCTTTTCTTCTTGTACTCACAATGATGTTCCAGCTTAAGAACAACGATTGATTTTGTCCAACATGAAGAAGGAAGGAAGCTGATTAACGTAACCGTTAATCATACGATCATGAGCCAAGGTACCTCCTTTTTACGTGGAATCCGTACCACAGGACATGCCATTTCAGTTCGAAAATCTCACATGTATTGACCGGGAAACGAACCCGGTCCACCTTGGTGGAAGGCCAACAGCTTGACTGCTGCTCCATCACGCCCACTTGTCCATCATGTATCTAATATTCAAGTTTAGAACATATTCGAACTTTTCTATTTAACTTCATAATCATGACAACATGGAGATGCTATCCCATTCCCGGGTAACTGCTGCCATCTGGGTCCCGAATTCACCAATGCTAAAATCATTGAGAGATAAAAAAAAGAGGAGAACCCGGGCGAGTGTATCACAATTAGCCGAGAATTTGGATCCATAGCTTGAGCAAATTTATACAAAATAAATAAATAAATAAATAAATAAATAAATAAATAAATAAATAAATAAATAAATAAATAACCAAATAAATAAGTAAGCAAATAAAATAATAAACAAACTAATTACCTAAACAAACTAAATAACAAATTAAATAACTAAAAAGTAAATAACAAAGTACATAAATAACAAATTAAGAGCGAAATTAAACAACTAAATAAACAGAAAAATTAATATACCTAGTTTGTTCAGTTTGTTATTTTTTTGATTAGGTATTTTTCATTTATACCTTTTTTATTTAGTTACTAGCAATAGTGCCCGGCTTCGCCCGGTTGATTTGTTTGTTTTATGGATGATAATGAATACTACTACAGATCTGGCATATAATACTTAAATTAACAGAAGAAAATATTTTAAAAATATAACGTTTTGTGGTGGTGGTGGGGGTGATAAGTAGTACAGTATAATGGACGTAACATTCAGGTCATTTTCCCGTAAAGATAATGACAATAATGAATAGGGAAACGGCTATTTACTAACTACAGCACTGTCACATGTAATTTACAATCGAATTGAAAAATATGATTAGAAAGGGGATTATGTGACATAAAAGACACTGCCTAGGGCCTATATCTCATTGGCTGTTAGAAAAGTAGAGATCAATAGTGTCGTCTTTTGTCACATTGTGCCATAGGAAAATAATCAGAGTACTTTGGAAAACTTCGGCTGTCCCGAGCTCCTGAAGTAGCAATAGTGTCATTTTTCGCCACATACCGCTCAAGGATAAGGATCTGAATAAATGAAAGTAAATTTGAAAGTACCAACGCTTATTGCAGCTGATTACCTCTATGTACTGCACCAACACTATCGCAATTATACAGAGGCATAATATTTTCATGATGATAGCTGTTTTACGTGGCCTAAGAAATCTTCTTGCAATAATTACTCCCAGTGACTCCAATTTATAAGCAGCGCAAGTTGTAACTATTTTCGCAATTCTGGTAGGGGCGACGTAATGCAGCTCGCATTGCCAGCCAACAATTGACTTATTAAAATATTCTTACAGTTACACTATACGGAAATGAATGGTTCTAGGACCTTAAAACGTAGTTTTAAAGTTCATTTTGTCTATTGTTCTAAATGTAGGGAATGGAGAGAGTTGTTCAAAATATTAATTGGATAGTGTTACCCGCAGGGTTTGGAAGGGTAAGTACATTAAGTTTGGTTAAGATCGGTGAAACGATGTACACTTGTGCCAAAGGGCCTAAATGCGGGGAATGGAGTGATCTGTCTGAAAATTCACGTAGACAGTGTTACTCGCAGGTTTCCAAAGGGTAAGAATACTCATTTTGGTTGAGATCAGTTAAACGGTGTAGATTTGTGCCAAAGGGACTAAATGCAGGGAATGGAGTGGTCTATCCAAAATTTCATGTAAACAGTGTTACTCGCAGGGTTTCAAAGGGTAAGTATACAAATGTTGGTGCAGATCGGTGAAACGGTGTCGATTTGTATAAATAACAGACAATCCAACATTGAGCTTTATACCGTATTTACACTGCAACAATCACAATAACGCAGGTTATCACATAAATTCTACACACACACACACACCCATGTACACGGGGCAACATGACCACGATGTCTAAGCCCTGCAAATGAAATATTAACTGTGCATACGATAGCATAGAGAATACTACAGTCCAATACAATCCTTGATTGTCAATCTTTCAGATTTCCCATGTGACCTTTAGCAAATTTTACCGGACTATGATGATACAGAGTAAATCGTTGTTACCTAGTGACAACCTGTCCATCAATGGTGCGGCGTTGACTATCATGATACAGTGCTAGTCGTTGTCGCCTAGCGACAATATGTCTGTCAAGTTATTAGATCGGTGAAACAGTGTAGACTTGTGCAAAAGGGCCTAAATGCGGGGAATGGAGTGATCTGTCCGAAATTTAACATAGCCTAAACTATTCCTCTTGAATCAGGCTATCATATACAAAAATAATTTTTCGAATCCGACTGGTAGTTCCAGAGATTAGCGCGTTTAAACACATAAACACACAAACTCTTCAGCTTTATTATATTATTAGTATTGATTAATGAGTTTACTAAGTAATAATACATAAATGAACAAACAAACAGTTACATGAAGAATTATTACAGTTATTTCCTTTCATACTTGAAAACATTTCTTTTAAAAAGCAATTTTCTACACTCCGATAGCCCATAAATACAGACAAGTATAGATAACAAACGAACTAAATAAACAAAATAAATTAAAGAAAATTAAATAACTAAAAATCGAGTAACCAAGTACCATGATGTACACAGTGTATTCTGCCTATTCAAGAAAAAAATCTTGACTTGTCTTTGCAGTTTTATGTCACTAAAATCAAATACTAATTGGAGTGGTTACCGCTTTGGGCATAGGGACAGCCATTTTCTTGCTACCCAAAGTGGGCGTGCCGTTTGGCTTCAGCAGCTTCCACTAGGCAGCGCAGCGAAGGCATCTCCTTCCGTTCTTTCCTCCATGTCCAGGACACCATGCTGCCAACTAAACTTCTGATGCTACCTCTTGCAGCAACATGTAAGTGCTGCGGAGAACATTCCTTCGTGCTCTGTACCATACTGGATCAGGCAGTGAAATATCGACATTCCTGATACAAACGTCAGTTTGGTTGCATAAAACAATATCAATTCACCAGGTTTAATTATGAAACAAGCGGTCTCACACCGGACACTTGTACTCATTGTTCCGCTCGTAACAACTTATAATTGAGTCCTTACGTTACTACAAGTTTAAATTAATATTCTATGTGGCGCTTATACTTGCTAAACTTTCTGATATTCTTGCTAGCACTTAGAACTCCACAATGCAGTTGTGTTCATAAGTTTATTATGTTGAATGTTCCGTGCTGACACATTATCGCGAGTTCATTAATCCTGTGTTCGAAGTTCGAGGAACTACAGTCACGTATGAAGTTATCTGAGTAACTAAACAGTTAACCTCTCTGATGCCTGAAAAGATTTATTTAAAAACAGTAATTTTCATTACTTTGTCAATTACCAGGGTGATCCTTTCAACCTACGGAAGTCCATAAAAAAAAGGGACAAGAGTAAATTGATTTTAGGTAGAATTCATTAGAAATCTACTTACAGCAATGGGTACCATGTTGCGACTTATCTTCGCTTTTCACATCCCCCAAAACCCCAAAACTACCATAAGTTCAAAAGTTTATATATAATTTATGTATAGTTATCACTTTCTTGTGGCTTGCCACGGTGGGTGAGTGGTTATCATGTCAGACTGCCAACCCTAAGCTTGCAGGTTCGCTCCTGGCCGTGGTAAGTGATTTTTGAAAGGCGACAAAAATCACGATATGCATGTCATACGTTGTTGGCATGTTAAAGAACCCATTTGAATTCAGTAGTCCGTGTTCATAATGGCAAAATTAATCTCAGGATTTTACGCCAAAACAAAGTTCCTCATTTCTCTACTAGAAAGCGCTATAGTGTCAAGGAGCTTAGATATCTAACCCTCTTTGACTTCATAACGCTTCAAGGAGCAATCAAATTCGACATGCAAGTTGCCCTCTGGGCGTCAATTAACAAAGCTTGCACCCGGCACCCGAGGCCATACGCTATTATTATTAATATTATTACTTTCTTGTGGATACGATAACTACCGACATTTTGTAGTACCAATCACGTTAAAGTTTATACATACAATATTACCCTCAAAATCTTGGTCGAGTTCGATAAAGGCAAAATCGCATCCAGGGAGGTTGAAATGTGGGAAATATCACTGTAACTTTCTTACTGTAGTTTGTGAAAAATAGGGGAAGATTACCTCATAGTTCCGCCCCTTAAAACAATAATAATTAACTAACTATGTGAAAAATCGAATCCATTCAAAGTTCGTACTATTCTTCGGGCCAAAAACATATCTCCGTAAAGTTTATCGATAGCACCAACCATTGACCAAAGAGGTGTGGGAAAAAAGGATTTTGAAAGGCGAAAAAAGTCATATCTCCCTTAATAGGCACAATATCAAGACAGTTTAAAAAGGTCAATAATTGTCCTATAAAAATAACCTAAAACATTCGTTTGAAAGAATCTATGATATTACCAACGTTTTCGGAATTATAATATGATGGAACATTATGTAGAACATTTTATTAGTGTAGGGGCAGATGACCTCACTGTTCCGCCCCTTAAAACAATAACAACAATACAATTTTATTTGTAGGTGTATAACAATTGACAAATTTAGTTAAATCGATATATTTTTCTTTGGCCGGTGAAATCTACCTCCGCATACCGGCGTACCGAGAGGGATTAAAAAATAAATAAAGTTGTATACAAACAAGATGTTCAGTAAAGAACATACAGCCTACTTTCTCCTAAATGCATGGGTATTGTTATAACTCTTTATCCTTTTCAAGGAGTATGATTGAATGTTGGTTGTAGTAGCTTGTTGAAATACAACGTGCTATAGGGATATTAAACATGAATATGAGGTGCCCTTTGCTAGTGCTACCTCTGTACCAAATTTCGTTCAATTCGGTTTCACCGTGTTTGAATTGATAGGGGGAATCGATTTGCACACATACTTGGCCACCATCTGCAAACTATTGGGCTGATGTTCTTGCAGTTTGGTCTGAATATGTTTCCCACATAAAAATATGGTGTTGCAAAATTTGGTAGAGACTAGATTATTAGGTTGGTCGTAATTACATTTTAGCTTTTAACATTTGGATGGCCGCGATTACGTTTCCGTCAAGATAGCGGTGATATAAAACATGACACTGAGGTGCCCTTTGCTAGTGCTACCTCTGTACCAAATTTCGTTCCATTCGGTTTCACCGTGTTCGAATTGATAAGGGGAATCGATTTTCACACAAAGATGGCCGCCATCCGCAAAATATTAGGCTGATGACCTATTAGTTTGGTCAAAGGATGCTCCCTCCATAAAGGTATGTTGTTGCTAAATTTGCTAGACATCGGATGGTTAGGCTAATCTTAATTTGATTTAAGCTTTGAACATTTGTGTGGCCACCATTACGTTTCCGTCAATATGGCGGCGATATAAAACATGACACTGCGGTGCCCTTTGCTAGTGCTACCTCTGTACCAAATTTCGTTCCATTCGGTTCCACCGTGTTCGAATTAATAGGGGGAATCAATTTTGACATAAAGATGGCCGCCATCCGCAAACTATTAGGCTAATGGCCTATTAGATTGGTCAAAGGATGCTCCCTGCATAAGGGTATGTTGTTGCAAAGTTTGGTAGAGATCGGATGGTTATGTTAGTAGTAATTTGATTTAAGCTTTAAACATTTGTGTGGCCGCCATTACGTTTCTGTAAATATGGCGGCGATATAAATCATGACACTGAGATGCCCTTTGCTAGTGCTATCTCTGTACCAAATTTCGTTCCATTCGGTTTCACCGTGTTTGAATTAATAGGGGGAATCGATTTTGACACAAAGATGGCCGCCATCCGCAAACTATTAGGCGAATGACCTATTAGATTTGTCAAAGGATGCTCCCTCCATAAAGGTATGTAGTTGCAAAATTTGGTAGAGATCGGATGGTTATGTTAGTCGTAATTTAACTTAAGCTTTGAACATTTGTGTGGCCGCCATTACGTTTCTGTCAAGATGGCGGCGATATAAAACATGACACTGAGGTGCCCTTTGCTAGTGCTACCTCTGTACCAAATTTCGTTCATTCGGTTCCACCGTGTTCGAATTAATAGGGGGAATCAATTTTGACATAAAGATGGCCGCCATCCGCAAACTATTATGCTAATAACCTATTAGATTGGTCAAAGGATGCTCCTTCCATAAAGGAATGTTGTTGCAAAGTTTGGTAGAGATAGGATGGTTATGTTAGTCGTAATTTAACTTAAGCTTTGAACATTTGTGTGGCCGCCATTACGTTTCTGTCAATATGGCGGCGATATAAAACATGACACTCAGATGCCCTTTACTAGTGCTACCTCTGTACCAAATTTCGTTCCATTCGGTTTCACAGTGTTTGAATTAATAGGGGGAATTGATTTTCACACAAAGATGGCCGCCATCCGCAAACTATTAGGCTAATGACCTAGTTCTTTGGTCAAAGGATGCTGCCTCTATAAAGGTATGTTGTTGCAAAATTTGGTAGAGATCGGATGATTAGGTTATTCGTAATTTGTTTTAAGATTTGAACATTTGTGTGGCCGCCATTACGTTTCCGTCAAGATGGCGGCGATATAAAACATGACACTGAGGTGCCTTTTGTTAGTACTACCTCTGTACCAAATTTCGTTCCATTCGGTTGCACCGTGTTCGAATTAATAGGGGGAATCGATTTTCACACAAAGATGGCCGCCATCCGCAAACTATTGCGTTGATGACCTATTAGTTTGGTCAAAGGATGCTCCCCCCATAAAGGTATGTTGTTGCACAATTTAGTAGAGATCGGATAATTAGGTTAGTCGTAATTTGATTTAAGCTTTGAACATTTGTGTGGCCGCCATTACGTTTCCGTCAAGATGGCGGCGATATAATACATGACACTGAGGTGTCCTTTGCTAGTGCTACCTTTGTACCAAATTTCGTTCAATTCGCATTCACCGTGTTCGAATTGATCGGGGGGACAGACATTCAGAGTACACACTCACACACACTCACACACAGACACACACACACACACAGACTCACACACACACATACACACACACACACACACACACACAGAGAGACTCACACACACTCATACACACACACAGACAGACACACTTTTTTCGCCCTGTGTTGTTCTCATAAGTCTACTTTCATTTTTTTTGCAAAAATCGAAAGTAGGCTAAAAATCGATATAGTCACTGTCGAGATTGAGGAATTCGTTTTATATGTGGACGAGATTTCTAATCCCCTGTTCATAAAATATCACCGCCAGTGAGTGATCATAGGCTTTAACGTTATCTGAAACATCTGCCCTCCTTCTCACGTGTTCACTTCAGGGAAGAAGTAGACGTCACTTGGTGCTAAGTTAGGGCTATACGCCGGATCTTTAAAAACTTTCCATCACAATTTATGAAGAAACAGTTGAGTTACAGCAGCACAGTGGGGCCGGGCGTGGTCACGAATTAGGAGAACTAATTCTTTGATAAATTTCCACTTATTATTGTCTCCTGCTCGAAGGAACCGAATTGCAGCAAGCAACTCGCACTAGGCGGGAGAATCAATCGTGACAGTCACGTGCATGTAACTAAGATCAAAATGCCGTAACTACGTTGGAAGTAGTTATAATGGGGGAGATGCACCGTCGCCCTTCGAGCATACCCGTGCCCTATAACGCGATTCATAGTTTACCGTAGTAAGTCCTTACCAGGTTTCATTGAATCGCTCCGGCCTTTTAGATTTTGTTAGGGACACTCACGCACACACACGGACAAAAGGGGATCTCATAAGCCTATATTTCAGAAACGACAATAGGCTAAAACGACAAAAGTGCTTTGCAAGTATACTGCGTAAAGAAATTCACAAATGCATACGATGTTGGCTGGAAAAGATCTCTTGTTTGGTGAATACATGACAATATGCAACAAAGAAAGGTCCCGCAAGGGAGACTCGGTCTCAAATAAAATGCTTCATCGTATTGCATTGCATATTAATTTGCAGGAAATAATTTGGTAGTATTCAGCTTAGTCATATTAATTTGGCTACCTCTTTTCACTTGTTAGATAGCTTATTTTCATCCGCCGTCGAAGTCAACTGATTGGTTGGTTCCTCAGTTTAGGGGTTGCTACAACGCGGTCATTTAGCCCCGTGTACTTTGGGTATGTGTAGAATCTGTCTGATAACCAGTGTTAATTGTGATGGCTGTATTAGTGTGTGTTATCTGTTTTTAATTCTAGTAAGGACTGCAGACATTCAATTTTTGATGTGTAAACATCTTTCCGCTCTGTTGCTGGATAGTTTTGTGGGGGTGATTTTGAAAATTGGGGACGGATGTAAATCGGGCGGAAGTGGATCGAACGGAAGTGGAGCGAACGAAAGTGGATCGGACGGAAGTGAAGACGCACTGCCAGAAAAATGGGACGGAAGTGAATCGGGCGGAAGTGGATCGAACGGAAGTGGATCGGACGGAAGTGAAGACGCACTGCCAGCTGGATGTACAATTGAAAATGTGTGTATTGGAAACAAGGCAGTGTGTGCTCTGTAGCGCGAGAATGTTATGGCAATACAGTAGGCAGTGCATTTAGCAGGCACTGGTTTGACGAGCACAGTGGCAAATGTTTCACCGACTTTCATTTGTCACTGAGCATTTTATGAAGCTTCACGTTCAAGGTTGAATATCACAAGGGGTAGGACAAAGACGACAAATGACATTTAAGTAAGCGGCAATATTGTCAAGCTGTGGGTGAGCAGTCAAATATTAAATGCATAACAGAATGTTGTCATATGAGTGGAATAAAAGTTGTATTTTCATCATATGTGAGACTAGGTCATTTCATGATTGTAGGAAGCCATGTTTTGATTGTTTACGACGAACTGTATGAGAGCCTTTTGAATAATGAATGTTATAGTTACTGAGGAATGTGCTCACAGTATTTGAGAGTACTGTCGACGTTGTGTGTCACTTTGTTATTATGAATTATTAATGTAAAAGGAAGGAAGGAAGGAAGCTTGTAGTTTTGCGTGTCCGTTAATCTCATGATCATGATCCACGGTACCTCCCTTTTCCGTGGAATGCGACCCACAGGACATGGCATTTCAATTGGAAAATCAAACCCGGTCTACCTTGGTGAGAGACTAACAGCTTGACCACTGCGCCACAAATGTGACAGTAGCATATCTCCAATTCAATCTATACATTCATCATAGTACCAGTATGAAAATGGAGTGTAAATTAACATTTTAAGAATGTCCAAGCTGTGTAGTATACGAGTAGATAACATATCAGATGTTACACATAATATACGACTACTTTAAGGCTCGTATCTTTTTTCCCTAGTAGTTCCAACTTTTTTAATCCTAGGCCACCGTCAACGACCAACTAGTTCAGAACTTGGTTACTAGACGCCACCGCAGTCGGCTCCTGGCGACGAACGTTGGAACCTAAGAGCGTTAGTCCAATCTAACCTATAACTTAGCTTCACACAAGTGTAATTAGTGGAAGGTTCTTTATCATGCCATAAGACTATGACATGGGCTCGCCGGGTTTACTTTCCCTCCGAAGGAGGGCATACTGAGGGATTTTAACGCTCTTAAAATCCGAAGACTTCGGCCGGGTTTGAACCCGCGACCTCAGCATGCCACCAACTACACCACCGAAGCCGCCGTAGTCAATTGATTGCCTCAGTTATTGAAGTATCTGTAGGCTATTCGGGTTAGAATTGAGAAAGAAGTAGTCCTGTCACGTAGAAACAGGAGCCATTGAAGAGTTTTCCTGGAATTGAAATAAGGGAGCCATGGACAGTCATTCAAAAGGCGATGATGGGACTTGATCACTTCTGTCTCCCTGGACATCAAGCCGCCATTATCAATAATGCAAAGCGCTGGATTGTGCCAGTCGATATTATGGGTATTAGCAGAGCGAAATACAAAAGCGATAATTTGAGCTCTCTTCGAACATGACGTACTAGCAAATAAATTAGAATTGTCATACACTCTGACGGACAGTTAATTACGACAGTTGAATTCAAACTTGGTGAATATTGCACATATCGATGCTTGGCTCTTGTGGCTAATAACTGGCCACTTAACGGTTGCGTTGCAATATTCAGCTTTCAATCAATTCCAATTGGTCTGTTCTAACTGCCGTCATCGCATGATCTATCACTTTTTATTCGTACTACAAGTTTTATATATCTACAGGGTGCGTGTGGTATATTATTATTATTATTATTATTATTATTATTAATTCGATATCAGCCTCCGTGGCTTAGGCAGCAGAACGCCGACGCCGGACTCCCACCGCTGGGTCCGTGGTTCAAATCCCGATCACTCCATGTGAGATCTGTGCTGGACAAAATGGAGGCAGAGAGGTTTTTCTCCGGATACTCCGGTTTTCCCTGTCTAAAATTTCATTCCAGCAATACTCTCCACTATCATTTCACCTGTCATTTATTTAATAATTTCCTCAGAAGAGTGCGACAGGTTTCGGCAGCCAGCACAGTTCATATCGTCGCCGCTAGGTGGGGGCTTCATTCATTCCATCCCTGACCCAGTCGGTTGACTGGAAGCAGGCTGTGGATTTTCATTTTCATTAATTCGATACAGCTATCTATGGACTACAAATACACAACAAGGTGTTTTTCCTCGCCGTTTAGCTTCCTGCCAGAGATTTTTCAATCTTTTAATCCTCCACAATCTTTCTTCCACTGAAATTCTGAGTCTTCTTTTTGGGGGATCCTTCACACTTGCAACTTTAGTTCTGAATCTTGTCCCGTCCCACACTTCAACCAGTCCTATATTTGCCCTTTTTAAGTCTTGATATACCTCCTGAAGCCATGGAGGTTATATCTTCCAGTTCTCATGAAGGTTAGGAATTTTATTAGCTAAACTCTCAGTTCCCAATCGTTTAATATGCCCTTAAAACATCAATCTTCTTTTTCTCTTACTGACAGAAATCCCTTCACACTCTTGTCAGAGAGCTCTTGATTTAACCGCATTTGAAATATATATCCACCGCCAGGTGTGGTATAATTAAGCAGCCGGAAACATATGATTCTCTAGGCAAGGAAGTGACACAAGCCATGAAAAACGTGTGGTAAAATCTATAGCTTGAAGTTACACTACTATAATAAAAAAAAAATAGGTTAATTTTTGGGGAAAAATGTTTTGCACTAAAATGACATTTTAAATGATGTTATATTGGCTGTCACGGCCAGTGAATTAAAACTCAACAATTCTTATAGGCTTGTGCAGTGTCTTGTGTGGGGTTTCGCCTAGGACACCAACCTGGCTCATCAGCGCGCTCTTGGTGTCCCCGCCCGGATCCCCACAGGAGTAGCGAACTGTGCGCTACCTCCCTTTTTATAAAGTGCACCTGCGCATCGTAACTGCGAGACAGGATCCGTGCGGGGACACCAACAGCACGCTGATGAGCCAGCTTGGTGTCCTAGGCGAAGCCCCACACAAGACACAGCACAAACCTAGAATAATTTCTGAGTTTTAATTCACTGGCCGTGAAAGCCAATACCTTATTTTGGGAGCCTTCATAGGGAGGTTATGGCTGCTTGAGCTTTCAGTTCTCGCAGTTACGAGGTGCAGGTGCGCTTTATAAAAAGAAAGGTAGCGCGTAGTTCGCTACTCCTTTGGGGGTCTGGGCGGGGACACCAAGAGCCTGCTGATGAGCCAGCTTGGTGTCCTAGGCGAAACCCGACACAAGACGTGGCACAAACCTAGAAGAATTGCTGAGTTTTAAACGATGACTTACAATTGGCTGAATAATTTTACTGCCAAACTACAGATGATAAAGGTTATGGTGAAAATTTCATCTCTCTACCACAATTCGTTCTGGAGAAACTACGTCAAATGTGCCGAACAAATATATTCTTCAGAAATTTGACAATTGGAGATTCAAGTCCCTGACATGATCAAAATTATTCTATTTACTATCAAAACAAACGCATCTACACATTCTTTATGCCTTTGATGGCGCTATTAGTGTTATACTAACATATGAAATGGAGATTTTCTACAAAACAAAAACAAAAAATGCCCAGGTTTCTTAATTTCATGTCTTTGTTCTCTGTTGGTGTTTACCTCCCAGCTTGGTGTATTCTTTGGAATACACGGTAAGACAGAGTAAGCTTTTGCTTCTCTTTGCTTTAGTTCATCCCTTCCTTTTTCGCAAACACCAACAGTGATCTCCTGATTTCTCTTTGTTGGTATATTTTCTTACACCACCTGCGAGTCTGTTCTAGATATATATCTCCCATGACCCACCTAGCGTCATCTAGCAGCGAATCTCTGAAGTTCCTCAATCTTCCCTGTACAAGAGGACTTCCTTACCAATCTGGCCACCAGATCTCGTTGCTATCGCCAGCTATCATCTCCGTGATCAAGAGAACTTCGTCTACTTTTTCACCCACCCGGCTTCGCTAGTGACGCCTGCTATCAACTCTTTGAAGACCATTTCATCAAGAAAATGTATTGCTGTTATGTTGGTTATTCTTATGTGTATTACTTTTGTCTCCTACCCCCACTCTTTTCCTTTCCCTGGTCTCTCCGCGCTTCGTTGAGCTGGCCTCACTTGTGCGTCTGAAGTCAAACCAGTCAGTCGGAGCTTAACTAAAGCTCGTCTCCTCACCTCGAGAGACAAACTTTCAAATCTTCGCCATGTTGTGAATTCCTGACTAACGGTCACCGAGGAATCGCCGTTCATCAGAAATGAGCTAAGTACTATTTCTACGTTCTTCAACTTATTTTAATTGATTTTAAATAGCTACATGCTTTTAATGATCATTTTATAGGCAGTGTGAGATTTCTAAATGTGGGGCAATAATCATCCTTCGCGGGATTTTCTATGTTGGGCTTTTGTCTATCTAAGCTAATCCTAACATGAAGCAGCATTTCTTATGCTTATTAAATGAGAGATTTTATCACAACGTGGGACACCATTGAATTACCCACTATCTATAAAATACTTAGCTCGTTCCACCGCTGGACTAATATTTGCCCTATTCTTCAGTCATGATTTTTCTGGAATATTCCATGCTGAACAATTCATCTACAAGTTAAACCTTCTAGTACTTTCCACTCACATATGGGAATACTTTTTTAAACTAAGGAATCTTCCTTATGAACTGCTAATCAATATCTAATTTTTCTTCCTCCGTTGGAATGTTTCTGGTGCATTCAACTATAACCTACAATTTTTGCAAGCAATAGACTCTCGCAAATCTAGTGTAACTAGTTATTTTCCACCATCGCAATAACTTTCTTTGCCTTACACTTTTTGTGCTACTACAGTGAACCTTTCAACTATATCAACAGACTATAGTGAAAACAGTGCCTGTTCAACTTTTTCATCCGCGTCGCGCTCGTCCGAGTACAATAAATACGGCCATGAACACTCTTCCACAATCCCATTTGATCTTTCCCAAACCCTTTACTAACAAACTAAAATAATAAAATTGTTACTTTAGATCTTTTTTCAATGAGGTGTCACTCTCAATAAGTGCCCTCCCTTACTTGCTCCACGTATAACGAATTAATGTCTGTAAAACTTCGTGTCTAGTACACGCCTTAAAGTATATTGTTTCTTCCTTCTAATGAAGGAATCCAATTCTTTCTACTCAAAAGTGAGTTATCTCTAGGTTTCACGAAAGGGAAATTTGCCCTATTTTTCTCGTGATCCCTACTTAAACATAGGAGTTCTAGAAACTTCCTTTCAATTTTTCTTTTCAGGTTTCACAATAAGTGACCTGCCCTATTTGTATAATCTCTAAACGTAGTTCTGTATTAATACAAGAAGTTATAGAAACTTCTATTTCATTTCTTCCTGTTTTTGTTGTTGTTACTTTCGAAGTTGTTATTTGTTCATATTTCTAAGATACCTATCTAGAAATCCTTAAAGTACACACCTTGTACTTGATTTATTGTTTAACCTTAATTACGTTAATTATCTTAAAATTTTCTATTTATTAATCTTAGCTATTTCAAAATCTTACGAAGATTTTAGCTCATATAAAAGGTTTAAAACCAAAAAATTATCAATTGCCTGGTGCAAGATTTAAATGATTCGGAGGTCTGCGACCCCAATTGTTTGTAAACTCAAATTATATATGTCTTAAATTCATTACACCTTTTTGCATTGTTAAATAAATTTGATTTTTTCCTTTTGCTTTATCATTTCTCTGAAATAACGGTTAGGCAAGATCCTATCTTCCCTGACTTTTCCTAGGTTTATGCCCTCTTTAATAAAAATAAATCTGTTGATAAGGTTTGCACTACTTGTTGCATTTGAGCAAGAACTCTTAGTTATTAACTTATTAAAGTCTCTCTTAGCTTTGACAGATAATTCTAACTGGCCAGTAAGGCAAGCATAGCTCGTTACGCCAGCTTCCTGCTTGTTAAGATTCTCTCTACAACTTATGGTTGGTTTTCAAAATTTTAGTTTTTTCTCATTGACTAAACTTTTAGTCGGCTCCTTGCTGGGTAAAAGCTTAGTTATTCCTAAATGCAACTATTTGTGCTCTTACCAAAATTATTCTCAAGGGTATACTTGTTTCATCCATATCCTTCTTGGAAACATTCTGTCACTTTATAGAAATTCTACAATTTCAAGAACTAAAACATCACGGCTTATTCAAATTATTTGCATTCTTCAAAATATTTATTTAAAACAAACTCCTTTAAAAAGGTAGAGCCTCCGTGGCTTAGGCGGCAGCACGCCGGCCTCTCACCGCTGGATCCGTGGTTCAAATCCCGGTCACTCCATGTGAGATCTGTGCTGGACAAAACGGAGGCAGACAGGTTTTTCTCCGGGTACTCCGGTTTTCCCTGTCAAAAATTTCATTCCAGCAACACTCTCCACTCTCATTTCATTTCATCTGTCATTCATTTAATCATTGCCCCCAGAGGAGTGCGTCAGGCCTCGGCAGCCGGCACAGTTCATATCCTCGCCGCTCGATGGGGGCTTCATTCATTCCATTCCTGACCCGGTCGGAGACTGGAAGCAGGCTTTGGATTTTCTTTTTTCCTTTAAAAAGGTACATAGGAAACTTATCATTTCTTTCTTTGCCAGACCACCACCCTTCCCCAAAGTAGCCGAATCATGGCTTGGAAGGGAAGGTACCTCCTACTCCCGCCTGCAAATAGCCCAAGCTCTAGCTGCGTTTCCTGTTAGCTGTGTTCAGGTCCCCACTCACTTTAGTGATCTCACGGGCTTTGCGGTGACACTCTTCTTTAAAATTGTTTGTATTTAGTGTTGGACTTTCTTCCTATTATCCACACTTGTTCCTCTGTCCGAAACCCACTACCCTTTACTTCTTTATTCATCTTCCCTTGGGGGTAAGGTTAATTCTAAGCAAAAACCTACCCACGCCCCTATAAACAACAATAACTAACTAACAATAATTGCCTATTTGCGATGACGTCTTCCTATGTGTGCCGTATTTCTCTACCCTCTGGTAAGCTATCATAAAACATTCCCATTTCCTATTATTTTCTTTATCCATCTCACCGGCACATTCAGTTGCTATTAAGCGGATTATCGCTCCTTGTAAAGGATCACTCTTTGCAAGTTGCACGAAAATAGAGGCTCCTTTCCAAGCTGAATCTCTTCACAATTTCCCCATCATAATGGAGATTATGTCGAATGAAGAAGTATATAATAACAGAATGAATCAAAGGATTTGGTTTCACCAAGAACTAGCACAAATTCACTACAACACAGCTGTAAAAAGAAACCTTCAAAATTAAAAAAAATAATAATCCCTCACTGAAACGCACAGCCGTCTTTAGAAACCAGCCAAGCGCAATACTAAAATGCTAACAAACGTGGAAGAGAGTTAATAAACTACCTTCAACGGAAATCAGGTATAAAGAGTGAAGAAAGTCAATAGGTGATGAATTGAAGAAACCGAAAATTGATCATAGTAATCTGTCCAGGTATTGTATATACAGTGAAAGCCTTCCCTATAGAACCGAGTCTTGCTTGGGCCATGTGACGGTTAGAGAGCGATTAGTCAGCTACTGTTGAGTAGCATCTACCGTTTCACAACAGCGGGACGAGAATAATCGCATGTGGTCATAGCATTGATTCCATTCCAAGCTGGCAAGGTACCTTAACCCTTTATAGGTCCTTGGGATACTATCTTCCCACCATGTATTTATAGAACGATGTTAGGGAGAGAATCTTCCCACCCCTTTCCTTTCAAGCAGTTCCACATGCATCCACAAGCTAGCTGCACAGAAATATCGAAAACACATTAATTTGATGTATACTGTCATCAGAAACCAAAGGTGGGAAGCATTTATCCCAGTGGTCTCCACAGTGCACGTGCTCGCCAGTTCGGTTGTGTTGAGTGAAAGAAATACATTGTTTTACAGAAGAAGGTGTTTTTATTGAAGATAAGAGATTTGTAAACGCTAGTATATAACTGAAATACAATGTTAATAATGGTTTTGGTCACTTGAGTAAATATATTTCAGCTAGAATGGAAATAATTATCCTGCTCAGGGTGTTTGCCTAAGAATAGAAGATTGTTAAAATTAATGTCTGTGTTTTTAGTAAATACTATTTTGAAATTATTGAATTATATTCGAATATAATAACTTTTAACAATCCAAAATCACTTTTATATTTTTTGTGCAGTTTTAGGCGAAGATGATATCGGTCACTGACCTTGTGTTGCGTGGGAGTTACGTTTTTCTTAAATTATAGAGCGTGATGGGTGTTTTTATACATTATATTCTCTTAAATATACCTCATTATTGAGTGATAAACACAGTATCATCATAATTTGGAGGTGGGAGATAATTAACCCATTGCTCATTTGAGAAAACGTACTGCCGGGTGTGGGCAGTGGGATAATAATTTCCCACCCCATATTTCATAAAATAGAATCCACACCCATAAAATTGTTGCATATTCCTAATCATCTATCACCCCCAATTACAAATGTGCAAAAAAATAAAATAATTTTATACCCCAGTCTTTTGTCCTATAAAGGGTTAAATGAAAGTGTTAAGAATTTCGGTGAAGTACTGTAGTCTGTCTCGTATCCTGTGAACATGGTTAGGTATAGAAAAAAAATCGAATTTTCCCTAATGAAAACTTATCTTCTCAAGAAGATGTCTTCCAGTGAATGTGTTCTTATGTTTCAGCACCGTACGATTTTTCTTGCGGAGGAACCTCAAACAAAAAGCGTACAGAAACAATCCGTGCACCCCGGCGACTCTCAAGAACGAAATAACTCCACTGATACAAAATATCAGTGAGGATGAATTACAGTGAGTGTACCAAAACTTCCTACATTGATGCAATGTGTGTTTAGAAAATGAAGGACACCATTTCCAGCAACTTCTCTGAAATTCATGTAAGTAATGGGGATTATTAACCCTACTGATGCCAAGCTTTCGTTGAATGGTTATGTTAAAACGTTTAGTGAAATTACAAGTCTTTCCTGAAGCAGCTAAATATATTTTAAATGGATTAGTTGCTAAATTTTATTTGTTTTCTTTAGAAATAATTTTAAAAAAATATTTTCAAATTTAAATGTGGAAATATTTCTAAGTCGTTCTCATTATTCGATAATGCACTCTCACAGACTTCACTAAGCGTTAAGCATTTATATCTCCTCTTCCTTCAAAGAACTAGACATATTTATTTTCACGTATCTTAATTAGCTCTGAGCACAAAGGTAAACAAATACTACTTCAAAAGATAAAGTGCGCGGGAAGTCAGCTGATTCAAAGAATACGCTACTTATTATGAATTCAGTTCCTTAAGGAACTTAAACACATTGACATAGCCTATCCAGAGAGAGAATGGTTCCTGCGTTGTCTTGGTCACAATAATGACAGCACTGCGTGCCTGGAAAAAAAATATTAAAAATTAATAAAAATAGGGCCGATAAATTAGTCTGTAGCATTTTTAACAAAACCTCCGTCGGCCGATATATCGGCCCCCTGGTACTGAAAGGGTTAAATACGTTGAAAAGTGTAAATGTGTTGAACTAGTTGGGCACTACGCTGCTGCTAGAGCAGGGGCCTTGCTCGACAGGTGGCCTTCACAGTGCCCCGGCTGTCACATGCTGCATTCGAGACTCCGTTCTATAGAAAAAATTGTCATTTGTAGCTCTTCGGTCGGTCAACACGATTATACCCAATAAATGGGCGGGTTACAAGATGTAAGTATATCTCTACTTAGTATTAAACAAAGTCCCCAATTCTTGGAAATCACAGGCAATTTCGAGAATCACTGGATGGATTTTGATGTGGTTTTCATCATTCTGTAACGGATACCTCGAGGAAGGTTTCTGTAGAAAATAATTTATTTATGATCGAAGGAAGCCCAGCAGTAAAGATTTCAATGAAAAAGTCGGAAAGAAAACCTGTCGTCCGTGCGCTTTTTAAGCTTACGCTGGGCAAACCGTTAAAAATTGTAAGAATTGGTCAGCATGAAATGCTCGATAAAAAAGTCAGCAAGAGCATATCTCCATCTTCAATACATCGCCCACTATAAGTGTTTTTACGTTTTCATTTCTTCCAACAATCTCCATTCAATTACTGAGACGACAGTTTACAAGCTAGCTAGGGGCGAGCCTATGACCCCAGTTACAGCCTAGCTAGCGGGTGAGCCTATTACCCCAGATATAGACTACAGCAAACTGTCGAGTCGTGTTGAATTAAGACTTCAGAGAAGACTGGTTGTGTTTGGAGTTTCCCTGGAAGTGAAACCAACACGGCTTTTCTTCATTTAGCCTGTGAACTTTTCGTTGCGCAAAGCACACAGTCAAGTTAAGATTGGACGGAAGGGAGATTTGTGTTTCATGCACCTCGCAATTCTTAAATTACGTCTGACTAGAATTTGCTGCACATGCATCTTCATGATAATGTAATTAATAGTCCAGTCAGTAATTTTATTTCATCATACCGAGACGTAAAACGGGTGTAGGTCGTAGATCATCGAAATCAAAAATAAAGCGCTTATCTCGTAATGCATTCATAACTGTTCCCGGGCGAAGCCGGGGAGAGTTTTCAGTAAGATATAAATTGTACCCCACCCATTCATTGGGCATATTCGTGTCTATTGACTAAAGAGCTACAACTGACAATTTTGAACAGGCAACACTGAAATAACGGCTTCAAATCTCTTCACCTCATTATAGAATACACCATTTTGTTCAGGGAACCTCACAGATTTATTTAAAAACTTAAAAGACTATATTTTTATTTTCCTCCCGGACTGAATTCACTTTAAGAAACTCCATTATTCACCAGATTATGGAAGAAGGAACAGATACTGACCGATATACGGGGGGGGGGGGGGGTATATTGTTTTATACTTTATTTTTTTCTATTCAAGTAAAGTACATTTGACATCGGTTGTTACGTCCACCTTCTCAGCATAAACTCCTTGTAACTTTATGCACTGTTGCCATCGATGTGTCAGTCTCTCCAAACCTTCCTGAAACCATTCTTTCGGAGTGCTGCGTACCCATGCCTTGACAGCTGTGACCAGAGGTTTCTTCATGTTCCCGAACAAGTGATAATCATTTGGTACCAAGTCGGGAGAGTATGGAGGATGTGGCAGCACCGTGAATCCCGTTTGATCATTGTCAGTGGTGGTCTCTCAGCTAGTGTGGGGGCGGGCATTGTCATGTTGCAGAAGCACACCTTGAGCCCATTTTTCTGGTCGCTTAGTTTGAATGGCACGACGTAAGCCCTTAAGGGTTGCCACATACAGTATGCTGTACAGTTAATCGTGGCCCCCAATTCCAACCAGACAATGAGGATGATGCCCTATGTGTACCAGAGCACTGTCGCCATTCCCTTGCCAACTGATGGTACTGTTCGACATTTCTTTGGCGATGGACTGCCGCTATGCTTCCATTTCATCGATTGTTGTTTCGTTTATGGCTCATGGTAATGAAGCCATGTCTCATCACCTGTCACAAGCCAAGCCATGAAGTCGGCTGGATCTTGTCTGGAGAGACTGACACATCCATGGCAAAAGTGCATAAAGTTACATATTGGGAAGATGGACGTAACAACTGATGTGTACAATGCACTTCATTTGGGTAGAAAATAATAAAGTGTAAACAAATATAATACGCCCTTCATAATTCTCCCCATATATTGTTGGCACCTCTTTAGGTCGGTAATTACTCATATTCATCTCTCGCTGTAGATCCTCAACATGAGCTACGGCGAAAATTCCGTAACCTCCCATTTAAGATGTAGGGTTTGAATTCAATTTCTAAGTGTAATAAGCTCTAGCATACGCGTAGGAGAATATATCAGCGCAAGAGCATTGCTCTTTGATACAGAGAATCCAGGACAATGGAAAGCAACCTGACCCAGTCTCTGTGAGTTAATGCAATTGCATCGCCTTCAAGCATAGCATACATCAGTCTCACAGGAGATGTAAGTGATTTTAGTGCGCATTATCACAACTCAAGTTGAACTTGTGTGCCATCAAAGTTCCTTCGGTTATATGACACTTATATGACAATTATAATTACCTTTAACTATGAGGATGAAGTCACTAAGGAGATTTATGAAATACTCTTGAAGGAAATCAAAATACTGTATCAGCTAGAGAGCATCATTTTACTATGACTCATTGCAAAATTTATAAGTCATATTTTCATTTGTGCCTTATTAGAATACTGTATACAGTATACTTAGCGAATCAGCTGCTCCTACCGACAATAGTGGCCACGCTAGCTAAAGCGCGGCGTTAGGTCATGGAGCCAAGCTCTCTGCTGACTCGGTAGACGAGTCAGTTCGAGCCCCACCATCGGCCGTCCTTAAAATGATTTTCCGTGGTTTCCCATTTTCAACACGAGGTAAATGCTGGGACGGTACCTTCTGACAGGCCACACCGCTTCCTTCCACATCCTTGCCCAGTTTCATTCATCTTCATCCATTCCATATCTCATCCCGACGCGCAGGTCGCCCACTGGCGTCGACTTGAAATACCTTCACTCGGCCTCTCAGGAGGCCACATGACAAAAAAAAGAAGAAAGCTGCCCATAATAATATTGTTTTATGCAGCCCAACTAACGCGTTTTGTCAAGAAGGTTGATATTTCTCTGCTTGCATCCCATATGGTTCTAATGCACTGCAATCATATCCCGCAAACGACACTAAACACTATTATTTTTCCTTCGAGGTGACTACAGACCATTCGAATAATACGAGGCACGTCCAGAAAGTAAGTTCCGTTTGGTAATAAAATTGAATTGTGTACAGATACAGAAAAATTATTTATTGCACAACATTCTACACCTCTTAAATTACTTTTCCACATAACTGCCGAACTTTTTCAAGCATTTGTCATAGCGTGGCACAAGGTTTTGGATACCTTCTTCATAGAAGTTTGCCGCCGACCGTAAACGAGAGTGAAGACTCCCCTGTCAGATATCCTACCGTTTGGCCACCACTGTTAGGCAAATTGCGTATGTGGTCAGGAGAACTTCTAAACATACGCAGTTCTCCTGGTAAGCCGTCATTTGGTCGTCTTGGAAACTCCAATCGCTTTTTTATGTACAGTATAATGCTTTAACACTTTCAAGTGATGATAGATTCTTTTCAGTCAGGAAGGGCCATATGATTTCTATTCCGTATGTATATAAGTTAATGTGGTGGCAGAGTGCTGTGTTAAATGTATTCTATGCTCAACTCTGCTTCCACTCACAGTGTGTGAAAATATTTAGGATGCTGTAAAAACAAATAAGAAGAAGAAAAAAGAAAGAAAGACATATATTACGAAAAATCTTAGGCCCCAAATTCTGTAACAAATTAACCACATCAGAAATCAAACCCTTTACCAAAGTACAGAAAATCTCTCAGACGCAATAAAAGAAAGAATAATTGATTTTTATGGTCTCATCCTCAGAATTAACTTAAATTGGCTAACCAAGTCTCCCACAAGTCCAACCCCTCCTCCACGTGGTGAGAGACGGGCAACGGCATGAAGTAGGGGATTGCCTGTAGGGGTGAAATACAGTGGGGACTTTGTGTGCCCCGGGACCGCTACGGTAGCTGTGAAGGCTCTATGGGAACCCTGAAAAGTGACGGCTGACGGGGCTCTGGTGAAGCTACGATAGGCCTAGCAAGCCAGTAGTGGATATCATATTTGCTTTCAAAACAGGAACAGGCCTCGGAAAGGACGGATGCAAACGACGACGACACGGATATGCTAATGGACTACGAGTTGGGACATTAAGCATACAGACACTGACAGGAAAGGTGGAGGAGATTGTAGATGTGATGGAGAGAAGAAAACTGGATGTACTGGACTTGGCAGAAACAAGATGGAAAGGAGAAGGTCGCAGAGAACTGAGGAAAGGGTACCGGTTGTACTGGAGTGAGAACAGTGAAGGAAGGAGCAGCGGAGTAGGAGTAGTTGTGAGAGATGGAATGAAGGAAGAGGTAAAGGGAATAAGTGACAGGATCATGAAGATCAGAGTAAATGTAAAGGGAAGAAGCCTGGAGATAGCCCAGGTATATGACCCTCAAGTTGGATGTACAGCACAAGAGAAGGAAGACTTTGAGGAGGAGCTACAACAGCAGTTGAATGATCAGAACATCATTGTCATGGGAGATTTGAATGTACATGTTGGAAGTGAAAAGCAAGGATATGAAAATATATTGGGAGCAGAAGGATGGGGTAGCAGGAATGAAGAAGGGAGAAAGTTGCTGGATTTTTGCAAGAGAAACGGTTTAGTGGTAGGCAACTCCTGGTTCCGGAAGAAAGACAGCCACAAGGTAACGTGGTACAGCAGTGATTTAACAAAGACATCTTTGGTAGATTACATGCTGTACGACTGGGAAATGAAGAGAAGTGTCAGTGATATAAAGGTAATACCATCAGAGGCATTAGATAGCGACCACAGAATACTTGTAATGAACCTGGGAGTTGTTAAGGATAGCAAGAGGATAGAGGACCAGGAAAGGAGAATCAAAGTATGGAAACTCAAGGAAAAGGAAGTCAAGGAAGAATTCCAGAAGATAATAAGGGAAAGGTTGCCAACAGACAATCCTAAAACAGGGGAAGAGGAATGGAAGCAATTCAAGAACACAATGGTGGAAGCTGCAGTGACAGTATGTGGAAGAACAAGCAACAGAAAGCGGTGTAAAGAGACACCATGGTGGAATGAGAGAGTAAAAGAAGCTGTGGGAAGGAAGAACAAGGCTTTCAGAGTGTGGTTCCAGGAATGAACTGATCTGGCAAGGGAAGATTATAAGATATAGAAGAAAGAAGCAAACAAGATTGTCGCAGAGGAGAGGAAGAAGTGGATGGTAAAGTGGACAGAGATGATGGAGGAAAACAGTAGAGGAAATAAGAAAGTACTTTATGGGATGGTCAAAAGTAAGAGAAGAGGTCTGCGAGAGGATGTGGTAATGATGGACAAAAACGGAAATGAGGTACACAACAAAGAGACACTCAAGACAGTGTGGAAAGAGTACTTTGAGGATTTGCTGAATCCAAATGGTCATAGGGAGGAAGACAATGCATTGGAAGATGGAGAAGACAACACAGGAATGGAAAAGGACCTGACTTGGAGAGAACTGGAGATGGCTATTGACAAGATGAAAGGAGGAAGGGCACCGGGTGTGGATGAAGTGAGTGTTGAAATGGTGAAGGCAGCAGGGGAGGTTGAGAAACAGTGGCTGTACCGTGTGATGAGGGTGATATGGAAGGAGAAAAAGACCCCAGAAGATTGGAAGAAAGGATTAATTGTCCCAATATTTAAGAAAGGGAGCAGAAAGGAGTGCAGAAATTACAGGGGAGTCACACTCATACCTCACTGTGCCAAGATATATGAAAAGATATTAGAAAGTAGAATACGAGCCAAAATCGAGAGAAAATTGAGAGAGGATCAGTATGGATTCCGACCTGGGAGATCAACAGTGGATCTCATATTTTCAGTGAGACAGCTCTAGGAACACTACTACGAATTTGGAGAGGATATGTTGATGGCCTTCCTGGACATCGAAAAGGCCTATGATAGTGTGTGTAGGAAGAAAGTTTGGAAAGCAATGGAAAACATGGGAGTGGAAAAAGGGACTGTAGGCAGAGTGAAGGAGATGTATTGTGGAAGTGTGAGTTGTGTGAAAGTTGGAGGGGAAAGAACAGACTTGTTCAGACAAATGAGTGGCCTGAAACAGGGTAGTGCGCTGTCACCCCTTCTCTTTATTGTGGTTATGGACGAGGTAATGACACGGATAGCAGGAAAGATAGGAGAAGATAAGATGAAAGCAATGGTGTTTGCAGATGATCTCATGGTCTGGGGAAACAAGGAGGAGGAAATTCAGGAGCAACTGAAGGCTTGGGGAGAAACAGTGGGAGAGTACGGATGGAAGTTCAACATCAGTAAATGTGAGATCCTGTTAACGACCAGGAAAAAGGACAAACCAATGAGTGGGATAGCACTTGGAGGTGGACAGCTGAAGAAGGTAGAAAGTCTCAAGTACTTGGGAAGTACAGTGGAGGAAAATGGGAGAAATGACAAAGAGATTACGGAACGTGGCAGACAGGCAGAATCATTTCTGAGAAGCATTAGGAGCTTAGTGTGGAATAAAGACGTCCCACAAGAAAGCAAGGAAGTGTTATACAGAAGCTACTATATCCCGATACTGACCTATGCTTCAGAAACGTGGACAATAAAGAAAAGAGACATAAGCAGAATACAGGCAGGTAAAATGAAGTTTCTGCGAAGTAGGATCGGAGTAACAAGAAGAGACAGGGTGAGGAATGAAAAGGTCAGGGCAATTGTGAAAGAGGAGCCCTTGCAAGGTAGGATTGAAACATCAAGACTGAGGTGGTATCGACACTTAAAGAGAATGGGAGAGAAGAAGATTCCCAAGAGGATACATGAGATGCAGATGCAGAAGAAACGACCAAGGGGAAGACCAAGAGATAGATGGCTGAAAGGAGTGGAGGAATGTGTCAAGAAGAGAGGCGAGGACTGGACCAGAGTGACAGCAGAGAGGTGGTGGGAAGAAAGGACTAAGTGGCGAGGCTTGTGTTCCAAACAGACCCAGCCTGGGGCTGGAAATTGTACAAGATGATGAGATGAGGCTAACCAAAACATCCTTGACTACTTCCGTAACAAAAGTACCAAACCAATTTGGTTTCAGGAAAGACATAATAGAACTCCAAATCACACAAAATATGCTCATGGATAAAACGGTCAAAACCATAACCAAGGACAAGAAACAACGGTTCCAAGTCAAAGTCAAACCCATGAGAAAGATCAAAATCTCTGCTGAAGAAAGGAAAGCAAAATCACAAAGAATGAGGCAATACTGGGCATCAAGGAAAGCACAGAACATTAAAAAGTGATTGATTTAATGTAATGGTAATTGTGAAATCCGCCATGTCAATACTGATAAATCGGTTACCATTTTTAAATTGGTTAACGTTTACGCATTTCATGATTCAATGTACCCCAAAGCTGGGTGAAACGAAATATAATAATAATAACTATAGACTAATAATAACACATATTTACAGGCTTATTGTAAGGGTGTGCTTGCCTTTGTTGTTTCAGTCCTTCTTTTGTGAAGAAGAAATAAGGCTGAGCTTTTCCCGACGGCCTTACCGCGAACCAGTGCGATCCCTGGATTTGTTGGATTATGGTGTCTTTTCATTTCCTTTCCTCCGAGCAACGACAGAAAGGTAACGTAGGAATGCCTCTTTATCGCTTCCTTCGGATATGACGTGCTCACTGACTCTTTTATGACTAAATCAATACGTTGTGTGGTTTGCTCTTGTCAGAATGAACACCACGATGTGTGTGAGGTCTGTAGTGAATATGTCCATTTTAACTAATTAAATTCGTTGTGGACACACTGAAGTATCAACAGTATCTTTACATTGAACAAGCAATGAAGGAAATTGTAGAAAAATTTAAAGTGGGAGTGAAGATTCAAGGAGAAATAATTTCAACTCTGAGATTTGCCGATGACACAGTCATCTTGGCCGACACGCCTGAGGATTTGAATGAGTTAGGTAGATTTCATTAGAAAGCTAACTATTGCAATGGGTCCCATGTTTCGACTTCCGGAAAATTTCGTCATATCTTCGCGTTTCACATCCCCCAGACCCCAAAACCACCGTTAGTTCAAAAGTTTATATATAATTTATATATATATATATATATCAGTTTCTTGTGGACACGATAACTGCCGTAATTTTGAACCAATCACTTTGAATTTTTTACCGAATATGTATACCTATAAAATCTCAGTCGATTTCGTTACTGGGCTAAATCGGTCGAAGGGGGTGAAAATGGGGGGCTTTTTCCGAAATAGTGAAATATTGCTATAACTCTCTTAATATGTGAAATATCGAATCCGTTCAACGTTCATACTATGTGTCGGATAAAGCCCAAACATTTATGTTTGAAGAGTTTTTTTATAGCACCAACCATTGACCAAAGGGGTGAGAAAAAGTGGGTTTTTCGGGAAACATTGATCATCTCTCTCTTAATAGGCACAATATCAAAACCTTACAAAATGGACAATATTCTCCTAATAATTACCTAAAACTTTTGTCTGAAAGAATTTTTGATATAACCCACCATTACGCCAAGGGATGAGAGAAATGATTTCGGAATTATAAGAAAATGCCAAGAGCTATCAGAGGTTGCCATTGCAACACTACTAAATTGATGAGGGATGAGCCATCAGACGTTGCCATGACAACGCACTTGCACGAGATGAGATTCAGATTTCCATCTGAATAAGTGTGAAGCGGCTTCGGTGACGTAACTGGTAGCATGCTGAACTTCTATGCCCAAGGTCGCGGGTTCAAAGCCGGCCGAAGTCGTCGGATTTTCTGAGAGCGCTAAAATCCCTCAGTATGCTTTCCTTTGGAGGGGAAGTTCCAACGTTCGTTGCGAGTTTCTGGTTGGGGTGGCATCTAGTAGCCAAGTTCACAGCTAGGTGTCGTTGACGGTAGTACCTGGTAGCAACATTAGGAACTACCGCTTGAAATTGACCGTCTGCAGTCCTTACCTGAATTACAGACTAATACAGCCATCCCAAAGTACACGGGGTTACATGACCGCGTTGTCGCAGCCCCTAAACTGAGGAACCAACCAAAATCTCTGCGGGAGATATAATTTTGCGTGAAGAAGTAACAGACCGTTACATAGTTACACATCAGTGTCGAAACCTTGCATAAGGACAGTGTGACCACAAGTATAAAACTGGACCCCAAATGACAAGAACGTTACCGTTCCCATAAGACAATAAAATGTTTAAAATAAGCATAAAATGACGAAAAACAAAGTTAATTAAGCTCCAATTATAAAATACCTTCTCGCAATAAATGAGGTCTTAACCTTCTACGAAAACCTGCATATTCTGCCTATTTTCGCCTATCCCCAAGTTTGTCCGGTGAAATCTACCTCCGCCTTCCGGCGTGCCGAGAGGACTTTTTAAAATTCAAGTAAGGACTGCAGCTTCGAATTTTTCAAATAGCTCCTACTTTTGCCGCCAAACGCCACCGTCAACGACTATTAGGCCTAGTTCAGAACTTAGCTACTAGACTCCACCTCAGTTGGCTTTTGGCAACGAAGATAGAAACCTAAGAGCGTTGTTTACACTCCTAACCTATACAATTTTATATCACACAGGTGTAATTAGTGGAAGGCACTTTAACATGCAATCAATCTATGACATGGGTCCTCCGGCTTTACTTCCCCTCCGAAGGAAGGCATACTGAGGGATTTTTAACGCTCTTAAAAAATCTGACGGCTTCGGCCGGGTTTGAACCCGCTACCTTGGACATAGAAGCTCAGCATGCTACCAACTACGCCACCGAAGCCGCCAATTGGTATGTAATTAATTTATTTTTGAATGGTATGGACTCCGTCTTGAGAAAAGAATTCATGATGAAAATTAATAAATGTGTAACAAAAATATTGGAATGCAGCCGAAATAAATCAGAAACCTCTATGGACATCAAATTGGCAGGTCAAAAACTAAAGGAAGTAGGAGACTTCTGTTACTTAGGAAGCAAAATAACCAGTGATGGACGAAGCAAAGAGGATATAAAAAAGTAGGTTAGCTGAGGCAAGGCTAGCATTTCTCCAGAAAAGGAATCTGTTGACATCGAATATCGATTTAGGTATTAGGAAGTCATTTTTGAAGGCCTTTGTCTGGAGCGTGGTGCTCTATGGAAGTGAAACTTGGACTATTGGTGCAGCAGAAAAGAGGAGAATTGAAGCGTTTGAAATGTGGTGTTACAGGAGAATGATGAAGATCATATGCGTAGATGGGGTTACAAACGAAGAGGTATTAAGACTAGTGGGAGAGGAGTGATGTTTCCGGCGACTGCTAATGAAGAGAAGATATAGGTTGGTAGGACACATACTACAGAGACACCCAGGAATAGCAAGCTTAGTTATGGAAGGAAGGGTCGAGGACAAGAACTGTAGGGGTAGACCAAGGTTAGAATATGTTAAACAGATTGCCTCGGATGTAGGGTGTGGTAGCTATGTAGAGATGAAACGATTAGCTCAGGACAGGGAGGCATGGAGCGCTGCATCAAACCAGTCATAAGACTGAAGACTCAAACAACACCAACAACAACCCTGAAGTATTAACAGGTGTTAAAAGCGAATTTAATTAGCTATCGATTTAAGTTTTAATAAGCCGAGACCTTTCCATTGCACTACGGATACGATTCCTCAGATGTTACGTTTTCAGCATTATACTATACGATGTCGAAGCATGGACATTAATTGAAACCCTGTGCAAGAAGCAACATGCATTTGAAATGCGGACGTACCGAAGGATTCTGAAGATACCTTGGACAGCCAAAATTAACAATGTAAAAGTTTTGCAGCGTATGAATAAAAAACCTGAAATTCTCAATACCATCAAGAGAAGAAAGCTAGAATTCTTTGGCCATATGATGCGAAACAGTAAATACCAACTCATTCAATTAATACTCCAAGGGAAAATTAATGGAAGACGTGGTCCGGGGCGAAGAAAGATATCGTGGCTCGACAACTTAAGCCAGTGGTTTGGGGTGACAAGGCTCGAACTGTTCAGAAGAGCTGTGGACAAAAAACAGATCATGCTACTGATCGCCAACGTCCTGAGAGGACACGGCACTTGAATAATAATAAGAAGAAATGTGAGGGAGCCGTGTCAGTAGATTTACTGGCACGGGGAAAAATTCTAACACCCCGGCATCTCTGAAAACCACAGCAGTTACAAACGTCGTAAGCAATAACATTATTATTATTATTATTATTATTTCGTTTTGTCCAACTAAGGACCACGTCATTTCAACTGTTTCATTTTAACTTTATAATTAGCCCAGTATTCCTTCATTCGTAGACGGTGTTGTTCCCTTTTCTCTTTTGTCCACTCCTTTCCAGTTTTCAGCGTCGACTTAGGTTGGAAACTCCGATGTTCCAAGAGTTTTCTCTTTAGCTGGTCACGCACCTGGATATCTTCACTTGAGGTCCCAATTTCGTGCAGATCTTTGTATCTCACTGAACCAGGCTCTTTTTGTCTTGGAGAAAAGTGAAAATACGATAGGTTAATCGTGCCGACGTCATTCGTGTTACATAATACATAATCCGCCTTTTCCGCATCGCGTCAGTTACTATTATTATTATTATTATTATTATTATTATTATTATTATTATTATTATATTATATTTATTTTTGGTCTGAGGTATGGAACGTGGTTCACTGAGCTTTGAGAAGCAGAACTGAGAAGAATTAGGTTCGATTCCTACCTCAGCCATTGTGGGAGTGGTTTTCAGTGATTTCCCCATTTCTACAGTAGTCCTCAAGGCGAATGCTGAGTTAGTAGGCTACCTAAATTAATGCCATGGCCGCCTCCAACCCAAATCCTAGCCCTAGTTACAAATAACACACACTTGTACATCCATCACAATGACACAGGTTAGCAGTTTCCATACACACACAACTTACACGAGGTGTCATGACTACATGCCCCTAAATGAATCAACAACAACCTATTCATGAATGCACTCATTCTGGAAGTTATTTCTAAGGTGTGCTAAGAAGGTAGCTTTTTATCAGACAGCAAAACAGCTATTACCCATTCAAGATTTGATTGCCGCTGAACGTGGCTGTGCCAGTGTTTGTTGTTGTAGCAGCTGCCCCGTGGGATGAAGCGGGGAACACAGCGATGACAGAGTGCATTCTGCTCATAAGTCAAGCAGCATTGCGCGTCACAGGAGCTCATGTCCCACGGACAGTTAAACAATGACTGAGGTTAGTGGAGCTGAGTCATATCCTACTCGTGCAACTGTACCTGTCAACGAAGCAGGCTGACGTGTGACCCAAGTAAACAAAGAATCAATTCGTGAAAGGGTAATACTGTTCGGTTGATTTTTGTAGGGGCGTCTGTTAAATTACGGTCAAGTTGTAGAAACGCTTTCTTGCACCATTAATCTGTGATTCAATTTGTAGTTAACAAGTTAGGCTCACATGAGAGCAGAGTTTGTGGTCCACGGGCAATTAGCAACTAATCAATCTTGTATGTCTCGTGGACATCTGCTTCGTTACATTGCACCCTTTCATTGTCAATGGCGTGGGTGGTCATTTACTGGGACATATTCGCCGATATGCGGTAAGTTTTACTTTGCCTCATGTATGCAGCATTCAAATATTTACCGTGGTGCTTTAGCAAAACTCACCCGATAGGCCTACCTCAAATTGGTTTACAGCACAGTCGATAGGCTATTCATCCATTTGCCTAGAAACGCACATTAAGTGAATGCGTTGCGTACTATCACATATCTACATTGACATCATATATCGACGAATTGAGTTGATGTGCTATTAATTGAATTGCGTTCACCATCGACTTGTCCACTATCTCCATTCTGCACTGTATGGATTTCCATTCCACTCCATTACATTTCCCTATTAGAAGTAACTTCCTCTGCCCAATGAACACAGCCGTTCATATTCTAGAGCTCAACACACCAGTCCCTGCCGCGTCACAGCAACGCATTTTAGTTTCTTCACGCCTACTCTGAAACGCGTGACACATCCTGCATCCCCGAGTCCCGATGGAGCAACATCGTTCATTCTGATGTGAAATTTAATTTTTCTTCCAGAAAATGGTATAAATTGGCTAATAATGGTTAATTGTAGACTTACGTGGATACATTGGAAGGATTTGCTGATGTAGAGTGGAAGAGGAAAGTGTTTTTAGCCTACGTTCGATTTCTGCAAAAAATGAAAGTAGACATATGAGATCTACACAGGGCCAAAAAGTTGTGTGTATGTGTGTGTGAATGTCTGTTCCCCCTATCAATTGAAACACAATGAAACCGAATTGAACGAAATTTGGTACGGAGGTAGTACTAGGGAAGGGCACCTCAGTGTCATGTTTTATATTGCCGCCATATTTACCAAACCTTAATGGCGGCCACTAAAATGGTCAACACTTAACATTAAATTACGACCAAACTAATCATCAGATCTTAACGAAATTTGGTAGCATACCTTCATATGCGACGCATCCTGTGCTCAAACTACATGGTCATCAGCCTACCATTTAAAGATGGCGACCTATGAATTATGCAAACAATATAATTAATAGCTTAGTACACACAAATTCCGATTATCGAGCCGAGGGTCGTTTAACCTATCCTAAAAGACGTGTCCTGTTATTTATTATATTTTTAGCCTACTTTCGATTTTTGCAAAAATGAAAGTAGACTTATGAGATCAACACAGGGCGAGAAAAGTGTGTCTCTGTGTGTGTGAGTGTGTGTGTGTACTCTGAATGTCTTTCCCCCCCTATCAATTCGAACACGGTGAACGCGAATCGAACGAAATTTGGTACAAAGGTAGCACTAGCAAAGGACACCTCAGTGTCATGTTTTATATCGCCGCCATTTTGACGGAAACGTAATGGCGGCCACACAAATTATCAAAGCTTAAATCAAATTACGACTAACCTAATCATCCAATCTCTACCAAATTTTGCAACAACATACCTTTATGGAGGAAGCATCCTTTGACCAAATTAATAGGTCATTAGCCTAATAGTTTGCGGATGGCGGCCATCTTTGTGTGAAAACCGATTCCCCCTATTAATTCAAACAGGGTGAAACCGAATGGTACGAAATTTGGTACAGAGGTAGTACTAGAAAAGGGCACCGCAGTGTCATGATTTATATCGCCGCCATCTTGACACAAACGTAATGGCGGCCACACAAATGTTCAAAGCTTAAATCAAATTACGAATAACACAATCATCCGATCTCTACCAAATTTTGCAACAATATACCTTTATGGAGGGAGCATCCTTTGACCAAACTAATAGGTAATTAGCCTAATATTTTGCGGATGGCGGCCATCCTTGTGTGAAAATCGATTCCCCCTATCAATTCAAACACGGTGAAACCGAATGGAACGAAATTTGGTACAGAGGCAGCACTAGCAAAGGGCACCTCTGTGTCATATTTTATATCACCGCCATCTTGACGGTAACGTAATCGCGGCCACCCAAATGTTGAAAGCTAAAATGTAATTACGACCAAACTAATAATCTAGTCTCTACCAAATTTTGCAACAACATATCTTTATGTGGGAAACATATTCTGACCAAACTGCAAGATCATCAGCCCAATAGTTTGCATATGGTGGCCAAGTATGTGTGCAAATCAATTCCCCCTATCAATTCAAACACGGTGAAACCGAATAGAACGAAATTTGGTACAGAGGTAGCACTAGCAAAGGGCATATCAATGTCATGTTTTATATCGCCGCCATCTTGACGGAAACGGAATGACGGCCAACCAAATGTTAAAAGCTTAAATCAAATTACGACCATCCTAATAATTTGATCTCTATCAGATTTTGCAACAACATGCCTTTTTGTGGAAAGCATCTTATGACTGACCACAAGGTCATCTGCCCAATAGTTTGCAAATAGCGGCCATGTATGTGTGCAAATCCATTCCCCATATCAATTCAAACACGGTGAAACCGAATTGAATGAAATTTTTTACAGAGGTAGCACTAGCAAAGGGCACCTTTTATTCATATTTAATATCCCTATATCACGATGTATTTCAAAAAGCTACTACAACCAACATTCAATTATACTCCTTGAAAAGGACAAAGAGTTATAACAATACCCATGCATTTAGGAGAAAGTAGGCTATATGTTCTTTACTGAACATCTTGTTTATTATATTATTACTCTTTATCATTGACCTATAAGAGCTGAGCCGTCTCTGTCATATGAGTATGTTGTATGCGATATAGCCTACTGATAGAAATAATATAAACTTTGTATGAAATGATTTATAATGAAGATATACTGCAGTGAAGAAATCGTATATTTCAAGACATTATTTGCTAACACGTAGTATCTAAGTTAATAGCAGTAGGATGTTATGAACATGTTTGGCTCTGTGCTAGCCCATTAGTCTCTCACACGGGTGGCTGGGGTTTGAAACCGACTAAAATTAACTTTCATTTTTACTTGAATTCTTTTACAAATGATATGGATGGGCTCTTTCCACAGATACTAAATAAAATGGTATTTAGCTCTAAGGAGAGTCTAATGTATATATTCGTTTATTAATAATCACAGCCCCAGCATCGCTCATAAACAGAAAACATTAGAAAAAGGAGAACAGAAGAACAAGATACACGTTGTCATCAACCATAGCCGTCTCAATGGATTCTTAAGTTTGGAGGCTTAATATCGAGATTAACGGACGTGAATGCATTACAATTAGTTACTAGTTTTGTTATTCAATCATCATAAAGTATACAATATTGATATGGACACATACTTACTGGCTATATCAATATAAAAGAAAACAAAAGATACATGGTGGTGGAGGTGATTGATTTAGGGGTGAGGACAAAGAGTTATAAGTATACCCATACATTTAGGAGAAAGTAGGTTATATGTTCTTTGCTGAACATCTTGTTTGATTCCACGCAACTAGTAATAAATACACCCCTGTCTCGGGCAAGCGGATGTAATATAGCTGACCGGAGGAGAAAGGAGATTGAGGAGGAAATATACAAGTACCATTCATCGTACGACACTCCTCAACGTATTACTCCGCTTCGCCTCCAGTTCAGCTTATTATTAAAATCCGAGCCGACTTTCTACTTGATAGACGTTTTATAATCTTGCCGAGTTTCAAGTCGTCCTTTAAAGATGCGATCTTATTGCATAGCAGACATTAATGAAATGGACTGATGTCAGTAATAAAATACAAAACACGCAGAGCCATTTTCTGAGTACGGCGCTTTGCTTATTGACAATGGCGATAAAATTAATAACTGGGAGCTTTAAACCTTAAAACTTCGATTTTAAGGCGATATTATAGTAAGAAATATTGAATTTTTGTAATTTTGCTTAAATATGTTCAGTCATATATGTAATTTTATAGTACGAAATATTTTGTGAAATTCTAAAGAGAAATGCAGAAAAATAACAGAATTAAATACAAGCCTACTGCTGAGGAGTGGGCGTGGCATCATATGATAGCTGTCACAAATTTACTTGTTTGCTCTGAAAATTAGATGAATCTAAGGAGAGAATCTGCACTTTGGTGGTATCTTTTGAGCATTCCAGATACCTCTTGAATATGTAAGTGTTCTTTGAGAAGCAGTTAATTATGTATGCTCTTTGATCACAAGGTCTTTGAAATCGTTTGTAAACAATCTTGTGAGACGTGTGCTCTGTGATTCTGTTAATCAGTGTTCAATCATGCCTAAAGTCAGAGGTCAACAGTAGAACTAGCTGTGACAGAAGCTGTTTCACAGTCATCTGGCAGAACAAGTACAGCAGAGACCTCTCTACTGCGGAAGCGAATAGGCAAAGTTCGAGATAAGCGAAAAAGGAAACAAAAGGCAAAATTATGTCTAGAATTTGAAAAAATAATAATAATGTTATGAATTTGCGTCCCTTTTAACTACTGCGGTCTTTTTGAGAACGCCAGGGTGCCTGGTTGTTGCACCGAATAGGATCTTTAACGTGCCAGTAAATCTACTGACCTGGTTCCCTCTCATTTAAGAGGAGTCAGCCAGCCCAATACCGTCTATGTTAAACATGAACAATGATACCCCATTATCTCAGCAGCTAATAAACACATATGGATGTAATTTTTACAGATATTAGCATGCACTTATTTCTCTTCACCATACTAGAAAACAAGAGTTTAGTGCTTTTCAGTCGGTCAACACGAATGCACCCAAAAGAGATGGGTTATGCCCTAATCCTGAAATAAATTACATGAGATTAATAAAACACTAGGATGACCAGTTTCGATCGTCAAGCGATCATCATCAGATCCATTACACTTAGGCTACAAAATCTATGTTTGAAATACAGGTGAAAATATTTACAATATTTACAATTGTACATATTGTGTCCCCCTAATAAAATCTAAACGGCTGGAGCGATTTCAATGAAACTCGGTAAGTTCATAGCATTATTCCCGGCGACCTCGACCGTGCCCTTCAAATTTTGTTACGTCACACCAATCCAACATGGCGGGTGTGCGAAATATTTCACTAGCATTCAATATCTCCGAAACTATTACCGATCTCGCCCTGAAATTGTGTACGGTGATAAAGGGCACTACTAGAAGTTCACCTATGAGACTTTCAAAAACCTGGTGACTACAAAACCAATATGGCGGTCAAACGAAATTGAGACTTTTAAATAGACATTTCTCGCGATTTAACTATCCAAACGTAATGAAATATGGTACAGCAAATGTTTGTACACATTGTAATGCAGTGGAGTCTAATTTAGTTCAATTGTTTTCATAACCTCGCTGTGCGAAATATTTCACTGACATTCTATATCTCCGAAACTATTATAGATATCATCATGCAATTTTGTACGGTGATAAAGGGTACTGATACAAGTTTACCTATGTATATTTCATAAACCTGTAAAGTACAAAACGAACATGGCGACCAAGCGAATTTGAAATATTTTAATAGACTTTTCTCGTGATTTAACTCTCTGAGCGCAGTGAAATGTGGTACAGTAAATGATTTTGCCGATTGTAATGCACTGCCATCTAATTTAATTCAATTGCTTACATAACCTCAAGATGGCGGCTGTGCGAAATTTTAAAATTAAGTTTTTATTCTTGTGTCGTAATCATGCGATCGAAGTGAAAGTTTGAATAATGAAGCTAGGAAATAATTGTCCTTGAATGGTACATAACTCTATGGCCTATTCATATAACAATCCTAAATGGCGGGCTTCCGAAATATTTAGACGGTTCTCAATATCTACAGTATGAATCTTTTACAGCAACCAATATGAATTTTTGTATGTTCATAGAGACTATGAACATATGTTCACCTATAGGACTTTCAGTAACCTGGTGAGCACAAATCCAACATGGCGGCGACGCGAAGTATAAATATTTAAATGGACGTTTCTCGCGAATTAACTATCCGAGTGCCGTGAAACGTTGCACGTTAAATGCTTATACAAATGTTGATCCACTGGCATGTAATTTATTTCACTTGTTTGCATAATCACAAGATGGTTGGTGTGCGTGCTTTTAAAATCTCGTTTTTACGTCTTGTGTTCTAATCATGCGATTGAAGTTTGAATACCACACGTACACAATAATCTTAATGTAATAGTACAAAAATAAAAATCCATCCTGGCGACCATATGAAATATTTAGACGGTTCTCAATATCTACGAATCTGTTACAGCAATTAAACTGACATTTTGTATGTTGATAGAGACAATTAACATGAGCAGGATATATGAAAATAGGCTCAATTGTTCACGGAACTACTTGTTTAAATTGTGTTAATTTTGGAGGGAAGACGTTCTGCACATAAAGGATCTATTTTAAATGACGTTTTACATTTGGCTCAAATGGGTCAAATGGGTCAAATGTGCAGAAAATTAAATTCTTCAGAAATTGGATTTAAATTAAGACATTGGCTACAGCAGATATAAACTCTCATAATAATGTCATGTACTCTTCCTGTATGCATCTGAGGACGCCATTACTGTTATGGAAGTGATAGAAATCAACAGAAATCCCAGGTTTCTGCACTAAATATTTTTGGAAACATAATTTTTAAAGTAAAAGTGGGCAATTTTCATATAATAAAGTGTTGCATCCCTAGGATCTCATAAGGATCTTATAGGGCTGCACCCCTAAGAAACCTACATTATCTGTCCATTATCACTACACCCCTTCAGGCCATATTTCCAACACTACAGAATACAGAATACACCATCAAACCCTGGAGGATTCAACAGACAACAAGTATTAATGCAAATATGTTTTAATGTCTTAAAATTACAATAATCTGATATAGAATGCATCATTTTATTCAGGAAACTTCACAGATATTCTGTTAAGCAAAGAAAAAAAAAGAATAAAGAGCATATTTGGTAAGTATGTATTCAGATGAGACAATATAATTCACCATAAGATTTCAATGTATAAACAAAACAAAAGCATCAATATGGAAGGCACCGTTATCAACAATCTCCCCTTTTAGCATTCATTCAATCATTCATTCATTCATTCATTCATTCATTCATTCATTCATTCATTCATTCATTCATTCTCTCATTCATTAATCATTCTTTCTCTGATTCATTTATTCATGTATTCTTTCTCTCATTCATTCATTCATTCATTCGTTCTCTAATTCATACTCTCATTCATTCATTTATTCTTTCTCTCATTCATTCATTTATTCTTTCTCTCATTCATTAATTCATTTATTCTTTCTCTCATACATTCATTTAATATTTCTCTCATTCATTCATTTATTTAATATTTCTCTCATACATTCGTCCATTCGTTCTCTCATTCATTCATTTTTCGTTCTGTCAAACATTCAATTATTCTTTCTCTCATACATTCATTCATTCATTCGTTCTCTCATTCATTCATTCATTCATTCGTTCTGTCATACATTCAATTATTCTTTCTCTCATACATTCATTTATTCATGTATTCTTTCTCCCATTCATTCATTCATTCGTTCTCTCGTACATTCATTTATTCTTTCTCTCATACATTCATTCATTCTTTCTCTCATTCATTCATTCATTCATTCATTCTTTCTCTCATTCATTCATTCATTCATTCATTCATTCATTCATTCTTTCTTTCTTTCTTTCTTTCTTTCTTTCTGTCTTTCTTTTTTCTTTCTATATTCCTTCAATCATTCTTTCTCTCTTTCATTCATTCATTCATTCATTCATTCATGTATTCATTCATTTCCAAACGTTCAAGAAACATAACATTGACTCTTCATCCACGGGCAATCAAAGCCAGTTTTGTCTTTAAGGCAGCAACTACCAAGATAGGTACAATTAATTGAAACTTTTACTTCAGTATTTAAACTGCCAACCTTGTTCGCTATAATTTGTTTTAGCCCGTCATAAAACAGTAGTTAAAGCTCCGTCCAATATCAGCGGAGCGTTGAAGATTACGGTGTCGTCAAACTTTCTCCCGGCTCGGAGTTTAAAGAGGAACAAACTGTTAATAATTTATTACTGCCAGAAAATAAGATACATTCTAATGAAACAACTTCCAAGAAAGATGACAATAAAGAGATATCCGCCACAGCCTTCCCATACAAATTTGCGTCACAATGTTGCAGTGGAAAGTCTGTGAATTATTTAAAAGCAGTTTCGTAAATCGTGTTAAATTTCAAAGCCATCATTCCTGTGTTGCCTAATTACAGTAAGTATTACACACTGTTTGAGGATTAGTTCAGTGAAACGCATTAACTATGCAAGGAAAATATAAGATACTTTCTGTTTTGATTAATACTCGTAGATAACTCTTAAAAATACTACGCTTTCTATGCAACTTCTATACTGAACTATGATCTCATATCGGCCCAAACCACTCGAGGTGCTGATAATCTCCGCGTTAAACTTATTGGTTTCTTTAATTGTTATTACGTGCATTACCTGATAAGCGCTTTCTTTTCAATGTCTATGAACTACGACCTAGGCTATATCCATTTACGTCTCAGCATGATGGGTTAAAATCACTGACATGGGGATGAATGTGCCACGAATTCTTGTCAGACGTAATTTACGAATGGCGAGGTACATGAAACACAAATCTCCCTTCTGTCCAATCTTAACTTGACTGTGTATTTTGCGGAACGAAACTTTCACAGGCAAAATGAAGAAAAGCCGAGTTGCACTTCCAGGGTAACTCAAAACACAACCAGTCTTCTCTGAAGTCTCTGAACACGACTCGATATTTTGGTGCTGGCTGTATTAGGCTGTAACTGGGGTGATAGGCTCGCCCCTAGCTAGCTCGTAAACTGTCGTCTCAGTAATTGAATGAAGATTGTTGGAAGAAATGAAAACGTAAAATCACTCATAGTGGGCGATGTATTGAAGATAGAGATATACTCTCGCGGACATTTTTTTGTAGAACTTTTCATGCCGAACAATTCTTACACTAATAGTATACCTAGATATGTTTAACGGTTCGCCAAGCGTAAGCTTAAAATGCTCACGGACGTCAGGTTTTTTCGACTTTTTCACTGAAATCGTTACTGCTTGGCTTCCTTTGATCATGAATAAATTATTTTCTTCAGAAACCTTTCTTGAGATATCTTTTACAGAATGGTGAAAACTGCATCAAAATCCATCCAGTGGTTCTCGAGATTACCCGTGATATCCAAGAATCGGGGACTTTGCTTTATACTAAGTTAAGATTTGCAGTTACTACAACAGAGACCATCTTAAACCCAACCAATCAAAGACACAAGTGTGTACTTTTCATTTGATAAACGGGGAAGCTACTCGCAAGATAAAGATAGTACGGTCAGGAGTCGAACTGGAACACTATGAAACGCTAAAATATCTAGGAATGACACTTGACAGATGTCTTAATTTCAATGAGCACTGCATGAACTTTAAGTCGAAAGTTTCCACCGGGAACAATCTTCTAGCAGGCTGTTCCGAATCCATGCGTTTGAGAATGCGTACACGCGAGTACTCAGCAGTGATGCTCGGAGCACGGTTGGAGAGGGACTGGGGGTGATAGCCATTACGTCACTGGGCGAAAGTCATAACACAAGTCCATGCGCTTCCTGCCAGTCTTGATGTATCCACCGCGCGGTGATGGCAGCCCCCACAGCAGAGCTGTATTGCATGTTGCAGGTTTACTCACGCAAGGCGGCGGGTACTCCACTCCACACGGGCGAGCAGCTCGGCTGGAACAGACTGTTCTACGGAAACTAGCCGGATCGCAGTGGATGCATCATTCTGATTCCGCGGAATGTTTAAGGTTCGGATGTTTAGGACCTAACGTAACGAGAAATATGCTGGCAAATATGCCCAAAAAATACTGAAATATGATCTAAAAAAATACAATATACAATGTACAATATTTACTTGCTTTCTAAAAGCACGTGATAATAATGACGTGAAATGTTATTAGCCTACTTTTCACATTATGCAAAAATGAGGAAAAAGTAGTCTTATGAGATCGATCCGGGAAAATGTGTGTCTGTCTGTCTGTCCTTCTGTCTATCTGTCTGTCTGGCTGTGTGTGTGTCCCCCCCCCCCTATCAACTCTTAACGGCTGGAGCAATCGAAATAAAATTTGTTAGGAGTAAAAATCTATACCTGAATATCTCACGGCCATATTTGAAAATATCAGTGCTACAAAATGCTGAAAAATCGCAATTGAAATTTGAGCTCCATGTTGGATATCTTGGAAGGTATGAATGGGAGCTATTTCAAAGTCGGCACACATATAGATAATGATATTTCAGTTTAATTTCCAGAAGACCATACATGGCAGTGTTGCCAAAATGATTATAAGCCTATTGATAGGTCCAATATTTAAATGCATATAACTTCTACACTATCAATTGGAATTCAACCAAATTTCGGATGTTGTATGTGTACATAACCAGATATGACTGAACGTATTCTTATGAACCACCAGTGCTGCCAACTGTTAAAAAATGCTCTTAATTTCTTTTATCCAAATACCAATATATATGAGAAAGTATGCAAGCCGACAGCTTTAAACTATGCACACGTATAGTACATGACATTCTATATTAATTTGGAGTAACTTATATACGTCAGTGCTACCAACATGATTCTAAGCCTGCTGAGAGGTCCAACTTTAAATACATGTAACTTCCATACTATCATTTGGATTTCAACCAAATTTCGTATGTGCTGTGTGTACCATATCAGCTATGACTATGCGTATATTTAGGAGCAACCAGGGCTGCCAACTGTTAATAAAGGCTGTCTCTATTTTTGTTACCCTAATATCAATATATCAGAAAGAATGCAAGCCAATAGCTCTAAACTTTGCACACGTATAGTACCTGGCATTCTAGATTACTTTGGAGTTACTAATATACGTCAGTGCTGCCAACATGATTCTAAGCCTGCTGATAGGTCCAATTTTAAAATGCATGTAACTTCTATACTAACTAATGGATTTCATTCAAAATTGACACAACAATAGATCATATTATTTCAGATTATTTCTGACCAATACATGCATGACACTGTTGCCAACATGATTTTACGCGCGCTGTTAGATCCAATGTTTAACTGCATGTAACGTCCATGCTATTCATTGGACTCCAACCAAATTTTGTATTCTGTACCTTAAGAGATGGAACTAAGAATATATTCAGTCACCAGGGCTGCCAACTGTAGTGCTCTATTAGGCTACATTATGCCAGATTTACTGTATTTCGAACTAATTAGAAATTTCGATATTACCAACTTAATTTCGTCATTATTCTAGATAGATCCATATGGATTAATCATTGGCATGAATCTTAAATTTTAAGAAAAGTAGGCTCTTTAGTTCGTCACGGAACTTCTTGTTTTTATTATTAATTCTACATTGAAACCTAAAAAATTGTTAAAATCTACGCTGATTTCATGAATAGGCCTACGATAAAAATGCTTTCCTGAAAATTTTCTCGCAGAATGTTTCAAGTAACTAGGGAAAGCAGCATATTCTTCACCTTTTCTCGCGTTAAAAACTGCGACACAAATCACATTTCCTGTAAAAGGTAAAGAAAATGCCCTAGGTTAAACATACTGCCAAGTTTAGTGAGAGTTAAATATTTTCTGATAGTCTGCAACAATTGGCCAGTTTTTTAAAAGAATTTGCGCCGTTAACGCACAGAAACCTTACAGCGGCCAGCGGATACCACCACCTACCCCTAAAATGTTACCAAAATATGACCTTAAAACATTAATATTGATGAAATATGACAATAACTATGAAAATGAACCAAATATGCATTTTTAGCCTACTTTTCACATTTTGCAAAAATGAAGAAAAAGTAGACTTATGAGATCGGGCAAATGTGTGTCTGTCTGTCTGTCTGTCTGGCTGTGTGTGTCCCCCTCTATCAACTCCTAAACGGCTGCAGCAATCGAAACAAAATTTGGTAGGAGTAAAGATCTATACCTGAATATCTCACGGCCGTATTTGAAAATGATGTCAATGCTACCAACTGCTGAAAAATCTCAATTGAAATTTGAGCTCCATGTTGGATATCTTGGAAGGTATGAATGGGAGCTATTTCAAAATTGGCACACGTATAGATAATCATATTGCAGTTTAATTTCCAGGAGGCCATACATGGCAGTGTTGCCAAAATGATTATAAGCCTGCTGATAGGTCCAAATTTTAAATGCATATAACTTCTAGACTATCAAATGTATTTCAACCAAATTTTGTATGTGATATGTGTACATAAACATATATGACTGAGCGTATTCTTAAGAGCCACCAGGGCTGCCAACTGTTAATAAATCCTCTCAATTTTTTAAATCCAAATACCCATATATCAGAAAGTATGGAAGCCGACTATGCACACGTATAGTACCCGACATTCTATATTAATTTGGAGTAACTTATATACGTCAATGCTGCCAACATGATTCTAAGCCTGCTGGTAGGTCCAATTTTAAAATGCATGTAACTTCTATACTAACTAATGGATTTCATTCAAAATTGACACATCAATAGATCATATTATTACAGATTATTTCTGACCAATACATGTATGTCATTGTTGCCAAAATGATTTTACGCGCGCTTTTAGATCCAATGTTTAACTGCATGTAACGTCCATGCTATCCACTGGACTTCAACCAAATTTTGTATTCTGTACCTTACGAGATGGATCTAAGAATATATTCAGTCACCAGGGCTGCCAACTGTAGTTCTCTATTAGCCTGCATTATGCCAGGTATACAGTATTTCGAACTAATTAGAAATTTCGATATTACCATCTTAATTTCGTCATTATTCTAGATAGATCCATATAGATTAATCATTGGCATGAATTTTAAATTTTAAGAACAGTAGGCTCTTTAGTTCTTCACGGAACTTCTTGTTTAAATTTTTATTAATGCAGCCAATGGCCATGTTCTTTTCTTTTCAGGACGGGTCAGGGAAGGGATATTGGAAGGAAATCGGCCGTGGACCTATTGAAAGGAACCGTCCCAGCATTTTCCAGGTGGTGAAAATGGGAAACCACGAACACCATTTTCAGGACGGCTGAGGTGGGATTTGAACCAACGCTCTCCCGATGCCAGCGAGGGACGAGGTAGCGCATCTCCGCCACCGCGGCCGGTAATTTATATGCTCTATAAAATCCACCTAAAAGAATCAGGAACATTGAACTCCTGCTTAGTTACAGATTTTTTAAAATGAAAATGTACTGCCTGGTTACCATCTTTTGATGCAGTGGGCGATATTCTAAAGCAAATAATAAATACATGCCTAGCTACAACCCTTGTGAAGAGTCGAAGTATATTGTCTACCTCGATGCAAATAACCAACATGGTTGGGCTATGAGTCAATATCTACCACTAAAAGATTTTCGCTGGCTGACACAATCTGAAATTGATGTTTTCCATGTTAACACTTTAAATGATAACGATGAAAAAGGATATATTTTAGAGGTAAATCTTGAGTACCCTAAAGAGTTACATGATGAACATAATGATCTACAATTCTGTCCTGAGAATATGAAATCTCCATACATAACATCACGAACAAAAATGTTAATTGCTAATGTAAATGATAAATGTAAATATGTAAGACATACATTATCAAAACTTAAAACAGTGTCTACAGCATGGATTTAAACTAACTAAAATTCATCGTGTATTACAATTTCATCAGTCAGCATGGCTCAAGCCATATATTGATCTGAACAATAATTTAAGAACACTATCAACAAGATGGGCCATCTCTTGATGAATACAGTACATTTGTCTGTTGGCACAGGCTAGAGTAAAATGTGGCTTTTCACCGATGTCTCAGTCTCATTCATGACTGTGATTTTATGAAAGCTACTCAGGTATGGGTGGTGCTGAGTAATGTTATTCTGGGCACAGTCAGTGCCTGTGGATGTTGTGAAAGGTTGTGCTCGTCGGGTTAGTAAAGCTGTACTGACTCAGTGAGGAAAGCAATGGCAAACTACCTGACTCCTCACCTTGCCTAGTACGCCTCATTTTAGTGCTGCCTCGGTTTTGTGGGTTTCAACCACATAACCTATGGTGGTGCTATTTGAGGATCTAACCAGCCTTTACGCTGACTACCAGACAGACAGACAATGAAAATGTAGTAAATGAAAAAATATGACATTTCCTAAACATCCGAACCTTAGTTTTCACAGATAAACCAACATTTCTTTCAGAACGTGAAATTGAACTCGAAAACCATGTAAATTAGTGACGTTAAGTGATAAGATCTTTCAACATTATGAATTTTTACCGCGAGTTTTCAACGAGTATCTCTGCTTGAATCATCTGTCCTTCCTTGCCCTCTTTCATAAATTTAATTTTCCATAAAATTCAATTCAAATAAAACAAGATGTGCGTCATTGAGCCTTTTGGAATATGGAAGTGAGACAGATTTCCGATAACCCCCACCCTCTCCTAAACATGCGAGGTGAATAACGGGCCATAAGAAGAGAAGAGCGGAGGAAGACTTCAAACAAGGGAGAATAATATCAGTTGCATAGGCCGTACTGGAGCATGATTTATGTATACATTACAACGTTTAAAACGAGAATTCAGAAACTTTTGCTGCTTTGTTGGACTCTTCACTTTAATGGTTACTGCTACTTTTCAGTCGGTCAACATAAAATAATCCCCATTACTGGGGCATGCTAATCAAGCCTCCGTGGCTTAGGCGGCCGCACGCCGGCCTCTCACCGCTGGGTCCGTGGTTCAAATCCCGGTCACTCGATGTGAGATCTGTGCTGGACAAAACGGAAGCAGACAGGTTTATCTCCGGGTACTCCGGTTTTCCCTGTCAAAATTTCATTCCAGCAACACTCTCCACTATCATTTCATTTCATCTGTCATTCATTTAATCATTGCCCCAGAGGAGTGCGTCAGGCCTCGGCAGCCGGCACAGTTCATATCCTCGCCGCTAGATGGGGGCATCATTCATTCCATTCCTGACCCGGTCGGAGACTGGAAGCAGGCTGTGGATTTTAATTTTCACTGGTGAAAGCTATCTATACAGTTCCCCCTAGGGGCTCACATATAGTAGGTCGTGGGTTGGCGACCACGGGACCCCAGCTGAGTCCAGCATTGCTTCCACTTACTTGTGCTGGGCTCCTCTCCACCTTCTTTCCTGTAGACCTCTCTTGGTCAACTCTTGTTCTCTTCCGACCCGGATGATATTAGTTTATCTGAAGCCTAGGGAGTCTCTTCCTTTCGCGCCTTAATTTTTTAATTTAGGTTTAAAAAATAGCAAAAAAACTATACAGTAGAAATTTCAACCCTATTAAATCTCTGATTATTGGGGGCAGATCATTAATTAAAGATGTGGAAAAGCAAGAAAGGAAAATCCTAAGGAAACATTTTGGACCAGTCTGTACACGGGGAATCTGGATGAATAGAAAATCCCAAGACTTATACCAGAACTCGTAGAGAATCTCAGACACATTTAGGAATAGTCGATTGAAATTTTACGGGCATATCCTCAGGATGGACAATCAGAGACTGTCCAAAATGATTCTTAACCTTGCCCTGTCAATGGAAGTTAAAAACACCTGGCCGCTTGAAGTTGGAAAAGATCTTCAGGAAATAGACATCACAGATGACATTGTACTAGATAGAGCTAAGTTCAGAGAATTAGTCGATAATCACCGTTTTGCAGACCATCCAAGCACTATCACCAACAAAACCTGGTCAGAAGATCGCAAGAGAAGCCACAGCGAGAAGATGAAGGGATTTTGGGAAAAGAGAAAGGCAATTTCGTGAAGTTTTTCTGTGGAGGCAATCGCTTTCTGCCTGTTATTGGACAAGATTGCGAGATCATCAGCGAAGGCCAAACACCGTAAATGAATTTTGTTACCACGTAGTCTGCCAAGGGTTATTCCTTTAACTTCTTTCTCCCAGGTCCTAATTACATTTTCTAGAACAAGATTAAACAATAGAGGGGACAACCCATCTCCTTGTCGGACTCCTGTTTTAACATCAAATGGTTCAGATAATTCCCCCAAGAATGTAACCTTTGAAGTGGTGGCTGTTAGTGTTTGCTTGATTAATTCATTAGTTTTCCTGTCTAATTTGAATTCTTCCAGAACACGAACGAGATTAGATCTGTCTATCAAGTCATAAGCCTTTTTCAAGTCTACAAAAGTAATCATCGTTTGCTTGCCTTTACGAGTTTCTAGGATGGTCTTAAGGTTATGAATCTATTGTGTGCAAGACCTACCTTTCCTAAACCCTGCCTGATATTCTCCAATTACATGATCTGTTTGCACTTCAAGTCTCTTGAGTAGAATTTTGCAAAGACGTTTGTAAGTGACTGCTAGTAGAGAGATACCTCTGTAGTTACAACATTATTATTACTATTAATAATAATTATAATAATAATTACAACCTTATGCCCAACTAAGGAGCACGACTGAACCTACAGTATAATTATAACCGATGATTATAAATTTGCTTTGCTCTGTTCCTAAAATCTCTTTATTCTCTCAGTATGATTTTTCTTCCTATTGTGTCAATTCAGTAGTGACTCTTATCCTTGGGTTTGCAGCTAAATGATATTTATTCAACGTCCTGAAGCTAGGCCTGTCACACAAACCCTCGTCTCTTACTTTGGTTTCGTCAGGTCATTTCCAATTTCGATTATCCATTTACTCTTGACTCTTAGTGAGGAGGCATGATTAAATATACTTATACTTTAAGTAAGTCTTCATTGTCCATTTTTACACAATTATTATTATTACCATCGTTAGGATCACTAAGGACGAGAAATCTCAATTGTTCGCGTACTCACTTCTTTAAAATTTGTGATATTTCTTTCCTGTATTACTTTACTTTTTTCTTTAGCTTATTTACTTATTTTCTTATTTCTTTTAGTAGGACGTCACAAACACCCAGACCCCAAACCAGTTTAAAATCCCCTTGGTCCGTCCGGAAATCGAATCCGTGATCCTTCGGGCCAAAGCTTAGCATGATAACCAACTAGCCACGAGGTTGGAAATCACTGATCCATCACGCTACCATACTTTCGGAGTGAGCTTTCCTCCATTTATCCAAGTGTTCAAACTTCGGTCGGGTTATGAAATCTTCGGTTCAAGTATATACCGCGAAACGTACTGTCTAGGGCAACGTTTTAGTGTAGTCGACATCACGGATGACGTGCGGACGTTGTTGTTCATTTATTTGAAGTTTAGGCTTGAAATGTCGCTATATTTTACAGCTGTATGATGTTTCAAACAGTGCGTCGTTACATGCCGATGTAGTGACATGTGTTCAAGTGTGAGGTGTGATAGTGAGTTACGATTGTTCATACATTCTTTATGTTCGACGATGTCGAAATGTAAATATTATATGTCAAAACAAGATGTTCAGTAAAGAACATATAGCCTACTTTCTCCTAAATGTATGAGTATAGTTATAACTCGTTGTTATTATCAAAGAGTATAATAGAACTATTCTTTGTTGAAGACCTTAGAAACGATTTACCTCTACCAAACGCCACAACCTAGATAAAAACTGCTACCATCATTGAAGAAAGAAAGATAAGAAGTATATCAAGAATGTTATGGATCTGGAGACATAATCGACCGGACTGGCTGCGTGGCTCAGCGGTAACGTTCTCGCTTGCTGGGCCCTAGGTTGCAGGTTTTTATCCTGGCGCAGTCAGCTGGCATTTGAGGGTGCACAAATGCGAGGGAGCCGTGTCAGTACATTTACTGGCACGTTAAAGATCCCCTTCGGGCCAAAATTCCGGCACCCCGGTGTCTCTATAAACAGCAGTAGTTAAAAGGGATGTAAAACCAATAACATTATTATTATTATTATTATTATTATTATTATTATTATTATTATTATTATTATTGCCGTAGGCAACATCCAACTTTGAGTTGAGGCATGTCTTTACACGTCTGGTTGTGCATGGCTTTCACAACCCTAATTGAAAAAAAAGGAAGGAAGATTGTAGTTTTACGTGACCGTGAATCTTGTGATTATGAGCCACGGGACCTCCTTTTTACGTGGAATCCGAACCACAGGACATGGCATTTCACTTCGAAAATCTCACATGCATTGACCGGGAATCGAAAACCCTAATTGAATTAACAAATCTTTCCATGACCCTACAGAGACGTGTGTATACAAACTATGTGGATATTTTCGATTGCTATTTGCCTGAAATAAAAGTAGTAATTAATAACCTGAACTAACATTATAACACCAACGGCTTGAATTCAGTTACTATGTGAAATCGTTTTGTTCTTTACTTCAAATAACATTTTCAAGTTACGCAAAATAGGCTGTTACAAACCCTTTAAAATAAAAAGTAAAAATGTATCGTAGTATCATCATGTCATTCTTCAAATTCGATGCGCATAGAATGCCAATGGTATGGTAATCAATGGAGCCCCACGTAGACTAGTCGTGATATCTAGTGGTGAAATATCGAACAATATAATCCTAACCACGGCCGACTGAATACGAGCGCATTCAGTCGGCCGTGTCCTAACAGAGCGAGTGCATTCTAGCGGCCAGAAGAAGAAACTTTTCAATAAAATCTGGAAGTTAATAAGTAGGTCAGCGTGCAGTTACCTTTTTGGCAGCTAGATGTCTCGAGTAAATCTGCTGGCGAATTATGTTTTAATTAAATATATATTTTACACCATAATATGCACAATATAACGCTTAATTTTAAAACATCTGAGTCATTACAAAACAATAAACATATAACATTTCAAGCAAAAAACCTAGCTCTGATCGGGTTTGAACCATAGGCATTTGAGCGATAGGCTAACACTCTACCACTTTTTTTTTATTAGCTCTTTACAGAATTACAGAATTTTCAGATATGATAAATACCATACTAATACATCACAAGAAATCCAGATAGTGTCCATATTTATCGTACAATTGTCCACTTTCACGAAGCTTCCAACGCTCTTTTTGCAGGTGATACCTGAGATCCAGGAAAGAGAAATGTTGATCATTGTCCATCACGAAGTGTACATATTGGCCCATTATCCACACAATGGCAGTCTGTTTAATTTGGGGGAAGGCGGTCACAGACAAACGAACCAACTTCCTGTCATCAAGGTCATCCGTGGGCACATTTAATAGTTGACATACTTTTCCCTTACACCACAGCCACGTGGAGGCAACTCGCGTGCATGATGTGAAGTGGTGTATCGCCGTATCAGTTTGACCACATATAGTACACCATGGGTAAGCTTCAAGATGGATGGTATATCGCCGTAGAGCGGTTGGGATGAGATCGTTGAGGAAGATAAAAACCTGGGAGTGTACAGCAGAAGAAATGGTCATAGCCCCAAAATTTTTCCAAACAGTGGGCCAATGGACGTAGAGGGTGGTGGCCTCTATTCGCGGTTTGGAGTGTACCACTTGCCGCAACATGTTATAGATTCTTTTCGTCGTTGGAACAATCCCTGAAGGCATTTGGCGAACAGTTTCCAGAAGGTGCTGTTGATGGTCCCTAAATATCTTCGGCAAAGCTCTATCACAACCACGGGCTGTGTTTCGAATATCTTTGTATAGCGCTTTCGTAAAAGTGTCATTTTGGGAAAGAATGGTGATATCGTTCTTGCAGAGGAGTGCACGGCATTTCATGCCATGAGCTGTTAGCCCTAGCCCACCTTGCCGGGATGGGAGATACAACTGTTCCCGTTGTACTCGGAACAAAAATCCTTGCCATATAAACCAACCTGTATATTTTGCCAATTGGCTCTCAAACATTTTGGGAAGTGGGAAATGTTGTGTGACATACCATATTTTAGAGAGAGCAAACACGTTGAGGACCATGACCCGTTGCACTATATTGAGGTTTCTTTGACCAAATTGGATCAGGACTCCCCTAACTTTGGCAATTACCTTAGTCCAGTTTGCTTGCACTGTGTCCAGAAGCGATTGCTTCCAGGTAATGCCAAGAATTTTCACCTCATTTACTATCCGGAACCAGGGCTGTGGGGTAATCACTGAGTTAGTATTGAGCGGAAGCAAAGCAGTTTTCTGGGGGTTCGATTGTGCTCCAGAGGCGATATGGTAGAGCTGAAGGACGCTATCGATGTGGGAGATGTCTTCTTTATTGCGGATCAATATTGATACGTGATCAGCATAGGCGCACATTCCAAAAACATGTGTGGACAGTTTGTAACCCTGTAGCTTCACCTGGGTAGTCCGAATGAACGGTTCAAGGCCAATGACGGAAAGTAGCATAGAAAGGGGACATCCTTGCCTAACTGATCGTTGTATTGGAATCAGAGGGGAAAGAAAACCGTTGACGAGCACTCTAGACGTAGCATTACAATTTATCATACGAATGTAGTCAATAAGGATTTCAGGAAATTCGAAGTGTTGTAAGACCATGTACAAGTATTCATGACTGATGCGGTCGAAAGCTTTATCAAGATCTAAGGTGAGAAAACTCATTGGCTCAGTGGGGAGCATTTCGGCTTTTAGGTGTAGGTCCCGTAGTATCGCTAAGTTTGTTAACAGAGTTCTTCCAGGAATACTGCAACATTGTTCATCACCAATGATATCAGGTAGAACAGTCTTCAATCGGCATGCAAGTACTTTGGTAAGGACTTTATAGTCACTGCAGAGCAGAGTAACTGGTCGGAAGTCACCAACTGCCATGGGAGAGGATGTTTTTGGTATGAGGACTATGGTACCCTCGTGATGTGATTGACAAAGAGCACGACGTTGGAGAATGGTACGCAGGACATGACAAAATGCTTTGCCAATGAGAGGCCAGAAGTGTTTATACATTTCATATGGCAGTCCATCAATGCCAGGTGAGCGGTTGTTTGGGAGTTGTTTAACCACAGACTGAATCTCTTCATCCGTAATATCCGCGCTGAGCAGAGTTTTGTTGTCCGGAGATAGTTGGGTACTGCAAGATGACAGCAATAGGGTCACCTGCTGTGGATCAATGGGAGCCTTAGCGTAGAACCGTTGATAAAATAATGATATTTCACGACGTATAGCGTCAGGGGAGGTGACGACACTTCCAGTACTGGTGCGGAGGCGGTGGATATATTTACGTTGCCGCTCACGTTGTCCTTTGGCGATATGGTATACACTTGCACTTTCGTCCGGGAGCACTGTACGATCTTTTAAAACCACGTTTATATGAGCGAGCGTTCGTTGCTGTAGAGACAGGAGCTTGGTTTTAACTTCCCGGATCTGGTCATATATACGCTCCCCAGCATCAGATCTTTGCTGGAGCTGGCGAAGAACTCGATAGTAAAATTCAACTGTATCCCGTCTTTCCCGACCTCGTTGGTAAGATATGTTCTTAAAGACGCGGCGGATTCCTGGTTTAACTAAAATATCCCACCAGTCTGTGCAGTCGCGAAATTTGCATTTTTGTTGGACCCATCGAGTCCAGTGTTGTCTGAAAATATCTTGGCATTCCTCCTCCAGTAACAGCGAGCAATTCAGCTTCCAATAACCTCTTCCTATGTGAAATATGGGATGGGGGTAAGAGATTGTACATACGACAGCATGATGGTTAGTGAAACTGGCAGGTATCACTTCATATCGTCTAGGCTGGATAAGTTCCTGTGAAAAGTAGATGCGGTCAAGTCGTGATGAGGAGTTGTGACTTATACAGGTGTAATGGGGCAGGGGCACCCTTAAACTATCCACAGCATCAATGAGGTGTAGGGAGGTAAGAAGGGTCCTGAGAGCCAGGTTGACACCTTGGTATGAGCTAGTGGAATCTTCTGGGCGTTGAATACAATTGAAATCCCCTGCAAGAATAAGTTTTTCCTTAACGTCGTGCAGATGAGGCAGTATACTCTGTTGAAAGAACATTTTCCGTTCCACACGTTTATTGGACCCGGATGGGGCATATACATTTATCAGGGTGGTATTGTTTATGTGTCCAGATATTACGCGTCCTGATGGATGACATAGCACACCTTCGAGTGGGATATCATGTCTTATGAGGAATCCGGTCCCTCTATTCGTATTACCGGTATTGATGTATTGTTTGTAGAAGGCAGATATGGGCAAACAGGGTAGAGCAACTTCTTGAATGAAGGCAATGTCAATGTCTGCATCTCGAAGGAATCTCTCCAACAGTTGAAATTTCAGAGGGCATTCTATTACATTGATATTCACAGTGGCCACAGTGAGAAATTGCGCCATTAAGAGAAGTATAAAAGTTGTGCTAGACATACTGGAAGTTGGACTCGAGAAAAAAGAAAAAAGAAAAAAAAGACACAGGTGAGAAATATACTGGTGCACTATGTCAATTTAGGTTGAGATAGTTCCTTTTGACTGCCATTCATAGGCCGGCTGTCAGCGGTTGAGAGCGTTCGTGGGTCCCTAGATGACGTAGAATGAAGATTTTGTTTCTTTTTCACAGCTGCGGGAACGTTTGTAGAGCCAGTTTGATTCTTCGGGGCTGGTACGGCAATCGAGGCATTTGTTTTAATCTTCTTAGAGACGTTCTCGGATCCCCGATCAACATTCTTAAGTGAGTCGGTAGGGACCAGCGAAGGTGGGGGCAGTGAAGACAAAATTTCTGTGGCAGCCTGTAGTGACGGCATAGTTGGTTCTAAGGCTGCGATACAGGTTGCCGATAGCACAGGGGCACTCTGTGGCTCGCAGCTCTGGTCAGGGCAAGGTACCAGTTCTGCGTCAGATGTATCCGAGGTCACTTCTGGTGTTGTCCCAGCTGACTGATCAATAAGCATGTTTTCATATGACGTTTGCTGCGTCACAACTTCCGAGTATTGGACACGTCGTTGTTGTGTAGGAGTTATACCGAGGGGAATCATTTTCTTTGGGCAGTTAATACGTAGATGTGTGGTAGCATTGCAAATTAAACAGGTCTGTTTCTGTCCATTATACGTTATATAGCCAGAATGGCCACCAAAAGTCTAAGTGGAGGGGATATCTTGCTTGATTTCCATAGTGACGGCACGTATTCCATTATACACCGGGAACTGATAAGCAGAAGACCATTGTTCTTTCCTGACGTCACTCACAGTGCCATATTTCGACAGGACGGATTTGAAAATTTCAGGGGGTACTTCGAGTGGGACATTAAATATACGCACTGTGGAAAAATTAGAATCCGCTGTGGAGAGCTTAACATTTGTCATTTCGCCTGAGTCATACTGAAATTTAATAGGATCTGCAAAAGTATTTAACAATTTCTGATAAATAGATATGCTGATTACCTTGATGTACATGTTTTTTTCGTGCGCATTTAACTGGATGGCTTCTACTTGGTCGACAGTCAACCGGAGGGTATCGCCAATCCAGCGGTGAATTTCTCCTGGTGAGGGGCGAGAACTCTGCCTGTCCCATTGGCAGCATACGGTGTTTTTTCTCTGGTATCCGGACATGATTTTCAGCGGGGTTTTCTGGGTTTCTGGTTTTGTTGTCCTATCTGGAACACTACTTGAAAAAGTATTGTCCGAATGACACACGGAAGGTCAGTACACACGTGGAACTAAGGAAGCACCGGTATTAGGAACCGTAAACTCTTCCAATGCGGTCACACAGCGCGCACACACGTACCGCACTCGGCCACGACTAGTGACCAACTGTTACCACTGAGCTAATTGTGTCAACGAATATCGTTCTATATAAAATGACTTACATAGAACTTGTTAGCAAATAATGATTTATACTAAACGATTTCATCACTGGAGTATATTATTTATATATAAAGCATTTCATACAAAGTTTATTTATTTTGTATCAGTACGCTATATTGCATGCAATACTCAAATTAGTGAAATATAAGTCAGGCACAAGATATCCGCTGCCATCTTGTCTTATTACTGAATCAGCTCAGCTTTTTAAAATCACGTCTGCACTATAGTATTACAAAATAAACTTTAATTTCGAACATGCCTCTTCCTTTAGAACAGTTAAAACGATTCTCGGCTCGATAATCGGAACTGGTGGGTCCCATGATATGGATTATAAAGTTTGCATAATTCGCATGGCCGCCATCCTGAAATGGTATGGCGGACGACCTTGTAGTTTGGTCACAAGACGCATCCTATACGAAGGTATGTTGTTACCAAATTTGGTAGAGATCGGATGATTTGGTTAGTCGTTATTTGATTTTACATTTTGAACGTTTGAGTGGCCGCCATTCAGTTCTAGTAAAGATGGCGGCGATATAAAACATGACACTGAGGTGTCCTTTGCTAGTGCTACCTTTGTACCAAATTTCGTTCAATTCGCATTCACCGTGTTCGAATTGATAGGGGGGGACAGACATTCAGTGTACACACACTCACACACACAGACACACACACACACACACACAGACTCACACACACACATACACACACACACAGACTCACACACACACATAGACTCACACACACACATACACACACACAGACAGAAACACTTTTTTCGCCCTGTGTTGATCTCATAAATCTACTTTAATTTTTTGCAAAAATCGAAAGTAGGCTAAAAACTCTACTATAATGAGTCTCTTTATAGTATAAGTTTTCATTATGGGACAGTTTCCCCCACCAATCGGAGCTCCAGAAACAGTTGTTTGACCAATTAGGTAAGGATAGCACCGCACATGTGCTGAGTTCCAAGGCCTTTTATTTAAATTTCACTGCGTGGCCTAGTTTCAAATTGGGGTAATCGAGGAGGCCATGGTCAAATACAAGGTATTCTCGGCGTCCCATGCGCTCTGTTCAATACATAAAACTGGCGAAATCTCGACAGATATTTATGAATATTTATGTTCGAACATAAAATAGTTATAATAATTATCGTCGAACATAAACAATCGTATGCAACTCGCCTATAATGGTAATCAAGACACTCGTATGGAAATTATAAAAGAGATATTTATGAATATTTAGGTTCGAATATAAAATAGTTATAATAATTTTCGTCGAACATAAACAGTCGTATGCAACTCGTCCATAATGATAATTAAGACACTCGTATGGAAATTATAAAACTCACATACGCTCGTTTTATAAACATACTCATGTCTTAATTATTGCCATTATAGGCTCGTTGCATAATGTGCTACAGTATTTTAGCTGCTCAATTTAATTCAGAGGTTGCACTGTACTCTTCTAAAGCCATCGTGAAACAAAGCCATTGGTCGCTACTTTGTTAAAAAACTATCTGGAAGAAAATCAGGGGGATCTGAGGCATAAGTCTCAGGTTAGGTTTGTGTTGTACGTAAAGCCCTATTAACACACAGAATTTAATATGTACCATTTAAACCTTTAGTGTCTTCCATGACGTCATGGATGTCGCCATAGGGGAATTTTGTTGTGCAATGTGTCGCGATCTATAACGGACAGTGGTGGCTACGCTCGCTAAAGCGCAGCGTTAGGTCATGAGGCCAAGCTCTCTGCTGACTCGGTAGACGCGTGTGTTCGAGCCCCACCGTTGGCCGTCCTTGAAATGGTTTTCCGTGGTTTCCCCCATTTTCAATTCCAGGCAAATGCTGGGACGCTACCTTCTGACAGGCCACGGCCGCTTCCTTCCACATCCTTGCCCAGTTTCATTCAGCATCATTCATTTCATCTCTCATTAACTCCTCTCGTGAGGTTGGCGTCAGGAAGGACATCCGGACGTAAAAACCATCCGCCACAGATGCTTCCATCGCATCTCATCCCCGACACCGTTGGAAAACGGGAATAATAAGGGGTAGACATACATACATACATACATACATACAATGTATCGCGATCTATACATCTTCCAATTCTTCTTGAAGAGTTTATCTATTTGTTGACGGTACACAACAGGGCTCAGTGTGCGCCCCAATGACAGTGCACCTACACAGTAAAATACATTTCCAGGTATTTCTACATTATTAAATATTAATATGTAAATGCGAGACGTGGTGGCGCAGCGGTCAAGCAGTTGGCCTCTCACCAAGGTGGACCGGGTTCGATTCCCGGTCAATGCATGTGAGATTTTCGAAGTGAAATGCCATGTACTGTGGTCCGGATTTCACGTAAAAAGGAGGTCCTGTGGCTCGTGATCGCCTGATTAACGGTCACGTAAAACCAAAAGCTTCCTTTCATCCTTAATATGTAAATGCAATTCCTAACGCTAAGAAGTACACACAGATGTCTAAATGCATAGTAATAAAAAGCTTAATCTAAATATAATATTAGAGAAAATTTAAATTTGATCTAATCTCTTCTTAGTATAAAACAAAGTCCCCGATTCTTGGATGTCACGGTTAATTTCCAGAACCACTAGATGGATTTTGATTCGGTTTTAACCATTCTGTAAAAAATATCCGAGGAAGGTGTCTGTAGAAAATAATTTATTTAAGATCAAAGGAAGCCAAGCAGTAAAGATTTCAGTGAAATAGTCGAAAAAAAAGTCGTTCGTGTGCTTTGTAAGTTTACGCTGGGAAAACCTATAAATATCTATATAGGCCTACTATGTGTAAGAATTGTTCAGCATGAAATGTCCTACAAAAAAGTCCGGGAGAGCATATCTCTATCTATAATACATCGCCTACTATAAGTATTTTTAGCCTACTTTTCACATTTTGCAAAAATGAGGAAAAAGTAGTCTTATGAGATCGATCCGGGAAAATGTGTGTGTGTCTGTCTGTCTGTCTGTCCTTCTGTCTGTCTGTCTGGCTGTGTGTGTGTGTCCCCCTATCAACTCCTAAACGGCTGCAGCAATCAAAACCAAATTTAGTATGACTAAAGATGTGCACCGGAATAGCTCACGTCCATATTTGAAAATGATGTCAGTGCTACCAACTGCTGAAAAAACGCACTAGAAATTTGAGCTCTATGTTGGATATCTTGCAAGGTATGCATGGGAGCTATTCCAAAATTGCCACACATGTAGATAATACTATTTCAGTTTAATTTCCAGGAAGCCAACCATAACAGTGTTGCCAAAATGATTTTAAGCCTTCTGATAGGTCCAATATTTAAATGCATATAACTTCTACACTATCAACTGGATTTCAACCAAAATTATGTATGTAATATCTGTACATAAACATATATGACTGAGCGTATTCTTAAGAGCCACCAGGGCTGCCAACTGTTAATAATTGCTCTCTCTATTTTTTAAATCCAAATACCAATATATGAGAAAGTATGCAAGCCAACAGCTTTAAACTATGCACACGTATATTCTGACATTTTAAATTAATTTGGAGTAACTTATATACGTCAGTTCTACCAACATGATTATAAGCCTGCTGATAGTACCAATTTTTAAATATATGTAACTTCTATACTATCAGTTGGATTTCAACCAAATTTCGTATGTGCAATGTGTACCATAACAGATATGACTATAAGTATTGTTAAGAGCAATCAGGGCTGCCAACTGTTAATAAATGCTGTCTATATTCTTTTTACCCTAATATCAATATATCAGAAAGTAAGCAAGCCAACAGCTCTATACTTTGCACACGTATAGCACCTGACATTCTAGATTAATTTGGAGTAATTAATACAAGGCGGTGCTGCCAACATGATTCTATGCCTGCTGATATGTCCAATTTTAAAATACACACATCAAAAAAAGTTTTGCATCACCTCGGTTCCAAGAGTTCCGGAACCTTTAAATACAAAGGGAATAGAGATCAACACAAACAACATTTCAGCTCGTTTTATTGCTCATGAGACTCACACATTGCATGTTGTACCATCATACAGCTAGACTTTCAGCATTTGTGGTCCAGATTGCAGTACACACCACTACCTCTAATACCCAGTAGCACGTCCTCTTGCATTGATGCATGCCTGTATTCGTCGTGGCATACTATCCACAAGTTCATCAAGACACTGTTGGTCCAAATTGTCCCACTCCTCAACGACAATTCAGCGTAAATCTCTCAGAGTGGTTGGTGGGTCAAGACGTCCATAAACAGCCCTTTTCAACATATCCCAGGCATGTTCGATAGGGTTCATGTCTGGCGAACATGCTGGCCACTGTAGTCGAGCGATGTCGTTATCTTGAAGGAACGCATTCACAAGATGTGCACGATGAGGTCGAGAATTGTCGTCCATGAAGACAAATGCCTCTCCAATATTCTGCCGATATGGGTGCACTATGGGTCGGAGGATGTCATTCAGGTATCGTAAAGCCGTTTCGGAGCCTTCCATGACCACCAGTGGCGTACGTCGGCCCCACATAATGCCACCCCAAAACATCAGGGAACCACCACCTTGCTGCACTCGCTGGACAGTGTGTCTAAGACGTTCAGCCTGACCAGGGTGCCTCCAAACACGTCTCCGACGATTGTCTGGTTGAAGGCATATGCGACACTCATCGGTGAAGAGAACGTGATGCCAATTCTGTGGGGTCCATTCAGCATGTTGTTGGGCCCATCTGTACCGCGCTGCATGGTGTCGGGGTTGCAAAGCTGGACCTCGCCATGGACGTCGGGAGTGAAGTTGCGCATCATGCAGCCTATTGCGCACAGTTTGAGTTGAAACACGATGTCCTGTGGCTGAACGAAACGCATTATTCAACATGGTGGCATTGCTGTCAGGGTTCCTCCGAGCGGCAATCCGTAAGTAGCGGTCATCCACTACAGTAGTAGCCCTTGGGCGGCCTGAGCGAGGCCTGTCATTGACAGTTCCTGTATCTCTGTACCTCCTCCATGTCCGAACAACATCGCTTTGGTTCACTCTGAGACGCCTGGAAACTTCCCTTGTTGAGAGCCCTTCTTGACACAAAGTAACAATGCGGACGCGATCGAACTGCGGTATTGACCTTCTAGGCATGGTAGAACTACAGACAACATGAGCAGCGTACCTTCGTCCTGGTGGAATGACTGGAACTGATCGGCTGTCGTACCCCCTCCGTCTAATAGGCCCTGCTCATGCATGGTTGTTTACATCTTTGAGCAGTTTTAGTGACATCTATGAACAGTCAAAGGGACTGTATCTTTGATACAATATACACAGTCAACGTCTATATGCCGGAGATCTGGGAACCGAGGTGATGCAAAACTTTTTTTGATGTGTGTACATGTAACTTCTATACTAACAAATGGATTTCATCCAAAATTGGCACAACAAGATATCATAATAATTCAGATTATTTCTGACCAGCACACGCATGGTATTGTTGGCAACATGCTTTTACGCGTGCTGATCTAACTGCATGTAACGTCCATTGGACTTCAACCAAATTTTTTTCTGTACCTTAAGAGGTGGAACTAAGAATATATTCAGTCACCAGGGCTGCCAACTGTAGTGCTCTATTAGGCTACATTATACCAGGTATATTTTGAACTAATTAGATATTTCGATATTACCAACTTAATTTCGTCATTATTCTAGATAGGTTCATATACTATAGAATAATCATTGGCATGAAAAGTAGGCTGTATAGTTCTTCACGGAACTTCTTGTTACGTTTTCATTTCTTCCAACATCTCCATTCAATTATTGAGGCAACAGTTTACGAACTACTGTCGACCAAAGTATTATGTGCACTCGAGTTTGAAAGTTGTTTGTTAAGTAACCAATGGACCTACATAAAATCCAATACCATCAACATTTTCGTCGTTCTATTTTACGTTAGTTCATGTTGGTTTGGACTTTTTAATTTATATTTTTATATTTTTTATCGCAGTTGGAACACGAAAAGTGCACGTTTTTACGCGTGTTTCAACCATGCGTCACATTTAAGAATTATTATCTCAAAAGTCCGTCATCAGATCGCATCCAAATTTTAGCACAATATACATTGGAATGTTCTATAACTGGTTTATTAATTTCACAATTTTGTGTGTCCAAGAAACAAAGTTGTTATCATTGTTGTAAGGTAACTTTTTCTCGGCTCGGGGTGGTTGGAAAATGTAGTTCTTGGTTGCGTAGTAATCATTGTAGTGTTTGAAGCCATATTTTCAGTGTTGACTTAGTAAACAAGAGTTTAGTGCTTTTCAGGAAAAAGCACTAAACTCTTGCGTAGTAATCGTTATACATCAAAAAAAAGTCCTCTCGGCACGCCGGAAGGCGGAGGTAGATTTCACCGGACAAACTTGGGGATAGGCGAAAATAGGCAGAATATGCAGGTTTTCGTAGAAGGATCAGACCTCATTTATTGCGAGAATGTATTTTATAATTGGAGCTTAATTAACTATGTTTTTCGTCATTTTATGCTTATTTTAAACATTTTATTGTCTTATGGGAACGGTAACCTTCTTGTCATTTGGGGTCCATTTTTATACTTGAGGTCACACTGTCCTTATGCAAGGATTCGACACTGATGTGTAACTATGTAACAGTCTGTTACTTATTCACGCAAAATTATATCTCCCGCAGAGATTATGGTTGGTTCCTCAGTTTAGGGGCTGCGACAACGCGGTCATGTAACCCCGTGTACTTAGGGATGGCTGTATTAGTCTGTAATTCAGGTAAGGACTGCAGACGGTCAATTTCAAGCCGTAGTTCCTAATGTTGCTACCAGGTACTACCGTAAACGACACCTACCTGTGAACTTGGCTACTAGATGCCACCGCAGCCAGCAACTCGCAACGAACGTTGGAATTTCCCCTCCAAAGGAAAGCATACTGAGGGATTTTTAGCGCTCTTAGAAAATCCGACGACTTCGGCCGGCTTTGAACTCGCAACCTTGGGCATAGACATTCAGCATGCTTGCTACCAGTTACGTCACCGAAGCCGCTTCACACTTAGTCAGATGGAATTCTGAATATGATCTCGTGCAAGTGCGTTATCTTGGCAACGTCTGATGGCTCATCCCTCATCAATTTAGTAGAGTTGCCATGGCAAGCACTGATAGCTCTTGGCATTGTCTTATAATTCCGAAATCATTTTTCTCATCCCTTGGCATAATGGTGGGTCATATCAAAAATTCTTTATGACAAAATTTTAGGTAATTATTAGGGGAATATTGTCCATTTTGTACGGTTTTGAGATTGTGCCTATTAAGAGAGATATGATTAATGTTTCCCGAAAAACCCACTTTTTCCCACCCCTTTGGTCAATGGTTGGTGCTATAAAAAACTCTTCAAACATAAATTTTTGGGCTTTATCCGACACATAGTATGAACGTTGAACGGATTCGATATTTCACATATTAAGAGAGTTATAGCAATATTTCACTTTTTCGAAAAAAGCCCCCCATTTTCACCCCCTTCGACCGATTTAGCCCATTAACGAACTCGACCGAGATTTTATAGGTATACATATTCGGTAATATATTCAAAGTGATTGGTGCAAAATTACGGCAGTTATCGTGTCCACAAGAAACTGATATGCATATATATATATATATATATATATACATATACATACATAAATTATATATAAACTTTTGAACTGACGGTGGTTTTGGGGTCTGGGGGATGTGAAACGCGAAGATATGTCGAAATTTTCCGGAAGTCGAAACATGGTACCCATTGCAATAGTTAGCTTTCTAATGAAATCTACCTCTGGTTGGTTCCTCAGTTTAGGGGCTGCGACAACGCGGTCATCTAACACCGTGTACTTTGGGTGAGTGTAGAATCTGTCTGATAAACGGTGTGAATTGTAATGGCTGTAGTAGTCTTAATTCAGGTAAGGACGGCAGACGGTCAATTTCAAGCAGTAGTTCCTAATGTTGCTACCAGGTACTACCGTCAACGACAACTAGCTGTGAACTTGGCTACTAGATGCCACCCTAACCAGCAACTCGCAACGAACGTTGGAACTTCCCCTCCAAAGGAAAGCATACTAAGGGATTTTAGCTCTCTTAGAAAATCCGACGACTTCGGCCGGCTTTGAACCGCGACCTTGGGCATAGACATTCTGCATGCTACCAGTTTCATCACCGAAGTCGCTTCCCACTTAGATGAAAATACTGAATCTGATCTCGTGCAAGTGCGTTGTCATGGCAACGTCTGATGGCTCATCCCCCATCAATTTAGTAGTGTTGCCATGGCAACCTCTGATAGCTCTTGGCATTTTCTTATAATTCCGAAATCATTTTTCTCATCCCTTGGCATAATGGTGGGTCATATCAAAAATTCTTTCAGACAAAAGTTTTAGGTAATTATTAGGGGAATATTGTCCATTTCGTACGGTTTTGATATTGTGCCTATTAAGAGAGATATGATTAATGTTTCCCGAAAAACCCACTTTTTCCCACCCCTTTGGTCAATGGTTGGTGATATAAAAAAACTCTTCAAACATAAATTTTTGGGCTTTATCCGACACATAGTATGAACGTTGAACGGATTCGATATTTCACATATTAAGAGAGTTATAGCAATATTTCACTTTTTCGAAAAAAGCCCCCCATTTTCACCCCCTTCTACCGATATAGCCCAGTAACGAACTCGACCGAGATTTTATAGGTATACATATTCGGTAAAAAGTGATTGGTGAAAAATTACGGCAGTTATCGTGTCCACAAGAAACTGATATATATATACTTTTGAACTGACGGTGGTTTTGGGGTCTGGGGGATGTGAAACGCGAAGATATGTCGACATTTTCCGGAAGTCGAAACATGGTAGCCTACCCATTGCAATAGTTAGCTTTCTAATAAAATCTACCTCTGGTTGGTTCCTCAGTTTAGGGGCTGCGACAACGTGGTCATCTAACCCCGTGTACTTTGGGTGAGTGTAGAATCTGTCTGATAAACGGTGTGAATTGTAATGGGTGTATTAGTCTGTAATTCAGGTAAGGACTGCAGACGGTCAATTTCAAGCAGTAGTTCCTAATGTTGCTACCAGGTTCTACCGTCAATGACACCTAGCTGTGAACTTGGCTACTAGATGCCACCCCAACCAGCAACTCGTAACGAACGTTGGAACTTCCCCTCCAAAGGAAAGCATACTGAGGGATTTTAGCGCTCTTAGAAAATCCGACGACTTCGGCCGGCTTTGAAACCGCGACCTTGGGCATTGACATTCTGCATGCTACCAGTTACGTCACCGAAGCCGCTTCCCACTTAGTCAGATGTCAAAGTCAACCCCTGGCACCATCCAGCCCATGACGGGCTAAGGCCGACCAAGCGACCGCTGCCCAGCCATTTGGCCTGCAGATATTGGGGTGACGCGTGATCAGCGCGTCGGGTCCCCTCGGCCGTTAATATTGGTATTCGTGATCGGGGTGCTGTCTCACTGTCAGACAGCTACTCAATTGTCCTCACGAGGCTGAGTGCACCCCGTTCCAACCCTCACGTCAGTTTTAAAATCCCTGACGGAGCCGGGGATCGAACCCGGGGACTCCGGGTGAGAGGCAGGCGAGCTACCCCAACACCACGGGGCCGGCTTAGTCAGATGGAAATACTGAATCTGATCCCGTGCAAGTGCGTTGTCATGGCAACGGCTCATCCCTCATCAATTTAGTAGTGTTGCCATGGTAACCTCTGATAGCTCTTGGCATTTTCTTATAATTCCGAAATCATTTTTCTCATCCCTTGGCCTAATGGTGGGTCATATCAAAAATTCTTTCAGACAAAAGTTTTAGGTAATTATTAGGGGAATATTGTCCATTTTGTACGGTTTTGATATTGTGCCTATTAAGAGAGATATGATTAATGTTTCCCGAAAAACCCACTTTTTTCCACCCCATTGGTCAATGGTTGGTGCTATCAAAAAACTTATTTGACATAAATTGTTGGCACTTATCCGACACATATTATGAACTTTGAATGGATTCGATATTTCACGTATTAAGAGAGTTATAGCGAAATATCAATTTTTCGAAAAAAGCCCCCCATTTTCACCCCCTTCGACCGATTTTGCCCATTAACGAACTCGACCGAGATTATATAGGGATACATATTATGTAAAAAATTCAAAGTGATTGGTGCAAAATTACGGCAGTTATCGTGTCCACAAGAAACTGATATACATATATATATACATATATATATATATATACATAAATTATATATAAACTTTTGAACTGACGGTGGTTTTGGGGTCTGGGGGATGTGAAACGCGAAGATATGTCGAAATTTTCCGGAAGTCGAAACATGGGACCCATTGCAATAGTTAGCTTTCTAATGAAATCTACCTAATTTATGCTGTATGACTGTGAAATACGTAAATTAATTCACTTATTTTATATCGGTTTGTATTTGTACGAGGAAATAACACATGGTTCACCAGCTAGCCGCTCTAGAAAAAGCTGTACAGCGTTGCTGAGATGGAGCCCATCATCTCCGAGCGAGACGCGCCATGATGCGTGTGGGCACCATTTCGGCAACGCTGTACAACTGTTCTCGGAGCGGCTAGCTGGTGAACCATGTGTTATTTCCTCGTACAAATACAAACCGATATAAAATAAGTGAATTAATTTACGTATTTCACAGTCATACAGCATAACTTTTTGATGTATAACGATTACAACGCAACCAAGAACTACATTTTCCAACCACCCCGAGCCGAGAAAAAGTTACCTTACAAAACTGATAACAACTTTGTTTCTTGGACACACACAATTTTGAAATTAATAAACCATTTATACAACATTCCAATGTATATTGTGTTAAAATTTGGATTCGATCTGATGGCGGGTTTTTGAGATATTAATTCTTAAATACGACGCATGGTTGTAACACGCTTAAAAACGTGCACTTTTTGTGTTCCAACTGCGATAAAAAATATTAAAATATAAATTAAAAATTCCAAACCTACATGAACTAACGTAAAATAGAACTACGAAAATGATGATGGTATTGGATTTTGTGTAGGTCTATTGGTTACTTCACAAACAACCTTCAAACTCGATTACACATAATACTTTGGTCGACAGTAGGTTTCGTGTTCACTGCTGGAGGGAAAACGACTAATGTCGTATACAAGGAAATCTTATAAGACCTCGGTTAAAAGTAGCCTATCACCTTGCATTCATAACTGTTCCCGGGCGAATCAGGGGCGGGTTGCTAGTATCAAATATAAACACAGGTTTTGAAATTTATTATTTCATAGAAAACTAACACTTTAATCACTAAAGACAGGCCTATCCACATGCATACATTATTGGTGCTGTTCTTGAGTGTTTGTTTGAGAAGGACTCGAATTATTATTATTATTATTATTATTATTATTATTATTTTGATTCGTTGTGCCCAACTAAGGAGCACGTTTGAACTTATTAGCACGTGTTCTTCTTCCCTTTGCAATAATTCTTCATCCTCTCCCCCCAGGGGCTCACATCTAGAGGGTTGTGGGTTGGCGACCACAGGACCCCAGCTGAGTCTGGCATTGCTTCCACTTACTTGTGCCGGACTCCTCTCCGTCTTCTTTCCTGTCGACCTATCTTGGTCAATTCTTGTTCTCTTCCGACCCCGACGGTATTAGGGTGTCCGAGGCCTAGGGTGTCTTTCACTTTCCCGTCTTTATTGGCCCTTGTCTCATCTTTCCTGATACCCTAATTCTTCGAGGGGTCAGCCTTCTTTTTCTTTTCATGTTATCTCCTGCCTACTGCTCAAGGCCCTCAATGAGGCAGGGTGTATGTAGCCCCCACCACTTCTGGTGCACCCTGGATATTGCTACACCCTCAAGGGCTCACGCTGGTGAGTTTTGGAGTTGGCGACCCTGAGGGATTCCTGAGCTAGGTCCGTTTGGTCCCCTTCTTTCTCTGACCTTGGAGCGGGCTCTCTCCTCTTTCCCCTTTCTTATCTGCCTTTCATGGCTCGCCTTCCTGCCAAGTCCCTCAATCTTCATTATTCGAGGGTTGAAGGCATTCCTTTTCTTCCTGTCCTTTATTTGCCCTATCCTTTATTTGTTTACCATTTCTTCTTCTAGTATGTAAGTTTGTAGTAAGTAATAGTTATAATTTATAACTAGAACACCCGTGCTGCTCCGCAGCATTCACTTCAACAATCCTACAGCACTTCTGTCCATATGACATTTGCATGTCTTCATGCTAGTGACCTGAACAGACATTTACGGTACCGTCGCTTTTGGGTAAATGATGAAGTATACTTATGAGATCAAATGTGCGGGTGTCTGCCTGTCCTCTGTGAGTGTGTCCCACTATTTACCCTGCGTAAGCTTAAAAGGCGCACGGACGTCAGGTTCCAGACGCAATTCTGAAAAGCCGAGGTGAACAGCTAACTCCAAACACATAAGCTATACTCTTCTCTGAAGAATTAACTCGACACGACTCGGCAGTTTGATGCTGGCTGAAGCTAGGATGATAGGTCGCTCGCAAGCTCGTAAACTCACTCTGAAGCTAGTAATTTAAACTTCCACTGAATGGAGATTGCTGGAAGAAGTGAAAACGCAGTGGTCGATGTGGGAGCTGTCGCGGACTTTCATGCAGAACTTTTCATGCTATCAGAGAATATCGATATTTTTAACGGTTTACCCAGTGTAAACTTAAAAGACACATGGACGTTAGGTTTTTCTACAACTCAATTCACTGAAATCGTAAATGCTCGGCTTCTTTTGGTCATAAATAAATGTTCTTCTACCTAATCCTACATCGAGAAATCCTTTACAGAATGGTGAAAACCGCATTAAAATCCATGAAGTTGCTCTCGAGATTACCCGTTACATCCAAGAATTGGGAACTTTGTTTTATACTAAGTAGATAGAGATATCCACACAATTTAAGGCTACAGCGGTACAATTTGGTGTTTTGTCTACTTATGAACAATGGTATGGATTTAAAATAAAAGATGGGTCTCTTATATTTGAATTTAAAGATGTAACTCTGGGTTAACATATAGAGGTGTGCAAATTAATAGAATTAAATAAATAATTTTAATTAATCGTAATTACTTTTATTCAAAATTATTTTATTGACCAACTTCTTGTGTTGTCCTACTTAGTAGTGTTTCCTCTCCCGTGGAATTACACCTTTTCCCATAAGGAATTGCGTCTGGAAACGTTCAGATTATTGGATTCCGAGGGATATCTGAGCTGGGTCCATTTTCAATTTTTCATTGACTTTAGAATTCAAGTCAGGTGATTTCAATGCATAGTTCATGAATGTTTGAATAGTTCAATAGCGTTCATCAGTTAAAAGACCCCAAATCCCTCCGCTCTAAATTCACACGTAAAGTAGGGTGAAGTAATATAAACGAAACGTGTGGCATTTTGCATTTGCAAGGCTACTCTCTTAGTGGAAATTCTAAAAAATCTTTTTAATTTGAGTTTCTTAAATGAAAATATGATTAAGAGTCTTGGTTAAACAATTGAAGTAATTTCATCGCCTTGTAAACTTACCTAGTACTTAATGCATTAAACCGTGAAAAGTAAAAATGCAATTTTGGAAAACTGACATCGAATCTAATAATTTGCACATCTCTGTAAAGACAGCTATCGCCTCCACCCCTACAGATAGAATAGTAAGTAAAGGCGATTATGAGAAATGAAAAGATAACTCACACAGAAGGAATTAATATTTATTAAGCTGTACATTTGATTGAGTATATCTTTGTTATAGAACTGAGGGAATGAAATAACAGGATGTAGGATAGTAATCACCGATGTAGGACAATAGTATTTTTTTTACCATTACCACAGGAGAGTTATCGTATTAGGGATGCGGACGTCCTTGTATAATGGTTATTTAATCTGTGCCCCGTTTGCTGAGGTCTGTGCTCCTCCGCAAAATTCGTTTCAAAATTATAATAGTACTTCCTTCCATTCGAAATTTGCTGTTCGCTTGCCTTTTGGTTCTATTTGAACTTTGTCGTCATGAAAGGATTTCGCTCGCGATAGTGCGGCATACAGTAAAGTTGTCCGTGGCATAACACCGGTTGAGGTAAATAAATGCCTACTTGATCTAGTGTTTGACCTTGAACTTTATTGATAGTTATACAAAAAGCCAAACGTACTGGAAACTGCCTCCTTTTGAAGGAAAATGGCATAGAAGTTTCTGATGGCGTAAAGTCAAGGCGAGGGAGTAGGACATTGTTTCCAACATTGACGCCAGTGATAATTTCCAGGTGTAAGCAATTGTCATGCATCTTCCAAACCAACAGTCTAGGAGCGTTCAACAGACCTTGGGTAACATTAATATTTCTCAACAAAATCACAATTCAGCTTTCTTTTAGTCGAAGGATATGAGGTGGCAATCCACTTATGCCTATGCTGTCTAAAAATTCTATTGGGAATTGTAAAAGTTCACTCTCATCTTCAGTAATAAAATTATTCACACTGATGTAAGTTCTCGATGATCCTGGAATTAGGTCTAAAACTTTGTTATTGATTTCTTTACAATGTTCATTTTTAGGTGCTAAATTCGCTATTTTTGAAAAGAGTGAAATATTTTTCAGCGTGGGTCTAATTATGAATTTTCTCCATCGACGTGAGGGTATTCACCGTTACCAATTTGTATCAAGAAGTTTGCAAAGTCACGCTGATCTGTATCCGCTCGCATATTTTTATTGAGTTTAAAAATTTTGAATAATGGCCACAAAGGAGAGAACCTTAATGACATTTGGACTGATGCTGCTTTAGATGCGTGGGGCACAACAGGCAATACCTGCCTAAAAACTCCACCTAAGATGATAATTTTTCCTCGGAAAGGCACGTCATTATTCATGACGTCCTTGAGCAACCGATTTACACACATCAACGCGTGCTTATTAGCCATAGGGGCTTCATCCCAGATGATAAGTTTTGCTGAACGAATATAAAAAGTTTCCTTGCTGTTAACTTTTATTCCTGATACAGAGCTTTCATGTAAATGTAGAGGTAACTTGAACTGGCTGTGTACAGTGCGCCTCTGAGGTAGTAACATTGCTGCAATACCAGTCCATGCAACAGAAACTGCATTTAACCCCATATTTGTGCAAATGGAATCAAGCATTGGTAAAGAAATCTTTTCCCGTTGCCCCCTGGACCGTCAATGATATATGCATTACTCATCCTTTCATTGCTGTTTTGTACTAACCCCAAAATTTCTGTAATTATAGCCGTTTGGTTTCCATTTGCTTGGTTTATCATCCGACTTAATTAATCCTCGTTAAATTTTGGATAATTCATTGGTAAATTTGTCTGAGGGAAATTATCAATAATAGCTGGCAATTCGAGAGAAGTAATGGGAAGACCATGGAGCTTTAATGTATTAGAAATATGTATATGAGTGAACTGATATGCAATGTTAGGTTCGTTAAACTGCAGATAATCTTCTGATAATGAATTGTTGAAAATGTCCCATAACTATTTTACATTTGAAGGGGTCTGAAAGATACATATGTAAGAAAACAGTTGTCGTAACTGAGAAGGCATCTGAAATTGTGACGCTTCTGCCAAACAACGCTGCCATTCAGAATCGTCAATCATCAAACCTCGCTCCTTTGCTGTTCCTTTAAAAGTAGAATAGACAACTGCTTTGTATGTTCGTAGATCCTAGAAACCAGTAGCACCTATGATGTGAAGCAATAACAGGCGTAAATGATACCTTTCTGTTTCTGTAGGCGAAACATTATACATTCTGCCTATAGTTTTTGAAACATTTTTTTCTTTTTTGCCACTGGCAGTTGCTCTTATTCCAGACGTAATGTACTGGTGTTTCAGGATATATATATATATATATACGGACTTCTGGCTGCGAATCTTGATTTAACTTGAACCACGCTTGTAATTCCGTGTTGCGCAACTGTGCTTGAAGTAAAATATCAGGAGCGTTATCATTTTCAAAATAGATATTTTGCAAGTCGGGCCAGTGAACTGGTAATCGCACGATAGAATGTGACTGTTCATGCATGTGAAATGAAATTATCCTGAATGCGGCCTCTGTTGTACCAACATATCTAGCATTTAGGAAAGAAGTAATTTCATCGTAGTTCACCGTTTCGCCTTCAGGACATATTTTAACAATATAGCAGTCATGACCTTTATACACATACTTGTGGATTTTAATATATAAGATACTTGTGGATGTATTTGACACTCCGAACACTTGAGCATATTTCAACATTAATATGAGCTTGCAAGTAAATTAAACGAAATGGATTGTAGGGAACAATGAATCGACTATCGATTTCAATGTCAATGCCTCGAATTGTTTTTAAAATAATCCGTCTATTATTTTTTCTCCTATACGAAGGATAACCATTTGCATTATCTTTGGTCTCTTCCTGAAACTGTTTGGGGAAATCTTTCTTACATACGCCATATTTCATACAGACTGAAGAAGGATTCAAAGATCCGCGAGGACCATGTACCATATGACGCCTTACCAACTCGCATAGCACTTCATCCTCGAGATCTGGTATTTCGGCTGACACCACACTGTCAATGTCAGAAATTTCTCGAAACTTACAATCTTCCGTTAATGTTAGGAGTAAATGGATGTGCGGGAGACCTTGTTTTTGAAATTCCACTGTATATAGATATGCGTTTACCGAAAATTTCCTTAACATCAATAAATCGTAGCAATTCCTTTACTTTGCAATGGAAAACTCTCACTTCAATATCAGGCCTATTATTAGCCGTTTTCCAGAGATGAATGCTGTTAAGTATTTCTGACCAGCCCGCATTATAGGCGAACGTAATGAATAAATCTGGCTTTCCAAACTCCCTCACTATGGCCATAGCATCCTGATAATTTAGCAATATTTTCCTTGGGCTACCTGGAAAAGAAGATGGCAAAACTAAAATACGACCGACTGTGAGATTTTCATTTTCTGCTCGTACATGCAAGGCGTCTACTAAACCGGCATATGTATCAACTCGTAACTTCTTTTGTTGATGACGTATATATTTTAACCGGTCACCTTCCATACGACAGTAGTAATCCACGAATAAATATCCATTTTGCAAACTTGAGCAGCGACAACTAACTTAACATGACCTCCATGAACACCTTTCATAGACATATACATTTTGTAATCATCGCTCGTATTGATAACAGTTCCGTACATATCGCTGTTGCCAACAATAACGGAAGAATAATTATTCCACTTGTCTGTAACATGTTTTACAGTTCGCTTTCTAACCTGTGTAAAACTCTGATTGTTGTACTCACAATATGCCAATGACCTGAAGAGACGATTAGAGTCACCTTTAATCTTTATAACATTTGTAATTGAGTGTCGCGTCTCATTCGTCATAATATGTTTCATTGTATTGATTGAGCACACAACCTATAAGGACGAATGATGAAACGAAAAGAAGACAGTTTGTAGCTGGTGAGATCAAAGACTATATAACAGAAAGATCGGATACACAATACAAAATGGCGGTTCCAACATTCGACTGTAGCGGCATCTTCGTGAAATTAGTTGTCTTTCGTATACAGTATTTGTTGTCATTCAAAGAGATGTTGACATGACAGTGTCATTAGCAAAATGACTTATGTTTGTGCATGAGCATTTCAGTCTATAAGTAATCCATTCTTTGAGAAGTTTTAATTAAATTATGTGCACGGAATCCCCTTCGGCTTATTGTATGGATACACGCGACATTAGCGCCCGAGTGGAACAGGTAGAAGTTAACGATATCATGTATGGATACATGCGACATTAGCGCCCGAGTGGAGCAGGTAGAAGTTAACGATATCATGACGTAATTAGGGAACTCTCTGTTAATATCAAGTTAGATTTATTATTGGGGCGGTGTTGAATATCATAATACAGTGTTAGTCGTTGTCGCCTAGCGAGAATATGTCCGTCAGGTCATTCGATTCTATTTTCGTGAGACCTTGAAGGAAGTAATATTCGCAATTATTTTAATACACGAATGATATAGTCAAGTAAGTTGGGTATCAATCGACGGTGCTTGACGGGCATTACATTTTAAGACAACAAACGTCGTCGTAGCGCAAATACTTCCCTAGATATTTCAGTTTTAGTAAAGGGTGAAATTTTTTGAAAACTATTTTAATATACAGATTTTAATTATCATCTCATTTTTCACTATCAACCTAACCATTAGAGGCCGATGACCTAGATGTTAGGCCCCTTAAAACAATAATTATCATCATCATTATTATCTCCATTCTCTCGCTGTGTTCCCTTTTACGCTGTTCTGTCCATCCTGTATTTTGTCGGGTGGGCTTCTCAGAAGATTTGTGTTTGTGAATTAAAGTTCTGATATTTTGTTCTATCTTGAATGGTTTCTTCATGATAGCCAATTTCATTAATGTCTTCATTGATTTCTTTTACCCAGTTGTCTTGATTTTTCATTGATAAGATTAGGCAGAACATTTTCTTTGTGAGCCTGTTATTATCCATTCTATAAATCCTAGGTGTTCGTAAAACTGTAACCACCGTTTCCTTGTGGTATCTGTGATATTTTCTGTGAGTTGTTAAATTTCATGCCATCTATTTTTAATTCAAATTGGTTTTTTTACTCTTTGGTCCTAAGATTTTTCTGAGGATTTTCCTTTCTTATTTTTCGATAATTTTTATTCGAGATTTGCCACCAATTATTATAGTTTCAGATGCATATAGAGCTTCTGTTTTAACGACTGAGTTATAATGTCTTAATTTTGCCTTTGTTGATATAGTTCTTTTATTGTATCTGTTCCAAGTAATTTTTGATGCTCTTTGTAGTTCTTTCTCTCTAAGCTTGCTGATTTAAACCCGCTGGTTCAATAATTTCACCTAAATATTTAAATTTGTCTACTTGAACGATATTCCCATAGTTGGTGATTAATGGTTAATTCTTGAAACCATTATTATTATTATTATTATTATTATTATTATTATTATTATCATCAGCAGCAGCAGCTGTTAGGCCCCTTAAAACAATAATTATCATCATCATTACTATCTCCATTCTCTCGCTGTGTTCCCTTTTACGCTGTTCTGTCCATCCTGTATTTTGTCTGGTGGGCTTCTTAGAAGATTTGTGTTTGTGAATTAAAGTTCTGATATTTTGTTCTATCTTGAATGGTTTCTTCATGATAACCAATTTCATTTATGTCTTCACTGATTTCTTTTACCCAGTTGTCTTGATTTTTCATTGATAAGGTTAGGCTGAACATTTTCTTTGTGAGCCTGTTATTATCCATTCTATAAATCCTAGGTGTCCGTACATGACCGCGTTGTCGCAGCCCCTAAACTTAAGAACCAACCAACCAACCAACCATCAGCAGCAGCATCATCAGATACAACAACAATATCATTATGTTCCAGTTTAGAAGGTCTCAGAAATGTCAGTTTTTACAGTTTCTATCCCGGGTAATCAAGCGACCCGCATGTCAAGTGTTTTTATTTTATTTTTATCAGATAGCTACCGGTTAAGGGTTTGAAATGAGACTGCTGTCAGGTCAGACATTTGTAGCCCGAAGATGTGTCAAACTGGTTTCACATATATCCAGAACAAGCGAGCGAGGATTAGGAAAGTAAATACGTCGTGCATATTCAGTGAGAGGTATAATGAATTGGGGTTGTGAAATAACCCGCTCAAATTGTACCTATTGGCAACTCAAACTAACACTTGGGGCGCTGCGGTCGGTCTGGTTAAGTAGGGGTTAAAATACTCAATGACACGCGTTTGATATGGAACACTTGTTATTTTTCGGTTATAATCAGTAAATATGGTCTCTAAAGTAATGACAGTGCTATTTTTAATTGTATATATGTGTAACTGTGCGATACACGTGATCTAATTTGTGTGTTCCACTGGATTTTTTGGTGTCATTTGCATATTATCAAGCATCCGTTTTTATGGGTGATGTAGATCAGATGATTCAAATTTACACAGGGCTACACTTCGGACATTATTTCGGTACTATTATGCGCAATATAATGTAAATGTCGATCCTGAGTCAACGCCGAGGACATTCAAATAGAGAAATACGGTACATAAACAAATAAATAACACACCGGAGCTGTGCTACTTTTATCATTCCAAGACTAGCATCCGTGCAAACCAGACGCCACTGCTCCAAGCTCCGACTTATATCGTGAATTGATGTCAAACTGATGATCCGCCAGCCTTTCCGCCAAGCCTACACCTCGTAATCGCTAAGTTCTTCGATATTCGAGCTATTCCACTACGAGTCATATAGGCCTAATTTGCCTCCCCGTGGGCACTGTAGAATGAGTGATTCCGCTACCATTCAAATATTCAACACAAACCCCACCTTTTAACCATCCAAATCAAGCAATTCCTGTCGCCCCCCGAGTTTTAATACAAGTTAAACTCATCCCTTCTCCCTACCAAGCAGCCAATAATTAATTATTTAATTAATTATTCAAGTAACTTCAATCTTACCAGCGCACCCATCGTAACAGCTGTTTTTAAACTGAATAACCTTCGCTGGCTTTACGTCGCAGGTCTTCTGTCTGTCTATCTCGACAAGTGTTAGATCCTTCCCGGGGTGGAAAGGTATTATTATTAGGTATTATGTATTATTAGGTATCATCACATTTCGGCTATTGCTATTTGCATCTTTTGGAAAGTGATGAAAACGTATATCCGCAGCCCTCTTATACATCGACTTACAGCCGTAAACTGAGCAATACACTTTGCTTTTACTCATTTTTCACTCTATCAACGAGTAAAACTTATTACTTATGTATAAAGACACGAACAATTAACCACGATCTGTTTACCAATACAAGAAACCATATACAAACAGTCACCACGTGACAAATGTACCCTACTTGGTAAGTATCTCATTTTTACCGCTAGATGTCATATCAGATAGCTGGAGTTGCCAATAGTGGTGCACGCCATCAATATACTACAGGTGTGCTGTAAAATTTTGCGGAACATCTTTGGACGTATTTTGTAGTTGGATGTAAGACAAAATTTGCTATCGACATTACTCCGAGAGCGTGATTAACGACCATTACAATACAGTATTTGCACTGGGTATGACATATACTATATATCGCCTCCGTAGCGTAGTGGTCAGCATGGTTAGCTGCCGCCCCGGAGGTCCCGGCTCTGCCACGAAATTTTAAAAGTGGTATGAAGACTGGAACGGGGTCTACTCAGCCTCGGGTGGTCCAAATGAGTAGAGGGGGTTCTATTCCCACCTCAGCCTTCCTAGAAGTGGTTTTCCGTGGTTTCCCACTTCGTCTTCGGGCAAATACCGGGATGGCACCTACTGTAAGGCCACGGCTGCCTCCTTCCCTCTTTCTTTCCTATCCATCCCAATCTTCCCCTCCCTTCCCATCGCTCATGAGGCCCCTGTTCGCTTTGCAGGTGAGGCCGCCTGGGCGAAGTGCTGATCACACCTCCCCAATTGTATCGAATCCGACCAAGTGTTCCCAGCTCTAGGACACTGCCTGGAAAGGCGGTAGTGGTGAGTTCCCTAGCTGAGTTCGTGGGAAACACCAACCTGGACTAAAATATAAAATGACATATACATGCTTTTCAGTCGGTCAACCTCACTAATCACAAAGTATTTCTTAATTTAATTTAAGTTTACTTTTTCTTCATCACCATATATTTGTGTATCTTCCTTTTCATTTTAATTTAATTTTTAAGAATAGTCTAACTTTATCTAGTTAATATCTTGAATATTGTACATTGTGAACTGTATTATTATTGTTTGTGTTTTCTAATATTTAACATGTAATTGTGATCACGCTATGTGAAATTGGTCAGTCTCCAGTAATTGGAATTTTATTCTGTTGGAGGAAATAAATAAATAAATAAATAAATAAATAAAAAAATAAAAAAAAACATGATTGTTCCCAAATTGTAATGGGTGTTAATCCCTACAACCGGCCCCGTGGTGTTGGGGTAGCGTACTTGCTTTGCAGGTTCGATTCCCGGCTCCGTCGTCAGGAATTTTAGAAACTGACGTGAGGGCTGGAACGGGGTGCACTCATCCCCGTGAGGACAATTATTGAGAAGCTGTCTAACAGTGAGGCAGTGCTCCGGGTACAGAGACCAAGCTCAACGGCCGAGGGAACCCGACGCGCGAACTACACGCCACCCCATAATCTACAGGGCAAATGACTGGGCAATGGTGCTATTCCCTACATTACATGAGATTAATCGCACATAATGGCAACAGTGTGTGCGCCTTGTTGACAGTTGAAAGAGATCTCATGCATTGTCGAACATGGCTGCCGTTGTTAAAAGGGCAATAAATAAAAACACATATTTACGTAATTTAGCACATATTTCAGGTGCAGTAATGACCAAGGTTACTAATTTGAATTGGTAATGCCCCCAGAAGATGAAAAAGGAAGATTGTAGTTTTACGTGACCGTGAATCTTGTGATTATGAGCCACGGGGCCTCCTTTTTACGTGGAATCCGAACCACAGGACATGGCATTTCGCATCGAAAATCTCACATGCATTGACCGGGAATCGAACCCGGGCCGCCTTGGTGAGAGGCATACAGCTAGACCGCTGAGCCACCACGCGCCCCCCCCCCCAGAAGATGTAACAAGGTATGAAAAAGCGATGATGTCTCATTCAGAATTAATAATATTTGATTTGAAATGTGAGTGGTCTTGTATTGTCATCGCGCCTGGAGATGACAGTTCAACACGATGCGACGGGCTGCGGGGTCTCTTGCAGTACGCTTGCGCGGTCCACCTATTCCGAACCTAAATATATCGGCTTCCTGTATGCCAATGGTTGTTTTCACAGCAGACGACACATAGCCGGTGAAATAAGGAATGTGCTGAGTGAGTGAAGCAAGTAGTGACCAACTTCATGCTTTTAGATTGCGCGATACGCAGTGAGCGGGAAGACATCTGCAGTTCAAACCAAACTGCCATCCTCTGGCGCGATATCAGTAGTCCCGTGTACTTTGGTGTAAGGTGTCTGAGAACCTGTATCAATGTGATGGCTGTACTAGTGTGAATATTTGTAGTTAGGGAGCTTGACATTTTGTAGGAAGTGGCCGTGGCCTGGAGTAGAAGTGGGGAAACCACGGAAAACCACTTCAAAGAAGGCTCAGATGGGAATCAAATCAACCTCTTCCCAGTTCTGCCTTACGAGACTGAAGAATCCCCATTCCAGTACTCATACAACAATTAAATACTTTAGCAGAGACAGGAGTTGAACCTGGATCTCCGCGATGACAGGGAATAACGCTAGCCACTATGCTATGAGGTGAACTTTCACAAGAAAATATTTAACAAGAGAGATATACTTACGTTCTCTGAACAGTGATCTCTGAACAGGGACAGAGTGACTCACCTGAAAACAAAAGGAAACACACGTTAGTCTTACGTTCTAATTTTGAGTATTATTATTATCATATATATTATTTCAGTAGTATAGATCCCTCCTGCGGCGCTCAGAAGCGACAGATCGTGACAAATGAGCATTCAAATGAAATAGAATAGACATTATCAGTGACGAATTGCACTCTAATTTCATAAATATCTATAATTTCTTTAAATAAGTACTTTTAAAAATGTACGAAGTGGGCGATTTTCAGATACTGTTGCTGTAGGACAATACGCTCCATAATTGCTGTCCACTTCACATTTTAGCCGCTGTGACGCCTGTTTCATGTCATTTTAATATTCTGAGGTCTTTCCTTTATAATTTTGCATGAATTTCAGAAACAGTATATCAGAGGAATGAGTACCGTACTCTAATCGTATAATTTCATAAATATTGAATAATCGGTGAGTGTTGCTACAGAAAAGCTGTCAATCAATGGACTCAGAGCACAAGTGACATTAGCAGTGACGAATTGCATTCAAATTTCTTAAATATCAATTTTTGTAAGAAGTGTGCCATTTGCAAATACTGTTGATGATCCAATTTTCAGTGATTGCCTTCTTAAGTTAGGCAACGTAGAACTTGGAATTCTAACTGAAATGCAAATAGTGTTCTATAATCATTTGTTTGAAATAACAAAAACATAACAACCTTTCTCCTTAAGTCTCTCATTATAAATCAATTGGGGAAAGTGTGGTTTATGAACATGCGAGATTTCTCGCACGGGTCGGGTAGTTATTATTATTACAACATGATGGTTTAGTCAGGCTAAAGGAGGCAACATTAAGGGAAACATCTTATTGGAATAGAATGTAGCACTAGTATGTATAGATGGGCCAGTCATCCGTGGCCGGTCGCAAGCACCTGAGAATTCTTTTTATAGCCCGAGTAGAACACTGAGACCACTGAATATGCACATGCGCTGCCGAGGACACGTTCCACATTTAACAAAACATCGCATAGACTATAACTAACAAATATTGACGAGTTGAATTTTCTCAACTAATACCACAACTATAGAAGTGTACATATTGTAAATATTTTCACCCATACTTGCAGACATAACAATTTTGTAGCCTAAGTGAATCGTCCAGTTGCAAAACTCGTTTAATCCGGTTGTGAATAAGAATCATTTTCATGAGAAACGATTCTCTGGACTTTGCCTCACGTATCTTTTGTGTTTGTTGTTTTCTACTTTTTGCTTTGTGTTTTTGTGTTTGCTTTGTGCTTTTGCTTTTGAATTTTACTTTTTGCTTTTCTTTCTTGGTTTTGTGTTTGTTTTCTGCTTTTGCTTTATTGAATTTTGATTTTTTCTTTAGGATTTTTGCTTTTTGTTTTCTGCTTTTGCTTTTGAATTTTGCTTTGTCATTTTTTATCTTTTGTTTTTTGTTTGTTTTCTGCTTTTTCTGTTTTTGAATTTTGCTTTTTGCTTTGTGTTTCTTTTTTGTTTCTGCTTTTGTGTTTGAATTTTGCTTTCTGCTTCGTGTTTTTTGTTTTGTGTTGGTTTTCTGGAAAATCAAAATGAAACAAAACAAAATAAAATAAAACAAAATAAACAAAACAAAATAAAAACAAAATAAAACAAAACAAATCAAAAAACAATTTAAAACAAAATAAAACGAAATTAAGTAAAACAAAACAAAAAATAAAAAAAACAGAATAAAATAAAGTAAAATAAAATAATTAAATAATAGTAAATTATGCAACAAGCCTATAATGGCTAATTAAGACACGAGTATGTTTATAAAACGAGCCTAAGGGAGTTTTATAATTTCCATACGAGGCGAGTTGCATACGACTGTTTATGTTCGACGATAATTATTATAACTATTTTATGTTCGAACATAAATATTCATAAATATCTGTCGAGATTTCGCCTGTTTTATGTACTGAAAAGAGTGCATGGGACGCAGAGAATTCCTTGTATTTGACCATGGCCTCCTCGATACCCTTATGACACTAGGCCAGGCAGTGAAATTTAAATTAGAAGGCCGTGGAACTCAGCGCATCTAATTATCTAATTGTTCAAACAACTGTTTCTTGAGCTCTGATAATGAAAAATAGTGTTATAATGAGCCTCATTATAGTACAGTTTTCTGACATATAATAGTCAGGGTCGAACATAAATAATTTTACGACATGATCCTTACTCACAAGTGGATTAAACGAGTTTTGCAACTGGTCGACTCAAGTGTAATGGGTCTGATGATGATCGCTTTACGATCGAAACTGGTCATCCAAAGCGTATTTATTAATCTCATATACATTTTTCAGGATTAGGGAATAACCCATCTCATTTGGGAACAATCATGTTGACCGACTGAAAAGCATCCAACTTTCGTTTACTAAGGCAACACTGAAAATTGCTTCAAACACCATAACGTTCTCTCTAAACATATGAGCCGTAGACTTTCAGTATCTCAGAATCCATGGAAATAAACTATTTCTAGTAAACTGTAGCGCTCTATTAGGCTACAATATTTCAGGTATAGGCTACTTCTAATTCCTCCAGGAGCTCACGACTAATGGGACGTGGGCTAGCAACCACGGGACCCCGGCTGAGTTCGCCAGTACTGTGCCGGGCTCCGTTCTGTCATCTTTCCTGTCGACCTCCATTGGTCAACTCTTGTTCCTTTCTGACCCTGGCAGTATTAGGGTATCCGAGGCCTAGGGTGTATTTAACATTCCCGCCTTAATTGGCCCTTGTCTCATCTTTCCTGATCCCTCATTCTTCGAAAGGTCAGACCTCTTATATTCTCTTCATGATATCTCCTGCCTTCTGTTAGATGCCCTTAAGGAGGCAGGGTGTGTGTATCCCCACCACTTCTGGTGCACCCTCGATAGTGCTACACCCTCAAGGGCTCACGGCTGGTGAGTTTGGGAGTTGGTTACCCCAAGGGATTCCTGAGCTGGGTCCGTTTTTTCCCTTTCCCCATTCCATCTGGAGAGGACCCTCTCCTCTTTCCGTTCCCTAACTGCCTTTCATGGCTCTCCTCCCTTCCAAGTTCCTCAATCCTCATTCTTCAAAGGTTGAGGGTATTTATTTTCATCCTGTCCTTTATTTGCCTCATTCATCTTTTGTTTTCCATTTCTTCTTCTAGTATGTAGCCGGCTCCGTGGTGTTGAGGTAGCGCTCATGTCTCTCACCCGGAGACCCCGGGTTCGATTCCCGGCTCCATCAGGGATTTTAGAAACTGACGTGAGGGCTGAAACGGGGTGCACTCAGCCTCATGAGGACAATTGAGTAGCTGTATGACAGTGAAGCAGCGTTCCGGTCACGAAAACCAAGATTAACGGCCCAGGGGTCCCGATGCGCTGACTACGCGTCACACTAATATCTGCAGGCCAAATGGCTGGGCAGCGGTCGCTTGGTTGGCCTAGGCCCTTAATGGGCTGTAGTGCCAGGGGTTATTATTATTATTATTATTATTATATAAGTTAGTTTGAGTTATAGTTAACATTACATTCTCATCTTTCCCTGTCACCCAAGCCATTAGGGGGCTGATATCCTAGATGTTAGGCTCCTTAAAACAACAATTAACTTCATATATTTCTAAAGTATTATAAATATTGGCCTGTTTGCCATTTCTTGATGAATGCAGTACATTTGCATTTGTCTGTTGGCACAGGCTAGAGTAAAATGTGGCTTATCACCAATGTCTCAGTTTCACTCATGGCTGTGATTATATGGAAGCTACTGAGGTATGGGTGGTGCGTAGTAATGAGCTTTAGGGCACAGTCTGTGCCTGAGGATGCTGTTGAAGGTTATACTCATAGGGTTAGTACTGCTATACTGACTCAGTGTGGAAGGCAATGGCAAACTACTTCACTCCTCACCTTGCCTAGTACGCCTCAATATAGCGCTGCCTTGGGTTTTTGTGGGTATCTACCCACATAACCTAACGGTGGTACTTTTTCAGGATCCAACTAGCCTTCGGGCTGACTACCTAACAGACAGACAGACATCATAAATATCATTCATTTGGTTGCCTCTGATGAGAGGATGTTGAATACAGTTTCCATTGCCAAGTCAATTTCTTCATTATTCAAGATAGATCTACAATCTTACATTTTAAAGAATGTAGGCTCTTTAGCTCGTCACGGAACTACTTGTTTAGTCTACTAACTGAACAGCTGATTATTGTGCTCACTCAATAAGTGTTTACTTAGACTGACGCTAAATACTTTACTCGAATGAAAATAAATGCTTCAAAATTAGTAAATATAAACTTACATAATTCAATCATTTGCCATCAATCCAACGTTTGGCATCATTAAGAACAAATTTCACATTTCAATTATTTGGCTCTGGTAGGGTTGATCCCCCTGATCACCCGCCATAGTTACGTCACTGCCCCGAAGTCTTGATACGCAACCCGAAGCCAGCGACGGTGGCAATTTTGAATGATCTGGAGGCTACCCTATTTAATCCGTCACCAGATCGAATCTCTGATAGGAACGTCTTATTCGAGTTCAAGCTCCATGCCGCAATTTCTAGCCGAATTTTCACATTTTGCAAAAATGAGGAAAAAGTGACTTATGGGATCGATCCGGGCAAATGTGTGTCTGTCTGTCAGTTTGTCCGTCTGTCTGTCCTTCTGTCTGTCTGTCTATCTGTCTGCCTGTCTGTCTATCTCTGTGTGTGTGTGCCCCCTATCAACTCCTAAACGTCTGCAGCTATCAAAACCAAATTCGGTATAAGTAAAGAACTATGCCTGAATATCTCACGGCCATATTTGAAAATGCCGTCAGTACAACCAACGGCTGATAAATCACAATGCAAATTTGAGGTGTATGTTGGATATCTCGGAAGATATGCACGTGAATTGTTTCAACATTGAAAAAACATATAGGTAATATTACATCAGACTAATTTTCAAGAGCCCATACATGAGAGTGTTGCCAACATGATTCTATGCTTGTTGATAAGTCCAATCTTTAAATACATGTAACTTCCGTACTATCTATTGGATTTCAACCAAATTTGATATGTGGTTTGCGCACCAGAGCAGATATGAATATGCATTTTTAGTGTCAACAGGGCTGCCAACTGTTGAAGAATGCACTCTATATATTCTTATCCTAATCTCAATATATCAGAAAGTATGCAGGCCAACAGTTCTAAACTTTGCATACATATAGTACCTGCAAATTTAAGTCAATTGTCAGTAACCGATATACGACAGTGCTGCCAACATGATTCTACGCGTGGTGATAGGTTCAATGTTGAATCACATGTAACTTCTATACTAATAAATGAACTTCTTTCAAAATTGGCATATTTTTTGCCCAAGTTGAGTGCACAAGATTCGAATTCATGATCATTTAGTTTGAAATGTTAGAAAACTTTACAGGATTTTTGTACAGATTTTAAGCTAGCAGAAGGGTTAAGTTGAAATCACCTCTGTGTGATGCATATAGGATGGCGCAAGAATTGAGCCATAGCCTGCAGCTGGGGGTGAGGTCACCGCCAGCTCATTAGATTAAGGCTTGCGCATAGGGTTAAAATAGACCAACGGAATCTTCCACCCAAGAGATAGATAGAAGATATAACTAGAAACTCCTTAGTCAGCTGTAAATCGACAACACTGTGTAGGAGGTGTGGCCAGGAGATTGGCAGAATAATTTAATTTAGCCAGAAACGTGCAAAAATCTTAGGAAATCTTTCCGCCAATTTTAATCATTCGGGAATTACGTAGTTGGGAATTCACCAAGCCAGTAGTCTGGGGAGGGGGAAACAAGAAACTATACGCCCACTTAATTCAGGAGCTATTTACATTTTCTAATCGAACTTGCCACGATCGGTTTTCGAAATTTTTAGTATAACTGAGACGTTCAAGATATAAGCTCCATGTAGGTAATTTTTTCGAGATCGTGCGACGCTTATTTGGGAAAATAATTTTTAGAAGGAAGGAAACTAGTTTATTTCTAGCCAAATCAGATATAAACCCTCTGAGCGCAAGGGAAGTCATGCAGTTTTCAAGACTCCTTGAGAGGAGACGCCGCATCGTGTACACCAAATCTACGAGTACTCCTTGTGGGAGGTACTACGTCAATTGTCAGTTAGCGGAAGCGCTGCTTCACAAAGTTGTAACTACACAGGCTACGCTAGATCAAAAGTGGTCCTACATTAGTCATTGTACAACGAGTCGTCAAAGTTTTGTTAAAATAAACTATAGTCGTGCTGCGAACAGTACGATGAAACTCGAACATTGGCAAAATATATTATTATAGACCAATAAAATTACTTCAGCCTACAGGGGCGTGCAAGGCCTCAAGGACAGTATAAGTCACGAAGAAACATCGAATTCCCCCAGGGGCTCACTTCTAGTGGGCGTGGGTTGGCGACCACGGGGCCCCAGCTGAGTCCGGCATTTCTTCCACTTACTTGTGCCGGGCTCCTCTCCGTCTTCTTTCCTGTCGACCTCACTTGGTCAACTCTTGTTCTCTTCCGACCCCGAAGGTATTAGGGTATCCGAGGCCTAGGGAGTCTCTTCCTTTCCCGCCTTAATTGGCCCTTGTCTCATCTTTCCTAACACCCTCCTTCTGTGAGGGGTCAGCCTTCTTTTTCTTTTCCTTTTACCTCCTGCCTTGTGCTCAAGGCCCTTAAGGAGGCAGGGTGTATGTTGCCCCACCACTTCTGGTGCACCCTCATGGGCTCACGGCTGGTGAGTTCGGGAGTTGGCGACCCCGAGGAATTCCTGAGCTGGGTCCGTTTTCCCCCTTTTGTCCCTTCCCTTTGGGGCGGACCCTCTCCTCTCTCCCCTCCCCTCTCTTCTCCAATACTCTCCTCTTTTCCTTATATTTCCTTTTCTCTTTCAGATTCCCGCACAGTTTTAGTTACTTGGTTCCCCGTGCATCTAAATCCCCTTCTAGCGATTTTTTGTAGGTATATTTAATCTACGTTGCATTTTGTACGTATTTTCGATCTAGATTGCATTTTGTGAGTGTTTTTCAATCTCAATTGCATTTTGTAAGGATTGACAATCTAAATTGCTTTTTAGTAAGTCTTTCAATATCCGGGCCGGGGCGTTTGTGAGTTTTTTGAATTTCAATTGCATTTTGTATTTTCAGCCTACCCCACTTTGTTCAAGTAGTTAAGTCTCAATTGCAATTTTGTGGGTATTTTGAATCTAAATTACATTTTGTAATTATTTTCAATCTAAATTGCATTTTGTAAGTATTGTCCATCCTAATGAGAAGTTTGAATCTACCTTACATTTTGTAAGCAATTTCAATTGCATTTTGTATTTTCAACCTACCCCGCTTTGTTCAAGTAGTTAAGTCTCAATTGCAGTGTTGTGGGTATTTTGAATCTCCATTACATTTTGTGCGTATTTTCAATCTCTTTTGCATTTTGTAAGTATTTTGATTTCACTTGCATTTTGTAGGTATTTCGACTGTACGTTGCATTTTGTACGTGTTTTGGACTTAACCTACATTTTGTGCGTATTTTTCTATCTATTCCTAATGTGAGTATTTTCTTTCGAAATTCCCTTATGTACGTATTACCGCTCTCTATTTGGTGAGTAGTTTCAATCTGAGTTCCTTTTTGTAAGTATTTTTCCTGCTACATAAGGCATAGTTGTTGGGGCTCACTGTCTATTTTATCTAAACCATTTTCGTTTCATCCATAGCAGTGAGCTGTTTTTTAACTTCATCCTTTCATTTCACGCCATTTCATTTCATCAGGGGCCGATAACCTCGATGTAAGGCCGCTTAAAACAACAATTATCATCATCATCATCATCATCATCATCATCATCAAACATCGAATTATCTCAACAGTAAACGAGAACTTTGAAAGTAGTGAAACCCGAACTTTATCTAGTGCGTTAAAGAACCATAGTAGGGTCTAACGTAGGATAATAGCCTAAATCTGCCTGTGCATAGGGATTTAGCGCTGAAGTGACGTCAGGTTAAAAGACACTATAAACAGGACAGTAACTGCAGGAAGAGGTGTGAAACAGTTCACAAATCGTGCCATGAACGGGATACAGTAGTATTCAGGAAATCAGGTACAAACATGGACGAGAGAGAAACATTGACAGAGCGCATTATAACTAGTAATAGCGACTCTAGGGCCGTACCAATTCAGATTTTATGCAAGATCTGAACTTGCAATTTGAACATGCATAGTATCGAGCTATAAACTGTTAAGTGGCGATTACTATAGGAGAGCCGGAGTAGGATAGTAGTATCCATACCGATCCAGCGCATGCTGAGAAAGAGACTTCCAATCGATCCAGTTAGGAGCAAGAACTAGGGAAACACAGCTGGTATCTGCAGCTCTTGGATTAGGGAAAAGAAAAGTGTCACCCAGGTGTTAGAAATTAAGTGTAACCACAGTGTTATAAGTGTATTTTGCATATATTATTTGATCAAGTGTTAAATTATAATTTTTCAGTGTTTGTTAGTGTATAAGTGTATAGAAAAATATGATTTTTATACTTCTAAGGGAGGAAAATAGTGCTTTAAAATGTGTAATGTAAAATAAGAATTAGTATACACCGTGAGTTTAGTGAAGTGTATTATGGAGGATTAAAACCCATAGAAGTGGGATATGAGGCTGATTTGTTGGGAGCCTGGAGCTAGCTGCTCAAATGATAATCATGAGAGTACAATGATTTAATTAGGTGTTGATTTTGGAGGGGAAGGATTCGTGCATACAAATATCTGGGAATATGTTCTCAAAATATCAGGGATAATGGAATGTAATGTGTGTGAATTGAAGCGTACGATCTTTTCTGAACGATAAAGTAATCAGGAACTAATTATTGAAATAATGGTTAATATAACTACTCATTGGAGTATAGTCTTTTGAAGTCACGTCATGAAGTGACATAATGTGAAGCAACATACGTTTTAAAGGCAAAAAATAAATATAAAAATAATTGTTAAAATATAACAATAAATGTAATGATGCTAGAAACCGTGAAGGTTTTGTGAATAATAATAATAATGATGAATTTTGTTGAACAAGGACGTTCAAATGAAAGTGATGGCAAAGGCGAATTAATATTCATGCCAGATAAAGTTAGAAAGTGCTAATAAGGTAATAAGACAGAGCTAAATTGAAGTAGAAACGGTAAATATCTTACCCGATATATCATACAAATATTATTGTTGTAACATAAAGCTAGGACAGCTTATTTGACTTTTCACGCTAATTATTGCAGTGATTTCAAGCCAGGATTTAAATTGATTGTCAGGTGGAGTAGGTCAAGGTTGTATGAAGGTAAGGTATTTGCAGTAAGGCAAACATTGAATACGGGTGCTATATATTTTGTATGAGCGCATGAGGACAGTGCTGGTATGCCGCTCAGAAAGTCGGTAGTTTCAGGAGGATTTGGTGTTAAATGGTCACAATCCTATGCCATGTTGGTAAGACCTCCAAATATGGAATTATATCCATGAGGCATACTCATTATTTAGTATGAACCAAGGTTCATCCAGGTCAAAGCCCCATCATTATGAATTTAAAAACCTTCCAATGATAATACCTAACAATCAATAAGTTCACCTGTGCAAATATAGGGGATAAATATGGCCGCATAAAGTGTAATGATGAAGGGATCGAATGTGTGTTCTATCGAGGTAAAGAAGTGATTCTAAAAGTAGCCTGTCGGCCAGAGAGAAAGACATTCAGTCTGTATGGACTGGGGGCTGTGCGACCCTCGGCATCATAAATTTAAAGTGAAGCACTTTGACAGCACTAAGGGGACCACTAATCGCTTTGAGGCAGGTCCGTAACAACACGCCTTATGTAAGGAAAGTTAAATGTTTTGAGACATGCCGGTCATCAGTACCGAGATCTAGAGTTAATATTTCTTGCCAGAAATCGTTCAGAAAACCATATCAGCTTAAATAAATAGTCAAAGACTAATGTAAAATCCCTTATTATACATAACCATGTAAATGTTGTTCCGGAGTAAAAATGGAAATATTAAAGGAGTATTGGGAGTCTCTTTCAACTTGATTCATTCAGTAATTTCCAGCACTCAGGATATGCACGAGTTCTGTCGCCCAACAACACTGATTTGTAGAATTGTCTTGAGAGGGATGAAATTATGAAACTCACGGGAACCTTTAGAAAAATATATATTTGTTATAAACAAATTAGCACAACTTTGGTAAAAACTCCGAATGGGGGTTAAAAGTGCTTTATTTTCAATGAATAACTATGTAAGAATAATATTAGAGCCATGAGACGCTCGTATTTGAAGTGTAGATAACTTGCTTTATGGAAGTAAAAGGTTTGTTGACTTTTTGTCAGGTTCATTTGAAACCTTTATATTAGTTTTTTTAAAATTGATTCCTTGTCTAGTTGTAGACAAGTGTGAACATTGTATTGTCAATTTAATTGTTGTAGCGCCTAATCTTTGATTTATTAAATAATTATTAGATTTGAATTTGATATTCATTTTTAAGTGCTTAATCCATGCTTGATCCTGAATGTGTAAATCATATTAGTGGGAGAACATTCCATGACCCGAATACCTGAGTGAGCTGACAGGCTATGATTTGCATATTTATTGTTCTCAAGGGTACAATATAGATCATGTTATTTCAATTTAAGTTTGAGGATACCATTTATGGCAGCGTCACCTACCTGATTTTACGCGTGCTGATAAATTTAATATTTAAATACATGTAACGAGCATACTATCTATTGAACCTCAACCAAATGTTGCATGTACATTGTGCACGGAACTACAGTAAGAATATATTTAGAGTCGCCAGGTCTGCCAACTATTGATAAATGGTCTCTATAATTTTAATGAGGCTGGTTTCTTTGGCTCAAGACGAAGACTTTTCTCTGGCAGCACGTCCTCTTCAATCAACCCAGCATTTCTCATTACTGTGGGATATACCCGGCAGATGTTCGTTTCGTTTGTTACGGAAGTCTGTCTCTTCCTCGCAAAAATAATAGCGAGCTCGGCATTACAAAGGCACGTCCTGAATACTAAACAAGTGGATTTAAAATTATATTATTTATCGCTGGATCTCTGTATTCTTGCGCAGTGAGCCACAACTCCTGTTGTGACACTCATTCTATTTTCTTCCTTTTAAAATATCTTGAACAAACGCAGAGGTGCTCAAAGTGGGGTTGGCTGGTTGGTTCCTTAGTTTAGGGGCTGCGACAACGGGGTCGTGTAGCCCCATGTACTTTGGGTGTGTGTAGAATCTGTCTGATTACCGATGTAAATTGTGATGGCTGTATTAGTATGTGTTATCTGTTTTAATTCAAGTAAGGACTGCAGACGATAATTTCAAGTAGTTTCTACTTTTGCTACCAAATGCTACCGTCCACAACACCTAGCTTGCGGACTTGGTTACTAGATGGCATCGCAGTCATAACCTGGCGGCGATCGTTGGAACTAATACTAGGACGTGGTGTGATATACTTTGGGACCTGGTGGCGCAGCGGTCAATCTGTTGGCCTCTCACCAAGGTGGACGGGGTTCGATTCCCATTCAATGTATGTGAGAATTTCGAAGTGAAATGCCAGGTCCTGTGGTTAGGATTCCACGGAAATTGGAGGTCCCGTGGCTGATAATCACAAGATTCACGATTACATAAACCTACAAATTTCCTTGATATCACACTCTGTAATTTGGCGGCCTCTGATGAGAGGATGTTGAATACGGTTTCCATCTAACTATTTACAATATCCAGCCAACTTCATAATACCATTATAATGATTTTTAGCCTACTTTTCCCATTTTGCAAAAATGAGGAAAAAGTAGACTTATGGGATCGATCCGGGCAAATGTGTGTCTGTCTGTCTTTCTGTCTGTCTGTCTGTCTGTCTGTCTGTGAGGCCCCTCCCCCACTATCAACTCCAAAACGGCTGAGTAATGATCCATACCTGAATATCTCAAGGCCATACTTGATAAGATGTAAGTGCTACCAACTGCTGCGAAATCGCTATTGACCTTTGAGCTCCTTGTTGGATATCTTTGAAGGTATGCATTGGAGCTATTCAGAAATTGGCTCATTTATATAGATAATAATGTTTCGGTTGTATTTCCAGAATTCCATACATGCCTGTGTTGCGAAAATGATTCTATGCCTGCTGATAGCTCCAATTTTTAAATGCATGTAACTTCTACACTATTAATTGAATTTCAACCAAATTTCTTATGTACTATGTGTACCATAACAGATATGACTATGCGTATTCTTAAGAGCCTTCAGGGCTGCCAACTGTTAATAAATGCTCTCTCTACTTTTTAATCCTAACACCAATATATCAGAAAGTATGCAAACCAACTGCTCTAAAATTTGCACATGTATAGTACCGGACATTCTAGATTAATTTGGAGTAACGAATATACCTCAGTGCTGCCAACATGATTCTAAGCCAGCATATAGGACCAATTTTAAATGAATGTAACATCTATACTAACAAATGGATTTCAACCAAATTTTGTAGCCTATGTGTACCTTAAGAGATGGAACTAAGCATATATTCAGTCACCAGGGCTGCCAACTGTAGTGCTCTATTAGGTTGCACTATGTCGGGTATATTTCGAACTAATTAAACATGTCGGTATTACCAACTAAATTTCGTCGTTAGTCTTGATAGGTCCGTATAGAAGAATCATTGGCATGAACCTTAAATTTTAAGAAAAGTAGACTCTTCAGTTCGTCACGGAATTTCTTGTTTAAATGGTAACTTAAATGCTTCTGTTAGCCATTCCATTCCAGCTGAGTGAAAATCTGATGTTGGCTCATCGCATGTTCATAAATACTAATGGTCTGCTCTTGACATGCATGTGAACCCATTACGAAGCTGGAGGAGATTCATGTAACGTTACTCTAATCCTATAATCCTAGAAATGTCTTCTCCAGCGTCTCTCTTCTATTAATTTCACAATGATTGCTTTCCTTTTCCTTTTCGTTATCCATTCCACTCTCTCTTCTCCATATGCGGTAGGCTATTCAGTTTAAAAGGAGGGATTCAACTTAGACGTCATTTCATTCCAGCATCCAAGGTTAGTCGGGAAGCCTGCAGTACAGGGGCGGCTAAGTTATAATGCCAAGGCTGAATAGAACCAAATTCTTTATTGCAAATTAAGATACAGTGGCTTAAGCGAACCGGGACGTGTGAATCGATAGAAAAATGTAGCTTCCGATGTTTAGGTACATAGCTCATAAACTACAAAATATATTTCCTTGAATGTTCTTTGGTATATTGAGAGTACATTCATCATTTTTTGAGTAGAATTTGAAGCTTTTATGTTGAATATTTTGTGTCAGAATAGCATTACAAAAACAATCCTAAAGAAAAATATTGTTAAAAATTCCCTTAACTCTTGTCCCTTTTTCTGAGCAAATACTCAAACCAGATCTAACAAACAATGCATGCATAATACTCGTATTTAAACCATTTTTGAGCTACTGAAGTAAAAGCATTGTCCTATTGTTTACAGGAGTTCAGTTGTTTTTTACATCCCAGTTGAAAACTGATATTTTCTGTTAAATTGTCAGTGCTTTTCAAGCTGGGCTCCATGAACTAATCAAGATACCTGAATAAATTTACTTCCACTGGTAGATCTATATAGGGCCTTAGAGATTATCAAGTTTCAAATACATTGTTCAGATAGTTTCTCAGAAAATGGTACATGAAATTTCAAACAAGAAGTTCCGTGACTAACTAAAGAACCTACTTTCCAATGATTAATGTATATGGACCTAATTAGAATAATGACGAAATTGAGTTGGTAATATCAAAATTTCTAATTAGTTTGAAATATAACTGGCATAATGTAGCCTAATAGAGCACTATAGTTGGCAGCCCTGATGACTATGTATATATTCTTAGTTCCATCTCTTAAGGTACAGAATACAAAATTTGGTTGAAGTCCAATAGATAGCATGGACGTTGCATGTAGTTAGACATTGGACCTATCAGCGCGCGTAAAATCATGTTGGCAACGATGTCATGCATGTGTTGGTCAGAAATAATCTGAACTATTATGATCTATTGTTGTGTCAATTTTGGATGGAATCCATTTATTTGTATAGAAGTTACGTGTATTTTCAAATTGGACCAATTAGCAGGCTTAGAATCATGTTGGAAGTACTGACGTATATTACTTACTCCAAATTAATCTAGAATGTAAGGTACTATACGTATGAAAAGTTTAGAGCTGTTGGCTTGAATACTTTATGATAAATTGATATTAGGGTAAAAATATAGAGACAGCATTTATTAATAGTTGGCAGCCCTAGTCGCTTTTAAGAATACGCATAATCATATCTGTTATAGTACACATAGCACATACGAAATTTGGTAGAAATCCAATTGATAGCATAGAAGTTACGTGTATTTACATTTGGTCCTATCAGCAGGCTTAGAATCATGTTGGTAGTACTGACGTCCATTAGTTACTCCAAAGTAATCTAGAATATCAGGTACTATACGTGTGCATAGTTTTAAGCTGTCGGTTTGCATACTTTCTGATATATTGCTATTTGGATAAAAACAATAGAAAGTGCATTTATTAACAGTTAGCAGCCATGGTGGCTCTTAAGATTACGCTCAGTCATATCTGTCTATCTACACATAGTACATTCGAAATTTGGTTGAAATCCAATTGATAGTGTAGAAGTTATATGCATTTAAACATTGGACATATCAGCAGGCTTAGAATCATTAGCCTATGACAACTGTTATGTATGGCCTTCTGGAAATTAAACTGAAATATTATTGTCTATATGTGTGCCAATTTCTGTATAGCTCCCATGGATATCTACCAAAATATTCAACATGGAGCTGAAATTTGAATTGCGATTTTCCAGCAGTTGGTAGCACTGACATTATTTTCAAATACGGCATTGAGATAGTCAGATAGAGATCTTTACTCATACCAAATTTGGGTTTGATTGCTACAGCCGTTTAGGAGTTGATAGGGGGGGGGACACAACCAGACAGATAGACAGACAGGCAGACACACATTTTCTAGGATCGATCTCATAAGTCTACGTTTTCCTAATTTTTACAAAATGCGAAAAGTAGGCTAAAAATATGACTTACGGAATGCACAAAAAGAATGTTTAAACCTAATTTTTATTGCTTCAAATATCACTTCGGCACAATGATTAACACACCAAATTCTTCAGGAAAGATGAGAGATTTTCGAAGCTAAAAAGAATTGACTTTTTTGAGCCTACCGCACGTCCCGGTACCCTTAAAATGGAAGATTTTATTTGAGAGCGAGTCTCTGTTGTAGGACAATTTATGGTTATGTTTTAAACTAATATTGTAGTTTTCAGTCGGCCAACACAAAAAAAACATTCCAATCACTGGAATATGCGAAAAATAACCTGAAATAAATTACACGTGATTAATATTTAAATATATTGTTACCGACTATTGAAGAAGAAAACTAAGGCATTCACTCTGCCATCCAAAACCAAAATGCAACAAAACTCGTCAGAAAACTTAGTAAGTATGGTAATTATTACTCATAAATAGGTCCCAGATGTTGATGATATGTTATCTTTTTACTGAGCTGCCTAAAATAATGCTGAAGTACATAGAAACTCCGGTCGGGCCACCCTGTCTTCAAATATGTCATATTTATTTTGCATCTTTTTGCATTTTTAGCCTACTTTCGATTTTCGCAAAAAATGAAAGTAGACTTATGAGATCAACACAGGGCGAAAAAAAGTGTGTCTGTCTGTGTGTGTGTATGTGTGTGTGAGTCTGTGTGTGTGTATATGTGTGTGTGTGAGTCTGTGTGTGTGTGTGTGTGTGTGTGTGTGTGTGAGTGTGTGTACTCTGAATGTCTGTCCCCCCCCTATCAATTCGAACACGGTGAATGCGAATTGAACAAAATTTGGTACAAAGGTAGCACTAGCAAAGGACACCTCAGTGTCATGTTTTATATTGCCGCCATCTTGACGGAAACGTAATGGCGGCCACACAAATGTTCAAAGCTTAAATCAAATTACGACTAACCTAATCATCCGATCTCTACCAAAGTTTGCAACAACATACCTTACTGGGGGGAGCATTCTTTGACCAAACCAATAGGTCATCAGCGGAATAGTTTGCGGATGGCGGCCATCTTTGTGTGAAAATCGATTCCCCCTATTAATTAGAACACGGTGCAACCGAATGGAACGAAATTTGGTACAGAGGTAGTACTAACAAAAGGCACCTCAGTGTCATGTTTTATAACGCCGCCATCTTGACGGAAACGTAATGGCGGCCACACAAATGTTCAAAGCTTAAATCAAATTACGATTAACCTAATCATCCGATCTCTATCAAATTTTGCAACAACATACCTTTATGGGGGGAGCATCCTTTGACCAAACTAATAGGCCATCAGCGTAATAGTTTGCGGATGGCGGCCATCTTTGTGTCAAAATTGATTCCCCCTATTAATTCGAACACGGTGCAACCGAATGGAACGAAATTTGGTACAGAGGTAGTACTAACAAAAGGCACCTCAGTGTCATGTTTTATATCGCCGCAATCTTGACTTAAACGTAATGGCGGCCACACAAATGTTCAAAGCTTAAATCAAATTACGATTAACCTAATCATCCGATCTCTACCAAATTTTGCAACAACATACCCTTATAGAGGAAGCATCCTTTGACCAAATGAATAGGTCATTAGCCTAATAGTTTGCGGATGGAGGCCATCTTTGTGTGAAAATCAATTGCCCCTATTAATTCAAACACGGTGAAACCGAATGGAACGAAATTTGGTACAGAGGTAACACTAGCAAAGGGCATCTCAGTGTCATGTTTTATATCGCCGCCATATTGACAGAAACGTAATGGCGGCCACACAAATGTTCAAAGCTTAAGTTAAATTACGACTAACATAACCATCCGATCTCTACCAAACTTTGCAACAACATCCTACCTTTACGGAGGGAACATCCTTTGACCAATCTAATAGGTCAGGGGTCTCCAAACTTTCCAGCCTTAGGGCCATACTGATTACTCCAGTAAGTTCCGAGGGCCAAAACCATATTATCATTGTTGCCGGTGGTAAAAAGTGAAATAGTCCACTGATGAAAAAAAAAGTCCGAAAAAAGTACGCAACGTTGAAAAAATGCTGCAAATCGGACTAAAGTCCGCAAAACGGCAACACTGCATATTATTAATTTTCCTGTCATTATCTGTAATTTCTAGATTAGTCGTAGAGTACGAGCCATGAGGAGTAACGTGACACGACATCTGGTGGACACAAGCGGAAATAGGTAGTACCTTCTATCGCTAACAGATGGCGCTAATAGCACGTACGGAGTAATCTCGTTGGTTCGAGAGATTTCTGGTGTCTTCCACCCACTTCTAGATGGCAGTAATTGGAATATATAAGAAGGCTAGTTGCGCAACCACAAGTCAGTTCCTATGACACTGTTGTGAAATAAAATAGTGCGTACCTCCTTAAAACGTGTTTGTGCGTGTTTAAGTTTAAGACATCTTTGTAACAGTATTTTGATTTGAATTGTTGCTTTTGTGTGTGATTTAGTAGTATGGAAAAGAAGCGAAAAATTGATAGTGAATGCAGAAAATTCAAAGATGAGTGGAACATTCAGTATTTCGTAATTGAGTCCAGTAACAAGGCGCTATGTTTGATTTGCAATGAAAGCATAGCCGTTCCCAAGGAATATAACATTAAACGTCATTGTGAAACAAAACATTTTCAAAATTACTCAAAATATACAGGAAGTTTGCGGACAGAAAAATTCGAAGCTATGAAGCGCGGATTGAAATCGCAGCAATCTTCATTTACAAAACTCAAAACCGAACAAGAGGCTGCAACTCGTGCCAGCTTTCGTGTGGCTCTTGAAATTGCAAAACGTGGAAAACCATTCACCGATGGAGAAATGATCAAAGAATGCATAATTGCAGCAGCCGAAGAAATGTGCCCTGAAAAGGTAAATTTATTAAAAACTGTCAGTATGTCAGCAAACACTGTGGCTGGAAGGGTAGAAAACATCGCTGAAAATATATCCTCTCAACTGTTCGACAAAAATGGAGATGTTGAGTGGTTTTCTTTGGCCTTGGATGAGTCAACGGATGTGTCAGATACTGCTCAGGTGTTGATTTATATTCGAGGAGTAGATAAAAGCTATGAAGTGCATGAAGAACTTCTTGATATGTATAGTATTCATGGCACAACTACTGGTACAGATATTTTTAAAGGAGTTGAAATGGCCATTAATCAAAAGAACCTTCGATGGAAAAACTTGAAATGTATTACAACTGATGGAGGAAAAAACATGAGTGGGAAAGATAAAGGAGTGGTCGCTCTTGGGTCAAAGGCTGTAGAAAATGACGGTGGTTCAAAACCATTAGTCTTACATTGTATCATTCATCAACAGTCTTTGTGCGGAAAATGTTTGAATATGTCTGAAGTTCTGAAACCAGTCATATCAACTGTTAATTTTATGAGATCTTTTGGGCTGAATCACCGACAATTCCGACAATTTATTGAAGAGATTGGAGAAAATGACTTACCTTATCATACTGCCATACGTTGGCTTAGTTGTGGGAAAGTCCTTCAGCGCTTTTTTGAACTTCGAGCAGTGATCGAAATTTTTTTGAATGAAAAGCATCGCCCTCTTACTGAATTACAAAACAACGCATGGCTGTGGAAGTTAGCATTCTATGTTGATTTGACAAAACATGTGAACGAACTGAATTTGAGATTGCAAGGAGAAAACCAGCATCTTCCTGATTTATACACTAATATCAAATCATTCCGGAAGAAATTGATACTGTTTCAATCACAACTACGAAGTAAATGTTTTTCACATTTTAAAACATGTGAAATATTCAGCCACACCACTGAGACTGAGTTTCCTATCGATTTTGCAATCGAAACTTTGAGTGCTTTGAAAATAAATTTTGATACTCGTTTCTCGGACTTCGATGCCTTTGCGAATCAAATTTAGATTTTTCAGGATCCTTTTGATACTGACATTGAAACCATAGCCCCGGAACTTCAAATGGAAATGATTGAACTACAGTGCAGTGATATAATTAAGAACAAATATCAAAACTCATCTTTGTTGTAATTTTATAAGAGTCTTCCACGGACAAAATTTTATAATTTGCATAAATTTGCCCGTGGGCTGTTTTCTGTTTTTGGTACTACTTATTTGTGTGAGAAGACCTTCTCCAAAATGAAGTACACAAAAAATGTTTACAGATCTAAATTAACCGATGAGCATCTTAAATCTCTTTTAATAATTGGCACAAATAAAATTAGTCCACAACTACAAACTATTGTCAGTGGAAAATCTCAATTACATAAATCTCATTAGTATTTCATATGTCTGCATGTTATATATGTCTTTACTCATTACAATTCTGTGTTTCTTTATCCAACTTATCACAAAAACAATAACAATAAGCCTACAACAATGTTATGAGTAGTTAGCCCATGACCATATCAATGTAGATGTCATATTAATAATTATTCAACATAAAATTAGAATACTTCAGTAAACTAAATTTAATTTGCTATAAAAAAATATGTTCTCTAAAAGGAGTTTTCAAGTATGCTAGCTCTCCGCGGGCCGGACAAAATCTGTCCGCGGGCCGGATGTGGCCCTCGGGCCGTAGTTTGGAGACCCCTGTAATAGGTTATTAGCCTAATAGTTTGCGGATGGCGGCCATCTTTATGTCAAAATTGATTCCCCCTATTAATTCGAACACGGTGGAACCGAATGGAACGAAATTTGGTACAGAGGTAGTACTAGCAAAGGGCACCTCAGTGTCATGTTTTATATCGCCGCCATCTTGACTGAAACGTAATGGCGGCCACACGAATGTTCAAAGCTTAAATCAAATTACGATTAACCTAATCATCCGATCTCTACCAAATTTTGCAACTACATACCTTTATGGAGGGAGCATCCTTTGACCAATCTAATAGGCCATCAGCGTAATAGTTTGCGGATGGCGGCCATCTTGGTGTGAAAATCGATTCCCCCTATTAATTCGAACACGGTGCAACCGAATGAAACGACATTTGGTACAGAGGTAGTAATAAAAAAGGGCACCTCAGTGTCATGTTTAATATTGCCGCCATCTTGACGGAAACGTAATGGCGGCCACACAAATTATCAAAGCTTAAATCAAATTACGACTAACCTAATCATCCGATTTCTACCAAATTTTGCAACAACATACCTTTATGGGGGGAGCATCCTTTGACCAAATTAATAGATCATCAGCGTAATAGTTTGCGGATGGCGGCCATCTTTGTGTCAAAATTGATTCCCCCTATTAATTCGAACACGGTGCAACCGAATGGAACGAAATTTGGTACAGAGGTAGTACTAACAAAAGGCACCTCAGTGTCATGTTTTATATCGCCGCCATCTTGACGGAAACGTAATGGCGACCACACAAATGTTCAAAGCTGAAATCAAATTACGATTAACCTAATCATCCGATCTCTACCGAATTTTGCAACATATACCCTTGTAGAGGAAGCATCCTTTGACCAATCTAATAGGTTATTAGCCTAATAGTTTGCGGATGGCGGCCATCTTTATGTCAAAATTGATTCCCCCTATTAATTCGAACACGGTGGAACCGAATGGAACGAAATTTGGTACAGAGGTAGCACTAGCAAAGGGCACCTCAGTGCCATGTTTTATATCGCCGCCATCTTGACTGAAACGGAATGGCGGCCACACGAATGTTCAAAGCTTAAATCAAATTACGATTAACCTAATCATCCGATCTCTACCAAATTTTGCAACTGCATACCTTTATGGAGGGAGCATCCTTTGACCAATCTAATAGGTCATTCGCCTAGTAGTTTGCGGATGGCGGCCATCTTTGTGTCAGAATCGATTCCCCCTATTAATTCGAACACGGTGAAACCGAATGGAACGAAATTTGGTACAGAGATAGCACTAGCAAAGGGCATCTCAGTGTCATGATTAATATCGCCCCCATATTGACAGAAACGTAATGGCGGCCACACAAATGTTTAAAGCTTAAATCAAATTACGACTAACATAACCATCCGATCTCTACCAAACGTTGCAACAACATACCTTTATGGAGGGAGCATCCTTTGACCAATCTAATAGGTCATTAGCCCAATAGTTTGCGGATGGCGGCCATCTTTATGTCGAAATTGATTCCCCCTATTAATTCGAACACGGTGGAACCGAATGAACGAAATTTGGTACAGAGGTAGCACTAGCAAAGGGCACCTCAGTGTCATGCTTTATATCACCGCTATCTTGACGGAAACGTAATCGCGGCCACCCAAATGTTAAAAGCTAAAATGTAATTACGACCAACCTAATAATCCAGTCTCTACCAAATTTTGCAACACCATATCTTTATGTGGGAAACATATTCTGACCACACTGCAAGAACATCAGCCCAATATTTTGCAGATGGTGGCCAAGTATGTGTGCAAATCGTTTCCCCCTATCAATTCAAACACGGTGAAACCGAATTGAACGAAATTTGGTACAGAGGTAGCACTAGCAAAGGGCACCTCATATTCTTGTTTAATATCCCTATAGCACGTTGTATTTCAACAAGCTACTACAACCAACATTCAATCATACTCCTTGAAAAGGACAAAGAGTTATAACAATACCCATGCATTTAGGAGAAAGTAGGCTATATGTTCTTTACTGAACGTCTTGTTTTTCCTATTTTTCCATTTTAAGAGCATTATCTTAAGTTTGCTAGATTTTTTTTGTTTTTTTAAGAGAAATCGGCCTTTTGAGGTCATTTTTAGCCTACTTTCGATTTTTGCAAAAAATGAAAGTAGACTTATGAGATCAACACAGGGCGAAAAAAGTGTGTCTGTCTGTGTCTGTGTGTCTGTGTGTGTGTGAGTCTGTGTGTGTGTGTACTCTGAATGTCTGTCCCCCCTATCAATTCGAACACGGTGAATCCGAATTGAACGAAATTTAATATAGAGGTAGCACTAGCAAAGGGCACCTCAGTGTCATGTTTTATATCGCCGCCATCTTGACGGAAATGTAATGGCGGCCACCCAAATGTTAAAAGCTTAAATCAAATTACGACCAAACGAATCATCTGATCTCTACCAATTTTTGCAACATTATATCTTTGCATATGAAGAATCTTTTGACCAATTTACAAGGTCATCAGCTCAATAATTTACGGATGACGGCCATGTTTGTGTGCTAATTAATTCCCCCTATCTATTCAAACACGGCGAAACCGAATTGAACGAAATTTGGTACAGAGGTAGCACTAGCGAAGGCCACCTCAGTGTCATGTTTTATATCGCCACCATCTAGACGAAAACGTAATGGCGACCACCGAGATGTTGAAAGCTTAAATCAAATTACGACCAAACGAATCATCTGATCACTACTAAATCTTGCAACAGTATACCTTTATGTGGTAAGCATCTTTTGACCAAATGGCAAGGTCATCAGCCGAATAGTTAACAGATAGAGGCCCTGTATGTGTGCAAATCGATTCCCCTATCTATTCAAACACGGTAAACCCGAATAGAACGAAATTTGGTACAGAGGTGGCACTATTAAAGGGCAGCTCAGTGTCATGTTTTTTATTGCCGCCGTCTTGACGGAAACGGAATGGCGGCCACCCAAATGTTAAAAGTTTAAATCAAATTACGACCAACCTAATCATTTGATCTCTACCAAATTTTGCAACAACATACCTTTTTGTGGGAAGCATCTTTTGACTGAACTAGAAGGTCATCAGCCCAATAGTTTGCAGATAGCGGCCATGTATGTGTGAAAATCGATTGTCTAAATCAAGACGCTCTCCATATCAATATATATTGTTGCATAATTTGGTAGAGATCGGATGATTAGGTTAGTCGTAATTTGATTTAAGCTTTGGACATTTGGGTGACCGCCATTACGTTTACGTCAAGATGGCGGCGATATAAAACATGACACTGAAGTGCCATTTGCTAGTTCTACATCTGTACCAAATTTCGTTCAATTCGGTTTCACCGTGTTCGAATTGATAGGGGGGGGGGTGAATATTCAGAGCACACACACTCACACACACAGACAGACACACACACACAATTTGTGGCCCTGTGTAGATCTCATAAGGTTACTTTAATTTTTTGCAAAAATCGAAAGTAGGCTAAAACATGATTTAAAAAATTGCAGAACCGCTATTTTGAAGTACTCAGAAAATTCCATTAAATTAGACGTCAGTATATTATGGCTTGTATGAAGATATACTATGTGAAGTTTCAGAACGTTAGGATGAAAAGTCGCGAGAAAAATCCTTTTAAATATTTAAATTTCACGTCGCCGCAATGCTAGTTTTTGTGCTCAGCAGGTTGTTGAATGATCCATAGGTGAACTTATGTTAATGGCCTCTATCAACACACACAATTTCAGTTTGATTGCTGTCATAGATTCGTAGATATTGAAAACATCTAAATATTTTGGATGGTTGCCATGTTGGATTGTTATAAGTGTAGGCCATAGAGTTATTTACCGTTAGGTGAAGATTATTGCATAGGTTCATTATTCAAACGTTCACTTTGTTCGCATGATTAGGACACAAGAAATAAGAACTTAACTATAAAATTCGCACCACCGCCATCTTGAGGTTATGCAAATAATTGAACTAAATTAGGTGTCAGTTTATTGCAATTTGTATAGGCATTTGCTGTACCACGTTTTACTGCGTTCAGATGGTTAAATCGCGAGAAAAGTCTATTTAAATGTTTCAAATTGCTTGGCCACCATGTTCGTTTTCTACTTAGGCCTAACAGGTTTATGAAAGTTACATAGATGAACTTGCAGTAGTGCCCTTTATCATCGTATAACATTTCAGGGTGACATATGCTACTGTTGCGGAGATATTGAATGCCATTGAAATATTTCACGCGGCTGCCATGTTGGATTGGCGAAACGTATTAAAACTTGAATGACACGGTCGAGGTCGGATTAGGTAGAGGTATGCACTCACCGAATTTCACTGAACTCGCTTCGGTCGTTTAGATTTTATTAGGGTGACACACACACACACACACACACACACACACAAACACACACACACGGACAAAAGGTGATCTCATAAGCCTCGTTTTTCATAAATGAAAATAGGCTAAAATATATAATATATTGCATATATTCTCTGCGACACGATACCAAAATGAATCACGTTTGGCACTCACTTACAACTCTACAAACGTCTCAAAGGCGACATGTTTTCGTCGCAAGTGTACCGAAGTCACAGGCGTTTCACATCAGTTTGTGAGCCCTTGCACGAAAAAAATATTTTGAGCCTACTTTTCACATTTTGTAAAAACGAGGAAAAAGTAGACTTATGAGATCGATCCGGGCAAATGTCTGTCAGTCTGTCCATATGTCTGTCTGTCTGTCTGTGTGTCCCCTCTATCAACTCCTAAACGACTGCAGCTATCGTTACCAAATTTAGTACGAGTAAATATCTATACCTGGATATATCACGGCCATATTTGAATATTATATCAGTGCTACGAACTACTGACAAATCACAATTAAACTTGAGCTCCATGTTGGATATCTCAGAAGGTATGCTTGGGAGCTATTCCAAAGTGTGGCACACATATAGATAATAATATTTCAGGATAATTTTCATGAGGTCATACATGACAGTGTTGCTAACATGAGTCTACGTCTGCTAAAAGGTCATATTGTTATATGCATGTAAGTTCCATACTATCAATTCGATTTCAACCAAAATTTCTTATGCACTATGTGTAACATAACAGATATTACTATGCGTATTCTTAAGAGAAACCATGGCTGCCAATTGTTATGAATGATCGTGTGACCTCCTGCGAGGCCGAGTGTAGGTCCTTCTAGTTGACCTGCGCTCCGTAATGAGGATGAAGTGATGATGAAGACGTCACATACACCCAGTCCCCGGACCACGGGAATTAACCCTTGGAGATAAAAATTCCAGATGGCCCGGCCAGGAATCGAGCCCGGGACAGATGGGGCCAAAGCCTAGCGCGCTAACCATTTAGCCATGGAGCCAGACTGCCAACTGTTAATAAATGATCTCTCTATTTTTCATCCTAATATCTATACATCTGAAAAAATGCCAGGCAACAGCTCTAAACTTTGCATACGTATAATACCGAACATTCTAAATTAATTTGGAGTAACTGTTATACGCCAATGCTGCCAACATGATTTAAACCTGCTGATAGGTCCAATTCTTAAATGCATACAACTTCTATACTAACAAATAACCTAACCTAACCCCGTGGCACTACAGCCCTTGAAGGGCCTAGGCCTACCAAGCGACCGCTGCTCAGCCAATTGGCCTGCAGATTTTGGGATGACACGTGGTCAGCGCGTCGGGTCTCCTCGGCCGTTAATCTTGGTTTTCGTGACCGGGTCACTGTCTCACTGTCAGACAGCTACTCAATTGTCCTCACGAGGCTGAGTGCACCCCGTTCCAACCCTCACGTCAGTTTTTTAAAATCCCTGACGGAGCCGGGGATCGAGCCCGGGGCCTCCGGGTGAGAGGCAGGCGTGCTACCCTAACACCACGGGGCCGGCTATACTAACAAATGGATTTCAATAATCAAAATTGGCTCAATAATAGATCATAATATTTCAGATTAATTCTAAGAAAAACATACATGACATTGATGCCAACTTGATTTTATGCGCGCTGATAGATCCTGTGTCTAACTGCATGTAACGTCCATATTATCCATTGAACTTCAACCAAATTTTGTATGTGCATTCTGTACCTTAAGATATGGATCTAAGAATATATTCAGAGTCACAAAGGCTGCCAACTGTAGTGCTTTATTTCAGGTATACTTCGAACTAATTATAAATTGTTTGAATTACCAATTTAATTTCGTCATTATTCTAGCCGAAATCATTGGCATTATTCATACATTTTAAGAAAAGTAGGCTCTTTAGTTCGTCACGGAACTACTTGTTGTTCTTTCGATGTTGAAGAATATACTTAAACACTACCAGTATTGAGAGCTGTGTCCCGAAGTAGAGATATTTGGATTATCGGTCAACATGGTTCACCGCATCCATACAGCCCACTGAACCCACACACATGAACAGAAAATATTGCTCTTTGATCGATCCATTTCACATTTCACACACCGTGCCTGTACGGGCGACACGGGGAACAGAGACACTCGCTTCGAGCTTCTGAAATATTGTTTTGGAACTGAAAGGCTTCTCTTCTGCTTTCGATGTACTGCACAATCGACAGATGGGAAATTGATTTCAACCTGTACGTTTATTTAAACCTGCCACGGCTGCCGAAAGCGCTAACGTGAAAGCTTCTGGCATCGGGAGAGCTTGGTTCCGACTCTCACCTCGGCCGTCCTGAAAATGATTTTCTTGATTTCCCATTTTCACCACCAGGCAAATGCCGGGACGGTTCCTTTCACAAGGTCCACGACTGACTTCCTTCCAAAATCTCTGCTACCTTTGTGCAAATTTCCTTCTCCAAACGTCTGAGTGTCATAGCCTATTCCTAGCGGCTTCGGTGGCGTAGTAGATAGCATGCTGAACTGCTGTGCCCAAGATAACGGGTTCAAACACGGCCGAAGTCGTCGCATTTTTTAAGAGCGTTAAAATATTTCAGTGTGCCTTCCTTCGGAGCTGAAGTAAAGCCGGCGGTCCCATGTCATAGATTTATGGCATGTAAAAGAGCGTTCTACTAACTAAACTTGTCTGAAGCCAAATTCCTAGGTTGGATTTCGTTGAATCGCTCTATCATAGTTCCAACGTTCACCACTAGGTGTAAGTGACATCTGGTAGTGAAAGTTGGAACTACTTGAACTTGAACGGAACTTGTAAATCACCCCATGGGTGTCAGTTTTTTTTTTTTTTTTTTAATATTGTATTTAATATAGTTACAACCCGTGTTTCACCTACAGGTATATCACGGGATATTTACAGTTTTGAATGAAAAATTATCATTGAATTATTGAAGTGAGTGGAAGATTTTCTTTATAAATTCTGTTATTTCGACAGCATTCTAGTGGTGTTTCATAATAGTATGCAATGGTAATGATCGTAGTACAGTTGGTCGTTCTCCCGAGTACGTGGTGCATTCAGTCAACAGGTGACGAGCCGTCTGTTGAGATTTTTCCTGGCAGTTGCAAATTGGTGAATCAATTATGTTCATTTTATGAAGATAGGATTTGAAGCGACCATGATATGTGATAAACTGGTTGGTTAGGAAGTTGGGCCAGAGAGATGAGAAAATTCTGTGTGGTATATTAGGAAGAAGGGGCCGATAACCTAGATGTTAGGCCCCTTAAAACAACAATTATCATCATCATCATATTAGGAAGGAATAATTTTGAATGTAAGGAGTCTTCTGAATTGGAATATATGGAGTTCCAGATATTTGTATAATGTCCGCTTGAAGCAGCTACAGCCTCTGGCGAGCCGAACATGTCCTCGGACACTCCGGGCACTAAAAGCCATACGATAAATAAATACTGTAGATCGATAACCTATTCCTCACTGATTACGGATCGATTGTTACGTCTTTCAAAGTGTTAGTCTTAGGGCCGTTTCCACCAACTCTTTACTAACGATTAGTTAGTTAATTCCTAATTAACTTAAATACGAGAGTTAATGCATGGTTATCGTCGATGCATTTCACGAGGATTCGTAATTATTTAAATACGCTTTACGGCTCTCGCGCATGCGTAGACTCGGTTTCACCCTGGAGAAACATGGCGGACAGATCAAGAAGCGTGTAGCACTGATCGTTGTTTGCGATGTTTCCTTGAGATTCTCTGGAAAATCATTATAAAGAAAAGGAAATACAGAACACCTTTTTCGTGGCAAAAGCATAAAATGATACGAATAAAGTATTTAGGAGAACTGGCAGTTGTGTGTATACATTGTTTACTTAACTAAATAGGACACGCTCTTCCCGCGCTAGTGGTTGCGTTGCAGAATCGGAGTTCATTATGCAGAGCTGGATGGAGTTCGAATCCCAATTCGTTTTTTTTTTAATTCCATATTCCTCTTTCTTGGTGTTAGTAAAATGAATGATATTTTAAAATTTCATTATCATAAACATATGGATGAATTTTCGTGATAAACTCGTAAACACACCAATTCTTCCGCCTTTGCAAGATGGGTGAGGTTGAATTCAACTGTTTCCTTCCAAAAACGACTTTTTAACGTAATTGCTTGTCAGTGGTACGTTAACGAGCGTTTCTGTTTGATGAAATGCTGGTGCGATGTTAAATAATCTTAAATGATGAATTAAGAGTTAACTGACGTTGGTGGAAACGGACCTTAGGTCATGCTTTCTTAATTAGCAGTAAATGTGTTTGAAAGTTAAAGAAGGCGTAGTTGGTAGCATGCTGAGCTTATATGCCCAAGGTCGAGGGTTCAAAACTGGCCGAAGTCGTCGGATTTTTTAAGAGCGTTAAAAATCCTTCAGTATGCCTTCCTTCGGAGGGGAAGTAAGGGCGGCGGTCCCATGTCATAAATTTATGACATGATAAAGAGCTTGTGTGAAGTTACAATATAGGTTAACTTTGACTAACGTTCTTAGGTTACAACTTTCGTCACCAGGAGCCGACTGTGGTGGCATCTAGTAACCAAGTTCATAACTAGTTAATCGTTGTCGGTGGCGTTTGGTATCAAAAGTAGGAACTGCTTGAAAATTCAACATCTTCAGTCCTTACTTGAATTGAAAACAGATAACACACACTAATACAGCCATCACAATTAACACCGGTTATCAGACAGATTCTACACACACCCAAAGTACACAGGGCTACAAGACCGCGTTGTCGCTGCCCCTAAACTGAGGAACTAACCAACCAAAGTTAAAGATATACGATTAGCAAGTCTGCTCATCAGTTTATGACCCTGCCATTTTCCCCCCGCTCTGAGCCATATCTCCCATAAGTTTTAAGATGATGCCAGTAATTGCATTTCCTTTCAGAGACGTCGCAGGGGAAAATTGGCTCCTGTTCAAGTAGGCCTATTTGACATGCGCAGGTGTCATATCGACGTCAAGGCGTCACAATACGTGTGAGATGGTGTGGAAGGGTGTGAGATAAGAAACCATTTAATGAGGACTAGCTATTGTCGTTTGCTTCAACTCGTCTTAACGCCTCATTGATTTCTTGCTCATTCGCGTGTGTAGGATAATCGAACTTGCTACGTTAAACCTTTTTGCATGACACAACCTTATCTTTACTAGCGCGATCCTCATTCTTTTTTCATCAGCTACAAGTCGTATATTGTTATGGCAACCATTATCACTCCTTCCCATGTACTATCTTGGATTGAGGCTGAATGCGATGTAAACGACAACCATGGATTTCCAGCTGAGTCTAGTTTTACCATCGTTAAGGGGATCTGGAATGTTCTACGGGGTGTTTGTAAAGTCATCGCAATCATTATTTCGTTTTTTTTCTGGCGCTGTATTACACAAGAACAGATCTAATGATTACACACAATAATTTCACATGCTTTCAAGTGAAGGTCGGGGTCAGACGAAATAGTACTATGACCTTAAAGAGTTTCATTGAAATCCCTCCAGTCGTTTAGATTTTATTAGGGGGGGGGGGGGGGGACACACGTATACATACACACATACGCACACACACACACACACAGACCAAATGTGATCTCATAAGCCTAATTTTTTAGCCTACTTTCGATTTTTGCAAAAAATGAAAGTAGACTTATGAGATCTACACAGGGCCAAAAATTGTATGTCTGTCTGTGTGTGTGTGTGAGTGTGTGTGGGTGAGTGTGTGTGTACTCGGAATATCTGTCCCGCCCCCCTATCAATTCGAACACGGTGGAACCAAATTGAACGAAATTTAGTACAGAGGTAGAACTAGCAAAGGGCACCTCAGTGTCTTGTTTTATATTGCCGCCATCTTGACGGAAACGTAACGGTAGCCACCCAAATATAAAAAGCTTAAATCAAATTACGACCAACCTAATCATCTGATCACTACTCAATTTTGCACCAACATACCTTTATGTCGTAAGCACCTTTCGACCAAACTACAAGGTCATTAGCCCAATAGTTAGCAGGTAGCGGCCATGTATGTGTGCAAATCGATTCTCCCTATCTCTTCAAACACGGTGAATCCGAATTGAACGAAATTTGGTACAGAGGTAGCACTAGCAAAGGGCACCTCCGTGTCATGTTTTATATCACCGTCATCTTGGCGGAAATGGAATGACGGCCAGCCAAATGCTGAAAGCTTAAATCAAATTACGTCCAACCAAATAATTAGATATCTACCAAATTTTTCAACCACATACTATTTTGTGGGAGACATCTTTTAACTGAACTGCAAGGTCATCAGGCCAATAGTTTGCAAATAGCGGCCATGTATGTGTGCAAATCAATTCCGTATATCATTTCAAACACGGTGAAACCGAATTGAATGTTTTTTTTTTTTTTACAGAGGGAGCACTAGCAAAGGGCAACTCATATTCATGTTTAATATCCGTATAGCACGTTGTATTTCAACAAGCTACTACAACCAACATTCAATTATACTCCTTGAAAAGGACAAAGAGTTATAACAATACCCATGCATTTAGGTGAAAGTAGGCTGTATGTTTCTTACCGAACATCTTGTTTTTCATAAACTAAAATAGGATAAAATGGTATTACTATGGTACTGGTGCTTTTTCATGTCTTGAATCAAAACTTTGTATTGTTATTGCTTTAAAGGGTGGAACAACGAGGTCATCTGCCCCTAATTAAAACTTTCATCGTACCTCAGGATAACTCACATCAACACACCTCCAGCTAGAGCTGGTGATAAGGGATGGTCGTTATAATCGAATAATTTGAATGTAATCGAAAATGATTAATCAACTAATCGACTGACCATTCAATCAATTAATCGATTAACCTAATAATTGATTAATTAATGAGTAGAATCGAGACAAGAAAATAAGTTTATGTCGAAATGTAAACATTATGAGTCAGAAAATTGTATCATAATGAGGCTCATTATAACACTATTTTAGCCTACTTTTCACATTTTGCAAAAATGAGGAAAAAGTAGACTTATGAGATCGGGCAAATGTGTGTCTGTCTGTCTGCCCTTCTGTCTGTCTGGCTGTGTGTGTGTGCCCCCCTATCAACTCCTAAACGGCTGCAGCAATCGAAACAAAATTTGGTAGGAGTAAAGATCTATACCTGAATATCTCACGGCCATATTTGAAAATGATGTCAGTGCTACCAACTGCTGAAAAATCGCAATTGAATTTTGAGCTCCATGTTGGATATCTTGGAAGGTATGAATGGGAGCTATTTCAAAATTGGTACACGTATATATAATAATATTGCAATTTAATTTCCAGGAGGCCATACATGGCAGTGTTGCCAAAATGATTATAAGCCTTCTGATAGGTCCAAATTTTAAATGCCTATAACTTCTACACTATCAATTGGATTTCAACCAAATTTCGTATGTGCTATATGTACATAAACAGATATGACTGAGCGTATTTTTAGGAGCCACCAGGGCTGCCAACTGTTAATAAATGCTCTCATTTTTAAATCCAAATACCCATATATCAGAAAGTATGCAAGCCGACAGCATCAAACTATGCACACGTATAGTACCTGACATTCTATATTAATTTGGAGTAACTTATATACGTCAGTGCTAGCAACATGATTCTAAGCCTGCTGAGAGGTCCAACTTTAAATACATGTAACATCTATACTATAATTTGGATTTCAAGCAAATTTCGTGTGTGCTATGTGTACCATAACAGATATGGCTATGCCGATTCTTAAGAGTAACCAGGGCTGCCAACTGTTAATAAATACTGTCTCTATTTTTGTTACCCTAATATCAATATATCAGAAAGTATGCAAGCCAATAGCTCTAAACTTTGCACACGTAGAGTACCTTGCATTCTAGATTAATTTGGAGTAACTAATATAGGCCTACGCCAGTGCTGCCAACATGATTCTAAGCCTGCTGATAGGTCCAATTTTAACATGCATGTAACTTCTATACTAACTAATGGATTTCATTCAAAATTGACACAACAACAGGTCATATTATTTCAGATTATTTCTGACCAATACATGTCATTGTTGTTGCCAAAATGATTTTACGTACGCTGTTAGATCCAATTTTTAACTGCATGTAACGTCCATGCTATCCATTGGACTTAACCAAATTCTGTATTCTGTACCTTAAGAGATGGAACTAGGAATATATTCAGTCACCAGGGCTGCCAACTGTAGTTCTCTATTAGGCTACAATATGCCAGGTATACAGTATTTCGAACTAATTATAAATTTCGATATTACCAACTTAATTTCGTCATTATTCTAGATAGATCCATATGGATTCATCATTGGCATGAATCTTAATTTTAAGAAAAGTAGGCTCCTTAGTTCGTCACGGAACTTCTTGTTAATTATGAAACAGTTTCTCCCACCAATCAGAGCTCAAGAAACAGTTGTGCGCTCAAAATCCAACATATTTCTGTGTTGGCAAGCTAAGTGAATTGTCTCTGCTTTCGGAGTGCCTTGACCCACCCATGTGCTTTGTTCAGTCAGCAAAGCCAGCGCACTAACTGAATTAAGTGAATCCCATAGATATTTATGAATATTTATGTTAGAACATATAATGAAGTTATAATTATTGTCGAACCTAAACACTCAAGTTGAGTTGCGCTTATTTTCGGAATGATGTATAGGATTCTATAAAACTTACTCTTTGCTTAAATATAATATACAAAATGTCCTGACAGTGGAAGGACAAACATTAATCAGATTGGGAAGGGTTTCGGAAAAAGAAAATATATTGAACAAACTTGGGCGAAGTTGGATTTTTTATGAGCCTTAAACATCCCTCAGTTGGCCTTCGGAGGGGAAGTAAAACCGGCGGGCCCATGATGTAGATTTATGCCATGTAAAAGAACTTTCCACTAACTATAATTGTGTGAAACTAAATTTGTTGGTTAGATTTGATTAACGCTCTATTAAGTTCCAACGTTCGTCGCCAGGTGCCGGTTGTAGTGGCATCTAGTAGCCAAGTTCACAGTTAGGTGTTGTTGACGGTAGCATTTGGTAGCAAAAGTAGGAACCACTTCAAATTGATCGTCTGCAGTTAACAGATAACACACACTAATACAGCCATTACAATTAACACCGGTTATCATACAGATTCTACACACACCTAAAGTACACGGGGCTACATGGCGGCGTTGTCGCAGCCCCTAAACTGAGGAACCAACCAACCACAGATTTTGAATTCTTGTTCAAGGTTTATAATTTTGGACAGGAATAATTTTGTTTTCGTTTTTTTTTAGCCTAGTTTTCACAATGAAGATACATTATTGAAGAATATAATCATACGATATATTTTAATAAATTAAATGTCTGTTTTCCTTCTGTGAGAGCCTGGTAATAATAATAATAATAATAATAATAATAATAATAATATCGTATGGCCTCGGGTGCCAGATGCAAGCTTTATTATTTGCGCCAAGAAGGCAGCTTGCATGTCGAATTTTGTTGTTCCTTGGAACGCTGTGAAAGTCAAGGAGGTTAGATATCTACGCTCCTTGACACTATAGCGCTTTCTAGTAGAAAAAGGAGGAACTTTTGAGTTGGCGGGAAGTCCTGAGATTAATTTTGCCATTATGAACGCGGCCTACTGAATTCAAATGGGTTCTTTAACATGCCAACATCTTATGACATGCATGCCGTGATTTCTGTCTCATTTCAAAAGTCACTTACCATGGCCAGGAGCGAAACTTCAACCTTGGGGTTGGTAGACCAACACGATAACCACTCACCCACTGTGCCAATTAGAGCGTGGTGAAAGGAGCGAAGTACATCGATTGATCGAGAAAACAATGAATCAATTATTCTATCAAGTGATTACTCGAACAAGAGATTAATCGATTAAACTATCAATGTACTAATCGTTTTTGTAGCAATTTATTGAGCTTTTCTGCTTCGATTAAACGATTATTCGATAATTAATAATAATAATAATAATAATATCGTATGGCCTCGGGTGCCGGGTGCAAGCTTTGTAATTTGACACCCAACGGGTAGCTTGCATGTGGAATTTCGTTGTTCCTTTAACCACTATGAAAGTCAATGAGGTTAGATATCTAAGCTCCTTGAACACTATAGCGCTTTCTAGTAGAGAAATGAGGAACTTTGTGTTGGCGGAAACTCCCGAGATTAATTTTGCCATTATGAACTCGGCCTCCTGAATTCAAATGCGCACTTTCACATGCCAACATCGTATGACATGAGTGTCGTATTTTTGCCGCCTTTCAAAAAAAAAAATCACTTACGACGGCCAGGAGCGAACCTGCAATCTTGGGCTTAGTAGACCGACACGCTATCCACTCACCCACCGTGGCAAGCTATTCGATAATTGAAATTTATCGATAAGGTACCACCCCTATCATCACCTCGGGAAAATAGGTTACACGAAAAGGCTTATTCCCTATGCACGAATTTATCCTTACCGAGATGCTGATTCAATTGAACACAGTAGTTTTCCAGATATTACCAATCGTGATGCTCCGTGGCTTAGGCGGCAGCACGCCGTCCTCTCATCGCTGGGTTCGTGGTTCAAATCCCGGTCACTCCATGTGAGATCTGTGCTTGACAAAACGGAGGCAGACAGGTTTCTCTCCGGGTCCTCCGGTTTTCCCTGTCGAAATTTCATTCCGGCAACAATTTACACTATCATTTTTTTCATCTGTCATTCATTTAACCATTGCCTCAGAGGAGTGCGACAGGCTTCGGCAGCTGGCACAGTTCATATCCTCGCCGCTAGATGGGGGCTTCATTCATTGCATCCCTGACCCGGTCGGTTGACTGGAAGCAGGCAAGAAGGAACGTACAAACTTTCAGTTGATTGCTGTAATACATTCGTAGATATTGTGAACCGGTGAATTATTTCGGATGATCGCTAATTTGAATTGTTCTAGTTAGTAATTTTTTAAGGGGCGGAAGTACGAGTTCATCTGCCTCTTGGATTGTTTAATTTTGTATTTCTTCTTTTTCTTTGTTTAAGTTATTATATTTTTACTGTTTACTCTTTATTTCAGTTTTTAATTACATGATGACGTCACAAACATTCAGTCTCCGAGCCAGGGGAATTAATTACAGGAAATTAAATTTCCCACGGCCCGGCGGGAATCGAACTCGATAGGGGAAAAGCCTAGCATGCTAACTAATTCGCCATGGAGCCAGACGTATCTTATTATACACTGGTCAAGAAAGTTTTGCATATTGCATGTTGTATTTCCATTGATGTATGACGACATTTCGTTTTTGCGCATCGGCTCATGTGTTAACTCTAAGATAACATGTTGGATTGTTTGTACCGTGCACTGTTATCGAACATGGAGTTTGTGCATGCAACCTGCACAAATGGGGGACGTGGCCAAACCCCTGCTGTGGTTGGGGTGCATCGAACCAGACCATCAGGCACATTGTCGAAGATTGCAAACTGAGAGCGTACCTGGGTGACTCTAACGACTGTTTCAGTGCAACACCATCGAGCCTGGAATGGAGAAATAGGCTGGACATAAGGTTGTAATAAGGTTGATATCTGTACTAGTATGTGAAAATGAAAATCCACAGCCTGCTTCCAGTCTCCGACCGGGTCAGGAATGGAATGAATGAAGCCCCCATCTAGCGGCGAGGATAGGAACTGTGCCGGCTGCCGAGGCCTGACGCATTCCTCTGGGGCAATGATTAAATGAATGACAGATGAAATGAAATGATAGTGGAGAGTGTTGCTGGAATGAAATTTTGACAGGGAAAACCGGAGTACCCGGAGAAAAACCTGTCTGCCTCCGTTTTGTCCAGCACAGATCTCACATGGAGTGACCAGGATTTGAACCACGGACCCAGCGGTGAGAGGCCGGCGTGCTGCCGCCTAAGCCACGGAGGCTTTTCTGTACTAGTATATATTTGTCATTATTATTATTATTATTGTGGTTCATGTGTAATGCCATACGCTACATAAATAAATAAAGTCAGTTTTCGGATAAAGCACGTGTATTATATTTGGTCCACCAATAGGCTATATAAGCTTGCAATATGCAAAACCTTTTTTGACCAGTGTATAATACGCTAAGGTGTATGTTTCACAAAACTCAAGCTCCTAAACCAGAGGGAGTTAGAAGGTGTGGTTTGTACCAACATCTTCCAAATCGTCTCAATAGTACAGGAAAAATCTTGCATTTCTTGAAAAGTCAACGGAAATATATTTATTTGTTTATAAAGTGCGAGACGATAGCCCCTGGCAGAACTGTGTCGCGTACAGCCCGCATAGCACTAGAACCAGGCGGGTAGTCTGTACACATGGAGCGCACACAACCCATTATGCGAGAGTTCTCGCGCGGCTCCGCTAATTTAGAGATACTTAGTGATTATCCTGACAAAATCTTCTTAATCATCTACATCATTTACGAGAACGTGTTATTCGGCTAAGCCATTATACAATTTTTAGAAATAGTAATCAATGATAAGCAAGCCACACACAATGTTGCACCTGTTAGTGGCATATGTGATATCTCTTCCTGCTATGTATGAATTTGATATCCTATTTCGACCTGTCTTTATCATATTGTAACAATATAATTTAATAATTGTAAACTTACAGGTCAAGCAATGAGTAGGAAGTGTAAGAAATTCATAAAATTTGTAAAATGTGTGTATTTGTAACTATTTAATAAATAATAATAATAATAATAATAATAATAATAATAATAATAATAATAATAATAATACTAATGACACAGTGAACGAATGAAGCGGTATTGGGAAGAAAAGACGGAAAATTGTGCAAAATAAGTTCAAGTATACTCCGTAGTTGGGCATAACGATTTGAAATAATAATAATAATAATAATAATAATAATAATAATAATAATAATAATAATAATAATAATAATAATAATTGTGTGTATGCGGTAAAGGGGTCGAGGAAGGAAACATGGTTGGACAGGTTCCCTCCACTTCCATGAGACTGACCAGAGTGAACTTCACCATGAATCAAGCCGGCTACACCATAGTTAGTGGCCTGGCAGGAGAATGCTGATTTAGTCTTGAGGGGAGGTAATATCCGCCTTCTCCACTTAAAAGAAACAATAGAACAAATCTCGCGCCTTAGTTGCTCTTTTAAGTATTCTATCGCAGTTTAAAATATGTAAGCTGACGTTTATTGCGTTCAGTGCCGCTGTTATCCCTATCGCTTGCAAAAATCCGATATTGGGAAACAAGTTTATACGACTTAACTTTCCATTTGGGGGCGCAAAGTTTACAGTATATCCCAGTGAGTAACTGCCCATAAAACTGGTCTGTAGTCGTAATTAAACTTGATCTTAGTTCCGAGTGTTTCCCATTATCGTACATTGTACCGACATTCTTCCCCTGCTTGGAGAGTAGTTAATGTCCAGACAACTTGTTGAGCATGTAGTGCATTAAACTACCGGGTGACACATATGAAGGGTACACAGGGAATAAAGTATTAGGGTCCACCAAAAATGCGAAAAGAGATGTTGCCCTGGTGATCAGGATCTGATGATGACCGCTAGAAGGTCGAAACAGGTAATCCTAAAATTGACCCATCATAAGACTGGTCGTAACTAATACCAGGAATGTTATTTATTTACTATTTACTAGTGGTCCCGTGCGATCTTTTGCAACGTGAATGTAGGTTTATGTGGTAGTAGGGAAGAATGTGGGAGAACGAAGTTTAAAATATTGAAGAACAGTATTTATTGTTGTTAAACGGCATACGTACATGAGAAGAACACAAAGAATTATGTAGAACAGTGTTTTGTACTTGTCATAGCACCTCTTTGTAGACAATATTCGATGTTACAACGAATTCTTCGGTTATTGTTTGCTCGGGAATTTCTTCTACAGCAGTTTTTACATTTGCAAAGGATTGAACCTTAGAGATAGTCTTGGTGAGACCACACCGGAGCCATCTGCTGAGAGACTCCTCAGCTAGCAGTACGCTGCGCTCCCGCCAGTTGGCTGCCGCCACCGCGCTGCCCTGCGCTCTAGCGGCAGTCTCGCCAGGTAACGTGCTCCCATTGTAAATGTACATTTTTTAAGGTATTTATTTAATTGTGAGGCATTTAAAGAGGAAGTGAGTGCGTTTCGGGCACATATGGGGTTATGCGAAACCTGTAGGTACCCCATATGTGTAGGTTGGTGTTACTAGGACCTTATTTTTGGTACAAAACCGGAATTTGACCTTAGCAGAATGATATTGGGAGGATATATTTAGGCTACACATTAATAATAATAATAATAATAATAATAATAATAATGAAATGAAAATCCACAGCCTGCTTCCAGTCTCCGACCGGGTCAGGAATGGAATGAATGAAGCCCCCATCTAGCGGCGAGGATATGAAATGTGCCGGCTGCCGAAGCCTGTCGCACTCCTCTGGGGCAATGATTAAATGAATGACAGATGAAATGAAATGATAGTGGAGAGTGTTGCTGGAATGAAATTGTGTCAGGGAAACCCGGAGTACCCGGAGAAAAACCTGTCTGCCTCCGTTTTGTCCAGCACAGATCTCACATGGAGTGACCGGGATTTGAACCACGGACCCAGCGGTGAGAGACTGGCGTGCTGCCGCCTAAGCCTCGGAGGCTCCAATAATAATAATAATAATTTTTTTTTTTTTTTTTTTTTTTTTTTTTAGGGGAAGAAATGCATTTACGCACAGAGTGTCGGGCTCCTGCTCCTGAGTAGCAGACTACCGACTAAAACTCCCCCGTTACTTCTGAACACTAGCCTGGAACCGTTTAGCACATTACTTCAGGCTAGAGTCATTTTATATTTGCCTGTAGGGCACTCTTCCGTAATGAATCATCTTCAGTGGCGATCCAGATCCGTCTTCTTTGTTCGGAGGATATCTTCAACAAAGCTTGCTACCAGTTTCCAGTTTTCCTCATTTTGTAGCATCACTGCAACAATATTGTCCGGGGATATAATAATAATAATAATAATAATAATAATAATGTTATTAGTTTTACGTCGCTTTTAACTTCTCTGGCTTTTAGAGACGCCGGGGTGCCAGAATTTTGCCCCGAAGGGGATCTTTAACGTGCCAGAAAATCTACTGACACGGCTCCCTCGCATTTACGCACCCTCGAATGTCAGCCGACTGCGCCATGATACGAACCTTCAACCTTGGGCCCAGGAAGCGGGAGCGATACCGCTGTGCCACACAGCCAGTGTACCCCCCTCTCCACCCCTCCCATCCCAATCAATGGGCAACTTCGTGCTGACCAACTGAAGAGTTAAAACTGACAGGTATGTCGTCGGTTTTGTTGTTGTTGTGATAGTCTTCAATCTTTTGATTGGTTTGAAGTAGATCTCCATGCCTTCCTGTCCTGAGCTGATAGTTTCATCTCTAGATAGCTACCACACCCTACATCCGAGGCAATCTGTTAAACATATTCTAATCTTGGTCTACCCCTACAGTTCTTATCCTTGACCCTTCCATAACTAAGCATGCTATTCCTGGGTGTCCTACCAACCTATCTCTTCTCTTCATTAGCAGTCACCAAAATATCTCTCCTCTCCCACTCGTCTTAATACCTATTCGTTCGTTTACACATCTCACATTCAACATTCTCCTGTAACAACACATTTCAAACGCTTCAATTCTACTCTCTTCTGCTGCGCCAACAGTCCAAGTTTCACTTCCATAGAGCGCCATGCTCCCGACAAAGGCTTTCAAAAATTGCTTCCACATACCTAAATCTATATTCGATGTCAACAAAATAATTTTCTGTAGAAATGCTTTTCTTGCTTGAGCCAAGCTTTGCTTCGTCCATCACTGGTTAGTTTGGTTCCTAAGTAACTGAAAATTCTGACTTTATTTAACTTTACACCTGCCAATTTGACGTCCATATGAGTTTCTGATTTCTTTCGACTACATTCCAATATTTGTGTTTTACAATGATTAATTTTCATCATGAGTTCTTGCCTCAAGACAGAATCCATACCATTTAAAAACTCATAGAAATCCTCTGGTGTGTCGGCCAAGATGACGATGTCATCAGAAAATCTCAGAGTTGAATTCATTTCTCCTTGAATCTTTACTCCTATTTTGATTTTTTATCCAATTTCCTTCATTGCTTGTTCAATGTACAGATTGAAAAGTATGGGTGATAAGTTGGAGCCTTGCCTTACACCTTTCTAAATACCAGCTTCTCTCTCGTGTTCTTCGGTTCGAATAACTGCCGTCTGGTTTCTGTACAGTTTGTAGACCTCCCTCCTATCCCTGTTCTTCATTTCATTATTTACAAGATGTCACAAACGTTACTCCAATCAACGTAATCAAAAGCCTTTTGAAGACTACAAATCCCAGGAATATTCTCTTATCTTTCCTTATTCTACCTTCCAAATTACCCTGAGTCTTAGTATGATTTGAACCGACAGCAGTGGCTATGCTGGCTAAAGCGCAGAGTTAGATCATGGGGACAAGCTCTCTGCTGACTCGGTAGAAGCGTGGGTTCGAGCCCCAACGTCGGCCGTCCTTCTGACAGGCCACGGCCACTTCCTTCCCCATCCTTGCCCAGTTTCATTCATCTTCATCCATTCCATCTCTCATCCCGACGCGCAGGTCGCCCACGGGCATCGACTAGAAAGACTTGCACTCGGCCTCGCAGGAGGCCACACGACAAAAAAAAGTATGATTTGAAAAAGGGGATAGGTATTTGTAATTAATTAGGAAAGTTTTGGAATTAGGTTTGGTGCTGAATGGGGTGGACTCAATCTCAATAGTCCTACCATCAAATACTCACTGGCGTGCTGGTAATACCACGTTGCGCATCTTAAACTCAGGGCTATGCGAACAGTTACATGCATATCGATGTTAATACTTGCGAGTTGTCGATGCGAGATACACCGCATACATTTGCATCCCCATTCAATTTCATTTTGTATGGGAAACACAATAAGAGCAATTCTGTGCTATCCTTTGTGATGCAAACATAGTGTAATGCAATGCTCCGATATATCACATCCCATCTCCAATCTGTTTGATGTTTCTGTCACATGATATGTCTACAGCTCAGAGCACGGCACACGCTCTATCTGCTTAAGGATCTTTGAGGGAAAATCTCTCTCTGTGGGTATTGGAAGAGAGGAATTCTGGTCGGCGGGGTCAAACAAACGAGAGGTATCACCAGGGCAGTCGCAGCTAGTGCTTATACAATTGAACACCTCGCCTTACAAAAAGGTCTAGGCGCCATTGTTTTTAGAAAAAGTGGATTTTACTACAGAAAAGTATTAAGTAACATTACGCATTCCCCACAAAGGCACCGCTCCCAGGGGCTCAACTTATGGGACGTGGGTTGGCGACCACGGAACCCCAGCTGAGTCCGGCATTTCTTCCACTTACTTGTGCCGGGCTCCTCTCTATTATCTTACACCTCGACCTCCCTTCATCAACTCTTGCTCTTTTCCGACCACGACGGTATTAGAGTATCCAAGACTGAGGAAGTCTTTCACTTTCCCACCTTAATTGGCCCTTGTCTCATCTTTCCTGATCCCTCATTCTTCGAGGGGTCAGACCTCTTGTTTTCTTTTCATTGTATCTCCTGCCTTCTGCACAAGGCTCTAAAGGAGGCAGGGTGTGTGTAGCCCCACTACTTATGGTGCACCCTGGATAGTGCTACAGCCTGAAGGGCTCGCACCAGTGAGTTCGGGAGTTGGTGACGCTGAGGGTTCCCTGAGCTGGGTCCGGCTTATCTCCTTCTTCCCTTGCCTTTGGGGCGGCCCCTCTCCTCTTTACCTTTCCTATCTGCCTTTCCTGGCTCTCCTTTCATCCAAGTCCCTTAATTTGCATTCTTTCAGGGTTGAGGGCATTTCCTTCCCTCCTGTGTTTTGTGTCCCTTATTCTTATTAGCCTATTTTCATTTTATAGAAAAATAGGCTTATGATATCACCTTTTGTCCGTGTGTGTATATGTGTGTGCGTATGTGTGTGTGTGTGTGGTGGGTGTGTCCCTAATAAATCCTAAATGGCTTTCAACGAAGCTCGGTATGGTCATAGCAACATTTCATTCATTCATTCATTCATTCATTCATTCATTCATTCATTCATTCATTCATTCGTTTATTTGCAATTGGGGGTGTGTCCCCCGGTGGCAAATTAGATATACATAACAAATAAATAACTGTACATAACAATTCACTAACAATTAAACTGGAGTATTTACACAAATAGTCAGTCTTTTCTTAAACACACCTATATGTTTGGGAAAAGGCTCTAAGACTGCGGCAGGTAGAGAGTTCCAATTATCAATGGCACGGTTTACGAAAGACTATTTACCATAATTTGTTCGCTGTGGTCGGCCCATAACTTTGAAAGGATGATCGCTCCTACCCATGTAAGTAGGCTTTTCCACACGTTTACTAAGCTCACCCCATGCTGGTTGATTTGTATACGTGTTGTACATAGCGCAGAGTCTAGATTTCATCCTCCTAGCCTCAAGTGATTCCCACCCAAGTTTCTTTAACATACGGCTCACACAGCTCCTGGGATTAAAGTCACTGAGCACAAATCTAGCGGCCTTTCTTTGTACCCTTTCCAACTCATTGATGAGCCCTACTTGATATGGATCCCAAACCTATTCCAGAATAGGTCTTACAAGTAACAAATATCCTAATTCTTTAGCAGAGGTACTTCCTTTTAATACCCTCATTACAAAGTGCAGGGATTTGTAAGCTTTAGAAACTACACATCCTATATGACTACTCCATTTCATATCATTTCTTACGTGAACGCCCATATATTTGCAAGAATCTTCTTCTACAAGTATTTCCGAGCCAATGTTATATTGAAAATCTTGCCTTCACACTTTCCCTATGTTTATTAGACTACATTTTCTTGTGTTTATTTTCATTTTATTTTCAATCGCCCACTTATAGACCAGGTTCAGGTCATCTTGAAGTAGGGGAGAGGGGGGCATGTTGTTACAATTTTCAAATTTTATTTTTTAAAACTGTTCTCCTGGAAGCTATTAGCCTGTTATGGCAGTGACAATGAAGTATCAGTATTTGGCTTTATATATGAAAAATGTGAAGACTGGCGTAAAAATATTTTCGGTATAAATAATTTTTCTTGTTAATGTGGTAAACTGTAACAACATGCCTCACAACGGGGCTAGTTGTTATATGTCATGGGTAAGTTGTTACACTCAACTTAATAATAAAATGCGACATAGTTGTAACTACAATCTTGTATTTTTAACTCGAAATAATATAACAGTCAACCTTGAAATACATTTACCACATTTCACAGTTCTGGTTTTTACGGCCAAATGCCCTTCCTGACGCCAACCTCATGGGACGAGTAAATAAAATATGAAATGAATGAAGATAAATGAAAATGAGCAAGGATGTGGAAGGAAGTGGACGTGACCTGTCAGAAAGTACCGTCCCAGCATTTTCCTGGAGTTGAAAATGGGAAACCACGGAAAACCATTTCAAGGTCGGCAGAGGGTGGGGCTCGAACCCACGTCTACCAAATTAGCAGAGAGCTTGGCCTAGCGCTGCGCGTTAGCAAGCATAGCTATCACTGTCGGTATAGATACATAATAATGATACCGGTAATAATAATCAACTAGCGAATACGTTAATACGTTTATAGTAGGGCCGGATAGTTATGTGCTTAACTTTTCATAAATATGTATTTATTTACGTGCTTAAAAGTGAAAAATATGTGATTAAATTTCCAAAACATGTTCTTAAATTTGTATCAAATTTGTGTCCCCCAGTTCCTCGAAATATAGTTGAAACGTCCAGCTGCTTCAATAATCCATAATCCTGTCTACAGTACAAAAAATGTTCCCGCTTAACAGGCCGGGGCTCGCCTCAGTTTCCGAGTCCGTCTTACTGTACTGCAGATGCGCGGTACGAAATCATGTATGTGCTGTTTTCGAATTTCATTCTAAAGAGCAGAAAAAAAGGTCACATCAGGAACTTTCATAGCAATCTGTCAATATTTACGAGTTTTGCAGACCACTGTAATTTCAAGTAAAATTTCCTTTCAAGGTAAGGACTATTGGAGGATTAATGAGACTGTTGACTCCAGTCCCCCTGCTATACATAATGACCTGGGAATTCCTGTTTGAAATACAATACAGAGACAAGGGTGCATTCTAGAAGTAGATAAGCCAATTACTGGAATTGCCAAGAGTCGAAAATGTGGGCAGCAATCATCTAAGGAGTACAACATACCACCAAATATAGGAAATATGTACTTATGAATAAATACACCAGAATATGTATTTATTTATAAAAACGGCAAAAATGTGTAAATAAATAGAAAATATTTAGTTAATTAAAAATATTTAAACACACAACAATCCGGGCCTTAATAATTAGCAATTAAATAATATTACGATACCATAGGGCATGTTGTTACAGTGTAACAACAAGCCCCCAGCTTACTGTAACAACTTGCCCCACCGGCCGACATTTTGTATTCAAGGTCAATACTTCTGCGGGGAGTAGCCTAGCTAACTACTCTCTCAAGCATTTATTTCGTAAGATATCAAACTACATTCTCAGAGACATGCAAGTACTTACCTTCAACACAGAAGAAGACAGATGACTTCAAAGTCGAATATTTATTTTTACTTTTCACTTCAAAAAACACTTAAACCTTCATAACACTCTTCAAATACACACAATGGTTTCCTTGTTTTCACAGCATCTGCAGACAGGCACCCCACGCTTTAGTAGCTGATCGTTACGCGTTTCAGCCACACGGGTGATTTTAAAACTAACATGTAACAACGTGCCCCTGTTAACAACATGCCCCCCTCTCCCCTACTGCATTGTACCCCGACCGTGCCCTTCAAATTTCATTACGTTACACCAATCCAACATGGCAGCTGTGCGAAATATTTCCCCAGCATTCAATATCTCCGAAACTATCACCGATATCACCCTAAACAACATTGTAAGTAGGAGGCATTGCCGGTATTATGTTTCTGCACAATGACTATTTAAATATTAACCCACATAACGGTGATGCAGCCATCAATATAATATAATCGTTGTGGTTATACGAGAATTGAGCAAGCCTTCATGAACTATTGCTGAATACATTCTATTTACTCACAAGAGGGCCTATTCATAAGGCATTTTAAACTCAATTTCACGCAGGAACATTATCGAAAGTCGCCTCCGTAGCGTAGCGATCAGCATGGTTAGCTGCCGCCCCGGAGGTCCTGGGTTCGATTCCCGGCTCTGCCACGAAATTTGAAAAAGTGATATGAGGACTGGAACGGTGTCTACTCAGCCTCGGGTGTTCCAAATGAGTAGAGGGGGTTCGATTCCCACCTCAGCCATCCTCGAAGTGGTTTGCCGTGGTTTCCCACTTCGTCTTCGGGCAAATGCCGGGATGGTACTGCCCCCGTACATTGAATTATATTGAGACCACGATGGCTGTATTGGCAAATGTGAGTAAAGTTATGAATGTCATAGTTATGACGTGGATATTCATGACGTAGGCACGGATGACGCTGACTTGAGGCAAGCAGGCTGGTTGAGCTGAGATTCTTGGTGACGTCATGATTTTGTTCGAGAAAGATCTGAGATTTACGACGCAGTCGCAGGAAACAAGGTATTGTGCTAAGGAAGAAGCTACGCTATTGGAGGAGAGACTCGAACCAATGAACGATAGTTTGGAAGGAAGACGGAGATTGCTGAAACTACGATATTTGATTACTTTTGGCATGCAGATTTGTGGAAATCTATTTTCAGTTATGGCATTGATTTGGAATTTTGAAGAAATTAATTTTGAGTTTTTGAAATTTGAAAATCCGTCAAGTATAGCCAAAGTTAAAACTTCTAGCAATGACGCAGCAACAGGCTATGGAAGGGATGGATACGCCCCTTAAGAAGTTGATAAAAGGTCGTGCACAGAAGAGAGGAGCTCTCAGAACTCATACTCAGATCTCATATGTCAGATCGCATATATATTTCTGGCGATATATAGTTATTTTCAAGTGATTCAGTGAAGTAAATTGTCTTTAGCGTGGTTAAAGCCCGGCGCTTCGAACGAACTCGGAGCAGTTCCATTTTACGCTGCTCGAAACTAGGTGAAGTTGAAACGCTCACATTAACGTTTCCACCAGTTAAGATATCAAGCGTTAACTTCAGCCTTTATGATAGTTCTATTGGGCAGTACAACATTGAGGTGTGTAGAAGATTTGAACAATTTCACAGTTATACTTCAAAAGATATTGGAACTTTAAGGCTGCCAACAAAAGTGATTTTCTCGCCACATGAGAAACACTTTTAAAATTCCACATTATACACTACGGCTGACACGTGGAGTGCAACAGTGATATTGGAGAATACGTTTGCTATTACAACGATACATTCGACTATGGAACATTATAATCTTGCAGTGCTTTCGATGATTATAACAGTAGTTGAGATGGAAGGCTAAGGCTTTAATGCAATTGGGACATATATCGCTTGGAGTAAAGTAACAGCATGGAACTTCGTTAATCGTCTTTCTACAAAAGCGAGCATGTAGTGAACATCCAACTACACTCATGCATCGTGAATCCATCGCTGAATTATACCAGATAACAGTGGAAATATTTTCATACTCCACAACTATGAATATTTCTGCGGAAATAACTACAATAAACTTCATGGCGAATTCCTGCAAGAACTTCAGGGAACTTTCAAGAGAGGCCAGGGTTGTCCCGGCGCACAAAGAAGAGTTTTGCCAGAAGGATGTTTTTCGTATCCACGGAGCAGTGCAATTTCGGAGGAGGAAGCAGTTCGATTCTCCGAGGACGCTGATTCCAAATTCGAGGACGGAGCACATCTTCACGCTGGTGAAATGGAACCAACAGCAGTTTTCTTTGAAAACTTTCCTCTGGAACTTCAATCAACAGATAAGGTAGTCGTGAACGTTTCTTGTATTATTTGAGTCTTGTAGCGATATCTGAGCAACCATTCTTCCCATATTTTTCTGTCCTATCTTTTGCCCCATTTTCTTGATTGATATTTCTGTACTCAGTACACTTCGATGATTTATGCCTTTTTCTTCGATTTGTTGAGACATTGCTATGTCATTGGCATACTTAATAATTTTGGATCAGTTGAGACTGATGATTTAGATTCTTTCAGTAATTTGCATATTTTTGTAGTCACGATTTGACTGTAAAGTTATTGATTTGCTATGGCAGATTTGAATTCAGACAGCGTGTCATTTTATTAAAGTAATTCTATTCAGTAAATTACTTTGACCAATTTTCTGTCATCCTCAAGAAAGAAGAATAATTAAATGATTTTAGAGCGTTAAAATCTATTACGATATCGACGATCTTTGAAATACTAGTCGTCTTATGAACATGATTGCAACATAGACATTTATCATTGCATTATAGACAATTTTATGAAATATGAACTTTTATTTCGATTTATTGAATACACTATAGTAATGAACATTTGATAGGAGTTTTTCTCAATTATAGATTGGAACGATAATGTTTGCATTCCACAATCTAATTGTATTCTATTCGACTATTTTGCAGTTTAGATGAACTTTGTTTGAAGATAGTATTTTTATACTGCGTTACTTTGAAGATGTTAATCTCAATTTTGATAGACCAGGCAGGAGTGTCTAATCGTATTTGCTATTAAATTTATTTGTGATTGGCAAATTTTTACTTCATATCGATTCATGAATGAAACCCACGAAGGTTAAATAATAACAGTCATTATTACAATTGATGAATATGAGAATTTTTAAAGAGGAACAATGGATGTATAATCGTTAGTTCAGTGGACGTGTAAAAGTCGCTGTTGAGTAATGCCCTTGAATAATGAAGGAGGTTCCCACAATAATTAAAGAAGTTGATGAATTTATAAGTGGAGGATTTTTGTGTGTAGTTTGGAAGATTTTTATGCCATATATATGATGATATATGATGAATTTTGGGCCAATTTTTGTGCAATTTTGTGCGTTATAAGCGAAGTATTTTCCCGCTGAATGTATTGTTCTTGTTCTTTGAAAGTTATTCATATGAAAATACTGTTAAAATTAACAAGAGTGTTAAATAATTTGAGATAAAGATTTTGAATGGAGGTTATCGTCACAAATATTAATAATTATTATTAAACCTTATTAAACCTGAATTTGACAGTTAAATATAACTAACCTTCGTTGGTCGATTATATCAACACGATTTGAGTAATTATCAACCGGATAAACGTGTGGTTTAATGTATTTCTTGTATAAATAATATAAACAATATAATATTGTAAAATAATTTTGTAAATATCTTTGTTAAATAATTTGAAATGATAGTGATTAATAGAGGCGTGTATAAAATTTTCAATTGTCATTTGACATTGTTATAAACAATTTATTATTGTTATAAATAATTAATTAACATTTAGAGTTTTGTTTTTATACTCTAAACAACGCTAGTTAAACAAGTGGTTGGAACAATTAATCATGATTTGGGATTGTTGGAGTAATCCACTGGTGTTTGAATGAAGCATTGAAAACATTTGCGTGATAATATTTCAGTTGAGATGTGAACATTTACGTGTTTGAAAAGGAGAGCCAAGCTCTGAGGTAACACGCTTATGCTAGGGTTGAACGAACGGGAGTCCACTTTGACGATACAGGTGCATTGCAGCTGGCCCGGACAACTGTGTTACAGAGGCCAAGGACGTTCCATAATAGCCTTGTGGCTATAAATAAAATGTGCAGTATATAAACACGCAAAACAATTGATATATGTGTCTCATCCCAAATCCCGTTTCCATTCCATGTGCATTATTATTTTTACTTTGCTATGAGCTTGAGAAAGCTGAAACATTATATGTAGAGAATACAGGTCCTACAGGAGGACATGGTTATGTGGTCGATGACTTCTGATCGCCACGTTGATTTTTTTTTTTTGTTAAATCATTCTTTATGTGAAATAAATTATTGTGCAGTTTAAAGTTTCTCGTCTTCGTTCTGGTTCATTTTAAAATATCATGGTGGAGGTTATTGTGTGGGCATACTTTTAAGTGATCCAGTTGACAACCCAGTCCCCGAGATAAATTTAAGAGGTAAGTAAAGGTAAGTATGAACCCCCGTATATTTTGGTGTGTTCCACAATAATTTTCTTGTTAACTATTGTGCTCTAATCTCGATAGTATCTGTCAGTGCCATTTTCATTGATGTAGCTGTGCCGGTGCGTTTGATTATTGGCAATCCGATTGAGGGGGCGGATATCTGACAGCCTACTATCCGGATATCGGGTACAGTACTGCCCCCGTAAATTGAATTATACTGAGACCACGGTGGCTGTATTGGCATATGTGAATAAAGTTATGGCCGTCATAGTTGTGACGTGTATATTCATGACGTAGGCGTGGATGACGCAACGCTCGAGCAAGTAGGCTGGCTGAGCTTAGATTCTTGCTGACGTCACGATTTTGTTCGAGAAGGATCTTAGATTTACGACGCAGTCGCAGGGAAGCAAGTAAACGTGCTGAGGAAGAAGTTACGCTATTGGAGGAGAGGCTCGAACCAATGAATGATAGCTTGGAGGGAGACGGAGATTACTGAAACTACCATATTTAATAACTTTTGGCATGCAGAATTGTGGAAAACTATTTTCAGTTATGGCATTGATTTGGAATTTTGAAGAAATTAATTATATGTTTTTGAAATCTGAAAATCCGTCAAGAATAGCCAATGTTGGAACTTCGAGTAATGATGGAAGAAGAAGCTATGGTAGGGATGGATACGCCCCTTCAAAGTTGATAAAAGGCCTTGCACAGCAGAGAGGAGCTTCTCACTTCGTGGTTTTATTCTGACTTCATAGTCTAACTTCGTGTTCTGATAGAACAAGCATATCGTCATAAGCAAGCGTGGCAGAGTCCACCGCATCGAACAGTATTGGGTATCCAGCAGTGCAATTTTACTGTTACTAAAACTAGGCGAAGTTGGAGCGCACACATAAACGATTCTACAAGTTTATCTATCAAGAATTAGCTACTGCATTTATACTAATTCAATAGTGCATTACAATATTGAGGCGTGTGCGAAAGTTGAACTTTTTCATTATAATACTTCAGAAGATATTCGCATTTAAAGACTGCAGAGAAAAGTGTTTTTCTCGAATCCTGAGAAGCACTTTTACTACCACATTCTACGCTACGGCAGACACGTGTATTGCAACCGTGATACTGAAGATTACATTTGGTGATACAACGCTACATTCTACAATGGAACTATACAATCTGGCAGTACATTCGACTAACATTATAATGGAAGTGGAGATGGAAGACTAAAACTTTAATGCAATTGGGATATACATCAGTAGTGTGAAGTAGCAACATGGAGCTTCGATAATCGTCATTCTACAAAGACGAGCATGTAGTGAACATTCAGCTACACTCATGCATCGTAATCCATCGCTGAATTACATCAAATGGCAGTGGAAATAAATTCATATTCCACAATTATGAACATTTCTGCGGAAATATTTGCAATGAACTTCATGGCTGATTTCTACAAGAACTTCAGGGAACTTTCAAGAGTGGCAAGGGTTTTTCCCAGCACACAAAGAAGAGTTTTGCCAGAAGGATGTCTATCGTCTACACGGAGCAGTGCGATTTCCGGAGGAGGAAGCTGTTCTATTCTCCGAGGGCGCAGGTTCCAGGTTCGAGGTCGGTGCACATCTATCCTGTGGTGAAATGGAACCAGCAGCAGTCTTCTTTAAAATTTTCTTCTAGAACTTCAATCCAACAGATAAGGTAGCCGTGAACGTTTCTTGATTTATTTGAGTCATTTTAGTGAGATCTGAGCAACTATCTTTCCCATATTTTCTGTCATATATTTGATTGCCCCATATTCTTTTGCTAGATGTTTCTGTACTCTGTACACTTTGCAGCTTTATGCCATTTTCTTCGATTTATTGAGCCATTATTATGTCATTTGCATATTTAAACATTTTGGATCAGTTTATACTGAAGTTAAATATTCTTTCGAGAATTTGAATTTTTCTTGTAGTCACGATTTGACTGTAAAGTTAACGATTTTCTATGGCAAGTTTGAATTCAGACAGCGTGTCGTTTTATTAAAGTAATTCTTTCCAGTAAATTACTTTGACCAATTTTCTGTCATCCTCAAGAAAGAAGAATGATTAAAAGATTTTAGAGCGTTAAAATCTACTACTTTATCGACGATCTTTGAAATACTAGTCGTTTTTATGAACATGATTGAAACACAGATATTTTTTGTCAATTCTGAAATACCATTGCATTATAGACAATTTTATGAAATATGAACTTTGAGTACGATTTATTCAGTACACTATAGTAATGAACATTTGATAGGAGATTTTCTCAATTCTAGATTGAAACAATAATGTTTGCATTTTCTAGTCTATTTGCATTCTATTCGACTATTTCTGCAAATAAATGAATTTTGCTTGAATATAGTATTTTTATACTGCGATAATTATGATGAGATTAATTCATTTTGATAGACCAGGGAGGCGTGTCTAATCGTATTTGCTATTAAATTCATTTGTGACTGGCAAATTTTTACTTCATATCGCTTCATGAATGAAACCCACGAAGGTTAAATATAATAACAGTTTTCGATGCAATTGATGAATATAAGAATTTTAAAGAGGAACTATGGATGTATAATCGTTAGTTCAGTGGACGTGTAAAAGTCGCTGATGAATAATGCCCTTTAATAAGTGAAGGAGGTTCCCACAGTAATATTGATGATGATGAATTTATAAGTGGAGGTTTTTTTTGTGTGTATTGTGGAAGATTTTGATGCCATATATAATGTGATATATGATGAATTATGGGCCAATTTTGTGCGTTTGTGCGAGGTATGTTTCCGCTGAGTTGTATTGTTCAGGTCCATTGAAAATTATTCATGTGAAGTTACTGTTAAAATTAACAAGAGTGATAAATTGATTGAATTATAGATTTTGAATGGAGGTTACCGTCACAAATAATAATTATTAAATCTTATTAAACCTGAATCTAAAATTTAAATATAAGTAACCTTCATCGGTCGATTATATTACCACGATTTAAGAAAATATCAACCGGATAAACGTGTGGTTAATGTATTTCAAATATAAATAAAATATAAGTAATGTAAATAACTATGTAAATATCTATAATAATAATTTGAAACAAACGGGATTAATAGAGGCGTGTAAAAATTTTTCAATTGTCGTTTGACTAAGTTATGAACAATCTAAATGTTATAAATAATTATTGAACACTATGATATAACATTATGCGTTTTGCTATTAACATTTAAACAACGCTAGTTCGATAATTGGAATAAACATTTAAATAAGATTTGAGATTAACAGAGTAATCCATTGCAATGTGAACGGAACTTGTATAAATTTTGCGTGATAATATTTGAGTTGAGATGTGAGCATTTAAATTGTTTTGAATGAGAGCTAGACTCTGCGTTGGCCAGCATATGGTGACACTGGTTAGGCAGCTGCGTCCATTTGACGAAGCAAGCATGCAACACTGCATAGGGTGTATTGCAGGTGGCCAGATAACTGAATGGTGGAGGTCAAGGTCAACTACTTAGCGGCCTTGCGGTTATTAATAAATGTGTGTCAATGAATTAAATTATGAAGTTCCTGAACAAGGAAACAAATGCTATATGTCTCGTCCCAGCTCCCTTATCCATTCCAATGTGCATTGTTGTTATTATTACGTTCTTTTGAGCTAGAGAAAGCTGAATTTTTGTATGTGAAGTCTACAGTCCTACAGGAGGACATGGTTGCATCAACAATGGCTTCAGACAGCCATAACTATTTTGTTGTTAAATTTTGTTAAAATATTTTTTTTTCTTTATGTGAAATAAATTATTGTGCAGTTTAAATTTTCTGGTCTCCGACTTGGTTCATTTCAAATATCGTGGTGGAGGTTATTGTGAGGGCATACTATTAAGTGATCCAGTTGAAAACCCAGACCCGAGATTAAATTGAATAGGTAAGTAAAAGGTAAGTATGAACCCCCGTATATTTTGGTGTGTTCCACAATAATTTCATGTTAACTACTGTGCTCTAATCTCGGTAGTATCTGTCAGTGCCATTTTCATTGATGTAGCTGTGCCGGTGCAATCGATTATTGGCAATCCGATTGAGGGGGCGGATTTCTGACAGCCTACTATCCGGATTATCGGGGACAGTACCTTCTTCATGGCCACGGCCGCCTCCTTCCCTCTTCCTTGCCTATCCATCCTGACCTTCCATTACCTTCCCTCATGAGGCCCATGTTCGCTTTGCAGGTGAGGCCGCCTGGGCGAGGTGCCAATCACACCTCACCAGTTGTATCCCCTCCGATTAGATGTTCCCAGCTCTAGGACACTGCCCGTAGAGTCGGTAGTGGTGAGTTCGCTCGCTGAGTCCGTGGATTCCACCAACCTGGAGGGTAAACGACTAAGAAAAGAAAATACACATTATCGAAACAAGCAAAATATAAATGAAACTTAATTCCGTAATGCAGTATTATTGGAACGTGCAAATAAGTCGCCATCTTGTGCACTGTATTTGCGTAGTCGTAATAGCCTTGGGGTTAGCGCCTATGATTGTGAATCTAGAGATCTCGGGTTCGAATCCCGGACGTGTTAGATATTTTTGCTACCAGATTATCATAATAAACGATATTTATCATATCAATATGACTCATTTTAACAGAATCCATATGAAATTACGTGTTGGTCGGTGAATCAAGAGGACCTGTTTATAAGGAATTTAAGGTTATGAGCGGTGTCGCGTCTATTAATCTAGTTGATCCATATCGTTTTATTCATTTAGGCTAGTGCTAATTTTATTAGAGTTCCGTATTATAAACTATAATATCTGTAAAACACTCCCTTTTGCAATAGATTAATATTTGTGCCAATAATAGTATAAAATACCGGTGCATCAACAATTTCACGTGAGGTTTCTTCTATGTCAGATGTTACACATCATATGCGACTACTGTAAGGCTTGTAATTTTTTCCTTTCTCTCCTGCGAGAGGGGTTTCTTACACTTAGACACTTTGGGTGGCGGGTACCAATGGTTAACCATATCAGCAAATTTGGAACGTTGTTGGACAATAAGGTGAGATAAATCCAGCGAAATCCAAGTCTTTTTGAACTTCATTGAGCCATAGGCTTCCAGTATTGTAGCTTTTAATCAAGGAGAAGGTCCGCTTGGTAACCCTGCCACTGCCACCTTCGCAGAAGGTATTCATAGTACTTCAGCCGCCTACGTCGCAAGCTGGTATTGGCCGTTTCCAACCGTCGATACAGTTCGGAGTTTGCTTTGAGTCGGTAGGTCCCACAGGGAAGCAATTTCGGTCCAAGAATTTTCCTGAGGATGCGTCTTTCGACCTTCTCCAGATCATCCATGGTGTATTTCCAGTTCATCAGGAGAGTCTCTGCGGCGTACAAAAACTGAGGCCTGACAATAGTTTTGTAATGACAGATCTAATTTGTTTTATACTATGTAGAGATTAACCAAACATCGCTCATTACCAGCTCTAATCTCAACCCCTCCCCTACCAGTGCACCTACTGCCTACCTGCCCGGGAACTGAGCAAGAGAGCAGCGCGGTTGATTGATAGTGTTAGAAGCGCCGAGAATTTGATCTCGTATTAATTCCCGGAATAAGCACAATACAGTCTTAATTCACTTCTTTGGTCCATCATTCAGTGCAATTTTATGAAATCATTCTCATAAGGCATCACTGTGTAATTTAAAAAAAAAACACAAAAAATGCATGCATTATTCTAATAATTTGCACACGTCTGTAGTAAAACAATCTCAAATCTTTGATTCAAGTTTTCCGTGACTTACATTTTTGTCAGTTTAATGTGCCTTTCCTCCTATATTTCTCAAGATACAGTGATGAAACTTAGTATGCTGCTATAAACCGGTATTATAAATAACTTCCTGGAACACCTTTTTTTGTAAATAAAATATTTCGAATTTTATGGGGTAACAAGTCGCTAAATTTTTTCAAAATTTTGTCTGTCAAATTTGAAGTGCTCTAAAAAATAAAGTAAATAAGATATCAAAATTTTGTTCCACAGATATCTTTAAACTAAAGTAAATAAGATATCAAAATTTTGTTCCACAGATATCTTTAAACTATTCTGAAGATGTTATGTGCTAAATTTAGTAACATAGAATTAGATGATTTTCTAGAAAACGTACATTTTAAGGGTAGATGCTTCAGAAAATTCATATATTTCTAGAATAAAAACGATTTAAGTAATCATCACAAAAATTAACACACATATACCCAAAACCCAGCTAACCAAGTATATTAAATTCTACAACATTATCTTTAAAACTCTGTGAGTTACATCAATTATTTTACTGAAGTGGAATTTTGCATACGTCCCGCCTTAAGTACTTTATTTTAATAAATACAGCATATTCTATTTTAATAATTTTATGAGCTCCGCTCTGTAAACTTATCAAGCATATGCCAACCGATAACAGATTATTGGAAGTATCATATAATGGAGCCCACCTCAGCCATCCTCGAAGTGGTTTTCCGTGGTTTCCCACTTCTTCTTCGGGCAAATGCCGGGATGGTACCTTCTTCAAGGCCACGGCCGCCTTCTTCCCTCTTCCTTGTCTATCCATCCTGCCCATCCATTAACTTCCCTCATGAGGCCCCTGTTCGCTTTGCAGGTGAGGCCGCCTGGGCGAGGTGCCAATCACACCTCACCAGTTGTATCCACTCCAATTAGATGTTCCCAGCTCTAGGACACTGCCCGTAGAGGCGGTAGTGGTGAGTTCCCTCGCTGAGTCCGTGGGTTCCACCAACCTGGAGGGTAAACGACTAAGAAGAAGAATCATATAATGGAATCTGTATTCTCCTCATTAATAACATTCTCAGCGTGTGTGAAGAGGATTAGTACGATGCATACTTTGGAATATCGAAAATACAGTATAATGCTACCGGGTGAGTTAGCCGTGGTCGTTACGGCCTGACTGCTGGCAGTCACTCACATCCGGGAGGCGAGGAGGTTCGAATCTCCCCGCCGGCAACCTTGATGATGGTCTTCTGTGGTTTCCCATCTTCCTTCCAGGCAAATGCCGGGGTTGGTCCCTAACTATAGGCCACAGCTGCTACCTTCCAACTCCTCGTCCTTACATTCCAACTTCCCTCCCCAACGGTACTTGTAGCTCACCCATTGGGTGTCCGTCTCGAAGCAGCTACAAAACTGGCGAGCCGAACATGTCCTCGGACACTCCCGGCACTAAAAGCCATACGCTAAAAAAAAGTATAATGCTGTTCATTAATTCTCTTCCCAACTCAAAATATTCCTCAAGTACTGTATTTCTGAAGACTTGCTATTAAGGACAGCAATAAGCCAATGTGAATGGTGAAGACCACCCTCAAATGGAAGTACTACATATGTTTCCTTCCACCTTTCAGTTGAAGCCCCTTAGAGAAGCTTACTCTTTGACAGTATTACGTTCGGTGAGGGCGCTTCATTTAAAATCGTTCTATTCATAATGAAGCACCTCTGTGGTACAGGTTAGTTATCTAACGATGCGACAGAAAATGAACGGTAAATGCGATAATGAGGATCTTTTGACAAGGCAGTACCTTACCAGCTTCCGGAGTGCCTGCCTGTCTTTGCTATCATTATACAAGATGGTTTGAGAAAGGAAACTCTCGAACAGTTTCTCCGTTTCACGAAAAAGCAAAAATATCATCGATATGTTTACGTTTTTCTGACTTCTGAGCTTGATAGAATCCTTGCAACGCTTTGTACTTTATTGCCCCGGTAGTCGGAGCGGCGAATGGCGTGGCGAGGATATTTTTAGGAAACTCGTTCTCTTCCTGCTACGCATGTTTCCGTTCCCGATAAACGTTACACTTTTTCGCATTCAGTATTATATAAAACATTTAAATTCATGGTGAAACAACACGTAACTAAGAGCTTGCGTTATTTTACCAGCGTAAAGATGACGCTACTGACCTAGTATGCATAAATGAACAAACAACACGTCACAAAGAGCACCAAAACTTGTCCTATGAACTGGTCTTGGTTACAACACTTATTATTATTTATCGTATGGCTTTTAGTGCCGGGAGTGTCCGAGGACATGTTCGGCTCGCCTGAATCTGTAGCTGCTTCCAGCGGACACCCTTAAGGCGAGTTCACACGGAGTCGTGAAGCGGGCGAGAGCACTACTAGTTTTGAGCATGCGTCATGACTTGCTTTTTCAACTTAAGAACCCACGACCTTGTTCAGTTCACACGGACGAAGTGTTCTCGCTGGTCGTAAGTTACCCGCTCGTTGTTCAATCATGGCAGAACGTGAAGCTGCGAAACAATACGATGATGATGATGATGATAATTGTTGTTTTAAGGGGCCTAACATCTAGGTTATCGGCCCCTAAACAATACGACTGAAGCGGTCGTGCTTACTCAACCAGTCGGAGATTTCACGCCCCTCCTTTTCGAGAGCGAGCACGACCTCCACTCCCACTACCACTGGTTCACACGAGGTCGTGCCCACGACCAGCTGTTCGACCATTAGTGCTCTCACCCGCTTCACGACTCCGTGTGAACCCGCCTTTAGGGTGAGCTGCAAGTTCCGTTCAATTTCAAGTAGTTCCAACTTTCTCCACCAGATATCAATGATACCTAGTGGTGAACGTTGGGACTTTGAAAGTGCGTTCCAACGAAATCTAACCTAACAATTTAGCTTCACACAAGTTTAGTCTGTGAAAGGATCTTTTACATGCCATAAATCTATGACATGGGACCACCGGCTCTATTTCCCCTCCGAAGGAAGGCATACTGAGGGATTTTAACGCTCTTAAAAAATCCGACGAATTCGGCTGGGTTTGAACCCGCTATCTTGGGCACAGCAGTCAGCTTGCTACCAACTACGCCACCGAAGCCGCTGTTACAACAGTGATAGCATAGCGTGGCTGAAAATAATAATAATAATAACAATTCTATTTTTAACAACGGGACCCAAGGCATTTTTAGACATAGCTCCCTAGTTCGATATATCGGTCTCCTGGCACTAGCCTATAAGGATTACGTTTTATTTCACAGCGAATCTTATTTTAAGAAAACTCGTAGTACTTCCTGCCTCGGTGAGACTATATTCTTGGGTGAATGGTCAAGGCGCACCTTATAATCGAGTGGCTACAGGGTAAAATAATTCTAGACTCTCCGAGGGGGATTTTATAAAATTGTGGCGCTAGAAAGTTTTTAACAGAATTACCCCTGCGAGAGCAGATACTCATTAGCCGCGAGATGTCAGCTGGAGCAATAAAATTATCCTGATAGACTTCGACTGACGGGAAATTGTGTCAAGGAGACCAAATTGCTACTTGTCCGCTCATCAGCGAGCAGATAAATTATGTTTGCGCAAGGACAGCAATGAACTGGTGAGAGATAGGATGTGGAGATACAGCAACATTGCATAGCACATCATTATTTATTTATTTATTTATTTATTGGAGTTTTAAGGGGCGGAACAGCGAGGTAGCACATAAAATATTACCCATTCATGATTTGATTGCCACTGAGTGTGGCTTCGCCAGCGTTTGTTGTTTATTGTACCAGGAACCCCGTGGGGCGAAGCGGAGGACACAGCGAGGACAGAGTGAAGTGTGCACATAAGTCAAGCAGCATTGCGTCAGATAAGCGTCACAGGAGCTCATGTCAGTACGGACAGTGAAACGATGACTGCGGCTACTGGAGATGAGTCATATCCTACTCGCGCAACTGTACCTGTCAACGAAGCAGGCTGACGTGTGACACAAGTAATCAAAGAATAGTTCCCATCTCGACCGCCGCAAATCAATGTGAGAGGGTAATATTCTATTTTATTTTAGGTAAAAGAGAAAGATTTTTATAAATAAATAAATAAATAAATAAATTAATAAATATATAAATAAGTAAATAAATAAATAAATAAATAAATAAATAAATGGATGAATGAGTAAATGAATGAATTAATGAATAAATGAATAAATAAATGAATAACAATAATACATAAGTTAATAATAAAATAAATGAATGAATGAATTAATTAATTAATAAGTGAATGAATGAATGAATTAATTAATAAGTGAATGAATGAATGAATGAATAAATAAAATAATTAATAAATACATAAATACGGTACATAAATTAAAGAAATGCAAGGGTGGAAGCAAAAGTTAATTGGAATAATACAGATGTTTGTTCTTTTTTTTCTTTCGCTCCTTCTTTCTTTCTTTCTTTCTTTCTTTCTTTTTCTACTCGTTCTAAGCTCCTATCAGATGCCACTGAGTACAGATGATATAAAATCGTCAGAGAACGTTAGTTTACCCAAAGCGTTACTCTCTTGTTCAGAATGTTCATCCAAGTGGCCGGGTTATTTGTGCAGGTTTCAATTTAACAGCACTATAATGTAATGAAGGACAGATGACCTCGCTGTTCCGCCTCTTAACTCTTGATAGGGCAAAGCTATTCTTTTTATTTCGATTATGTCTTTATATTTTAATTTATTTTAATTATTATTAATAATGTATTTTCTTTCTCTAATTTTAATCCATATATATATATTATAATTGTGAAAATCTGTGTGTCCGTGTGTGTGTGTGTGAGTGTGTGTGTGAGTGAGTGTGTTAGTTTGTTACCTCTTGACACTAAAACGGCTGGACGGATTTGGATGAAATTTGAAATGGAGACAGCTTATACCATGGGATAACATATAGGCTGCCTTTCGTCCGGAAATAAATAACTGTTCCCGTGGAATATGCAACATAACTGAAAAGTCACCAAAAATACTCAACCAGGACAAAATATCGAAGTTGTCGCATCAAGACCGGACAAAGCTCATTTTACTCCCCTCGATGCAAGAAACAATACTCGGTATGTCCCCACGGAACACCGAAAACTACATTTTAAGGCTCTAAAACCAACAGTTTCAAAGATATTCGCAGAAAACTATCTTCGCTCTGATTGATGAACTAATCGCAAGTCCGTTTCCATGGCAACACTACCTCAAGGAATGACATCCGATTTTCTATATATCCCTCTAGGAGGCAATGCCAATTCATTTATTATCTTTTTCAAGATATATATAAACACAATAAGAACAGTGTAGCGCGCCTGCCTCCCGTCCGGAGGCCCCGGGTTCGATTCCCGGCTCCGTCAGAGATTTTAGACACTGACGTGAGGGCTGCAACGGGCTGAACTCAGATTCGTGAAGACAATTGAGTAGCTGTGAGGCAGCGCGCCGGTCACGAAGAACAAGATTAACGGCTGAGGGGACACTATGCACTGACCACGCGTCACCACAATATCTGCAGGCCAAATGGCTGGGAAGCGGTCGCATGATAGGCCTAGGCCCTTCATGGGCTGTAGTGCCAGGGGTAAAAAAAAAATAGGGGAAGCGCCTTCTAATACCACCTTTAATTTTTAAACACTACAGTAGCGGCTATTAAATAAAGGTAGCGATATAGCTACGTTCAATTTCATAAACACTGGGCTCACAAATCCCGTATAGTTAAGTACAAATATCGGTCTGGTCATAATTTCAATAGCAACGAAGCTCTGAGGCGGCTATTGCCGTTTCCTTAACACTTAAGGCATCCCGCCGTCATATACCTCAATGTGCACTTACCAAATTGTGAACCAGTCTATTTTACTAAAAAGAATTTCTACTAGCGAGTATCCACTCCGGCAAAAAATACACGCACTACATTTTCCAAAATTTACACAAGACATGATTTTTAAAGCACTCTTCTGTATATTGAGGTACAGAGACATACCACATGGAAAGATACAATAAAATGTTGGCAAATCTGAGTTCAAGGAACTGCTGTCCAGAATAGGCTTTCGGTACAGGTTATGCGGACCATGTTCGTAACATGGAATGTTTTCTTTTGACAATGCATCTACACCATGTGCGAGGGCAACGCATTTCAAAGATCTCTAAAAACACAATAATCAGGAAATTGGAGAACAATTTAAAGTCGGAGTGAAGATTCAAGGAGAAATAATTTCATCTCTGAGATTTGCTGATGACATCGTCATCTTGGCCAATACGCCAGAAGATTTGAACGAGTTTTTGCATGGTATGGATGGACTCCGTCTTGACGAATGAATTCATGATGAAAATCAATAAATGTAAAACAAAATTATTGGAATGCAGCAGAAATAAATGAGAAACCTCTATGGACATCAAATTGGCAGGTGAAACGCTACGGGAAGTAGGAGACTTCTGTTACCGGTACTTAGGAAGCAAAATAACCAGTAATGGACGAAGCAAAGAGGATATAAAAAGCAGGTTGGCTCAGGCAAAGAAAGCATTTCTACACAAAAAGGAACCTCTTGACATCGAATATACATTTAGGTATTAGGATGTCATTTTTGAAAGCTTTTGAGTCACTATAAGGAAGTGAAACTTGGACTAATGGTGCTGCAGTAAAGAGGAGAATTGAAGCGTTTGAAATGTGGTGTTACGGGAGAATGATGATGATCAGATGGTTAGATAGGGTATCAAATGAAGAGCTATTAAAACGAGTGGGAGAGGAGAGATGTTTCTGGCGACTGCTAATGAAGAGAAGAGATAGGTTGGTACGGCACATATTAAGACACCCAGGAATAGCAAGCTTAGTTACGGATGGGAGGGTCAAGGACAAGAACTGTAGGGGTAGACCAGGGTTATACAGATTGCCTCGGATGTAGGGTGTGGTAGCTATGTAGTGATGAAACGATTAGCTCAGGAGAGCGAGGCATGGAGGGCTGCATCAAACCAGTCAAAAAACTGAAGACTCAAACAACAACAATCGGGAATTTTAATTACTTAGAGAGGCATGTGAGGCAAAAGGGTTGTTGGAGAATTTCAATCCCTGGGATGTAACACTGGAAGTGACTGCATAATGTACATCAGCGACCAAGGTGAGAGATATTTTACTATAGGTCTATTAATAGCGACATGTTGACGTTCAAATCATCAATAAGTGTGGCAAAATTATACCCAGAATAGCTTAAGGAAAAATACTTTAATTCCCCATATTCAGATAGATTTGCCATTCCAGGTGTACGTTTAGACAAAACCATTTTTTCCCATGGACAACTGTATGTGGCGTGCTGGCGAGTATCCGGACAACAAAATCGTTATGTCTCAGCAGAAGATGGCAAAACCAAAAATAAAATTTTCATATGTGTTCACAACTCTATAAAATTCCCACTTTGCTGCTCATATCTATATACTGTATGTAACAGAATTTTCAGAATTTGAATCTACCCACCTGTAGCCGCGAATGTTGTAATAGAATAAACCAATTATCAGTAATAATGCATCGTCCCCATTGTATTGATCGCGAGCGAAGCCGCGGGTACCTGCTAGTGTTTATATATTTATTTTCAATTTTCAATGTATATTCATATAGATTGTTTTTTTATTGAATTAATTAATTAACTAATTTCAAATTGATTCTTACAATTATTTTCGTAACTTTTTATAGTTATGTTCATTATTAGCCTACTTTCGATTTTTGCAAAAAATGAAAGTAGACTTATGAGATCAACACAGGGCGAAAAAAGTGTGTCTGTCTGTGTGTGTGTATGTGTGTGTGAGTCTGTGTGTGTGTGTGTATGTGTGTGTGTGAGTCTGTGTGTGTGTGTGTGTGTCTGTGTGTGTGTGAGTGTGTGTACACCGAATGTCTGTCCCCCCCTATCAATTCGAACACGGTGAAACCGAATTGAACGAAATTTGGTACAGAGGTAGCACTAGTAAAGGATACCTCAGTGTCATACTTTATATCGCCGCCATCTTTACCAAAACAGAATGGCGGCCACTCAAATGTTCAAAACGTAAAATCAAATTACGGCTAAACTAATCATCCGATCTCTACCAAATTTGGTGACAACATACCTTTATATAGGACGCGTCTTTCACCCAAACTTTAAGGTCATCGGCCATGCCATTTCAGGATGGCGGCCGTGTGAATTATGCAACCATTTTAATAAATAGCTTAAGACCCACCGATTCCGATTATCGAGCCTAGGGGGGTTTAAGCTATCCTGAAGGTCGTGATCCGTTATTTATTATAATTTAATATTATAATATTATACAGTATGAGTGGCTTAAAAGAGCTGAGCCGTTTGTGTCACACGACAAGATGGCAGCTGTCCTCATGTGCCTGTCTTATATTTCAGTAGTTTTAGTATGTTGTATGTGATATACCGTACTGATACAATAATATAAACTTTGTATGAAATGATCTTTAATGAAGATGTACTGCAGTGAAGAAATCGTTTATTTAAAGTTGTTATTTGCCAACAGTTTGTATCTAATATGTCAGTTAAGAACACCTGACGTCATGGATACGGTTAGCTCTGGGCTAGCATGTTAGTCTGACACGCAGTTGACTGGGGATCGAGTACGGCTACTGTTAGTTTTTTTTTCTTGAATTCTTTTAAAAATGATGTGCACGAGCTTTTTCCACAGATACTGAATAAAATGTCATTTAGCTCAAAGGAGAGGATAAAGTATACACTCGTATATTAATAAAATCACAGTCCCAGCATCGCACATAAACAGAAGACATTAGAAAAAGGAGAATAGAAGAACTAGATACACGTTGTCATTAACCACAGCCTTCTTAATGCCTCTGTACGGTGCTGTCCTCTTGTGGGTTATGTGGGTAATATTGTTCCAAACATAACGCTGTGTAAATGCCTGAGCTGGCCTCCTGAAGTATGGCAATTTTGTAATACTGGTAGTTCAACTATTAGCCACGATCGCGCTCCGAATACCTTTAAACACTGCCAGCTGGATCGCCTCCCTCTTGGCTACTTTAAACTGCCTACTCATTCAACACCCATAGAACACTGCCATCGTAGTACATTACGATGGCAGTGCATAGGCGTACAAGATAAAGATTAATTCACTGATAGGTCGCAGCACCACCTACTGTGATTGGGGCGGAAGATTCTTAATTTTGCAGGCTGGCTTAATATAGAGATTAACGGACGTGAATGCATTACAATAAGTTAGTAGTTTTGTTATTCAATCATCATAAAGTATATAATATTGATCTTGACACTTACTGGCTTATTATCAATATAAAAGAAAACAAACAATACATTGTGGTTGGGGTGATTGTTTTAGGGATGAGGACAAAGAGTCATAAAGATACCCATACATTTAGGAGAAAGTAGGCTATATGTTCTTTGCTGAACATCTTGTTTTTATTATTATATTTCTTTTATTATTACAATATTATTTTTATGATTTTTAGCCTACTTTTCACATTTTGCAAAAATGAGGAAAAAGTAGACTTATGAGATCGGGCAAATGTGTGTCTGTCTGTCTGTCCTTCTGTCTGTCAGTCTGTCTGGCTGTGTGTGTGTCCCCCCCCCCTATCAACTCCTAAACGGCTGGAGCAATCGAAACAAAATTTTGTAGGAGTAAAGATCTATACCTGAATATCTCACGGCCATATTTGAAAATGATGTCAGTGCTACCAACAGCTGAAAAATCGCATTTGAAATTTGAGCTCCATGTTGGATATCTTGGAAGGTATGAAGGGGAGCTATTTCAAAATTGGTACACGTATAGATAATAATATTGCAAATTAATTTCCAGGAGGCCATACATGGCAGTGTTGCCAAAATGATTATAAGCCTGCTGATAGGTCCAAATTATAAATGCCTATAACTTCTACACTATCAATTGGATTTCAACCAAATTTCGTATGTGCTATGTGTACATAAACCGATATGACTGAGCGTATTCTTAAGAGCCACCAGGGCTGCCAACTGTTAATAAATGCTCTCATTTTTAAATCCAAATACCCATATATCAGAAAGTATGCAAGCCGACAGCATCAAACTATGCACACGTATAGTACCTGACATTCTATATTAATTTGGAGTAACTTATATAGTCAGTGCTACCAACATGATGCTAAGCCTGCTGAGAGGTACAACTTTAAATACAAGTAACTTCCATACTATCATTTGGATTTCAACCAAATTTCGTATGTGCTATGTGTACCATAACAGATATGACTATGCATATTCTTAAGAGCAACCAGGGCTGCCAACTGTTAATATGTGCTGTCTCTATTTTTTGTTACCCTAATATCAATATATCAGAAAGTATGCAAGCCAATAGCTCTAAACTTTGCACACGTATACTACCTGGCATTCTAGATGAATTTGGAGTAACTAATATACACCAGAGCTGCCAACATGATTCTAAGCTGGCTGATAGTTCCAATTTTAAAATGCATGTAACTTCTGTACTAACTAATGGATTTCATTCAAAATTGGCACAACAATAGATCATATTATTTCAGATTATTTCTGACCAATACATGCATGACATTGTTGCCAACATGATTTTACGTGCGCTGTTAGATCCAGTGTTTAACTGCATGTAAAGTCCACGCTATTCATTGGACTCCAACCAAATTTTGTATTCTGTACCTTAAGAGATGGAACTAAGAATATATTCAATCACCAGGGCTGCCAACTGTAGTGCTCTATTGGGCTACATTATGCCAGGTATACAGTATTTCGAGAAATTTCGATATTATCAACTTAATTTCGTCTTTATTCTAGATAGATCCATATAGATTAATCATTGGCATGAATCTTAAAGTTTAAGAAAAGTAGGCTCTTTAGTTCGTCACGGAACGTCTTGTTATTTTTGGATTTATACTTTATTTTTAGCCTATTTTCAATTTTGAAAAAATTGGCTTATGAGATCACCTTTTGTCCGTGTGTGTGTATGTGTGAGGAGTGTGTGTGTGTGTGTGTGTCCTAATAACTTCTAAACGGCTGGAGCGATTTCAATGAAACTCGGTAAGCTAATATAACTATTCCGGGCGACCCCGACCGTGCCCTTCAAATTTTGTTACGTCTCACCAATCCGACATGGCGGCTGTGCGAAATATTTCACCAGCATTCAATATCTCAGAAACTATTCCCGATATCACCCTGGAATTTATTACGGTAATAAACGGAACTGCTAGAAGTTCACCTATATGACTTTGTAAAAACTGGTAACTACAAAACCAACATGGCGGTCACGCGAATTTGTGACATTTAAATAGACGTTTCTCGCGATTTAACCAACCAAACGCAATAAAACTTGGTACAGTATATGTTTATACACATTGTAATGCACCGACATCTAACTTCGTTCAATTGTTTACATAACCACAAGATGGCGGATGTGCGAAGTATTTCACCGGCGTTCTATATCTCTGAAACTATTAGCGGTATCATCCTGAAATTTTGTACGGAAATACAGGGCACTACTGGAAGTTCATCTATAAGACTTTCAAAAACCGGAAGGGGATACGGAATGGGAAATGTTTCAAAAATTAGTTTATTTTTATTTTTTATTTATTTTTTAATATTTAATATGCCCTCTTTACAATGCTGTATGAATTAAGATGATATTATAACTACAAGTGTGTTTTTTAATAGATTAGATCATGATGTACACTTGATTTCTGCTGGAAGTAAACATGGCCAGCACTTAAGGTATCTTCTCTGGCTAAATTTTCAAATATACCGCCTTTAGGGAATAAGTTTGTACTTTGGCCACCTCTGTAGTGTGCATCATGTGCATCTTGAGATTCATTTGTTTCTTACTTTGTTTATAGTCTGGATGGTTTCCATGTAAACATTGCATCTAGCCTTGTATGATTATCAGTGATTAGTCTGTGGTATTGTATTTACGAATCCCTCCAAAATACCTATGAATACTGGTAAAGTATTCAAGAGACATACTAATTGGCAGAAGAAACGTACAATTAATTTGAACTTGTTAGATGATACACTATCTCCATCAACAATACCTCCACATGTTCCTGTAACAAATAACCTCAACATAGGCCTACAATCAACACCTGTACAAAATATTACTTGCTAGCCTGAAAGTGCTTCACAGAAGAAACTCAGTGGTGAGGAGGAAAAATATGAAGCCCTATCAAAAGGGAATGAGAGTTGTGAAATTGTAGATATGTGTATATTATCAGAAGTGATTCAAAATAATACAATTTGTAAAAAGTGTGCTAAAGGGGGCGTGTCTCTGAGGGTGAATACACATGTTGGTCTTGCAGCAGAGTTTGAATTAGTTAGTAAATATTGTGCACACAGTGAGAAGTTCTTCAATTCTTCATCAGCTACTGTAAGTACCAAAGCAAAAGACACTGCATTGTATAGTGTAAATGTTAGGTTAGTGTATGGCCTCCGTGCAGTTGGGTGTCGAACAGCTGATGCTATGTTGCGTATTGACTTACAAAGACTAAGAGCTGCTGAAAATGCTATTAAATTACTAGCTCAAAAGGCCAGAAAGGAACAGAGAGGTGCCGAGAAGAGATTACAAGAGAAATTTGAAGAAGATCCATAGAGTCCAAGCTACGGGCCTGGCATGCATTAGGGTTAAAACTTTGAAGCCTGTTTCCCGTAAATCTATTTTTTCTTACTTAAGGAACATTTTCAGCCAATTTTGAATGTAGAAACTTCAAATTTGCATCACTTATTTATACATACCTATTACAACTACTGAAACAACAGTTTTTAATTTGCATGTTTTTTTGTATTTTTTTGGGGCCAAAATATTTCTTAAAAATACCATAAAAACATGTTCCATAAAAAACTTGTTTTCTCCTTAAGTATGTACTCATAAAAATTTTGCTTGTTGCAGTAGAAATCAAACACACCCAGCCTTAATCTGTAAAAATTTCAAGTGTATAAGTTCAGTGGTATCAGAGAAAATGTTCCTTATATACAGCACATTTTATTATTGTAAGCATAGGGCATTCCGTATCCCCCTACAAAACGAACTTGGCGGCCAAGCGAATTTGAAAATTTTAAATAGACCTTTCTCGAGATTTAATGTTCCAAACGCAATGGAATCTGGTACAGGAAATGTTTATACACATTGTAATGCACTGGTATCTAATTTAGTTCAATTGTTTGCATAACCTCAAGATGGCAGCTGTGCGAATTTTAAAATTAGGTTTATATTTCTTTTGTCGTAATCATGCGATCGAAGTGAAAGTTTGAATAATGAACCTTCGTAATAATTTTCCTTTAATGGTACATGACTCTATGGCCTATACATTTAGCAATCCAACATGGCGACCATCCGAAATATTTAGACGCTCTGAATATCTACGAATATATTATAGCAATCAAGCTGATTTTTTATGTTCATAGGGGCTATGAACTTAAGTTCACATATAGGACTTGAAATAACCTGGTGATTACAAATCCAACATGGCGGCGACGCGAATTATAAATATTCACATGGACGTTTCTCGCAATTTAACCATCCGAGTGCAGTGAAACTTGGTACAGTAAATCCCTATACAAATGTTAATCCACTGGCATCTAATTTATTTCAATTGTTTCCATAACCAAAAGATGGCAGCTGTGCGAAATTTTCAAATCTCCTTGTTACTTCTTTTGTCCTAATCATGCGATTGAAGTTTGAATGCTACACGTACACAATAATCTTCATGTAACAGTACATATTTCTAGGACCTGCATATATAAAATCCAACATGGCGACCAACCGAAATATTTAGTCGGTTCTCAATATCTACGAATCTATTACAGCAATCAAACTGAAATTTTGTATGTTGATAGAGGCAATAAACATAAGTAGGTTATATGAAATTAGGCTTTAGTTCTTCACGGAACTACTTGTTTTTTATGATTTTTATTTCTATATTTATACTTTATTTTTACACTTTAATTGTTAAAGATTTTAGTTTTATTTTTTTTAAATTTTATCCAACACATTACGTCAAGTAGATACGTACATAATATTTGATTTTTAGAAATACTAGCACTTCGGCATGAAAATTCTCCAAAATTTGGCTTAAAGATTCAACTAACAGCATCTTTGAAAGCATAACTAGCCTTATGTCAGGTGGTTAATATAGAGACCACTATCCCATAAAGGGTTATACAACAATAACTACCGTAACTATATTGTTAAGTGGAAAAGCATCTCAATCCATTTTTCAAAACCACGAACCTTTTACTTTACAGGGGGCGTGGTGGCTCAGCGGTCTAGCTGTATGCCTCTCACCAAGGCGGTCCGGGTTCGATTCCCGGTCAATGCATGTGAGATTTTCGAAGTGAAATGCCATGTCCTGTGGTTCGGATTCCACGTAAAAAAGGAGGTCCCGTGGCTCATGATCTCAAGATTAACGGTCACGTTAAACTACAAGCTTCCTTTCCTTTTACTTTACATTTCGACGCTTTTCGGAGCTTCTTGACTTGGGGAATTGCATGTTCCAATATTACTCGACTACCCTGGATGTAGGGATAATCTGATTTATGAACATTGAATGACAGTTGTATAATAGCATCATATAGCCTAGGTTAGCTCTCTCGGAGTGTGATGGATGGACTCGAGATGACAGACAACTCAATAGATAAGAGATGAAGCCTGAAGGAGTTCCAAGGAACAGTTTCTTGCTCTCATCACGTTGATCCAAGGCCTGTCACAGCCGGGTCACCACGAATCAATCGAGGAGTGCTTCTGTAAATCCTCACCCCGCGGTTACAGAGGCTATGTGTGTCGAACACTCGAACCAAGCCATCTCACTATAATAATGTTCCCGAGTCAGCAGCTGTAGACAGCACCAATTCTTCTTATAACCGGCTCTTCCATATTCCATTCTCCACGCGTTTGGAATATGGTTATACAGAAGGATTCTAAAGATACCATGGACTCATAAGATTACCAACCAAGAAGTATTACGAAGGATGAGTACAAACCAAGAAATAGTCAATATTGTTAAATGCTGTAAGCTTCAATACCTGGGTCACATAATGAGGACCAGAGGCAGATACGAACTGTTGTTGTTGTTTGAGTCTTCAGTCTTTTGACTGGTTTGATGCAGCGCTCCAAGCCTCCCTGTCCTAAGCTAATCGTTTCATCTCTACATACCTACCACACCCTACATTCGAGGCAATCTTTTTAACATATTCTAACCTTGGTCTACCCCTACAGTTCTTGTCCTCGATCCTTCCTTCCATAACTAAACTTGCTATTCCTGGGTGTCTTAGTATGTGTCCTACCAACCTATCTCTTCTCTCCATTAGCAGTCGTCAGAAAAATTTCTCCTCTCCCACTCGTCTTAATACCTTTTCGTTTGTAACCCTATCTAACCATCTGATCTTCATCATTCTCCTGTAACACCACATTTCAAACGCTTCAATTCTCCTTTTTTCTGCTTCACTAATAGTCCAAGTTTCACTTCCATAAAGTGCCACGCTCCAGCCAAAGGTCTTCAAAAATGACTTCCTAATACCTAAATCTATATTCGATGTCAACAGATTCCTTTCTTGTATGACTGCTTTCCTTACCTGAGCCAACCTACTTTTATATCCCCTTTGCTTCGTCCATCACTGGTTATTTTACTTCCTAAGTAACAGAAGTCTCCTACTTCCTGCAACTTTTCAACTGCCAATTTGATGTCCATAGAGGTTTCTGATTTTTTTCGGCTGCAATGATTTTGCAAGGAAAATGAGCCCCTGGACGAAGAAGAATTTCCTGGCTTGGCAACCACAGAGTATGACAAGGAAAAACATCCACCCAATTGTTCCGGATAGCGACCAATAAAGACACCATAGCCAGAATGATCACTAGGGCTCGGATTTTTAGGTGCTAAAAATCAGGAAAATATTTATTTTTTATGTATTATAAATACCTGATATACAGTATGTGACAAAAAGGTAAAAATATGTAATTACAATTTTATTTATTATTGACAATATAAACAATATGCACCACTCACGAATGCAATTTATGCTATGTCTCACTGACTGCTGAAGCATTACAATACACAACGAGATACATCTTCAGGTTGTCCATCACAAATGACCGACGATTACCGTGAAACACTTCTTCTGAAGGCGCGAAACTGCGGTAATATGTTTCTTGCCCTCGAGGTGTGGTGTAACTTGAGATCGCTGTTCAGCCTTGATTGCTTTGCACATGGTTGGCAGAACAGAACACCCCCATCAGAAGTAAAATAACTATCCTAAATTCTGCAACATACTGCTGCAGACGACAACTTGTAGTTGATTTTACTTTAGGAATCGTAGAACTGCCTTGCACTTCACAGTGCCAGAAATGAAAATCATGTGAGTGACACTGGTTCCATGTAGATTGGAGGGGGGGGGGAAGGTCTAGCACGTGGTGCTATATGGCTATGGACAAGGAAATCACCGGCTTCCACAGTGAGTGGGACGGAGCGAAAAGATAAGAAAAACACAGCTGCAAGCTGACGTACACTCTGCATTAAGATTAAGATTAAAATTAACAGAACAAAAATGCAATAAACTGAAAGATCTAGCATACTGATTTAAAAATATATAAATATTATATCTTTTTATGTGCTAATAAGTGAAAAGCAGGAATTTATGTGTTTATAGACAAAATGTTTAAGATATGTATTTACATAAAAAAAATATGTATTTACCTAAAAATCCGAGCCCTAATGATCACCAACGTTCGAAGTGGACAAGCACCCTGAGTAGAAGACAGTATAAAAAATGGTTTTCCTTCATCTGCCTACTGTACTCTTCTGAATGTGCGGCGTAGACTGCAGTCGGGAGCTGCAGCATGTCTAGATATCGAAGGTTCGTATCCCGGCGATGGCAGCGTCCATCATTGAAATTGCTTTTAGCCCAGTTATTTCCATATTCCAATATTTGCGTCCTGAGGCAGCTACCCGGATTCTAGTCCATAGACATGCTCGTTTAATCGCGCACCACGGCCCCAAGGGCAGCTGCAGCAAGTCCGGAGATCGCAGGTTTGAATCCCGGCACTGACAGTGGCAATAAATGTAGTTTTTACTCGGGTTTATCCGCAATAGATAAGATATAAAGCTTAAAGAAGTTCCAAGGAACAGTTTATAGCACTCATCACGTTGATCCAAGGTCTATCACAGCCCGCCAGGAAAATGCCGGGATAGTACCTTACTTCAAGTTCCGGGCCAACCACCTCATCTCTGTCCCTGACACAGGTGCTTGATTCTCATAATTGCTGAGTCGATGTTGTTGCCAACAAGTAGTTCCGTGAAGAACTATACAGCCTATTTTCATATATCCTACTTATGTTAATTGCCACTATCAACATACACAATTTCAGTTTGATTGCTGTAATAGATTCGTAGATATTGAGAACCGACTAAATATTTCGGATGGTCGCCATGTTGGATTTTATTTATGTAGGTCCTAGAGTTATGTACTATTACATGCAGATTATTGCGAACGTGTAGTATTCAAACTTCAATCGCATAATTAGGACACAAGAAGTATCAAGGAGATTTTAAAATTTTTCACAGCTGCCATCTTGAGGTTATGGAAACAATTGAAATAAATTAGATGCCAGTGGATTAACATTCGTATAAGGATTTACTGTACCAAGTTTCACTGCACGCGGATGGTTAAATTGCGAGAAACGTCCATGTGAATATTTAAAATTTGCGTCGCCGCCATGTTGGATTTGTGATCACCAGGTTATTTAGAGTCCTATAGGTGAACTTAAGTTCATAGCCCCTATGAACATTAAATAATGCAGTTTGATTGCTAAAATAGATTCGTAGATATTCAGTATCGTCTAAATATTTCGGATGGTCGCCATGTTGGATTGTTAAATGTATAGGCCATAGAGTCATGTACCATTAAAGGAAAATTATTGCGGAGGTTCATTATCAAACTTTCACTTCGATCGCATGACTACATCACAAGAAATAAAAACTTAATTTTAAAATTCGCACTGCCGCCATCTTGAGGTTAAGTAAACAATTGAACTAAATTAGATACCAGTGGATTACAATGTGTATAAATATTTCCTGTACCAGGTTTCAGTGCGTTTGAAACATTAAATCGCGAGAATGGTCTATTTAAAATTTTCAAATTCGCTTGGCCGCCATGTTCGTTTTGTAGTTAACCGGTTTTTGAAAGTCTTATAGATGGACTTCCAGTAGTGCCCTTTATCTCCGTACAAAATTTTAGGGAGATACCGCTAATAGTTTCAGAGATATAGAATGGCGGTGAAATATTTCGCACATCCGCCATCTTGTGATTATGTAAACAATTGAACGAAGTTAGATGTTGGTGCATTACAATGTATATAATCATATACTGTACCAAGTTTCATTGCGTTTGGTCGGTCAAATCGCGAGGAACGTCTATTTAAAAGTCGCAAATTCGCTTGGCCGCCATGTTGGTTTTATAGTTACCAGGTTTTCAAAAGTCACATAAGTGAACTTATAGTAGTTTCCTCTATCACCATAGAAAATGTCAGGGTAATATCGGTAATAGTTTCGGAGATATTGAATGCTGGTGAAATATTTCTCACAGCCGCCATGTTGGATTGGTGAGTCGTAATAAAATTTGAAGGGCACGGTCGAGGTCGCCCGGAATAGTGCTATGAACTTTCCGAGTTTAATTGAAATCGCTCCTGCCGTTTAGATTTTATTAGGGGGGGACACACACACGAATCACACACACACACACACACGCACACACACACGGACAAAAGGTGATCTCATAAGCCTATTTTTTCAAAATTGAAAATAGGCTAAAAATAGCAAAGTCATCTGCAAAGGCCAGACAACCAACTTGGGACCTAATCTAAATCGAGCGTCATCTTGGCGCAACGTGCTCCTCCATTGTCTAATAATTTTAGCGTACAGTACTTTCGATTTTTGCAAAAAATAAAAAAATAAAATAAAAATAAAAATGAAAGTAGACTTATGAGATCTACACAGCTCTAACGTTGTCAGTGTGTGAGTGTATGTGTGAGTGTGCATGTGAGTGTGTATATCTGTCCCTCCCTACCCCTATCAATTGAAACATGATGAAACCAAATTGAACGAAATTTGGTACAGAGATAGCACTAGCAAAGGGCACCTCAGTGTCATGTTTTATATCGCCGCCATCTTGACGGAAACGCAATAGCGGCCACCCAAATGTTCAAAGCTTAAATCAAATTACGACTAACCTAATCATCTGATCTCAACCAAATTTTGCAACAACATACCTTCAAATAGGAAGCGTATTTTAACCAACTTACAAGGTCATCACCCAAATAGTTTGAAGATGACGGCCGTGTATGTGTGCAAATCAATCCCCCCTATCATTTGAAACACAACGAAACCAATTCGAACCATCTTTGGTACAGAGGTAGCACTAGCAAGGGACAACTCAGTGTCATGTTGTATACAAGGAATAATAAGGAGAGTTGAAGCTCTGACCACGCCCCCATAATTGCTCGGCTCCAACGTTAAATGGAGCCTACCGTAGACTTATTTATTAATGGGATTTAACTATGAATGCTGGTAAAAGAATCGTTGGCACGCATAGTACGAAGTTGAACGATATGTCGACGGAAATCAAGAAATATTTGTTCTTTGCTGGCTAGCGTGAAAAGTACGGCAGTCACAATACTTTTCGTCGCACTCGAAAATCTTGTAAACTGTCGTAAAACGTTTAATTATACAACAAAATCTAGAGAAATACACCGATCTAAAATATATATAGTTCTTGGGAATTGAATGTATTATACTGATATCCAGTTTTTATAACATGTAATTATTGTCGTATTTCAGGCAAAAAGACACCCATCACTGTATTCATAACTTATACCAAAAATATATGAAAATGTCAGCAAGCCTGCCATTATATTCACGAATCTATATTCATCACCATCTTCCTAGCGTTTGTCCCGCTTTGGAGCAGGGTCCGCTACTTTACATGCCAATCTCCATTTCTGTCGGTCACGGGCATCATGCGGACACAGATTAACTGTCGCATTTCTTCTCTAAGGCGATCAATCCACCTCTTCATAGGTCGCCCTCGAGGTCGTTTACCATCCGGGTTGAGGCACAAGGCAGTTTTAGCCACTGATTGTTCGTGACTACGTATGACGTGGCCGTACCAGCGTAGACGAGCCTCCCGCATTTTATCCTGTATGGGCGCAACTCCCATCCTCCCTCGGACATCGCAATTCTTGATATGGTCAAGTCGTGGCAGACCAAGCACCGAACGAAGCATGCGCATCTCCATAACATGTAGGGCTTGCTCGTGTTTAACAGAGGTCGGCCAGCATTCAGAACCGTAGAGGGCGACTGGGCGCACGACGGTCTTGTAAATCTTGGCCTTAAGATAGGTGGGTATCCTGCGGTCAAAGAGGACTCCAGTTACCTCCCTCCATTTGAACCAACTGGCACTCACACGAGCTCGGGCATCAGGGAGGATGTCACCATCTGAACGAGTCAAGGAGCCAAGATACCTGAATTCGTAGACTCTTTGAAGATCTTGACTACCTACAAGGATGGTAAATGCGGCACAGAATGGCTTAAAGAGGTACACAGAGACTTACAAGTAATCAATATAGAAAATTTCGAAGACCGAACTGAGTGCCAGATGAAAATCGCGAATGTTAAGTTTGAACCACGATTATTACGACAACCTGGGAAAAAGTGGTCGGATGAGAGGAAGAGGGAGCATTCCGCGAGAATGATGAGATTTGGGAGGAGCGGAGGAGACACGCCTCCAAATGACATCATGTTTTCAAGTTCAATCGCTCTCCTATAGGGGAATTTTCGCTTAAATAAAAAAATAAAATAAATTTAAAATATTGAACCATATAAATTGAGTGAGTGGAGGCGTTATTGTTTTTATTGCACGATATTTTTGTAAAAAAAAACTAGGCCAGCTCAGTTTGGGTAATGAAATAAACAAGGCATAGGCTGAGGTGTGAGATTAACATGCTAAAATATTCAAATCATGGCATATCAATCTTTTAACACACATGATCAATAAATCTAGAGCTCAAACCATGTTATAAAAATAGATTGGGATAATGAGGTTAATACCGTTCATTAATTGACAAGCAGAAACTATATCCAGTAACGAACGAAGGAAAATATCCGTAATTAATTCCTAACAATCAAAATACTGTGCTTATATTCGAGGGCACATAAGCCATTATTTCTACATTTAACGAATGAATCTAGAACAGTAAGGTGGCTACTCTAAAGATGACAACTTAACGCAATTAATGGCAAATTAAGTGCATTTACTTGGAAAATGACATTCCTTTTGGCAGGTGGGAGTTCAGTTTGTCCAATAATATGCCCCACGCGTCGACATTTCCACCCACACATTTCACCACTTTTGATGTGTAACATCTTTCCACACGGTAGCTGGACATTTTTGTGGGAGTGATTTTGGAAAAGGGACGGAAGTGGATGGGACGGAAATGGATGGGACGGAAGTGCATGGGACGGAAACAATGAGCGCGCGTGATGGCGGAGATCGGTTCAACGACGTACTGTAGGCCATGGGGCTATGGGGAATTTATATCGCATACAGTTTAGTTCAAGGTTTGGAGACCCCATTGAAGATATTCCCACAATAAATCATCTTCAAGTTGTCGTTCTTTGGTGTGAAAATATTAATTTTATCATATTTGCTGAAAACAATTACGATTTATTAAATCTTCATACTTTTGCTGTATTCTTATTTAATGTAAGCACTCGATGTACTGTCGGCCATGTGGCTATGTGGAATCTATATCGCATCAACAAACACTCCAAACAACATAGGAATTCAGTATATTAAAGCCGACTACTAACAATAATTGAAACATCGTTGGTCTAAACATATCACTGGAAGAAACACCTTCCGCACACCTAATTTTTAATCACGCCTATACATGGCAGTGTGCTGATCAGCAAAACGAGGCCATTTTCAATAACATCGCTGGCATGGGTTCACTAACTGGCCGGTATAGAGAGCAGCTCGCATCAAGTGGGCAGTGGATTGCTTCCGCCACGGCAAATAACAATTATGATTCATTACGGTCAGGATATGGCAGTGGAGTTTTACAAGTAGTTATTTCAATGACTAACAGAGTTCACTGTCAACAAGGGATTTGCGCTCCCGGGACACACATAGTAAGATAACATGTCACATGTTACACATCATATGCGACTACTGTAAGGCTCGTATAATTTTTTATAACATAGGTTATGTCACACCATCCAATGCTATTCTTGTGAGCCTAACGCAATGTTCTGAGCACACGAGAAGGGTCACCTTGTGGCTTCACTTCCTGGCCGTTAGGGCCTCTCCTTATTACTTCTCGGTTGTACATCACCGCCATCATAACGAAAAAGAAATGGCGCCCTCTCAAATGTTTTAAGCTTAAATCAAATTACGATTAACCTAATCATCCGATCTCTACCAAATTTTTCAATAATATACCTCTATGTAATAAGTGTCTTTTGCCCAAACTACAAGGTCAACAGCCAAATATTTTCAAGATGGCGGATGTATGAATCATGCAAGTATTATAGCCTAACCGTGACTTACGATTCAACAAGGCCTGGCCTCACTAAATCCGCTTAGCGTACATAGGGAGGTTTAAACTGTCCTCAAGGAGGTGACCGGTAGGATATTAACATTTCAAAATAGAATATGTAACCACAGCAGTGGCGAACCGTTTAGGCTGACCGTTGTTAATCTAGTGTTAGTACCGGACGCGAGTGGCATAGGGGTAGCGTCGTAGGCTCATAGCCTTGAGGTCCGTTGATCGAATCCAAGCACGTTCAAATTGTTTTACTTGATTTTTCTATTTATTGATTTATAACTACTCAAACGTTATAATGTTAAGCATATATAGAGTGTATTTGCAATAGAAAATATTATATATATATATACTTATAACACCACATATTTCAACACTCGACTAAAAAAGTTATTTTTTTTTGTCCTTGATTCGCAGTAGAGTCTATTGTTGTTGTTGTTTATGTTGTTGATTCTGTAGGGGCTTTGCGGCATTTTGCTTTTGTAGCCCCGTGTACTTGGGTGTATGTAGAAGTTGTCTGATAACCTGTGTCACTGTGATGTCTGTAGGCTTACAAGTGTGTGTACTTTTATACGAGGAAGAATTTGGGTAGGAAGCTGTTGTGTTGTTGTTTCATTTGAGATGCATGGACATCATGGTCATTTAGCCCCGTGTACTTGGGCGAGTGTTGCATTTTCTTTGATAAACTGTGATATTGTGATGGTTGTATTAGTATGTGTATATAATTCAGGTGAGGATTCAATTAATCAAAGTATAATATCCGTATAGCACGTTGTACAACCAATATTCAATTATACTCCTTGAAAAGGACAAAGAGTTATATCTATACCCAAGCATTTAGGAGGAAGTAGGCTATATTGTGTTCTTTACTGAACATCTTGTTTACAATAAGCAGTTGTTATCATCATCATTATAATAATATTCAGTATTGGAAGCTGCTCCTGGGAAATGAATGAAACCACTGAATCCCTAAAATAGTCCTAGCATAAATTAGAGACCCATTCACGTGCTGTAGAGTCCTATAGGTCACAGGTTAATTACGATTTCATTAAGAGAAACAACCGTATCTCAGTCGACCTTTTAACTTGGAAGCCAGTAAATTGAATGCACGTCCCCACATTTTTCCTCCGAGAGTCTTGGCTATTAAAATCTTCATTAAGATACACGAGCAGGAAATAACGAGCTTTTGTAAAGCAAGGAGAAACTCGACCAAGTTATGTTAAATATTAGCTTGACGGTGTTCTCAAGAATACCGCATGTAAGGTCTAATTAGAACACTCCGTCATTCAATTCCCATGTAATGAAACTTTATATATTGGTTCGTTCTCAACCAGCTACTGGCAGCAAGACCAATTCTTTGTCTCACCGATGAAAACTCACAAGCTTGTCAGTTAATATTAAACTGGTTTCCCAATTAAGTTTTCAGCTGTTAGACCACGCATTGCACAAGTAATGGAGAGAGTACGGTAGAGAGATTGAGAGAGTAGAGATGGAGAATTAATATATTTTACGCATGCGGTAGCTGAACCCACGATCATCACATTTTTCTCGTGCTCCCCAAATACTGTAACGCTCTACCTTCCATTTACATTCATAAAAGGTCATTTACTAGATTCTGGTGTCTTGAGGTAAAACCGATACCATATTATTCAGCCAACAGGTCTACGCCTTGCTTACAAGCTGTCTATGCAATCCATATTTCGGCGGAGTATTACGGGATGTCTACCTTCCCGGCTAACTCGAGAATACCGTTCATTGTACAGCACCAACCTGTTGAATACAGAAGTTACGTCTCAATTCAGGTCTCATTTTTTACCATTTTTCTTGCTGAAAGTGTAAGTGACGTGTGGGTTGCTGGCTGTGCAGGGGTAATGAGAACAAAAGCTAGTCATGATTCACGTTTGTTTACATTTACAATTTGTTTTAAAGTAATTCAACAAACACCAACCTTACCGTATTTATGACGCTTCTTCTAAACCACAAACTATTTGATATCCTGATCTATAAAACGTGATAAATTACACTCCGGTATTTATTTATTCATTTACTTATTTACCAACTGTGATAGCTACGCTCGCTAAAGCGCTGCGTTAGGCCACGGGGCTAAGACGTGGGTTCGAGCCCCACCGTTGCTCTTCCTTGAAGTGGTTTTCCTTGGGTTCCCCATATTCAACTCCAGGCAAATGCAGGGACATTAACTTCTAATAGGCCACGGCCGCTTCCTTCCACATACTTGCTCAGTATCTTCACCCATTTCATCTCTCATTAGTCCCTTTCATGAAGTTGGCGTCAGGAAGGGCTTCCGGCGGTAAAAATAATCCTCCCACATGGACTTTAATCGCATCTCATCCCCGACCCCGTTGAAAACATGAATAAGGGTTAGACATATTTTATTTATTCATTTATTTTTGTTTTTATTTCGTAAATTTTCGTAGTCAGTTTACCTTCCAGGTAGGCTATTCCCAAGGACTCAGCGATGGATCCCACCTTGACCGCCTCAATGGGCAGTGTCCTGGAGCTTGACATCGGGTCGGGGATACAACTGGAGAGGCGGGACTAGCCTCTCACCCAGGCGGCCTCACCTGCAAAGCGAACAGGGGGCGTCATGAGGGATGAGACGGGATGGTAAGAATGGGGGGGGGGGGGGGGGAGGGGATAGACAAGGAAGAGGGAAGGAGGTGGCCGTGGACTGACATTAGGTGCATTCCCGGCATTTGCCCGAAGATGAAGTGGGAAACCATGGAAAATTACTTTTCAAATTTCGTGGCATAGCCGGGAATCGAACCTCGGACCTCCGGGGTGGCAGCTAAGCACGCTGACCACTACACAACGGAGGCGACTATTTATGTACCTTACCTTAAAGATTTAATTTCGTGTGTCTGTGATTCAGTGCATGCAGTGACGCGAGTGTGAGTTTTATGGTGTTGTAAAGTTGCCACACCTGTGAACAAGCCCAGAGAGACCAGTCGGTGTCACACCACAACGCCATGGGGCATGTCTGTCACCTGTAGAGGCTTTATCGTCACACTCCATTTAAACTCTGGCCGTGCTCACCACTAGCAGTTAGGGTCATTTTATGAGGAACAGGGATGAACAAAACCCTACACTGGCATTGGTTTACGCCTACCTTTATGATTATAAATGCATTAACACAGGGGTATTACTACAGCCGCATCAAGTCTGGAGGCCAAATGTTCGAATCCCGGCACTGAAAGTGGCTATCATCACAAAACTAATTAGCTGATCAAGCTTAAATTTTGCATGAACATACAGTAGTTATTATAACTGGGAAAAGGATAGTACTATTGGCATTTAAAAATCCCTCCATATATTATTCTGCTATGGTACCATTCCAGTTTTGTACCGAAAATAAGGTCCCATTAACACCAACCTGCACATATTGGGTACCTACAGGTTCAGCATAACCTAATGTGTAAGCGAAACGCACTCACTTACTCTTTAAATGCCTCACAATTAAAACAATACCTTAAAACATGTACAGTATATTTACAATGAAATAATGAAAGAATGCAACACGGTAACCATGGTAACAGAATCTCACAGGTCCATCTATTTCTGTAAGACGCAATGCAATTCCAATTACCACATTACTGTGAAAGTTTCCAGACGGTTATAAGTTTAACACGGAACCAAATTAAGCTGTAACATTCATCAATACATACAATATAATGCGCTTAAGGGGGTCAAGGGCCACTCTAGATTATTTTCACGCGTGAGTGTTGTACGAAAGGTCTTTTTCACCCGACTATAAAGGGTCTCCGAAAACCACATTTCAAGGCCCTTAAATTAACAGTGTCTGTGATATTCCCAGAAAACTAACTTCGCTCTGACAAACCCCTAACCACTGCACCCGTAGCTGAATTGATAAAGTCTGATTATTCAAACCAAGGATAAATCAGTCATGGCATTCATGATTGAGATTTTGCTAAGTGTACTCTTTACAACTAGAATATACGCGGGCGAAGCCGCGACGGGTAACGCTAGTTTTATCTATTCTTCTAACTTTGACCCTTCGCACAAATTATCGAGGTTATAGATTGGTGGCTTCGGTGGCGTAGTTGGTAGCAAACTCAGCTTCTATGCCCAAGGTTGTGGGTCCAAACCCAGTCGAAGTTGTCAGATTTTTTAAGAGAATTAATAATAATAATATCGTATGGCCTCGGGAGCCGGTTGCAAGCTTTGTTAATTGACACCCAGATATCAGCTTGCATGAATGTCAAGGAGGTTAGATATCTAAGCTCCTTGACGCTATACCGCTTTCTAGTAGAGAAATAAGGAACTTTGTGTTGGCGGAAAATCCCGAGATTAATTTTGCCATTATGAACACGGCCTACTGAATTCAAAAGGGTTCTTTAACATGCCAACAACGTATGACATGAGTATCGTGATTTTTGTCACCAGGAGTGAACCTGCAAGCTTGGGGTTGGTAGTCCGACACTATAACCACACACCTACTTTGGCAAGCGTTAAAAATACCTCGTTATGCCTTCCTTTGGAGGGGAAGTAGAGCCGGCGCGGCGGTCCCATGTCATAGATTTGTGGCATGAAAAACAACCTTCCATAAACTACACTTGTGTGAAGCCAAAATTTGTAGATTAGATTATTTGATAACGCTATATTAGTTCCAACGTGCGTCGCCAGGTGCTGCCTGCGATGGCGTCTAGTAGCCAAGTCCGCAGCTAGGTGTCTTGGACGGTAGTATTTGGTAGCAAAAGTAGGAACTACTTGAAAAATTGATCGTCTGCAGTCCTTACCTGAATCACAGATAACACACACTAATACAGACATCATAAATAACACTCGTTATCAGACAGATTCTACACACACCCAAAGTACACGGGGACGCATGGCGGCGTTGTCGCTGCCCCTAAACTGTGGAACCAACCAACAGACCAACTCTCGTACAACTCGTCAAGGACAAACACGTTTTCCATCAGTTATTACAAAAATAATACCAGCATCAGACAATGATTTGTGACGTTCCTCCTAACCATAATATGCTGTATTAATGAGTGATATCAACTTATTATTCATAAGTTCACCATTTCGTTGGGTGCAATTCACCATCGGCATTTGCTGCAAGATGGAGTGGAGTTCTCAATATTGGTAGGTTGAGGAACGAACGAATTGTGGAGCTGGTCTCTAAAATAACTACAGTACATTCTGCATACTGGTATGCAGATTATGGTGGAGCCCCATTTTATCGAGGTTGGCCTTCTGCTACTTCGGTATGATCCCTGTGGAAGAGATTATAATAGGCAATACAATGACAAATTCCTGTCGCCACATCTGTCGGATCTCTTCAGCCAGAGGCATGTATTTCGACACTTTCCCAGCATAAATGTGTTGGATATTATGCGAGTTAGGGACTGCGATATCTCCTAGAAGAGTTTTCTTTTGCACTTTATCAATAAGAATAATGTCTGGCCTGTTTGCTGATATAGTTCTATATGTGATCACTGACCTGTCCCAGAGTAGCTTGTGAGTATCGTTCTCCAGAACAGCATCAGGAATATATTGATAGTAAGGCAGAACATTATTACTTAGGGAGAGCTTCTTTGCCAAGTTCGGGGGGATTATCTTAGCTACTAGGTCATGCTTCTTCAAGTAGTGCGTAGATGAAATTGTTGTACAGCCCCCTGTGATACGCTGGATGGTCTCCGAATCGCGATGGTATCTCCTTCATTTGTCATCTGGCATGTCTGCCTTAATTATGTATTTCAGGTAGTTCTTTGTTGCCATGACTTGATCTTGTATCGTGACCATGAACCCCTCAGTCTCAGGAAATAGATCTAACTTCAGAGACCTAGTTGACAATCATCAATTTTCAGACCACCCAACTGCCTACGTAGCTGAGCGGTAACGTTCTCACCTGCTGTTCCCAAGGTTGGAGGATCGATTATTATTATTATTATTATTATTATTATTGGTTTATACAGTACATATAACACATTGCTGGTACATTACAAAATAACTATACGGGCTTCAGTGAACCAAAGTATAGTTACTGAAACAGCAACTTCTGAGTTGGAATTTCGCTACCCATGAATTTCCGAACGATTCTGGTTGTTGATAGAACTACTGCCTTCTGCATTTGTTTGTACAGCCGAGTATCCAGATCCAGTTCTTTAAGACCTTGGAGCAAGGTACTTGAAATCACGCCCGTACTTGAGACGATGATTAGTATGGTCTTTACCCCCTCTACAAGCCATTGGCTTATGATAGGGCCGACCAACTCGCTGTATTTGCTGATCTTTTCCATGTGTTCTGACCTATATTTCACTAATTTGAGTATGGTGCATGCCATTTAGCCTACTGATAGAAATAATATGAACTTTGTATCAAATGGGTTATAATGAATATATACTCCAGTGAAGAAATCGTTTAGTCAAAGTCATTACTTGCTAAGACGTTATATGTAAATCAATTGATAAAGTTTGACTTAGGACGACACGTTTGGCACTGCGGTTAGAGCTTTAGTCTTTTACCCGGCCGGCCGAGGTTCAAAGCCTATCAGAGTTGTATTTCTTTTGCTTGATTATTTACATTTATTTTTTTGTTTTCTAAGTACTGAGAAGTTAGAAAATTGAACATTATATTGTGCATTTTGCGATGGAATATATTTAATTAAAACAAAGTTCACCACCGGATCTGCACGAGTTACATATACTAGCAATCAGTTGAACTATGCGTGTGTTAACTACGGCCTACTTGATGCGAGCTGCGCCTTGACATTCCCAGTTAGTGAACCCATGCATACGGAGATGCCGATAGAGCTCACTCGCTCCCAAGGACAGGCGTGATTAAAATTAGCTGTGCAGTAGGTGTATTAAGTGTGTTTCTCCCAGTGGTACGGTTAGACCGACGATGTTTCAATTATTGTAAGTAGTAGGTGTTAATATACTGAATTTCCACGTTGTTTGGAGTGTTTGCCGATGAAATTGTAAAATGTTGGGGTAAATTATAGACTATGGTTTGTACGCCACTGCTCTAATCCAGTATGTCATACTGTTGTCTGCCATTTCGCACTTCAAACAAGAAGAAAATATGAGGTGATAAGGACAAGGAGTTATAATTATACCCATACATTTAGGAACAGCTTGTTCAATGTTGAAGTTGTAGTTGCTTAATACGAGTACAATGTCAGCTATCCTTTAATAACGCCTGTGTAGGCGAATGGACACAGTGCCCCCACTCGTAGCCATTACCGTTTTGAGGGTTGTTACTCAGACAGTGAAGAGGGAGAAGCCTGTGGTTTTTGCTACAAGATGGACTCACGAGTGTTCTAATTAATATCACCAGTTTACTGCGCTTGGCAGGATTTGGGATGTGGAATTTAGATGAACCATTAGCCAATTACTCTGCTCGCATTTCCCTTGTCCTGGTCATAAAAAGGCAGGTACTTGACTCCCTCTCCACTGAACAGAGTTACGACTGTTGGGGAGAAGTGGGACTACCTTTGTCAAAGATGATTGGCTCGCTAGCGATATACAGGAGGCAATATCTCACAAGAATTGATTAGCCATGATGAGGAAAGGAAGGATACGAGCTTCATTTCTCTAGAGTCGTTGAGTTCAATCAACCAGATAACCTGAAAGGTCCTCAGATAATTGAATGGAAACTGAGCGAAGATATATCGAACAAGAGAATACTTCGATTTGTAGGTCGATTAATATGAGGCTTTGCCTATCGCTTCATAATACTATATTCATCAAGCTCTCTTGCTTATATCCTACAACTAGAAATAATATTTTAACTTTTTTATTCCTAAACACCTTAGAGCCTCCGTGGCTTAGGCGGCGGCACGCCGGCCTCTCTTCGTTGGGTCCATGGTTCAAATCCTGGTCACTGCATGTGAGATCTGTGCTGGGCAAAATGGGGGCATACAGGTTTTTATCCGGGTACTCCGGTTTTCCCTGTCAAAATTTAATTCCAGCAACATTCTCCACTATCATTTCATTTCATCTGTCATTCATTTAATCATTGCCTCAGAGGAGTGCGACAGACTTCGGCAGCCGGCACAGTTCATATCCTCGCCGCTATATTGGGGCTTCGTTCATTCCATCCCTGACCTGGTCTGTCGACTGGAAGCAGGCTATGGATTTTCATTTCTTTTCATTTTGATGTGCTGTTTCAAAACGGTGTAATTTATCCATTAACTTTCTTTTTCTGATTTAATATTGTAGATTGATTAATAAACATATTCCATTATTACGAGGGCTGATCAAAAAAAAAGTTGCACTTCCCAGTTATGGCCATTTATTACACCACCTATACAACAGCAACGCGCCTATAACGACATACAATGTAACGTCACTTTTCCACATAGTTCCCAAGAGACTCCAAACATTTCTGCGAACGCACAACCAACTTGTCGATGCCGGATGCATAGAAAGTTCCTGCAGCGTTCTGCAACCACTCGGAGACAGCGGCCTTCACCTCCTCAGCGGTCTGGGAATGTCGACCACCGTTCTGTCTAATGATCGCATTTACACTGTTGACATTTGCACGAGTCCTGGACGTTACGGGCCTGTCCTCGTGATATTTGTCCGTGATATCCGTGAGTCAGGCTTCGAATTGCTGACATCACTTTACGATCCCTTGCCGGGAAATGGCCCGCTCCTCATACACAGCACTAATTTCACGATGAATGTCCGTGCAATTCTTCCTTTTGGCCCATAGGAATCGGATTGTCGCACGCACCTCATATTTGGAGTGAACGTCCAGTCGACGCGCCATTGCTTTTGGCCGCTATTCACACCATACAAGACGAGACACCACAGCGACCTGCCTAACAGATGTGTGGGCAGTGTCTGTCCCTTTCTCCTCTGTGCCCACGTTTACGACACACAGCACGCTGCTGCAGCGCGTTAGTGCAACTAACTTTTTATCCACCTTCGTATTATAATTCAAAAATGTTTATAAATATTTATTAATAGGTACCGTATGAAATTATATAAACAAAAAGGTTTTGAAGAATAACCACTTAAAGAATTGTGGGTCTTGGTGACCCAGCGCTACAATTTTTTTATCTAAGCTGTTTTTTGACCCATTGTATATACATTCTAATTAACAGTTTGCTATGCGGTAAGAGTGTCACTAGTGCCGGGTTGAAGAACCGTAGGTTGGCAGATGATCATCTTATCCTTTTCACGCATTTTTCGAGGGGTCACATCTCTTCTAAGTTTTCAAGGTATCCCTTGTCTACTGTAGTAGACCTGAACGAGACATGGAGTGTGAAGACCCATCAGGCAAAGTGTATCCTGGAGAGCGAAACACCCTCAAGGTCTCATGGCCGGTGAACTCAGAAGTTAGTAACTCCGAGGGGTTCCTGAGATGAATCCTTTTATCTCCCTTTTTCCTTTGACTTTGGGGTGGACCCTCTCCAGTTAGCCTTTCTCTACTTCTTTTCAAATCCCTCAATCCTCATTCTTCGAGAATCCCTAAATTCTAATTTTTGTCCTTTTCTTCCTCAAGTATCTGAATACTTCTACTTCACATCATCATCTTAGCCGACACACCAGAGGATTTGAATGAGTTTTTAAATGGTATGGATTCTGTCTTCAGGCAAGAACTCATGATGAAAATTAATACATTTAGTACAGAAATATTGTAATGCAGCCGAAATAAATCAGAAACCCCTATGGACGTTGAATTGGCAGGTGAAGAGCAAAAGGAAGTACGAGACTTCTGTTACTTAGTAAGAAAAATAACTAGTGATGGACGAAGCAAAGAGGATATAAAAAGTAGGTTAGCACAGGGAAGGAAAGCATTTATACAGAAAAGGAATCTGTGGACATCCAATACAGATTTAGGTTTTATGAAGTCATTTTTGAAAGCCTTTGTCTGGAGCTTGGGGCTCTATGGTAGTGAAACTTGGACTATTGGTGCAGCAGAAAAGAGGAGAACTGAAGCATTTGAAATGTGGTGTTACAGGAGAATGATGAAGATCAGATGGGTAGATAAGGCTACAAACGAAGAGGTATTAAGACGAGTTGGAGAAGAGAGATGTTTCTGGCGACTGCTAATGAAGAGAAGAGATAGGTTGGTAGGACACATACTAAGACACCCAGGAATAGCAATCATAGTTATGGAAGGTAGGGTCGAGGACAAGAACTGTAGGGGTAGACCGAGATTAAAATATGTTAAACAGATTGCCTCGGATGTAGGGCGTGGTAGCTATGTAGAGATGCAACGATTAGCTCAGGACGGGAAGGTATGAAGAGCTGCATCAAACCAGTCAAAGGACTGAAGACTCAAACAACAACAGTTATGTAGTGATACTCAATAAATAGTGTACAGATTATTTTATGGATGTCCGATCCCCGGTAATTAACTTTGGATATACCAGTTACGAGCACCTAAGAAGACGCCTTGATATAAATAACACAATGTCATTACTTAACTTCTTGGATACATCTGAATAGTTCAGTAGAAATAAAACCGCTTAGCAACCGGATATCAAACCAATGTTCTTCCGTTATGGAAACCATTGAGGATTCTTCCTATCATTCTTATGTGATTTAAAACAATGCTGTTAGCGATGCTTCTCTTTATCATGCAACAAGAGCACCATCTGCTCTAAAATGTACGATTGCAAGGACGTTAAAATTCGATTAGTGGAATGTAATAATATGTGAGTGGGAATTTTTATCGTAAATTACCAGTTCCCATTAGCAATAACATTTGTTGTGCTGACCAAGATACACATAACCATTACTCTTCATAATGTGACCACAGCCCGCATCTCCCGTGCATTATCATTTCACAAATGCGAGTTTAATAAAATAAAACAGCACGAAGCACTGCCAGAAGGGAATTAGCAATGGACACCAGCCGACAGAAATCACATGTGAGAAATGTTATTATTCTTTGAAACGGAGGCAGTCCTGGCAGGCACACAGAGTCAAAGTGATCCCTTAGCGAATTAAGGTGCGCTAACTTAAGTATACAGTGACATGAATGTGCTGCCAACCTAACGGTCCCTCAATGCAAGACCCGCCTAGCTCGTCACTGCCGAGAGACTTTGCGTATAAAGCTACATGAATGTGGTATATTGGCTTTAAGGGCCGGTGAATTAAAACTCAGCAATTCTTCTAGGTTTGTGCCTTGTCTTGTGTGGGGTTTCGCCTAGGACACCAAACTGGCTCATCGGCGTCCTCTTGGTGGTTCCGCCCGGACCCCCACAGTAGTAACGAACTGCACGCTACCTCCCTTTATATAGAGTGCAACTGCACTACTTGACAGCGAGAACTAAAAGCTCAATCAGCCTTAACCTCCCTATGAAGGCTTCCAAAAAAGATGGTATATTGGCTTTCACGGACGGTGAATTAAAACTCAGCAATTCTTCTAGGTTTGTGCCGTGTCTTGTGTGAATGTGCTGCCAACCTAACACGTCTCTCAAAGCGAGACCCGCGTAACTCGTCATTGCGGAGAGACTTTGCGGACGCTCTGTAATATCAACTCACGTTGGTTGCATGGTATTTCTCCGATAATAATCTAAAGCGTTTCACAAAATCTGCACTTAATGAGTCTTCAATAATTTATGAAGCTCCTTTCTAGTCTATTCAGCTCATTTGCTGATTAAAATGGAAATATTTAATGTCTTATAGATCACACAGTGCTTTAATATTAAAGATGAGGATATATTGGCAGACGACTACTTGAAGTAACCTGAGAAAACTTGAAGTGATTGAAGTATAGAGAGCTTTGGAACCACTTTTCAGTATTGTCTTATTGATGAATGATATTACAAGGTTTCAGTTGGTCAACAAATTAATATTAATTGAATCAGTCAAAAAGAATGGAATAAATCCTTCTCGGAAGATTAAGTATTGAAGAAAGAATCAATTTATGAGTGGTGCACTTCAGAAAAAGATTTTAAGAGATGATAGTGTTACTATTCTTGCTTCACTTCATAAGGTGGGGACACATTGATCATCAACCCCGTACACGTGTGTGTGACAAAATTGGAATTAAATAAGAGGAAGATCCTGAAGAGGATATTGGATCCAATTAGAAAAGAAGGAGGCATTTACAGAATCCATCATGATAATTAATTGTATGAACACCAGGAGGACATCATCACGTCCATAAGGAAAAGACGCCTGACCTTTTTATGGACACTTAGCACGTCTGGATTCTGAAAGACTCACCAACAGGATATTTACAGTAACAGGAAGAAGCAAGGCTTCTATGAACAAGTGGATTGCGTCAGTTAAAGTCAGGTATGGAACAACTAGATATCTCACTGGAACAAAGTCGTGACCGTCTTATGTTCCGTCAGGTCATCCGACAGGTCGTTTTCCCAACGTCCCTACAAGTAGGAAGACTACAGGAGCTAAGTGGGCAGAAGAAAGAAGACTGATTCTTAGTCAGATAATGAGGGACTATTGAAGAAGTTGAAGAAGAAGAAGAAAGCAACAACTTTGCCGCAGAGTAGATACGAGCCCCGTGCCTTTAAGTAGGCCTAAACGACAAAGAAAGAAAGAAAGAAAGAAAGAAAGAAAGAAAGAAAGAACGAAAGTAAGTGTCTGTAAAATACGTGCAACTATTTATTTGGGACTAGTGAATAATAATAATGTTACGTTGTTGCTAATTCCTATAGGGGCTTTGCGGCATCGTGGTCATGTAGCCGCGTGTACTTGGGTGGTTGCCGGATAGCCTGAGTCACTGTGCATTTTTAGACTACTTTCGATTTTTGCAAAAAAATAAAAGTAGACTTATGAGATCTACACAGAGCCAAAAATTGTGTGTCTGTCTGTGTGTGAGTCTGTGGGTGTGAGTGTGTGTACTCTGAATGTCTGTCCCCCCCTATCAATTCGAACACGGTGAATCTGAATTGAACGAAATTTGGTACAGAGATAGAACTGGCAAACGGAAACGTGATTGGCGGCCACCCAAATGTTCAAAGCTTAAATCAAATTACGACCAACCTAATCATCTGATCTCTACCAAATTTTACAAACATTATACCTGTATGTATGAACAATCTTTTGAACAAACTACAAGGTCATCAGCCTAATAGTTTGCAGGTGGTGGCCATGCATGTGTGCAAATAGATTCCCCCTATCAATTCAAACACGGTGATGCCGAATTGAACGAAATTTGGTACAGAGGTAGCACTTTCAAAGGACACCTCAGTGTCATGTTTTATATCGCCGCCATCTTGACAAAAACGTAATGGTGACCAACCAAATGTTAAAAGATTAAATCAAATTACGACCAAGCTAATCATTTGATCTCTACCAAATTTTGTAACAACATACCTTTTTGTGGGAAGCATCTTTTGACTGAACTACAAGGTTATCAGTCCAATAGTTCGCAGATAGCGGCCATGTATGTGTGCAAATTGATTCACCATATCAATTCAAACACGGTGAAACCGAGTAGAACGATTTTTTTTTACAGAGATTGCACTAGCAAAGGGCACCTCATATTCATGTTTGATCTATCTCTTATATAAAAACAAGTGTCCTGACTGACTGACTGACTGACTGACTGACTGACTGACTCATCATCGCACAGCCAAAACTATTAAAGTTAGAAACATGAAATTTTGGGGATATGTTCGTGGTAAGTCGAAAATGCGCACTAAGAAAGGATTTTTGGATATTCAGGTTCTAAAGGTGTCTTAAGGGGGTACACATGCATTTCATTGAATAGCAATATCTCCGGCTTGGTTTCATTGAGGGACGTGATACTCGACATATAAACGTATCATTAAAAATAAGAAGACACGTGTCTGAGGGTTTTTCGATGTGGTGTATATTATGAGGTGAAAGGGGTGAAAAGTGGGGGTTGAAGGGTTCCTAACGGAGCGTGTATCTCTTAAACGACATAGGCGAGGAGTTTGAAACTCAGCGGAAAAAATCAGCTTAAAAAATAAGTAAATAGGTGTTTGACCGTTTTGTCATAAATCGAATTTAAGGGGCCCATGGGGAGGGGTGAAATTCTGAAAAAAGAAAATTGAAAGATACAAAGTCCTGACACACTCATCATCGCCCAGCCTAAATTATTGAAGTTAGAAACAAGACATTTTGGGGATATGATCATTATATGTCCAAACGGTCCACTAAGGGAGGTTTTTCGGATATTCAGGTTCTAAAGGGGTGTTAAGGGGGTAAAACCTGCATTTCATTGAATAACAATAACTCCGGATTGGTTTCATTTGTGGATGTGATACTCGGCATATAAACTGATCATTAAAAATAAGAAGACACGTGTCTGAGGGTTTTTCGATATGGTGTATATTATGAGGTGAAAGGGGTGAAAAGTGGGGGTTGAAGAATTCCTAACGGAGCGTGTATCTCCTAAACGACATAGGCGAGGAGTTTGAACTCAGCGGAAAAACATCAGTCTAAAAGATAAGTAAATAGGTGTTGACCGTTATTTTTTTCATAAATCCAATTAAAGGGGCCCATGGGAAGGGGTGAAATTCGGGGGGAGGGCGGGGGACAGGAAAGAAAGTGTCCTAACTGATTGACTGACTCACTCACTCTTCAATCTCAGGAAGTGAAAACTGCTTAAAAATAAGTAAATAAGTGTTCGACAGTTTCTTTTTCATAAATCAAATTTAAGGGGTTCATGGGGAGGGGTGAAATTCTGGAGAAAAAAATGAAAGAAAATGTCCTGACTCACTCACTCACTCACTCATCATCGCCCAGCCAAAATTAATGAAGTTAGAAACATGACATTTTGGGGATATGTTCGTTGTATGTCAAAACCGTACACTAAGGGAGGATTTTCGGATATTCAGGTTCTAGAGGCGTCTTAAGGGGGTTGAACCTGCATGGGAAGGGGTGAAATTCTGGGGGGGGGGGGGGACAGGAAAGAAAGTGTCCTAACTGATTGACTGACTCACTCACTCTTCAATCTCAGGGAGTGAAAGCTGCATAAAAGTAAGTAAATAAGTGTTCGACAGTTTTTTTTCATAAATCAAATTTAAGGGGTTCATGGGGAGGGGTGAAATTCTGGAGAAAATGAAATGAAAGAAAATGTCCTGACTCACTCACTCACTCATCATCGCCCAGCCAAAATTAATGAAGTTAGAAACATGACATTTTGGGGATACGTTCGTTGTATGTCAAAACCGTACACTAAGGGAGGATTTTCGGATATTCAGGTTCTAGAGGGGTCTTAAGGGGGTTGAACCTGCATTTTATTGAATAACAATATATCACGAGTGGTTTCATTTGTGGATGTGATACTCGGCACATAAACTAATCATTAAAAATAAGCAGACATGTGTCTAAGGGTTTTTCGATGTGGTGTATATTATAAGGTGAAAGGGGTGAAAAGTGGGGGTTGAAGGTTTCCTAACGGAGCGTGTATCTCTTAAAAGACATAGGTGAGAAGTTTGAAACTCAGCGGAAAAAATCAGCTTAAAAATTAAGTAAATCGGTGTTCGAACGTTTTTTCATAAATTCAACTTAAGGGGCCGATGGTGTGGGGTGAAATTCTGCGAAAAAAGGAGAGAAAGTGTCCTAACTGACTGACTAACTCACTCACTCATCAAACTCAGGGGAAAAAGACAGCTTAAAAAATAAGTTAATAGGTGTTCGAGCGTTTCTTCATAAATTCAATTTAAGGGGCCCATGGGGAGGGGTAAAATTCTGGTAAAAATAATTGAAAGAAAATGACCTGATTGACTCACTCACTCATCATCGCCCAGCCAAAATTATAGAAGTTAGAAACATGTAATTTTGGGGATATGTTCATTGTGTGTCGAAAACGTCCACTAAGGAAAGATTTTTGGATATTCAGCTTCTAAATGGGTGTTAAGGGGGTAAACCTGCATTTAATTGAATAACAATATCTCACGAGTGGTTTCATTTGGGGATGTGATACTTGGCATATAAACCAATCATTAAAAATAAGCTGACACATGTCTAATGATTTTTCGATGTAATGTATATTAAGAGTAAAGGGGTGAAAAGTGGGGGTTGAAGGATTCCTAACGGAGCATGCATCTCCTAAACGACATAGGCGAGGAGTTTGAAACTCAGAGGAAAACAATCAGCTTAACAATAATAATAAATAAATAAATAAATACATAAATAAATAATTTAATAAATAGGTGTTCGACCGTATTTTCATAAATCCAATTTAAGGGGCTCATGGGGAGGGGTGAAATTCTGGAAGAAAAACGTCCACTAAGGAAGGAATTTTGGATATTCACTCTCATCGACCAACCAAAACTATTAAAGTTAGAAGAATGATATTTTGGGATTATGTTTGTTGTGCGTCGAAAACGTCTACTAAGGAGGGATTTTTGGATATTCAAGTTCTAAAGGGGTGTGAACGGGGTTAAACCTGCATTTCATTGAAGAACAATATGACACGACTATGACGCGAGCGAAGCCGCGGGTACCTGCTAGTTATATATAATCCAAAATTGACTCATCACCGCAGGGCTCAAACCACTAGACCTAGAAAGCTGAAATTGTGCATGATGGTTGATCCGAGTATGTAGAGGCTCACTAAGAAACGGATTTTGAAAATTCAATTTGTAAGTTACTTTTTTCGGCCCTTTGGCATTGACCATCCAAAATTGACTCATCGACGCAGGGCTCAAACCACTAGACCTAGAAAGCTGAAATTTTGCATGTTGGTTGATCCGAGTATGTAGAGGCCCACTGAGAAACGGTTTTTGAAAATTCAATTTGTAAGTGACTTTTTTCGGCCCTTTGGCACTGAGGAAGGACAGTCGGTACAAAGGTCGGATTTAGCTAATTTTAAGCCGGCAAATACGAGAAACAATACTCGGAGGTCCTGTAGGGAACCAGAAACACTCTTTTTAAGTTCCTAAAATGAACGGTTTCGTAGATATTCCCAAATAACTGTGTTACCTCTGAGAAACAGATCAACGTTACTATGGCAACCGCTGAAATTTCCCAGACCGGAGATAGTTTTCTGGCAATATCTCGAAAACCGTTCGTTTTAGGGCCTTAAAACGCGGGGTTTGGTTCCCACTTCTAACCACGAACATTGCTCCTCGCATTGATACGCGTAAAATGAGATATATTTTATTTATAGTGGTGGCTTTTGGGGGGTCGAAAACGATCGTGATTTTGAATCTAATTTTATACTCTTTGAGCTGGTTATTGTAAGCGAGCTTTCAGATCTTTACACTAATTTACAATATTAAGATTCTTTCTATATTGCACGGTATGCTTTGTTTTTCTTTATAAATTTGTTTTTTGTTAACAGAATATTTTTGTTTGCCAATTTTGATCTGCTCTTTTCGTTTTTTACTATGATCAGCAACCCATATTCACAGTCGAATGTGTCGTATTCTACCGGCTGTCACGTTAATTATTATTTTTTCTTAATTACTCTTACTGCGGAATAATGTTGGTATTTTGTCTTTCACGGCCATTGAATCCCCGCACAAGGCACGCCTTAAGCCTAGAAAACTTGCTGAGTTGGACTAATGTACTAATGATGCAGCAGAAAAGAGGAGAATTGAAGCTTTTGAAATGTGGTGATACAGGAGAATGATGATCAGATGGATAGATAGGGTAACAAAGGAGGAGGTATTAAGACGAGTGGGAGAGGAGAGATGTTTCTGGCGACTGATAATGAAGAGAAGAGATAGGAGGGTAGGACACATATTAAGAAACCCAGGAATAGCAAGCTTAGTTATGGATGGGAGGGTCGCGGACTAGAACTGTAGGGGTAAACCAGGGTTAAACAGATTGCCTCGGATGTAGGGTGAGGTAGCTATGTAGAGATGAAACGATTAGCTCAGGAGAGGGAGACATGGAGGGATGCATCAAACCAGTTAAAAAACTGAAGACTCAAACAACAACAATCAGGAATTTTAATTACTTAGAGAGGCATGTGAGGCAAAAGGGTGGTTGGAGATTTCAATCCCTGGGATGTAACACTGGATGAGACTGCATAATGTACATCAGCGGCCAAGGTGAGAGATATTTAACTATAGGTCTATTAATAGCCATATGTTGACGTTCAAATCATCAATAATTATGGCCAAATTACATCCAGAATATCTTAAGTAAGAATACTTTTAATTCCCCATATTCCGATAGATTTGCCATTCCAGTGTGCAAGAGTGCAGTTCCCTCTTCAAACAATATTCGAAATTTCTTTAACAAAGCGCAATGACACACACTTAACAGTAGCACGTGTACATTTAGACAAAAATAATTTTTTCCCATGGGCAACTGTATGTGGCGTGCTCGCGAGCGTCCAGACAACAAAATCGTTATGTCTCAGCAGAAGATGGCAAAACCAAGAACGTAATTTTAAAATGTGTTAACATCATGTAATATCGAACCCTGCAGACATTCACAACTCTATAAAATTCCCACTTTGCTGCTCATATCAATATACTGTATGTATCAGAATATTCAGAATTAGAATGGACCCACCTATAGCCGCGATTGCTGTAATAGAATAGACCAATTATCAGCAATAATGCATCGTCCCCATTGTCTTGATCGCGGGCGAAGCCGCGGGTACTTGCTAGTATCCGTATAGGACGTTGTATTTCAACAGGCTACTACAACCAACATTCAATCATACTCCTTGAAAAGGTCAAAGAGTTATAACAATACCCATGCATTTAGGAGAAAGTAGGCTATATGTTCTTCACTGAACATCTTGTTTGTAATTGATGCAGGGTTTAGGTGGGAAGCAGCCCTGGCCTTAAGTTAGGTACAATCCCAGCATGTGCCTGGAGTATAAGTGGGGAAACCACGGAAAACCACTTCCAGGATGGCTGTGGTGGGAATATAACCCGCCTCTTCTCAGTTTTACCTCACGAGGCTGAGTGTACCCTGTTGCAGCCTTCAGACCAGAACTGGTGGGGATACACACACCCTGCCTCCTTTAGGGCCTTCAGCAGAAGGCAGGAGATATAAAGAACAGAAAAACAAGAGGTCTGACCCCTCAAAAAATGAGAGACCAGGAAAGATGAGAGAAGGCTAATTAAGGTGGGAAAGTAAAAGACTCCCTAGGCCTCGGATACCCTAATACAATCAGGGTCGGAAGAGAACAAGAGTTGACCAAGGGAGGCCGAAAGCGAAGGTGACAGTGAGGAGCCTGGCACAATTAAGTGGATGCAATGCCGGACTCAATTGGGGTGCCGTGGTCGCCAAGCCACGTCTCACTAGTCATGAGCCCCTGGGGAAATAACAGATGTTGTATTGTTTGAGTCTTCAGTCTTTTGACTGGTTTGATGCAGCACTCCATGCCTCCCTGTCCTGAGCTAATACATAGCTACCACACTCCACATCCGAGGCAACCTGTTTAACATATTCTAACCTTGGTCTACCTCTACAGTTCCTGTCCTCTATCCTTCCTTCCATAACTAAGCTTGCTATTCCTCGGTGTCTTAGTATGTGTTCTACCAACCTATCTCTTATCTTCATTAGCAGTCGCCAGAAACGTCGCTCATATTTCACTCGTCTTAATACCTCTTCATTTGTAACCATATCTACCCATCTGATCTTCATCATTCTCCTGTAACACCACTTTTCAGACGCTTGAATTCTCCTCTCTTCTGCTGCACCAATAGTCCAAGTTTCACTTCCATAGAGCGCCACGCTCCAGACAAAGGCTTTCAAAAATGACTTCCTAATACCTAAATCTATATTCGATGTCACTGTAGAAATGCTTTTATTGCCTGAGCCAACATTCTTTTTATATCCTCTTTAATTCGTCCTGCGAATTTGATACCCACAGAGGTTTCTGATGTATTTCGGCATTCTAATATATTTTGTTACAGTTATTAATATTTTCATCGTGAATGCTTTCCTCGAGAATGAATAATTACGGGAGTTAGGACAGTATTCATTGGCGATAGCGTTACCTCCGTTGCTATGGCTAAAAATTATTTCTTGGATACAAGATACGCAGTTGTCCTGCTCTGGTAATATGATACCATGGAAATAGGGCGTCATGTGAACATGATCGAAGACGGTGAGATGTTCTCTCTTGGTCGCTGGAGACTCTTATGAGACCTAGTGTCTCCATGTGGCGCACCCAATACAGCGAGAGTGAAACTTGGACCGGACTTGTAATAGAGTGTGGTCCACTCCAGATGGCGCCACTGCAATACTCAACTTGGTGGCTGACAAGATGCGCGACAGCTGGAACACCATAACAACTATTTCCAAAAGTCATGAAAGTTTCAAACATCTTTGTTCAGAAGAGGTCAAGAGAGTTTGCGCTGGTGTTTCTTACACGGGACACAGTTAGAGCTCTGTATGGACAAACGAAACGCAAAACTTCATTCATTTCGATTGTTGTTGTTGCTTCATTTTAGGGGTTTGGACATCGTGATCATATATCCCCTTGTACTTGTATGTGTGTGTGTAATTTTGTCTGATAACCTGTATTATAGCTGTATTAGTGTGTGTAGCCTACTTATCAGGTAAGGATTGGTAAGGAAGTGGATGCGGCCTTAAATTAGGAACCATCCCGAAATGTTCTTGAAGTAAAAGTGGGAAACCATGGAAAAACCACTTCCAGGATGGCTGAGGTGGGAATCGAATACACCGCTACTCATTTATGACTCACGTGGCTGAGTGTTCCCCGTTCCAGAATTAAACTTCTTAGCGAGCCTGGAATCGAACGCGAATCTCAGGAGCTACAACTAAGAATGATAATCGCTTCACCATGCCTAGTTTATTCATTTCATGAGGTTTGCGTCAGGAAGGGTATCCTGTCGTAAATGACCACCCACCACGTATAAATACATTGTAAATCATCCCCGACGACCAGAGAGGGCAATAATTAAGGGTAGACATGAATTCATATTAATTATTGCCGGTACCTACTCCTGGCCTTTACACTTGTGCCTGGGAGATTATTGAAAATATGCTTCACATAACTTTCTGGGAGTTATTAGGAATTGAAAAAATTAATGTCAATTATCACTGCTGCAGCGGAATTATTTGTTATACTAGGTAAATAAATATTTTCATGTCTTCCTCATGGCATCCATGTTTCAGGGGAACACATTGACGTCATATCGCATGCCATCACTGATACATGGTGGCGAAGCGGTTAAGCTGTTGGCCTCTCACCAAGGTGGACCGGGTTGGATTCCCAGTCAATGCATGTGAGATTTTCGAAGTGAAATGCCATGTCCTGTGGTTCGGATTCCACGTAAAAAGGTGGTCTCGTGGCTCATTATCGCATGATTAACGGTCACGTAAAACTAAAAGCTTCCTTTCCTTTTTTCACTGTTGCCAAGTTGACCGATAAAAAATACACCACACGTCACAAGTTACGTTGTAATTATGTGAAAAAAGAAATAGGCTAATTGGCAAAACCATTGGACTAGATTCATATTATTGATGCGTGACTATTCCCCACTGTGCGTGACAAAAACCAGGGATGTTTATATTGGCCGCTACCTATTTTTTTTTTAAATTTTAGCGTATGGCTTTGAGTGCCGGCAGTATCCGAGGACATGTTCGGCTCGCCAGGTTGTAGCTGCTTCGAGGCAGACACCCAATTGGTGAGCTACACGTACCGTCGTGTGTGGAGTGTTGTCTGGGGAGGAAAGTTTGAATGTTAGGACGAGCATTTGCCTGGAAGGAAGATGGGAAACCACATCTTCAAGATTGCCGGCGGGGGGATTCGAACCTCCTCGCCTCTCGGATGTGAGCGACTGCCAGCAGTCATGCCGTAACGACCACGGCTAACTCACCCGGTCGCTACCTAGTATTGGTCTAGGCTGAAACCATAGGTCTTGATAAAAATATTGGTCTAGGCAAGAACCATGGGTTTGGATAAAAATTATTGATGCGTTATGATTTTCTTGATTAAAGTTGAGGATTGTTAACTCACAACTCACATAATCCATGTCTAACTTAAGACTGGAACTAGGCGCACTTTCATATTAACTTGACGACAATTTTTGTTTATTAACGATACCGGATATGAAATATTACCGAATGCGTGGGGTTGGCAATACTGTACTTGTTACTAAATCAGGCTTATAATTGCGGACTCAGCTGGAATTTCATCTATATAAGTCGTGATCGAAAAAGTGAATGGCGGGTGGTTATAGACGGCAGGGGAGTAAACATCGATTACTATATCATCTCCAGATGTTTTCCAGACAATTACCACAGGTATTTTGGCTAATTTTAGTAGTTTAAGAAAGTTTTTCCCAAGGAGTCCGTAATGTCAAGTTCTAGCAAATTCATTTACAATAGTTGTTTGTTTTGGGTATTTACTATTATTAGCCTACTTTCATTTTATGAAAAAAAAAAGGCTTATGAGATCACCTTTTGTCCGTGTGTCTGTGTGTGTGTGTGATGGTGTGTGTGTGTGTCTCCCCCTAATAAATTCTAAACGGCTGGAGCGATTTCAATGAAACTCGGTAAGATCATAGCACCATTCTGTCCGACCCTGACCGCGCCCTACAAATTTTATTGTTTCCCACCAATCCAACATGGCGGCTGTGCGAAATATTTTACCAGCATTCAGTATTGTGATAAAGGGAACTACTAGAAGTTTACATATGAGACTTTCAAATACCTGGCAACTACAAAACCAACATGGTGGCCAAGCGAAGTTGAGACTTTTAAATAGACTTTTCTCGCGATTTAACCATCCAAACGTAAGGAAACTTGGTACAACAAATGTTTATACACATTGTAATACACTGGGGTCTAATTTAGTCCAATTGTTTACATAACCTCAAAGCGGCTGTGCGAAATATTTCACTGGCATTCAATATCTCCGAAACTGTTTATGATATTTTCCTGAAATTTTGTACGATCTTAAAGGGGACTGCTACAAGTTTATCTATGTAACTTTTAAACACCTGTAAATTACAAAACGAACATGGCAGCCAAGCGAATTTGAAATATTTTAATGGACTTTTCTTGTGATTTAACCGTCTGAGCGCAGTGAAATGTGGTACGGTAAATGATTATTCATATTGTAATGCACTGGCATCTAATTTAGTTCAGTTGTTTACATGACCTCAATATGGCGGCTGTGCCAAATTTTAAAATTAAGTTTTTATTTCTTGTGTCGTAATCATGCGATCGAAGTGAAAGTTTGAATAATGAAGCTACGCAATAATTTTCGTATAATGGTACATAACTCTATGGCCTATACATATAACAATCCAAAATGACGAGCATCCTAAATATTTTTACGGCTCTCAATATCTACGAATCTTTTACAGCAATCAAACTGAATTTGTTTATGTTCATAGAGGCTATGAACATAAGTTCGCCTATATGACTTTCAGTAACCTGGTGAGCACAATCCAACATTGCGGCGACGCGAATTATAGATATTTAAATGGACGTTTCTCGTCATTTTACCATTCGAGTGCAGTGAAACTTTGCACATTAAATGCTTATACAAATGTTAATCCACTGGCATCTAATTTATTTCAATTGTTTTCATAACCACAAGATGGCAGTTGTGCGAAATTTTAAAATCTCGTTTTTACTTCTTGTGTCCTAATCATGCGATTGAAGTCTGAATACCACACGTACACAATAATCTTCATGTAATAGTACATAAATAAAAATCCAACCTGGCGACCACCTGAAATATTTAGACGGTTCTCAATATCTACGAATCTATCACAACAATCAAACTGAAATTTTGTATGTTGATAGAGGCAATCAACATGAGTAGGATATATGAAAATAGGCTGTATAATTCTTCACGGAACTACTTGTTTTATATTTGACATTGACCTAATAACCTGTTCAGTTGCTATGAACAATATGTTCTGTAGTAACCACCATATATACATTATTACAGCGGGTGTTTTTGTGCTAACCACTTCATGTCTGAACACGCGTGACTCGTTACTGCTCGCGATAAATACTGTAATATCCGCACGTCACCGCAGTCAAATGTGTCGCAGTAACCACACTCTATTAATGCACCACGGACGTCACACTTCGCATCATAAAACCTGTCACTGATTTTTAATTAAGATATGAGCAATTTTACATGATACATCAGACATTAAAAATGAAGTTAAATGGAATTCGTGATAACACTCACGCCTTATACTGTGCCTTGTGGTTATCAGAGAAAGATTTCCTCATTTCATCATCACATTGTTTTTATCTCTCGACAATCATCCATTCTTAAAAAAAACACTCGATTCTCTCATCATTCTCTTTTACTTAATGTTTATCTTTCTCTTTCTGCTTTACTGATCATCTTATACATCTTAAACAATTTCTCCTGACTAAAATGTTAGTGTGAGCCAGATGATAATATTATTATTGTTGTTCTATGTTTGACGCTTTTTGTTACTAATATTGCCATTTTATTTATTTAGCGTATGGCGTTTAGTGCCGGGACTGTCCGAGGACATGTTCGACTTGCCAGAGGCTGTAGCTGCTTCAAGCGGACACCCTTGGGGTGAGCTACGTGTTTCGTTCAATTTCGAGTAGTTCCAACTTTCGCTACCAGATGTCACCAACACCTAGTGGTGAACGTTGGAACTTTGATGGAGTGTTTCAACGAAATTTAACCTAGACATTTAGCTTCACACAAGTTTAGTTAGTGGAAGGATCTTTTACATGCCATAAATCTATGAAATTGGGACCGCCGGCTTTACTTCCCCTCCGAAGGAAGGCATGCTGAAGGATTTTAACGCTCTTAAAAAAACCGACGACTTCGGCCGGGTTTGAACCCGCGATCTTGGGAACAGCAGTTCATCATGCTACCAACTACGCCACCGAAGCCGCTAATATTTCCGTTATCATCACTTCATACCTGATAAAAATTTTAACAAATGGTTCATGCATATTATTTGTAAATATAATCTCGTCTCCTGTGTTCGGACGAAGCAAATTTATCTATCAGCTTGGTTGATGATGTTCTAATTTTTAAATTTCTAACTTTGTATTTAAAGGTATGAAAGAAAATGGATTTGTTATAACATTTTTACTTCATTCATTTTCCCATTTCGCACACGTCAGCATATTGAATAAATTCACTCCATACCACAAAGTTTAAAAACACATTAATTTATTGTGCCCAATCGGTCACGGCAGATTGGCATCGAACTCAGGTCCTATCTGAGAAGACCAGGCACATGATTCTAACTAGAATCGAACCATTGATCTCTGAGGGGGAACAGTTTTAGGGAACCCAAAGAGCAATGCGTTAAATAATGACATATAATAATGTAGCATGATTTCACGGCCAATATGTGAATATCATAGCAGTTTAAGGTGATGAATGGTAAGCAAATGCAAGCAAATATACGTTTTCGAAGCATACAAGAACGAGAGGAGGCCAGTTTGACGTTTTACTAATTGGAGTTGGCAAGTGGGTGGATATCGTAGGCGCCGACCGGACTACTTTCGTCTGGGCCGAGAAGACAGCTCAAAATTAATGACTCAGGTATTCACCGCTTGACAACGATGGAACCTATGGTAGGGATGACTGCCCACGGAAATTAATTAATTACAGCCAAGTGGAGCATTGAAATGGAGGAAAATGTACACCCAGGTGAATATATTTTAGGAGAGATAATTTTGGAATGATCTTACACCTAAATTAAAGCCTATATCTCCATATGAGTGTGTTAACACCGAGCTTACGCTCGAGAGGATTGATTTGGTGACCAGCCAGAGGGGAATCACCATGGTGGCGTCCTGACGCGATGGAATAAGGCAATTAATTGTAATTAATTGGCCGAAGCGATCGCGTGCACGCGAATGTTTATGAAACCTCCACACCTATATAAACAAGGTGTATATGTCATTTAGGCTGAAAAGGTATTATTTCAAGGAAGGAGTCGCACCCGTATGTCCGGTGGACTAGTTTTTACGAGAAACCTTTATAAGGGGGAGCAGTGAAGACCAAGCCAGTAGTTGTCTTCAGTTGTCTTCAGTCTGTTCTCAAGTTCTTCTCCAGTATACACGTAACTAATACGCTGCCAGTAAGTGCGCGAAATGTTACAGTATCGACGCTCAGTAATTAAAGAACAATAGAAGCACATCATACAGCTTCATAAGTATAATCATGAAGTGCGTCGAAGTAAATTTAATACAGATATTTATCCAATATCTGACGCAAATATAAATTCGCTACAGCGAAAGAGTAAAGAATAATGTTTTTGGACATTACATAAACCAAGAGGTATTGTCAGAGTTGTGTAGGACATTATCATCAGGATCACTAAAATTATGGGAGCCTTGGGAGGCATCGCCAATTAATCTGGACAGTGAACTGAACGATATGGAAGGTGACGAGGATCGAACGCCCGTAAACGCAGTTAGACTTTCACGGAGACCAGCGGTTGGCGTAATTGCATCGCATCTCTGAGGTCAGGCGTAGGAGGAGTCCGATTAAGGATCAACCTGAGAAATAGTGAGGAAGTGTACATAAATTGTGTTATAGTGATTTAAAAAGTGTTCATGTGTATAGTGATTAATATGTATTGTGTAAAAGTGAATGAAGCCACTGATAAGAGTATGTTTATCATGTGGGAAATATGTGAAACCAAGTGTCATGTAAGATATAGCATGATGGCTTAAATCAAGCGTCATGGTAGGTCCGGAGCTGGAATGCTGGCATCATCCAGCAAAAATGAAAAAGTGAGTACCAATTTACAATGTTATTCTAACTAAATAGTTCACCATACAACGATGCATCACTTTGAGACTAAGATGTCACAGTCACTTATTGAACGAGTTTTCACCACTCGTCTTGAATAGAATATGGCTTGGAAGGTGATTTGTTTAGGGCCATTCAGGCCGAAAATAGTGATGAATATAACGGTAATGTTAAATAATAAATAATAATAATAATAATAATAATCTGGGGTCGGCAACAGTAAAGTAATAGGCATTTTGGCCTAAATAATGTTCAAATTGTGTCATGTCTAATATAAAGATACTGTATTTTGGTAAACAGTAAGAAAGTAACGTGGAATATAGCGAGATACGAGAGTTTTTCAGTGTCAATGAAGTGTTGAATGAATATTTGAGATGGTCAATTCTTAGGATTGTATTTGAGGACCATTAAAGTAATGTAAGCCAGTAAATTTAGGAGCTATTTAAAGCTTTGGCTTAAGTGTTATTACAAAGAGAACGCGGGTGCCTTAATAATTGAGTCATCTATGTGAAGTATTGTTTGTGCCGCATATAGCGTGCAGAAGTAACGTAGAATCCAGTGATTTACGTAAATATATTGCGGGGACCAAACTAGTATAGCTTGCGCGTTAGGTGAGAAGTTGGCTAATCTACGAGTTAGTATCGCCGTTGTGCAAACTTTTTATTATTCGCAGCGAATTGGACAGAGCCTGTCTGTATCCATCGCTTGCATGAATTATGGCCACGAGTGAGGTCCGTCGAGACTCCGTGAGCATGTGTAAAATGATCTACCCTGAGAGGTAAGAATCATATTCGTCGTTTAGGAAACGCAGATTTCCTTAGTATGTTATTATTGAGACAGCTGCCGGTGGGAATCTTGTATTCTCATTATGAAGCGCGTCCAAAGCCACCAGTATTCACCATAGAACGGCAGGACTATCACAGGATCCATCCCCAGCCATGAATGTTAATAAGGAGCCAGTTGAGCCCGATACACTTTAAATATAGGTGTTATATAATTAGAATGACTCAATTACTTAAGAACAACACCTAGCGTAACTCTACTGTACTGCGATTGTAAACAAACATGACCTTGCTAGCAGATGGGAAGGAAGTGGCGTGGCCCACTGAGACGAGCGGCCATCTTGCGCAGCCTGCCGGAACTAATTTTATTGCCTGCTAGGGGAAGGGGACGTCGGTCCGCCAGTCCTTTAAATTAGAGTCATAGTAGGACACTGAAGAATCTCGATATTTCGATATGCAATTAAGATATGAGTGTGATGATGATGCCAATTGGATTAAATGATGTGTTTCAGCACACATACATTGTTGGATCACAAAATTGGATAATATTTGGCCCAGTTATTCTCTGAGGAGGAACACTGAACCAAATAAAGTGTTAGGCATCTTTTTAGAATGCATTTTTGCCAGTTCACGCTAATTTATGCAGACGGGTATGTGATTTCTAAGAACATGACACGTTTGTAACGATAATAATCCCGACAAGACCCAGAAAATCGTTGTATGGTGAAACTATAAACATCTCTAACCATGTTTATTTTGGAAGGGAGACGTACCACTTTTTAAGCGTTTCATATTGATGGAAAGAAGGAAGATGATTCACACGACACAACAAATATTTGTTAATTAAGGCATAAAATAATGAATTTATGCTAATCATAGTAAATGCCATAAGAAACGGAGTAATGTTTTATTATTATAGTATTAATGTCATTTAGATGTGATATGTGACTTTTTGTGTTGTGATACTCCAGTTATTTAAAATGGTGTCACATGATGAACACTATGGAGACCCATAGAAGTCTGAGAGTATCAATGATAGGATGCTAGAAATAGATTTGAGTGCAGTGTAGCAATAATGAAGAAGAGACTCACAAAATAACCCTGATTTTAATTGTGGGAGTTAAAATAATTTATCCTTTATTTGTATTTGTTGTATAGCCATGATTTTTATACCAGTAAATGTTTTATTTTAGGAATATGTTGTGTATTTCATGTAGAGTAGTTACCTGGTAGACTCAAATCCTGAGCATGTGGTCGTATGGTGGGCAGGAACGTCCCATACCTCGAAAGACCGTGAGTTAGCTGGGATACGAACACATGTTCCACATGATGACAATTGGGTACATTATAGAAATTAAAACTCAGAAATTCTTATAGGGTTGTGCCGTGTCTTGTGTGGGGTTTCGCCTTGGACACCAAGCTGGCTCATCGGCGGGCTCTTGGTGTCCCCGCCCGGACCCCCACACAAGACACGGCACAACCCTAGAAGAATTTCTGAGGTTTAATTCACCGGCCGTGAAAGCCAATATACCATCTTTTTATAGAAATTTACTTCATTCACTGAACTGACTTGTAAACTTGTACTCATTTGTACTGTGACTTACATGTAAACCAGGCAAAGTATAAATATACTTTTGTGTATATTCTCAACTTCAGCAATTTGTGAACAACGGCTAAGTACCTGTTTAAGGGCGTGGAGTAGACCCATCTCTCGTAATCAGTTTTTAACTTCAATCAGAGACAGAAGCGGGAAGTGAAATGGATAGGGCTTCTATTTCACTCAAACGGAACGGTATGGGTTAATTCTCCAGACCCTTGAAGGGAAAAGAAAATCCCTTCATAGCGCAGACAATTCACGTGCAAGACAGTACTATGATCATTGTTTCCTCACCTGGCCCATCACCCATATACATTACATGGAATATTCTGTAGAGCGGCCCTCGCTATGACAATACACCGAACGAGACTGTCAGGATCTTAAGCTAGGGATGAGTTATGTATACTGAAGTCTTTTTAGAGATCCTAGAAGAGAAATACACCTATTATAAGTAGAATATCTGTAATTTAAAGTATTTTTAAAGACAAATTAATTAAGCAAAAGTTGTGTAATACAGCCTAACGGCCCTTAATGACACGGTGCCCCTGATCTCAAACAATCCCAATGTTTCATCACCACTGTTTACTTTTCCAGAATAATTCTCTACGGCTGAGACCAACAGCGGTAGCTACGCTCGCTAAAGCGCAGCGCTAGCCCATGGGGCACAGCTCTCTGCTGACTCGGTAGACGTGGGTTCGATCCCCACCGTCAGCCGCCCTTGAAATTGTTTTCCGTGGTTTCCCCAATTTTCAACTCCAGGCTAATGCTGGGTTGGTACCTTCTGACTGCCCACGGCCGCTTCCTTCCACATCCTTGCCCAGTTTCATTCATCTTCATTCATTTCATCTCTCATTACCTCCTCTCATGAGGCTGGCGTCAGGAAGATCATCCGGACGTAAAAACCATCCACCGCATATAATTTTATTTAATCTCGTCCCCGAACCCATTGGAAACGAGAATAATAAGCGGTAGTCATATATTTTCTACGGCTGTGATTGCAATAATTTTGTCGTATAATCATCAAATGTCATAGAAGAGATCTTTTCACGAGCTGGCATTGTACGACTTGGAGTGCCGTGAAATTTTTTGACCTTAAAAATGTATTCCTACTTCCTCAGCCAAGATTCGAACCCGAAACCTTTGGACCGTCAAGCCACTGATCAATTGAGGAAGCCAAAATTATGGTTAAACTGATATTTTAAACGAACAATTTTTTAAGGCGTTTTCAGTATTGCCTAATTAAAAATTAATGATTTTCAATCGGTGAACACGTATTTATACCAATTATATGAGACATAAAATATGAGAATTTACGCGAATTTCTTTGCATGTGATTAATTATTATTTTCACAGATTACAAGAGGAAGGGTTTGCGACGGCAAGTTTCGTTAGACAAACGATTATCATCATATCCAGGTTACGCAATAATACTAGGAGGCACGTCCAGAAAGCAAGTTCCGTTAATATGCAATGCTCCAGCTTAGTTGCAATCCCAGTCGGGCGAATGTGGTGTAGTTGCTCTGAGTCAATGACCACGATGTCGCAAAGCTCCTAAAATAAACACAAAAACTCTTATTATTACCCATTCACGAATTGATTTCCGGCGGTCGAGATGGGAACTATTCTTTGTTTACTTGTGTCACACGTCAGCCTGCTTTGTTGACAGGTACAGTTGCGCGAGTAGGATATGACTCAGCTCCAGTAACCTCAGTCATCGTTTAACTGTCCGTGGTGACATGAGCTCCTGTGACGCTTTTCTGACGCAATGCTACTTGACTTATGTGAGACTGCACTCTGTCATCGCTGTGTCCTCCGCTTCGCCCCACGGGGCTCCTGGTACAATAAACAACAAAGGCTGGCGCTGGGTATTATTCCCGTTTTAACTGAGTTGGGGATGTGATGAACAATATCATGGCTGGATTTTACGGTCGGATGTCCTCCGTATTGCCTACGTCATGAGAGTAGTTAATGAGAGATGAGATTTGGGGTATATGACTTCGCTGTTCCCTCCCTTAAAGCAACAATAACTATCTAACTAACGAACTAGAGATGAGATGGATGAAACTGGGTAAGGTGGGGCTTGTGCTATTTGAAGGTATAGTCTCTGCAATTGCCAGGAGTTGAAAATGGGAAATCAAGAAAAACAACTTCGAAGACGTCCGAAAATGGGGTTCGAACTCACTGCCATAGTGAGCGTAGCTACCGCTGTCAGTAACAAGGACCTAAAATGCATTTTAGTAATCATTCGATTCATGTAAATTCACTCATTCAAACCTAGAACTTATAAAAAATGTAATATGTAATAAGCAGTCCTTCATTCGCTATAACAATATAAACTCCCACCACCAATCATAGCGACAGCGGTCCGTCAAATGTTGGGAGCTATGAATATTCGTATTACGAGCCATTGTTATGATACTTGTGGTGTGAAGAGTTCTTCATCCGTGAATAACACCTTCGGCCGTCAAGTGAGTTGTACATTATTCATACCAGCCTCTGAGTCAGAGAGAATGGGCTTAGTTAGTTAGTTATTGTTGTTTTCAGGGACGGAATTACGAGGTAACCATCGTTGGTGTTACAACATAGCCATCAATTATGATACCGATGGTTTATCTGTGCAGTGCTTTCCTTTATCCTTTGCAAATTATTTATCTGGAGAAATTTTATGCATCAAAATAACTGTACTGTAAAACCTCGATTTAGCGGACCTCGATTCAACGGAATTCGGATTTCAGGGATAGAATTAGACCAAACTATTTTTTTTTTAAATTTCGCGCGCCCACACTCGTACGTGCAGAACGAAACTGAAGTGTTATCTAATGCGCTTGCGTCTCAAAATCTGTTTATTTAAAAAGTACAATAAAACCTCGTTAATTAGTCACCGACATAACCTTACTGCTCGCACTGTATAAGGAATCAATAAAACTGCGTAGAGCAGTCCTGTTTATTAGCGCAACCCAATGAAACGACGAAATAATTTTCCAAAAACATCGCTTTATCGGCCATAACCATGGATGTAAGAACAACATACCGCCATTTTTGAAATAGAATACGTTGAATCGATCGTTCCGTGGACAATACAATCTGCCAATAATTCACAAATATCGATTATTCGTTAGTAAAACGACGATATTTTTATTGATCGAGAGCTGCTCAATTAAGGATGCGCATCTCGAAGCGCGGGCCGCTGAATTTTGTAAGATGAATCGGGTTGTTATTAAAGAATATTTTTTCAAATAATTCGAACTACAACTCATTTAACGGACTTTCATTTTAACGAACGAACCTCCGCCCCCAATTAGTCTGCTAAATCGATGGATTATTTTATACCCACTTTAATATCCCCTTCGAAATACCTAAATATACATTGAAATATTAGCTTAAAATGACAGATGGTTCTGATCTTACCATGAAATAGGGTATGATAAAACTACCATATAAATTTTCTCGCTGTGTCTGCTATAATATGACGAGTAGAAATACAAAACGATTACCAAGTTGATTCCAACGAATCATTTATGAAAGTCTTTGTCTGTAGCGTCGTGCTCCATAGAGGTGAATCTTGTGCTATTGGTGCAGCAGTAAAGAGGAGATTTGAAGGGTTTGAAATGTGGTGTTACATGAGAATGATGCAGATCAGATGGGTATATAAAGTAACAAAGAGGTATTAAGACGAGTGGGTGAAGAGAGGTATTTCTGGCGACTACTAAAGAGAAAAGATAGGTTGGTAGGACACTAACTAAGACACCCATGGATATCAAACTTAGTTATGGAAAGAAGGGTCAAGGACAAGAAATGTAGAGGTTAAGTAAACAGATTGCATCGGATGTAAGGTGTGATAGCTATGTGGAGATAATATGATTAGCTCAGGACTGGGGAACATTGAAAGCTGTAACAAACCAGTCAAAAGATTGAAGACTCAGGTCTTATTGAATTAAGTCGTTATGTTGGTACACTTTCTTGCTGAAGTATTCATGCCACTGCATCCAATTCTTTTCCGCATTTTGAACACGTTTACAGCTATATAAAACTATATAATATTTTATTTTGCTTTTGAATTGTGCTATTTATAAAACATTTGTTGCTAAAATTAAATATTGTGTAATGAAAATTTCAATTTATCAGTGAAGGGTTCAATACTTATCAAATGCATTTTTCCTATACATAAAACACTAGGCGATGATTGTCAGTTGGTGTAATGTTTCATGGATTCTCCACTTACAACAATGGATACATTCAAGTGTAGTGAGTGTATGCAATGTTCAAGACAGTAGATAATACCCCAGGTTCACTTCTTGAATCCACAGATGATAGACATGCCTAATATCGAAACCGTAGCGCTGCACCGAAATACAGAGTCTTCCATATAAAGTAAGAACGGTAAGCGGCAGTTTCGTTATTCGCTGTTGTGGTGGCCTTGGCCGAGCTTGTGGCGCGCCATGGCCCCCCTGCTGTTCTATTGAAAGCGCGTGCGTAGTACATACGAGGGCTGGTTATTTTCTTTTTTTTTTCAAGTTCCGATGGACTGTATAAAAATAACAGATTGACATACCAAACTGATTATACTACTAAATGTTTGCTTATTTTATTCTTATGTCTCAACATAATCGTCAAAACGATTGAAACATTTGTATCGTTACACCAGCTTTCCAATGCCCTCGTCAAAATATTCTGCCGCCACTGAGAAGGGTACGTCTGGACAGCCTCCTGAAGTTTTTCCATTTTGACGAGGCGTTGCCGCCCAACCATACCTTCCATTCTTGAAAAAGCTGAAAAATCATTCACGACCACACTGTACCAACGTTACGAGAGACTTGTACAAAGAATTCAAGTGTGAAGTTTTGGACCATCTGCCGTTAGTCCAAATCAGCACTGAATGAATTTCAGAAGACTGTCCAGACATACCCACCTCAGTGGCGGCAGAATATTTTACCGAGGGCATTGGAAAGCTCAAGTAACGATACGACAAATGTTTCAATCGTTTTGACGATTATGTTGAGACATAAGAATAAATCAAGCAAACATTTAGTAGTAAAATCAGTTTGGTATGCCAATGTGTTATTTTTATACAGTCCATCGGAACTTGAAGAAAAAAAAAGAAAATAAACCAGCTCTCGTATGTACTATGCGCGCACTTTCAATAGTACAGCCGGGGGCCATGGCGCGCCACAAACTCGGCCAAGGCCACCGCACCAGCGAATAACAAAACTGCCGCTTGCCGTTCTTACTTTATATGAAAGACCCTGTATACTGAAATTGTATTTACTTATAAACCATGCCTCGTATTTGAATAAAAGAGTTGAAGGTAGTTAATGGATATAAAATAATCTGCACGAGACATTTCATACAGATGTTTATAGTAATACATCTGAGTGTTGCGATACATCTCCAAGTTACCCGAGGCAAACACTTAAAGTTAACTAACTGTCACTTGTTTCTAAGAGAGTTGATGCAGTGGAGTTGGGGAAGTTTGTAATAGCCCGCGGTGTGACGCGTCGCGGCGCGGAGCAGCTGTTGCTGCACAGAAACGTGCCGTGCGCCTCGCGAGTAGTCTATATGAGGTCAGGAGCGCAGCTAAACAAACAAACAAACAAACATACGCACAATCAAATAACTCTACTTCGCTGACAGCTCTGCTCAAGACGACAACTTTCCTTTGCTTCATTACTTGATATTGTCTTCCTTCATTCTGATATAGATAGCTTAAAGCCATTTTTCAGTGTTACATTATTGAACGATAGATTTTAAAACTTAACACAATCTGCCTTTGTTGTTTGGTTCCTCAGTTTAGGGGCTGTGGCAAACGTGGTCATGTAGCCCCGTGTACTTTGGGTGTGTGTAGAATCTGTCTGATAACCGGTGTTAATTGTGATGACTGTATTAGTCTGTAATTCAGGTAAGGACTGCAAACGATCAATTTCAAGTAGTTCCTACTTTGGCTATCAAATGCTACCATGAACGACATCTAGCTGTGAATTTGGCTGCCAGATGCCACCGCAATCGGCACCTGGCGGCGAACGTTGTAACTCAATAGAGCGTTAGTCAAATCTAACCTAAAATTTAGCTTCATACAATTGTAGTTAGTGGAAAGTTCTTTTTCATGCCATAAATCTATGACATGGGCCCACCGTCTTTAGTTCCCCTTAAAATTTCAATGACTTTGGTCGAGTTTGAACCCGCGATCTTTGGCATAGAAGCTCAGCATGCTACCAACTACGCCACCGAAGCCACCTGAGATCCATGGTCACCTTAGGTGTAAGGCAGGTGCCGATTTCGTAAAATATATACGGTACGCGGGTCATTCCATAAGTCATGGCAACTATGTCATATCTTTCGATAATACTACAGCATGGGAAATCCGTGATGTGCATTGAACCGTTAAGGCCGTGTGATATCTCAATACCAACAGAAAATAGGGTTGTAATAGAGGAGTTAACGGCAAAGGTACAAGTAAATACCACACAATGGAACTCTGTGTAAATTTGTTTTGCACTAGTACAACTGGAACACAAATCAATCAATTAACATCCAGGGCACCTTTTCCATGCCTTGGAACACTGTTCAATATAAGTCCCTCGGAACAAATTGGCCCGTGAGTGAGAAAGTGAAGCTGGTCACTAGGCCTACCTAAAGTTCAATGACAGCTTGCAATGTGGAAGACGGTTGGGAAGGGGCGAGAGGGGGCAAAGGAAGGAGGGCTGCTTCTTGTGACAGATTTATAACAGAGAGGTACAGTCAGCCAATTGTTCCCAACGTGCTACTTATTTACCAGTCACATAAAAGTGACAGTGTTAGTGAATTGTCTGGAATCGAACCAATAGATGATTAATGACTACCCGGTAATTGATTTTGAAGTGAAGATTTAAAATGAATTTCCATCTGCTTGGTTAATTAATTTATAATTATTAATAACTAGAAGACCCGTGCTGCTCCGCAGCATTCACTTCAACAATCCTACAGCACTTCTGTCCATATGACATTTGCATGTCTTCAGGCAAGTAACCTGAACAGACATTTACGGTACCGTCGCTTTTGGGTAAATGATGAAGTAGACTTATGCGATCAAATGTGTGGGTGTCTACCTGTCCTCTGTGTGTGTGTCCCACTATTTACCCTGCGTAAGCTTAAAAGGCGCACGGACGTCAGGCGGAGGTGAACAGCTAACCCCAAACACTTAATCTATACACTTCTCTGAATAATTAACTCGACACGACTCGGCAGTTTGATGTTGGCTGAAGCTAGGGTGATAGGTCGCTCGCAAGCTTGTAAACTCACTTTGAAGCTAGTAATTTAAATTTCCACTGAATGGAGATTCCTGGAAGAAATGAAAACGTAAAAACACTTACAGTGGTCGATGTGGGAGCTGTCGCGGACTTTCTTTCAGAACCTTTCACGATGAACAATTCTCAGAGAATATCTATTTCTTTAAAATATACATGGACGTTAGGTTTTTCTTCAACTCAATTCACTGAAACCGTAAATGCTCGGCTTCTATTGGCCATAAATAAATGTTTTTCTACCTAATCGTTCATCGAGAAATCCTTTACAGAATGGTGAAAACCGCATCAAAATCCATCAAGTTTCTCTCGAGATTACCCGTTACATCCAAGAATTGGGAACTTGGTTTTATACTAAGTAGATAGAGATATCCACACAATTTAAGGCTACAGCGGTATAATTTGGTGTTTTGTCTACTTATGAACAATGGTATAAATTTAAAATAAAAGATGGGTCTCTTATATTTGAATTTAGAGATGTAACTCTTGGTTAACATATAGAGGTGTGCAAGTTAATAGAATTAAATAAATAATTTTAATTAGTCGTAATTACTTTTATTCAAAATCTTTTTATTGACCAACTTATTTTGTATTCCTACTTAGTAGTGTTTCCTCTCCCGTGGAATTACACCTTTTCCCATAAGGAATTGCGTCTGGAAACTTTCAGATAATTGGATTCCGAGGGATATCTGAGCTGGGTCCATTTTCAATTTTTCATTGACTTTAGAATTCAAGTCAGGTGATTTCAATGCATATTTCATGAATCTTTGAATAGTTCAATAGCGTTCATCAGTTAAGAGATCCCAAATCCCTCCGCTCTAAATTCACACGTAAAGTAGAGTGAAGTAATAAAAACGAAACGTGTGGCATATTGCATTTGCAAGGCTCCTCTGTTAGTGAAAATTCTAAAATATCATTTTAATTTGAGTTTCATAAATGAAAATATAATTAGGAGTCTTGGTTAAACATTTGAAGTAATTTCATCGCCTTGTAAACATAATTAGTGCATTAAACCGTGAAAAGTAAAAATGCAATTTTGGAAAACTGACATCGAATCTAATAATTTTCACATCTATGTAAAGACAGCTATCGCCTCCAACCCTACAGATAGAATAGTAAGTAAAGGCGATTGATGAGAAATTTAAAGATTACTCACACAGAAGGAATTAATATTTATTAAGCTGTAAATTTGATTGAGTATATCTTTGTTATAGAACTGAGGGAATGAAATAACAGGATGTAGGATAGTAATCACAGATGTAGGACAATAGTATTTTTAGCCTATTTTCAATTTTGAAAAAATAGGCTTATGAGATCACCTTTTGTCCGTGTGTGTGTGCGCGTGTGTGTGTGTGTGTGTGAGGCGTGTGTGTGTGTGTCCCCTAATAAAATCTAAACGGCTGGAGTGATTTCAATGAAACTCGGTAAGTTCATAGCACTATTCTCGGCGACTTCGACGGTGCCCTTGAAATTTTGTTACGTCTCACCAATCCAACATGGCGGCTGTGCGAACTATTTCACTAGCATTCAATATCTACGAAACTATTACAGATATCGCCCTGCAATTTTCTACGGTGATAAAGGGCACTACTAGAAGTTCACCTATGAGACTTTCAAAAACCTGATGACTATAAAACCTACATGGCGGCCAAGCAAAGTTGAGACTTTTAAATAGACTTTCCTCGCGATTTAACTATCCAAATGTAATGAAACTTGGTACAGCAAATGTTTATACACATTTTAATGCACTGGAGTCTAATTTAGTTCAATTGTTTACATAACCTCAAAATGGCGGCTGTGCGAAATATTTCACTGACATTATATATCTCCGAAACTATTACAGATATCACCCTGCAATTTTGTACGGTGATAAAGGGTACTGATACAAGTTTACCTATGTATATTTCATAAACCTCTAAAGTACAAAACGAACATGGCGACCAAGCGAATTTAAAATATTTTAATAGACTTTCCTCGTGATTTAACTCTCTGAGCGCAGTGAAATGTGGTACAGTAAATGATTCTGCAGCTTGTAATGCACTGCCATCTAATTTAATTCAATTGTTTACATAACCTCAAGATGGCGGCTGTGCGAAATTTTAAAATTAAGTTTTTATTTCTTGTGTCGTAATCATGCGATCGAAGTGAAAGTTTGAATAATGAACCTAGGCAATAATTGTCCTTGAATGGTACATAACTCTATGGCCTATACATATAACAATCCTAAATGGCGAGCTTTCAAAATATTTATACGGTTCTCAATATCTATGAATCTTTTACAGCAACCAAACTGAATTTTTTAATGTTCATAGAGACTATGGACATATGTTCACCGATAGGACTTTCAGTAACCTGGTGAGCACAAATCCAACATGGCGGCGACGTGAAGTATAAATATTTAAATGGACGTTTCTCGCGAATTAACTATCCGAGTGCCGTGAAACGTTGCACGTTAAATGCTTATACAAATGTTGATCCACTGGCATATAATTTATTTCAATTGTTTGCATAATCACAAGATGGCTGCTGTGCGTAATTTTAAAATCTCGTTTTTACTTCTTGTGTTCTAATCATGCGATTGAAGTTTGAATACCACACGTACACAATAATCTTAATGTAATAGTACAAAAATAAAAATCCAACCTGGCGACCATCTGAAATATTTAGACGGTTCTCAATATCTACGAATCTATTACAGCAATTAAACTGAAATTTATATGTTGATAGAGGCAATTAACATGAGCAGGATATATGAAAATAGGCTGTATAGTTCTTCACGGAACTACTTGTTTTTTACCATTACCACAGGACAGTTATCGTATTAGGGATGCGGACGTCCTTGTATAATTGTTATTTAATCTGTGCCCCGTTTGCTGAGGTCTGAGCTCCTCCGCAACATCCATTTCAAAATTCTAATTTTACTTCCTTCCATTCGACATTTGCTGTTCGCTTGCCTTTTGGTTCTATTTGATCTTTGACGTCATGAAAGGATTTTGCTCGCGATAGTGCGGCATACACTAAAGTTGTCCGTGGCTAAACACCGGTTGAGGTAAATAAATGCCTACTAATCTAGTGTTTGACCTTGAGCTTTATTGATAGTTATACAAAAAGCCAAACGTACTGGAAACTGCCTCCTTTTGAAGGAAAATGGCATAGAAGTATCTGATGGCGTAAGGTCAAGGCGAGGGAGTAGGACATTGTTTCCAACATTTACGCCAGAAATAATTTCCAGGTGTAAGCAATTGTCATGCATCTTTAAAACCAACAGTCTAGTACCGTTCAACAGACCTTGGGTAACATTAATATTTCACAACAAAATCACAATTGAGCCTTCTTTTAGTCGAAGAATATGAGGTGGCAATCCACGTATGCCTATGCTGTCTAAAATTCTATTGGGAATTGTAGAAGTTCACTCTCATCTTCATTAATCAAATTATTCACACTGATGTAAGTTCTCGATGATCCTGGGATTAGGTCTAAAACTTTGTCATTGATTTCTTTACAATGTTCACTTTTAGGTGTTAAAATCGCTATTTTTGAAAAGCGTTAAATATTTTTCAGCGTGGGATTAATTCTGAATTTTCTCCATCGACGTGAGGGTATTCACCGTTACCAATTTGTATGAAGAAGTTTGCAAAGTCACGTTGATCTGTATCCACTCGCATATTTTTAATGAGTTTAAAAATTTTGAATATTGGCCACAAAGGAGAGAACCTTACTGGCATTTGGACTGATGCTGCTTTAGATGCGTGAGGCACAACAGGCAATAACTGCCTGAAATCTCAAAAAAATATGATAATTTTTCCTCCGAAAGGCACGACGTTATTCATGATGTCTTTGAGCAACCGATTTCCGCACATCAACGCGTGCTTGTTAGCCATAGAGGCTTCATCCCAGATGATAAGTTTTGCTGAAAGAATATAAAAAGCTTCCTTGCCGTTAACTTTTATTCCTGATACAGAACTTTCATGTAAATGTAGAGGTAACTTGAACTGTCTGTGTACAGTAGTAACATTGCTGCAATACCAGTCCATGCAACAGAAACTACATTTAACCCCAAATGTGTGCAACTGTGAATCAAGCGTTGGTAAAGAAATGTTTTTCCGGTGCCCCCTGGACCGTCAATGAAATATGCATTACTCATCCTTTCATTGCTGTTTTGTACTGAACCCAACGGTGTTAAGCTGACTGGTGTCGAACGTGGTTCTCTGAGATAGATGAGCTCAGAATAGAGATTCCAGCAAGGAACAAACACGAGATCTTTTGAGGGAGTTTAAGCTATAAAAACCCGTAGAGAAAATACATATTAAATCACTGTTGTGATATGAACTAATTCTGACATTATTTGTTAATATAATGCAGGGAATAATAGCAGAATACTGCATTATTGGGCTGTATGATGCATACAATTCTGGACTGAATGCAGAAAGTTTGAGCGCTTGACACTTGTTAAATTACTCGAGAATGTAGGCGTGGTTTCTTCGAGCCGTGCCACTCAATGTGACCTACTTATGCCGTCTGGAGCAGGTCAGGAGGGTAATATATGGACAAGTTATTCCCCGTTAGAGAATAGAGAGGCCAGGGGGGTGAGAAGATACCAACGTAATTTAATGATTAGTCGTGATTGGAGTAACTCAGAGACATGAGGATTGCACCTATGTGAATGTATAGCCGGGAGGCTAATTATCAAGCCGTTAAACATCGAAATCGAGGCAGATTTAATGGAACGCGCAGTAACACAGTAGATCTGAGGTTAGCGGCGAGATCTGACCATGTCTTCAGGGATTTACTGAGGATGCCGCGTGGGCAAGCGCTGGCAAAGGCAATTAATATTAATTAATTGGCCGATCGATCCTCGAGCATGCATACAGATCTGTGATCAGCGAGGAAAAAGGAACCATATAAGCGTTATTTCAAGACCAGAATCATACTGAGAGAGAAGATGACGCTGCAGGGATATTTTCGGTCTACTTTTTCTCTCCAAACGAATATAAGGGCTGGGGGAAAGGAAAGACGCAGTCTGTTGGACCATACTTGAGTGCAGAGAGCACGTCACCCGAGCTCAGAAAGGGAGCGCGTGGACGTTAACAGTTTAAGTGCAGCAACATAATAATCATGCATTAAGGCATGAATTAATAACGATTAATGTAGTCAGTTGAACCGCAGTCTAGTGCGAAGTGCACGTTACCGAATTCTGAGAAGAGACGCGCGGACTTTAACATGAAGAGCCATGCAGTAAGGCATTTATTATTCACAATTATTAAGGACAGTCGTGCCATACTTTTATAGTCGGCATTACGAGGGACTACTATCGAGCACGCAGGAAAGGTACCGTGTGATATATAAGGTAGGACAATTGAGAGTGGTAATCTGTACAAATACAATGTACAATGGTTGAGCGCAGTATGTAAACTATTGGTTAGACATATCATAGGATGTCGGATTGCGCAGATATAAACTTTGTTATGCGATTGGTGAAATTTCGCAGGGATACCACTGTAATTAATGCTCAAGACGATATGCAAGCATATTTATTGATATCCGGAAATTTTTCTAAGGGTAAAATTGATAGACAGATTGGGGGACCGATAGGAATCCTTAGGCAGAGAATCGAGACTTTCAGGCGAGATGCGGGAGAGAATTGGAGGAGAGATCTTCAACGTCTGCATTTCTGATATTCTGCCAGGAAAAGTCAACCATTAAGAAATGTACATAGTGATCGTGTGATTGTAGTGATGATCATTTAAATATATGTAAAATTAATAGTGTAATAAGTGATATAACGTGTTGTGTGAATAAGGAAGCAACAGCTTCAACATGGAAGAGCAAAGTGCCGTGTGTTTTGTAAGGCAAAATTTATGTAAAATGTGTGTGGGAAGTATAAGAATGCCTTGCTAAATTTGCAAATGATAGCGGGCATTACTGGAAGAAATGCGTGGTTGGAGCCACCAGATTAACCAATGTAAGTACCCAAAAACCATGATTTTTTTTAGCAATTATAGTCCACTGTTTGTTCAGTGATTTCAAAATTTATAGAATATGCCAATGAGAGTCAATTTTAGGAGGTAGAAGCTCGAGATGTTATTGTTGTGTTGGTTTTAGTCAAGTTGAGATGTCTTTGTACATCATTGAGTGGATAAATCGTTACCACTAATGTAAAATGGCAATTCAGTTATATAGAAACTTAACGTAACGAACACGGATGTTCGGTTATTGAAAATGGTTACGTTGTGTCGGGTTATGGTAATGTAGGTCAGTAGGATAAGAATAAATGAACACACTTCAGGGAAAAATGGTTGTAAGCAAAATATATATGCTATTTTGCAGGGGATTGCAGAGCTAAAACAGCATTTTGACCCTGTCAATGAACAGAATAAGCTGGAAGCCAAGGCTTTCCAGGATGAAATACACAATCGTTTAGATGCCAATCAGATGGCAATTAATGCAAATCAGGTTGCAATGAATAATAATCAGATTGAATTGAGTAATCTTTTAGATGCCAATCAGGTGGCAATTAATGCAAATCGGGTTGCAATGAATAAGAATCAGGAAGAAATAAATGATAAGCTAGGTCAAATGCAAGAAACAATTAAGACCGAGGTAACTGAAACCGTTGTAAGCATTATATCAGAAATGCAGGTTAAGACCGAAAAGCGTTTCGAGGCGATAGAAGCCAAACATGAAAGTAATTTGCAGGCATGTAAGCACGCGCAGGATGAAACGAACAGTAGGTTAGATGCGCTGTCTAATGACATTAAGGATATTCAAATCCAAAATGAGGCGAATCTCGAACGCCAAACGAAACAATTTTCCGAATTTACTAGAACGGTAGATCAGAGATTAGAAGAGAATGACACTAAATGGGATGAAAAGTTTAAAGGTTATGCTAGAGCGATTAACGGTGATCTAAAGAAGCACGATCAGAACATATTAGATCAATGTCAGGAAATAGGAGAGATTAAGGCTATCGCTAACGAAAGTAAAGAGCTGGTAGGCAACATAAAGGGTCAGATGAGCAAAGTTCATCAAGAACTGGACCAAATTCAAAGCGACATTGTTATCGTTAACAAAAGACAAGAGGAAAACAGAGGGGAAATCTCTAAGGTCCGGAATGAAATATCAAAGGTCAATGGATATATCCAAGAGGAAATTAAAGGGTTTAGAGAAGAACTCGAAGTGAGAAAAGGCCAAAGGACAGAGGCAAGCGACAAGACCCTTGCTCAAATAAAGGAAGATGTAGAGGATGGAATCTCCCATATCAAGCAAAGCCTGAAGGAAGATAAGATGAAAATATTTGAAGTGGCAGAAGAGAACAGGGATAGGCTTAGCAGAATAGAAAAAGAGGTAATCACTCGATTGGAAAGAGCAGAGATGCGCCACAATCAAATGGAGACTAGGATAATAGCACAGGAGGAAACCCTAATGAAAGATCCTAAGTCAAGTGAAGGCAGCGTGGAAGATATGAGGAAAACCAAGTGGGCAGATTTAGAAACCCAACCTATAATAAGGAATGCTACAGGCCCAGGCGAAAGTACATATATGACGCCAGGAGCACCGATTGCAGCTTCTACGCCGCATGAAAATGCTAAGCACAACCATGTGATAAATGTAATTAGAGCAAGCGAGGAGAAACCAAGAAAATTTTCAGGCAGCCATTGTCATATGACACCGAAGTATTGGTTGAAAGAAGTGTTCGAATATCTGAACGATGCGCGGATACCACAAGAGCGCAGGCTACGAGCCATAGAGAAACTAACGGAGGGAGAATGTGCGTTATGGTTTCGCAGTTATACCTTCGATACTGTCGAGGAGTTCCGGGAAGCTTTTTTGAAGAGATACTGGGATCCGATGACCCAACAGAATTTACGATTGGATTTGTACTCGAAAAGATACAGCACCAACAATCCAACGAAGTACGCTGAAATCTTCATATCTCAGATGTGTCGATTTAACGAACTTGACCAGAAACCTAGCGAGCTGGAGCTATGTATTGCTATTGACAAACAACTTCCTTATGAAATCCAAAGGCTGCTGATTTCGGCAAATGCAAAAACCGCTATGGAAATGGAGGCAGTTCTTAGGCAACTGGACCTCACGACATCCAATACTATGCGTCAGAATCGAACCGTGGAACAGGTACACGTGACCAACACGCAGACGGACCAGTACAAAGCTCCGAAAAATAATAAAGCTACTAGCACTGAAACGTTAGATTCCAACGGACGTCAATGGGAACATGAACCCAGAAGATGGCAACCGAAGTATAAAGGGAATGCTGGTAGAGGAAGATGAGGCCGAAATTCTTGGAATCAACAGAATACAAGGGGTAGACCGTACCAAAATAATGGAGGTTACAATGGCCAAGAAGGCAACGATCGGAATTGGAGACCCCAGGAAAGAAGGCGTAACTTTGATGACGAGGTAGAGGAACGTTATCACGCTTCATTGCAATACCTCAATGAAAGAGGAGAAGAACCCCAGAAGCAGCAAGTCCGCTGGCAAGAAGCTATGCAAAATAGGACGTCACCAGACAGATATGGAGACGGAGCCAAAAGTTTGGAGTTACAGCGCAGTGAACAGGAGAGAAGAAACTCTAACGGGACTGGCGCTGTAGAAAAAAAAACTCCAAAATTAGAAGAATTTGAGAATGTTGGATGGAAGGCGGTCAACATCATTAATTGGATAGCCAAAACGGAAGAATTAATCGAGGATACAGGAGGATCACTGGTCATGATCACAAGAGAATTGCCCATTATTATAGTAAGAGTGGCAGGGTTGAAGATAAGAAGTGTGTTAGACACGGGTTCAACGGTGTGTCTTATGACACAAGCTTTGTATAATGAGATAGCGCAGAGAGAAAACGTTTTGAAAATACCTATCTCAAGTGTCAAAATAAAGGGTGTCATTCCTGACAAAACAATGATATGCAAATATCAGGTATTCCTAGATTTACAGATAGGAGGCTCTATTTTTCACAGAGTTTTCTACTAGTAAACAAATTGCCTTTTAACCTTATTATTGGGGCAGAGTTTATAAGGGAATACAGAGTGGTAATAGACCTATCACAGGACAGAGTTATGTTCCGTGTGAACGAGGAAGCCGAAGGCTTAGAGGTCTCACTCAAACAGAATGAACCAGGGACAGATGAACAAGTATGGCATACATACAGAGACATGGCTGAGGAGGAAGTGTTAGCTATCGAACATTTAGAAGACGAACTGAAAACACTAGCCGCAGACATGGAGAAAGATCTGGAACCCGAACTGGAAGAATGTATTCCGGAAAAACTAGAAGAAGCAAAAATTGGTCCAAGAGATAAAGAAAATTTAAAGAAATTATTATTGGAACAGAAGGAAGACTTTGGCTCGAGACCTGGTCGTATAAAGAACTTCACTTATGCATTCCAAGTTAACGACTGGACACCATTTAGGCAGAAACCCTACCCTATAGCCAAAAAGCATTATGCTAAGGTTAAAGAAGCAATTCAGGAGATGTTGGAGGCCGGTGTTATTGAGAAGACACCTACGCCTTATGTAAGCCCATTGGTAATTGTACCTAAGACAGACGAGACTGTCAGAGTATGCCTGGATTTGAGCCATTTAAATAATGAAGGTAATACCGGAGTTCGACCAAGTGCCACCTATTAAAGAAATCCTCAGAATGTTTAAAGGGAAGACCATATTTACAAATTTAGATATTACATCGAGCTTTCACCATCTTGAATTGGAGAAGAAAACTAGTCTATTGACAGGATTTATGTTTGATCAACATACATATACGTTTTTAAGATTACCTTTTGGTTTGAAAACAGCTGGTTCAGCTTTGATAAGACCGTTAGACCGCAATCTATCGGATGATGTTAAAGAGAGTACCATCAGATACGTAGATGACATTCTACTCACATCAGAATCTCTGGAGGAGCACATGAGAGATCTGAAGAAGTTGCTGGATAATCTTAGAGAAGCTAATTTTAAGGTTAATATCAAGAAATCGCACTTCTGTCTGAGGGAAGTTAAATTCCTAGGGCACGTTATCGATGAAAAGGGAGTTAAGCCAACCCCGGAGAAATTAGAGGTAATTCGAAATTTTCCTCGACCCACGAAAGTTAAGCACGTCCGACAGTATTTGGGAGTAATTGGATTCTTTGCTAACCATTGCCCAAACTATACTACTATTGTGGCACCCCTGCAAGATCTATTGAAGAAAGGCTGCAGGTGGAATTGGACCGAGCAATGTCAAGAAGCATTCGTGAGGTCAAAACAAATACTTTTGGAATACGTGAAGCTGGGATACCCTGATTATACCCAGAAGTTCATAATACAGACGGATGCATCACTTGTTGGAATAGGAGCGATGCTGTTCCAAGAAAATGTTGATAAGCCCGTTGAGAAAGTTTTTATTGCCTTTATAAGTAGGAGATTGAGGGCCCATGAGGAAAATTACACGATCACAGAGATAGAGTTGCTCGCAATTCTGTACGCATTACAGTACTGGCGCAAACTCGTGTATGGCTTTCAAATCGTCCTCAGAACAGACCATAAAGCTTAAACATTTTTGTTAAAGACGGATTTGTCTAGCCAGAGGTTGACAAGATGGTCCCTGTACATTCAACAGTTCAATGTGGAAATAGAATACTGTCCAGGGAAAGAGAACGTAATACCGGACATGTTAAGCCGATATCCAAGAGAAGAGGAAACTCTAGCGGTCCAGATTGAAAATCGAGATCAGAAGACCTTAGATGTCTTGAAGAAACTTACCAACCTGCAATGCGAAGATCCGTGGTTGAAAATGATGATTGATTACTTCGAGGGACGCTTAGCAAGGGGAACTGCAATATACAGAGAGGCAGAGGCGTTATCAACAGACTACGTATGGTACAATCAGATGCTACACAAGTGGGATGATGTAGACCATGCCCGTCAAAGAATTGTTATTCCTGCATCTTTGCAGAGGAGATTGGTGTGGCTAGCACACAGAGCGTTTGGACATCCCAGTATAGATAAGATAACTGCTCTACTGAAAGAAGCATTCATTTGGCCGAAGTTAAGAGAAACTGTAAGAAATGCTATTAGGACATGCGATTTGTGCCAAAGGGTAATGCCAAATCCCTTTTTAATGAGACAACGACCCATTCCGTTGTTACCAGAGAAGCCAAGGCAGCTAATAAATGTAGACAACTTTGGACCACTGCCTAGAGCACGTAGAGGTAATAGACATATTTTTGTAGCCATGGATGTATTTTCAAAAATTGTGGTATTATGCCCCATACAGAAGACCAGCTCGAAGCAGGTATTAAAAAGATTGAAAGAGAGAGTTATTCCGAAACTTGGGAAACCGGATAACCTACTCTCAGACCACGGGAGCTGCTTTACTAGCGCAGAATTTCGTCGGGAATTGGCAAATTTAGGAATCAGGCAGATTCTATCTACCATTCGCCATCCTGAGGCTAGCCCCGTTGAACGTGTTATGAGAGAGATACAGAAATATATTAAAATGTACTGTTCTGAAGAGAATTGGAAATGGATCGATGTCTTGGATGTAATAGAGTACTGCATAAATAATACTGTGCATGAGGCGACAGGTCAGGTGCCCGTGACTCTACATTTGGATCACAGACCGGAGAGGCCATGGACTGGTGTTATTCCATTACCTGTAGACGCGCAGCCAGGACGAGAATTGAGGATCCTGCGAACCTTCGAATATCTCCAAGCACAGGCAGAAAGACGCCAGAGAAGAAATCGTGCAAAGCGATATCACAGACCGCTTCTCATTGGGGAGAAAGTTTTAGTTCGGAGACCTGCCAGTTCAGATCCAGAAGCACGGAAGTATAAGAAATTCAATATCGGATATCACGGCCCGTTCGAAGTTATAAGAGACCTACAGAATAATGCATATAGAATAAGGCATTTAGAAACGGGAAACGAGGTCGTTATGAATGTGGCCAACCTCAAAATTTATTATTCACCAGAAGAGTTTGATGAACAAGAGGAAGCTATAGCAGCGCACACCCAAGTGGACGTGGACAGCAAAGTCGCCCAGGCCGCCAAGCTTGAAGGCTCACGCAGTGGGACGGAAAGGAAGACAAGCAGCTTGCCCAGGGAAGGAAGCAGACAGGCGGAATGCAAGTGTCTACGACTACTATACAAAGAAATGGTCGAAGTCGATGGGGAGGTTGAAGCCTTGAATGAAACCCTCCGCCAGGAAAATGCACGTCTAAGGGCTGAGCTCAGAGTGGAAGGGGGATGTAGACAGACTCTCTCGCAGGCAGACGAGGTGAAGGACCGCTTAGTGTAAACAAAGACGGTCGGGACAGTCAGCCGGTGACTTACAGAAGATCACTTGCAATTGACTTCTATAAGTTTTGCAAGGGGAATATGAACCCAACGGTGTTAGGCTGACTGGTATCGAACGTGGATCTTTGAGATAGATGAGCTCAGAATAGAGATTCCAGCAAGGAACGAACACGAGATCTTTTGAGGGAGTTTAAGCTATAAAAACCCCTAGAGAAAATACATATTAAATCACTGTTGTGATATGAACTAATTCTGACATTATTTGTTAATATAATGCAGGGAATAATAGCAGAATACTGCATTATTGGGCTATATGAGGCATACAATTCTGGACTGAATGCAGCATATTTATGCGATATCCGGAAATTGTTCTAAGGATAGAAATTAATAGACAGATTGGGGGACCGATAGGAATCCTTAGGCAGAGAATCGAGACTTTCAGACGAGATGCGGGAGAGAATTGGAGGAGAGATCTTCAACGTCTGCATTTCTGATATTCTGCCAGGAAAAGTCAACCATTAAGAAATGTACATAGTGATCGTGTGATTGTAGTGATGATCATTTAAATATATGTAAAATTAATAGTGAAATAAGTGATATAACGTGTTGTGTGAATAAGGAAGCAACAGCTTCAACATGGAAGAGCAAAGTGCCGTGTGTTTTGTAAGGCAAAATTTATGTAAAATGTGTGTGGGAAGTATAAGAATGCCTTGCTAAATTTGCAAATGATGGCGGGCATTACTGGAAGAAATGCGTGGTTGGTGCCACCAGATTAACCAATGTAAGTATCCAAAAACCATGATTTTGTAGCAATTATTGTCCACTGTATGTTGAGTGATTTCAAAATTTATAGAATATGCCAATGAGAGTCAATTTTAGGAGGTAGAACCTCGAGATGTTATTGTTGTGTTGATTTTAGTCAAGTTGAGATGTCTTTGTACATCATTGAGTGGATAAATCGTTACCACTAATGTAAAATGGCAATTCAGTTATATAGAAACTTAACGTAACGAACACGGATGTTCGGTTATTGAAAATGGTTACATTCTGTCGGGTTATGGTAATGTAGGTCAGTAATAATAATAATAAGAAGAAGAATAAATGAACACACATCAGGGAAAAATGGTTGTAAGCAAAATATATATGCTAATTGGAATATTTGTCTATCCAAGCAGTAATATTGTACGTGTTGGGCTAATCAAAGCAATTTAATATCAGAGTATATTATGATAATGGAAATAAATATGCAAGAATCTAGGAAATGGAAGAGTTTAATAGAGAATTGAATTTGCAGCTTGTGAATAAGCTTGTAAGAGTAATTGATAGATTTATCTTACTAATTAGAGGACGGGCTCATATCACCATGGTCACGGAAGCCAGGTAATCTATTCGACGTGTGAAATCTCGTATAGCCTAGGGCATACAGAGATATTTATTATTGCCAGAGTGTATTTAGTGATATACCCTAACTCTGAAGATTGCTATGAAATGTTCCGGGTTCGAATCCAGTGGTGTATGGGAGGATAACAATGGAAACCTCAGCATGACACCTGATATCGACCGAGAACTAGCTATTGGATAAATTCAGCTCCTGGGGGCGAATGTTGGCGGCAGGATGTGCCTGACCGTGCCATTTAATAAGATGCCGGCTAGCCAATTCGACAGGTGAATGATGAATCTCGTTCCTTCATATAATGTAAATGGACCTGTTGAGGCCAGTTATTAATATCCTAAGGTTAGGAATAAATGATTAGACAAGTCCATACCCTATCTTGCATACAGCTTAGTTAAAATCATATGGGATGTGTAGGTCAATGAGACTGCACTATTGTATTTAAAGTCACAGGTTACTGCTTGGAGATAAAGAGAGAGGGGAGTTAGGAAGGGACAGAGCACGTGTTTTGTGACCGCCCGACTCATTCCCATTGTATACAAGAAGAACCGAGGGGAAGATGTTAAACGACCTTGGAGCTTGACATTTAGAGGGGAAAGGCGTTGAAACCCTGTGTGTAATAAAAGAACCCTTGCTGTATTGTATAATGAATTTGTGTGGTTTGAAACACATTGTTAATTAAGGATCGTTCTGATAACTTAATACTTGACAAACTTATGAGTTGTTGAAAGTTGCATTTTTATACTGACATTGTCACGTCGTTCTGAAGGCGAACACTAGATGCCATAGGCTATGCCCACGCAAGGGTAGCATAATATACCATCCAACACAGCGGTAACGGAATCTTTGAAATTGAACTCACAACGGCATACAGTGGAACTGTAGAAAGTGGAACTGCAGAAAGGGAACTGCAGAAAGGGGTATGATTACAAGTAATTGTGGAGTTGCAAGTAAATTTGATGAGCAACCCATGAAGTGGTTAATGCATGGTAAAGCATTTTGGTGGGAAGAGAGATACAAAACACAATTGTACGCATAATGTAAATTAGGATGTGTTGAGAGTAAATAATTAAGATTGTGAAATTAAAGAGGTCACAATAGGTGACATAAGATTATAAGTACAGCTTATGTGTAATTTATCTGTGCATCAGCGCACTTGAGAATGAATTTGATGTTAATCTCATGGTAAATGAATGAATAATCATTTGGATTTGCAAGGATAAAGTGCGAATGTTGGTGGATTGAAGGAATAATTTTGCATTGTTTGTATTATAGTGTTGGGATTGTGTTTTTGTTTGTTTGAAGCCATGATTTAGAGCTTAATTAAAGTCTTTAGAATAGAGTTGTGCTTTATTATTGTAGAGTTGATACCTTTTAATCTCAGATCAAAAATATGCAACTGCTCAGTGAGTGAACGGTACACGCCTGAGGACTGATGCTGGCTGGAGGCAGAAGCATGTTTTACATGGAAATTACTCACATGGGTACAGTACTAACCCAAAAATTTCTGTAATTATAGCCGTTTGGTTTCCATTTGCTTGGTTTATCATCCGACTTAATTGATCCTCATTAAGTTTTGGATAATTCATAGGTAAATGCGTCTGAGGGAAATTATCAATAATAGCTGGCTATTCGAGAGAAGTAATGGGAAGACTAAGGAGCTTTATTGTATTAGAAATATGTATAAGAGTGAACTGATATGCAATGTTAGGTTCGTGAAACTGCAGATAATCTTCTGATAATGAATTCTTGAAAATGTCCCATAACTATCTTACATTTGAAGGGGTCTGAAAGATACGTATGTAAGAAAACAGTTGTCGTAACTGAGAAGGCATCTGAAATTGTGACGCTTCTGCCAAACAACGCTGCCATTCAGAATCGTCAATCAGCAAACCTCGCTCTTTGGCAGTTTCTTTAAAAGTAGAATAGACAACTGCTTTGTATGTTCGTAGATCCTGGAAGCTGGTAGCACCTATGTCGTGAAGCAATAACAGGCGTAAATAATACCTTTCTGTTTCTGTAGGCGAAACATTATACATTCTGCCTATAGTTTTTGAAACATTTTTTCTTTTTTGCTGCTGGCAGTTGCTCTAATTCCAGACGTAATGTTCTGGTGTTTCAGGATATATATACGGACTTCTGGCTTGCGAATCTTGATTTAACTTGAACCACGCTTGTAATTCCGTGTTGCGCAACTGTGCTTGAAGCAAAATATCAGGAGCATTATCATTTTTCAATAGATATTTTGCAAGTTTGGCAAGTGAACTGGTAATCGCACGATAGAATGTGACTGTTCATGCATGTGAAATGAAAATATCCTGAATGCAGCTTCTGTTGGACCAACATATCTAGCATTTAGGAAAGAAGTAATTTCATCGTAGTGCACCGTTTCGCCTACAGGACATATTTTAACAATGCAGCAGTCATGACCTTTATACACATACTTGTGGATTTTATATATAAGATATTTGTGGATGTATGTAACACTCCGAACACTTGAGCATATTTCAACATTAATATGAGCTTGCACGTTAAGTAAAAGAAATGGATTGTAGGGAACAATGAATCGACTATCGACTTCAATGCCTCGAATTGTTTTTATAATAAACCGTCCATTATTTCTTTTCCTATACGTAGGATAAACATTGGCATTATCTTTGGTCTCTTCCTGAAACTGTTTAGGGAAATCTTTCTTGCATACGCCATCTTTCATACAGACTGAAGCAGGATTCAAAGATCCGCGGGAACCATGTACCATATGACGCATTACCAACTCGTATAGCGCTTCATCCTCGAGATCTGGTATTTCGGCTGACACCACACTGTCAATGTCAGAAATTTTTCGAAACGTACAATCTTCCGTTAATGCTAAGAGTAAATGGATGTGCGGGAGACCTCGTTTTTGAAATTCCACTGTATATAGATATGCTTTTACCGAAAATTTCCTTAACATTAATCAATCGTAGCAATTCCTTTACTTTGCAATGGAAAACTCTCACTTCAATATCAGGCCTATTATTAGCCGTTTCCCAGAGATGAATGCTGTTAAGTATTTCTGGCCAGCCCGCATTATAGGTGAACGTAATGAATAAATCTGGCTTTCCAAACTTCCTCACTATCGCCATCGTATCCTGATAATTTTGCAATATTTTCCTTGGGCTACCTGCAAAAGAAGATGGCAAAACTACAATACGACTGACTCTGAGATTTTCATTTTCTGCTCGTACATGCAAGGCGTCTGCTAAACCGGCATATGTATCAACTCGTACGTTTGTTGATGACGTATGTATTTTAACCGGTCACCTTCCACACGACAGTAGTAATCCACGAATAAATATCCATTTTGCAAACTTGAGCAGCGACAACTAACTCAACATGACCTCCATGAACGCCATTCACAGACACATACATTTTGTAATCATCGCTCGTATTGATAGCAGTTTCGTACATATCGCTGTTGCCAACAATAAAGGAAGAATAATTATTCCACTTGTCTGTAACATGTTTTACAATTCGCTTTCTAACCTGTGTAAATAAACTCTGATTGTTGTACTCACAATATGCCAATGACCTGAACAGACAATTACCGTCACCTTTAATCTTTATAACTTTTGTAATTGAGTGTCGCTTCTCATTCATCATAATATGATTCATTGTATTGATTGAGCACACAACCTATAAGGACGAATGATTAAACGAGAAGAAGACAGTTTGTAGCTGGTGAGACCAAAGACTATACTGTATAACAGAAAGATCGGATACACAATACAAAATGGCGGTTCCAACATTCGACTGTAGCGGCATCTTCGTGAAATTAGTTGGCTTTCGTATACAGTATTTGTTGTCATTCAAACAGATGTTGACATGACAGTGTCATGAGCAAAATGACTGCTTATTGTGCATGAGCATTTCAGTCTCAAAGTAATCCATTCTTTGAGAAGTTTTAATAAAATTATGTGCACAGAATCCCCTTCTACTTATTGTATGGATACATGCGTCATTAGCGCCCGAGTGGTACAGGTAGAAGTTAACGATATCATGTATGGATACATGTGACATTAGCGCCCGAGTGGAGCAGGTAGAAGTTAACGATATCATGACGTAATTAGGGAACTCTCTGCTGATATTAAGTTAGATTTATTATTGGGGCGGCGTTGAATATCATGATACGGTGTTAGTCGTTGTCGCCTAGCGACAATATGTCCGTCAAATCATTCGATATTCCATTTTCGTGAGACCTTGAAAGAAGTAATATTCGCAATTATTTTAATACTCGAATTATATAATCAAGTAAGGTGGGTATCAATCAACGGTGCTTGACGGGCATTACATTTTAAGACAACAAACGTCGTCGTAGCGCAAATACTTCCCGAGATATTTCAGTTTTAGTAAAGGGTGACATTTTTTGAAAACTATTTTGATATATAAGATGGTTGATTAGTGATGAACTACATAGTCATAATATTTTCGTAACTATATTATTCCATTACACGTATTAGTGTCATTTAATTATTCCAATCACCTAATACTGTTTGTAACAAGTGAAATAAATAATGGTTGTTATCGTGTGAGTGAGTGAGTGAGTGAGTGAGTGAGTAAGTGACAGTTACTGCGGGAACAGAGTGTACTTCTGACAACTGACGGGTGACGCAGCGGACACCACCCAGCAGGCTGAGAAAAGCATACTCTCTCTTCTGATTCCTACTAGATTTTCACGATGGTCAATTAGTTCTGAGGTAGTTATAACCAGTGGTAGATCCAGGCCTTGTGGGGCCCTGGGCGATATGATAAGGTGGGGCCCACAACAATAGGAAATTAAAAAATATAAAATCAAATGAAAAATAGTTTGGTAATAATAATAATAATAATAATAATAATAATAATAAAATGAAGAATAGTTACAATATTTTGAATACACTACAGTACATTTTTAATAATATGAAAGAAATCTTTAAGTCCCCTTGAAGAAGATTATGGAAACTATAAAATATTACTTTGCGACTTTTTTTCCGGCTGAAGTCTTCCATCATTTCACTGAAATCTAAACTTGCTAAACGGTCACGGGAGGTCATAGCTGCACTGAAAAAAGGAATACGAATTATAAATTAGTTTGAAAAGTATAATTAATCAATTAATTAATACAATTTTTAAAAAAATCCATGGCGCGAGGCTCCCCAGACCGCGGGGCCCTGGGCGGTCGCCCTCTTCGTCCTCCCCTAGATCCGCCACTGGATAACAGACAGGACATGGTTAGTACGGGCAGACAGGGGGCGCCCGCTATGCGGCGAGACTGCAGTTGCTGTGCGTCCACATGTCTGAAAACCTCCACCCAACGTGCAACTGTTCCGTAATCAATTCGCCAACAGCTTCACATTAAACTGCGTAGCTTTTCTACCACCGAGCAAAGCAATTTTCAGGAATGAATGCTATTCCAATCTGCTTACATCCATCTTGCAGCACGGCCAAGCTCAAGCTCTACCCACAATACGCTGTCGGCAGACGGCAGTTGAAGTCAGACCCGTGCTCTCTTATGGCGTATTTCACAATGTGAAGTTGTATGTCGGTAGTAGATAGTTGACAATTGGCAGCGTGTGGACGGCTGTCGCCAATTTTATCTTTGACAGCCAACTGCATATTTAATAGCCAATTAGAAAAGATCACAAGCTGACGTCACTTTGCCGTTTTCCCGCTCGACATCAGCTGTGTAGTTGACTAGTTGTATTCGCGGTATATTCTTCGCATAATTACAGTATATAAAAAGATGATGACTGAATGTACTGGCCTTGGGATAGAAGATATATTCATTCATCTTTTTTTTTTTTTTTAGCGTATGGCTTTTAGTGCCGGGAGTGTCCGAGGACATGTTCGGCTCGCCAGTTTTTGTAGCTGTTTCGAGACGGACACCCAATGGGTGAGCTACAAGTACCGTTGGGGAGGGAAGGAGGGAAGTTGGAATGTAAGGACGAGGAGTTGGAAGGTAGCGGCTGTGGCCTATAGTTAGGGACCAACCCCGGCATTTACCTGGAAGGAAGATGGGAAACCAAAGAATACCATCTTCAAGGTTGCCGGCGGGGGGATTCGAACCTCCTCGCCTCCCGGATGTGAGCGACTGCCATCAGTCATGCCGTAACCACCACGGCTAACTCACCCGGTATTCATCTTGTGAGGGAACACCGTTAGAATAATGACATGAGTGAGCCCAAGTATTTAAAAGGAAACAGTTCATTGATTATAATGTTTTCCTTTGTAGCAAATGTAATGCAGTGGATGGTAACGCTGAATGAGAGCTCATCGTACGATAACATTTTCTAAAGTAGGGCCTACCGGTACTGAAATTAGCCAAAATACATTTTCTAATGACGAGAAATAAATTAGGAAATGATGTAGTAATAGATTGAACGTGTTGGGAGCCCTCGTGCGTTCAATCAAAAATGACCAGCTACAAAAAAGCAATTCTGTTCAAAAATCAGTAGGCCTAATTCAGAGTTGGATTTGTTATTAATTATTTACAAGAGGGGATACTGGATGTACGAGTATTTTTCCTCAATTTTAACAATGCTGTACCAGTTAGCAACAATAAAAATAAACCCTACAGCTCCAAGTCGTCCATCCTTGCAAATTTTAGGTTAGGTTATCGACAATTGACAACTTTCTAAAGGAATAAATGAAAGTCAAGTTATTATTTACTCCTAGCATTTTAACGACTGCGCATTGTGGGTGGCTAGGCTGTGAACTACCGATTTCTGACTTCATCTGCTGTCTGCCCACTACCGTCTGCCGACAGCGCATTGTGGGTAGACCTTCAGAATGAACGAGTATGGCGCTGGTTCTAGCCACTTGCACTTAGAGTCGCCATCTGTCGGGTGAATTCTGTGCTATTATCCGCGGGGTTTCGAATGTCTACACTGGGCAAAAGTCACGAAATGCATGTTACACGTTGTTGGCATGCTAAGGAACCCATTTGAATTCAGTAGGGTGTGTTCTTAATGGCAAAATTAATCTCCGGATTTACGCCAACACAAAAGTTCCTTCTTACTCTACTAGAAAGCGCCATAGTGTCAAGGAGCTTAGATATCTAACCTTCTTGGCTTTCATAGCGCTCCAAGGAACAACAAAATTCGACATGCAAGCTGCCCTCTGGGCGTCAAATAATAAAGCTTGCACCCAGCACCCGAGGCCATACGATATTATTATTTATTACTGGAATTACCGTGATGTCATATGTTCGAAAGATATAACATACTGTAGTTGCCATGACTAATGGAATGGCCCTCGTTTATACGAGTTTATACGAGACACACACAGAAAGTAACTAACCCTATTAAAAAAAAGTGACAGTCAGTCTGAAAGACTAGATTTTGTATCATTTAAAACGCTACAAATGCTGAACAAGATGTTCAGTAAAGAACATATAGCCTACTTTCTCCTAAATGTATGAGTATAGTTATAACTCGTTGTTATTATCAAAGAGTATAATAGAACTATTCTTTGTTGAAGACCTTAGAAACGATTTACCTCTACCAAACGCCACGACCTAGATAAAAACTGCTACCATCATTGAAGAAAGAAAGAAAGAAAGAAAGAAAGAAAGATAAGAAGTATATCAAGAATGTTATGGATCTGGAGACATAATCGACCGGACTGGCGGCGTGGCTCAGCGGTAACGTTCTCGCTTGCTGGGCCCTAGGTTGCAGGTTCGTATCCTGGCGCAGTCAGCTGGCATTTGAGGGTGCACAAATGCGAGGGAGCCGTGTCAGTACATTTACTGGCACGTTAAAGATCCCCTTCGGGCCAAAATTCCGGCACCCCGGTGTCTCTAAAAGCAGCAGTAGTTAAAAGGGATGTAAAACCAATAACATTATTATTATTATTATTACGACCTGCCGTGGGCAACATCCAACTTTGAGTTGAGGCATGTCTTTACACGTCTGGTTGTGCATGGCTTTCACAACCCTAATTGAATTAACAAATCTTTCCATGACCCTACAGAGACGTGTGTATACAAACTATGTGGATATTTTCGATAATATAATCCTAACAGAGCGAGTGCATTCTAGCGGCCAGAATAAGAAACTTTTCAATAAAATCTGGAAGTTACCTTTTTGGCAGCTAGATGTCTCGAGTAAATCTGCTGGCGAATTATGTTTTAATTAAATATATATTTTACACCATAATGTGGACAATATAACGCTTAATAACATTTTCAAGTAACGCAAAATAGGCTGTTACAAACCCTTTAAAATAAAAAGTTAAAATGTATCGTAGTATCAACTTGTCATTCTTCAAATTCGATGCGCATAGAATGATAATGGTATAGTAATCAATGGATCCCCACGTAGACTAGTCGGGACATCTAGTGGTGAAATATCGAACAATATAATCCTAACAGAGCGAGTGCATTCTAGCGGCCAGAAGAAGAAACTTTTCAATAAAATCTGGAAGTTACCTTTTTGGCAGCTAGATGTCTCGAGTAAATCTGCTGGCGAATTATGTTTTAATTAAATATATATTTTACACCATAATTTGCACAATATAACGCTTAATTTTAAAACATCTGAGTCATTACAAAACAATAAACATATAACATTTCAAGCAAAAAAAAAAATCTCTGATCGGGTTTGAACAATAGGAATCTGAGCGACAGGCTATCGCTCTACCACTGAGCTAATTGTGTCAACGAATATCGTTCTATTTAAAATGACTTACATAGAACTTGTTAGCAAATAATGATTTATACTAAACGATTTCATCACTGGAGTATATTATTTATATATAAGGCATTTCATACAAAGTTTATTTATTTTTTATCAGTACGCTATATTGCATTCAATACTCAAATTAGTGAAATATATGTCAGGCACAAGATATCCGCTGCCATCTTGTCTTATTAATGAATCAGCTGAGCTTTTTAAAATCACGTCTGCACTGTAGTATTACAAAATAAACTTTTAATTTCGTACGTGCCTCTTCCTTTAGAACAGTTAAAACGATTCTCGGCTCGATAATCGGAACTGGCGGGTCCCATGATATGGATTATAAAGTTTGCATAATTCGCACGGCCGCCATCCTGAAATGGTATGGCGGACGACCTTGTAGTTTGGTCACAAGACGCATCCTATACGAAGGTATGTTGTTACCAAATTTGGTAGAGATTGGATGATTTGGTTAGTCGTTATTTGATTTTACGTTTTGAACGTTTGAGTGGCCGCCATTCAGTTTTAGTAAAGATGGCGGCGATATAAAACATGACACTGAGGTGTCCTTTGCTAGTGCTACCTTTGTACCAAATTTCGTTCAATTCGCATTCACCGTGTTCGAATTGATAGGGGGGGACAGACATTCAGAGTACACACACTCACACACACACACACACACAGACTCACACACACACATACACACACACAGACTCACACACACACATACACACACACAGACAGACACACTTTTTTCGCCCTGTGTTGATCTCATAAGTCTACTTTCATTTTTTGCAAAAATCGAAAGTAGGCTAAACATGATGTTCAGTAAAGAACATATAGCCTACTTTCTCCTAAATGCATGGGTATTGTTATAACTCTTTGTCCTTTTCAAGGAGTATGATTGAATGTTGGTTGTAGTAGCTTGTTGAAATACAATGTGCTATAGGTATATTAAACATGAATATGAGGTGCCCTTTGCTAGTGCTACCTCTGTACCAAATTTCGTTCAATTCGGTTTCACCGTGTTTGAATTGATAGGGGGAATCGATTTGCACACATACTTGGCCACCATCTGCAAACTATTGGGCTGATGTTCTTGCAGTTTGGTCAGAATATGTTTCCCACATAAAGATAGGGTGTTGCAAAATTTGGTAGAGACTAGATTATTAGGTTGGTCGTAATTACATTTTAGCTTTTAACATTTGGGTGGCCGCGATTACGTTTCCGTCAAGATAGCGGTGATATAAAACATGACACTGAGGTGCCCTTTGCTAGTGCTACCTCTGTACCAAATTTCGTTCATTCGGTTCCACCGTGTTCGAATTAATAGGGGGAATCAATTTTGACATAAAGATGTCCGCCATCCGCAAACTATTAGGCTAATGACCTATTAGATTGGTCAAAGGATGCTCCCTCCACAAAGGTATGTTGTTGCAAAGTTTGGTAGAGATCGGATGGTTATGTTAGTCGTAATTTGATTTAAGCTTTAAACATTTGTGTGGCCGCCATTGCGTTTCTGTCAATATGGCGGCGATATTAATCATGACACTGAGATACCCTTTGCTAGTGCTATCTCTGTACCAAATTTCGTTTCATTCGGTTTCACCATGTTTGAATTAATAGGGGGAATCGATTCTGACACAAAGATGGTCGCCATCCGCAAACTATTAGTAGAATGACCTATTAGATTGGTCAAAGGATGCTCCCTCCATAAAGGTATGTAGTTGCAAAATTTGGTAGAGATCGGATGATTAGGTTAATCGTAATTTGATTTAAGCTTTAAACATTTGTGTGGCCGCCATTACGTTTCTGTCAATATGGGGGCGATATAAAACATGACACTGAGGTGCCCTTTGCTAGTGCTACCTCTGTACCAAATTTCGTTCCATTCCGTTTCACCGTGTTTGAATTAATAGGGGGAATTGATTTTCACACAAAGATGGCCGCCATCAGCAAACTATTAGGCTAATAACCTATTCATTTGGTCAAAGGATGCTTCCTCTATAAGGGTATGTTGTTGCAAAATTTGGTAGAGATCGGATGATTAGGTTAATCGTAATTTGATTTAAGCTTTGAACATTTGTGTGGCCGCCATTACATTTCCGTCAAGATGGCGGCGATATAAAACATGGCACTGAGGTGCCTTTTGTTAGTACTACCTCTGTACCAAATTTCGTTCCATTCGGTTGCACCGTTTTCGAATTAATAGGGGGAATCGATTTTCACACAAAGATGGCCGCCATCCGCAAACTATTACGCTGATGACCTATTAGTTTGGTCAAAGGATGCACCCCCCATAAAGGTATGCTGTTGCAAAATTTGGTAGAGATCGGGTGATTAGGTTAGTCGTAATTTGATTTAAGCTTTGAACATTTGTGTGGCCGCCATTACGTTTCCGTCAAGATGGCGGCGATATAAAACATGACACGGAGGTGCCTCTTGTTAGTACTACCTCTGTACCAAATTTCGTTCCATTCGGTTGTACCATGTTCGAATTAATAGGGGGAATCGATTTTCACACAAAGATAGCCGCCATCCGCAAACTGTTAAGCTGATGACCTATTAGATTGGTCAAAGGATGCTCCCTTCATAAAGGTATGTAGTTGCAAAATTTGGTAGAGATCGGATGATTAGGTTAATCGTAATTTGATTTAAGCTTTGAACATTCGTGTGGCCGCCATTACGTTTCAGTCAAGATGGCGGCGATATAAAACATGTCACTGAGGTGCCCTTTGCTAGTGCTACCTCTGTACCAAATTTCGTTCCATTCGGTTCCACCGTGTTCGAATTAATAGGGGGAATCAATTTTGACATAAAGATGGCCGCCATCCGCAAACTATTAGGCTAATAACCTATTAGATTGGTCAAAGGATGCTCCCTCCATAAAGGTATGTTGTTGCAAAGTTTGGTAGAGATCGGATGGTTATGTTAGTCGTAATTTAACTTAAGCTTTGAACATTTGTGTGGCCGCCATTACGTTTCTGTCAATATGGCGGCGATATAAAACATGACACTGAGATGCCCTTTGCTTGTGCTACCTCTGTACCAAATTTCGTTCCATTCGGTTTCACCGTGTTTGAATTAATAGGGGGAATCGATTTTCACACAAAGATGGCCGCCATCCGCAAACTATTAGGCTAATGACCTATTCATTTGGTCAAAGGATGCTTCCTCTATAAGGGTATGTTGTTGCAAAATTTGGTAGAGATCGGATGGTTAGGTTAATCGTAATTTGATTTAAGCTTTGATCATTTGTGTGGCCGCCATTACGTTTCCGTCAAGATGGCGGCGATATAAAACATGACACGGAGGTGCCTTTTGTTAGTACTACCTCTGTACCAAATTTCATTCCATTCGGTTGCACCGTGTTCGAATTAATAGGAGAATCGATTTTCACACAAAGATGGCCGCCATCCGCAAGCTATTATGCTGATGACCTATTAGTTTGGTCAAAGGATGCTCCCCCCATAAAGGTATGTTAGTGTAAAATTTGGTAGAGATCGGATGATTAGGTCAGTCGTAATTTGATTTAAGCTTTGAACATTTGTGTGGCCGCCATTACGTTTCCGTCAAGATGGCGGCGATATAAAACAAGACACTGAGGTGCCTTTTGTTAGTACTACCTCTGTACCAAATTTTGTTCCATTCGGTTGCACCGTGTTCGAATTAATAGGGGGAATCGATTTTCACACAAAGATGGCCGCCATCCGCAAACTATTACGCTGATGACCTATTGATTTGGTCAAAGGGTGCTCCCCCCATAAAGGTATGTTATTGAAAAATTTGGTAGAGATCGGATGATTAGGTTAGTCGTAATTTGATTTAAGCTTTGAACATTTGTGTGGCCGCCATTACGTTTCCGTCAAGATGGCGGCGATATGAAACATGACACTGAGGTGTCCTTTGCTAGTGCTACCTTTGTACCAAATTTCGTTCAATTCGCATTCACCGTGTTCGAATTGATAGGGGGGGACAGACATTCAGAGTACACACACTCACACACACACAGACACACACACACACACACACACACAGACTCACACACACACATACACACACACACACAGACTCACACACACACATACACACACACAGACAGACACACTTTTTTCGCCCTGTGTTGATCTCATAAGTCTACTTTCATTTTTGCAAAAATCGAAAGTAGGCTAAAAATGCTAGGAAGGCTGGAGGCTTCTCGTTTCGCTCGAAGCCAAAGACTCTTGGCATGTTAGAAAATTATCTGCATAATACTTATTTTGCTTAATAATACTTTATCTTGTTTCGAATTACTCACGAATGGCAAGTGCAAACCAAGGGCAAAGCAAGGTCGAGCGCGCGGGATGCCATCGTGCTCACCAGAGCGCGCGGGGACGTGCCCCTTCCATCCAGTCTAAAAACACTTATAGTGGGAGATGTATTGAAGATAGAGATATGCTCTTGCGGACTTTTTTTGTAGAACTTTTCATGCTGACCAATTCTTACGCTCATAGTATATAGATATTTTTAACGGTTTGCCCAGCGTAAGCTTAAGAAGCGCACGGACGCCAAGTTTGTTTTCGACTTTTTCACTGAAATCGTTACTGCTTGGCTTCCTTTGATCATACATAAATTATTTTCTTCAGAATCTTTCCTCGAGATATCCTTTACAGAATGGTGAAAACCGCATCAAAATCCATCCAGTGTTTCTCGAGATTAGCCGTGACATCCAAGAATCGGGGATTTTTATCTGATACTAACGAAGTAGAGATTGTCGGGGAACACGTGCACCAAGCGGTACTATGACGTCACACACCTCGCTGCATCTGAGTACATTTCGTCCCGTCACTGTAACGTAACGCCAGACCCCAGCGTAACGACGAAGTCGACAAGATCATTTAAAATGATAGAAAAGAGAACATTGTTATGTGCAAAACTTTATTGGCAACAGGTACAGCAATGTATCAGCTACTTTTCAACATAGCCACCAAACGAATTGAACCGCGTACGCATGCCCGCGATCTGCGCCAGTCCCAGCCGGCTCAGGTTGCCGTGTTTATCGGGGCGCACATAGATAATGACCCTGCAATTTCTGGCCGCGCCTCCTATTATCAGATTATAATGTTGCAGTTGAGGACACATCGCTAAACTAAGTCCTAATTTCTGTAATAGCGTTCGGCCAACCAAGCACGCTCTGCCAGTCAAGGACTGTCATTCTCGGTTTTGGAATGCACGACCAAACAATATCTCCTCCCAGTAGTACAATGAGTTTGTAAACCGCGAATGTAGTTCTTTCTCGTAAGGATTAATTTGTCGTATGTAATGGTCCAGTAACATATCTGTCATAAACGTTCATTTCAACAAAATAATGGTAGCTTAAATCTCTTAGGAAAGTGCCTCGAAAGCAATGGTTTGGAACATTCCCCGTTTGGAAGGCGGCCAGTCACCATTCAGCTGGCTACCGGGTGTGTGTGAGCGAGAGATGGACGGCGAGAACGTCGAACACACGCACTCCATAAAGAGTGATCTGCGTTGGTCGAACTCAGTAGCAGATAAGTTTGGTTGGTTCCTTAGGATAGGGGCTGCGACAACTCATCTATGTAGCCGCGTGTACTTTGGGTGTGTGTAGAATCTGTCTGATAACCGGTGTTAATTGTGATCGCTGTATTAGTGTGTTGATGATGATGATAATTGTTATTATAAGGGGCTTAACATCTAGGTTATCGGCCCCTAATGGTCTGGGTGATCGTGAAGATGACAATGAAATGCAAACTATAACTAAAAACTAACTACGAACTTTTATACTAGAAGAAGAAATGGAAAACAAAAGGAGAATAAGGCAAATAAAAAACAGGAGGAAAAGAAATGCCCTCAACCCTCAAAGAAAGCGGATTCAGGGACTTGGAAGGAAGGAGAGCCATGAAAGGCGGAAAGGAAAGTGAAAGAGGAGAGGGTCCGCCCCACAGGTAAGGAACAAAAGGGGGAAACCGGACCCAGCTCAAGAATCCCTCGGGGTCACCAACTCCCGAACTCACCAGCCGTGAGCCCCTGAGGGTGTAGCAATATCCAGGGTGCACCAGAAGTGGTGGGGCTACATACACCCTGCCTCCTTGAGGGCCTTGAACAGAAGGCAGTAGAGAACATGAAGAGAAACAGAAGGCTGATCCCTCGCAGACGGAGGGTATCAGAAAAGATGAGACAAGGGCCAATTAAGGCGGGAAAAGAAGATACTCCCTATGTCTCGGATACCCTAATACCGTCGGGGTCGGAAGAGAACAAGAGTTGACCAAGTGAGGTCGACAGGAAAGAAGACAGAGAGTAGCCCGGCACAAGTAAGTGGAAGCAATGCCGGACTCAGCTGGGGCCCCGTGGTCGCCAACCCACGTCCCACTAGATGTGAGCCCCTGGGGGTGGGGGTGGGGGTATTAGTGTGTGTTATCTGCTTTAATTCAAGTGTGGATTGCAGAAGATAATTTCAAGTAGTTCCTACTTTTGCTACCAAATGCTATCGCCCACGACACCTAGCTTGCGGACTTGGTTACTAGATTGCATTGCAGTCAGAACCTGGCGGCGAACGTTGGAACTAATAGAGCGTTATGAATTCTAACCTACAAATGGTTTCTTCACACAAGTGTAGTTGGTGGAAGGTTCTTTTTCATGCCATAAATCTATGACATGGGGCCGCCGGCTTTATTCCCCTCTGTAGGAAGGCATACTGAGGGACTTTTAAGGCCCTTAAAAAATCTGACGACTTTGGCCGGGTTTGAACCCGTGACTTGGGGCATAGAAACTCAGCATGCTACCAACTACGCCACCGATGATGGACTCAGAATACTAAGGATAAACGAGAGAAGTTTCAAAAGTACAGTAAGTTTCGTGATTTTATTGCACGAGCAGATGGTAGGCTACACTAGGTGGCACAAACAATCGCCATTATAATCCACACATGTGGCTGGTTTAACGACGGAAGGAGTGTCAGTGGAGGGGGAATGACACATGCGCGGATCGGTGGCAAAGAGAGAGGAGCAGCAGACCGGCGTGCCCCCTATCATTGCAGTACAACTCACGATGGCAGACAGACATGTACTGACAATATGGTTGCCAATGGAAGTGCGTGCTGTTATCCAGTATGAATGGGCTCGTGGGACTAGTGTGTCAGTCATCTATGAACGCCTACAGAACGTGTATCTTGAAATATGTAGTAAGTTAATTCCTATTTTAATTTTTTGATCTCTTTCCCTAAACTTATCAATCCATTTAATATTGCGGATTTAGCCGAGTCTCCCCATAGAGGTATATTTAGCCTATTTTCATTTATGAAAAAAATAGGGTTATGTGCGTATGTATCCCCCTAATAAAATGTTAACAGCTGGAGCGATTTCAATGAAACTCGGTAAGGTCATAGTACTATTTTGACCTACTTCTTCAAATTTAGCTTCGTCTCACCAATCCAACATGGCGGCTGTGCGAAATATTTCACCGGCATTCTATATCTCCGAAGCTATTACTGATACCACCCTGAACTTTTGTACGGTGATAAAGGGCACTACTAGGTGTTCACCTATGTAAATTTCAAAAACTTGTTTAGAACAAAACGAACATGGCGGCCAAGCGAAGTTGAAACATTTAAATGGACGTTTCTCGCGATTTAACCACCAAGCGCAGTGAAAGTTGGTACGGTAATTGCTTATACGAAATTTAATCCACTAGGATCTAATTTATTTCAATTGTTTTCATAACGTCAAGATGGTGGCTGTGTGAAATTTTAAACTCCCGTTTTTATTTCTTGTGTCCTAAGCATGCGATTGAAGTATGAATAATACACGTAAACAACAATCTTCATGTAATAGTACTTAACTCTATGACCTACACATATAAACATCCGACATGGCGACCATCCGAAATATTTGAGAATGTATTACAGCAATCAAAATGAAATTTTGTATGTTGATATAGGGAATTAACATAAGTATGATATATGAAAATAGGCTTGTTTGTTCTTCACGGAACTACTTGGTTTTTAGGTAGATTTCATTAGAAAGCTAACTATTGCAATGGGTACCATGTTTCGACTTCCGGAAAATTTCGACATATCTTCGCGTTTCACATCCCCCAGACCCCAAAACCACCGTCAGTTCAAAAGTTTATATATAATTTATGTATATATATATATATATATATATATATATATATATCAGTTTCTTGTGGACACGATAACTGCCGTAATTGTGCACCAATCACTTTGAATTTTTTACATAACATGTATCCCTATAAAATCTCGGTCGAGTTCGTTAATGGGCAAAATCGGTCGAAGGGGGTTAAAATGGGGGGCTTTTTTTCGAAAAAGTGAAATTTCGCTATAACTCTCTTAATACGTGAAATATCGAATCCATTCAAAGTTCATAATATGTGTCGTATAAGTGCCAAAAATTTATGTCCAATAAGTTTTTTGATAGCACCAACCATTGACCAAAGGGGTGGAAAAAAGTGGGTTTTTCGGGAAACATTAATCATATCTCTCTTAATAGGCACAATATCAAAACCGTACAAAATGGACAATATTCCTCCAATAATTACCTAAAACTTTTGTCTGAAAGAATTTTCGATATGACCCACCATTACGCCACGGAGTGAGCAAAATGATTTAAATTATAAGAAAATTCCAAGTGCCAAGAGTGGTTGCCATGACAACTTTACTTTTAATTGATACGGGTTGAGCCATCAGCAGTTGCTATGACAACGCCACTGCACGAGATCACATTCTGTTTTCATATGTCTGTGGGAAGCGACTTCGGTATCGGAACTGGTAGCATGCTGAACTTCTATGCCCAAGGTCGCGGGTTCAAACCCGGCTGAAGTCGTCGGATTTACTAAGAGCGCCAAAAAACCCTGAGTATGCTTTCCTTCGGAGGGAAAGTTCCAACGTTCGTTGCGAGTTGATGGTTACGTAGGCATCTAGTAGCCAAGTTCACAGCTAGGTGTCGTTGATGGTAGTATTTTAAATTATGTAGCCTATTTTAGGTAGATTTCATCAGAAAGCTAACTATTGCAATGGGTGCCATGTTTCGACTTCCGGAAAATTTCGACATATCTTCGTGTTTCACATCCCCCAAACCACCGTCAGTTCAAAAGTTTATATATATGTGTGTGTATATATATGCATATATATCAGTTTGTTGTGGACACGATAACTGCCGTAATTTTGCACCAATCACTAATGTTTTACATAATATGTAACCCCTTAAAAAATCTTTCGAGTTCATTAATGGGCAAAATCGGTTAAAGGGGGTGAAAATGGGAGGGAGGGGGGGGGGCTTTTTTTTTTTTCGAAAAAGTGAAATGTCGCTATAACTCTCTTAATACGTGAAATATTGAATCAATTCAAAGTTCATAATATTTGTCGGATAAGTGCCAAAAATTTATGTCAAATAGGTTTTTTGATAGCACCAACCATTGACCAAAGGGGTGGAAAAAAGTTTTTTTTTTTTCGGGAAACATTAATCATACCTCTCTTAATAGGCACAATATCAAACCCGTACATAATGGAAAATATTCCCCTAATAATTACCTAAAACTTTGTCTGAAATAATTTTTGATCTGACCTACCATTACGCCAAGGGATGAGAAAAATGATTTCGGAATTAAAGAACATGCCAAGTGCCATCAGAGGTTACCGTGACAACGCTTCTAAATTGATGAGAGATGAGCTATCAGAGGTTGCCAAGACAACGCCATTGCACGAGATCACATTCATTTTAGGTAGATTTCATTAGAAAGCTAACTATTGCAATGGGTACCATGTTTCGACTTCCGGAAAATTTCGACATATCTTCGCGTTTCACATCCCCCAGACCCCAAAACCACCGTCAGTTCAAAAGTTTATATATAATTTATGTATATATGTATCTCTCTCTATATATCTATATATCTATATATATAAAAATCAATCTTACGTGATAGTTTGTCTGTGGGTGTGTGTGTATGTCTCCTATGCAATCATATACCACTCAACCGATTGCGATGAAACTTGAGTGAGATGTTGAGTACACTCTAAGGAAGGTTTCTGACTTAGTAAATCCATTTTACAATAGGTAGCGCACGCGTAGATTCAACAAATGAGTGACGATGCGCGAAGCGTTTCAAACAAGTCCCGTATGTGTTCATATACCATTCGTCCGATAGCGATGAAACTTGGGAGAGATGTTGTATACACTTACGTGAAGGTTTCCAAATTAGTGAGTACATTTCACAGTAGATAGCGCACGAGTAGATTCAACAAATGAGCGACGACACGCAAAGTGTTTCAAAAATGTCCCGTATGCATTCATATACCATTCGTCCGATAGCTATGAAACTTGCGTAAAATGTTGTGTACACTTCAGGGAAATTTTCTGGCTTAGTAAATCCACTTTACAATAGGCAGCGCACGAGTAGATTCAGCAAATGAGCTACGACGCGCGAAGCATTTCAACAAAGTCAGTTTCAAAAAAGTCCCATATGCATTCATATACCATTCGTCCGATAGCTATGAAACTTGCGTAAAATGTTGTGTACACTTCAGGGAAATTTTCTGGCTTATTAAATCCACTTTACAATAGGCAGCGCACGAGTAGATTCAACAAATGAGCTACGACGCGTGAAGCATTTCAACAAAGTCTCGTATGCGTTCATATACCATTCGTCCGATAGCGATGAAACTAGGCTGAGATGTGTGCACTCCAGGGAAGGTTTCTCTGGCTTAGTAAATCCCTTTAAAAATAGGAAGAGCAGGAGCAGAATCAACAAATGAGCGACGACGCGCGAAGTTTTTCATCAAAGTCCCATATAAGGTCATATACCATTCATCCGATAGCGATGAAACTTGGGTGAGCTGTTGTGTACACTCCAGGGAAGGTTTCTGGCTTAGTACATCCATTTTACAATAGGTAGCGCAGCAGTAGATTCAACAAATGAGCGATGACACGCGAAGCGTTTCAACTAAGTCCCGTATAAGGTCATATACTATTCGTCTGACAGTGATAAATGTTTGGTGAATTGTTGTGTACACTACAGGAAAGGTTTCTGGCTTAGTTAATCCATTTTACAATACGAAGCGCACGTTTAGATTCAACAAATGAGTGACTACGCTCGAAGCGTTTCGACAACGTCCCGTATACGTTCACATACCATTCATCCGATTGCGATGAAACTTGGGTGAGATGTTGTGTACACTCCAGGGAAGGTTTCTGGATGAGTACATCCATATTACAATAAGTAGCGCAAGTAGAATCAACAAATGAGCGACGACACGCGAAGCGTTTCAACCATGTCCCGTCTGCATTCATATACCATACGTCCGATAGCTATGAAACTTGGGTGAGATGTTGTGTACACTTCATGGAAGGTTTCTGGCTTAGTAAATCCACTATACAACAGGCAGCGCACAAGTAGATTCAACAAATGAGGGACGACGCGCGAAGCGTTTCAACAAAGTCCCGTATAAGGTCATATACCATTCTGCCGTTAGCGGTGAAACTTGGGTGAAATATGGTGGACACTCCAAGGAAGGTTTCTGGCTTAGTAAATATATTTCACAGTAGGTAGCACACGAGTAGATTCGACAAATGAACGACGACACGCGGAGCGTTTCAATACACTGCCCTATGTCTTCATATCCCATTAGTCCGATAGCGATGAAACTTGGGTGAGATGTTGTGGACACTTACGTGACGGTTTCTAACTTAGTAAATACATTTTACAGTAGGTAGCGCACGAGTAGATTCAACAAATGAGTGACGGAGCGCGAATCGTTTAAACAAAATCCGGTATGCGTTCATATACTATTCATCCGATTGCGATGAAACAATGATCAGTTATTGTGTACCCGCCAGGGAAGGGGACTTACTAAATCCATTTCACAATAAGTAGCGCAAGAGTAGATGCAACAAATGGGTGACGACGCGCGAAGCGTTTCAACAAAATCCCCTATTGCGTTCATATAACATTCTTCGATTGCGATGAAACCTTGATGAGTTATTGTGTACACGCCAGGGAAGGGCTTCGACTTCGTAATACATTTCTCAATAGGTAGCGCACGAGTGGATTCAACAAATGAGTGACAGCGCACGAATCGTTTAAACAAAAACCCCTATACGTGCATATACCATTCATCCAATTGCGATGAATCATTGATGAGTTATTCTGTACACGCCAGGGAAGGGTTTCGACTTAGTAAATCCATTTCACAATAGGTAGCGTACGAGTAGATTCAACAAATGAGTGACAGCGATGAAACTTTTGAAAGTTGTTGTGCACGCTCCCACGAATGGTTCTAAATTAGGAAATCCATTTTACGATAGCTTAGACGCAGTTAACATGTTGTGTATCCAAAAGAACTTCAAGAAACAGAATTTCAACGCCAACACTTTCTTTGATTGGCATTGCAACGCATGCCGGGTACAGCTTGTATATATATCAGTTTATTGTGGACACGATAACTGCCGTAATTGTGCACCAATCACTTTGAATTTTTTACATAACATGTATCCCTATAAAATCTCTGTCGAGTTCGTTAATGGGCAAAATCGGTCGAAGGGGGTGAAAATGGGGGGCTTTTTTCGAAAAAGTGAAATTTCGCTATAACTCTCTTAATACGTGAAATATCGAGTCCATTCAAAGTTCATAATATGTGTCGTATAAGTGCCAAAAATTTATGTCAAATAAGTTTTTTGATAGCACCAACCATTGACCAAAGGGGTGGAAAAAAGTGGGTTTTTCGGGAAACATTAATCATATCTCTCTTAATAGGCACAATATCAAAACCGTACAAAATGGACAATATTCCTCCAATAATTACCTAAAACTTTTGTCTGAAAGAATTTTCGATATGGCCCACCATTACGCCACGGAGTGAGCAAAATGATTTAAATTATAAGAAAATTCCAAGTGCCAAGAGTGGTTGCCATGACAACTTTACTTTTAATTGATACGGGTTGAGCCATCAGCAGTTGCTATGACAACGCCACTGCACGAGATCACATTCTGTTTTCATATGTCTGTGGGAAGCGACTTCGGTATCGGAACTGGTAGCATGCTGAACTTCTATGCCCAAGGTCGCGGGTTCAAACCCGGCTGAAGTCGTCGGATTTACTAAGAGCGCCAAGAAACCCTGAGTATGCTTTCCTACGGAGGGGAAGTTCCAACGTTCGTTGCGAGTTGATGGTTCCGGTGGCATCTAGTAGCCAAGTTCACAGCTAGGTGTCGTTGATGGTAGTATTTTAAATTATGTAGCCTATTTTAGGTAGATTTCATCAGAAAGCTAACTATTGCAATGGGTGCCATGTTTCGACTTCCGGAAAATTTCGACATATCTTCGTGTTTCACATCCCCCAAACCACCGTCAGTTCAAAAGTTTATATATATGTGTGTGTATATATATGCATATATATCAGTTTGTTGTGTACACGATAACTGCCGTAATTTTGCACCAATCACTTTAATGTTTTACATAATATGTAACCCCTTAAAAAATCGGTCGAGTTCGTTAATGGGCAAAATCGGTTAAAGGGGGTGAAAATGTGAGGGGGGGGGGCTTTTTTTTTTCGAAAAAGTGAAATGTCGCTATAACTCTCTTAATACGTGAAATATCGAATCAATTCAAAGTTCATAATATTTGTCGGATTAGTGCCAAAAATTTATGTCAAATTGGTTTTTTGATAGCACCAACCATTGACCAAAGGGGTGGAAAAAAGTGTTTTTTTTTTTCGGGAAACATTAATCATATCTCTCTTAATAGGCACAATATCAAACCCGTACATAATGGAAAATATTCCCCTAATAATTACCTAAAACTTTGTCTGAAATAATTTTTGATCTGACCTACCATTACGCCAAGGGATGAGAAAAATGATTTCGGAATTAAAGAACATGCCAAGTGCCATCAGAGGTTACCGTGACAACGCTTCTAAATTGATGAGGGATGAGCTATCAGAGGTTGCCAAGACAACGCCATTGCACGAGATCACATTCATTTTAGGTAGATTTCATTAGAAAGCTAACTATTGCAATGGGTACCATGTTTCGACTTCCGGAAAATTTCGACATATCTTCGCGTTTCACATCCCCCAGACCCCAAAACCACCGTCAGTTCAAAAGTTTATATATAATTTATGTATATATGTATCTCTCTCTATATATATATATATACAGTATATATATATATATATATCAGTTTCTTGTGGACACGATAACTGCCGTAATTGTGCACTAATCACTTTGAATTTTTTACATAACATGTATCCCTATAAAATCTCTGTTGAGTTCGTTAATAGGCAAAATCGGTCGAAGGGGGTGAAAATGGGGGGCTTTTTTTGAAAACGTGAAATTTCGCTATAACTCTCTTAATACGTGAAATATCGAATCAATTCAAAGTTCATAATATTTGTCGGATAAGTGCCAAACATTTATGTCAAATAGGTTTTTTGATAGCACCAACCATTGACCAAAGGGGTGGAAAAAAGTGGGTTTTTCGGGAAACATAAATCATGTCTCTCTTAATAGGCACAATATCAAAACCGTACAAAATGGACAATATTCCTCCAATAATTACCTAAAACTTTTGTCTGAAAGAATTTTCGATATGACCCACCATTACGCCACGGAGTGAGCAAAATGATTTAAATTATAAGAAAATTCCAAGTGCCAAGAGTGGTTGCCATGACAACTTTACTTTTAATTGATACGGGTTGAGCCATCAGCAGTTGCTATGACAACGCCACTGCAAGAGATCACATTCTGTTTTCATATGTCTGTGGGAAGCGACTTCGGTATCGGAACTGGTAGCATGCTGAACTTCTATGCTCAAGGTCGCGGGTTCAAACCCGGCTGAAGTCGTCGGATTTACTAAGAGCGCCAAAAAACCCTGAGTATGCTTTCCTTCGGAGGGGAAGTTCCAAACGTTCGTTGCGAGTTGATGGTTCCGGTGGCATCTAGTAGCCAAGTTCACAGCTAGGTGTCGTTGATGGTAGTATTTTAAATTATGTAGCCTATTTTAGGTAGATTTCATCAGAAAGCTAACTATTGCAATGGGTGCCATGTTTCGACTTCCGGAAAATTTCGACATATCTTCGTGTTTCACATCCCCCAAACCACCGTCAGTTCAAAAGTTTATATATATGTGTGTGTATATATATGCATATATATCAGTTTGTTGTGGACACGATAACTGCCGTAATTTTCACCTATCACTTTAATGTTTTACATAATATGTAACCCCTTAAAAAATCGGTCGAGTTCGTTAATGGGCAAAATCGGTTAAAGGGGGGTGAAAATGGGGGGGGGGGGCTTTTTTTTCGTCGAAAAAGTGAAATGTCGCTATAACTCTCTTAATACGTGAAATATCGAATCAATTCAAAGTTCATAATATTTGTCGGATAAGTGCCAAAAATTTATGTCAAATAGGTTTTTTGATAGCACCAACCATTGACCAAAGGGGTGGAAAAAAGTGTTTTTTTCGGGAAACATTAATCATATCTCTCTTAATAGGCACAATATCAAACCCGTACATAATGGAAAATATTCCCCTAATAATTACCTAAAACTTTGTCTGAAATAATTTTTGATCTGACCTACCATTACGCCAAGGGATGAGAAAAATGATTTCGGAATTAAAGAACATGCCAAGTGCCATCAGAGGTTACCGTGACAACGCTTCTAAATTGATGAGGGATGAGCTATCAGAGGTTGCCAAGACAACGCCATTGCACGAGATCACATTCATTTTTCCATCTGACTGTGGGAAGTGGCTAACTGGTAGCATGCTGAACTTATATGCCCAAGGTCGCTGGTTCAAAGCCGGCCAAAGTCGTCGGATTTTCTAAGAGCGCTAAAAAACCCTCAGCATTCTTTCCTTTGGAGGAGAAGTTCCAACGTTCGTTGCAAGTTGCTGGTTGCGGTGGCATCTAGTAGCCAAGTTCACAGCTAGGTGTCGTTGACGTTAGGATATGGTACAAAATTAGGAACTACTACTTAAAATTGACCGTCTGCAGACCTTACCTGAATTACACACTAAAACAGTCATCAAAATTAACACCGTTTATCAGATTCTACACACCCGGGGTTACATGACCACGTTGTCGCAGCCCCTAAACTGAGGAACCAACAAAAATCTCTGCGGGAGATAAAATTTTGCGAGAAGAAGTAACAGACTGTCAGATAGTTACACATCAGTTCCAAACCTTGCATAAGGACAGTGTGATCAGAAGTATAAAAATGAACCCCGAATGACAAGAAGGTTACCATCCCCATAGACAATAAAATGATAAAAATATGCATACAAAAACGAAAATAAGTTGATTTTTAACCTCCAAATGTAAAATACTTTCTTGCAATCAATGAGGTCTGATCCTCCTACGAAAACCTGCATATTTTGCCTATTATAGCCAATCCCCTAGTTTGCCCGGTGAAATCTACCTCCGCCTTCCGGCGTGCCGAGAGGATTTTTTTCTATATATTGTGTCACCGTCCAATCATATTGTGCAAATAGCGCGTTGCCTGACTGAATAGCATAGTGTTAGCCAATTATCAACAGTCACAGCGGTCCGATAAAATCCTCGGAGTAAAATCTGCTCTGTAGATATGGTTTGTCACCAACTCTATGCTTTTCAACCCGAGCAACGTAGAACAGAGCAATAACACTTTTGCAAATGACGTCTGGTGGAGAGGCTGGGACTCTCCCTCCCCAAACATATAATCTACGCCCCCGTCACAGCCCAGTTCATCAACCCCTTGCCTCTGCCCTGTCTACCTGTATTTTCAGCCTGTGAAGTGTACAGTATCACAGATCGCTGCAGCCATTGAGGGACATGTTTGATACACTCTTCATAGGTACTAGCGGGGTTTATGTCCTCCAGTGAATAGCTCTTTGTCCCCACTTAGCGCAGCGTTTCGATTGCGGGACCTACTCACTTCCATTCGACGGGCAGCTCCGTGTTCGAGTGGCAATTAGCCTCGAAATACCTGACGAGCGGCATTGTTTGTAGCACAGAGCTCAATTTATCGCAATACAAGGACCAGATGTGATGCATCACATGTTTTATGTACGACCATGCCGAAATATAAATATTATATGCCAGAAAACTGCATCTTAAAGAGGCTCATTAGTGTTCAAGTTTCATTATCATACAGATGAGCTCAAGTTTTTCCATTACGATACAGCTGTTTGAACAATTAGGTAAGGTTAGCATCGCAGCTGCGCTGACTTCCACGGCCTGTTATTTTAATTTTCACTGCGTGGCTAGTGTCATAGTGTATTCGAGGAGGTCGTGGTCGAATACAAAGCATTCAACTTCAATCGCTTGATTAGGACACAAGATATTCGAGATTTAAAATTTTGCACAGCTGCCGTCTTGAGGTTATGTAAACAATTAAACTAAATTAGATGCCAGTGCATTTCCGTGTGTATAAACATTGGCTGTACCAAGTTTCATAGCGTTTGGATGGTGAAATCGCGAGAAACGTCTAATTGAAAGTTCCAACTTTGCTTGCCCGCCATGTTCTTTTTGTAGTTAACAGATTTTTGAAAGTCTCATAGCTGATCTTCTAGTAGTTCCCTCTATCACCGTACAAAATTTCAGGGTGATATCCATAATACTATTGGAGATATATAATGCCGGTGAAATATTTCGCACAGCCACCATGTTGGATGGATGAGACGTAATAAAATTTGAAAGGCACCGTCGGGGTTGGCCAAACTGGTACTATGACCTCACCAAGTTTCATTTAAATCGCTCCAGCCTTTATATTTTATTAGACACACACACACACACACACACGCACACACACACACACATACATTAACACACACGAACAAAAGATGATCTCATAAGCCTATTCTTTCATAAACGAAAGTAGGCTAAGAATGGATAAAAATAGTAACGATCTGAATTTTGGAATTTTAATCTTTGCTTCTAATAGCAAGATACCGGGGGAGTTAGCCGTGGTCGTTACGGCATGGCTGCTGGCAGTCGCTCACATCCGGGAGGCGAGGAGGTTCGAATCTCCCCGCCGGCGACCTTGAAGATGGTCTTCTGTGGTTTCCCATCTTCCTTCCAGGCAAATGCTGGGGTTGGTCCCTAACTATAGGCCACAGCCGCTACCTTCCCACTCCTCGCCCTTACATTCAAACTTTCCTCCCCAGACAACATTCCACACGCGACGGTACGTGTAGCTCACCCATCGGGTGTCCACTTCGAAGCAGCTACAAAAACTGGCGAGCCGAACATGTCCTTGGGCACTCACTGTACTAAAAGCCATACGCTAAAAAGAATAAAAAAAAATAAAAAAAAATAGCAAGATTTGTGTGATTCCTTGGAAATGTATACTATTGTAATACAAGATTTATGACAGGCACAGTCATCATACTATAGCTAATATTGTTATATTATAACTACAGTAATACATGTAATTATTTCCAGGAGTGTTATTTACTTATTATTCATATATTCTATACTTTGTACCCCTCCCAATCATTGGGAAAATTCATGTTGACCGACTGAAGAGTTACAACTGACACTGTTTGTATTTCTCTCTCGTTTGGGGATGGTGTCTATCACGAGCCGTGAGTACAATACCGAGATGACTTGACACGCCCCAGTTTCGGCATCTGTTTGTTGGAGATTCATGGAGGGATTTGTGCAGGTAATAGACTCTGCATCCCTCTTACCTTATTTTACTTCACAGCAGGAAAGAGATAGAGATCCATTCCAGCTCGCAACCTCAAGTCGTTTAGACCACAAATGGCCTTTTTTGAGCAGTGAACGCACTTTTATGCCATACATTCCTGGTAAGGGACCTACCAAGATTCCAAATGTTACTACACTACCATTTCATCGCAATAAAACTTCGTATTCAATTCAATCCAATTCGAGACGGTGATATCTGCAGAAAACGCAACAATTCTATAATATTGACAGATTTGAAGCCATTCTTTTAGTGTTGCCTTATTGATAGACTATCATTACTTTTCAGTTGGTCAACACAATGTAATCCCCATTACTGGTGCATGAAAATGAACTGAAAAGAATATCCAAGTTGTTCCGTGAAGAACTATACAGCCTATTTTCATGTATCCTACTTATGTTAACTGCCACTATCAACATACAAAATTTCAGTTTGATTGCTGTAATAGATTCGTAGATATTGAGAACCGACTAAATATTTCGCATGGTCACCATGTTGGATTTAATATATATAGGTCTTAGAGTTATGTACTGTTACATGAAGATTATTGTGTACGTGTAGCATTCAAACTTCAATCGCATGATTTGGACACAAGAAGTAACAAGGAGATTTTAAAATTTCGCACAGCTGCCATCTTGTGGTTATGGAAACAATTGAAATAAATTAGATGCCAGTGGATTAACATTCGTATATACATTTACTGTACCAAGTTTCACTTCACCCGCATGGCTAAATTGCGAGAAACGTCATGTCAATATTTATACTTCGCGACGCCGCCATGTTGGATTTGTGATCACCAGGTTATTGAAAGTCCTATAGGTGAACTTAAGTTCATAGCCCCTATGTTCATAAGAAAATCAGATTGATTGCTATAATAGATTCGTAGATATGCAGAGCCGTCTAAATATTATAAGCCTGCTGATAGATCCAAATTTTAAATGCATATAACTTCTACACTATTAATTGGATTTCAACCAAATTTCGTATGTGCTATGCGTACATAAACAGATTTAACTGAGCGTATTCTTAAGAGCCACCAGGGCTGCCAACTGTTAATAAATGCTCTCAGTGTTTTAAATCCAAATACCCATATATCAGCAAGTATGCAAGCCGACAGCTTTAAACTATGCACACGTATAGTAACTGACATGCTATATTAATTTGGAGTAACTTATATACGTCAGTGCTACCAACATGATTCTAAGCCTGCTGAGAGGTCCAAATTTAAATACATGTAACTTCTATTCTATAATTTGGATTTCAAGCAAATTTCGTGTGTGCTATGTGTACCATAACATATATGACTATGCCGATTCTTAAGAGTGATCAGGGCTGCCAACTGTTTATAATTATTGTCTCTATTTTTGTTACCCTAATATCAATATATCAGAAAGTACGCAAGCCAATAGCTCTAAACTGATATGTCCAATTTTAAAATGCATGTAACTTCTATACTAACTAATGGATTTCTTTCAAAATTGACACAACAATAGATCATATTATTTCAGATTATTTCTAACCAATACATGTATGTCATTGTTGTCAACATGATTTTACGCGCGCTGTTAGATCCAATGTTTAACTGCATGTGACGTCCATGCTATCCATTGGACTTAACCAAATTTTGTATTCTGTACCTTAAGAGATGGTACTAAGAATATATTCAGTCACCAGGGCTGCCAAATATAGTTCTCTATTAGGCTAGATTATGCCAGATATACAGTAGTTTGAACTAATTAGAAATTTCGATATTACCAACTTAATTTCGTCATTATTCTAGATAGATCCATATAGATTAATATTTGGCATGAATCTTAAATTTTAAGAAAAGTAGGCTCTTTAATTCGTCACGGAACTTTTTCTTATTATTATTTGTATTGTCTCACACGGATATGAGTGTGTGGGCAAGAGAGAAGTATAGCTATACAAAAGTAATCCTAAATAGACTACACACTTTCATGAGGCTGAAAAAGTCTCATCAAGAAATGTCAGTTATTCTTACGAAGCAACTGACTTACTCTGTTTTATGATCCTGTTGTTGTCACTAGTCTGGAGAATGCAAGGAATGTTAATTTCAGCATGTACTTTATTTAGCTCGGAGTTCTGTTGAATCTCTTGCTACTACAAACCTCCACTGCCAACACCCGCAGAACGTAATGCTCGCGTCCAGCTCCATCTCTTTGAAGGAGTAGGTAGTACAATAGTAATAATAATAATAATAATAATAATAATAATAATAATAATAATAATGATAATAATAATAATAATAATAATAATAATAACAATAACAATAATAATAATAATATCGTATGGCCTCGGGTGCCTTGTGCAAGCTTTGTAATTTGACACCCAGAGGGTAGCTTGCATGTCAAATTTCGTTGTTCCTTGAATCACTATGAAAGTCAAGGAGGTTAGATAATAGATATCTACGCTCCTTGAACATTATAGCGCTTTCTAGTTGAGATATGAGGAACTTTGTGCTGGCGGAAACTCCCGAGATTAATTTTGCCATTATAAACTCGGCCTACTGAATTCAAATGGGTTCTTTGACATGCCAACATAGTATGACATGCGTATCGCATTTTTGCCGCCTTTCAAAAATCACTTACCACGGCCAGGGGCGAACCTGCAATCTTGGGGTTAATAGACCGACACGCTATCCACTCACCCACCGTGGCAAGCTAGTACAATAGTAAAATTAATAAACCAAGCAACCAGTGCTTATCCGAGACAACAGATTAATCAAGTGCTTTAGTTTTAAGTGCCTCATTTTATGAGGATGTCTCAAAAGTAGGGACCGAATTTTTTGAAGATACATATGCGCATATGAAAATGCCTATTTAGAGGGTTTATTGCATTTTTGCATGTTCTGAACATAACAACATATTTTAGCAAATACAGTTGAAATTAAGTGTAATTTTATTTAAAACATCGCCTGCGTGTTGGGCATCCCTTGTAAGAAACATTCTGAGCGACAGATTAATAACTAATATTTTACGCAAGCATGCTGCCTGGTTATTTGAAGAAGGGAATGGGGTGGGACATTGCTTTCACCATCTCGACAGCCAGTAGCCCAGGGTTTGTTTTGTGGGTAGTTTCTTCAGTTAATGTGTTACTTTATTCTGAGTCTGCATATCCTTAACTCAAAATGCCTAAAGAGAAGAGCAGCAGAAAGTATTTCTTAAAACATTGGTTGTCAGGTAATTGTGATAATTCAACTGATGGATAGGGACCGGACATTTATGCACTGAAAACGATTAAAATTTGTCTTCTGAAAACATTGAAAAGCTTGCAATTATCTATAGTGATGCTTCTTTCTGCAGTGAGAGCTACGGCAGTCCCAATATTTAAGGGAGGGAGCAGACTTGAATTGGGCAACTACAGGACGGTTAGTCTTACGTCCATCGCTTGTAAACAGATGGAGCATCTCATTTGCGACTACTTGAGGGAAAAGTGGGAAACATTATCATGGTTTAATGATAGGCAACATGGATTTCGGAAAGGTTACTCATGCGAGAGTCAGATGCTATCACTTTTTCAAGATAATAGCGAATCGTTAGACGATGGAGTTTCAGTCGACGCCGTACTTAGTCTATAGATTTTGCGAAGGCATTTGATGTCGTGCCGCATGACATGCTACTCCATAAATTAGCTTCGATGAAGATTGATAGAAGAGTAATTTTATGGATCCAAGAATTTTTGACGGGTGGTTCCCAGAAAGTGAAAGTTGATGGCCGATTCTCGGATGAAATTACCGTAACGTCGGGTATCCCTCAGGGCAGCGTAATCGGAACTTTGTTATTTTTGGCGTTTATAAATGACTTACCAAATGGGATTGGCAGTGACTGTCGATTGTTTGCGGATGATTGTGTAATATATCGAAAGATACATGACTCACAAGACAATGCAGTACTTCAAGAAGACCTGAACCTGGTCTATAAGTGGGCGATTGAAAATAAAATGAAAATAAACACAAGAAAATGTAGTCTAATAAAAATAGGGAAAGTGCGAAGGCAAAATTTTCAATATAACATTGGCTCGGAAATACTTGTAGGAGAAGATTCTTGCAAATATTTGGGCGTTCACGTAAGAAATGATGTGAAATGGAGTAGTCATATAGGATATGTAGTTTCTAAAGCTTACAAATCCCTGCACTTTGTAATGAGATTATTAAAAGGAAGTAGTACCTCTGCTAAAGAATTAGGATATTTGTCACTTGTAAGACCTATTCTGGAATACGCCTCGGCGGTTTGGGATCCATATCAAGTAGGGCTCATAAATGAGTTGGAAATGGTACAAAGAAAGTCCGCTAGATTTGTGCTCAGTGACTTTAATCCTAGGAGCAGCGTGAGCCGTATGTTAAAGAAACTTGGGTGGGAATCACTTGAGGCTAGGAGGATGAAATCTAGACTCTGCGCTATGTACAACACGTATACAAATCAACCAGCATGGGGTGAGCTTAGCAAACGTATGGAAAAGCCTACTTACATGGGTAGGAGCGATCATTCTTTCAAAGTTAAGGGCCGACCACAGCGAACAAATTATGGTAAATATTCTTTCGTACCGACAGTAGTGGCTACGCGGATTAAAGCGCTGCGTTAGGTCAAGGGGCCAAGCTCTCTGCTGACTCGGTAGACGCGTGGGTTCGAGCCCCACCGTCGGCTGTCCTTGAAATGGTTTTCCGTGGTTTCCCATTTTCAACACCAGGCAAATTCTGGGACAGTACCTTCTGACAGGCCACGGCCGCTTTCTTCCACATCCTTGCCCAGTTTCATTCATCTTCATCCTTTCCATCTCTCATCCCGACGCGCAGGTCGCCCACGGGCGTCGAATAGGAAGACCTGCACTCGGCCTCTCAGGAGGCTACACGACAAAAAGAAATTATTTCGTAAACCGTGCCATTGCTAATTGGAACTCTCTACCTGCCGCAGTCTTAGAGCCTTTTCCCAAACATATAGGTGTGTTTATGAAAAGACTGACTATTTGTGTAAATACTCCAGTTTAATTGTTAGTGAATTGTTATGTACGGTTATTTATTTGTTATGTATATCTAATTTGCCACCAGGGGACACACCCCCAATTACAAATAAATGAATGAATGAATGAATGAATGCATAAAGTGAGTGAATAACATTGGCTTATTGTCATGTGTATATTTTTCAATTTTTTAGTGCATATTTTCTACGTTTTTAGTGCATAATTGCATGCATATTTTAATAGTTTTCAGTGCATAAAAGTCCGGTTCCTACTCATAAGTAATGTCGTTTTTTAAGTTTGGTGTTTTATACGATAGAATTGGTTTTCTTAGGTTCGCCAATGCTATTTACAGGAGGCCATGACTAGAATTGCGTATATTGCTAGAATGTACCTTCAAAAGATACCGTAGCCTACATCGCCAGATTAAGAAACTTGGAAAATCAAACAGAAGCTGTAGATCTGTACCTCATGAATTGACCACTGAGCAGGCTCAAAGTATATTGGATATCTGTCGTCAGCTTATCGGTAACCTCGTGGATGATAGATTTATCAGGAGAATTGTCACATGTGATGAATGGGTCTATTACCGCAAAGCTGAAGCCTTGAAACAGTGGCTTAGTCCGCGTCAACCTACCAAAGTCATCGTTAAAAAGGATCAGTTCGGCTCCAAAGTTATGTTGTGTGTTTGGTGGAATTTTGAAGGAGTGATTCACTGAAAGTTTGTTCCAAACGGGCGTCTCTGAATCACATTTCAAAATTAAAAAAAAAAAAAAATCAGTGCTACCAGCATAAAATTTAAGTATCAACAAAAAATCTCTAGGAAGTTACTAAATTCAAATATCTTCGAAATACGAAGTTTCACTCACTTTACGGAAGCATCCGTAGCGGCGCAATGTTTACGATGGTAATGTTCTATGTTCCGTAATTCAGTTACAATAAATTCACACTGCGCCTGTAACCAATATCCCTCCACGTCCCTTTATGTTTCAATACATTATGACTTTGCATGAGAATTTAACAGATTCCAATATCCGCGACGAGTTGACTATTTCAAAGAAACCCAAGTTAAAGGAAATCGAATACCGATGCAGTCACTGTGCTAAATTGTTAGCATTGAATTGGCAGATGCTTCTATTCAACTCAAGTAGAAGAGAGACTCAAGAGAAGATTTAGAAACGCACGACGTCAATGTTTATATGTTTTAAGTGAATGCTGGATCTATAACCGCCATGCGATTCTCTTCAAGATTGTTCTCCTCCAAAGTAATATAATGGCTATAAATTTGTGTGCATCAAAATAACCGCTGACACGCAGCGCTAAAACTGCCGACCTTCCATGAAATGGTTTTCCGTGTTTTCCCATTTTTCACTTGAGGCAAACGCCTAAATGGTACCTGCCAATAGGCCAAGGCCGCTTCCTTCCACATCCTTGCCCCAGTTTCATTCTGTTGGAAGCCATTTCTCAGTGTTGCCTTAATAAACGAAATTTTGAATGCGTTTCAATCGGTCAACACTATTGTAACATATTGTAATTGGTGTGATTCCCTGAACCTAAAAAAGTTACATGAGATTCATAAATTCACTTGGATTACCAGTTTCGATCGTCGAGTGATCATCATCAGGTCCCTTGCACGCAGATTTTTGATCTATGCCTACGATTGTGTGGGTAGAGATATTTGCAATATTCAAAAACAATATTTGGGGGCGTAATGGCGCAGCGGTCAAACGGTTGGCCTCTTACCAAGGCGTTCGGGTTCGATTCCCGGTCAATGCAAGTGAGATTTTCAAATTGAAATGGTACCTGCCAATAGGCCACGGCCGCTTCCTTCCACATCCTTGCCACAGTTTCATTCAGTTGGAAGCTATTGGTTCGGTGGTCCCGTGGCTCTTGATCGTGAGATTAACGGTCACGTAAAACTACAAACTTCCTTCTTCCAAAAACAATACAGCTGCTAAAAACTGAAGCACTAAGACCCCTTCATCTTCAAGTCTGTTAAGGCTGAGTACAGGTATACTGGCGAAGATAATTAGCCTACTTTTCACATTTTGCAAAAATGAGGAAAAAGTAGACTTATGAGATCGATCCGGGCAAATGTGTGTCTGTCTGTCGGTCTGTCTGTCTTTCTGTCTGTCTGGCTGTGTGTGTGTGTCCCTGTCAACTCCTAAACAGCTGCATCAATCGAAACAAAATTCAGTAGGAGAAAATATCTATACCTGAATATCTCAATGCCCTATTTAAAAATGATGTCAGTGCTACCAACTGCTGAAAAATCACAATTGAAATTTGAGCTCCATGTTGGATATCATGGAAGGTATGAATGGGAGCTATTTCAAAAATGGCACACCTATAGACAATAATATTTCAGTTTAATTTCCAGGAGGCCATACATGGCAGTGCTGCCAAAATGATTCTAAGCCTGCTGATAGGTCCAATTTTTAATGCATATAACTTCTACACTATCAACTGGAATTCAACCAAATTTCGTATGTGCTATGTGTACACAAACGTATATAACTGAGCGTACTCTTAAGAGCCACCAGGGCTGCCAACTATTAATAAATGCTCTCAATTTCTTTTATCCAAATACCAATATATCAGAAAGTATGCTAGCCGACAGCTTTAAACTGTGCACACGTACAGTACCTGACAATCTATATTAATTTGGAGTAACTTATATACGTCAGTGCTACCAACATGATTCTAAGCCTGCTGAGAAGTCCGACTTTAAATACATGTAACTTCTATACTATCGTTTCGATTTCAACCACATTTCGTATGTGCTATGTGTACCATAACAGATATGACCAAGCGTATTCTTAAGAGCAACCAGGGCTGCCAACTGTTAATAAATGCTGTCTCCATTTTTGTTACCTTAATGTCAATATATCAGAAAGTATGCAAGCCAATAGCTCTAAACTTTGCACACGTATAGTACCTGGCATTCTAAATTAATTTGGAGTAACTAATATACGCCAGTGCTTCCAACTTGATTCTAAACCTTCAGATAGGTCCAATTTTAAAATGCATGTAAACGGGCACAATACTAACTAATGGATTTCATTCAAAATTGGCACAACAATAGATCGGATTATTTCAGATTATTTCTAACCAATACATGCATGACATTGTTGCCAACATGATTTTACGCGCGCTGTTAGATCCAGTGTTTAACTGCATGTAACGTCCATGCTATCCATTGGACTTCAACCAAATTTTGTATTCTGTACCTTAAGAGATGAAACTAAGAATATATTCAGTCACCATGGCTGCCAACTTTAGTGCTCTATTAGGCTACATTATGCCAGGTATACAGTATTTCGAACTAATTAGAAATTTCGATATTAACAAATTAATTTCGTCATTATTCTAGATAGACCCATATAGATTAACCATTGGCATGAATCTTAAATTTTAAGAGAAGTAGGCTCTTTAATTCGTCACGGAACTTCTTGTTAGGTATGTGATTGAGTTTATTTTTGTTATATATTTTAAAGCTCGTCAATGCAATTACAGTTGATCCTTTGTGGATTAGATACAAAAATGCGCTAAATACATGTATACTCACTGCTCATAATTAATCAAGGGGTTTGGTTCAGCTTCACATCTTGAAAAACACCAATTATCCAAATATAATTTAAAATATAACCATACTCCTGTAGGGTATCTTCACCCGGTATCTTGAACGGATTACCTAGCGCAAGCTTAAAAGGCGCACGGACGGCAAATCAGAAAAGCCGAGGTGAACAGCGAAACTCCAAACACATATATTCTTCTGCGAAGTCATAACTCGACACGACTCGACAGTTCGATGCTGTTCGAAGCTAGGGAGATAGTCTCGCTTGCTCCGAAGCTAGTAATTTAAATTTACACTCAATGGAGTTTGTTGGAAGAAATGAAAACGTAAAAACACTTATAGTGTACGATATATTAACGATAGAGGTATGATGTCTAGGACGTTTTCGTAGAAGTTTTCATGATGAACAATTATTCATACACTCATAGTATATAGATATTTATTACGGGTTACCCAGCGTAAGCTTAAAAGGTACACAGACGGCAGGGTTTGCATCGACTCGATCCACTGAAATACTTACTACTCGGCTTCCTTTGGTCATAAATGTATAATTTTCTACAGAATCCTTCCTCGAGAAATCCTTCACATAATGGTGAGAATCGCATTAAAATCCATTGAGTGGCTCTCGAAGTTACCCGCTACATCCAAGAATCGGATACTTGGTCTTACATGATTGTAGAGGTGGTAGAATTGGAGATAAAAATTGTCTAAAAATGGTTAACTTTTGAAGGGGAATTAAAGCCGGCGACCTCATATTATAGATTTATGGCATGTAAAAGAACCTTCCACTAATCAAACTTGAGTGAAGCTAAATTTGCTGGCTAGATTTCGTTGAAACGCTCTATCAAATTTCCAGCGTTTACCACTATGTATCAGTGACATCTGGAAGCGTATGTTGGAACTACTTGAAATTGAACGGAACTTGCAGCTCACACCATGGGTGTCCGCATTGAAGCAACTACAGCCTCTGGCGATCTGAACATTCCTCGGACACTCCCGGCACTAAAAGCCATAGTTTAAATAAATAAATAAATAAATAAATAAATAAATAAATAAATAAATAAATGTACCGACTGCCTTATGGCATTCTATATAGCTCATAATCGAAGCGTAATCAAAAACACATCAAATTTAATTTGATTTAATAATAATTATGTTATTATTTGAATGCTGCCACGTAATGTGAACATTAAATGCTGTCAATAATATTGAACAGTTTCAATTAAGTTATTGCCACACGAGTTCTAACTGTGAATAGTACGATCCAGTAATATAACATTACTGTGCTACCTGACGCTGTTTATAAGCTACACATATACACGGAGAATCATGCGATCCTCTTGGAGATACGACAGGCTGCTGGTGGGGTTTAGTGTAAGCCTAAGAGTCCCGCACGAGTAGCGAGCGAAAGCTGCTTAAAATATATTCTCGCGGAGGGATGCAGAGACGAATAAAGGACAAGAAAAATATAAAATCTCATTAGGGCTGATACGATTATTGTAGAACCTTAATCTTCCTTCATAAGAATAAACAGAAGTAAGCAGTACCAAAAAATATCAAGCTTAATTTAAAGTACACCTCCCGGCTGGCTCACGGTGGCGAGTGAAAGGAGTGTTGTTGGTGGTGTCTCATTTAGGGGTCAGCATCCCCGTGTGTGTAAATGTCTGATAACGTATGCCATTTTGCTGTACTACTTTGAGTTCTGGAAACAGTAACTAGGATTGAAAAGATTCTAGTATTTTCATACGTGACCATTAAACTTTTGTTTTTAGCGTATGGCTTTCTTTTCGTGCAGGGAGTGTCCGAAGACATATTCGGCTCGCCAGAGTTTGTAGCTGCTTCTATGCTGACACCCATGGGGTGAGCTACAAGTACCGTTGCATGTGGAGTGTTGTCTCTAAATGTGTGAATTTAAGGACAAGGAATTGGAATGTAGTGGCTGTGGCCCAGAGTTAGGGACCAACCCTGCCATATTCCTGGAAGGAAGATGAAAAACCACACAAGACCATCTCGTAGAGCAACTGAGAAATTATCTAATCTTGCGTCAGACATCAGAAAACGAAGATTGAAATTTTATTGACATGTTCAAAGACTTCCACTGACTAGGCTTACACGATCATGACCTACGCAGAAAAACAGAAGAATATACAGTGAATTCAGCAAGTCAGACAGGAATTTGAGAAGGCCCAAGTAAGAACAGTGAAACTCTTTGACAGGAACCTATTCCGATGTAGGGTAATTGGATGGAATGTAACACCAGAAAATGACGCTCCAAAGAGACCAGGAACCAAGAGGACTGAGGAAAGCAAGATGTCCTACGGTGAGAGAGTGAGAGCCATATGGCGAATCATAAAAATACTGCGGGGTCCATATGGGCCCATTCGCACATAATAATAATAATCATAATAAAAATAACTCACTTCGACAAGTTAGCGTCGAACGTTTTGTTGATTTATGGGCAGATGTTTCCTGAAACAGAAGGCTTTATGATGGCTATTCAGGACCAGGTTGTACCCACGAGGAACTACCTAAAGTTCATTATCAAGGATGCATCTGTGCAAGATGACCATTGCAGCTACGGTTGCCCAACATCTGAGACTGTTCAGCATATTATATGAGGTTGTAGCCATTTTGCAGGGACAGAATATAGAAAGAGACATGATTTTGTTGCCAAGATAGTACATCAAGAACTGGCTATACACCTTCAACTGCTGAGCCAAGAGAAAGTGCCGTACTATTAATATGCTCCTGAAAGTGTGCTGGAAAATGACAGCTTTACGTTGTTCTGGGATCGTACTGTATTAACAGACCAGTCAGCTATGCACAACAGACCTGATTTGGTTCTTGTTGACAAATGCATGAAGCACACCACCTTCATACAGTAGATGTGGTGATCCCAATCAGTGGCAACATACTAACAAAGCATGTTGAATAGCTGTCAAAATACACAGAGCTTTCAGAACTGATAAGGAAGCAATGGCACATGGCACATGTCAGGACAGTTCCTATTATCATCTCCAGCACTGGCGTGATTCCCAACAACTTAAAGGAATCGCTCACAGAGTTGAAATCATACCCAGGCCTTTTCAAACTGATGCATAAAACAGTCATACTTTCTACGTGTCGCGTAGTAATGCTGTTCTTGGGCAATCAGGCCTGAAGGAGTGAGGGAAATATGAAGCTACTACTCAATGCAGTCACCAAGAATTTGCTCCTTATGATATATATATGGTATCTTGGATTGTAAATGATTTCTTAGCGGCTTCGGTGGCGTAGTTGTTAGCATGCTGAACTGCTGTTCCCAAGATAGCGGGTTCAAACCCGGCCGAAGTCGTCGGATTTTTTAAGAGCGTTAAAAATCCTTCAGTATGCCTTCCTTCAGAGGGGAAGTAAAGCCGGCGGTCCCATGTCATAGATTTATGTCGTGTAAAAGATCCTCCCACAGACTAAACATGTGTGGAGCTTAATTGTTAGGTTAGATTTCGTCGGAACGCTCTATCAAAGTTCCAACGTTCACCACTGGGTATCATTGCTATCTGGTAATGAAAGTTCGAACTACAGTATTTGAAATTGAACGGAACTTGTTGCTCGCCCTAAGGGTGTCAGCTGGAAGCAGCTACTGACTCAGGCGAGCCGAACATGTCTTCGGACAAACCAGGCACAAAATCCATACGATAAATAAATAAATAAATAAATAAATGATTTCATTCCAGCAAATATGCTGAGAATGTGTAAGCCCATGCGAAAAATAAACAATAATAATAATAACCACAGCTCGCTGGTATCAGGAGGTGAGGAAGGACCTAGAAGAAATGGCAACATCTGGAGCTGAAATCAGCAACAGGGAAGCATACAAAGCCAAAATAAGAATTTCACGGGGTTTAAGAGTCATCTTACATCCCGGATACAGGCGCCATGGACTGAAGAAAGGAGGGAAATGCAGAGCGATAGAATGAAGGAGTACTGGGTAAAAATAACAAGTAGTTCCGTGAAGAACTATACAGCCTATTTTCATATATCCTACTTATGTTAATTGCCACTATTTAACATACACAATTTCAGTTTGATTGCTGTAATAGATTCGTAGATATTGAGAACCGACTAAATATTTCGGATGGTCGCCATGTTGGATTTTATGTATGTAGGTCCTAGAGTTATGTACTGTTACATGCAGATTATTGTGAACGTGTAGTATTCAAACTTCAATCGCATAATTAGGACACAAGAAAAAACAAGAAGTTCTGTGACGAACTAAAGAGCCTACTTTTCATGCCAATGATTATTCTACAGTGTACGAACCTATCTAGAATAATGACGACATTAAGTTGATAATATCGAAATGTCTAATTAGTTCGAAATATTCCTGGTATAATGTAGTCTAATAGAGCACTACAGTTGGCAGCCTTGGTGACTGAATATATTCTTAGTTCCATCTCTTAAGGTACAGAATACAAAATTTGGTTGAAGTCCAATGGACGTTACATGCAGTTAGACATTGGATCTATCAGCACGCGTAAAAGCATGTTGGCAACAATGTCATGCGTGTGCTGGTCAGAAATAATCGGAAATATTATATCTTGTTGTGCCAATTTTGGATGAAATCCATTAGTTGGTATAGAAGTTACATGTATTTTAAAATTGGACCTATCAGCAAGCATAGAATCATGTTGGCAGCAATGCCATATTAATTACTCCAAATTAATCTAAAATGTCAGGTACTATACGTGTGCATTGTTTAAAGCTGTCGGCTTGCATACTTTCAGATATATTGGTATTTGGATGAAGAAAATAGAGAGAGCAATTATTAACAGTTGGCAGCCCTGGAGGCTCTTAAGAATACACTCAGTCATATTTGTTTATGTACACATATTACATACAAAATTTGGTTGAAATCCAATTAATAGCGTAGACGTTTTATGCATTTAAAAATTGGACTTATCAGAAGGCTTAAAATTATTTTGGCAACACTGTCATTTATGGCCTCCTGGAAATTAAACTAAAATAGTATTATCTACATGTGTACCAATTTTGGAAAAGCTCCCATGCATAACTTCCAAGATATCCAACATGGAGCTCAAACTTCTAGTGCGTTTTCGGCAGTTGGTAGCACTGACAACATTTTCAAATATGGACGTGAGATATTCCGGTATACATCTTTACTCACACTAAATTTGGTTTCGATTGCTGCAGCCGTTTAGGAGTTGATAGGGGGGGACACACAGCCAGACAGACAGACAGACAGACAGACAGACAGACAGACAGACAGACAGACACACATTTTCCCGGATCGATCTCATAAGTCTACTTTTTCCTCATTTTTGCAAAATGTGAAAAGTAGGCTAAAAATAAGGGGGAAAATACACCTATTTTGGTGCAGCTCAATACCATAACTCTCGTTCTTGTTGATCCATCTTTAGGGTCTAGGGACACCTAGGTCATCAGTTCCTTTGTTAAAAAAAATTGAGATGACTACTTTGCCACCACTATCTAGGCCAATTATACTGTTATGAAAATTATTGTTATTTCTCTGCGTGTTAAATTTGTTAATGTTGGATTGTTATTTGTATAAGCCACAGAGTTATGTACCGTTAAATAAAAATTATTGTGTAGGTTCATTATTCAAACTTTCACTTCGATCGCATGATAATTATTATGAATATCCATTACCGGTACAGTAAATGGAACCCTATTACACATAGTACATTAGGGTTATAGTTTGTTACAAAATGAAACAAGAAGTTTCGTGAAGAACTATACAGCCTACTTTTCATGCCAATAATTATTCTACAGTATATGAACCTATCTAGAATAATGACGAAATTAAGTTGGTAATATCGAAATATCTAATTAGTTCGAAATATACCTGGTATAATGTAGCCTAATAGAGCACTACAGTTGGCAGCCCTGGTGACTGAATATATTCTTAGTTCCACCTCTTAAGGTACAGAATACAAAATTTGGTTGAAGTCCAATGGACGTTACATGCAGTTGGACACTGGATCTATCAGCACGCGTGAAAGCATGTTGCCAACAATACCATGCGTGTGCTGGTCAGAAATAATCTGAATTATTATGATATCTTGTTGTGCCAATTTTGGATGAAATCCATTTGTTAGCATAGAAGTTACATGTATTTAAAATTTTACATATCAGCAGGCATAGAATCATGTTGGCAGCACTGCCTTGTATTAATTACTCCAAATTAATCTAGAATGTCAGGGGCTATACGTGTGCAAAGTATAGAGCTGTTGGCTTGCATACTTTCTGATATATTAATATTGGGGTAAAAAGAATATAGACAGCATTTATTAACAGTTGGCAGCCCTGATTGCTCTTAACAATACTTATAGTCATATCTGTTACGGTACACATAGCACATACGAAATTTGGTTGAAATCCAACTGATAGTATAGAAGTTACATGTATTTAAAAATTGGTACTATCAGCAGGCTTATAATCATGTTGGTAGACCTGACGTATATAAGTTACTCCAAATTAATCTAAAATGTCAGATTATACGTGTGCATAGTTTAAAGCTGTTGGCTTGCATACTTTCTGATATATTGGTATTTGGATAAAAAAAATAGAGAGAGCAATTATTAACAGTTGGCAGCCCTGGTGGCTCTTAAGAATACGCTCAGTCATATCTGTTTATGTACAGATATTACATACAAAATTTGGTTGAAATCCGATTGATAGTGTAGAAGTTATATGCATTTAAACATTGGACCTATCAGAAGGCTTAAAATTATGTTGGCAACACTGTCATGGTTCGCCTCCTGGAAATTAAACTGAAATAGTCTTATCTACATGTGTGCCAATTTTGAAAAAGCTCCCATGCATACCTTGCAAGATATCCAACATGGAGCTCAAATTTCTAGTGCGTTTTTTCAGCAGTTGGTAGCACTGACATCATTTTCAAATATGGACGTGAGTTATTCCGGTGCACATCTTTACTCGTACTAAATTTGGTTTTGATTGCTGCAGCCGTTTAGGAGTTGATAGGGGGGGACACACACACAGCCAGACAGACAGAAGGACAGACAGACAGACAGACAGACAGGCAGACAGACAGACACACATTTTCCCGGATCGATGTCATAAGTCTACTTTTTCCTCATTTTTGCAAAATGTGAAAAGTAGGCTAACAAGGAGATTTAAAAATTTTTCACAGCTGCCATCTTGAGGTTATGGAAACAATTGAAATAAATTAGATGCCAGTGGATTAACATTCGGATAAAGATTTACTGTACCAAGTTTCACTGCACGCGGATGGTTAAATTGCGAGAAACGTCCATGTGAATATTTATAATTCGCGTCACCGCCATGTTGGATTTGTGATCACCAGGTTATTTAAAGTCCTATAGGTGAACTTAAGTTCATAGCCCCTATGAACATTAAAAAATACAGTTTGATTGCTAAAATAGATTCGTAGATATTCAGTATCGTCTAAATATTTCGGATGGTCGCCATGTTGGATTGTTAAATGTATAGGCCATAGAGTCATGTACCATTAAAGGAAAATTATTGCGTAGGTTCATTATTCAAACTTTCACTTCGATCGCATGACTACATCACAAGAAATAAAAACTTAATTTTAAAATTCGCACTGCCGCCATCTTGAGGTTATGTAAACAATTGAACTAAATTAGATACCAGTGGATTACAATGTGTGCAAATATTTCCTGTACCAGGTTTCAGTGCGCTTGGAACATTAAATCGCGAGAAAGGTCTATTTAAAATGTTCAAATTCGCTTGGCCGCCATGTTCGTTTTGTAGTTAACCGGTTTTTGAAAATCTTATAGATGGACTTCCAGTAGTGCCCTTTATCTCAGTACAAAATTTTAGGGAGATACCGCTAATAGTTTCAGAGATATAGAATGCCGGTGAAATATTTCGCACATCCGCCATCTTGTGATTATGTAAACAATTGAACGAAGTTAGATGTCGGTGCATTACAATGTATATAAACATATACTGTACCAAGTTTCATTGCGTTTGGTTGGTCAAATCGCGAGAAACGTCTATTTAAAAGTCGCAAATTCGCTTGGCCGCCATGTTCGTTTTGTAGTTACCAGGTTTTCAAAAGTCACATAAGTGAACTTATAGTAGTTCCCTCTATCACCATAGAAAATGTCAGGGTAATATCGGTAATAGTTTCGGAGATATTGAATGCTGGTGAAATATTTCGCACAGCCGCCATGTTGGATTGGTGAGTCGTAACAAAATTTGAAGGGCACGGTCGAGGTCGCCGGGAATAGTGTTATGAACTTTCCGAGTTTCATTGAAATCGCTCCGGCCGTTTAGATTTTATTAGGGGGGGACACACACACGAATCACACACACACACACACACGCACACACACACGGACAAAAGGTGATCTCATAAGCCTATTTTTTCAAAATTGAAAATAGGCTAAAAACCGAGACGCAGCTGAAATCGAATTAACGTGATCCACAGGTGGCCTAAACGGCAGAATAATAATAATAGCATATCCATGATTCGATGTGATCAATGCAGCGGAGGAGTTTTAAAATTTCCTTTTCTGTGACAGGACTTCTCTTTATGTTCTTTGGCGACCAAGAAGTTAACTGCATTTTTTACTCCGTGAACCCATCAACAACGGTAACCAATGCTTGTTCCAACTAAAGGAAATAAATACTGTAAGTTCATAATGCCTGAAATCTCAAGTGTTTCTAAGTAATACCAATTCGTGTGTCACATTGACTGACTAACTATGAAATAATTAATTGTTTTGAAATGCTAACCGGAAAACGAAAACCTGGTGTGAGTACGTTGTGTGTGTGGACATGGGCACTCGTGGGGTAGGGGGCATCCCCCCCCCCCTCTGGAATTCCACCAGTTTATTTCATAAATTGAAGTTACTGATAGTTAGCTGATTTAGATGTAGGCATAATTCCACGTTTTATTTAACTTAGGCCTAGTAATTTGGGATTATTTGAAAATATATCAAGTTATTTAGAAAATCAGTGAACTGGATTAACATTACCATTTTAATGAACTGCTTGATTGTATTTTTTGTCGATACGTGGTGACACAACTACTTTTTACCTGTTTTTAAGAAACGAACATTATGACGATGATACACAAAGAAAAGCTAACTCCTATGGACGAAAACACTGAACTAAAGAAAACTATTCCTGCCATTCATGCCACAAAGATAATATATCCAACGGTTTCAGGGTAGCTAAATAATGAATATCACAAAGCAAGTAAGAAATCTAACAAAAAATCGGGGCGGGGGGAGACCTAGTGACAGGTAGGCAATGGAATGGAAAATATTACCACCTGGGAAAAGTCCTGCGGGTGCCCATGTGTGTGGAACATTAAGCGAGGAATTTAACACTATCCATGAACATACAATAGTGCTCAATGCATCGCTTTGATGTGATGATAGCTGTGAAATTGAAATGCGAATTGCGGACATTCCAAATATACACTACTGCTATAACTGTTAGAACTCGTGCGCCAATAACTGGAGCTAGCTTAATTGAGACAAATCATTTATTGATTGCTTTTATCCTTAATATTTTAGTGGTGTGTTTACAAACCACCCATCATATGAAAACTTTCCTATCATGAAAGGTCTTGATGGTTAGAGCCCGCATCCGCACAGCTGTTATCCGCATCCGCCCCGCATCCGCCCCGCATCCGCCCCGCATCCGCACGTTTGTTATCCGAATCTACTGGCTTTACAATAATATTTTTATTTTGATAAATTATTAAAGCAATATATTTAGACAAGAGAAGAAAATCGTTTCCTTAGGCTATGTTTGGCATGTGCTACTGTTTGTTTGAAACGCATGTTATGCAGCTAGAATTGCAACCCTATTCAGTTCTGAGTGTTAACTGTGCTTAATGACATTTAAATGAGATTAGTGTAAATAATCATCTTACATTTGTCATGAAAAAACCATAACAGAAAAATGTGAGTGATAATCATTCGGGTCCTAGTAGGCTAATGATGTTGTTTTATCCCGGTGTTGGGGGATGGGATAAACAGGGTAGTGTAGATGTGTTAATTATGGGTAGTTGTCGAAAGGGTGTAGTTGCCCGTAATCGGGGGAGACTACTAGTGTAAGTGTTGATGAGAGGATGTGAGCTGTTGGGGAGCGTTCCTACAGGGTGCGTCTACCTGTCGGAGGATGAATGTCTAAGACGGAGCTATTAACTTAGCTTACCAATTAGCGTGAGCGAGTGAAGACGAGCTCACGTGCTGAGTCAGCACTTGGCTGCTGCCTGTCTGTTATGCTAACGACGATGCAGTTCTCAGCATTCACGGTCAGGGGCAATTAGGAACAAGTGCAGGTGGGGCGTAAGGATGTAAAGATGTGTGAAATGATTACAAGAAGTATGTGTTTGCTGACCAAGTATTTATTGGTCAGTGGCGGTAATGTGCTGTCCCTTTAAATAGTGGACGAGTATTAAACAAAGTGTACAAATACAAAAGTGTTCTGGGTGAGGTGTTACAAGTAATTAGGAGATCTGAACACACTACTAATTCTCACCTGGTGACGTCGTGACGGAGCTGGGACGAGCCTGGAGATGCAGAGCCGCTGGCCGCGAATAGACAATTGGGCTCACCGGGGTCTACCTTTTAAGGTTTCCCCGAGCTGCTTACTCGGCGTTTCATCACTGTTGCTGTTCCAGATAGTATGTTTGTTTGTAAGTTGTGTAAGCGTGGTTGGCAGCAATACCGCTGTGCCTGCTTGAGTCAAAGAAGTGTGTGAGGCTTATGGCATGCCTGTGAGGGTAGTTTATGGTGAAAGATGAAGGGGTGGGTTAGGTCCTACTGTCGGGGAAATAAGTATAGATACTCGAGTTTAGAGGTCAATAAAACCTTTACCCTTAGTCTTACATAAGAACAACCTACACCAAAATTTTCCTTGTTTTATTTGTCGTTTAACGATATAGAGTAAATATTTTCATTGTATCTCGTTAAAATTTTATAGCAGATTGAACAAAAAAAGTACCGGTTTTTCTTACCAAGTTCACGGAGCGGTCACTTAGAAGGATCATTACGTTAAAAGTATTGATCGGATCGTAATGAAACTCTAATACGTCTTAAAGGAACTTATTGTTAATGCGTATATGAAGTTTTAATCTGATCGGACGTTTCTTTAAGTAGTTGTTGTGAATTTTGTAAAACATCTTTTTCTCGGGCCTGGGTGGTCATAGCAGTATGAAATATGGCTTGTTATGAGGCTCATAGCAATGCAAGGCTTAACGTAAAACTACATTTTATCTACTTTTGATAATTGCTTTTATATCGATTGATATTTAATCGGGTGGTTATGTGAGAAGAATGTATCGTAGCAAGCGACGGGAACAATGCGCTCGGTCGAGGAAACTCGTGCGACGTTGCCCAATACGAGCGCGTTCCAAGCCGTAAGGTCTGTGAATTTCTGTTGTTGTATTGGAATTTGTGTTAGGCCGGTATTACACTGCTAAAGAAATGTGTCAAATAAATTTTATCAAATATTTTATAAAACTGAACTTTTATCAAAGTAATACAAAGCAATTATCACACCATTACACTACATCAAATATTTTATCATAATTCAGCAAAATGGAAGAAGGACAGTTCCGTGTTCACTTAACTATATTATGGTAGTTGAAATTCTGTGGTGGCAATACCGGTATATAAAAGATACGGAAAGATAAAGCGAATGTCTTTGGGTTAAGCCATGGGTCGCTCACGTGACAAGGAAGATATTTTTTTATACGAGTAAAATCTTGGTGAAGGAGCTGCAGTACGAGGACTTGAAAAATGACATTAATTAAAATAAATTAAAAACCATACGTGAAATTGACGAATTATAATACAAAAATTATTATATATATTCGCCTCCGTGGTGTAGTGGTCAGAGTGCTTAGCTGCCACCCAGGAGGTCCGTGGTTCGATTCCCGGCTCTGCCACGAAATTTCAAAATTGGTATGAGGATTGGAACGGGGTCAACTCAGCCTCGGGTGCTCCAAATGAGTAGAGGGGGGTTCGATTCCCACCTCAGCCATCCTTGAAGTGGTTTTCGTGGTTTCCCACTTCGTCTCCAGGCAAATGCCGGGATGATGCCTAACGTAAGGCCACGGCCGCCTCATTCCCTCTTCCTTGCCTATCCCTCCCAATCTTCCCATCCCTCATAAGATCCCTGTTCGCTTTGCAGGTGAGGCAACCTGGGCGAAGTGCTGGTTACACACCCCAGTTGTATACCCGATCCCGAAGTTTCAAAATGGAGGCGGTAAATGTGGGATCCATCGCTTAGTCCAAGGGAATAGCCAACCCTGGAGGGTAATACGATTAAGAAAAAAAATACACTATCATTCACGTCTATTTAACTTAACTATTTAATTCTTCTTTATATCCTGAAATATGCGTCCCTTATGTACAGCGCTAATAGCCTCTGCTAATTTTACCTACAAGTTAGAGAAACGTGTCTTATATTTCATTTTCGAAAGAAGTTAAACATTTCCCAACACCTTTTTTAATGAGGGCTTTGGACCTCCATTGGCAGGTTTAAAAATGGTGTGTCAGCTGAAAAGCTATTATTATAAGATTAATTGTTTGAAGTAATTTACACTTTGAGATTATAAGATTATAAAACTGCTCCCTTATTAACTGTCTGAAAAATCACTGCCCGATGAATCAGATGAACTGTCATTTAAGTTTATAACAAGTGGCTCAACAACGGGGACGTCTTCTGTTAGCCAATCCTTTTCCCAGTAATGTTTCTCTATTTTTTTGGTGTGTTCGATGCATTTTTTCCATAGCTCCGGTGTTACAGACCTCAAGACTTCTTTACAGAGATCTCGCATCACCTCCATTGATCTTCCTCTCTCCGCCTGGTTACTCATATTCACTTTAGCTATTTTATTTTTCACGTAAGACCAAACCAGCTCTATGGGGTTGAGCTCACAATGAGCAACTGGCAACCAGACGAGTTCGACGTCAGGACGAACATTCTTGATTATCTGTTCCAGCTTCATTTTAGGTGCCCTGAAGTGAGGTTTGGCGTGAACAATTAGCTCTGCTTTCGTCATACTTTCATACTTTTGGATTCTGGGAGGAAGAGGAATATCATTCATTGCAGCGGCACATCCCTTCACCGTGGCTATCGACCTTCCAATACACTTGGATACTATTTGCTAAACCCTCTTATCATTATTACTTTCTCTCTCGCATCTAAAAAAACATATTGCACTTATAATCATGGCAAATTCTTCCTCCGTTAACTGCGGATTAGCTGGCATCTTGATCGATGTGCAAACAATAGATAATACAGACAGTGATAGTTGCTGCTTGTTGCTAATGACTCAACGAAGAACAGAGGTCAGAGTTTGGTGTGCGTAGGAACGAGCGCGCAGCAACTGGCAACATTGCCGGGCTGCTGCGGTACTATCGCTGCCCTCAATGGTCCGATTAAATATCAATCCATATAAAATCGATAATCACAAGTAGATAAAATGTAGTTTTATGTTAAGCCTTGCATTGCTATGAGCCTCATAACAAGCCATATTTCATACTGCTATGACCACCCAGGCCCGAGAAAAAGTTGTTTTACAAAATTCACAACAACTATTTTAAGAAACGTCACATCAGATTAAAACTTCATATACGCGTTAACAATAAGTTCCTTTAAGACGTATTAAAGTTTCGTTACGATCAGATCAATACTTTTAACGTAATGATCTTTCTAAGTGAGCGCTCCGTAAACTTGGTAAGAAAAACCGGTACTTTTTTTGTTCAATCTGCTGTAAAATTTTAACGAGATACAATGCAAATATTTACTCTATATCGTTAAACGACATATAAAACAAGGAAATTTTTGGTGTAGGTTGTTCTTATGTAAGACTAAGGGTAAAGGTTTTATTGGCCTCTAAACTCGAGTATCTATACTTATTTCCCCGACAGTAGGTCCTAGGGGTACTGCCCCTGGGCTGTACAATATTCAACAAGTTTTAATTGTATTCTAAAAACACCCACAACTTTATTCCAAACATTATCCCCAGCTTATCCACTATTCGCACACCCATGCAAACTATATCCGCATGGCGAAATTTTTTTTGAGGATGTTCGCATCCTCGCAGGGCTTTCATCCCGTTTTTTTTACGAAGGTTCTTGCGGAAGTGTTATCGCATAGGCTATATAATACGCTAAGGTGTATGTTTCACAAAACTCAAGCTCCTAATCCAGAGGGAGTTACAAGGTGTGGTTTGTACCAACATCTTCCAAATTGTTTCAATAGCACAGAAAAAATCGTGCATTTCTTGAAATTTCAACAGAAATATATATTTATGTGATTATTATGTGCGCTAAATAAACAAGACGATCGCCCCCGCCAGAACTGTGTCGCGTCGATTCCGCATAACACTAAAGACGGGCGAGTGGCATAAACACATGGGGTGCTCGCAAATAACCGATCGTAATACGAGGCACGTCCAGAAAGTAAGTTCCGTTTGGTAATAAAATTAAATTGTATACAGTACAGATACAGAACAATTATTTATTGCACAACATTCTACACCTCTTAAACTACTTTTACACATAACTGCCGAACGTTTGCAGGCATTTGTCATAGCGTGGCACAAGTTTTTGGATACCTTCTTCGTAGAAGTTTGCCGCCGACCGTAAACGAGAGTGAAGACTTCTCTGTAAGATACCCTACTGTTTGGCCACCACTGTTAGGCAAATTGCGTATGTGGTCATGAGAACTCCTAAACATACGCTGTTCTCCTGGTAAGCACGCACTTTGCCTAACAGTGGTGGCCAAACAGTAGGATATCTTACAGGGGAGTCTTCACTCTCGTTTACGGTCGGCGGCAAACTTCTATGAAGAAGGTATCCAAAAAATTGTGCCACGCTATGACAAATGCCTGCAAAAGTTCGGCAGTTATGTGGAAAAGTAGTTTAAGAGGTGTAGAATGTTGTGCAATAAATATTTTTTCTGTATTTGTGCACAATTTAATTTTATTACCAAACGGAACTTACTTTCTGGACGTGCCTCGTATAAGCATTCAAAAAATAATAATAGAGGATAACCCACAGCAGAGTCGAGTTACACTCTCATTTAAAAATATCGACAATTTGATTAAAGAGTGCGTTTAAACTTAAAATGAACTGCGTCGCGTCAAACCCACATACCAATAAAGCCGGGCGAATGGTTTTTACCAAATTTTATTTCTACATCCCTTAGAACTACGGTGCTAGATAAAATTTTGAGAAAAGAAATTAAATAAAGTGAAAAGCAAAAATAAAAAATAATACTGAAATTAGGATTTAATTTAAAAATGACTAAAATAAAAATGTTGAACTCAATCATAAAATCAAAAATTTAAATACCAGAAATAAATATCAAAATTAAAATTAAAATATAAATATTCGAGAAATTGATATAAAATACGATATAAAATATGAAGAAATATTTTGAATTGCCAAATAGAAATTATAAAATTAACATTAATAATAATTAAAATTAAATATAAACATAATAAAATGAAACATTTGAAAAACAGAGCTCTGTCCTATAAAGCCCACCTCGTGGCACTACAGACCATGAATGGCGACCGCTGCCCCGCCATTTGGCCCGCAGATTGTAGAGTGACAGCTGGTCAGTGCGCCAGGTCTCCTTGGACGATAATCTTGGTTTTTGTCTGACTCACTGTCAGACAGCTACTCAATTGCTCCCACGAGGTTGAGTGCACCCCAATCCAGCCCTCACGTCAGTTTCTAAAATCCCTGACAGAGCGTAGAATCGAATCCGGGCCTCTGGATGAGTGACTAGTACACTACCCCAACTCCACGGCGCCTGTCATTTCTTGCGGGATAATTGTAATAATTAACATCTTGGTAATCAGTTAAATGTTTTTTCTATTTACAACTTTGCCATATAAGTGTGCGATATGGAATTACTGTACACAGTTGGCCAAATTGTTATGGTAAAGCTAATTGGAACCAAATTCCTTATTGTTAATTGGTTCACAGAAACATCAACAAAGTATAGATTTCCTGCGTCCTAATGATGTGTTTTTGTTGCATCCTAACAAGACCGCCAATTGAGCTAACGCGGCTGGAAATTATTAATATTAATTATTTCCAGTCAACGATTTGCTGTGAAAAAATTCCTTCTACTTAAGATACTCGTATTTCACACACTACTCGTTACAAAAGGGGAAACGACGACAGATTAATTTAGTTAATTTAGTTCCGACAGCACACCTTTTAGCTTTCTTAAAGCTTGACCTTTTAATTCATATACTTCTTCTTCTTCGCGTATGGGGTCGCTTAGGAACACGCGAAATCAACATTTTCTAGCCTTCCTGTTGCCCAGTATTCCTTAATTCGGAACGAGTGGGTCTGTTGCTCTGACCATTGCTATTGTGTAGTCTTCTTCTCTTCTTCCTCGAAACCCCGCGTCTGAGTGATTTTCCTGATTTCCTTCTGGTCATGTAAGTTTGGTGATCCTAATTCCTTTAAGTCTCTCTCTGTAAATGTATACCAATTCGGTCTAGTAGCCTTGTTCTTTAAGGAAGTATGTATTTTGTGTGTCAGTCTGTTCGGGTCCATTCTTTCTATGTGTCCCATGAATTGAATTCTTCGCATTCGCATTGTGTCTATGATTTTTTGGTATATTTCAGTGTTAGGTTTTGGATAATGTGCATTATCTTTTGTTCTTGGTTAAAGGATTTCTCTCATTATTTTAAGTGTTTTCACTTCTATTTGGTGTTTTAGTGTTTTGTGTTGGAGATTGAGTGTGTCTGAAGCATAGAGAGCTTCAGGTTGATTACAGTTGTATAGTGGCTAATTTTGCAGTTCCAGTAGAGACTATTTTTGTTATAAACATTTTTTGTTGATTGAAAAGCAGTTTCCATTTTCTGAAGCCTCGATTCAATTGATTTCCTTTCTTTACAGTTTTCTGTAATCCAATCACCTAAATATTTAAATTCGTTTACTCGAAAGATTTTTCTGTTGACAATTTGAAGTTCATTTGATGCGGTTTTGATTGATGTCAGTCATATTTTTTTTTTTTTTACGAGATTTGTATTCCAATTTTCTCCGCTTGTTCTCGTAGTAGTTCAATTTGCTTTTGCGCGACAGAGATATCTTGTTTAATAGAAAAATATAAATAACTTAGAACCGCTTTAATGTAAAATGCGTAACAAAAACGAGTAAATGAATGTGATGTTAGTTCGTAAAAGAACTCTTCTAGCACATTCGGTGAATGCATGACAAAATACAACCAAGAAATGTTCTGCAGCGAATACTCGAACTCAAATAAAATCTTCCATTTCAATGCATTGTATCATAATTTGCAATAAAGAATTTGGTTCTGTTGAGCTTTCCATAATAATTTGGCCACCTCTGTATACTGTGCTGTACCAGTTCTCGATTTCATGGAACCTACATTACTGCCATTTTCAAGATAATTGTGCTTCCACACCAAACTGTATTTTATCTAGTTTTCAGTAAAGGATTAGTACATTATGCAACGAACCTATAATGGCAATAATTAAGGCTCGAGTATGTTTTATAATTTCCATACGAGTGTCTTAATTACCATTATAGGCGAGTTGCATACGACTGTTTATGTTCGACGATAGTTATAACTATTTTATGTTTGAACATAAATATTCATAAATATTCATAAGATTGTGTTAGTTGAGTTTGGTGAACAGATTACATACGTTGGATTCCCACTAAGGATCAAAGACCGTCCAAAGCTTCCTTCTTCTTCTTCTTGGGAATTGTGTGGGTTCAGCATTTCCTCTCCCAATAACTAATTCCAGAGCTTTGAAACATTGTTTATCCTGAACTAGCACCAACAGATAGCGCGCAGGTATTATGTGGGATCATTTTGTTATGTTGTTCAAATTACACAAAATAGGCTGTTACAAACGCTTTAAAATAGAAATGTATTGTATTATCAACTAGTTATTCTTCAAGTTCGATGCGTACAGAAAGTCAACGGAAGGCATATCAATGGAGAACCACATAGAACAGTCATGACATCTGGCGGAAAGGTTTCGCATAATAAATCATTTTACTGAACAGAGATATGGATTATAATTTCCGTGGATCAAATGGCATTAAGTTTCCAGTCTCCATGACGTTATAGTGTGGTTATATCAACAACAGCATTCACTAAAATTGGCGGCGAAATCGTACGCAATGCTTTGTGTAGAAATTGGAGTTGCAGATATTAAGGAAAAGTGCTATTTCTTTGTCATATTCCCCAGTTTGTTTAAGCATTGATTGGATATCCTTTGTCAATTTTCAAATCACGTAATTCATGACCGACATGTTGGATTTTCTTTGCATGTGCGAAGCTATCAAGTACCTAATTGGTCACACAACAGTTTCATAATGAAGATCTTGAGCTCTGATTGGTGGGAGAAGCTGTATGATAATGAAAACTAGTACTTTAATGACCCTCAATACAGTACAGTTTTCTGACATATGATATTTACATTTCGACATCGTCGAACAAAAAATATAATTAATTAGTGTAGTGTTTCTTGTTGCTTACAGGGATATGTATTTGGGCTTGGGCCTAACGGAGTGAATAAGTCTTGTTGGAATAAGTGTCGCAAAGGAGAGAATTTCACTTGAGACGTGGAATTTGTGTTGAAAAATATCTAAATGATGTAATTCAATTACATATAATTTTTATTTTTCCTACCTATTAAATATCTCCCAACACAAATTGCAAATCGGCGGCATCGGTGGCGTAGTTGGTAGCATGCTGAGCATCTATGCCCAAGGTCGCGGGTCAAACCCGGCCGAAGTCGACGGATTTTTTAAGAGTGTTAAAAATCCCTCAGTATGCATTCCTTCGGACGGGAAGTAAAATCACTGGTCCCATATCATAGATTTATGGCATGTAAAAGAACCTTCCACTAATTACACTTAAGTGAAGCTAAATTAAAGTTTAGATTTTACTAACGCTCTTAGGTTCCAACATTCGTCGCCAGGAGCCGACTGCGGTGGCATCTAGCAACCAAGTTAAGAACTGGTTGTCTTTGACGGTGGCGTTTGGTAGCAAAAGTAGGAAAATTGAATGTCTGCAGTCCTTACTTAAATTTTTAAAAAAGTCCTCTCGGCACGCCGGAAGGCGGAGGTAGATTTTACCGGACAAACTTGGGGATAGGCGAAAATAGGCAGAATATGCAGGTTTTCGTAGAAGGATCAGACCTCATTTATTGCGAGAAGGTATTTTATAATTGGAGCTTAATTAACTTTGTTTTTCGTCATTTTATGCTTATTTTAAACATTTTATTGTCTTATGGGAACGGTAACCTTCTTGTCATTTGGGGTCCATTTTTATACTTGTGGTCACACTGTCCATATGCAAGGTTTCGACACTGATGTTTAACTATGTAACGGTCTGTTACTTCTTCACGCAAAATTATATCTCCCGCAGAGATTTTGGTTGGTTCCTCAGTTTAGGGGCTGCGACAACGCGGTCATGTAACCCCGTGTACTTAGGGATGGCTGTATTAGTCTGTAATTCAGGTAAGGACTGCAGACGGTCAATTTCAAGCAGTAGTTCCTAATGTTGCTACCAGGTACTACCGTCAACGACACCTACCTGTGAACTTGGCTACTATATGCCACCGCAGCCAGCAACTCGCAACGAACGTTGGAACTTCCCTTCCAAAGGAAAGCATACTGAGGGATTTTTAGCGCTCTTAGATAATCCGACGACTTCGGCCGGCTTTGAACTCGCGACCTTGGGCATAGACATTCAGCATGCTTGCTACCAGTTACGTCACCGAAGCCGCTTCACACTTAGTCAGATGGAATTCTGAATATGATCTCGTGCAAGTGCGTTATCTTGGCAACGTCTGATGGCTCATCCCTCATCAATTTAGTAGTGTTGCCATGGCAACCACTGATAGCTCTTGGCATTTTCTTAAAATACCGAAATAATTTTTCTCATCCCTTGGCATAATGGTGGGTCATATCAAAAATTCTTTCAGACAAAATTTTAGGTAATTATTAGGGGAATTGAGCCTCCGTGGCTTAGGCGGCAGCACGCCGGCCTCTCACCGCTGAGTCCGTGGTTCAAATCCCGGTCACTCCATGTGAGATCTGTGCTGGACAAAACGGAGGCAGACAGGTTTTTCTCCGGGTACTCCGGTTTTCCCTGTCAAAATATCATTCCAGCAACACTCTCCACTACCATTTCATTTCATCTGTCATTCATTTAATCATTGCCCCAGAGGAGTGCGTCAGGCCTCGGCAGCCGGCACAGTTCATATCCTCGCCGCTAGATGGGGGCTTCATTCATTCCATTCCTGACCCGGTCGGAGACTGGAAGCAGGCTGTGGATTTTCATTTTATTAGGGGAATATTGTCCATTTTGTACGGTTTTGATATTGTGCCTATTAAGAGAGATATCATTAATGTTTCCCGAAAAACCCACTTTTTCCCACCCCTTTGGTCAATGGTTGGTGCTATAAAAAAAACTCTTCAAACATAAATTTTTGGGCTTTATCCGACACATAGTATGAACGATGAACGGATTCGATATTTCACATATTAAGAGAGTTATAGCAATATTTCACTTTTTCGACAAAAGCCCCCCATTTTCACCCCCTTCGACCGATTTAGCCCAGTAACGAACTCGACCGAGATTTTATAGGTATACATATTCGGTAAAATATTCAAAGTGATTGGTGCAAAATTACGGCAGTTATCATGTCCACAAGAAACTGATATGCATATATATATATATATACACATATACATACATAAATTATATATAAACTTTTGAACTGACGGTGGTTTTGGGGTCTGGGGGATGTGAAACGCGAAGATATGTCGAAATTTTCCGGAAGTCGAAACATGGTACCCATTGCAATAGTTAGCTTTCTAATCAAATCTACCTCTGGTAGGTTCCTCAGTTTAGGGTCTGCGACAACGCGGTCATCTAACCCCGTGTACTTTGGGTGAGTGTAGAATCTGTCTGATAAACGGTGTGAATTGTAATGGCTGTAGTAGTCTTAATTCAGGTAAGGACTGCAGACGGTAAAGTTCCTAATGTTGCTACCAGGTACTACCGTCAACGACACCTAGCTGTGAACTTGGCTACTAGATGCCACCCCAACCAGCAACTCGCAACGAACGTTGGAACTTCCCCTCCAAAAGAAAGCATACTGAGGGATTTTAGCTCTCTTAGAAAATCCGACGACTTCGGCCGGCTTTGAAACCGCGACCTTGGGCATAGACATTCTGCATGCTACCAGTTACGTCACCGAAGCCGCTTCCCACTTAGATGAAAATACTGAATCTGATCTCGTGCAAGTGCGTTGTCATGGCAACGTCTGATGGCTCATCCCTCATCATTTTAGTAGTGTTGCCATGGCAACCTCTGATAGCTCTTGGCATTTTCTTATAATTCCGAAATCATTTTTCTCATCCCTTGGCATAATGGTGGGTCATATCAAAAATTCTTTCAGACAAAAGTTTTAGGTAATTATTAGGGGAATATTGTCCATTTCGTACGGTTTTGATATTGTGCCTATTAAGAGAGATATGATTAATGTTTCCCGAAAAACCCACTTTTTCCCACCCCTTTGGTCAATGGTTGGTGATATAAAAAGACTCTTCAAACATAAATTTTTGGGCTTTATCCGACACATAGTATGAACGTTGAACGGATTCGATATTTCACACATTAAGAGAGTTATAGCAATATTTCACTTTTTCGAAAAAAAGCCCCCCCCCCCCATTTTCACCCCCTTCTACCGATTTAGCCCAGTAACGAACTCGACCGAGATTTTATAGGTATACATATTCGGTAAAATATTCAAAGTGTTTGGTGAAAAATTACGGCAGTTATCGTGTCCACAAGAAACTGATATATATATATATATATATATATACTAGCTGAAGTACCCGTGCTTCGCTACGGGTCGTAAATAAATCAAAATGTGATGGTGACAGTTAAAACAGGGGATAGGCGAGGTGCTGCGCAGAGGGAGATTAAGGATGGAACATTTTGTCCAACTACACCGCTCTGCCTTGACCGTGTTTTATAGCACACATTTAGGTTTTACTCGCTAACGGTTGGAGATACATTTCGGATAGAAAATGCAATTTTTAACCTCGTACATGCCATCAAAAGTTTGCTATTTCTTAGCGTTCTCTTTTTATTTGAAATGGAAATATGAAAGTTTAAAACCAAAGGGTAGAGTGACGTCACTAAAATGGTCGCCATCTTTAAAAGTGCAAAGTATTGAAATCAAAAGTAACCTGTATGTTAACCAGGTAAATCTGCTACTTCCATGTAAAATTCATGTAAATCGGACCAGTGGTACTTGCGTGATTGAGTAATACACAGACACACACACACCATCTCATTTTTAGTCTCGCTTCGCTCGCGTCATAGTCGTGTCATATTGTTATTCAATGAAATGCAGGTTTAACCCCATTAACACCCCTTTAGAACCTGAATATCCAAAAATCCCTCCTTAGTAGATCTTTTCGACACACGACAAACATATCCTCAAAATATCACTCTTCTAACATTAATAGTTTTGGTTGGTCGATGAGAGCGAACATCCAAAAATCCTTCCTTAGTGGACGTTTTTCTTCCAGAATTTCACCCCTCCCCATAGGCCCCTTAAATTGGATTTTTGAAAAGACGGTCGAACACCTATTTATTTTATTTATTTATTTATTTATTTATTTATTTATTTATTTATTTATTTATTTATTTATTTATTTTTAAGCTGATTGATTTCCTCCGAGTTTCAAACTCCTCGCCTATGTCGTTTAAGAGATACACGCTCCATTAAGAATCTTTCAACCCCCACTTTTCATCCCTTTCACCTCATAATATACACTATATCGAAAAACCATTAGACATGTGTCAGCTTATTTTTAATGATTAGTATATATGCCAAGTATCAATCCCCAAATGAAACCACTCGTGAGATATTGTTATTCAATGAAATGCACGTTTACCCCCTTAACACCTATTTAGAACCTGAATATTCAAAACTCTTACCTTAGTGGATGTTTTCGACATAAAACGAACATATCCCCAAAATTTCATGTTTCCAACTTCAATAATTTTGGCTGGGCGATGATGAGTGAGTGAGTCAGTCAGGACATTTTATTTCATTTATATATGATAATTTCACCCCTCCACATGAACCCCTTAAATTGGATTTATGAAACAAATGGTCGAACACCTATTTACTTATTTAAAGCTGATTTCCCCCTGAGTTTGATGAGTGAGTAAGTGAGTCAATCAGTTAGGACACTTTCTTTCCTGTTTTATCACCCCAGAATTTCACCCCTCTCCAAGGGCCCCTTAAATTGGATTTATGAAAAAACGGTCGAACACATATTTACTTGTATTTTAAGCTGTTTTATCCCGCCGAATTTCAAACTTCTCGCCTAAGTCGTTTAAGAGATACACGCTCCGTTAAGAATCCCTCAATCCCCAATTTTCACCCCTTTCACCTCATAATATACACGACATCGATAAACCTTTAGATATATGTCTGATTATTTTTAATGATTAGTTTATATACCGAATATCACATCCCCAAAGAAACAACTCATGAGATATCGTTATTCAATGAAATGCACGTTTACCCCCTTAACATCTCTTTAAAACCCGAATAAATAAAAATCATTCTTTAGTTGACGTTTTGACATACAGCGAACATATTCCCAAAATTTCATTTTTCCAACATTAATAGTTTTCGCTGGGCGCGATGAGTGAGTGAGTCAGACAGGACATTTTCTTTCAATTATTTTTACCAGAATTACACCCCTCCCCATGGGCCCCTTAAATTGGATTGATGAAAAAACGCTTGAACACCTATTAAGTTATTTTTTTAGCTGTCTGTTTCCCCTGAGTTTGATGAGTGAGTTAGTCAGTCAGTCAGGACACTTTCTCTCCTTTTCCCCCCCAGAATTTCACCCCACCCCATTGGACCTTTAAATTAATTTATGAACAAACGGTCGAACACCGATTTACTTAATTTTTTAGCTGATTTTTTTTCGCTGAGTTTCAAATTTCTCGCCTATGTCGTTTAAGAGATAGGCCTACACGCTCCGTTAGGAATCCTTCAACCCCCAATTTTCACCCCTTTCACCTCATAATAATACACCACATCGAAAAACCCTTAGACACATGTCTGCTTATTTTTAATGATTAGTTTATATGCCGAGTATCACATCCACAGATGAAACCACTCGTGAGATATTGTTATTCAATGAAATGCAGGTTTAACCCCCTTAAGACCCCTTTAGAGCCTGAATATCCAAAAATCCTCCCTTAGTGTACGGTTTTGAGATATAACGAACATATCCCCAGAATGCCATGGTTCCAACTTCAATATTTTTGACTGGGCGATCATGAGTGAATGAGTCAGGACATTTTCTTTCATTTTTTCCTTCAGAATTTCATCCCTCCCGATGAACCCCTTCAATATGATTGATCAAAAAAACTGTCGAACAGCTATTAACTTACTTTAAAGCAGTTCCCCCTCCCCCCTGAGTTTGATGAGTGAGTCAGTCAGTCAATCAGTTAGGACACTTTATTTCCAGTTTCCCCCCCTCCCCCCAGAATTTCACCCCTCCCCATGGGCCCCTTAAATTGGATTTATGAAAAAACGGTCAAACACATATTTACTTTTTTTTTTTTTTGCTGATTTTTTCCGCTGAGTTTCAAACTCCTCGCCTATGTCGTTTAAGAGATACACGCTCCGTTAGGAATCTTTCAATTCTTACTTTTCACCCCTTTCACCTTATAATATACACCACATCGAAAACCCCTCAGAGACGTGTCTTCTTCCTTTTTAATGATGAGTTTATATGTCGTGTATCATATCCCCCAATGAAACCAATCGGGAGATATTGTTATTCAATGGAATGCAGGTTTAACCCCCTTAAGACCCCTTCAGAACCTGAATATCCGAAAATCCTCCCTTAGTAGACGGTTTTGACATACAATGAACATATCCCCAAACTGTCATGTTTCTAACTTCAATAATTTTGGCTGGGCGATGATGAGTGTGTGAGTGAGTGAGTGAGTGAGTCAGGCAGGACATTATCTTTCAATTTTCTTTTTTCAGAATTTCACCCCTCCCCATGAACCCCTTAAATTTGATTTAATAAAAAAAACTGTCGAACAGCTATTTACTTACTTTAAAGCAGTTTTTCCCCCCTGAGTTTGATGAGTGAGTGAGTCAGTCAATCAGTTAGGACACTTTCTTCCTGTCCCCCCCCCCCCCCCAGAATTTCACCCCTCCCCATGGGCCCCTTAAATTGGATTTATGAATAAACGGTCAAACACATATTTACGTATTTTGTATGCTGATTGTTTTCCGCTGAGTTTCAAACTCCTCACCTATGTCGTTTAAGAGATACACGCTCCGTTAGGAATCTTTCCATCCCCACTTTTCACCCCTTTCACCTCATAATATACACCACATCGAAAAACCCTCAGACTCGTGTCTTCTTATTTTTAATGATGAGTTTACGTGCCGAGTATCACATCCCCCAATGAAACCAATCGGGAGATATTGAAATTCAATGAAATGCAGGTCAACCCCCTTAACACCCCTTTAGAACCTGAATATCCAAAAATCCTATCTTAGGGGGCATTTGCGGCCCTTTGGGAAGCTGCATACCAAATTTCATTCCAATCCGTCGGTGGTTTCTGAGATTTCGTGATGAATGAATGAGTGAGTGGTATTTCACAAATATATATAGTAGATGATAGTGTCAAGTCTTTGTTATGCTAAACTCGGTTGACAGTGCTGTGTGAGTAGGTGAGTAACTAACGGGATTTCAAGTAAAGATCCTCTTTTTCTATACCGGTAGTGCAGAGCAGAACTGGCATCCAGTCGGCCGTGTCTCGACTTGAGCTATGTTGCCATGGAAACTATCTGGTTTGCCATTCCTTCATGAGTATATTTTATGATTTGATTAGCCTGTGCTTGAGTGCAAAAGGGCCGAAATCAGAAGAATGAGAAAGACTATCGAAAATTCATGTAGCCAGCGGTTCCTTCTGGATCCTAAACTATATGTATGCAAAATTTGGTTGAGATTGGTGGTACGGTGTAGATTTGTATACGGAACAGACCCACATACATACATACCCACATACAGACTTTCACTTTTATATATAAGATATACAGTATATATATACTTTTGAACTGACGGTGGTTTTGGGGTCTGGAGGATGAGAAACGCGAAGATATGTCGAAAATTTCCGGAAGTCGAAACATGGTAGCCTACCCATTGCAATAGTTAGCTTTCTAATGAAATCTACCTCTGAATGATTCCTCAGTTTAGGGGCTGCGACAACGCGGTCATCTAACCCCGTGTACTTTGGGTGAGTGTAGAATCTGTCTGATAAACGGTGTGAATTGTAATGGATGTATTAGTCTGTAATTCAGGTAAGGACTGCAGACGGTCAATTTCAAGCAGTAGTTCCTAATGTTGCTACCAGGTACTACCGTCAATGACACCTAGCTGTGAACTTGGCTACTAGATGGCACCCCAACCAGCAACTCGTAACGAGTTCGTTAATGGGCAAAATCGGTCGAAGGGGGTGAAAATGGGGGGCTTTTTTCGAAAAATTGAAATTTCGCTTTAACTCTCTTAATACGTGAAATATCGAATCCATTCAAAGTTCATAATATGTGTCGGATAAGTGCCAACAATTTATGTCAAATACGTTTTTTGATAGCACCAACCATTGACCAAAGGGGTGGAAAAAAGTGGGTTTTTCGGGAAACATTAATCATATCCCTCTTAATAGGCACAATATCAAAACCGTACAAAATGGACAATATTCCCCTAATAATTACCTAAAACTTTTGTCTGAAAGAATTTTTGATATGACCCACCATTACGCCAAGGGATGAGAAAAATGATTTCGGAATTATAAGAAAATGCCAAGAGCTATCAGAGGTTGCAATGGCAACACTACCAAATTGATGAGGGATGAGCCGTTGCCATGACAACGCACTTGCACGAGATCAGATTGAGTATTTCCATCTGACTAAGCCGGCCCCGTGGTGTTGGGGCAGCGCGCCTGCCTCTCACCCGGAGGCCCCGGGTTCGATCCCCGGCTCCGTCAGGGATTTTAAAACTGACGTGAGGGTTGGAACGGGGTGCACTCAGTCTCGTGAGGACAATTGAGTAGCTGTCTGACAGTGAGACAGCACCCCGATCACGAATACCAATATTAACGGTAGTAGCAGTGACCTGAAATGGCGGCTATTATGTCTCCCACCGCCTGTGAAGTTCGGTCTGGGATAAAGTTTCTTAAGGCACAAAACATAGCACCGATCGAAATTCGTCAACTTTGTCAGGTGCTGATCCATGACAATGCTTGGCACTCAGCAACTGTTCTGCAGGAGTTCGGCTGGGAGCTGTTTGATCAACCACCCTATAGTACTGATCTTGCTCCCAGCGATTTCTATCCTTCTTGCACTTCGAGAAATTCCTGTCTGGTCAGCATTTACACACCGACGAAGACCTGAAGACGAATGCTTCTCGCTGGTTCCATTACCAGGTAGGAGACTTCCACGATACAGGTGTAAAAAGCTAATACCTTGATATGACAGGAGTCTGAATTCTGCCGGTTATTTTGTCGAAATATAGCTCAAACATTGCTGTATATGGTGCTACTTATGTAACTATTCTCTCTTTTTAGCCTACTTTCGATTTTTGCAAAAAATGAAAGTAGACTTATGAGATCACTACAGGGCGAAAAAAAGTGTGTCTGTCTGTGTGTGTGTGTATGTGTGTGAGTCTGTGTGTGAGTGTGTGTGTGTGTGTGTGTGGGTGAGTGTGTGTACTCTGAATGTCTGTCACCCCCTATCAATTCGAACACGGTGAGCGCAAATTGAACGAAATTTGGTACAAAGGTAGCACTAGCAAAGGACACCTCAGTGCCATGTTTTATATCGCCGCCATCTTGACGGAAACGTAATGGCGGCCACACAAATGTTCAAAGCTTAAATCAAATTACGACTAACCTAATCATCCGATCTCTACCAAATTTTGCAACAACATACCTTTACGGGGGCAGCATCCTTTGACCAAACTAATAGGTCATCAGCCTAATAGTTTGCGGATGGCGGCCATCTTTGTGTGAAAATCGGTTGCCCCTATTAATTCGAACACGGTGAAACCGAATGGAACGAAATTTGGTACAGAGGTAGTACTAGCAAAGGGCACCCCAGTGTCATGTTTTATATCGCCGCCATCTTGTCGGAAACGTAATGGCGGCCACACAAATGTTCAAAGCTTAAATCAAATTACGACTAACCTAATCATCCGATCTCTACCAAATATTGCAACAACATACCTTTATGGAGGGAGCATCCTTTGACAAATCTAATAGGTCATTAGCTAATAGTTTGCGGATGGCGGCCATCTTTGTGTCAAAATCGATTACCCCTATTAATTCGAACACGGTGAAACCGAATGGAACGAAATTTGGTACAGAGGTAGTACTAGCAAAGGGCACCCCAGTGTCATGTTTTATATCGACGCCATCTTGACGGAAACGTAATGGCGGCCACCCAAATGTTCAAAGCTTAAATGAAATTACGACTAACCTAATCATCCGATCTCTACCAAATTTTGCAACAACATACCTTTATGAAGGGAGCATCCTTTGACAAATCTAATAGGTCATTAGCCTAATAGTTTGCGGATGGCGGCCATCTTTGTGTCAAAATCGATTACCCCTATTAATTCAAACACGGTGAAACCGAATGGAATGAAATTTGGTACAGAGGTAGCACTAGCAAAGGGCACCTCAGTGTCATGTTTTATATCGCCGCCATCTTGACGGAAACGTAATGGCGGCCACACAAATATTCAAAGCTTAAATCAAATTACGATTAACCTAATCATCCGATCTCTACCAAATTTTGCATCAACATACCATTATGGAGGGAGCATCCTTTGACCAAACTAATAGGTCATTAGCCTAATATTTTGCGGATGGCGGCCATCTTTGTGTGAAAATCGATTCCCCCTATTAATTCGAATACGGTGAAACCGAATGGAACGAAATTTGGTACAGAGGTAGCACTAGAAAAGGCCACCTCAGTGTCATGTTTTATATCACCGCCATCTTGACGGAAACGTAATCGCGGCCACCCAAATGTTAAGGCTAAAATGTAATTACGACCAACCTAATAATCTAGTCTCTATCAAATTTTGCAACAACAAATCTTTATGTGGGAAGCATATTCTGACCGAACTGCTAGATCATCAACCCAATAGTTTGCAGATGGTGGCCAAGTATGGTTGCAAATCGATTCCCCCTATCAATTCAAACACGGTGAAACCGAATTGAACGAAATTTGGTACAGATGTAGCACTAGCAAAAGGCACCTCAGTGTCATGTTTTATATCGCCGCCATCTTGACGGAAACGGAATGACGGCCACCCAAATGTTAAAAGCTTAAATCAAATTTCGACCATCCTAATAATTTGATCTCTACCGGACTTTGCAACAACATGCCTTTTTGTGGAAAGCATCTTATGACTGACTACAAGATGATCAGCCCAATAGTTTGCAAATAGCGGCCATGTATGTGTGCAAATCCATTCCCCATATCAATTCAAACACGGTGAAACCGAATTGAATGATTTTTTTTACAGAGGTAGCACTAGCAAAGGGCACCTCATATTCATGTTTAATATCCCTATAGCACGTTGTATTTCAACAAGCTACTACAACCAACATTCAATTATACTCCTTGAAAAGGACAAAGAGTTATAACAATACCCATGCATTTAGGAGAAAGTAGGCTATATGTTCTTTACTGATCATCTTGTTATGAAATAAAATAGGAAAACGTAATTTCTGGATGGGCCTCGTTTGTTGTATTCTTGTAAATTTCGTCCGAACCAGCATTGACACAGCGCCATTAGGCTCATCGTGATTAATGTTTTTATAAAGACAGAAAAATCAAAAATAAAGTTTTGTAATGTGGTTATGGAGAAGAATGGAGAAAGTGACACGGACCATTAAAATGAGAAATTAAGAAGTGCTAAGAATGGTAAGAAAGGAGAGGAGATTGATACTGAATATGATAAATCTTGGATTTTCTACTACAAAGAATCATGAAAGGAAAAGTAGAAGGAAAAAGTGGGAGAGGAAGAAGAGAGTTTGGAATGTTAACAGATGTGAAGAGGGGAAGAAGTTATAAGTAAATCAAAGAACATGTTTAGCACAGAGAGAAATGGAGGACGTCCAGTTGAAACCTGTCTGCGGACAGATCTACTGAATGAGAGAAAATGCTGCGCGCCTAACGCAGGGTTAAAGATGCCCTGTATGTGTTATGCTTCAAAGTTTAGTACAGGGCAAAACTATTTTGTACCTTTATGTGTTTCTACATTTCAATTATTATAATTTAATTATAAATGATGTTGGTTTTTGTTTCTCTAATTTTAATATTTATTTTTAATTTTCAAATTTCAATTTATGTTCTTATAGATTTAGTTTTGATAATTTTATTGAATTAATTAATTAACTAATTTCAAATTGATTTTTACAATTATTTTCATATTTTTATATTTATGTTTATTATTGTAATTTTATATTTCTTTTATTATTGTAATTTTATTTTTATGATTTGTATTTCTATATTTATATTTTCTTGCACGTTAATTGTTAATGTTTTTTATTTATTTTATCCATCACATTACGTCAAGTAGATACGTATATAATGTTTGATTTTTAGAAATACTAGCACTTCGGCATGAAAATTCTCCGAAATTTGGCTTAAAGATTCAACTATCAGCATTTTTGAAAGCATAAACTGTCCTTAAGACAGGTGGTTAATCTAGAGATCACTATCCCATAAAGAGTTAATACTTGTAAGGTAGGAATCTTCATCCCTGTCGTTTAGTATTAGCAGACTAAAAGCGGGAAGTTAAGATTTTTCGGTCATTAGACTGGGCTGGTGCGAGCATCTCACGCATAGACAACCACGGTAGCGATGTTAGAAACCTGATTATCAGCAGTAATCTGATTGGGTTCGTGAGGTCAATAAAGCACTGTACACAATACCAACCCCTAAAGGCAGCTGGCGCACACAACATAACCTATTTACACCTACCTCAGCTCTATTGCTCACCAGCTCTTAGCTCCTGTCATATTACTTATTACGGGTGGCCAATCACCACGCATCACCGGCTTTAGAGACACAGGGGTGCTCAAATCTCTAACGTGATGTGTCTCGCATTTAAGCACATTAAAATGCCAACAGACTGTGTCGGGATTCCACCTTACAACCTTGGGAACAGATTCATAATCATTGTTAAATGTATGCGTATACTTCTTCTTTCCTAGCGTTTATCCCAGTACGGGGTCCGCTGCTCTACTACATCTTCTCCACATTTTCCTGTCGTTGACATCTGCACTTTGTAAGCCAACATTGTGCATATCTCTCTTAATGTTGTCGATCCAACGATTCGCAGGTCGTCCGCGTGATCGCATTCCACCTGGGTCCAGTTTGAAAGCTATTTTGGCGACACAGTCGTCCGGCATTCTCATAACATGACCATGCCAACGGAGACGAGCTTTCCTCACTTTCTACGTAATTGGTGTGACACCTAATTGATGTCGAACATCTGTGTTTCTGACATGGTCATATCTAGTCAGTCCAAGTGTCCAATGGAGCATCTTCATCTCCATCGTGTGCAGAGCCTGTTCATGTTTTCTTGTCATTGGGCTGGATTCTGCCCACTGATCACTATACATGGATCGCTGATGGCAGCTCTCCGCTGCACGAGAAAGTACGCCAGGTTGAGCGCGCGGTCCGCCATGTTGGCGTACCCATTCTCGAACTCTCCTTATGGGGAAGCAATGATAATCTAGTCAATTTTAAATCGTAGCCTATTTAATGGTTCTTTGGAGCAAATAAAAATATAGAGATATGTTCACTCATAGCATAAGGGCATTGGGATCACTGACACGTCATTCAGAGGTCAGTGAATCTCCGGTATATCAATAAAAATGAATGTATAATAACGCCTGACAAATATCAACTTAGGTGGTGAGTACGCGCAATTAGCGATCAGTAACAGAGTAACGAGTGAAAAACAATTTCTGGAAACATTTTTGTTAATTGTATATACGATATAACTTACATGTATATATGCCACGAAATTATGCATTCTTCAAATGATGTGCCTATAAACGTAGCTCACTATAGGCTACAGGCCTAGATTCGACATATCGTAATCGATGCTTGGTAATGAATTCCTGTTTCCATGAAATAACCAACACTTCCTCCAAGTAATCCCAGCCCTCTACATCAAATACTACACCTTTTAACCACGCTAGCAGCACAATAAACTTAATAATAACGGGACGTAGATCAAAGCCAAACCAATTTCACTCCTCAGCTCCACATAAAACTTAACACAACTAAAAACCTACTCAAAATATACTATATATATAAAGTGAAGGTAGTACCGGTACTTAGGCCTAAAACTAAGATTTTACGCTTTAAATAACCAAATTCAGCCCATTTTACAACGACAAGAAACACAACATATTTACTGCCAGTATAAATACATGTATAATATCAAACTACCAGTAACCAATCACAGAGCCGGATTCGCAATATTGCACCATGCGCTCGCTGCCATCTTGCTATACCTGTCATCGTCTATTTGGCTTACCGCTGCCTTAGCTACCAGCCATCCATGTACAGAGATCAGTGATTCTGCCCCATAAATTGCTGCCGGACGTACAACTGTTTTATAAACTTTTTCCTTTAGGTATTTAGGCATCCTTTTGTCGCAAAGGACACCAGTGACCTGTTTCCATTTGAGCCAGGCTGCATTTACCCTCGCCCGAGTTTCTAAAGTGACATCACCATTTGAGGTGATAACCGACCCTAGATCATGATCGCTAACTTGGGCAGTGCCATCGATTTGCGGGCCATATGCAAGATATTCCGTCTTCTGGATATTAAGGCGCAGTCCATAGGCAGCCAGCCTTTCCATCCATATTTGCGCTTGATACTGGAGTTCAAAACGTGTGTCTTGTACAAGTACAATATCGTCAGCGAACAGAAGGGTCCAATGGCGTGGACACAGCCTATTAATATTGTATTTTTCAGTCGGTAAACACAAAATAATACCAATTATAAGTCCCTCGGAACAAATTGGTCTGTGAGTGAGAAAGTGAAGCTGGGCACCGGGCCTACCTAAAGTTCAATGACAGCTTGCAATGTGGAAGAGGGTTGGGAAGGGGCGAGAGGGGGCAAAAGAAGGAGGGCTGCTTCTTGTGACAGATTTATAACAGAGAGGTACAGTCAGCCAGTTGTTCCCAACGTGCTACTTATTTACCAGTCACATAAAAGTGACAGTGATAGTGAAATGTCTGGAATCGAACCATTGGATGATTAATGACTACCGGGTGATTGATTTTGAAGTGAAGATTTAAAACGAATTTCCATTTTCTTGGTTAATTGAAAATGAAAATCTACAGCCTGCTTCCAGTCTCCGACCGGGTCAGGAATGGAATGAATGAAGCCCCCATCTAGCAGCGAGGATATGGACTGTGACGGATGCCGAGGCCTGACGCCCTCCTCTGGGGCAATGATTAAATGAATGACAGATGGAATGAAATGATAGTGGAGAGTGTTGCCGGAATTAAATGTTGACAGGGAAAACCGGAGTACCCGGAGCAAAACCTGTCTGCCTCCGTTTTGACCAGCACAGATCTCACATGGAGTGACCGGGATTTGAACGACGGTCCCAGCGGTGAGAGGCCGGCGTGCTGCCGCCTAAGCCACGGAGGCTTCTTGCTTGGTTAATTAATTATAATTATTAATAATGGTTGATTATTAATAATAGAGTACTGAACTACATAGTCATAATATTTTCGTTACAATATTATTCCATTACACGTATTAGTGTTATTTAATTATTCTAATCACCTAATACAGTTTGTAACAAGTGAAATAAATAACAGTTGTTATCGTGTGAGTGAGTGAGTGACAGTTACTGCGGGAACAGAGTGTACTTCTGACAGGTGACGGGTGACGCAGCGGACACCACCCAGCAGGCTGAGAAAAGCAGACTCTCTCTTCAGCTTCCTACTAGATTTTCACAAGGTTCAATTAGTTCTGAGGCAGTTATACTGGAATATGTGAAAAATATCATGAAATAAACTACATTAATTACATAAATTAAGATTTATATATATTGTTACGGAAGAAAATGAAAGCTAAGGGATGACATGTTTCGCTCGTCAAGAGAGCATCATCAGATCCAAAGCTGCAGGAAAAATAGCTCTTCTAAACACTACCAAACCTACAGTGACACCCACAGACAGTCTCTGCCCTTCAAACACAAACATAAGAAAACCCGTCAGAAAACTTTGTAAGTGCGGTTATTTATTATTTATTAATTAGCGTATGGCTTTTAGTGTCGGGAGTGTCCGAGGACATGTTCGGCTTGCCAGAGTTTGTAGCTGCTTCTATGTGGACACCCATAGAGTAAGCTACAAGTACCGTTCAATTTCAATTACCGGTAGTTCCAACGCTGGTTACGAGATGTCACTGAAACCTACTGGCGAACGTTGTAACTTGATTGAGCGTTTCAAACGAAACACAACATTCAAAGTTAGCTACACGCTACCAATTGTAGTGGTAGGTTCTTTTTTATGCCATAAATCTATGACATGGGCCCACCGGCTTAACTTCCCAAGGAAGGCACACTGAAGGATTTTAACGCTCTTAAAAATCCGAAGACTTCGGCCGGGTATGAACCCGCTATCTTGGGCACAGCAATTCAGCATGCTACCAACCACGCCACCGTAGCCGCTTTTAAGAATGGTAGTTATTACTGATAAAATGAACAAGTCTATTTTTTTAAAGTTCAAAACATAGAAATGACTATCCCAGTAACAAAAAAAATAAAATAATAATAATTGGTTGGTTCCTCAGTTTGGGGGCTGCGACAACGCGGTCATGTAGCCCCGTGTACTTTGGGTGTGTGTAGAATCTGTCTGATAACCGGTGTTAACTCTGATGAATGTATTAGTGTGTGTTATCAGTTTTTAATTCAAGTACGGACTGCAGACTTTTAATTTTCAAATAGTTCCAACTTTTGCTACCAAACGCCACCGTCAACGACCAACTAGTTCTGAACTTGGTAACTAGACACCACCGCAGTAGGCTCCTGGCGACGTACGTTGGGACCTAAGAGCGTTAGTCAAATCTAACCTATAATTTAGCTTCACACAAGTGCATTTAATGGAAGGTTCTTTATCATGCGATAAATCTATGACATGGGACTGCCGGCTTTACTTCCCCTCCAAAGGAAGGCATACTGAGAGATTTTTAACACTCTTAAAAAATCCGTCGTCTTCGGCCGAGTTTGAACCCGCGACCTTGGGCATAGCTCAGCATGCTACCAACTACGCCACCGAAGCCCCTCCACCCCCAAAAAAAAGTTTCTTCCCCAAATTAATCTATCAAGGTGTAGCTACAATTGCTTTGATACCCTTAAGCAGTAAGCTTAAACTACTGTGGAATAATGTAAATTGATATGCGGAAATTAACTACAAGTACTCTGTTTTGATGAAGGTCTGTCTGTTAGGTAGCCAGCCCGAAGGCTGGTTGTATCCTCAAATAGTACCGCCGTTAGATTATGTGGGTAGATACCCTCAAAAACCCAAGACGGCGCTATATTGAGGCGTACTAGGCAAGAAGAGAAGTGAGGTAGTTTGCAATTGCTTTCCTCACTGAGTCAGAACAGCAGTACTAACCCTATGAGTAGAACCTTTCACAGCATCCACAGGCATTGACTGTGCCCAGCATGCCATTACTGACCACCACCCATACGTCAGTAGCTTCCATATAATCACAGCCATGAGTAAGACTAAGACATCGGTGAAAAGCCACATTTTACTCTAGCCTGTGCCAACTGACAAATGCAAATGTACTGCACTCACCAAGAGATGGCAAACAGGCCTTTGATGATGGTAAAATGCTACAATTATAACCTACAAAATAGTGTAAGTCTACTATAAATATATTTCCAGTGATCTAATATTGATACTTATCTGAAATTGTGGATTGTCAACAGGCCGCTTAGACAACCAATTTTGGTGTAAGTAAAAACTGCACCTTATGTAGAAATACTTCTATGAATTTGTGTAGCTCTTACAAAAGCATGTTTCTCTTGAAGGAAGGAAGTTTGTAGTTTAACGTGACCGTTAAACTCGAGATCATAAGCCACGGGACCTCCTTTTTAAGTGGAATCCGAACCACAGGACATGGCATTTCACTTCGAAAATCTCACATGCATTGACCGGGAATCGAACCCGGACCGCCTTGGTGAGAGGCATACAGCTAGACCGCTGAGCCACCACGCCCCAATGTTTCTCTTGAAAACTTGCTAATTTTTATGACGGGTTTTCTTGTATTTTATTTTTGGAGGGCAGAGTCTGTCTTTGGGTGTCACGATAGGTTTCGTAGTGTTTTGAAGAGCTATTTTTCTTGCATATTTGGATCTGATGATGCTCGCTTGACGATCGAAACATACTAACATAATAATAATAACCCCTGGCACTACAGCCTATGACAGCCTCCGTGGCTTAGGCGGCAGCACGCTGGCCTCTCACCGCTGGGTCCGTGGTTCAAATCCCGGTCACTCCATGTGAGATCTGTGCTGGACAAAACGGAGGCAGACAGGTTTTTCTCCGGGTACTCCGGTTTTCCCTGTCAAACACTGTATTTCATTCCAGCAACAATCTCCACTATCATTTCATTTCATCTGTCATTCATTTTATCATTGCCTCAGAGGAGTGTGACAGGCTTCGGCAGCTGGCACAGTTCATTCCATTCCTGACCCGGTCGGAGACTGGAAGCAGGCTGTGGATTTTCATTTTCACTACAGCCCATGAAAGGCCTAGCCCTACCAAGTAATAGCCTAATAATAATAATATCGTATGGCCTCGGGTGCCTGGTGCAAGCTTTGTTAATTGACACCCAGAGGGTAGCTTGCATGTCGAATTTCCTCGTTCCTTTGAACGCTATGAAAGTCAAGGAGTTGGATCTGATGATGCTCGCTTGACGATCGAAACATACTAACATAATAATAATAACCCCTGGCACTACAGCCTATGACAGCCTCCGTGGCTTAGGCGGCACTACAGCGCTTTCAAGTAGAGAATGGAGGAATTTTGTGTTGGCGGAAAATCCCGAGATTAATTTTGCCATTGAATACGGCCTACTGAATTCAAATGGGTTCTTTAACATGCCAACAACGTATGACATGAGTGTCGTGATTTTTGTCGCCTTTCAAAAATCACTTACCATGGCCAGGAGCGAACCTGCAATCTTGGGGTTAGTAGTCCGACACTATAACCACTCACCTACCCACCCCCTACCAAGTGACCGCTACCCAGCCATTTGGCCAGCAGATATTGGGGTGACGCGTGGTCGGTGCATCGGGTTCCTTTGTCCGTTAATCTTGGTTTTCGTGACCGGGGCGCTGACTCATTGTCAGACAGCTACTCATTGTCCTCACGAGGCTGAGTTCGCTCCGTTCCAGCCCTCACGTCAGTTTCTAAAAACCCTGACGGAGCTGGGAATCGAACCCAGTGCCTCCGTGTGAGAGGCAGGTGCGCCACCTCAACACCCAGGGTGTCGGCTGACGAGAGAAACATGCCATCCCTTAATGTTTATTCTTCTTCTTCTCCTCCCTCCTCAATAGTTCCCCAACAATATAATGAACTATTTATCTTTACCTAAAGTCAATATTAATTACAATGAAACCGTATCGTTTTCGGTCATATTGTGGTATATGATGAGTAACTGAGTACAGTAAAACTTCGTTTAACCGTCACTCTTTAAACCGTCAGTATCTGTTAACCGTCATTGCTGTAATAGCATAATAATACTGTAATAACAAAGTGCTTTAAGGTGCAGTGACGTGTTCGCTTTGTTTACTTACTCTATTTTGGTGGGAAGTGAGTGTACCTGATGAAGAGGTATGTTGAAACCAGGACGAAAAACAAACTATTAGCCACTCAGAGGCTGAAACTATGCTGTACAAGTGTATAGAATGGTTTGAAAGTCAAGAAGAGGCCAATGCAACGCAGACACTAGTGTTCCGAAAAATACGAAATATAGCCGCGGTGAATGCTTGATCATCAAAGAGGCAGAAGAAAATGACTGACTATTTTCAAGCTACATGAACTACTTCACCTGTAAGTTTGTATTACTGTACATTATTTTGCCACATTTGTATCTACTGAACGGATGATTTTATCAATAATACATAGTTTATTTCCTATTACAATCATGTTTAATTTCTTTTCACTCCGAAATTTATTACATTACTGTGAGAGTGATATCTGTCTATAATATAATTGATTGACGTCATGTTTTGGAGGAATAATACTGTTACGTGCCACCCCCTAGTGGCACTTTTGTTAACTGGATTACGGTGGGTTGAAACACATCACAGATTGTTCCTTTAAAGAAATAATTAACTTTATTGGGGTCAGAAAGATACACCACTCAACAGCAAATACAAGCAATTAGAACCTTACTCCAGTTTCCTCAACTCTCTTCCTTATGGAGCGCTCTTGTCCCCTTTCACTTGTCAACAGACCACAGAAGTTAATCCGTCCTAATGAGTCTGGTGGCCTTGACAGAACTACATGCAACACTTCCTTATGTACACAAACTACAGTTACTTACGATAACCTGCTACACGCTGCTTCGCTGTCCACTAACTGGGAAACAATGTCACTGGATTTCGTAACTCGCACGGCACTTCGCCACAATACCTCTGTCGCTCAGTGAAATCACACTCGCTCAAAACACAGGCAGTCCCCTGTATGCTTCTTACTCCCTCGCTGTCAAGAGAATCGGCTTCACTAGGAGTTTCGCAAGTCACCACACTTCTGTCGCTCAGGATAAACGCTCGCACTAGCTCGAAAAACACACACACCCTGCTTGACAGGTCGCTCTTATATAGCAGGCTGGTGACTCAATAAATGCTTCTAGACCCATCCAGGGTTCACGGCTTCCCGAGGTTTCCATCACTGGCTGGGTCACGATTATTCTGGACCATCCCTTTGTCTTAGTAGTCCTGTTGCGTAAGGCGTACGCAATACACAGAGGCAGAGCACAGCCCAGCCCGGGGGCAGTTGTGACTCATGCGGCGAGCGACGAAACAAACTCACAGCCGTAACAATACAGTGTTTCTGTTATCCGTCTCTCCGCTCAACCGTCACGACCACGGTCTCGACGATCACGGCTAATCGAGTTTTTACTGTACCAAAAGTTCACAGAGTAAAATTTTCAAGAAACCAGATCTGTTGCAATAATTTTGTTAAGCATAAAAAAAAGTCTTGAAAAACAGCGTAGAAATGAGAAGATGTGTATGTGAGAATATGGACTCTATGTTGAATAAGATAGGTTATAAAAATGATTCTTGGTGTGTATTTGCCAGGTCCTGTAGAGAAAAACTTTGGAATATGTGTGGCGAAGTTATTTTGAAATGTTGAGAAATGTATCGGTTGAGTAGTTGCCAATCACATGTAGGCCTAATTTATCTCAGGTTATTTTCAACATATTCCAGTAATTGGAATGATTTTTGTGTTGACCGATTGAAAGTTAAATGATACAGTCATTCTGAGATACTAGACTTTATATCATTTCAAATAACGCTTGCTACAAATACTACACATGTTAGAAAGGCTCAGGAGGGCTTCTCGCTTCGCTCGAAACCCCAGGACTCTTTGCACTCTGCTGCATGACGTCACGCACTCGCCTTCTCCGTATCGCATAACGCCAGACACCAGGAGTAAACTCAGACTCAACAGACTCCATTACCCTTTAACTTAGGCTTCCCGCGCGGGGGCTGCTTGACGTCACGCACTCGCCGTCTCTGTTCGCATAACGCCAGACCCCAGGAGTGAACTCAGACTCAACAGACTCCATTACCCTTTAACTTAGGCTTCCCGTGCGGTGGCTGCATGACGTCACGCACCCACCGTCTCCGTTCGCATAACGCCAGACCCCAGGAGTAAACTCAGACTCGGTGCATATGCACTGAACAACATGATGACGTCATACACGCCGTAACCGTGACGCATAACGGTAGACCTAAGCATAACGATGAAGTAGACAAGATCATTTGAAATGGTAAAATATTAATAGTCAATATGGCAACATTGAAAAATGGTTTCAAAGTTGTCATTACACAAATCTGGGCAGTATCGATAATGTGCGAGTGTTCTGTTCCTTGTTTGTTTGGCAGTTATTAATCGTGCACTAACTTGGGCGGTGGGTCACTAGAGCAATTAAAATAACGTACACGATTAAAGTTGAAAGTTTACCTTTCTATAAATTATGACAAGAGATTATAAACGCCAACACAACTGACGAAGTTTTCACAGGATTAAATATCAGAACTCATTTCATTTTCACTTCAGCAATTAAGCAATATTTTAAACTTACCTGCTACCTCAAAATATTAGCTAACATTCTATACCAGGCTTGGCCACTCTCTGCTCTCATTTGTAAGGCTTTATTTGTTACTAGCAACCCTCCTCGGCTTCGCCCGGTAACAGTAATGAATGCATAAAGTGTTAAGCGCTTTTCTTTCGATGTCCGTTTTACGTCTCGGCATGATGGGTTAAAATCACTGACTGGACTATTAATTATATTATCACGGAGATGCATGTGTAACGAATTCTTGCCAGACGTGATTTAAGAATGTCGATGTGCTTGAAACAGAAATCCCCCTTCCGTCCATTGTAGGGTCCATCCATTCACCAAGATATTTAAATTTCACAACCCACTTGATTTTCCCATGATGTATGTATAATATGTCTGCCCCGTATTAGTCCCGTTTTCCAACGGGGTCGGGGATTAGATGCGATGGAAGTTTTTGTGGCGGATGGATTTTACGACCGGATGCCCTTCCTGACGCCAAACTCATGAGAGGTGTTAACGAGAGATGAAATGAATGATGGTGAATGAAACTGGGCAAGGATGTGGAAGGAAGCGGCCGTGGCCTGTCATAAGGTACTGTCGCAGCATTTGCCTGGATTTGAAAATGCGAAACCACGGAAAACCATTTCAAGGACGGCCAACGGTGAGGCTCGAACCCACGCGTCTGGCAAGTCAACAGAGAGCTTGGTCCATGACCCGACGCTGCGCTTTAGTGCGCGTAGCCAGCACTTTTCTCATGATTATTTTGCTACAGGCAGCATTAAGGAGTTGCTGACTGAAGGGTTTTCTAGGAGCCACTATAAAAATCCATTTTAAAAGCAGTCTTTTGTACGCCCGCCCACTTTGATTTATTGCCTTCACCGCTCTTTGTGTTGTGAATATCATGTCCACAGTCTCTTCAGTTTGAACAGTTCCCTCTCATGCTGTTAAAATGGAAATCAGGGAAATATATTACACACTATCGCAAGGTAGAAGATGTCAGGTTTGTTGGAGAGGACATGCGAGAGAATTAATTGAAATAAATTATTCTGTAGATTCATGAACCATCTGCATACTGTATTATCCAACTTACTTGTAAAATCTATGCCATACTTAAAACAAGGATGATGATCGTATGAGGATTTTTATTTCCTGTGCGATTTATGATGTAAAGACATCCTCGCTCGTGAGACGAACGACATTTTAGACCAGCGGAGGAGGTTTGTCAGGCCCAGGAAAATAACGTAACCAGATCGTCCACAACGAATCTGTGTCCAAATAACTGTCGAGGAGGTAGACGGAGCTTTATTGAGCTAAGTTTTTTTTGTCATATTACGAGAAAATAAAGCTGTTGAATTGTGTCATAATACAACGGAATCGGTTTGTGACTTTAGGTCTCATTCAGGTGGCTTCAATTGACGCATTTTGTTATATTATGACGGAATCAAGATGTCGATTTGTTTCATAGTACAATGGAAACAAGCTGTACATTTTTGTCACAGTACAATGGAAACAGCATGTCGATTTTCGTCACAGTACGATAGAAACATGACGTCAATTTTCGACACAGTTTGATTGAAAAAGCTGTCGATTTTGGTAATATTATGATTAAAGCAAGCTGTCCATTTATTTAACAGTACGATGGAAACAATATATCGATTTTGGTCAGAGTACGATTGAAAAAGCTGTCTATTATCATTTCAAATGATATTGTCGACTTCATCGTTAAGCTTTGACCTATCGTTTTGCGCTACGGTAACGGCGTGTATGACGTCATCATGTTGTTCAGTGCATATGCACCCAGTCTGGGTTTACTACTGGGTTCTGGCGTTATGCGATACGGAGACGGCGAGTGCGTGATGTCATGCAGCAAAGTGCACCTCCCGCTCTCCGTTCCCCGCGTGGGAAGCCGAAGTTAAAGGGTAAGGGAGTCTGTTGAGTCTGAGTTTACTCCTGGGGTCTGGCGTTATGCGATACGGAGACGGCGAGTGCGTGACGTCATGCAGCGGAGTGCACCTCCTGCTCTCGGTTTCCCGCGCGAGAAGCCTAAGTTAATGGGCAATGGAGTCTGTTGAAATAGTCCTCCTGAGCCTTTCTAACATGTGTAGCACTTGTAGCATGCGTCATTTGAAATGATATAACGTCTAGTCTCTCAGACTGACTGTATCTTTTTTGGTCACAGTATGATTAAGACAAGCTGTTGATTTAACAGTACGATGGAAACAAGATGTCGATTTTATTCACAGTACGATCGAAACAAGATGTCGATTTTAGTCATAGTATGATTGCCACAAACTGTCGATTTTTGTCATAGTACGTTGGAAACAAGCTGTCAATTTTGGTGACAGACAACAAGAGTTGGGTAAGGGAGAAAATACTAGAAGTTGAGAATACTTTTGTCAGAGTTAAAGAGCATTTAAAGGCATGGACTTAAAAACCCCCTTTGAGTGCGAGAGGTAGTTTTATTAAGCTCTTTACCATTCGTTTGTGAATTTGTGGCGTACGAGGATTTTGAATCTAAGTACAATATTCTTGAAAGGTTGGTAAGAGGCTTCTACTTCAGTGACAGTATTGACTCGGTGGGATTACTCGGTACTAAACGCAAAGGTCACCCAGACTTGATAAGCTACATTATGAATGCCGAACACAATAACCGCTCGGCAATAATTGAAACAAGTTGGCAGTTTTTTTGCGTGGTTTATTACCGTCATTGTATGTTAATGTGGACATTTTTGAGTAAAAAAAGCAATTAAACATAAATAGTCGAACCCTGACGTGAATATAATTAAAATGGCTTCAATTCAGGAATACATTAATAACGAATTGTGTCCTTTAGTGCTGACAATGAATCGTACAATATCATATTTTTATCTAATCTTCAGTTGGTGCTAAAAGACTTCCATCCTGATATAGGACTACTCGTAGTTAGTGTTAAGTAAATAATGCTAAACAGGTCACGATCTGACAAAAGGCGTTCGTCCACTAAACCACAATGCAATATGAACATACTGTATGCACTGTAGAGGAAAAACCACAGATAAGCACTTAAAATGCGCTCAAAATACTATTATATTATTATTATTATGTGAACGATGGAGCATTGATTGTAATACATTTTCAATGAATTTAGAATTACAATTTGTTAATGCCCGTCGTTGAGGGGTTCGTAGATTGAAGGAAGACAATTTATAACGACAACGTATAGCTCATATACTCGACACCGAACTCGAGAACAGTAAAGAAAGGAAACAGAAACGATAGGAAAAGAGAAAAAAGAAAAGCAAAGGAAATATAACGAAAAAGCAGAAAAGAAAGGAATGAAAATAAAAGCGAAGAAATGGAAAGAGAAGAGAAAGGAACATAAATAAAGAGAAATGAGAAGAAAAGAAAAAAGAAGAAAAGAAATGAGAAGGAAAGAGAAGGTAGAAAGGAACAGAAGTGAATATAGGGGAGAAGAAAATAAAAGAGAAGAAAGGATAGAAATGAAAATAATGGAGAAAATAAGAGAAGAATAGAAAGGAACAGAATTGAAAATGGTGGAGAAGAAATGAAAATAGAAGAAAAGAAAAGAGAAGAAAAGAATATAAATGAAAATAATGGAGAAGAAACGAAAAGAGATTAAAAGAAAATAAAGGAGTAGAGAAGAAAAGAGAAGAAAGAAATACAAAGGAAAATAATGGTGAAGAAAAGATAAGAGATGAAAAGAAAAGAAAATAAAAGAGAAGAAAAAAAGAAATTAGAAGAAAATAAAATAAAATCGAAAAGGAAAGAGAAGATAGGAACAAAAATGAAACTGAAGGAAAAAATAAGAAAATAGAAGAAAATAGAAGGAAAGAGAAGTTTTCGTAGCACGGTAACTGTAACATACTTATATTTAAGAAATAACTTAACAAACCCTGATTATTATTATTATTATTATTATTAATATTATTATGAATAATAATATTATAACATTGATAATTTTTCTGAACTTTAGTAGTCTAGAGAAAGCTCTAATTCCATCTCGGAGAGGACCGCTATATTCTGAATACACCCAAGAGAATCTGGACAACAGGTGACCATATTTAAACTTGGAATTGTTATCGATGGTGTGAGTTCATGTTTCAGTATTTGTAAAACGAGTTTTCAAACAAATGACTACTTCATTTTGATATCAAGCCAGAGCTTTGAAAACAAATTAATTTTAAACTGCTAAACAATTTGGGTTCAAGTGTATTGTTTCACCAAATTACACAGTGCATTGGATTACTGATGTGGGTGAAATGCGAGTCACTTTATTTCATGGGAGACATGTGTAAACAGAGATATGGCAGGACGAGGTTACATTTCACGCAATTACTAACGATTGAGAGATTAATTCATATAATAACACGCCTTTGCCCACAAAACCTGCTATGGATAATGGTGTATGTCGCTGCAAATACGAAGTTCTGTTGATATACTCGTCTTGCTAATCAGAGTATCAACCGAGCAGCATAGCTGAGCACGTTAAGTCACGCCCCATGACTGCAATGGGGGGCTGCAATGAGTTCTGAGGATAGATGAGTTCACGGTGGGAAGCGTGATGGCGCAGTGGCTTAGCTGCTCGTATTTCACCCGCACGGCCAGGGTTCGAATCCCGGTGACAGCGGGATGGAATTTTCATGTGACAAATCACGTGGAGCCAGGAAGGGCATCCAGCCTTAATTCCCCAGCCAAAAACAAAATGAGCCTGGTTGGCTCCGCGACCCCAATTAAATGGGGAAAGCCGAAAAAGTAAAGTTATTAATTCCTTCCCTTCTTCCTTAATTTAATAACTCCTTCCTTCTCTCATTAATTAATTTCTTAATTCCTTCCTTTCTTCCATAAATTCTTAAGTCCTTCCTTCCCTCATTCATTCTTTCCTTCATTTCTTCCTTCCGTTCCTTACCTTCATCCTTAATTCCTCCCTTTCTTGTTGATGTGTAACATCTTTCCACTCGGTATCTGGATATTTTTGTGGCACTCGGTAGTTGGACATTTTTGTGGGAGTGATTTTGGAAAAGAGACGGAAGTGGATGGGACGGAAGTGCATGGGACGGAAGTGCATGGGACGGAAACAATGAGCGCGCGCGGTGGCGGAGATCGGTACAACGACGTACTGTAAGCCATGTGACTATGTGGAATGTAAATCGCATACGGTTTACCTCAAGGTTTGGAGGCCCCATTAAAGAAATTCCTACAATAAATCATATTCAAGTTGTCGTTCTTTGGGGTGAAAATATTCATTATATCATATTTGCTGAAAACAATTGCGATTTATTAAATCTTCATACTTTTGCTGTATTCTTATTTAATGTAAGCACTCGATACCTCGAGTACTATACCGCATCAAACAGCACTCCAAACAACGTAGGATTTCAGCATATTAACACCGACTATTAACAATAATTGAAACTTCTTTGGTCCAAATAGCTTAATATGATAATAGTGGAAACTCCCACGAGAAACTGGCGACACCGATTATGCGTGCCATCTAGCGGTTCGCGCTGACAACTACGAACTCGATTCCAACAGTGGTTAGAAGTGTAACTTTTGGGCTATCATGCGAACTCTGGTGTCAAGTGATTGAAACAAATGACATGGTACATGTTTGAAGTCTTCGTATCAGTATTTAAATGGTAACATGCCTTAATATCAAACATTGTAAGTAGTCGGCATTGCCAGTATTATGTTTCTGCACAATGGCTATTCAAATATTAACACACATAACGGTAATGCAGTCATCACTATAAAATAATCGTTGTGGTTATACGAGAATTGAGCAAGCCTTCATGAACTATTGCTGAATACATTCTCTTTACTCACAAGAGGGCCTATTCATAAGGCATTTAAAACTCAATTTCTCGCAGGAACATTATCGAAACAAGCAAAATATAAATGAAACTAAATTCCGTAATGCAGTATTATAGGAACGAGGAAATCAGTCACACCTTGTGCACAAAATTTGCCTAGTTGAAATAGCCGTGGGTTTAGTGCTTATGCACTGTGAATCTAAAGATTTTGGGTTCGAATCCCGGACAGGGTAGATAATTTTGCAACCAGATTATCATTTTAAACGATATTTATCATATCAATATGACTCATTTTAACAGAATCCATATGAAATTACGTGTTGGTCTGTGAATGAAGAGGACCTGTTTATAAGGAATTTAAGGTTATGAGCGGTGTCGCGTCAATTAATCTAGTTGATCCATATCGTATTCTTTATTTAGGCTAGTGCTGGTGGAAGCTACAAATATTCTAATAAAATGAGTTCCGTATTATAAACTACAATATCTGTAAAACACTCCCTTTTACAATAGATTAATATTTGTGCCAATAATAGTATAAAATACCGGCGTATCAATAATTTCACGTGAGGTTTCTTCTGTGTCTGATGTTACACATCATATGCGACTACTGTAAGGCTCGTAATGTTTTATTTTATTACTTCCTTCTTTATTTCCTTAATTCTTTTTAGGTTTCTTTAATCCTCTCCTCTATTTTCAAATCCAAGCGGGGACAGTGGTTGGTTGGTTCCACAACGTGGTCCTGTGGCTCCGTGTACTTTAGATGTGTGTAGAATCTGTCTGATAACCGGTGTTAATTGTGTGTTAACTTATTTGTAATTCAGGTAAGGACTGGAGACGATCAATTTTAAATAGTTTCTACTTTTGCTACCAAATGCTACCGCCAGTGACACCTAGCTGTGAACAAAGCTAATAGATGCCACCAAAACCGGCACCTGGTGAAGAACGATGGAACTAATAGAGCGTTAATCAAATCCAACCTACAAATTTAGCTTCACATAAATATGTAGTTAGTGGACGTTTTTACATGCCTTAAATCTATGACCTGGGACCGCCGGATTTACTTCCCCTCCGAAGGAAGGCATACCGAGGAATTTTTAACGCTTTAAAAAAAATCGACGACATTGGCCGGGTTTGGACCCGCGATATTCGGCATAGAAACTCAGCATTCTACCAACTACGCCACCGTAGCCACCTGGAGACAGTACCTCTAATACGACACAGCCACTTCCATGAATTCTTCCCAGTTTAATTAATTTCCACTCGTTTCATCTCTCATTAACTCCTCTCATGAGGTTGGGGCCAGGTAGGGAATCCGGCCATAAAAACCTACCACTAGCTAGAAACGTATGACATCTTATCCCCTACCCTCTATAAACGGTAATAATAAGGGCTCTACAAACATGTACAAAGTAAATACAACTCGAGCTGCAGATTCTCGCTATATTACCGCGAGCAGGTAACATTGCTACCAGCTCGGAGTTACGCCGGCACGGCTAGTTGGAAGAGAAACTGAAACGCGAACTCTTGATACTATCATTCACAGTTTGCTTCACTCACTCTTCAAGATCAAACAGAAGAGCCAATATTATCGCCATCCATCATCAGACATGCCGGGTTGTATTACTTGATCCTACTGTGCGCTTTGAGAGGGGCATTTCCCACGTCTACAAGATGGACATAAAGAAGGGAGCTATTTACGAGCCGTGTGCCATCCTGTATTGGAGAGACTGATGTCGACAGATGGTCAGTCATGAGCATATTGTTTGTCATCAGAAGGGATGTAATAAGAACTAAATATATATTTTCATAATATGTTCTAGTGGTCTTTTTCATTAAACCGCGAGGAATGGTGCATGGCCATTTTTGACCCGAGTCTTAAATAAAGCACTATATTTTGGTCAGCCCGAATTTCCTGTCGCTTACTGTACCTTCCTTCCTAGCCTTAACTTCACTCTGCAAAAGAAAAATGTCCATAGTTTTTTGAACACTCAAGTTATTTCTATATTATTTACGGTTGGGTCAGGTTTAACTATGGTGCCAGTCCTCACCGGGCAAATTTCGGCTTACGGTAGTCGGGACAATCTGTAAAAAATAAGGGGGAAAATGCAACTATTTTGATGCAACACAATCACATAGCTCACGTTCTCGTTGATTCATGTTTAGGGTCTAGGGACAACTTGGTCATCAGCTCCTTTGTAAAAAAATCCAGATGGCTGCTTTACCCCCACTATCAAGGCCAATTATACTGTTACGAGCATTATTTCATTTTTTCTGCATGTTAATTTTGAAAAATATAAATAAACCTCATTTTATATTGGGAATAGTTCATAGGAAGACACCAGGTGTGAAATACTTAATTAAAATCCGTACGACTACGACAAAAAAGGAGTGACACACTATGCATCAAAATGATCCCGGCACCAGTCCTCGTGTTATATATTTTCTTCACGCCAGTTCTCAAGGTTTAAAAAGTTTCTGTCCTATTAAAAGAATGTTCCATGTCATGTACTAAATATAAGTCCTTACTTAACAGTCCTCTAACACCACAGAAAAAATAGTTTGAATGCTTCAATAGACTAGTTTCGGAGATATTGAAAACCAGTGAAATGTATGGCATGGACGCCATGTTGGTTTGCTTTATATTAATGCTATAGAATTATATTCCAGCAAATGAATATTATAATCGTGGCTTATTCTCCAACCTAATTTTTTTTATCGCTTGTATAGGACGCAAGATATAACAAGTAACTTAGTTCCATGACGAACTAAATAGCCTATTTACATATATCCTACTTTGGACACGAGAAATGAAAATGAGATTTTAAAAAAATGCGCAGCCACCATTTTTAAGTTCTCATAGAATTCCATTAAATAAGACGTCAGTATATAAGTACTAAGGCTTGTATGAAGATATATCGTGCCAAGTTTCACAGCGATTGGATGAAAAGTCGTGAGAAAATTCCATTTAAATATTAAAATTTTGCTTCGCCACCATGTTGGTTTTGTGCACACCAGGCTATTGAATGATCCATGGGTTAACTTAACAGCCTCTATCAACATACAAAAATTCAGTTTGATCGCTGTAATACAGTAGATTCGTAGATATTGAGAACAGTCTAAATATGTTGGATGGTCGCATTGTTGGATTGTTATATGTGTAGGCCATAGAATTATATACCATTAGATGACAATTTTTGCGTAGGGTCATTATTCAAACTTTAATTTTGATCGCGTGATTAAGGCACAGGAAATAAAAACTTAATTTTAAAATTTCGCACCGCCACTATCTAAAGGTACATTATGCAACGAGCCTATAATGGCTATAATTAAGACACGAGTATGTTTATAAAACGAGCGTAAGCGAGATTTCCATACGAGTGTCTTAATTACCATTATAGGCGAGTTGCATACGACTGTTTATGTTCGACGATAATTATAAGTTTATTATATGTTTTAACATAAATATTCATAAATATCTGTCCAGTCACTAGAATTTTGTGATCGGGTGCTGCGCTGGGTAGTATATCTCTGTTCTCCAAGCTCTCTGGCCGACCGACGCATGCGCTCTGTGTGCTTCAATGCCATATGTGCAGATTTTGCACCAGTATTCAGTAAAACTGTCACCGAAGTCGTTTCAAAACAACGCGCTGTGTAGAAATTGGATTTTGGGATATTAAGGTACAGTGCTATTTCTTGTCTCATATTCACCAGTTTATTTACGCGAACATATGGACGGTGCACTTTGGGTAATTTATAGAGACATGTTGGATTTTGAGCATATGCGCGAAGGTATCCTTAACTAATTGGTCAAACGACTGTTTCTTGAGCTGTGATTGATGGGAAAAACTGTTTCATAATGAAAAATAATGTTATAATGACCATCATTATGATACAGTTTTCAGACATATAATAGTGAGGGTCGAACATAAACAATTAAACAAAATAAGATTTCATTGCATTGCAATGCGTATAAACATTTGCTGTACCAAGTTTCACTGCGCTCGAATGGTTAAATCAGGAGAAAAGTCTATTTAAATGCTTGAATTCACTTGGCTGCCACGTTCGTTTTGTACTTAACGGGTTTATAAAAGCCACATAGGTTAACTTCTAATAGCACCTTTTATTACCGTACAAAATTTCATGGTGGTATCTGTTACTGTTTTGGAAATATAGAATGCTAGTGAAATAATTCACGCGGCTGCCCCTTTGGATTGCTGAAACGTATTCAAATTTCAATGGCACGATCGAGGTCGGGCGAGGTAGTAGTATGCACTTAGCGAGTTTAAAATTGCTTTGGCCGTTTAGATTTAATTCAGGGGACACACGCACACTTACGCGCACACACACACATACACACACACATACACACACACGGGCTAAAGGTGATCTCACAAGCCCATTTTTAGCCTATTTTCAATTTTGAAAAAATTGGCTTATGAGATCACCTTTTGTCCGTGTGTGTGTGCGTGTGTGTGTGTGTGTGTGTGTGTGTGTGTGTGTGCGTGTGTGTGTGATTCGTGTGTGTGTCCCCCCCGAATAAAATCTAAACGGCTGGAGCGATTTTAATGAAACTCGGAAAGTTCATAGCACTATTCCCGGCGACCTTGACCGTGCCCTTCAAATTTTGTTACGACTCACCAATCCAACATGGCGGCTGTGCGAAATATTTCACCAGCATTCAATATCTTCGAAACTATTACCGATATTACCCTGACATTTTCTATGGTGATAGAGGGAACTACTATAAGTTCACTTATGTGACTTTTGAAAACCTGGTAACAACAAAACCAACATGGCGGCCAAGCGAATTTGCGACTTTTAAATAGACGTTTCTCGCGATTTGACCAACCAAACGCAATGAAACTTGGTACAGTATATGTTTATATACATTGTAATGCACCGACATCTAACTTCGTTCAATTGTTTACATAATCACAAGATGGCGGATGTGCGAAATATTTCACCGGCATTCTATATCTCTGAAACTATTAGCGGTAAACCCCTGAAATTTTGTACGGAGATAAAGGGCACTACTGGCATTCCATCTATAAGACTTTCAAAAACCGGTTAACTACAAAACGAACATGGCGGCCAAGCGAATTTGAAAATTTTAAATAGACCTTTCTCGCGATTTAATGTTCCAAGCGCACTGAAACCTGGCACAGGAAATATTTATACACATTGTAATCCACTGGTATCTAATTTAGTTCAATTGTTTTCATAACCTCAGGATGGCGGCAGTGCGAATTTTAAAATTAAGATTTTATTTATTGTGATGTAGTCATGCGATCGAAGTGAAAGTTTGAATAATGAACCTACGCAATAATTTTCCTTTAATGGTACATGACTCTATGGCCTATACATTTAACAATCCAACATGGCGACCATCCGAAATATTTAGACGATACTGAATATCTACGAAACTATTTTAGCAATCAAACTGCATTTTTAATGTTCATAGGGGCTATGAACTTAAGTTCACCTATAGGACTTTAAATAACCTGGTGATCACAAATCCAACATGGCGGTGACGCGAATTATAAATATTCACATGGACGTTTCTCGGAATTTAACCATCCGCGTGCAGTGAAACTTGGTACAGTAAATCCTTATACGAATGTTAATCCACTGGCATCTAATTTATTTCAATTGTTTCCATAACCTCAAGATGGCAGCTGTGAAAAGTTTTAAACTCTCCTTGTTTTTTCTTGTGTCCTAACTATGCGATTGAAGTTTGAATACTACACGTTCACAATAATCTGCATGTAACAGTACATAACTCTAGGACCTACATATATAAAATCCAACATGGCGACCATCCGAAATATTTAGTCGGTTCTCAATATCTACGAATCTATTACAGCAATCAAACTGAAATTGTGTATGTTGATAGTGGCAATTAACATAAGTAGGATATATGAAAATAGGCTGTATAGTTCTTCACGGAACTACTTGTTTTTCCATAAAAAGAAATACGCTAAAAACGCGATTTGCACGGACACCATTTTAAAGTTCTGATAAAAATTATTTAAATTAGATTCTTGGTATGAAGACTTACTGTGCGCTCGGATAATTAATTTGCGATAATAATTCATATAAATATTTAAATGGGACGATAACCTAGATGTTAGGCCCCTTAAAACAACAATTATCATCATCATCATCATCATCAAATATTTAAATTTCGTGTCACCACCATATTGGTGAGCTTGTCACGGTGGGTGAGTGGTTATCGTGTGGGACTACCCAACCCCAAGCTTGCAGGTTCGCTCCTGGCCATGGTAAGTGATTTTTTGAAAGGTGACAAAAATCTCGACACGCATGTCTTACGTTGTTGGCATGCTAAAGAACCTATTTGAGTTCAGTAGGGCGGGTTCACAATGGCAAAATTAATCTCAGGATTTTCCGCCAGCACAAAGTTCCTCCTTTCTCTACTAGAAAGCGCTAAAATGTCAAGGGGCTTAGATATCTAACTTAGATAATTTGATTGGCTCGGTCGAGGTTGGACAAGGTAGTTGTGTGCACTTAGCGAGTTTCATTGAAATTGCTTTGGCCGTTTAGATTAATTTTTTGGGACCAACACATACGCACACAGACACACACATTCACACACGATGGAAAAAGACTCAGTAGATATCTAACTTAGATATAGGACCTCCTTGACTTTCATAGCGCTCCAAGGAACAACACAATTCAATATGCAAGCTGCCCTCTGGGCGTAAATAACCAAAGCAGGCACCCGAAGCCATACGATATTATTATTATGATTACCATATTCGTTTTATACTGATCAGGAAATTGAAAGTCCCATAGGTGGATGTGTGTTAATAGCCTGTATTACATACAAAAGTTCAGTTTTATTGGAGGTAGATTACCTCGCTGTTCCGCCCCTTAAACAAACATAACTAATATACCAACTTAGTTTGATTGCTGTATGGTTATATTTTCGTTTACGGCATTTGAAGATCACGTTAGGCAACAATTACACATTATTGGAAGCCTTCTTCGCCGCCCAAAATCTTCGCATTTTTTCTCTTCGTTCTTCCGTCCAACACCTGTTCATTTTTGTAATCTTTGGAATTTGTCGATAACTGACCTAAACTTACCGCAGTTTGAAATGTCTTCCAACTTAAGTCCAAACTGATGAAGATCGTTCCGCACCTCCCTGAACGATTTGTCAGACACCTTAGGTCTACTGTCGAGTATTCTAAAAATCCTTTTCGTAAGTCTCCGTTCATCCATTTCGAAATAAATGCCCATAGAATTTAAGTCTCCGTTTTCTCTTCGATTCCATCAATCTTTCATTGCCCTGGTAGAGTTCTTAACTTCCTCGCAACCTATACTGACCGTCCACAATCTTTGGACCCATTACCTTGCGAAGGATCTTTCTTTCGAATTTCACAGAGTCCCTCAAACCCGCCTCCCCTGTCATGTGGAGGCTTAAAAATGTGAAGGTGTTTGGTGAAAAATGACGGTAGTTATCGTTTTCACAAAAAAGTGTTACATATAAATTATATACTCTGTAAACTTTTGAAATGACGGTGGCTTTGGGGTCAGAGGGATGTGAAACCCGAAGTCGGGTTGAAATTTTACGGAAGTCGAAACATGGTGCCCATTGCAATAGACCTAAAGATGAACCCTGTGGCAGTTAGCCATTGACGGGCCTTGGCCGACCAAGTGACCGTTGCTAAGCCCTGATAGTGGGGTCCCCACTACCGTTAATATTGGTTTTCCTGACCGGAACGCTGCTTCTCTGATCAGACACCTACTCAATTGCCTTCGTGAGACTGAGTGCATGACGTTCCAGCCCTCACGTCAGTTTCTGAAATGTCAGACGGAGCCGGACACAAACCCGGAGCCTACACGGGAAAAATACAACGTTTTTGCCGAGAATTCCAAATATTCAGACCAATGAAAGCTTTATTTATAGCGATGACAAAGATTCGAAGGACGCCGTCTTGTAGAAAATCTATCGACGATCTTACTCATCAGCCATAACGAGTGGTCTAGGACGAGTTACGTTAATGCACTAGGTCAGCTATGTGCTTGGAGATAGAAGGTTTGAATCTTGTCATTTACAGTGGCCATCCTGAATGTGGATCTATTCCAGAGTTTGTGCATTAAAATTTCAAGTCTCGTGGACACATACCCAATTAACTACTGTCACACACACTCCAATGGTCACAAAATAATGCAGGTCATCATACAAATTGCATACAGACGCATACGTACCATAGCCTAACCTAAATGATGCTAGCCCCTTAAATGAAACAACAATGTCTCAAATAGAAGAAACAGCATCTCTTATTAAAGACAGAGATCTCAAAGAAAGTAATGGCAAAAAGGTCTGGTTTAATTTGTCCAAGAATATTATAAATGCAATCCCTAATTCAATAAAATATTGCTCACTACAGCCTGTGAAGTACAGCCAAGCAATTGTGCTTACAAAATATTATGAAGATCATACGTATAATTTATGGCTGAAAATATAGAAGAATATTCAGAGTAATTCAGTGAAAATAAAACCACTTTAAAATTTCAGAGTGTGAAAATAGTCATATTTACCAGTAATACTTTGTTTTTATTTTTAATCGCTTATGTTAAGTGTAAACAGAAACCTATACGTGTGCTTTGTGTACTTCGAAAAAGCATTTGATAAAGTCAGCTGGCACAAGCTGTTTCCTCTTCTGAATCAAATAGGTTGTCCCCATCGATTAATCAGATTAATATTTGATCTGTATATAAATCAAACTGCTGTTGTTCGGCCTGGAAATGACGTATCAGAACCCGCTAAGATCCGCAAAGGTGTGTGACAAGGTTGTTTGCTGTCCCCTGGACTGTTCAATGCCTTCGCTGAAGATATAACTAAGTGGGCTTTTAAAGGTTCTAATATGGGAGTGAAAGTTGGTGGAAGACTTATCCAGAATATTAAATTTGCCGATGATCTGGCATTACTTGCAGTAAATCCGCATACATTAACAAACATGTTGCTATGTTTAAATGATACAGCTACAGAATATGGAATGAAAATCAATTTTAAGAAGACCAAGATTCTGGTGATAAGTAAGCATCAACATGAACTAAATATTACCAAAAATAAAGAACCAGTACAACAGGTCATTCGTTTTAAATACCTAGGTCAGATCTTCACAGAAGACCTACGATGTGAAGTTGAAATCAGGAGCCGTATAGCCATGGCCAAGCAGGCATTCCGTGAAAAGCATTCTCTAATTTGTCAACGCTCGATGTCCCTCAGCCTTAGAAAACAACTGGTTAAGACCTACATATGGCCAGTTGCAATGTACTGCAGTGAGACCTGGTCAATGAATAGAGGTGACATTAAACGACTAGAAGCGTTTGAAATGTGGTGATGGCGCCGAATGGAAAATATCAGCTGGGTAGAGAAAATGACCAACATAACGGTGCTGGATCGAATAAAGGAAAAACGGCAAATGATCCGCCAGATATATAGAAGGAGATCCACCTGGCTTGGCCACAGATTACGACATGGTGGCCTGATGATCGACATACTAGAAGGGAAAATACCTGGAAAACGCCCTCGCGGGAGGCCACGGAACACTTTCATGAGATCTTTCCTACATAGCTCTGGCCTACGAAATCAGGAAATGGTCAAAAGGACAGCACAAGACCGAACAACGTGGAGAAGACTCATTGTAGGGGCAGACCAGTCGCTTGACTGAAAAACATGATGATGATGATGATCCTCCAAGCTTGACTTCACCCACGGACTCTGCGAGAGATCATTCCTCTACCGCCGAAAGGACAGTGTTTTGGAGCTGGACACACTTTGTAAATAGATACAACTGCTGTCGACCAAAGTATTATGTGCACTCGAGTTTGAAGGTTGTTTGTGAAGTTATTGGATTATATATAGGTCTATTGGTTACTTCACAAACAACCTTCAAACTCGAGTGCACATAATACTTTGGTCGACAGTGGGGATGGAGACAGACCGATCGCCCGGGGGATCACTAACCTGGGTATAATTAAGGAAGGGTCAGGGAAGGAATTTTGGAAGGAAGGCGGCCGTGGATCTGTTGAAAAGAACCGTTCCAGCATTTGCCTGCGGGTGAAAATGGGAAACCATGAAAAAACCGAGGTGAGATTCAAATCCACGGTGTCCCAGTACCAGCAAGGCACGAAGTAGCGTGTTAACGCTCTCGGCCACCGTGGTCGGTTTTACCGGTGATAACAGGTTGAATTTCACATTCCACTTACTAGAGTTTGTAAAAAAAAAAGTATTTGCATTATATCTCTGCCGGTGAGGACCGTTGCATTTCTGAGAATTCAAGCCGTCAACTTCTCTACTCCTATTCATAAGACATTACCCCTCAGTGTGGGGCTCGGGAGTTCTGACGGCCGACTTAGCGTAATGCACTCGGCACACTCATTAGTGCTTGCCACACAATTGTTTGTGTGCCAATTTGAGAAATGTCTTTGGTGAGGCTAGTACAGTCGGTATATCTTTCCTGGAAGTAATGGCGTAGCTCCCGGACAGAGATATATCGTGGGCACTAGTAACTGTAATTAATATTAACATTAATATTAACTAGCATTACCCGTCGAGGCTTCGCCCGCGAATATTCTAGTTGTAAAGTGTACACTCAGCAAAATCTCAATCATGAATGCTATGACTGATTTATCCTTGGTATGAATAATCAGACTTTACCAATTCAGCTACTGGTGCAGTGGTCAGGGGTTTGTCATTCCTTCATAGGTATATCAGAGCGAAGTTAGTTTTCTGACACTGTTAATTTAAGGGCCTTTAAATGTGGTTTTCGGAGACCCTTTATAGTCGGGTGAAAAAGTCCTCGTACCACACTCTCACGTGAAAATTGCGTGAAAACATTCTAGAGGGCCCCTTGACCCTCTTAAGCGAATTATACTGTATGTATTGATGAGTGTTACAGCTTAATTTGGTTCAGTGATAACCTTATAACCGTCTGGAAACGTTCACAGTAATATAATAATTGGAATTGCATTGCGTCTTACAGAAATAGATGGACCTGTGAGATTCTGTTACCATTCTTACCGTGTTGCATTCTTTCATTATTTCATTGTAAATATACATGTTTTAAGGTATTTATTTAATTGTGAGGCATTTAAAAAGTAAGTGAGTGCGTTTCGCTTACGCATTGGGTTATGCTGAACCTGCAGGTACCTCATATGTGTAGGTTGGTGTTAATGGGACCTTATTTTCGGTACAAAACTGGAATGGGACCTTAGCAGAATAATATAGGGAGGGATTTCTTCACTTTGATATTGCAATAAATTACTAACATGCGCCATAGTTATTGTAATAGACAGTTCACTAACTAACAGGCAACTCATTTTCATAAATTAAGCAACATTTCCAAATTTTATCCCCTAATTATTAATATCTTTTTACTCTAGATAACCAAATCAACACATCTCAAAATACAGACGACTTCCTTCTAAATCACCATGTATAATTGAATCAGCCGGAGCTGAACAGTAGGATTAAGTCAGTTTTCGGGAGACAGATAGAACGTCACTGATAGAGCAGGACTTAACAAACACACTGTATTAGTCATCTATGTTGTGAAGCAACTATTCAGGTTATATTTGATTTTGCGGAATATCAATTTTAATTTAATAAACATTTTTTTTTCAAATTAATTTTGTAAACATGACTTATTGTCTTTCAGCTCCGTGGTCAGTTTGTGCGGCATAAATCCATCCAGAATGAATATTCCATATGATATTTTTATTTAAAAATACATTTGTAACATAACAAAAGATACAGTCAGTCTGAGAGACTAGATTTTATATCATTTCAAATGACGCATGCTACAAATGCTACACATGTTAGAAAGGCTCAAGAGGGCTTCGAGCGAAGCAGACATTACCCATTAACTTAGGCTTCCCGTGTACTCTCCTGCATGACGTCACGCACTCGCCGTCTCTGTATTGCATAACGCCAGACCCCAGGACCAAACTCAGACTCAACAGACTCCATTACCCTTTAACTTAGGCTTCCCGTGTACTCTGCTGCATGACGTCACGCACTCGCCGTCTCTGTATTGCATAACGCCAGACCCCAGGACCGAACTCAGACTCAACAGACTCAATTACCCTTTAACTTAGGCTTCCCGTGCGGGGGCTGCATGACGTCACGCACTCGCCGTCTCCGTTCGCATAACGCCAGACCCCAAGAGTAAACTCAGACTCAACCGACTCAATTACCCTTTAACTTAGGCTTCCTGCGCGGGGGCTGCATGACGTCACGCACTCGCCGTCTCCGTTCGCATAACGCCAGACCCCAGGAGTAAACTCAGACTCGGTGCATATGCACTGAACAACATGGTGACGTCATAGATGCCGTAACCGTGACGCATAACGATGAAGTCGACAATATCATTTGAAATGATAAAACCACCTAAACCCTGTACAAATGTAATTTGCAATAGCACTGTAACACGCGGGAATCTTGCAGTGCGCCCAACATCAAGTACGGAATATGGGGCTGAAAGGCGGCAAGTCTTTGACTTAATACTTTTCTCCTCTGATCGCACTACCTATAGCAGTGGTTTCTGGCTTAACCAGAAGCCTGACTAATTCTTTCCTAAGCCATTCCAAGGCCCTTGAATCAATACTTCAGAATACTAATTGCTTAAAAGACTTCCAATTTTGACTTAATCCTTTCCAGCTCCGACCGATCCAATTGAATAGAGAATTCGTGAATAAATCTTCAATTCCATATACTCGCAGAATCAATTAGTCAACTTCACTTTGAACAGTACTTATCCTTATTAAGGTGATGAAATGAGCAGTTCCATTGATTTCCTGCAAAATGTACTTCTTACCTGTATAACGAGGCAGTTTAAAAATTAAATCTACAAAGCTACGTTCCGGGCCTGAAATGATGGTAAAAATATACTATTCATGATTGTACCTTAATCATTGATGACATTTCTAGATTGAACAACTGAATATAGCTTCTTTGTACGAGGGCTGTTTTTCTTTCAAGTTCCGATGGACTGTATAAAAATAACAGATTGACATTCCAAGATGATTTTACTACTAAATGTTTGCTTGTTTTATTTTTACGTCTCAACATAATCGCCAAAACGATTGAAACATTTGTCGCATCGTTACATCAGCTTTCCAATGCCCTCGTCAAAATATTCTGCCGCCACTGAGGTGGGTACGTCTGGAGAGTCTCCTGAAGTTTTTCATATTTGGCGAGGCGTTGCCGCCCAACCATACCCTCAATTCTCGAAAAAGGTGAAAATCATTCACGACCGCACTGTGCCAACGTTACGATAGACTTTTTCAAATAATTCAAGTGTGAAGTTTTGGATCATCTGCCGTTTGGTCCAAACCAGCACTGAATGATTTTCCCCTTTTTCGAGAATTTAAGATATGGTTGGGCGGCAACGCCTCGTCAAAAAGGAAACACTTCAGAAGGCTGTCCAGATGTACCCAACTCAGTGGCGGCAGTTTTTTTTTAGCCAAGGGCATTGGAAAGCTGGTGTAACGATACGACAAATGTTTCAATCGTTTTGGCGATTATGTCGAGAAATAAGAATAAGACAAACAAATATTTCGTAGCAAAATCTGTTTGGTTTGTCAATCCGTTATTTTTATACAGTCCATCGGAACTTGATAGAAAAAGAGCCCTCATATAATTATACGGCACCCGTTTCGAGTGCAAAGTAATAAATATTCTCCTGCACGCTGTACCAAGCGGCAAGGAGCCATCACAAACAAGTGGGCGATCAGTAAGCTTGCTACAATATTGAATGGAATGCAATCATAACGGTATAAGGCACAATTTACCACAAATACCTTCAGCACATATTATAAATTGTAAAAGGTTGGAATCACAGTTTGTCCGAGTACATTATGTGTTGAAGTGACAGGATTACAACCGAATACAGCGCGTAGCTGCTTCACAATAAACAGCTGAAGGACAAATTAATCGCAAGAAGTAAATGTTGCTAATGGTTTTCACCAATTCAATTGTCGATAATGATCTAGAAACTAAGCCCCAGATTCTTAGGTTCTGCCCTATTTTATTCCTGACCTCTTACTATCCAAATTTCAGTCTAGTTTATGGTTTTAGGAATCAACAAGTAACATTCACAATTTTGCAGAGCCTAAATTGACATAATTTTACGGTAGGACCTCATAAAACTTATTGTTTGTGATAGAACCTAAAAATATCTAATGAAGTGCGCACTTCTTACCTCATGTGGAGTCCGGCTCCATGGCTAATTGGTTAGCGTGCTAGGCTTTAGCCCATAGGGTCCCGGGTTCGTTTCCCGGCCCGGCCAATAGAGATTTTAATCTCCTGGGGTTAATTCCCGTGGCCTTGGGACTGGGTGTATGTGACTTATTCATCATCACTTCATCCTCATAACGAAGCGCACGTCGCCCACAGGCGTCAACTAGAAAGGCCTGCACTCGGTTTCTCAGGAAGCCACACGAAAAGAAAAAAACTCATGTGGAGTGGAACGCAGTTTCTCTACTTTCAACTGCATTTTAACGGAAGACAGAATATGTTTTACACCTGAGAATCTTTCAAAATACTTCATTGTTCAGTGTAACACTAGGAGCGCCTCTGGGTACTGAAAACCGTTGCGCATGTAGTTTTCGAAATTAAATGATGTGTTTTTCTGTGCCATACTAATCGTAGGTGTATTGAAGTTAGTACTTTCAAATGAAGACTTCACAGGAAAACGGGGTAAGTCATTTCTGTAAATTTTTCAGGAGAGACAATTTAAATTTTCAACACCAAAATGAAATACTTAAAACACCCCAATTGAGTGTAATCAATATAACTATTTTGCCAAATATTTTTGTAAAGGAAGTAGGCTTACATGTAATACAAATAACAACTAAAGGTAGATTATGAAAAAGTGAGAGGATACGGGACGTTCTTTCCGTGGGGTCTTCAAATATCTACTAAAGTTAAAGTTAATGTAACTCTTTTCAATTTAAAGTTACAGTGCTTTAAGCACAACCTCATAACCAGTGATTTATACAAATATATATTCCAAAACACCTATAAATTCCTAAATTGAAATTACATGACACTATAAAATCCTAATATACTGATAGAACCTAATTTGAACTCTTTAAAATCTAATAATCCCGGGCTTGCTCATGGCATTGTTGTCTCATCATTTCTGACTCATGAAAAGTCTTCTTCGCTTTTTCCTACAAAATGGAATCCTTATTTTGTGATACACCAGGTCTTTGTGACATTTGTTGCCTTGAAGAACCGCTAATTCTGTTTAATTTTTAATTCGAGTAAGTTCATAGAAAAACATAATAAAAATGAATTTAATAATTCAACACTATTATTGTCTTTGCTTTCCGATCAATTTTTATTAATATAGACTAGTTCCCGAATAAGGAAGATTTCAAATTTAGAAAGAAAAATAGCGATAAATTGGAATAAAAGATATTTCTGAAATTAGAAAGAAAGATCCTTCGCAAGGTAATGGGTCAAAAGATTGAGGACGGTCAATATAGGTTGCGAGGAAGGCAAGAACTCTACCAGGGCAATGAAAGGTTGATGGAATCGATGAGAATAAACGATTTTTAGAATACTCGACACCTATGGTACCTGACAAATGGTTAAGGGAGGTGCGGAAGGATCTTCATCAGGTTGGACTAAAGTCGGGAGGCATTTCAAAGCGCGCTAAGTTTAGGTCAGTTATCGACAAATCCCAAGGATTCCACGACGAGCCAAAAATGAACAGGGGTTGGACGGAAGAACGAAGACAGCCTGCCAGAGAAGGAATGTTCCAGCCCTCAGATCGGAATTTTATTGCTTGACAGAGCCGGGAATTGAACCCCAACCAGAATTCCCAAAACGGTGTTTGTTGGTGCCAAAACACTTAAGCTACATCTCATTCAATAATTGTAACATAGGTAAGGCTAATGTGCTGCAAAAGCTAAAAATTGAGCGAGGATACAACACGGCGAATATTTTTAAAATGCTGGATGATATTCTCATACGGAAAACAGAATTTGTGGTTGAAGACATGACTAAAAGGGCAAGGAGAATAAAGAGTAATCATAAAAGGACTAAGGAAGATGCAGATAATTCAGATTAAGGGGCAGGAAAGTTCTGAGAACCTTCCCAGGTAGGAAATTACTCTGAAAAACTTCAGCTTCAATTTTATCAGTTGTATATTTTTTTGTACTTTGGTAACATTTTTTAGAAAAGTTCTTATGCTAGGTCAATGAAACTTTTTCTGTGGTTTAATAAGTCCTCTGCAAATAGTATTATAATAGGAAGGGATGTTTCAGTATGTTACCTAAGAATAAAGTTATGATTTGTTTTAAAGAAAATGTTTGGGAAAAATAAAATATTTTTAAAAACTTCATTCTGAAGAAACTATTCAATTTCTGTACATAATCCTTCCTATTATTATAGAAAAAGATACATATAACAATCTATGAAAACTTCATTGTAATAACCCAAATAGGTTTTGAGTAATCTGCACCACAGAATTGGAAATTTAACATGGGCAAGATAGGGAGGTGGTTCTCACCTTAGAGAACCGGGACGTGTGAATCGATAGAAAAATGTAGCTTCCGATATTTAGTTCCATATCTCAGAAACTACAATAGATATCTCCTTGAATGTTCTTTTAGTGAACATTCATCATTACTTGGGTAGAATTTAAAGCTTCTATGTTGAATATTTTGCGACAGAGAGAGCATTACAAACACAATCTTAAGAAAATATATTGTTAAAAATTCCCTTGACTCCTGTCCCTTTTTCTGAGCAAATACCGAAACCAGACCCAAAAAACTTTGAATGCATAATATTTAATCCATTTTTGAGCAACGGAATTAAAAGTATAGTCCTATTATTTACAAGAGTTGAGTTTGTTCTTCACATCCTAGTTGAAAACTGAAATTTTCTGTTATATTGTCAGTGCTTCTCAAGCTGGGCTCCATGAACTAATCAAGATACCTGAATAAATTTACTTCCACTGGTAGATATATATAGTGTCTTAGAGACTACCAAGTTTCAAATACATTGATTACATAGTTTTTTGAGAAAATGGTACATGGAGTTTCAAAAAATATGACTTACGGAAAACACAAAAGGAATGTTTGGCTAGTAGCTACAGTATTGCCTCAAACATTATGTTTAAACCTAATTTTATTGCTTCAAATATCACTTCAGTGCAATAATTGATACACAAAAATATTCAGGAAAGATGGGAGATTCCTTTAAGCTAAACACATAAGAATTAACATGAACGCACAATTGTGGGAAAGTGTGAGGTAATCAGCCTCAGGAATGGGATGTGAAAATACATGCGCCGTTTTAAAGCAAAACGTTCACAGGTTAATATGGCGCCAAAAAACAATTGAGCATTTTGAATATCTGGAGTGTTCCGGAGACCATTAAACATACGAGAGCTGTTTATTTTTCAAGTTTCGATGGACTGTGTAAAAGAAACACATTGATATACCAAACTGATTTTACTACTAATTGTTTGCTTGTTTTATTCTTATGTCTGAACATTATCGCCAAAATGATTGAAATATTTGTCGTATTGTTACACAAGCTTTCCAATGCCCTCGGCAAAATATTCTGCCACCACTGAGGTAGGTACGTCTGGTCAGTCTCCTTAAGATATTCCTTTTTGGCGAGGCGTTGGCGTCCAACAATACCTTTAAATCTCGAAAAAGATGAAAATTATTCACAACCGCACTGTGCCAACGTTACGATAGACTTTTTCAAAGAATTCAAGTGTGAAGTTTTGGACCATCTGCCGTTCAGTCCAAACCAGCACTGAATGATTTTATTCTTTTTCGAAAATTGAAGGTATGGTTGGGTGGCAACGTCACGCCAAAAAGGAAACAATTCAGGAGACTCTCCAGACGTACCCACCTCAGTGGCAGCAGAATGTTTTTCCGAGGGCTTTGGAAAGCTGGTGTAACGATACGACAAATGTATCAATCGTTTTGGCGATTATGCTGAGACATAAGAATAAAATAAACATATATTTAGAAGTTAAATCAGTTTGGTATGTCAATGTGTTATTTTTATACAGTCCATCTGAACTTGAAAAAGAAACTGCCTTTGTATAACTATTCAAATAACAGACGAATACTTTAATAAATTAAATTTGGGATATATTTGTTCTTACTGACTTAGGGGTTTTCTTACCGGAGGAGGCAATTGCTCAGGCAAGTCATGCGGAGTGAAGGAGAGAACCTACCTGTGGCAGCGCGGCGACCAGTACGACGCTTAGCAGAAGAGACGCTCGCAACATGTTGGAACGCTGATCACACGCCGTATACGGAGTCTGTCAGGACGCGCCGGGCCTTTATTACCAGCGACGCCCGACATCGGCACTTTCCACGCACGCGCAACAATACCTCCCTCCACCCCTATATCCCCCAACCACACGAGATGCGTAGGCTTTCAAAAGAGAAGAAGATGAAAGATATTCCCTAACCAATATAATAGAGATGAATGTTGTCTTCGGGTAACCAGGGACCGGGTCTCAAGTTCAACTGGCCAATAATTCTTCGGGCTTCCTACAAATGGACACTCAAGGAAATTCAGATATTTGAGCACGCACGACCCCAGCAAGATATTTTTACACTGAAACACTAGAATTCCATGAAAACTTCTTGAGACATCCACTTCTCAATGGCATAGGCTATATTCTTTATTTTCACTTAGTGTATTTGCCGAATATTTTGTTGTGGCCATACCATGTTGAATGCACCTGTTCTTCCCCAATCACCTCAGTTATGCAACATAGTGTGTGATCAGTACTTGGATGGGTGACCGCTTGGGAACACCACGCGCCGTTGGTTCTGAAAATCTTTTCACTGACAGCGGTAACTACGCTCGCTAATGCGCAGCGTTAGACCATGGGGCCAAGCTATCTACGAACTCGGTAGACGTGGGCTCGAATTTCTCCGTCAGCTGTCATTGAAATGGTTTCCCGTGTTCTCTAATTTTTAACTCCAGCGAAATGCCGGGATGGCACCTCTTATTTATTTGCAAGTTTTACTCATCTTCATTCGATTAATTTTTCATTAACTTCTCGAATGAATTTGGCGTCAAGAAGAGCATTCGGCCGTAAAATCACCCACCATAAAGACATTCATCACGTCTCATTCCCGACTCCGTTGAAATGGGAATAATAAGGGGTAGGCATACAACAATAATAATAATAATAATAATAATAATAATAATAATTTTATTACAATTCCAGCACAGTAATAATACCGGGGGTTCTATATATTCTCCTTAAAATTTTCGTCACACGTGTCTCCTTCCTATGCTCTACTTTCCTGGTTAAAAGTAGAACAGCAAAGAATCCTGCACACTTATCTATCGACTTCTCAATGAAAGTACACCTCACTATCTCTCTTGTAATTTTCGTTTTCTTTCTTCCTTTCATGATCATCACACGCAATCTGGATCTATAATTGCAATTCCTCTACATCGTTCATCTGCATTCAGTAACTCATTCCTCGTGTTGGAAACTAAAATTTGGAATAATTGTCCTCGTGACGTTAGAAATTATTTGTACATCTCTAACAACTTTCAAACGTGCTTGTAAAGATTTCCTCTTGAATTCGTAGGCCAAATAGAACAATGTGTGAGTGAATGACCATAGTAAAACTTTGTTAAAACTCCATGTATTGTTATTACTGTATGTCATTTGTATATCTTAGTTAATATCACACAGTTGCCACTTTAATTCTAGTATTTAAGTTTTCCTTGTATTTTAGTTCGGTAGGTGAAGGAGAACATATGTATTGAAATAATAATAATAATAATAATAATAATAATAATAATAATAATAATAATAATAATAATAATATCGTATGGCCTCGGGTGCCGGGTGCAAGCTTTTTTTATTTGACACCCAAAGGGTAACTTGCATGTTATGAAAGTCAAGGAGGTTAGGTATCTAAGCTGCTTTCGAATAGAGAAATGAGGAACTTTGTGTTGGCGGAAACTCCCGAGTTTAATTTTGCCATTATGATACGGCTTACTGAATTCAAATGCATTCGTGGACATGCCAACATCGAATGACATGGTGTCGTAATTTTTGTCGCCTTTCAAAAAAAAAATATCACTTACCACGGCCAGGAGCGAACCTGCAATTATAGAGTTAGTAGACCGACTCGTTGACCATCCAACCACCGTGGCAAGCTGTATTGAAATGAAATTCATCAATGTCATATATGTCCGAATTGACGTGTAATTAAAGTTTATGCCTATGATTTGGTAATATGATTGAACCAGTAGTCAATAATGCATAGGGACCGGCCGCGGTGGCCGAGAGCGCTAACGCACTTCCTCGTGCCTCGCTGGCATCGAGAGAGCGTGGGTTTGAATCCCACCTTGGCCGTCCTGAAAATGGTTTTAGTGGTTTACCATTTTCACCACCAGGCAAACGCCGGGACTGTTCCTTTCAATAGGTCCACGGCCGATTTCCTTCCAATATCCCTTCCCTGATCCGTCTTGAAAGGAAAAGTACATGGCCATTGCACAGTGGGTCGAAATCGAAAACTTTTTAATCATGAATGTATAGTGAAAGCAACGTATATACATTGTTTACTTCATAATAAACATCAGTTAAGACATTTTTTAAGCTACGTCTACACATGCAAGAAATTGTCTATGACTAGGAGTTGGATAGAGCATTCAGTTATCTCTTCAGAACAAATTTCTACCCCTAATTTACTTTTAACAAAGTCACAAAGTTCCACTTTTGACATCATAGTCAAACCCAATGCTTCATACAGTTGTAATCGTGTGAGAACTGGTTGTGCGGCATCTTCTAAAACGTAAAATAACTAAGTAAGTTGCAAAAAGATGCAACAAATCTTATAACAGGCGTAAACTACAAGACTTTATCTACATTTTAACATTAAGTAGAAAGTGACGCAGAGTGACGCGACATACTAAAAATCTAAGTGAAAATATAATTTTAAAAATAATAGTTAAATATTATATAATGCAAATATAGCTAAAATTACGTAAACATTACGCCCATTAATAACTGAAACACGTTACAAAGATCATACCTTCAGCTGCATGTTTCATCTTAAAGCATCACACTAACCACAAAGACAACCAAACCACAGCCACTCACATTCACCCTCCAATTCAGACTGCTCGAACAGTGGTGACAGGTTTATACTAAGATGCGTTTATATCCCAGAATAGTGAGCGGCAATTATATGAGAATGCTGTACAAGTAACACATTTTGATTTTTTAGCCTACTTTTCACATTTTGCATAAATGAGGAAAAAGTAGACTTATGAGATCAATCCGGGAAAATGTCTGTCTGTATGTCCTTCTGTCTGTCTGTGTGTGTCCCCCCACTATCAACTCCTAAACGGTTGCAGCTATCGAAACCAAATTTGGTATGAGTAAAGATCTATACAGGGACATCTCAATGTCATACTTGGAAATGATGTCAGTGCTACCAACTGCTAAAAAATCGCAATTGAACTTTGAGCTCCATGTTGGATATCTTGGAATGTATACATGGGAACTATTCCAAAATTGGTACACATATAGATAATAATACATCAGTTTAATTTTCAGGCGGCCATACATGACAGTGTTGCCAAAATGATTTTAAGCCTGCTGATAGGTCCAAACTTTAAATGCACATAACTCCTACATTATCAATTGGATTTCAACCAAATTTCGTATGTACTATGGGTACATAAACAGATATGACTGAGCGTATTCTAAAGAGCCACCAGGACTGCCAACTGTCAATAAATGCTCTCTCTATTTTTTATCCTAATACCAATATATAAGAAATTATGCAAGCCCACAGCTTTAAACTTTGCACACGTATAGTGCCCGACATTCTAGATTAATTTGGAGCAACTAACGTATGTCAGAGCTACCATCATGCTTCTAAGCCTGCTGAAAGACCAATTTTTAATTACATGTATCTTCTATACTATCAATTGGATTTCAACCAAATTTCGTATGTGCTATGTGTACCATAACAGATATGACTGTGCATATTCTTTAGAGCAATCGGGGCTGCCAACTGTTAATAAATGGTGTTTATATATTTTACCCTAATATCAATATATCAGAAAGTATGCAAGCCAACAGCTCTAAACTTTGCGCACGTATAGTTCCTGACATTGCAGATTAATTTGGAGCAACTAATGTATGTCAGTGCTACCAACATGATTCTAAGCCTGTTGATATGTCCAATTTTAAAATTTCAGTAACTTCTATACTAACAAATGGATTTCATGCAAAATTGGCACAACAATACATCATAATATTTCAAATTATTTCTGACCCACACATGCATGGCATTGTTGCCAACATGATTTTACATGCGCTGATAGGTCCAATGTCTAACTGCATGTAACGTCCATGCTATCCATTGGACTTCAACCAAATTTTGTATTCTGTACGTTAAGAGATGGAACTAAGAATATATTCAGTCACCAGGGCTGCCAACTGTAGTGCTCTATCAAGTTACATCATGCCAGGTATATTTCGAACTAATTATAAATTTCGATATTACCAAATTCATGTCGTCATTATTCTAATTTGGTCCATAAAGATTAATCATTGGCATGAATCTTAAATTTTAAGATAAGTAGGCTCTTTAGTTCGTCACGGAACTTCTTGTTTAATTATGAAAATATATAATTTTGTCCTCCTAGATTTCGATTTTGACCCACTGTGCATTGGCTGCATCAATAAAATTATTAATAATGTATTGGAAACAATTACATTACAATACCAGTTTCAGTTATCTTGTAGCCTTCTTCAGTTTTGCTAAATAAACTATATTCTATTAAACAAAATAAGCATTAGAAATACAGTAAAATGAACACTCTAAAAAATATTCTTTAGTAAAACGTAGATTAAACTTACATGATAAAAAATCCGTCTAAAATACTGTTAATAGAAATACTGTCCAATCAAATCGTTAACAAGTAGTTCCGTGAAGAACTAAAGCCTATTTTCATATATCCTACTTATGTTAATTGCCGCTATCAACATAGAAAATTTCAGTTTGGTTGCTTTAATAGATTCGTAGATATTGAGAACCGACTAAATATTTAAGATGGTCGCCATGTTGGATTTTATATATGTAGGTCTTAGAGTTATGCACTGTTACTTGAAGATTATTGTGTACGTGTAGTATTCAAACTTCAATCGCATGATTAGGACACAAGAAGTAATCTTGTGGTTATGAAAACAATTGAAATAAATTAGATGCTAGTGGATTTACATTTGTGTAAGGATTTACTGTACCAAGTGTCACTGCACTCGGATGGTTAAATTGCGGGAGACGTCCATGTCAATATATATAATTCGCGTCGCCGCCATGTTGGATTTTTGATCACCAGGATATTGAAAGTCGTATAGGTGAACTTATTATGTTCATAGTCCCAATGAACATTAAAAAAACAGTTTGATTGCTGTAATAGGTTCGTAGATATTGAGAACTGTCTTAATATTTCGGAAGGTCACCATGTTGGATTGTTATATGTATAAGCCTTAGAGTCATGTACAATTAAAATAAAATTATTGCGTAGGTTCATTATTCAAACTTTCACTTCGATGGCATGATTACGACAGAAGAAATAAAAACTTAATTTAAAAATTCGCACAGCCGCCAACTTGAGGTTATGTAAACAATTGAACTAAATTAGATACCAGTGCATTACAATTTGTATAAACATTTGCTGTACCAAGTTGCATTGCGTTTGGATCATTAAATCGCGAGAAAAGACTATTTAAAACTTTCAAATTCGCTTGGCCGCCATGTTCGTTTTGTAGTTAACCGGTTTTTGAAAGTCTCATAGATGAACTTCCAGTAGTGCCCTTTATCTCCGTTCAAAATTTCAGGGTGATTCCGGTAATAGTTTCAGAGATATGGAATACCGGTGAGATATTTCGCACAGGCGCCATCTTAAGGTTATATAAACAATTGAACAAAGTTAGTTGTCGGTGCATTACAATGTGTACGCATAGTCTGTGCCAAGTTTCATTGCGTTTGGTTGGTTAAATCGCGAGAAACGTCTTTTTTAAAGTCGCATGTTGGTTTTGTAGTTACCAGGTTTTCAAAAGTCACATACGTGAACTTCTAGTAGTTCCCTTTATCACCGTACAAAATTCCAGGCAGATATCGGTAATAGTTTCGGAGATATTGAATGCTGGTGAAATATTTCGCACATCCGCCATGTTGTATTGGTGAGACATAACACTATTTTAAGGGCACGGTCGGGGTCGTCCGGAATAGTGATATGTACTTACTGAGTTTCATTGAAATCGCTCCAGCCGTTTCGATTTTATTGGGTGGGGGGGGGGGAGACACACACACACGAATCACACACGCACACACAGACACACGGACAATAGGTGATCTCATAAGCCTATTTTTTCATGAATGAAAATAGGCTAATAATATGGAAAATATAAATAATCTAAAACTGCATTTAAGAATCAGATCTGTAACAAATTGAGTATTACATTTTAAGGGATAATATATTTGAGTATTGATGGAATTTGCATTGTATGTGGTTAAGTGTAAGAGAGGTCCAAAAGCCCAATATTTGCCACACTAAGCCACCAATATTATTATTATTATTAACAAGTAGTTCCGTGAAGAACTATACAGCCTATTTTCATATATCCTGCTCATGTTAATTGCCTCTATCAACATACAAAATTTCAGTTTAATTAATGTAACAGCTCTGTAGATATTGAGAACCGTCTAAATATTTCAGATGGTCGCCAGCTTGGATTTTTATTTTTGTACTATTACATTAAGATTATCGTGTACGTGTGGTATTCAAATTTCAATCGCATGATTAGAACACAAGAAGTAAAAACGAGATTTTAAAATTACGCACAGCAGCCATCTTGTGGTTATGCAAACAATTGAAATAAATTAGATGCCAGTGGATCAACATTTGTATAAGCATTTAACGTGCAACGTTTCACGGCACTCGGATAGTTAATTCGCGAGAAACGTCCATTTAAATATTTATACTTCGCCGCCATGTTGGATTTGTGCTCACCAGGTTACTGAAAGTCCTATAGGTGAACATATGTCCATAGTCTCTATGAACATAAAAAAATTCAGATTGTTTGCTGTAAAAGATTCATATATATTGAGAACCGTCTAAATATTTCGGAAGCTCGCCATTTAGGATTGTTATATGTTATATGCCATAGAGTTATGTACCATTCAAGGACAATTATTGCCTAGGTTCATTATTCAAACATTCACTTCAATCGCATGATTACGACACAAGAAATAAAAACTTAATTTTAACATTTCGCACAGCCGCCATCTTGAGGTTATGTAAACAATTGAATTAAGTTAGATGGCAGTGCATTAAAAACTGCAAAATCATTTACTGTACCACATTTCACGGCGCTCAGAGAGTTAAATCACGAGAAAAGTCTATTAAAATATTTCAAATTCGCTTGGTCGCCATGTTCGTTTTCTACTTTACAGGTTTATGAAATATACATAGGTAAACTTGTATCAGTACCCTTTATCACCGTACAAAATTGCAGGGTGATATCTATAATAGTTTCGGAGATATAGAATGTCAGTGAAATATTTCGCACAGCCGCCATTTTGAGGTTATGTAAATAATTGAACTAAATTAGACTCCAGTGCATTACAATGTGTATAAACAATTGCTGTACCAAGTTTCATTACGTTTGGATAGTTAAATCGCGAGAAAATTCTATTTAAAAGTCTCAACTTCGCTTGGCCGCCATGTTGGATTTGTAGTCACCAGGTTTTTGAAAGTCTCATAGGTGACCTTCTAGTAGTGCCCTTTATCACAGTACACAATTTCAGGGCGATATCGGTAATAGTTTCGGAGATATTGAATGCTAGTGAAATATTTCGCACAGCCGCCATGTTGGATTGGTGAGACGTAACAAGATTTGAAGGGCACGGTGGAGGTCGCCAGGAATAGCGCTATGAACTTACCGAGTTTCATTGAAATCGCTCCAGCCGTTTAGATTTCATTAGGGGGGGACACACACGCACCTCACACACACACACACACACACACACGCACACACACACGGACAAAAGGTGATCTCATAAGCCTATTTTTTCAAAATTGAAAATAGGCTAATAATAATAATAACTTATGGCAAAGAATGCCTTGATATGAATATAATGGGTCTGATCGGGAAATCAGAAATAAGAGAGAGGCAGATGAATGCTAGTCGCTACATCACGAGGCGGATATTGTGCATGTACTTATGTCCAATGAAGGGACACTAATACGAGGCACGTCCAGAAAGTAAGTTCCGTTTGGTAATAAAATTAAATTGTGTACAGATACAGAAAAATTATTTATTGCACAACATTCTACACCTCTTAAACTACTTTTCCACATAACTGCCGAACTTTTGCAGACATTTGTCATAGCTTGGCACAAGTTTTTGGATACCTTCTTCATAGAAGTTTGCCGCCGACCCGTAAACGAGAGTGAAGACTCCCTTGTAAGATATCCTACCGTTTGGCCACCACTGTTAGGCAAATTGCGTATGTGATCAGGAAAACTCCTAAAGATACACTCACTCACCACACAGACAGACACACAATTTTTTGGCACTGTGTTGATCTCATAAATCTACTTTCATTTTTTTGCAAAAATCGAAAGTAGGCTAAAAATGAGTCAATGATAAAGTATCACGTAGTACAGTCATGGCTACTAACTTGTTCAACATCAAGTGAACATAAGTCTGTATAGTACCAATTACTTTCTTGAGCCTGAGGGACCATTTGTTTTGTGAATGTGATGGGGTGATTCCTGTTGCTGACAGAACACAAGGGCAATTCTCACCTCGTCCAGCCTCTCCATTTCTCTTATTTCCCAGGAGTACACCGAGATTTAGTTTACCTTTTGACATACCGTGCATCTTCAGAGCGATATGAGTTCAGTGGACTGCAATACATACCACAGTCCTTACAGGGTTGCTCAACCATTTTCTATCTGGGATTGGTTGGTTCCTCAGTTTAAGGGCTGTGACAATGCAGTTATGTACTTTGGGTTTGTGTAGAATCTGTCTGATAACCAGTGTTAATTGTGATGGCCGTATTCGTGTGTGTTATCTGTAGTTCAGATATTGTAGTTTATAATACGGAACTCATTTTATTTAGATGATTTGTAGCTTCCACCAGCAGTAGCCTAAATAAAGAATACGATATGGATCAACTAGATTAATAGACGCGATACCGCTCATAACCTTACATTCCTTATAAGCAGGTCCTCTTGTTTCACAGACCAACACGTAATTTCCTATGGATTCTGTTAAAATGAGTCCTATTGATATGATAAATATCGTTTAAAATGATAATCTGGTAGCAAAAATATCTACCCCGTCCGGGATTCGAACCCAAGATCTCTAGATTCACAGTCATTGGCGCTAACGCCACGGCTATTTCATCTACGCGAATATAGTGTACAAGATGGTGACTTAATTCCACGTTCCAATAATACTGCATTACGGAATTAAGTTTCATTTATATTTTGCTTGTTTCTATAATGTTCCTGCGTGAAATTGAGTTTAAAGCGCCTTATGAATAGGCCCTCTTGTGAGTAAAGAGAATGTATTCAGCAATAGTTCATGAAGGCTTGCTCAATTCTCGTATAACCACAACGATTATATTATATTGATGACTGCATTACCGTTATGTGTGTTAATATTTGAATAGCCATTGTGCAGAAACATAATACCGGCAATGCCGACTACTTACAATGTTTGATATTAAGGCATTTTACCATTTAAATACTGATACGAAGACTTCAAACATGTACCATGTCATTTGTTTCAATCACTTGACACCAGAGTTCGCATGAGCGTTTACCGTTCAGTATGTCACATACATTCCACATGGCCGAGAGTACGTCGTGGTATCAATTTCCGACACTGCGCGCTCATTGTTTCTCTTACCACTGCCAGCTGGATCGATCGATCGAGTTGGCAGTGCGTCTTACACTTCCGTTCTATCCACCACTGCCAGCTAGCACACCTCCGTTCGATCGAACGGAAGTGTGCCAGCTGGTGCCACCTCGATCGTTCCGATCCACTTCCGTCCCATTTTTCAAAATCACTCCCACAACAAAAATATCCAGCAACCGAGTGGAAAGATGTTACACATCAAAAACCTGAATAAAGTAACTAAAAATGCCGAAAAAGTAAGGTTATCTACACTAAGCTGTACACAATATAGGCAGTAACAAACATATTGAAGCGGAAATGACACGGGCTGTGTTACTGGACTCCTCTCAGTTGATTCACACAACTGTTTGTTTCATGCCCCGGTAAATTGTGTATACTACGGGGAATTTAAATCTGTCGAGTACCATATCACTTGAGATGTTTATTTCCTGAAGGTCTTTTACAACTTCAAGTAGCCAGTTGCTCTTAGCTCTCTTTGAGAGAGTGAGATTAGAAATTATTCTTGTCAGTCTGTAATCACTCATTCTGAGAATATGCCCATAAAAAATCAAACTTAATTTCCTGAATGTGTCCACGATTTTCTCCGAATGCTGATAATGTTCCTGGGATTTCCTTTTCAACCAAATTCCCTGAACACAATCTGGGCCAAAAATCATTATTATTATTAAAATTATTATTTAACATCGTTGTGCCCATATGTGGAGTGTGAGAGAAATTATTTTGCTCAAGATGTCTTTTCTTCTTCTCCCAAAATCTCTTCATCTGTGCACTGGATATATTCCCCCGTTCTTCCGTCCATGATTTCTTGATCCTTGTAGTGATTTTCTCAGAGAAATGGTGGTTGGAGCAGATTACCTCGTTGTTTTCCCCCTTAAAACTACAATAACTGACTAAGAAATGATGGTTATTGATTAATATTCTGAACTAGAGTCGATCTCGTAAAATTTCCTCCATAATGCAAATATCTTGAAGGTCTTGTAACCTTTACTATTGTGTGACCATTTCATATTATACTCATCATATAACATACCATCATCATTGAAATTAGAGTGTATAATGTAATGTCAGATTTGTGCCTGGTATGTTAGGTAAAATTTAAATACTGTAATGGTTTCTTTCGCCCTCTCGTTGAGCGACAAGTGTAACGTTTTGCTAGCCCCTAACGTTGAGCGTACAATGTGGCAGTTTGGCTAGCCCACACTGTTGGGAGAAAATGTAATTGTTTACCTTTGCCTAAGCTATGTTGTTTTAATGGGCGCCAAGACTTCAACGCAATGCTGAAATCTAAATTTGTATTTAACAACGTCTAGCTCTGGTAGAACACCGTCAAGAATCTATTCACTCAGATCGTGGTATGATTTGATCATTAACCCAACAAACAATTGTATCAGGAGAAGGAATTGGTCTATATCTAATGCTACCTACTGAAAGCAAAGATTGCATTGTAAAAGAAATGAATTTATTATATAAAACAAGTATAGCAAAATTAATAATAATAATAAGTACAAAATTTAAATTGGAGCGTTGTGATTTGAATATTACCGATAGAAAATTACGTGAAAACGGAGTCTGATAAATTGATTTTACTCTTATTTCCAAGCTATGAAGTTTTGAAATATGAAATATAAAACAAAGAAAAATGAGAGATTGCGTATTTCTGCGTCATTTGCGCTTACCATTGGAAATTGCCAAGGCATTTCCCTCGTTCTTGATGATGTTGTGAGCTTCCCACAGTCTCCTGGACGTCGTCATCTCCGTCGGAATTTGATGATATTCTGGTAGATTAGATAATTCTATGGTCCGTACCTCGGACCCAAACACTCGTACAACCAAGTTTTACAAAAGTTCGTCGCTAACTCCACTGAACATCGGAGCGACACGCACTTGCGACCGTACTCTGCAAGTTCTACACAGATTGTTCGTTCCACGGAACATCGGAGCGTCCCCCGCGTATAACCATACTCCGCAAGTATTTCACAGATAGTCCTCGTTTCACGGCGCGTCGAACGATATATCCACACGTTGGCTCCCCCACCATGGTACCGACATCTAGCTTACGTCGTCTCCCCTGATTGGCTGAGCACGCCGCCAGTTCCCCTCCTCTGCCTCATTACACTCGGCGCGCGAGAGGGAGAAGTCCTTTTCCGTCCCAACAATTCGCCTTTTCTAGACCTTGCGACCCAGCCTTGCGTAATACTTCTCGACAGGAATCAGCTTGTATTCGAATTCCCAGTGAGTCATGTCTCTCAAATACCCTAACTGACAAAACTCCGTAAAATTCCGTAATCAGATAATTTTCTATGATATCGTCGTTCGTAATAATTTGCTGGATAGCGTTTTCTAAGGCATAGAAAACCTATCTGAATGCTAATAATTTTTATAAAATGCTCCGAAAATACCTAAATAATAATTATGATAAATTAATAATAATAATAATAAATTAACATGAAAAATTCTCTTGGCTGAACAATTTGCCGCGTAAATAAATATAGAATGGCTTCCTACTGACTTATGCCAGTTGCATAAAACCCCTCGAAAAACACGTTACATATTCGCCTCGGATCATCGGATGATTTACCGTGACGACGGTCCATTATCCGATTATCCCAGACACGTTAATAATCCCCATCCAAAATACATATTACATAAATGAAATCACCCTAAATTACAGATATATACACTCATATTTTTTCTTCACGCACTTTGCGTCAAAGTTTGTTGTCACTATGGATTGCACTTTGCAACCAGTCCAATGTTTTACATATGGAATAGTGTTCCACGGATATTTCCGCCTCTCAAATTTCTCTATGTTGGAGAAATAGACATAATTAATGTGTGAGCACTATGTATTTATGATGTCATATCACACGCATTGAAGGTGTTCTGATATATTTATATCACCATAGAACTTCCTAATTTCACTGGAGGTCCCCTCCTTATGGTGACATTTAATTCCACTTATCACTGAGCACACGATCACACTATTGTGGCAGCGCCTCATGACCATAATACTTAATCTCTCTTTAAAGTAGATTAAATTAATATTGACTTCTGAAAAAAAAACCAGTAAATGCGCATTACATATAACACCAAATATTTCTGTGCCGTAATCGCCCTGTCTTGTTAAGTTCCCGTTAACCATATTCTACTTAATACTAGTTCTCAACACAGACCATTTCTCCTCACACAAATAATACCATTGTACATATTATCTTAAATTACACACTTACAAATCTTACATGGCGAGGCCGTAAACAGAAATCACGTGTGCTGATATGTATGAGTTTCATGAAGGACTGTCTCGCATTCTGATGGCCCATCTTTTATCTCGTGGACGCCTTAAGCTAACAAGCCCTATTCAAGCGCTCCCCCATCTCTTGGAGATAAATGGGAACCCATCAGCGCTGCCAAAAATGGCCTTGGTGCATCGAGACAATTTAGTGCTCAACAGCATCCGACAATCCCGTCATATTTCCCTGTACCTTAAAAACTCTCATTTACTTACATACTACCCCCCTGTGTGACTTCTGATACGCCTGCCTGGAAGACCATCTCCTCCCACGCACCAAATAACACACTTACTCATTTGATAGGCTGGCTCGCCAGCTAAACACACTCACTTTATGACACATATTTTCGTAGACTATGTATATTATACGTCCCGTATAATCTGTTTCCCTCACTATTCTCCAGCACATATGCTGTTTTGCCAATACGTTTGGAAACTATAAATGGTACTGCGTCACCTGCTTCCAACCTTGCCAGTGGCTCCCTTAAATGAACGTCATCACGTTGCTCTACCTAGCATATTTCTCAGTGTCTGTAACGATGCCCTGTTGCTACTGTACACACATGCTAACCCTACTTTCCTCTGGTGTAACACCTCTACTTGACACTCGATGACCTAAAAATGTCACTTCCGACTGACAGAATGACGACTTAGACAGCTTCAAAGTGAACCCTGCCTGATCTAACTTCTGAAAAACTATATTTAAATGACGTAGATGCTCCTCAAAACTGCGTGAACTAATTACCATATCATCTATGTAAATGGTTACAAACTCTCCTGTGTCATCCCCTAATGCGATGTTTAAAGCCCTAATTAAAGCTGCTGAACTACTCTTTAACCCATAAGGTGTTCTACAAAATTGATAAAGGTTATATTTATGACTAAAAGCTGTAAATGGTCTATCTTCGTACCTAAGTGGCACTTGCCAAAAACTGGAACTCAAATCTACACAAGTGAAATACTTCTTCCCCTCAAATGTTTGCATTAATTCCTCTATTGACATAGATTTCAGCTGATCTGAACTAATTCTACTGTTAACCAAACGAGCGTCTAAACAAATACGAACAGTGCCGTCGGTCTTGGGTACCGTGATCAAAGAATTAACATATGGACTGTTCGAGTGCTCAATAATCCCATCTTCAAGCATCTGGTTAATTTGTGCCTCAACTGCACTCTGATAAGCGAAAGGTACAGGATATCTATGTCCTGTGAATACTGCCCTATCAATAACGTTCAACGAATGTGTATAGCAATTGGCCATACCAATGCGATCCTCAAAAACTCTCCTATTACACCATAACACATCATAGAGCCGAACACACTGTTCATCCTCTATATTTCCCTGAAATGCAGCCTCACGTAACGAGTCCTCTAGACTTCCGTTCGTAATCACACTGCCCACAAAACATGGAGAACCCCGCTCTACGGCTGGCGATATCTCATTTAAAATACAAATCACACCTACAATACTACTCCTCTGAATATGGTCATTGAACGCTACTTCTACTTCAGAATCTCCCCATTTAAATTTCAAACTCCCTACATCATAACATAAGTTACCAGACACTCTACTTAGCCACTCTGAACCCAAGATAACACTGAATACTAAATTTGGAATTACAAGACAAATCTGCTTCTCTACATGATTATTAATTTTAATGTCTACTAAAACTTGCTTAGAAATTACTTTAGACCTCTTCCCAACAGCTGTGATAACAAAAGTGCTTTTAATTGGCATCTCCTCAAAATTTACTCCAGTTCCTTTCATTTTATCATAAAATTCACTACTTATGCAACTCTTCATACAACCACTATCAATTAAAACATCTGTGTACGCCTCGGACACGTTAAATTTAACTATGGGGCTCTTACTAACCACTTCCTGAATAATACCTTCATCATTTAGTTCATGTAATAATTCATTTCTTACATTTAGGTCATAGGGTTCCTGTATAATTGTATGGACAGGGCATGCTACAGACTGAGATTCTGACCTTACTTCGCAGCCTGGTTCGCGTTTAAAGAACCGCTACAGCTGGCCGTAGTACTACTAACTACTGAACTGGTCTGGATGTTCTGGGCTGTGTTGTCATTGTTTTGCTGTATATTACTACCCCTAGGCTGTCCTCTTCCTTGACCCCTATTCTGGTTGTAATTATTGTCATTATAATTTCTCCCTTGATTTCCCCTGAAATCATTGTTTCTCCCTTGATACTGATTCCCATAGCCATTTCCTCTGTTCTGATTTAGCTGATTATTATTATTCCTATTTTGAGCGTTGGCCCCTTCGCCACCGTTCCCTTGAACTTCCTGATGCCTGGCTTCATTAGGTCTATTATTATTATTACCCTGGTTCCGATTGAAATTGTCCTCATAACCCCCTCTCCCTAGTGCATCAAATGTGCTTAACAAATTTTCTACTTGTGATATAGTCTTTACATTCTGGATACAAGCAGCCTCCTTGATCCTATAGGGAAAGTGCCTAAGTAGCAACCTTACCACATCACTTTCCTCCTTCAAGCCATCCAGATATTTACACACTAATACCTGCCCTAAAAAGTATTCGGTCATGGTGGAGCTTCCTATAGGGTTATATTTACCACACACTACTCCCTCACGATGCTGCGACTGAATAACCTCATTCCAGAACTTTTCACAGAATTTCATTTTAAAATCATTGATATCAGTAAACTTGTCTCTGTAGACAGCAAACCAATTCCTCGTTTCCCCCACAAACACTTGTTCTAAAATTTCAACTACCTGGCACCACTCAATACTACCATTTTCCAACCTTTCCCCGAATTTATTTTCTATAGTGTTCATGAACTCCATTGGGCACCCCTGTCGATTGCTGAACTTACCCAGTTCTACCTCCCTGTGTGTGCTATTCACAAAAACTGGCCTATTCTGACTATTTTCTTGCCTGATCCTAGCTTTTAATTTTAATTCTAATTCTGCGATTTTCTCCTCAGCCTTCCTCTCAATACTGTTTACTGTTAATTTAATGTTTCCTTCTGATTCTTCTACTTTATCATATAGCTTTGCTTGTTTCTCCTCAATCATGCTAATGCTCTCTCTATTACTCTCTCTTAAATCATTTACTTCTGCAACTATTTGTGAGTGGACTTTCTCAATTCTACCCCCCAGCTGTTCCTTAACCTCTTTAGTTGCTACCTGAATTTTGTCAATTTCTCCCCCCAATTGCTTTTTGACCTGCTGTGTTTCCAGTTGCACTAGTTCTTTTAAATTTTCAGCCTGTGTACTGATTCTAATTTCTAACTCCTCCTGTACTTTTCCTAATTTCTTGTCTACATCTGCAATGATCTCTTTAACCTTCTCTTCCATTACTCCTCTGATTTCTCCTCTAATCTGCTCCATTTTCACACTAATTTTCTTGTTGTTCTTATCTAATTTTGCATTATTCTGTTCTAATTTTTTATTTAAAGCTTCTGTACTTTCTTTATTTTCCCTACTGTTTTGTTCTAATTTTGCATTATTCTGTTCTAATTTTGCATTATTCTGTTCTAATTTTTTATTTAAAGCTTCTGTACTTTCTTTATTTTCCCTACTGTTTTGTTCTAATTTTGCATTATTCTGTTCTAATTTTGCATTATTCTGTTCTAATTTTTTATTTAAAGCTTCTGTACTTTCTTTATTTTCCCTACTGTTTTGTTCTAATTTTGCATTATTCTGTTCTAATTTTGCATTATTCTGTTCTAATTTTGCATTTAAGGCATCACTACTAACTTTGTTCTGATACATGAACTCGAGAAGTAAAGTTTTTAATTCTGGTTGGCCGCCTACACTCCCTGTTTCAGAATCGGGATTTACCTCCGCTACCCCGGTACTACCATCACTCGACATACTGCTCGTATCATCACTCTCCCGTTGATGACCACTACGTAACCTCATCTGTCTTTCTTTCTCATCCCCCATAATGATATACACTGATAAAGACAAATAACCCCCAAAATACAGGCACAGAAATATATACCCTTCTCCTTCCACAAATGTTATTAGGTTTTCAGCCCCAAGTTGTCGGCGACAAATGTAATGGTTATTAATTAGTGCCCCATGTTGGTAGCGACAAATGTAATGGTTTCTTTCGCCCTCTCGTTGAGCGACAAGTGTAACGTTTTGCTAGCCCCTAACGTTGAGCGTACAATGTGGCAGTTTGGCTAGCCCACACTGTTGGGAGAAAATGTAATTGTTTACCTTTGCCTACGCTATGTTGTTTTAATGGGCGCCAAGACTTCAACGCAATGCTGAAATCTAAATTTGTATTTAACAACGTCTAGCTCTGGTAGAACACCGTCAAGAATCTATTCACTCAGATCGTGGTATGATTTGATCATTAACCCAACAAACAATTGTATCAGGAGAAGGAATTGGTCTATATCTAATGCTACCTACTGAAAGCAAAGATTGCATTGTAAAAGAAATGAATTTATTATATAAAACAAGTATAGCAAAATTAATAATAATAATAAGTACAAAATTTAAATTGGAGCGTTGTGATTTGAATATTACCGATAGAAAATTACGTGAAAACGGAGTCTGATAAAATGATTTTACTCTTATTTCCAAGCTATGAAGTTACTGAAATATGAAATATAAAACAAAGAAAAATGAGAGATTGCGTATTTCTGCGTCATTTGCGCTTACCATTGGAAATTGCCAAGGCATTTCCCTCGTTCTTGATGATGTTGTGAGCTTCCCACAGTCTCCTGGACGTCGTCATCTCCGTCGGAATTTGATGATATTCTGGTAGATTAGATAATTCTATGGTCCGTACCTCGGACCCAAACACTCGTACAACCAAGTTTTACAAAAGTTCGTCGCTAACTCCACTGAACATCGGAGCGACACGCACTTGCGACCGTACTCTGCAAGTTCTACACAGATTGTTCGTTCCACGGAACATCGGAGCGTCCCCCGCGTATAACCATACTCCGCAAGTATTTCACAGATAGTCCTCGTTTCACGGCGCGTCGAACGATATATCCACACGTTGGCTCCCCCACCATGGTACCGACATCTAGCTTACGTCGTCTCCCCTGATTGGCTGAGCACGCCGCCAGTTCCCCTCCTCTGCCTCATTACACTCGGCGCGCGAGAGGGAGAAGTCCTTTTCCGTCCCAACAATTCGCCTTTTCTAGACCTTGCGACCCAGCCTTGCGTAATACTTCTCGACAGGAATCAGCTTGTATTCGAATTCCCAGTGAGTCATGTCTCTCAAATACCCTAACTGACAAAACTCCGTAAAATTCCGTAATCAGATAATTTTCTATGATATCGTCGTTCGTAATAATTTGCTGGATAGCGTTTTCTAAGACATAGAAAACCTATCTGAATGCTAATAAATTTTATAAAATGCTCCGAAAATACCTAAATAATAATTATAATAAATTAATAATAATAATAATAAATTAACATGAAAAATTCTCTTGGCTGAACAATTTGCCGCGTAAATAAATATAGAATGGCTTCCTACTGACTTATGCCAGTTGCATAAAACCCCTCGAAAAACACGTTACAATACCAGGAGGTTGCAAAAGTGGATCATATAAAAACTGTAGGATTTGATGCCATGTTGGAAAAGAGATCTATAATTCACGGCCAACTAGATCAGACTACATGAAGGAGGAATAGTTGAGCGGCGGCAAGAATGAATGGAATTGAAGGAGATATAAAAGTTGGTTGGTGAAGTAATACAAATTGGCAGATTGTGAACTAGAAGGACAGCTGGGATTTTTTGGCAATATTGATGGGAGGAGTTGGAAACAAGGCATGACAATTTACATCCTCTGACATCGGCGGATGCAAGAACCTGTAAGTCAGTAAGAACTGATTTTGACGCGGCACATATCCAAGCCCAATGTTTTTTTTGATAGAGTTAGAACTATCTATAGGTGCAAATCTGAAATTGTTTAAGGGTAAAATAAAATACTGTATATATATTTCATCTTACTGGAGAGATTTATTGTTTCATATAGGCTAGACATTTAGGATGGGAAATGCAGAATGACAGTTGTGTTGTCTCAAGAGTAATTATACACCTCACTCCTTAGTATTGTACCCATGTGAGTAATCTCGATGGAAAATATGCTTCCGCCTCCAGCTAGCGTCAGGACCCGGGCGTGTACCGTTCCCCCATTGAGCAGTTGCATATTTTGGATTTGAGGCTAATAGGTATCAACTCTACAATGATAAGGCACAACTCTATTCTAAAACTTTAATTCAGTAATAAAATCATGGCTTCAAACAAACAAAAACAATCCCCACAAACATAAAACCAAAATCAAGCAAAAATTACTTCCACAATCCACTAATATGAACATCATATTACCATAATAAAATCATATCATAACACTAACCTTTACCCTTATATGAACTTCACAACATACTCTAGTGCGCTGATGCACATACAACTTCAGAAACAAACTGTACATTAATTCTACTGTCATCCAATGTGACTTCTTTAATTTCATAAAATTACTTATTCCTTAAACCGTCTTAATTTGACAATTATGTGTACCGTGTGTGTTTGATCTTTCTCTTCCCACCAAATGCTTTACATGCATTTGCCTATTCTGGTGTTGCACAGCAGTCTACGTGCAACTCCATAATTATGTTAGCTACCCCTACACTTCCTCTATTTATATAGTTCCACTGCATGCCGTTTGTGATTTCATCTTAAAAACGTTAGTTATTGCTGGGTCGGATGGTACAATTAAACTACCTTGCGCGCGTAGCCTGTGGCGTCGAGTAACCAACTTCTGAAAAAGTTGTCAGTGACAGTACAAATGCTACGTTTAACCATTCGTTAGATAGCTAAAATCATGAACCATCAGGGTGATCTATAATTATCAATGTGTTCTTAAACCACATGGCTTCATTACTCAATATAACAATATTTCATTTCATGTCATTAACAGGGTCTAAAATCTGCCCTTTATAAACATTCTTTCACGGTTCGCTTGACCGTCCCAGACCCTCCTCCAAGCGGCCTGTACACAATAGAAGTGGAGTGATGTCCCACAGTACCTCGACCCTCGTTTCCTGTCTCAAGGCTTTCTCCCCCAAGCAGTATAAGATTTTACAAGACAAATACTGTGGTCACAGTGACACACATATCCCAATGGATTTAAACTGAATATTATGCAAACAGGTACTGGATGAGCATTAACATTTATTCCTACCCTGAGGATAATAATAACTGGCACCAAATAGGCCGCCGGCCCCGTGGTATTGGGGTAGAGCACCTGCCTCTCACCCGGAGGCCCCGGGTTCGATCCCCGGCTCCGTCAGGGATTTTAAAACTGACGTGAGGGTTGGAACGGGGTGCACTCAGCCTCGTGAGGACAATTGAGTAGCTGTCTGACAGTGAGACAGTGCCCCGGTCACGAAAACCAAGATTAACGGCCGAGGGGACCCGACGCGCTGACCACGCGTCACCCCAAAATCTGCAGGCCAATTGGCTGGGCAGCGGTCGCTTGGTAGCCTAGGCCCTTCAAGGGCTGTAGTGCCACGGGGTTAGTTAGGTTAGGTTAGTTTTACCAAATAGGCCCATTTCAATATGAAGGTCCGAGGTTCATAAAACATTGGTCTAGTAGGTAACCGGTATCTTAAATAAATGCTGCGGTCAGCCACACATGCTGCCGTCATAAGATTCGCTTCAACGAGCTGAATCACACAATAATAAGTTCTCGGGGAATCAGATAGAGTGCAGAGGTGTCCATCGTTTTCCTCTCACCTATCACGGGATTCGAACCCGGAACATTCCATATCCATCATCAGAGTTAGGGTCCAAACACTAATTACACTCTGGCACAAAGCATATCTCCCAGTATGCCCATGGCATACGAGATTTCATACGTCGAATAGACCACCTGGTTCCTCACCTAATGTTATGACCTTCGTCTTATAATTATTAAGAGAAATCTATCAATTACTCTATGAGCTTTTACTCAAGCTGCAAATTCAATTCACTAGAAAACTCTTCCATTTCCTGGCATAATTATATTCCCATTAATACAATATATTCTGGTATTAAACTCTTTTCTTAATCCCGTAATGTAATCTTACTGTATAATCTTACTGCTTAGATCGATAAGTCTTGCCCTTATTTCTTGCTTACAACATTTTACCTGATGCGTTCATTCATACCTTTTATTTATTCATTATTATTATTATTATTATTATTCTCACTGACATAAATTACCAAAATCCGACACAACTAATCATCTTAAAAATCGAACAACCGTGTTCGTTACATTTACATAACTGATTTGCCATTTTTAATTAATAGTGGTAACGATTAATCCACTCACTGATGCAAAATAACATCTCAACTCTATTAAAATCAACACAATAATGATTAAACTTGGAGGGTCTATCTCCTACTACTGATTCTTACTGGCATCTTTATAACTCTGAGATCACATTACACGCAGTGGCCTATACTTCTACATCAACATAATTTGTGGGGTACTCACATATATAGGCTCATCATGGTGGCTCCAACCACTCATATCCTTCCGGGTCGCCTGCCATATGCAGATTTAGTGCGACATTTGCATCTTGAATACACACATTTTATGATACATTTCTTCCAATAACCACACGACACTTTGCATTTCTATAAAGAAGCTATTGCTCCCAAAACACATGACACTTTATGACACTTATTAAACCATTAATTTAAAAGACATTTCACATATGATTTATACATAACACACGTCACTCTTTACACTTTTCATTGGTTGAAATTCCCTAGCAAAGATATCAAAATTGCAGGTGTCGACGGCATCTTCCGTGCTCCTACCAACTCCTGATTGAAAGTCTGGTTCATCTGCCACCGGAATTCACCAACAGTTTACCAATAATCCTACGGTAAGCTTCCTGATTTGCATAAATATGCTAACTTCCGTCCTGAGCGTTACTATTTGGTATTCTTAAGACATTACCAAATGCTTCGTAAAGTTTCTCCCAGCGCATTCCAGCGTAATAAGACATGTATGATCAGTCAATATTTTATACATTGCGCTTAACACTGTACATACCTTTACACAGATTATTATTTTCAATAGTTCTGCAACTTATCTCACACGGTGCTTCCTAAGTGAACACAAACCATTGTTCGTACTGCTGACATCACCTGCAGCACGACTGTCATTAATAAAAACTTTCTAAAAGTTCTACTGCACGGCTTACCAAGTCGAAGTCCGGGCCTCCTTCCTTGCCTTTGGTAATACACATTTCACACAATAAAGTTCGTTGATTACCGTACTTCTTATTAATTTCTGACTATACATTATTATCTTCTCACTTGGTGCATTACGATGTGCGGTGAATATAATGGTTCACTCAAATGTACAAGTCTTTGTTTGAGCGTCCTTTCATGAGCCGGACCCCATACGTTCCGCCTCAACAACTGCTTGACAACTGTGTTCTGACTGTCTGACAAAAACTGTGTAGCGACGACTGTCCTCTGCCAAGGGTCGACTCTCTTTATATTGGTTTCACACAGAAAGTAGAGCTAAAATTTCCCGCGCTATCTCGACTCCTCTCCCAGCATGATTCTGGTCTCGAAACCATGCTCATCGGGTTCCTTTTTCTTCACTGATCCCAGAACTATCTGCGTGCTGAAGGATCGCTCGGCCAATTAATTAATATTTATTCCTTTCTCCATAGCGTGGGGACGCTGTTTCACTGGGAATCCCTGGCGACCTCGTCAAACCCAGCCGCGAACAACCATAGTCTTATGTCCTTCCGCACTCCATTAAATATGCGTCAATTTCGCAGATTAAAGGCTCTAAAATTAGCCTCCTGGCTAAAGATTCACATGTGTGCAACTCTCATGTCATTGCGTTACTCCAATCACGAGTAATCAATGATTTTCCTTGGGATCTCTCCCCACTCTTCTTCGTCCTATTCTCAGTCGGGGAAAAACTGGGTCATTATTCAAGCCCCCAACCTCTTCCAGACGACTTAACTAGGTCAGCAAGATTGACGTGGCTCCAGGGATCTCCTCCTACTATTCTGGGCCTATTAGTAAAACGTCAAACTCTGCACTTTCTGTGCTCCAAGTCCAGCATAGCCTACTCCAAGTAGTCCAATAATGCTGTATTCCGCTCAATTTCCCTGCATTATTTTAATAAATAATGTCATTATCAACTGAAATCACACCAGTGATTAAATATACACTTTTCTCCAGGGGTTTTTACAATGAAACTCCCTCAACAGACCTCGGGTTCGTTCCCTGGTGGAACCTTTATACTGAGATCACAGTCTCTGAGATCCACGTTCGATATCAGTCAGCATGACCCCCTCGGGTTCAGTATGTTGGAAGGATAACTTGTTAAACGTACTGGGAAGGTTACAGTCTCTTTCTATTTCACTAAGCCAGTGTTTCTTGAATTTCATTGAAAGAGCAAGGTTGCGAATCTTTTAGTGAGCCTGTCATTGTTCATTCTGAGAATGTGGCCGCAGAACTTCTATCGCCTCTTACTGAAGGTGTCAGTGTTCTTTTCAACATGCTAATAAAGCTCCTGAGACATCCGTTTCATTCAGATTCCTTATGAGTAGACTGGATCAAGGATTTTCCTCAATGATTTCCTTTCATGTTTCTCTACAACTCTCATCATCCTGTGCATGTCGATTTTCCTGCCATCCAGACCTCGCTCTCGTCATCCACCGTTGAAGACTGCTCGAACATTCGATGAGAGCAACTTTAACTTCTTTGTTCGTTGGAAAGCAATGTGGAATTCATCTGCTCCTGCAGAGCAGCTTAGCATGCCGTATATTACGACCAAACCACCAGGATTTGAACTGAATCGGAAAATTTGGTCTTCCTTAAACTAAGTAAGGATTAACTGTGGCAGATGCATGAATGGGACAAAGTTCAATCTCCAAAATTTGATTGCGGTGCTGAAAGGCAAACAGTTCAACGTATCATCCAAACTTATCCAATGTCAGCCTTCCCCGGAGACCCTTCTGAGTTCCTGTTGGCGACTAATCGAGTTGTTGACTATCTACGGACATTGAAAGTTCCATTATGACCTATTTATGTATAGTGTATTGTATATATATTATAATCTTGGTTGATTCCTCAGTTTCGGGGTCATGTAGCCCCGTGTACTTTGGGCGTCTGTAGAATCTGTCTGATAACCGGTGTTAATTGTGATGGCTGTATTAGTGTGTGTTATCTGTTAGGTAGATTTCATTAGAATGCTAACTATTGCAATGGGTACCATGATTCGACTTCCGTAAAATTTCGACATATCTTCGCGTTTCACATCCCCCAGACCCCAAAACCCCCGTCAGTTGAAAAGTTTATATATATCAGTTTCTTGTGGACAAGATAACTGCCGTAATTTTGCACCAATCACTTTGAATTTTTTACCGAATATGTACACCTATAAAATCTCGGTCGAGTTCGTTACTGGGCTAAATCGGTCGAAGGGGGTGAAAAGGGGGAGGGGGGCTTTTTTTTCGAAAAGTGAAATATTGCTATAACTCTCATAATATGTGCAATATCGAATCCGTTCATAGTTCATACTATGTGTCGGATAAAGCCCAAAAATTTATGTTTGAAGAGTTTTTTTTGTATCACCAACCATTGACCAAAGGGGTGGGAAAAAGTGGGTTTTTCGGGAAACATTAATCATATCTCTCTTAAGAGGCAAAATATCAACACCGTACAGAATGGACAATATTCCCCTAATAATTACCTAAAACATTTGTCTGAATGATTTATTGATGAGACCCATCATTACGCCAAGGGATGAGAAAAATTTCGGAATTATAAGAAAATGCCAAGAGCTATCAGTGGTTGCCATGGCAACACTACTAAATTGATGAGGGATGAGCCATCAGACGTCGCCATGACAACGCACTTGCACGAGATCAGATTCAGATTTCCATCTGACTAAGTGTGAAGCGGATTCGGTGACGTAACTGGTAGCATGCTGAACTTCTATGCCCAAGGTCGCGGGTTCAAAGCCGGCCAAAGTCGTCGGATTTTCCAAGAGCGCTAAAAATCCCTCAGTATGCTTTCCTTTGGAGGGGAAGTTCCAACGTTCGTTGCGAGTTGCTGGTTGCGGTGGCATCTAGTAGCCAAGTTCACAGCTAGGTGTCGTTGACGGTAGTATCTGGTAGAAACATTAGGAACTACTGCTTGAAATTGACCGTCTGCAGTCCTTACCTGAATTACAGACTAATACAGCCATCACAATTCACACCGGTTATCAGACAGATTCTACACTCACCCAAGTACACGGGGTTACATGACCGCGTTGTCGCAGCCCCTAAACTGAGGAACGAACCAAAATCTCTGCGGGAGATATAATTTTGCGTGAAGAAGTAACAGACCGTTACATAGTTACACATCAGTGTCGAAACCTTGCATAAGGACAGTGTGACCACAAGTATAACATGATGTTCAGTAAAGAACATATAGCCTACTTTCTCCTAAATGCATGGGTATTGTTATAACTCTTTGTCCTTTTCAAGGAGTATAATTGAATGTTGGTTGAAGTAGCTTGTTGAAATACAACGCGCTATAGGGATACTAAACATGAATATGAGGTGTCCTTTGCTAGTGCTACCTCTGTAAAAAAATTCATTCAATTCGGTTTCACCGTGTTTGAATTGATCCGGGGAATGGATTTGCACACATACATGGCCGCTATTTGCAAACTATTGGGCTGATGACCTTGTAGTCAGTCATAAGATGCTTTCCACAAAAAGGTATGTTGTTGCAAAATCCGGTAGAGATCAAATTATTAGGATGGTCGAAATTTGATTTAAGCTTTTAACATTTGGGTGGCCGTCATTCTGTTTCCGTCAAGATGGCGGCGATATAAAACATGACACTGAGGTGCCCTTTGCTAGTGCTACCTCTGTAACAAATTTCTTTCAATTCGGTTTTACCGTGTTTGAATTGATAGGGGGAATCGATTTGCACACATACTTGGCCACCACCTGCAAACTATTGGGCTGATGATCTAGCAGTTTGGTCAGAATATGCTTCCCACATAAAGATTTGTTGTTGCAAAATTTGGTAGAGACTAGATTATTAGGTTGGTCGTAATTACATTTTAGCCTTTAACATTTGGGTGGCCGCGATTACGTTTCCGTCAAGACGGCGGTGATATAAAACATGACACTGAGGTAGCCTTTTCTAGTGCTACCTCTGTACCAAATTTCGTTCCATTCGGTTTCACCGTGTTCGAATTAATAGGGGGAATCGATTTTCACACAAAGATGGCCGCCATCCGCAAAATATTAGGCTAATGACCTATTATTTTGGTCAAAGGATGTTCCCTCCATAATGGTATGTTGATGCAAAATTTGGTAGAGATCGGATGATTAGGTTAGTCGTAATTTGATTTAAGCTTTGAACGTTTGTGTGCCCGCCATTACGTTTCCGTCAAGATGGCAGTGATATAAAACATGACACTGAGGTGCCCTTTGCTAGTGCTACCTCTGTATCAAATTTCATTCCATTCGGTTTCACCGTGTTCGAATTAATAGGGGTAATCGATTTAGACACAAAGAAGGCCGCCATCCGCAAACTATTAGGCTAATGACCTATTAGATTTGTCAAAGGATGCTCCCTTCATAAAGGTATGTTGTTGCAAAATTTAGTAGAGATCGGATGATTAGGTTAGTCGTAATTTGATTTAAGCTATGAACATTTGGGTGGCCGCCATTACGTTTCCGTCAAGATGGCGGCGATATAAAACATGACACTGGGGTACCCTTTGCTAGTGCTACCTCTGTACCAAATTTCATTCCATTCGGTTTCACCGTGTTCGAATTAATAGGGGTAATCGATTTTGACACAAAGATGGCCGCCATCCGCAAACTATTAGGCTAATGACCTATTAGATTTGTCAATGGATGCTCCCTCCATAAAGGTATGTTGTTGCAAAATTTGGTAGAGATCGGATGATTAGGTTAGTCGTAATTTGATTTAAGCTTTGAACATGTGTGTGGCCGCCATTACGTTTCCGTCAAGATGGCGGCGATATAAAACATGACACTGAGGTGTCCTTTGCTAGTGCTACTACCTTTGTAGCAAATTTCGTTCAATTTGCGCTCACCGTGTTCGAATTGATAGGGGGAGACAGACATTCAGAGTACACACACACACACAGACACACACACACACTTACACACACACAGACAGACACACTTTTTTTCGCCCTGTAGTGATCTCATAAGTCTACTTTCATTTTTTTGCAAATATCGAAAGTAGGCTAAAAATGGACTCCAAATGACAAGAAGGTTACCGTCATCATAAGACAATAAAATGTTTAAAATTTGCATAAAATGACGAAAAACAAAGTTAATTAATCTCCAATTATAAAATACTTTCTCGCAGTAAATGAGGTCTGATCCTTCTACGAAAACCTGCATATTCTGCCTATTTTCGCCTATCCCCAAGTTTGTCCGGTGAAATCTACCTCCACCTTCCGACGTGCCGAGAGGACTTTTTTAAAATTCAAGTGAGGACTGCAGACATTTGATTTTCAAGTAGTTCAAAATTTTGCTAGCAAACGCCATCGACCAACTAGTTCTGAACCTGGTTACTAGATGCTACCGTAGTCGGCTCCGGGCGATGAACGTTGGAAACTAAGAGCGTCAGTCAAATCTAACCTTTAATTTAGCTTCACACAAGTGTAATTAATGGAAAGTTCTTCATCATGCCATAAATCTATGACATGGGACCACTGGCTTTACTTCCCCTCCGAAGGAAAGCATACTGAGGGATTTTTAACGCTCTTAAAAAATCCGACGACTTCGGCCGGATTTGAACCCGCAACGTTGGGCATAGAAGAACAGCATGCTACCAACTACGCCATCGAAGCCGCCTATTGTAATCTTGTATCTGATATTATCTTGTTATACTTGTTTATTGTTCCATGATGTGATGATATCCGAACGCTAAGTAAATAATACGTCATTAATAAGCGATCTGTCTCCAATGATCAAGGTTTCCGAGGCATAAAGTGCTTCAGATTTGATTTCTGTGGTATAATGTCTTAATTTTGCGTTCTTTGATATTGATTTTTTTGTTGCGTCTGTTCCAGGTGATTCTATAGGTCTATAGGTCTTGCAATTCTCTCTTTGCCACATCATTCAATCTTGATGGGTGAATTACTATTTTTTGCCTACTTTTCACATTTTGCAAATATGAGGAAAAAGTAGACTTATGAGATCGATCCGGGAAAGTGTGTGCCTGTCAGTCCTTCTGTCTATCTGTCGATCTGTCCTTCTGTCTGTCTGGCTGTGTGTGTGTGTGTGTGTGTCCCTATCAACTCCTAAACGGCTGCAGCAATGGAAACCAAATTTAGTATGAGTAAAGATGTATACCGGAATATCTCAAGCCCATATTTGAAAATAATGTCAGTGTTACCAACTGCTGAAAAACCGCACTAGAAATTTGAGCTCCATGTTGGTTATCTTGGAAGGTATGCTTGGGAGCTATTCCAAAATTGGCACACATGTAGATAATACTGTTCCAGTTTAATTTCCAGGAGGCCATACATGACCGTGTTGCCAAAATAATGTTAAGCTTTCTAATAGATCCAATATTTAAATGCATATAACTTCTGCACTATCAATTGGATTTCAACCAAATTTTGTATGTAATACGTGGACATGAACAGATATGACTGAGCGTATTCTTAAGAGCCAACAGGGCTGCCAACGGTTAATAATTGCTCTCTCTATTTCTTAATCCAAATACCAATATATCAGAAAGTATGCAAGCCCACAGCTTTAAACTATACACCCCTATAGTACCTGACATTTTATAATAATTTGCGTAACTTATATAGTCAGTTCTACCAACATGATTCTAAGCCTGCTGATAGGACCAATTTTTAAATACATGTAACTCCTATACTATCATTGGATATCAAATAAATTTCGTATGTGCTATGTGTAACATAACAGATATACTATAAGTATTCTTAAGAACCATCAGGGATGCCAACTGTTAATAAATGCTGTCTATTTTTTACCCTAATATCAATATATCAGAAAATATGCAAGCCAACAGCTCTATACATTGCACACGAATAGCACCTGGCATTCTAGATTAATTTGGAGTAATCAATATAAGTCAGTGCTGCCAACATGATTCTATGCCTGCAGATAAGTCCAATTTTAAAATACATGTAACTTCTATACTAACAAATTGATTTCATCCAAAATTGGCACAACATGATATCATAATATTTGAGATTATTTCTGACCAGCACACGCATGACATTGTTGCCAAACGTGCTTTTATGCGTGCTGATAGATCCAATGTCTAACTGCATGTAACGACCATTGGACTTCAACCAAATTTTGTATTCTGTACCATAAGAGATGGAACTATGTATATATTCAGTCGCCAGGGCTGCCAACTGTAGTGCTCTATTGGGCTACATTATACCAGGTATATTTCGAACTAAATAGACATATCGATATTACCAACTTAATTTCGTCATTATTCTAGATAGGTTCATATACTGTAGATTAATCATTGGCATGTTCTTAATTTTAAGAAAAGTGGGCTCTTTAGTTCGCCAAGGAACTTCTTGTTAGCCTACTTTTAGCATTTTGTAAAAATGAGAAAAAGTAGACTTATGAGATCGATCCGGGAAAATGTGTGTCTGTCTGTCTGTCCTTCTGTCTGTCTGTCTGTCTGTCTGTCCTGTCTGTCTGTCTGGCTGGCTGGCTATAGCAATCGAACCCAAATTTGGTATGAGCAAAGATCTCTATCTGAATATCTCAATGTCGTATTTGAAAATGATGTCAGTGCTACCAACTGCTGAAAAATCGCAATTGAAATTTCAGCTCCATGTTGTATATCTTGGAAGGTATGCATGGAAGCAGTACCAAAATTGGCACACATATAGATAATAATATTTCAGTTTAATTTCCAGGGGGCGATACATGACAGTGTTGCCAAAATGATTTTAAGCCTGCTGATAGCTCCAATTTGTAAATGCATATAACTTCTACACTATCAATTGGATTTCAACCAAATTTCGTATTCACTGTGTGTATTTCGACAGATATGAGCGTAATTTCAAGAGCCACCAGGGCTGCCAAATGTTAATAAATGCACTCTCTATTGTTTTTATCCAAATACCAATATATCAGAAAGTATGCAAGCCGACGGCTTTAAACTATGCGCATGTATAGTATCTGGCATTCTAGATTAATTTGGAGTAACTAATGGTGCTCAGTACTACCAACATGATTCTAAGCCTGCTGATAGGACTAATTGTAAATACGTGTAACTTCTATACTACCAATTGGATTTCAACCAAATTTCGTATGTGCTATGTGTGATATAAGAGATATAACTATGCGTATTCTTAAGAGGAACCAGGGTTACCAACTGTTAATAAATGCTGTCTCTATTTTTTAGCCTATTTTCAATTTTGAAAAAATAGGCTTATGAGATCACCTTTTGTCCGTGTGTGTGTGCGTGTGTGTGTGTGATTCGTGTGTGTGTCCCCCCCTAATAAAATCTAAACGGCAGGAGCGATTTCAATGAAACTCGGAAAGTTCATAGCACTATTCCCGGCGACCCCGACCGTGCCCTTCAAATTTTGTTACGACTCACCAATCCAACATGGCGGCTGTGCGAAATATTTCACCAGCATTCAATATCTCCGAAACTATTACCGATATTACCCTGACATTTTCTATGGTGATAGAGGGAACTACTATAAGTTCACTTATGTGACTTTTGAAAACCTGGTAACTACAAACCGAACATGGCGGCCAAGCGAATTTGCGACTTTTAAATAGACGTTTCTCGCGATTTGACCAACCAAACGCAATGAAACTTGGCACGGTATATGTTTATATACATTGTAATGCACCGACATCTAACTTCGTTCAATTGTTCACATAATCACAAGATGGCGGATGTGCGAAATATTTCACCGGCATTCTATATCTCTGAAACTATTAGCGGTATCTCCCTAAAATTTTGTACTGAGATAAAGGGCACTACTGGAAGTCCATCTATAACATTTTCAAAAACCGGTTAACTACAAAACGAACATGGCGGCCAAGCGAATTTGAACATTTTAAATAGACCTTTCTCGCGATTTAATGTTCCAAGCGCACTGAAACCTGGTACAGAAAATATTTATACACATTGTAATCCACTGGTATCTAATTTAGTTCAATTGTTTACATAACCTCAAGATGGCGGCAGTGCGAATTTTAAAATTAAGTTTTTATTTCTTGTGATGTAGTCATGCGATCGAAGTGAAAGTTTGAATAATGAACCTACGCAATAATTTTCCTTTAATGGTACATGACTCTATGGCCTATACATTTAACAATCCAACATGGCGACCATCCGAAATATTTAGACGATACTGAATATCTACGAATCTGTTTTAGCAATCAAACTGCATTTTTTAATGTTCATAGGGGCTATGAACTTAAGTTCACCTATAGGACTTTAAATAACCTGGTGATCACAAATCCAATATGGCGGTGCCGCGAATTATAAATATTCACATGGACGTTTCTCGCAATTTAACCATCCGCGTGCAGTGAAACTTGGTACAGTAAATCTTTATCCGAATGTTAATCCACTGGTATCTAATTTATTTCAATTGTTTCCATAACCTCAAGATGGCAGCTGTGAATTTTTTTTAAATCTCCTTGTTTTTTCTTGTGTCCTAATTATGCGATTGAAGTTTGAATACTACACGTTCACAATAATCTGCATGTAACAGTACATAACTCTAGGACCTACATATATAAAATCCAACATAGCGACCATCCGAAATATTTAGTCGGTTCTCAATATCCACGAGTCTATTACAGCAATCAAACTGAAATTGTATATGTTAAATAGTGGCAATTAACAGAAGTAGGATATATGAAAATAGGCTGTATAGTTTTTCACGGAACTACTTGTTTACCCTAATATCAATATATCAAAAAGTATTGAAGCCAACAGCTGTAATCTTTGCACGCGTATAGTACCTCACATTCTAAACCAATTTGAAGTAACTAATATACGTCAGTGCTTCCAACCTGATTCTAAGCCTGCTGACCTGTCCAATTTTAAAATACATGTAACTTTTATACAAATGGATTTCATCCATAATTGCCACAACAATAAATCTTAATAGTTCAGATTATTTCTGACCAACACATGCAGGACCTTGTTGTCAACATGATTTTACGCTCACTGATAGCTCCAATGTCAAACTACATGCAGCGTCCATGACATCAATTGGACTTCCACCAAATTTTGTATTCTGTACCTTAAGAGATCAAACTAAGAATATATTCAGTCACCAGGGCTTCCAACTGTAGTGCTCTATTAGGCTACATTATGCCAGTTATATTTCGAACTAATTAGAAATGTCGATATTACCAACTCAATTTCGTCATTGTTCTATATAGAACATATAGATTAATCATTGGAATGAATCTTACATTTCGAGAAAAGTAGGCTCTTCAGTTCGTCACGGAACTTCTTGTTTTGATTCGTTGTGCCCAACTGAGGAGCGGGTTTGAACTTATTAGCACTTGTTCTTCTTCCCTTCCCAATATCTCTTCATCCTATCGCTGTGTTCCCTTTTACGCTGTTCTGTCCATCCTGTATTTTGTCGGGTGGGATTCTCAGAAAATTTGTGTTTGTGAATTAAAGTTCTGAATTTTGTTCTATCTTGAATGGTTTCTTCATGACAGTCCATGTCATTTATGTCTTCTCTGATTTCTTTTAGCCAGTTGTTTTGATATTTCTTTGATAAGGCTGGGTTGGAAATTTTCCTTGTGAGCCTGTTATTATCCATTCTATATAAGTGTCCGTAAAACCGCATCCACTGTATCCTTATGGTATCTGTGATTTTTTTCTGTAACTTGATAAATTTCATGTGGTTTCTTTTTCATCCAAATTCCTGTTTCACACTTTGGTCCTAAGTTGCAAAGTATGCAAACCAAGAGCTCTTCATCTTGGTTCGTTACGGCCGACTGAAGACCACGTAATGCCAACTGTTTCTTCTGCATTTTAATGTTGGCACAGTACTCTTTCCTTCGCAATCGATGTTGCACCTATATCTCTGTCGTCCATGCCTTCCCAGTTTTTTGCCTACTTTTCTCATTTTGCAAAAATGAGGAAAAGTAGACTTGAGATCGATCCGGGAAAATGTCTGTCTGTCTGTCTGCCTGTCTGTCTGGCTGGCTGGCTGTGTGTGTGTGTCCCCCTATCAAGTCCTAAACGGCTGCAGCTATGGAAACCAAATTTTGTATGAGTAAAGATCTATGCCGGAATATCTCAAGGCCATATTTGAAAATTATGGCAATGCTGAAAAATCGTGATTGAAATTTGAGCTCAATGTTGGATAGCCTGGAAGGTATCCATGGGAGCTATTCCAAAGTTGGCACGCATATAGATAATAATATTTCAGTTCAATTTCCAGGAGGCCATACATGACAGTGTTACCAACAAGATTCTAAGCCAGCTGATAAGTCTAATATTAAAATACATGCAACTCCTACACTATCAATTGGAGTTCAACCCAATTTCGTATGTACTACGTGTACAATAACAAATATGATTATGCGTATTCTTAAGAGCAACCAGGGCTGCCAACTGTTAATAAATGAGCTATCAATTATTTTAGCTTAATGCCAATATATCAGAAAGTATGCAAACCAAGAGCTCGAAACTTTGCACCCGTATAGTACATGACTTTCTACATTAATTTGGGGTACCTAGTATACGTCAGTACTACCAACATGATTCTAAGCTTGTTGATAGGTCTAAATTTAAATGTATGTAACTACTATACTAACAAATGGATTTCAACCAAATTTCGTATGTGACTTTTGTACCATAACTCATATGAATATTTGGCTGGCTGCGTGGCTCAGGGGTAACGTTCTCGCTTGCTGAGCCCAAGGTTGCAGGTTCGTATCCTGGCGCAGTCAGCTGGCATTTGAGGGTGCGCAAATGCGAGGGAGCCGTGTCAGTAGATTTACTGACACGTTTAAGATCCCCTTCGGGGCTAAATTCCGGCACCCCAGCGTCTCTAAAAGCCAGAGTAGTTAAAAGGGACGTAAAACCAATAACATTATTATTATTATTATTCATATGAATATGCGTATTCTTAAGAGCCAGGAGGGCTGCCAACTGTAAGTAAATGCTCTCTCTCTATCGTTTTACCCTAGTTGAGTGCCATCTCAGTACTGGACGTTCTCCCTTATGACACTGGGGAAGCACTTGTCAGGTCCTTCAGGTGAAGAGTGTTGGTCCTGGCAGCCAAGGGTGGCATTACCGGGCGAGGAATAACGGTTGCCTGGAACTGTTGTCATGTTAGCAGCAGCGCACGGTCGCATTGTTCTAATTAGGTGTAGTAATGTAGTGTATTTTATATTCTGTGTGTTATTTAGGTACCCCTTAACCGAGGGTTTATTTTCCACTTGTTGCGTATTTTTTTAAATGCGTTTTCTGTTCGTCCAAATTGTGAACATTTCATAGGAATAGCAAACAGATCTGAGGTATAACAAAATAATAAGTACTTTTGAATGGCGACAAAAATCACGGCACGCATGTCATACGTTGTTGGCATGTTAAAGAACCCATTTGAATTCAGTAGGCCGTGTTCATAATGGCAAAAACATGGGAATTTTAGCTCGTAAAATATTCTGTTATATTTATATATATATATATATATTTACATTTATTTATATACAGGGCACCCTAAATCTAGTTCAATGTCGGATTTTCATTTAAATTGTTGGACATTTCTGGTAGTTTTTTCAGACTGGAAGGTTGCATACTAAATCATAATAATGCAATACACCATTCAAAGTGGAATACAATATAACAGAATCAACAGTTCATGTAAGCAATCACTCACATGAACACACGAGTTAGAATTTTTTCACAGTGTGGTACACCTTGAAGCATGGAACAGCACACAGTGGCACATCACATTCCCAGCAGCAGTAGATTGTTTCTTTTCTCACCTTGTGAGATAGACAGACCACACACCTTTTCCTCGAATGCGCTTGCGAAGAAGTTCCGGGGTTCATGCCCATGAAGTGCCGTGCCGTGAGTCGAGCTACGGATTCAATACTCGGACGTCCAACTCACCTTGGCTTGGAGGTAGCTGTTATATACTTTTCAGTGAGTCCTTCTACTAACTTCAGTCTGAAATTCAGCTGGGACTCGTAATGTCCCATCTTCGTGTACAGGGTAAATGAATTGAAAACACTGATGTCTACTAAATGCCTGAACATTTTTATGTACAACTTCTTCAGCCTTCTCCTTGAAATATTGTAAGTAACAATGCACTGATCTGCCAAGTCTACTCCACCCATTCCTTTACTGTAAGCGACACTGATTGTTGGTTTCATTTTCTGGCCCCCACCTTTCTTATTTACTATAGTCACTTCCTTATCGTGAACTGTGGAAATCATACAAACGTCTTTCTTGTCCTTCCAATTCATGACCATCAAATTGTTTCTGTACCACGTACTAAATTCTCCTTTCTCCAGCTTCTTCTTCTTCTTCTTCTTCATGTCTTTCGGGAGCTCCTTCCTATTTATTCGCACCGACCCGACAGCATCAGTGTTCTTCATTGTGAGCTGATCGAAAAGTATTGGTGAAGCGTAGTAGTTGTCTACAAAGAGCATGTAGCCCTTATTCAGAAGACCTTCAAGGAGGGTGAAGATGGCGCGTGATGGTTTGTCAATGTCCTTGAAATTGATGTCTAGAACACTTTCGGGAAACTCTGTAGTCTTTCCAGTGTACACCAACATGTTATAAACATAACCTGATGAACTTTCACAGAGTTGAAACGACTCCATCCCGAAACGTGCTCTGTTTTTTTTTTTGGGATGAAAACTTTCCAACCAAGCCTACCTTTCCAGAGAAGTAAGCTTTCATCTATTGCTGTCACTTTCCGGTGTGTAAGTGGTTTGAAATTTATGGATTAGGTACTGTAAAACCGGTCTAATTTTGAAAAGTTTTGGATTCGGGTCAGTTGTTGCGTCAAATTTCGTATTGTCATTGAAATGGAGGTACCTAATAAGAAGATGAAATCTGTGGTCCGTGATAATTTCTCGAAAGAATGGGGTGTCAATACATTTTTTCCTGCTGAAAAACATACTTGTGGTGGGCTTCTGAACTATACCCTGAAGAATTAGGAGACCTATTAGGAGTTTTATTTACCCAGCGTTTGTTTCCACCCATTCGTGGTCCCTGCTCCTGGGTTTGAGCAATCCTAGCACACCTTTCTGTTCAATCGATTGCTTGGCATAACGATTTGTTTCCCGTGCTATAAGTTCAGCGAGTTCGTCAGAAAAGAAATGTTCAAAGATAGTTAGAGGTTCACAGTCATCGCCGAAATTCACATGCATACCACTATTGCCGGTAAAACAAACCTTTCGCGGGCCGCTCCGAACTCCACCCACTCTGTTTGCGTGTTGCCATTCAATAAATCTGGGATGTTTACTTCGGTATCTTGATCATCACTATCACTCGAATCACTGAAGTAATTATCACTGTCACTCTCACTTTCTTCCGAATCTAATAACATACGTGCTATATCCGTTTCAGCTAATTCCTTGAGCGTTGTTTTACTCTGCTTACCATTACAAGATGCCATGGCGAAATGATTGCCCGCCAGACGAAGAGTAGTGGCTTGGCGGAAACGCAGCAACAACTACGACTAACTCCCAATAGGTGGCAGAAGCGAACACAAAGTTCAAACAAGTACGAATAACTCCCAAAAGATGGCAGAAGCGAATGCAGTACATTTGACGCCTAGAAGCGGTTCACGCAACGTGCGAAGTACATTATAAATGGGCTGACGCTTAGAAGCGGTTCACGCAACTTGCGATCAGTGTGCTATGACGCGTATATGCGGTTGACGCGGTCAAGCGGTTAATAAATTAGTGTTTAGTAAAATCAGGGTTGTTATTTTTAGAGTGATTTAAATATTTGAGCTACCAGAGAGGTTTTGTGATGCCAGCAGCAACATATTTGATCCACCACGCCGGATTTCTAAACCAACGTGACGCGCGTGTACTTGTGAACAGTCTACTTCTACGTTATATTCGAGTGATTTTCCTCGTACAGTTGTAAATAGCCACGTTAATTGATATAATTTGCAACGACGAACAAGATCGTGATTATATTAATTTACATTTCATGCCTTGTAGTCCAGGCATTTGTACATGAGATTGGCGCGAATCGCCATGTTGCTTGCGGTGTTGCCGGGTATCAGTGTTCAGCCGCAACGGAGCTGTGACAGTGCAGCCAACTTCGGACATCACGGAAGCGGATAACCTCAACTCAGGACCTGGTCACCAGAGTGCAGTGCCGGCGTATTCACGTGAGTAGTAAGCACAGTCTGGTTCACTTTATTATTCCTTTCCTGTCTATGTCACCATGGAAGAAAATATAAAGCGTGCATTAGTTAAGAAAAGGGCCGTCATCAAATGTCGTGTGACTCGAGTAGGCAATTTTATCACGGATTTCCATAACAGAGGGTATCTTAATGACATTAGTGTAAGACAAAGGCTTCTTGAAACTAGCATAGGGGAATACAACGGCGTACAAGATCAGTTGGAAGTTAATGATGAGGATGTTGCACACGACGTAGGCAGGGAAACATTCGAGGAACTGTGTTTGGAAATTCAATCCAGAATTGAAACACTACTGGCAGATGATGCAGCTCAGTCATCAACCCCTATCAACAGTTCATGTTCTACCATCAGCCATAATCTTAAGTTGCCTACAATCGCACTCCCCAAATTTACAGGCTCTCTTATTGACTTTATGCATTTTCATGACACATTTCAATCCTTAATTATCCACAATGAGTCTCTGACCGACATTCAACGCTATTATTATTTATTATCGTGTGTATCAGACGAGCCACACAAACTCATTGAAAACCTTCCAGTTACTCAGGACAATTTCAAGGTGGCATGGAATTTAATTTGCAACCGATACCACAACCCTAGGGTCATTTTAGATCTCCATGTAAAAGAATTGCTGTCGCTACCTCCCGTATAATCGGAATCACCCAGAGACTAGCGACAACTCATCAAACAGTTGAGCAGCAACCTGAATGCCATTGAAGCCCTGCATAATGAGACCCCATTGCATGATGTCCTCCTGTCACACTTATTTCTGGAACGCATCAGTATAGGCTTGCGGAAGAAATGAGAGAACAAGACGTCAGGCGATACATGTCCCAGCTTGAAGGATCTTGTTTCATTCTTGGAGAGCAATTGTCAAACATTAGAGATTGTTGCCTCACACAAGCCACCAGCAGATAAACATGATGCGAATAAAGTCAGCCCAGCCTCAAAGAGTCCGCGTCACTCATACATGTCAACTTCTCCCGGATGTGAATCGTGTAATGAACAACACACTTTGTTAAGATGTCAAAAATTCAAGGAAATGGCAGTGAATGATCGCATCAAGTTAATTCAAGATCACAAACTGTGTTACAATTGCTTGCGGCGTGATCACATGGTATCAAATTGTAATGCTGGTTACTGTAGAACTTGCAACAAGAAACATCACACATTACTGCATAACCATCAGGACAGTAACACATTAGGCCATTCCTCACAACAGTCATACTGCTCATTAAAAGGGTGTTATCTACAGCACGACGTTCTTCTCTCAACCGCAATAGTTCACATCAAGGATAATTCAGGTCGAATTCACGATTGCAGAGCGCTATTGGACAGTGGTTCTCAGCTGAATTTCATGTCTAGGGAACTTGTTGATCGTTTGGGTCTGAAATTGAGTAGCTATGCCATGCCCATCAGTGGTATTAGTAACACCAAGGTAGTTGAGACCTCACACATCTGCCAATTATACATATCTTCCAGGGTGAGTGATTACAGAAGGCCTATTGTGTGCTCCGTGCTGCCTCAGATCACAGGTCAGCTTCCTACCTCACGTATCAACTGTGATGATTGGCAGTTACCTAAGGACATCACCTTGGCCGATCCTCAGTTCAACCAGCCTCGTCAGGTTGATATTCTTCCAGGAGCAGCTGTCTTCTTCGACATCTTACGGCCTGATCAGCAAACGGAGGAAGGTCATCCCATCCTTCAGAACTCAGCGCTAGGATGGCTTCTAGCGGGCTGCATCCCTACCCACTCAGTGGAACAGCGAAGTAGTAGGAACAATACGTTGTTTGTCAGAACTGACCCATTAAACTCTCAGGTGGAGCGGTTCTGGGAACTGGAAGAGATAAGAACACATCCCCAGTCAAAGGAAGAGAAACTATGTGAAGATCATTTTGCAAGATTCACCACCAGAGACGAAACAGGACGCTTCGTCGTAAGATTGCCCCTTCGTTCACCACAAATGGAACTAGGAGATTCGCTGCATAATGCAAGGATGCGTTTCGGCTACATGGAGAGGAAGCTTCAAGGACAGCCTTCGCTAACGAAAGACTACGTCAAGTTTATGGACGATTATCTTCAATTAGGTCATATGAACATCGTTGAGCCATCCCATCAGAATCATTATTCATGTTACCTGCCCCATCATGTAGTCGTGAAGGAAGACAACACAACCACCAAGCTGAGAGTCGTCTTCGATGCATCTGCTAAAACCACATCGTCATTGTCTCTCAATTATATGATGATGATTGGGCCTACAGTGCAGCAAGATTTATTTTCAATTGTCTTACGTTTTCGCAAACACAAGTATGTCTTCACCGCGGATATTGAGAAAATGTACCGCCAGGTTCTTGTGCATCCTGAAGACAGAGATTTGCAGAGAATTCTGTGGTGAAGCTCACCTGACCAGCATTTGCAAGCATATCGGCTTACCACTGTCACATATGGTACAGCAGCAGCCCCATTCCTGGCCACAAGATGCCTAACAGAGTTGGCAAGAGAAGGACAGCGGACATATCCGGTGGCTTCGGAGATAGTCGGAAATGATTTCTACGTAGACGATCTGCTTACCGGAACGGAGAGCATCCAAGATGCTATTAAACTGCACAGAGAACTAACGACCCTACTGACAAGTGGAGGATTTCCCATTCGCAAGTGGCGTGCCATTCATCCAGATATATTAGCATCTATTCCTGAGGACCTTCGTGAGAATCAGCTCCCATGCAAATTGAATGTTGAAGAAGATGTAGCCAAAACACTTGGCATACTCTGGCACCCTGTTGACGACATGTTCAGGATCGAAACTACAATCAAAAACAATTCTCAAGGATGGACAAAACGTACTGTCCTGGCTAAGGTTGCATCCATCTTCGATCCGCTAGGCTTACTAGGTCCAGTCATTGTGCGATGCAAGCTATTCATCCAGAGGCTGTGGCAACTACGGGTTGACTGGGATGAGCCACTTCCTGAGAAATTTGAGAAAGTCTGGGTGCAGACCCACCAGTATCTCTCCTGTCTGAGCAAAATCCACATACCACGGAGAGTGACCTGCGATGGCAAAATAGTCAGTATGCAGCTGCATGGCTTCTCAGATGCATCGCAGAAAGCTTACGGTGCGTGTGTATACTTGCGTTGCACCAACACCAATGACAACAACACCGTCTCGCTCTTAACCTCCAAGTCCAGAGTTGCCCCCCTCAAACAAGTCTCATTGCCTCGTCCGGAACTATAAGGAGCTCTGCTACTTACACGTCTGATGAACAAGGCGTCAACAGCCCTTAATATGAACATCCAGGCATGTCATAATTGGACAGACTCGACGGTCGTACTTGCATGGATAGCAGGATGTCCCACATCATGGAAAACGTACGTGGCCAACAGAGTTTCAGAGATACAAGATATCTCTAGATCGTAAGACTGGAAGCATGTTGCATCTCAAGAAAATCCAGCAGACGTCCTCTCAAGAGGACTTGAACCACAGCATCTTGGACTGACGTGGCTATGGTGGGCGGGGCCCCACTGGCTGCACAAGCCCCCTTCTGCTTGGCCAGAGAAGAAGGCAACTGCCGACAGCTCAACTGAAATCCCTGAGCAGCGAAAGGCAAATGTATGTCTGCTGTCAATCAACCCCGACGCAGAAGAACACATTCTACGATTCTCCAGCTGGTCAAGACTCCAACGAGTGACATCCTACATGCTCAGGTTTATTCACAACCTTCAACGCGAGAAGAAAGAGAGACAGCATGGACCACTAACGACTGCCGAGTTGCGCGAATCCTTGAAAACTATTGTTCGCATCGCCCAGCATGTTACATACTCACAAGACATGCATATACTCCAGAAGGAGAGAACCAGTTCTCCAGCGAGTAAGCTTGTAAACTTGTGCCCATTCCTTGATCAGGAAAAGTTGATTAGGGTGGGCGGCAGATTGGAAAATGCTTCTACATCTTATGATCAGAAACATCCTTTAATAATTCCCCCGAACCATCACGTCACCAAACTCCTCATCAAGCATGAACACCACAGACTGTTGCATGCGGGAAGCCAGCAGGTGCTAGCCTCACTACGTCAGAGGTTCTGGTTCAACAATGGGAGATCTGTTGTGAGGCAAACCATACACAAGTGTCTCATCTGCTTCAAGCTGAAAGCAGCAACAGCGAATCAACTCATGGGACAGTTGCCTGCTTCACGAGTTACACATAGCAAACCATTTTCGAATTGTGGAGTTGACTATGGAGGCCCCCTATACATCAAGTATGGTGCCCCCAGAAGTAGGACGCGCACCAAGTGTTACATTGCCTTGTTCGTGTGTATGGCGACAAAGGCAGTTCACATCGAACTAGTCAGTGATTTGTCCAGTGATGCGTTCATTGCAGCCCTGCGGAGGTTCATCGCAAGACGCGGCCGATGCTGCAATATATATAGTGACAATGGGACTTGCTTTGTCGGAACTAGGAACAAACTAAAGGAGCTGCTCCATCTAACAAAATCACCTCATTATCGGGCTGCCATACAAGAATTCACTTCCAATGAGGGCATAAATTGGCACTTCATTCCACCTCATGCACCCCACTTCGGAGGTCTCTGGGAGGCAGGAATAAAATCCGTTAAGAGCCATCTAAAAAGGATCGCTGGTGATACTCTCCTCACCTTCGAAGAGCTCTACACCCTTCTAACCCAGGTTGAGGCATGCTTAAATTCACGGCCACTGACTCCCCTACCTAACTATCCTGATGAGTTTACCTTCCTGACTCCGGGACATTTTCTCATTGGAGAACCCTTTAGCTCGTTCCCTGAACCAGACTGTCTTGCTAGCTCATCTTCCCACCTGTCTAGATGGCAACTGGTTCAGCGCTGCCGGCAGCAGATTTGGAAGCGGTGGTCGTGTGACTACCTCTCTCAGTTGCAGCAGAGAGCCAAGTGGCACACCGCCCAACCAAACATTGAGATTGGAACACTGGTGATCATCAAGGAGGACAACCTTCCACCGTTCACATGGCGGACGGGCATCATCGAGGAGGTGCATCCTGGACCTGATGGCCACGTGCGAGTTGTATCTGTGCGATCAGCTAAGGGAATGTACAAGCGGCCAGTGACGAAGATATGTCCTTTCCCAAGTGAATAACATTATTTCACATCTAGGTTCTGGAGCTACCCACTGTGGACATTGAACATCAACAGGGAATATTTTTGTTCATGTGTTTGTATCTTTTTTTCAGCCTTCTATTGTATAATTTGTGCCAAATTAGGTGGGCGGCATGTTGAGTGCCATCTTAGTACTGGACGTTCTCCCTTATGATACTGGGGCAGCACTTGTCAGGTCCTTCAGGAATATCTATAAATCAGAATATCTGCAAGCCAAGAGCTCTAAACTTTGCATACGTATAGTACCTAGCATTCTAAATTAATTTGGGGTAACTAATGTACGTCATTGCTGCCAACATTATTTAATCCTTCTGATAAGTCCAATTATTAAGTGCATGTAACTTCTAAACTAACAAATGGATTTCATCCAAAATTGGCACAATAATAGATCATAACATTTTAGATTAATTCATAAATTCTAAGAAAAGTAGGCTCTTTATTTCGTCACGGAACTACTTGTTAGTTTTGGCTTAGGTTGAAAACTCCGATGCTTTTAAAGTTTTTCCCTAAGTGGGCCACGCTCCTGGATATCTTCACGTGTTATCCAAATCTCCAACAGATATGTCTATACTTCACTGAACCAGGGCCCCTTTGTCTTTTTCTCATGGAGAAAAACAATAATTATTACTCATTATTATTATAATTATTATTAGTCATTGCACAATAGGAACAGTCAGGGTGAGATAAATGTTACTGAAGTTTAAAAATAACAGAGCATTGAGTAAAAAGCCATTGTCAAAGACATTTGACCAAGAGCAATGTAGGATTACCATAAATCTGCTAGGATACGAGGCAGCCACCAATGATAGAGAGATAATTACTGGAGAACAATATCTGGTAGCGGAACACATCCGTCTAATCTCCAGCGTACGTTGAACGGTCATCGACAAAGGAGTCCCAAGTCTTGTCAGGCGGTGGAGGACGACCAGCTGGTCTTGACGGAACATCATTGTACAGTGCAGTGCAGTGGTGATCCATCATGTGGTGTAGGCTATTGTACTGTAATCTCTCGTGCTGTACCGGGATGAAAAGAGTAATTCCTCATCTCGTGGCCATATGGGCGTTTTTTCGTCCCTAAATATGACCGTGACCAAGCCAACCCTCAAACCATCTTTTCCATTTCTCTGCTTATGACAGAAATGAAAATCCACAGCCTGCTTCCAGTCTCCGACCGGGTCAGGAATCTGCTTATGACAGATTCTAATTGAAAAAAGAAGGAATATTTTTAAACAGGAACTAGCGAAAATGCAATAACATTCACCATGCTAGTATTATAGAATGTAAGATATTTACCGTATTGATAACAGCTCTTAATAACACTACGCCAATCAATACTAGTTTTGAAAACAACTAGACCTATTCATTTAAAATGACATAAAAATGACCATGATAGGCAGATTCCGTAGTGACATTGTAATTATAATAAAATGTATAGATCGCCTCCGTAGCGTAGCGGTCAGCATGGTTAGCTGCCGCCCCGGAGGTCCTGGGTTCGATTCTCGGCTCTGCCACAAAATTTGAAAAGTGGTATGAGGACTGGAACGGGGTCTACTCACCCTCGGGTGTTCCAAATGAGTAGAGGGGGTTCGATTCCCACCTCAGCCATCCTCGAAGTGGTTTTCCGTGGTTTCCCACTTCGTCTTCGGGCAAATGCCGAGATGTTACCTTCTTCAAGGCCACGGCTGCCTCCTTCCCTCTTCCTTGCCTATCCATCCTGCCCAACCATTACCTTCCCTCATGAGGCCCCTGTTCGCTTTGCAGGCAAGGCCGCCTGGGCGAGGTGCCAATCACACCTCACCAGTTGTATCCACTCCGATTAGATGTTCCCAGCTTTAGGACACTGCCCGTAGAGGCGGTAGTGGTGAGTTCCCTCGCTGAGTCCGTGGGTTCCACCAACCTGGATGGTAAACGACTAAGAAAAGAAAAGAGAAAAATAAAATGTATAGGCTATAACCATAAGTCAATATAATATTGTACTTTTCAGTCACATTGTGACTTTCCTCAGCGTAGTTTAGGGCGCTGACCTTGGTTTCACACCTTTGCTCCAGGCGAATGCAAGGCTGGTTCCTAACTTAATACCACTGTATTCTCCTTCCATTTCCTAGCTTTAATTACAAACACACTTATTACCACAGATGTAACAATGATACATGTTACCATATTACGTCCGATAATATTAAACCACACTGAAGGATTTTGAAATAACTAGAAGATACATCATATAGCAGCGACGTCCGATTCACTATAATCGAACCATATTTATTAACAAGCAGTCCTTTAAGGTACATTTATATTCATTTTATTCTTATGTATTCATATTATTTCTAGTTCTTTTTGTGAGCATTCTTTTTATTAAAATTTCTAATAGTATTTTGTAAGGATATCCATTTTCTCTTTTATCTTTGTAAACTTATTTTTAAGACTATTTTAATTCAATCCACGCTGATGAGGGTGTCATTGAGCACCGAAACATGTATTTATAAACAATAATTGAAATACAATCTTAGGTGTTTGACAAGGCGGTTTTGAATCACATAGTAGATGCTATCAGATAAATACTCTACACACCCAAGTGCACGGGGGTGGGGTAATTGAACACTGTGTAACAAATCCCTAGATCAGGGGCATCCAGTCATTGCGCTCAGGGAGCGCGGCCGCGCTAGGGAGCACTGGGCAGTCAGACTAGCGCTCCTTCCCCTACCACCACTACAGTGGCAGCGAGCAGACGGACGATGTTCGGACCACGCTGACCAGACACGTACGTACAGTCGTGCGGCCGAGAGCTCTTGTGGGATTGTTAACATATTGATAGGGCTGTTTTGCCATAACAAATATACCGGATATACTAATCGAATGGTACACCGATGTATGTAATGTGCAGGAAACGAACACAAGTGTTAAGTAAAGAATATTGTGATTTATTCCAAACTGAAATGCGAACATAATAGAAAGGAAAAATCAACAACAAATTGTGTTCTTTTTAACAAATTGCATCTCAGTTGCACACTAAACATTTGGCATGCCCTTTATACGCTGCACAGAAAAATGAAATTTCCCATTCTGCTTTAAAGACTGCTGCTTCACCACTCCTTATTTTGTATGCTGTTCAGTCATGTGCACTGCGAAACTGACTTACTCTCACGCTATCAACAAAGCGCATTGGGCTGGACTAGTGACTGATGGATCGGCTGAACACTTCAGCGCGCTCAGCCAGCCAAGCTCCTCCCACCACTTCTAAAACTACCTTCCAACAAAGCGCTCGGAGCACCAGCTTAGAGCGCGGCCGGAGTGCTAGCGCTCGGGGAGCGATGCTTGGATGGCCCTGCCCCAGATGAATCAACATCAACAACAACAAGTCACTCGTAAAAGCTACGGTTGATCTCAAAATATGGCACGGCATTTAAAAGAAACATGGTTCATCTAAATTTGGTGATCTTTCTCAACGTAATTACACAATGCTTCTTTTCATACTAAGCTGGGCAAGAATATTTTTAAATCGCTTGTCCTCCCAGCTCGGCTTCACCCAGGGCTCTGCGAGGGATCTGGACACTCTTTGTCATAAGATACAACTGGGGATGGTGACAGGATACCGCTAACTTTGGAATAATTAAGGAAAGGTCAGAGAAGGAAATTTGGAAGGCAGTCGGCCTTGGTCCTGCTGAAAGGAACCATCCCAGCATTTGCCTGGTGGTGAAAATTAGAAACCACGAACACCATATTCTGGACGACTGAGATGGGATTCGAACCCACGATTTCCCGATGCCAGTGATGCACGAGGTAGCGCGTTAGCGCATTTGGTCCCCGCGGCCGGTTTAATAACTAAATACATCAATAATGAAAAACTCTTGGACACAATAAAAAACGGAGAATTTATTTTTATGGGCACATCCTCCGAATGAATTCAAATACACTAACCAAAACGATCTTCGACTACTTTCGTAAAAAAATAAAACCTCTTTGGTTTAAGGAAGCTGAGAAAGACCTCGTAGAACTCCAAATTACATACACCATGCTCATGGACAAAACAGCCAAAACCATCACCAATGATAAGAAACAACGGTTCCAAGTTAAAATCAAACAAAAAAGTACGATCCACATCTTTGCCGTAGAAAGGGAAGCAAGATCTCAAAGGGTGAGGCAATACTGGGCCAAAAGGAAAGCTCAAAACAATAAAAAGTGATTGATTTCATGCACCCCAAAGTTGGGTGAAACAAATAAAGATGAATGTATGAATGAATGAATGAATTAATTAAACAATAATTTAATCAATGGAACTATAAATTCATGATGAAAATTAATAAATGTAAAACACAAATATTGGAATGCAGCCGTAATAAATCTGAAATCTCTATGGATATTACATTGGTAGGTGAAAAATTAAAGGAAGTAGGAGACTTCTGTTACTTAGGAAGCAAAATAACCAGTGATGGACGAAGCAAAGAGGATATAAAAAGTTGATTAGCTCAGGCAAGGAAAGCATTTCTTCAGAAAAGGGATCTGTTGACATCGAATATAGATTTAGGTATTCGGAAGTCACTTTTGAAAGCCTTTGTCAGGGGCGTGGCACTCTATGGAAGTGAAACTTGGACTATTGGTGAAGCAGAAAATAGGGGAATTGAAGCGTTTGAAATGTGGTGTTACAGGAGAATGATTAAGATCAGATAGGTAGATAGGGTTGCAAAGGAGGAGGTATTAATACTAGTGGGAGAGGAGAGATATTTCTGGCGACTGCTAATGAAGAGAAGAGATAGATTGGTAGGACACATACTAAGACACCCAGGAATAGCAAGCTTAGTTATGGAAGGAAGGGTCGAGGACAAGAACTGTAGGGGTAGACCAAGGTTAGAATATGTTAAACAGATTTCCTTGGATGTAGGGTGTGGTGCTATGTAGAGATGAAACGATTAGCTCAGAACAGGCAGGCATGGAGGGCTGCATCAAACCAGTCAAAAGACTGAAGACTCAAACAGCAAGCAACAACTATAAATAAAGAATTAGTCTAATGAATGAAATAATTGAATGCATAAATGAATGAGTGTATTAATAAGATTCCGTTCCGCCCCTTCGATTCACATTTGTTAACTTGCCCGTCTAATTGCCCGTCCATTGTGTGGGGGCGTGTATTTCAAATATAATACAAAATCCGTAAATGTAGAATATACTTACAAAACTTCATTTAAGGATCCGAGATTAAATTATTATCAACAAGTGAACAAAAGCTTCACTTGCTCCGCCTGAAGAAAGAACCGCTTCTTTGTTTTATTACTGGTATATCATATTATTAGCCTATTTTCAAGTTTGAAAAAAATAGGCTTATGAGATCACCTTTTGTCCGTGTGTGTGTGCGTGTGTGTGTGATTCGTGTGTGTGTCCACCCCTAATAAAATCTAAACTGCTGGAGAGATTTCAATGAAACTCGGTAAGTTCATAGCTCTATTCCGGGCGACCCCGACCGTGCCCTTCAAATTTTGTTACGTCTCACCAATCCAACATGGCGGCTGTGCGAAATGTTTCACCAGCATTCAATATCTCCGAAACTATTACCGATATCACCCTGGAATTTTGTATGGTGATAACGGGAAGTACTAGAAATTCACGTATGTGACCTTTGAAAACCTGGTAACTAAAAAACCATCATGGCGGCCAAGCGAAGTTGCGACATTTAAATGGACGTTTCTCGCGATTTAACCAACCAAACGCAATGAAGCTTGGCACAGTATATGTTTATATACATTGTAATGCACCGACATCTAACTTCGTTCAATTGCTTACACAACCTCAAAATGTCGGATGTGCGAAATATTTCATAGGCATTCAATATCTCCGAAACTATTTATGATTTCAACCTAAAATCTTGTACGGTGTTTAAGAGCAATGCTACAAGTTTATCTATGTAACTTTCAAAAACCTGTAAACTACGAAACGAACATGGCGGCCAAGCGAAGTTGAAACATTCTAATGCATTCTTCTCATGATTCAATCATATGAGCGCATTGAAATGTGGTACAGTAAATGATTATACATATGGTCATTCACTGGCATCTAATTTAGTTCAATTGTTTACATAAACTGAAGATGGCGGCTGTGCGAATTTTTAAAATTAAGTTTTTATTCTTGTGTCGTAATCATGCGATCGAAGTGAAAGTTTGAATAATGAAGCTACGCAACAATATTCCTTTAATGGTACATAACTCTATGGCCTATACATATAACAATCCAAAATGGCGAGCATCGGAAATATTTTGACGGTTCTCAATATCTAAGAATCTTTTCCAGCAATCAAACTGGTTTTTATGTTCATAGAGGCTATGAACATAAGTTCACCTATAGGACTTTCAGTAACTTGGTGAGCACAAATCCAACATGGCGGCGACCCGAAGTATAAATATTTAAATGGACGTTTCTCGCGATTTAACCATCTGAGTCCAGTGAAACTTTGCACGTTAATGCTTATACAAATGTTAATCCACCGACATCTAATTTACTTCAATTGCTTTCATAACCACATGATGGCAGCTGTGCGAAATTTTAAAATCTCCTTTTTACTTCTTGTGTCCTAATCATGCGATTGAAGTCTGAAAGCCACACGTACACAATAATGTTCATGTAATAGTACATAAATAAAAATCCAACCTGGCTACCATCTGCAATATTTATTCGGTTCTCAGTATCTACGAATCTAACATAGCAATCAAACTGAAATTGTGTATTTTGATAGAGGCAATTACCTTGAGTAGGATATATGAAAATAGGCTGTATAGTTCTTCACGGAACTACTTGTTTTTATTTCCCAGTCCTTCGTCATCTCGTCCCATCATCAAGTGAGATCTGCAGAGCATGTAATATGTACCGAGAGAATTTTAATTTCAACACAAGTGTAAATAAATTAAACTTTTTCTTAACATCGTGGAGATGTAGAAAGCAATTGTGAAAGCAATTAAGTTCTGTCCTGGTAACTTGCTGCTAGTATTTCAGACAAGTCTCTGTGAAGTTAAATTACTAGCTTCTTCGAAATCTTATTCGAACGGGAGTTGCTGTACACAGTGGCTCTGTCATTCGATCTATTATTTCATTTCACATGTACTGACTGGGTGGTCGGGAACAACGGGAACTGTTAGAGGGTTGACCACACTAGTAAATAATTTGAATAAATAACTTGATATCTCGCGCCGGTGTCATTTTATCAGCTACTGAATTTCGCCAATCACGGTCTAGTTATATCAGCAAACCCGCTAGACGATCTTGAGGCTGCTCTGAATTAATTTAAAATACGCGTTTAAGAGTATAGGTCAGGAAATAAACACCAGTAAAACGCAAAGTATGCATCAACCTGCTACGCCCAACCCTAATGCTGCTGTTTTTCCCATTATGATCAATAGGAACAACTTAAAATACATTGAATACTTCCCTTACATGGGCAGTCATCTCTCAACAAATGCTTACATTGATGCCGAAATACAATATCGCCTTAAATGCGCCAGTGCAGCGTTTGGGCGTCTACGAAAAAGGGTGTTTGACAACCATGACATCAGTACTCCAACCAAATTGCATGTGCAGCAAGCAGTTGTAATACCATCTCTGCTCTATGGTTGCGAAACCTGAACTACCTACAGAAGGCACTTAGGGAATTTGGAAAGATACAATCAGCGTTGCATCGAGAGAATTCTCGGAGTTAAGTGGCAGGACCGACGCACCAACATCAATGTCCTGGAGGAAGCGAATACTACCAGCATTGGGGCTATAATATCAAGGCATCAGCATCGATGGGCAGGACATGTCGTTCGCATGCCTGAACGACGTCTCCGAAAACAAATCATGTACTTAGCCAAGTCGACAGGTAGTTTCAGAGAGAAAAAGGTCGGATTTTAATGAAATTTTGGGATGTTGTTGAGGGATGGCTAAATAACATTTTCTCAAGTTTTGGACTTCGAGGACCCTGTGCTGAAAGAGCAGAGAGGTAAAAACTGCAAAATTTTCGACCTTCCTCCGGGTTTTCCTCAATAACTGTTTTCCCTTACGTCCTACCGCAAAAGCATCCGTATGCGTTTTTGCAGAACGTTAAATTTCCTACAATTTTGACTATTCAAATATGTTTGTATGTTAATTTGATTTCAAGATATGTCGCTTCGTACAAAATATCATTTATCAAAATTCGCAAAAAAATGCTAAACAAAATGTTCAGTAAACAACATATAGCCTACTTTCTCCTAAATGCATGGGTATTGTTATAACTCTTTGTCCGTTTCAAGGAGTATAATTGAATGTTGGTTGTAGTAGCTTGTTGAAATACAACGTGCTATAGGGATATTAAACATGAATATGAGGTGCCCTTTGCTAGTGCTACCTCTGTAAAAAATTTCATTCAATTCGGTTTCAACGTGTTTGCATTGATATGGGGAATGGATTTGCACACATACATGGCCGCTATTTGCAAACTATTGGGCTGATGACCTTGTAGTCAGTCATAAGATGCTTTCCACAAAAAGGCATGTTGTTGCAAAATCTGGTAGAGATCAAATTATTAGGATGGTCGTAATTTGATTTAAGCTTTTAACATTTGGGTGGCCGTCATTACGTTTCCGTCAAGATGGAGGCGATATAAAACATGACGCTGAGGCGCCCTTTGCTAGTGCTACCTCTGTACCAAATTTCGTTCCATTCGGTTTCACCGTGTTTGAATTAATAGGGGGAATCGATTTACACACGAAGATGGCCGCCATCCGCAAACTATTAAGCGAATGACCTATTAATTTGGTCAAAGGATGCTTCCTCCATAAAGGTATGTTGTTGCAAAATTTGGTAGAGATCGGATGATTAGGTTAGTCGTAATTTGATTTAAGCTTTGAAAATTTGTGTGGCCGCCATTACACTTCCGTCAAGATGGCGGTGATATAAAGCATGACACTAAGGTGCCCTTTGCAAGTGCTACCTCTGTAACAAATTTTGTTTCATTCGGTTTCACCGTGTTCGAGTTAATAGGGGGAATCGATTTTCACACAAAGATGGCCACCATCCGCAAACTATTAGGCTGATGACTTATTAGTTTGGTCAAAGAATGCTCCCCTTATAAAGGTATGTTGTTGCAAAATTTGGTAGAGATCGGATGATTAGGTTAATCGTAATTAGATTTAAGCTTTGAACATTTGTTGGGCCGCCATTACGTTTCCGTCAAGATGGCGGCGATATAAAACATGACACTGAGGTGCCCTTTGCAAGTGCTACCTCTGTACCAAATTTTGTTTCATTCGGTTTCACCGTGTTCGAATTAATAGGGGGAATCGATTTTGACACAAAGATGGCCGCCATCCACAAACTATTAGGCTAATGACCTATTAAATTGGTCAAAGGATGCTCCCTCCATGAAGGTATGTTGTTGCAAAATTTGGTAGAGATCGGATGAATATGTTAGTCGTAATTTGATTTAAGCTTTGAACCTTTGTATGGCCGCCATTACGTTTCTGTCAATATGGCGGCGATATAAGACATGACACTGAGGTGCCCTTTGCTAGTGTTACCTCTGTACCAAATTTCGTTCCATTCGGTTTAACCGTGTTTGAATTAATAGGGGGAATCGATTTTGACACAAAGATAGCCGCCATCCGCAAACTATTAGGTTGATGACCTATTAATTTGGTCAGAGCATGCTTCATCCATAAAGGTATGTTGTTGCAAAATTTGGTAGAGATCGGATGGTTAGGTTAGTCGTAATTTGATTTAAGCTTTGAACATTTGTGTGGCCGCCATTACGTTTCTGTCAAGATGGCGGCGATATAAAACATGACACTGAGGTTCCCTTTGCTAGTACTACCTCTGTACCAAATTTCGTTCAATTCGCGTTCACCGTGTTCGAATTGATAGGGGGGACAGACATTCAGAGTACACACACTCACACGCACACACACACACACACACACACAGACTCACACACACACACATACACACACACAGACAGACACACTTTTTTTCGCCCTGTGTTGATCTCATAAGTCTACTTTCACTTTTGCAAAGATCGAAAGTAGGCTAAAAATGCAGAATTCCATCTTATTTCTTCTGTTATACCCAAATTATGACGAAATGTTATTGTAATTATCGTTCCTGGTTACAATTACCAACATTGGGAATCCCCAACCGCACCCCCACCCCACCCCCACCCTCCAACCCACACCCCACACCCGCTGTCCCCTTCCCCCCACTCATCCCCAATTCACAAAAGCTAATTTTCTTCTCTGATGAAAGCCAACCATATTCACATCATGTTGTTATTGTTATTAGTTACTTTTCGGATCGGAAGTTTAACGTTTTACAAAAACGCATATGGATGCTTTTGCGGTAGGACGTAAGGGAAAACAGTTATTGAGGAAAAACCGGAGGAATGTCGAAAATTTTGCAGTTTTTATCCCCCTGCTCTTTTAGCACAGGGTCCTCGAGGTCCAAAACTTGAGAAAATGTTATTTAGCCATCCCTCAACAACATCCCAAAGTTTCATTAAATTCCGACCTTTTTCCACCTAACCCCACTTTTTCTAACCTGTCGACTGGACTAACTGCCAGTTGCAGATTGAACAGAGAAAGCAAGGAGGGCAACGGAAACGCTTCAAAGACGTCCCAAAATACAATTCAACCAAATGTCAAATCGACACGGATAAATGGGAGACTACGGCATCAAATCGTCAGGTATGGCGTCGCATCGTCTACCAAGGTCGACATGTTTCGAACGACATCGGCGAAGACATGAGACTGAGAAGTACAATGCGAGGAACGAGCGTGAGGTTTACAGGGTATCAACCCACAAGAGCTTGTGGCTGCTCCGAACAACGTGTATCACTACTGTGGGAGAGTTTGTGTTATCAGGATTGGGCTATATTGCCATCTATGAAGCAAAATAACCAGTGATGGACGAAGCAAAGAGGATATACAAAGTAGGTTGGCTCAGGAAAGGAAAGCATTTCTACAAAAAATGAATCTGTTGACATCGAATAGAGATTTAGGTATTAGGAAGTCATTTTTGAAAGCCTTTGTCTGGAGCGTGGCACTCTATGGAAGTGAATCTTGGACTCTTGGTGCAGCAGAAAAGAGGAAAATTGAAACGTTTGAAATGTGGTGTTACAGGAGAATGCTGAATATCAGACGGGTAGATAGGGTTACAAACGAAGAGGTATTAAGACGAGTGGGAGAGGAGAGATGTTTCTGGCGACTGCAAATGAAGACACATACTAAGACACCCACGAATAGCAAGCATAGTTATGGATGGAAGGGTCGAGACAACACCTGTAGGGGTAGACCAAGGTTAGAATATGTTAAACAGATTGCCTCGGATGTAGGGTGCGGTAGCTATGTAGAGATGAAACGATTAGCTCAGGACATGGAGGCATGGAGGGCTACATCAAACCAGTCAAAAGACTGAAGACTCCAACAAGTCATGTAAGAACTCACCTTTAGAAGACAATCTTACTCGAAAACGAGTGATACCCTATTATTATTAGTTCGTTAATAGACAAAATCGGACCAATAGGGTGGAAGATGGGACCTCAGGTACGTACTGTACACAACAATGTTGGCAAATTGTGAATTCGAAACATTCTGCCTTGCCCGGTGAAATATACCTCTGCCTTCCGGCGTGCCGAAAGGAATTTTTAGCCTACTTTTCTCAATTTGCAACAAGTAGTTCCGTGAAGAACTATACAGCCTATTTTCATATATCCTACTTATGTTAATTGCCTCTATCTATATACGAAATTTCAGTTTGATTGCTGTAATAGATTCGTAGATATTGAGAACCGACTAAATATTTCGGCTGGTCGCCATGTTGGATTTTATATATGTAGGTCCTAGAGTTATGTACTGTTACATGAAGATTATTGTGTACGTGTAGCATTGAAACTTCAATCGCATGATTAGGACACAAGAAGTAATAAGGGGATTTTAAAATTTCACACAGCTGCCATCTTGTGGTTATGTAAACAATTGAAATAAATTAGATGCCACTGGATTAACATCCGTATAAGGATTCACTGTACCAATTTTCACTGCACTCGGATGGTTAAATTACGAGAAACGTCCATGTGAATATTTATACTTCGCGTCGCCGCCATGTTGGATTTGTGATCACCAGGTTATTTAAAGTCCTATGGCTGAACTTAAGTTTATAGCCCCTATGAACATAACAAATTCAGTTTGATTGCTATAATAGTGTTACGTGCCACCCCCTAGTGGCACTTTTGTTAACTGGATTACGGTGGGGGTACAAAGCACAACACCAATTACTGCTTAAAGAAATAATTAACTTTATTGTGGCCAGAAAATTACACTAATCAGCAAATACAAGCAATTAGAAGCCTTACTCCAGTTTCCTCAAGTCTCTTCCTTGAGCGCTCTTGGCTCTTCCACTTGTCAACAGATCACAGAAGTTAATCCGTACTAATGAGTACGGTGGCCTTGACAGAAACTACCTGCTCCTCTCCTTTATGTTCACCGACCACAATTACTTACGATCACTTGCTGCAGGCTATTTCGCTGTCCACAAGCTGGAGAAACAATGTCACTGGATTTCGTAACTCGCACAGCACTTCGTCACCACACTTCTGTCGCACAAGATAACCGCTCGCACTAGCTCGTAAAACACAACAACAACAACTGCTAGACAGGTCGCACTTATATAGCAGGCCGGTGACTCAATAAATGCTTCTAGATCCATCCAGGGTTCACGGCTTCTCGAGGTTTCCATCGCTGGTCCAGTCATGAATATTCTGGACTACCCCTTTGTCCTAGAAGCCCTGTTGCATAAGGCACACGCAATACAGGAGGCAGGCCACAGCCCAGCCCTGGGGCAGTTGTGACTCATGCGGCGAGTGATGACACAAACTCACAGCCGTAACACCACCCCCTTCCTAAGGCTGATCGTCCCGATCAATCATTGGTCCGTCTGTGTCCCTCCGTAGGCTGCCAGGCGATCTCGGTGCACGATCTTCATCTTTGTCCTTGGGCTCCGCTGGATCCTGTAGACGACATCGTTTATCCGTTTCACGACTCGGTACGGGCCCTCCCAGGACTTCTGAGTTTGGGTGACAGGCCTTTCTTCCGTAATGGGTTGAAGAGCCAGACCCTGTCGTCCTCGTGGAATCCGCCGGCATCCGTCTGCTGGTCGTATCGGGTCTCCATTCGGTCGGTCTCGATCCGTAGTTTCCTCCTCGTGAACGCATGTACGTCCTCCAGTTGGTCGACCAGTTCTTGACAATACTGGCTTACCGGGATCGGACCATCCCCAGGTCGGCCGAAGGCAAGATCGACAGGTAGACGGAGCTCCCTCCCAAACATGGCCCGGGCTGGTGTGTACCCGGTGGCTTCATGCACGGCGGCGCGGTAGGCCAGGAGAAATAGTGGAAGATGCTTGTCCCAATCCCTCTGGTGCTCGCTGACGACTATTCGGTGATGGTTCTCGATGGTGCGATTGAATCGCTCTACCATCCCGTCGGACTGATGGTGTAGCGGCGTTGTCCTTGTCTTCCGGATTCCCAGCAGCTGGCATAGGTTCTGGAACACCTGCGACTCGAAGTTCCTCCCTTGGTCGGAGTGCAGCTCCAGGGGTACTCCGTACCGGCTGACGAATTCCTTCACCAGGGTCTCTGCAATCGTCGCGGCTTCTTGGTTAGGGAGCGCATACGCCTCCGGCCATTTGGTAAAGTAGTCGCTGACGACTAATATGTAGCGGTTCCCTGCCTCGCTTAACGGGAATGGCCCAGCAACATCGATGGCCACTCTCTCCATGGGGCCGCCCACGTTGTAGGTCTTCAGTGGACCCCGTCGTCTTCGTCCAGGGCCCTTGCTGGCTGCGCAATCGTGGCACCTCGCGCAGTAGTTCTCCACGTCTGTTCGGCATCCGATCCAGTAGAACCGCTCTCTCAGCTTCTCCAGGGTCTTCTTTATCCCTAGGTGTCCACCAGATGATCCTCCATGAACTTCCTTCAGGACTTCCTCCGTCATAGCCTTTGGAACGACGACTTGTTCCCGAGATGTCTTCCCGTCGGTGCTCTCCCAGGTACGGCAGATGAGGCCATCCCTTACAATCAGCGAGTCCCACTGTGCCCAGTAGGACTTAAACTTTGGGCTGCAGTCACTCACAATGTTCCACCCGGGTCTGGGGACACAGGCCCTCTTCCATTCGGCTATCAGTCCCAGGTCATCATCTTCTGCTTGTGCCCGCGTGAAAGATTCGCGGCTCCAGTTCCCTTGAAGTTCCACAGTAGTCCGTCGGCACAGTATCCCGGTGTTCTCCTCCCTTTGGGCACAGAAGGTGCAGTCTTCGGGGCACGGTCTTCGTGACAGGGCGTCGGCGTTAGAATGCAGTTGGCCTTTCCTGTGCTGAATCTCAAAGTTGTACTGTTGAAGCCTCTCTAACCACCGCGCGAGTTGACCCTCGGGCTGCTTGAAGTTCAGGAGCCACCGCAGGGATGCATGGTCGGTCCTGATGAGAAATTCTTGCCCGTACAGGTACTTGTGGAAGTGTTCAATGGTCTTCACGATGGCGAGCAGCTCCTTCCTGGTGACGCAGTAGTTCCTTTCTGGCTTTGACAAGGCCTTGCTGAAGTAGGCCAATAATCTCTCCTCGCCGTCCACTACCTGCGACAGGATACCCCCTATGCCAAAGTCGCTGGCATCGGTATCGACGATGAACCTTGTTCCAGGTCTGGGGTAGGACAGAATAGGCGCGGTGCACAGAGCCTGCTTGAGTTGTTCGAAGGCACTGTGGCATTCTGCTGTCCACGTGAAGAGTTGGTTCTTCTCAGTCAGTCGATGTAAAGGTTTGGCGATGTCGGCGAATCCCCTCACGAAGCGACGGTAATAAGTGCAGAGTCCCAGGAAGCTTCGTAGTTGGGACTTGTCCTTCGGAACTGGCCACTCCCTCACAGCTGCGGTCTTCTATGGGTCAGTACGCACCCCTTCCTCGGAGACGATATGCCCAAGGTACTGGACCCGCTTCTGGAAGAGCTGACACTTCTTGGGGCTCAACTTCAGCTGGGCAGCCCGTAGCTTCAACAGGATCTCCTTCAGGTTGCTGTAGTGCTCCTCGAAGCTTCTCCCCAGAACGATGACGTCATCTAGGTAGACCAGGCAGGTCTTCCAGTGTAGTCCCCTCAGAATGGACTCCATTAGCCTTTCGAAGGTCGCAGGGGCGTTGCACAGACCGAATGGCATAACGGTGAACTGCCAGAGCCCGCTGCCCACACAGAACGCCGTTTTCTCGCGGTCCTTAGGGTGGACCTCCACCTGCCAGTAGCCACTCTTCAAATCCAAGGTGGAGAACCATCTTGACCCTGATATGGTGTCCAGCGTGTCGTCGATCCGGGGTAGAGGGTAGCTGTCCTTCTCCGTGACGTCGTTCACCTGCCTGTAGTCCACGCAGAACCTGGTGGAACCGTCCTTCTTCTTCACAAGCACGACCGGAGAACTCCAAGGACTATGTGATGGCTCGATCACCCCTTGCTCCTTCATCTCTTCTACCATCCGGTCGACTTCGGCTTGCTTGGCGAGCGGGACACGTCGGAATGGGGCCCTAATCGGTGCGCTGTCCCCAACGTCGATTCTGTGCTGGACCAAGCTTGTCCTGCCGAAGTCTTTGCTCCCCACGGAGAAGACATCCTGGAATTCGCGTAGCAGGTCCTGAAGTTGGCGTGATTGTTCCTCGTCTAAATGGTCCTGGGATCCTTGGTACAGCTTCTGTAGTTCTTCTGGCAGTGTGCGTCTTCTTCGGTTGTCCGTCTGCAGGTGTCCGTCCGTCGTGTCGGTGATGCGGGCAATCATGGTAAAGGGCTCGCAGACTCCTAGGTTGGTGTCCCGGTGAACCGTAATGTCGTAGTCGTTCAGGTTGGACAGGCGGACGTATGGCCGAGACGTCGTGTTGATGAGGGTCTTGGCAACTAGCAATCCTTTTGTCTGGATGTCCTCATATTTTGGCTCGATGACAGCCGCCACTCCCTCAGCAGTTCCGTCGACAATTACGGCGGCGCTGACCTCCGTCCTGGCAGGAACGATGACGTCCTCTCTCAGCCTTACTTGTCGTGCGGTGACGGCCTCGTGTGCTGGTTGCAAAGCAAGTTCCTCACCTCCGAAGTGCAGAGTGTTGGTACTCAGGTCCAAGATGATGTTGTTCTGGTCCAGGAAGTCCAGTCCGATGATCACTTCGTTTGATACGTCAGCCACAAGCACTGGATGCTTTATCACCCGTCGACCAATGACGAACTCCAGAGATGCTTCGCCATGTACCGGTGCGGTCTCTCCGGTCGCGGTTATTAGCTGGAGGTTCCTTTGTGTGGGTTGCACTCTCCACTTCGGGATCACAGTGGGATTGACGATGGTCCTCGATGCTCCCGTGTCGATCAGCATGGGCCAGCTCACTCCGTTGATGACTCCGTCGACCATCAGGCTGCTATTGTCCCTCCGTAACTTCGTCACACGCACTTGGACTGCCGGGGCTTGACGACTGTCACAAGCCAACATTTGCCCCCCAAGGCTGGCTAATACTCGTTTCCCTGGGCCGCGCGGTTTTCAGACGACTGATTTCCCGTCGGATACCCTCGGCGGCGGCGATCACCGCAGTCCTTGCTCAGGTGGCCTTTCTTACCGCAGGCCCAGCAGGTCGGTAGTCCTCTTCCAGGCCGCCTCTCCGGTTGTCTTCCGGCTGTGTCGTTGCTGGTGGTGCCGCGACTATCGAAGAAACGGCTTAGCGCCTCCATCAATTCGTCGGCCAGGGGCTTGGTCTCGTTGGTTTTTGCTGGTTCGTCGACGTCCACTTGACGCACCCGCGCGTGCATTCTGGATGCCTGTTTTGCCGTCTCGAATTCAAGTGCGTGGCTCAGCGCATCTGCCAGGGTCTTATTGCGCGCGAGTCGCAGCGCCTGTTGAGTGTCCGAGTCCCGTAGCCCGTCGGTGAAAGTCTGCGTCGCTATCTGCTCCAGAAAGTCGGCCGGCGCTGTTGGGTAGGCGAGCCTTACGAGGCGTGCGATGTCCATCTCGAACTCCTGCAGGGTTTCCGCGTTCTTCTGTACCCGGATCCGGAGCTGCATCTGGTAGGCCTGCTGAAGATGGCTATCTCCATATCGGGACTCCATATGGGTGATCAGTGCAGCGTAGTCCTGGGATCCAGTCGGGATGGCCTGAAGGACGTTAAGGGCGTCGCCTCTCAGCGCTACAATGAGAGCTGTAGCCTTTTCTGTGTTGTTCCAGTTATTTATGGAACAGGCTGCCTCGAACTGACGTAAGTAGGTGCTCCACGGGACCTTTCCGTCGAAGGTTGGGGGCGTCACTCTACTATGTCCCGTTCCTGATATTCCCGGTGTAACGGTGGGCGGGCGTTGGCGCAGCTCGGCAACTTCCTCTCGTAAAGCGTTGAATTCCTCTTTTACCCCCGTCAGTGGGCGTTGGCGCTGCTCGGCAACTTCCTTTTGTAAGGCGTTGAATTTCTCCTCCACCCCCATCAGCGGGCGTTGGCACAGCTCGGCAACTTCCACTTGTAAGGCGTTGAATTTCTCCTCCACCCCTATCAGCGGGCGTTGGCGCAGCTCGGCAACTTCCACTTGTAAGGCGTCGAACTTCTTTTCCACTGCGGTGACTTCCTCACGCAGACCCAGTTCTAATTTCTTCAGGTCCTGTGTCAACTTATTCTGACCGTCTTCCATCTTCTTCTGGCCGTCCACTATCCTCTTCAGGTCCTCCGCTAGCTTCTTCTGGCCGTCTTCTAGTTTGGCAGTTAGGTCCTCGGCTAACTTCTTCTGGCCGTCCTCCATCTTCTTTTGGCCGTCCTCCATCTTCTTCAGGTTCTCCGCTAACTTATTTTGGCTGTCCTTCAGGTCCTCTGCTAACTTCTTCTGGCCATCCTCCATCTTCTTCTGGCCATTCTCCATCTTCTTCTGGCCATCCTCCATCTTCTTTTGGTCGTCTTCCATTTTGGCAGTTAGGTCCTTGGTTAAATTCTTCTGGCCGTCTTCTATGCCATTTAACATTTCTAGCAATGCTGCCAATTGCGTCTCCATTTTAGTTGTTTGCCTTGTAAAGGGCATGCGCTCACAGGAAAATTAGAGAAAATGACCTGCTCGGGTTTTGAAACCAGGACCGTCAGGTGTTGTGCTTGAGTTCGTAATCCGGCTTCTGACACCAGTTGTTACGTGCCACCCCCTAGTGGCACTTTTGTTAACTGGATTACGGTGGGGGTACAAAGCACAACACCAATTACTGCTTAAAGAAATAATTAACTTTATTGTGGCCAGAAAATTACACTAATCAGCAAATACAAACAATTAGAAGCCTTACTCCAGTTTCCTCAAGTCTCTTCCTTGAGCGCTCTTGGCCCTTCCACTTGTCAACAGATCACAGAAGTTAATCCGTCCTAATGAGTACGGTGGCCTTGACAGAAACTACCTGCTCCTCTCCTTTATGTTCACCGACCACAATTACTTACGATCACTTGCTGCAGGCTATTTCGCTGTCCACAAGCTGGAGAAACAATGTCACTGGATTTCGTAACTCGCACAGCACTTCGTCACCACACTTCTGTCGCACAAGATAATCGCTCGCACTAGCTCGTAAAACACAACAACAACAACTGCTAGACAGGTCGCACTTATATAGCAGGCCGGTGACTCAATAAATGCTTCTAGATCCATCCAGGGTTCACGGCTTCTCGAGGTTTCCATCGCTGGTCCAGTCACGAATATTCTGGACTACCCCTTTGTCCTAGTAGCCCTGTTGCATAAGGCACACGCAATACAGGAGGCAGGCCACAGCCCAGCCCTGGGGCAGTTGTGACTCATGCGTCGAGTGATGACACAAACTCACAGCCGTAACAATAGATTCGTAGATATTCAGAGCCGTCTAAATATTTCGGATGGTCGCCATGTTGGATTGTTAAATGTATAGGCCATAGCGTCATGTACCATTGAAGGAAAATTATTGCGAAGGTTCGTTATTCAAACTTTCACATTGATCGCATGATTACGACACAAGAAATAAAAAAATAATTTTAAAATTCGCAAAGCCGCCATCTTGAGGTTATGTAAACAATTGAACTAAATTAGATACCAGTGTATTACAATGCGTATAAACATTTCGTGTACCAGATTTCATTGCGTTTGGAACATTAAATCGCGAGAAAGGTCTATTTAAAATTCTCAAATTCGCTTGGCCGCCATGTTTGTTTTGTAGTTAACCGGTTTTCGAAAGTCTTATAGGTGAACTTCCAGTAGTGCCCTTTATATTCGTACAAAATTTCAGGGTGATACCGCTAATAGTTTCAGAGATATAGAATGCCAGTGAAATATCTCGCGCATCCGCCATCTTGTGGTTATGTAAACAATTGAACCAAGTTAGATGTCCGTGCATTACAATGTGTATAAACATATACTGCACCAAGTTTTATTGCGTTTGGTTGGTTAAATCGCGAGAAACGTCTATTTAAAAGTCGCAAATTTGCGTAGCCGCCATGTTGGTTTTGTAGTTACCAGTTTTTCAAAAGTCACATAGGTGAGCTTCTAGTGGTTCCCTTTATCACCGTAAAAATTTCCAGGGTGATATCGGGGATAGTTTCGGAGATATTGAATGCTGGTGAAATATTTCGCACAGCCGCCATGTTGGATTGGTGAGACGTAACAAAATTTGAAGAGCACGGTCGGGGTCGCCCGGAATAGTGCTATAAACTTACCGAGTTTTATTGAAATCGATCCAGCCGTTTAGAATTCAATAGGGGGAACACACACACACTCCTCACACACACACACACACACACACACACACACACACACACACGGACAAAAGGTGATCTCACAAGCCTATCTTTTCAAAATTGAAAATAGGCTAAAAAAATGATCTGGGAATATGTGTGTCGGTCTGTCTGTCTGTGTCCTAGTCTTGCGCATAATAGTTCGCGGCTGGGAGCGATCAGTTTAGTTCTCAGCTCCTTGGCGAACTAGTTCGCTCTGTAAGTTCGTTAGCTCCCATCTCGAATTCCCTGTAAGACAGATCGTTCGCTCGCCTTGCTATTGCCACTGCACGCGCTCTTTGTTTGTTATAGCAGTCTGCCACCACTGATTACTCGTCACCAGTGATTGCTCATTCACATTGCTCTCGTTTCAAGCGATACTGTAGGCTACTGTAACAGTTACTATGCTCCCTGCACGTGCAGTTCGTGTATTATATATTGACATGTTGCGTGTGTATAGTAATGTGTTTTACATTTTGATATTCAAAGATAAGAAAATACAAAAATATGAGTATTGAAGCATTAGTGAAATTCCTTATTCCTTCCTTATTTCCTTTTATTCCTTGTAGGAACATAGGGTTGCTAAAAACTTCTTTTATCTCACTCTATTGTTGGCCATCCTTTTAATGTCTTTCCTTCTGAGAAAACTTCTCCTTCTATTGTTTATAAAGCCAAAAGTCGTCATTTGTTTATCATTAGTGAAATATCGGTACCGTACCTAAAAGAAAAACAGTATGGACGATGTGTTCGTAGAAGCATACACTTATTATTCTCTTTATTTTTTTCTCGCGTGGGGCTGATAACCTAGATGTTAGGCCTCTTAAAACAACAATTATCATCATCATTTTTCGCGTATATCGTAGCGTCACCATCCGATTCCATTTCCTACTTGTCATTAGGTGATGATAAGACGTACCCCCTCCCCCATTTTCGTTTCATTTCTTACTTGCTTCGTGATATTCATTATTTGGCTGCTCTGAAACCGTTGGGTACATTATCTTTATGGCATAAATGGGAGGAATAGTTTTTTTTTGTTTTTGTCCATAGAAGTTTGCTTTTCTTTGTGAATCATCATCATAATATTCATTTCTTAAAAACAGGTAAAAAAAAGTAGTTGTATCACCACGTATCGACAAAAATAAATATCAACCAGTTCATTAAAATGGTAGTGTTAATCCAGTTCGCCGATTTTCTAAATAATTGGACATATTTTCAAATAATCCAAAATGACTAACTTAAATAAAACTGTGGAATTATCCCCACATCTAAATCAGTACCTATCAGTAATTTCAATTTATGAACCACCACTGTATTACATTACAACAATAAGGCAGTTATTACCTATTAGCGTGTTAGCACTATACTCTGATTTACAAAAGATGCTCGGTGAAAGCTGTCAGTCGCTTGATGGGTGAGGTGAGGAGTGGAGACGAGAGGGGTAACGGTCTCCATGGCAACAGTGAGCAATGTTGCAATGCATGCCGAAACAGCAGTAAGCACATGGTTTAACTCAGTGTGTCTTCAATCGTCACGGTCATTAGACCGCCAGTATTTGTGTCTTCCTGCAAGCCTCTTGGAATGTTATGAGTCATGATCTGCCTCAGTGGCAACGCAGCATTTCCCCACGTGCTAGCTTTGACAGCTGTCAGCGAGCTTTATTGGTAATTCAGAGTACAGTAGTGTGTTATACTGTTATTATTATAAACCAACATTGAACATTCGCCACGCCAAGCCAAAACTTGACAATCTTGCCACTAACAATAGATACACTCAATCAACTGAACTGACTGAACGAAACAAAGCGCATGTGATTGTGCAATGAGTGGTGACGTAATGAGGTGACGAGCTACGGCGGACCCGCACTCTCGCGCTGTTACAAGTCGGTCAGTGGAAAAAGATCGAACGAACTAACAAGCGAGGGATCTGGGAACTAGTTCGGTAGTTCGTCTGTGGGACCCGCTCTTCCGCACTAGTTCGTTCGCGAACTACAAATGACTACTGTGGCCCCCTATCAACTCCAAAACGGCTGCATCTATCAAAACCAAATTTGGTGAGAGTAAAGATCTATACTTGAATAACTCAATGACATATTTGAAATATACGTCAGTGCTACCAACTGCTGAAAAATCGTAATTGAATTGTGAGCTCTGTGTTGGATATCTCAGAAGTTATGCATGGCAACTATTCCAAAATTGGCCCACATATAGATAATATCATTCCAGATTAATTTTCAGAAGTCCATACCTGCCAGTGTTGCCAACATGATTCTAAGCCTGCCGATAGGTCAAATTTCTAAATGCATGTAATTTCTATACTATTGATTGGATTTCAACCAAATTTCGTATGCACCATGTGTACTACAACATATATGACTGTGCGTATTATAAAGAGCCACCAGGGCTGCCAATTGTTAATAAATGCTCTCTGTAGGTTTTAACCCTAATATCAATATATCATAAAGTATGCAAGCCAACAGCTCTAAACTTGCACACGTGTAGTGCCTGACATTCTACCTTAGTTCGGTGTAACGTATACATATCAGCGCTGCCAACACAATTCTAAGCCTGCTGATAATTCCAGTTTTTAAATGCATAAAACTTCTATACTAACACAAATGGATTTCAACCAAATTTCCTATGTGCTTTGTGTATCATAACAGTTATGACTATGCGTGTTCGTAAGAACCAGCAGGGCTGTTAACTGTTAATAAATGCTCTCTCTATTTGTTTAATCCTAATATAGATTAAAAGTAGGCTCTTTAGTTCGTCACGAAACTACATGTTCAATTAAAGATGCATTTTTGATAGACTTTCATAGAATTTATGAAAATCATTTGATTCATCTGACTTTTATGTCTTAAGGCCAGATGACCCAAATGCTCCACCCTTTACCTTGTACCTTTGAGAACCGATGAACATAGGTAAGTTGCCATTCCCAATAAATTCAATCTCTGATCACAGGCGTGATATTAATGTCACCACTCGAACGAAGACAGGGTTATACAATGCCTGTTCTTGACAATATCTTAGCATTTGTATAGCTCTTCTCCGGGGCAGGTCAGAGATGAACTCTGATGTCGAGCGGAACAATTCTTGTAGCTAATCAGAGGCAAGCAGTCGTTGACAGGCTGTGATTGGATCGCGTGAGCTGATTGGCTGCCCACACAATGGTCCATGTTCTATCGACCACTAAAGATGCTTTGTGCTCGTCTCCTGTTCGCAGCTGATAACATGCGGCAGCTCTAGCGAAATAAAGGAGCATTCTTCTGCGTCGCGAAGGGATGAGTTATAATTGTTTGCAAAATCAGAAGAAAAAAAACCTTATGGAATTCGAAAAAATTAAACTCCATTTATATTTCTTGATGTGTTAATTAATGTTAGAGGCTTGGGACATCTTAATCATCAGTCCCGTGTACCTGGGTTAAATGTTGTAATAAATAATACACATGTGTGTAAAATAAACACTACATAATCAAATACATAAAATTAAAACTAGATATTGCTGACATATCATATGACGCCAGCAACATACAAATACTTTCCATTTGAACGACCCATTGCAAGGATTTTAGAAAATCTCCGTCATAATTGAAATATGTGAACAATTCTTGTTTTATCAAACTAGTTAGTTATTGTTGGCTTAAAGAGCGGGACTACGAGGTCATCATCCCCTCTTAACACAGATTAAAGAATACAAATTTGGAATTGAATTTAAAATTTTGAGGTGAACACCTAAATTTAAAAAGACCAAAAATTAATAAAACAAAAACAAAAATTAAATAAAAATAAAAATTATAAAAATAAGCAAAAATTACGGAAAAACAAAACATTATCAATCAAAAACGAACAAGTCGTTGAGTCAATGTTTGTTATCAAACTAATTGTGATTCTGTTTCTATGATCTCTCCATTTGATATTCATGACAGGAGAAACTCTCTCCGGAAAGTCATTGGAGGGGTAAATGCTAAGTATGAACATCACAAGGACAAAGATATTCCTTAATATTGTTGCCCCTAATAAATCTATAACATGTACCCATCTGACACAGGCATAGAAATAGTTTTCTCTTACAAACTAGCACCTGTACCCTATCACTCAGTAAAGTGAAGCAACGAGGCCGGCGTGCCGGTGCCGATGCTATTTGACGTCGCTAACAACAATCGCCAATCAAGTCAAGCATGGTTTGCGCAAGCGGGCCATTTGAAAATTGGTACGTAATTGAATATATTAACAACAAGTAGTTCCGTGAAGAACTATACAGCCTATTTTCATATATCCTACTTATGTTAATTGCCACTATCAACATACAAAATTTCAGTTTGATTGCTCGAACAGATTCGTAGATATTGAGAACCGACTAAATATTTCGGATGTTCGCCATATTGGATTTTTATATATGTAGGTCCTAGAGTTATGTACTGTTACATGAAGATTATTGTGTACGTGTGGTATTCAGATTTCAATCGCATGATTAGGACACAAGAAGTAAAAAAGAGATTTTAATTTTTTTTCGCACAGTTGCGATCTTGTGGTTATGAAAACAATTGAATTAAAACAGATGCTAGTGGATTAATATTTGTATAAGCATTTAACGTGCAAAGTTTCACTGCACTCAGATAGTTAAATCGCGAGAAACGTCCATTTAAATATTTAAACTTCGCGTCCCCGCCATGTTGGATTTTTGATCACCAGGTTACTGAAACTTATGTTCATAGCCTCTATGAACATTAAAAAATTCAGTTTGATTGCTATAAAAGATTCGTAGATATTGAGAACCGTCTAAATACTGTATTTCGGATGCTTGCCATTTTGGATTGTTTTAGGCCATAGAGTTATGCACCATTAAAGGTTTTTTTTTTTTTGCGTAGATTCATTATTCAAACTTTCACTTTGATCGCATGATTACGACACAAGAAATAGAACCATAATTTTGAAATTTCGCACAGCCGTCATCTTGAGGTTATGTAAACAATTGAACTAAATTAGATGCCAGTGCATTTCGATATGTATTATCAATTACTGTACCTCATTTCACTGCGCTCAGAGAGTTAAATCACGAGTAAAGTCTATTAAAATGTTTCAACTTCGCTTGGCCGCCATGTTCGTTTTGTACTTGACAGGTTTATGAAAGTTACATAGATAAACTTGTACCAGTGCCCTTTATCACTGTACAAAATGTCAGGGTGATATCTGTAATTGTTTTCGGAGATATAGAATGACTTTGAAATATTTCGCACAGCCACCATTTTGAGGTTATGTAAACAATTGAACTAAATTAGACGCCAGTGCATTAAAATGGGTATAAACATTTGCTGTACCAAGTTTCATTACCTTTGGATGGTTAAATCGCGAGAAAAGTCTATTTAAAAGTCTCAAATTCGCTTGGCCGCCATGTTGGTTTTATAGTTGCCAGATATTTGAAACTGTCATTGTTGAACTTCTAGTAGTGCCCTTTATCACCGTACACTATTTAAGGGTGATATCGGTAATAGTTTCGGAGATAATGAATGCTGGTTAAATATTTCGCACAGCCGCCATGTTGGATTGGTGAGAGACAATAAAATTTTAAGGGCACGGTCGGGGTTGGCCAAAATGGTGCTATGATCTTACCGAGTTTCAATGAAATCGCTCTAGCCGTTTAGAAGTTATTAGGGGACACACACTCACAGACCACTCATGCACACATACACGGACATAAGGTGATCTCATAAGCCTATTTTTAGCCTATTTTCAATTTTGAAAAAATAGGCTTATGAGATCACCTTTTGTCCGTGTGTGTGTGCGCGTGTGTGTGTGTGGTTCGTGTGTGTGTCCCCACCTAATAAAATCTAAACGGCTGGAGCGATTTCAATGAAACTCGGAATGTTCATAGCACTATCCTCGGCGACCTCGAACGTGCCCTTGAAATTTTGTTACGACTCACCAATCCAACATGGCGGCTGTGCGAAATATTTCACCAGCATTCAATATCTCCGAAACTATTACCGATATTACCCTGACATTTTCTATGGTGATAGAGGAAACTACTATAAGATCACTTATGTGACTTTTGAAAACCTGGTAACAACAAAACCAACATGGCGGCCAAGCGAATTTGCGACTTTTAAATAGACGTTTCTCGCGATTTGACCAACCAAACGCAATGAAACATGGTACAGTATATGTTTATATACATTGTAATGCACCGACATCTAACTTCGTTCAATTGTTTACATAATCACAAGATGGCGGATGTGCGAAATATTTCACCGGCATTCTATATCTCTGAAACTATTAGCGGTAAACTCCTGAAATTTTGTACGGAGATAAAGGGCACTACTGGAAGTCCATCTATATGACTTTCAAAAACCGGTTAACTACAAAACGAACATGGCGGCCAAGCGAATTTGAAAATTTTAATTAGACCTTTCTCGCGATTTAATGTTCCAAGCGCACTGAAACCTGGCACAGGAAATATTTATACACATTGTAATCCACTGGTATCTAATTTAGTTCAATTGTTTACATAACCTCAAGATGGCGGCAGTGCGAATTTTAAAATTAAGATTTTATTTATTGTGATGTAGTCATGCGATCGAAGTGAAAGTTTGAATAATGAACCTACGCAATAATTTTCCTTTAATGGTACATGACTCTATGGCCTATACATTTAACAATCCAACATGGCGACCATCCAAAATATTTAAACGATACTGAATATCTACGAATCTATTATAGCAATCAAACTGCATTTTTTAATGTTCATAGGGGCTATGAACCTAAGTTCACCTATAGGACTTTAAATAACCTGGTGATCACAAATCCAACATGGCGGTGACGCGAATTATAAATATTCACATGGACGATTCTCTCAATTTAACTATCCGCGTGCAGTGAAACTTGGTACAGTAAATCCTTATACGAATGTTAATCCACTGGCATCTAATTTATTTCAATTGTTTCCATAACCTCAAGATGGCAGCTGTGAAAAATTTTAAACTCTCCTTGTTTTTTTTTTGTGTCCTAACTATGCGATTGAAGTTTGAATACTACACGTTCACAATAATCTGCATGTAACGGTACATAACTCTAGGACCTACATATATAAAATCCAACATGGCGACCATCCGAAATATTTAGTCGGTTCTCAATATCTACGAATCTATTACAGCAATCAAACTGAAATTGTGTATGTTGATAGTGGCAATTAACATAAGAAGGATATATGAAAATAGGCTGTATAGTTCTTCACGGAACTACTTGTTTTTTTCATAAAATGAAAATAGGCTAAGAAACGGAATTGTTCCGGTTAATACGGAACGTCTGGCAACCCTAACCTGGGTGTCTCTTGAACTAGCATGTTAAGCGGAGAATCCTGGAGGTTGTGTGGAAAAATCCTAGAAAGACTATACTTAGGATAGCCGCTGTCAGCGCTGGAATTGGAACCTATGATCTCCAGACATGATGCAACGCTCCATCACTGTCCTGGTTAGCGATTTAATGTGCACGGCTATATCATGTAGTTATATTTCCTAGGTATAAAGCCTAGTCTGAGTGTTTCACGGTCTCCGATATCTATGCTGACAGCCATGCACGCAATCAGTATTGCCAAGAACTGCAAAATCTAAGCCACTAACTTGCCTGTTTTCCAACTCTTGATGAATGCAGTACATTTGCATTTGTCTGTTGGCACAGGCTAGAGTAAAATGTGGCTATTCACCGATGTTTCAGTCTTATTCATGGCTGTGATAATATGGTAGCTACTGAGGTATGAGAACTAGTCCTTGTGGGTGTTGTGAAAGGTTCTGCTCATAGGGTTAGTAAAGCTGTACTGACTCAGTGAGGAAAGCAATGGCAAACTACCTCATTCCTCATCTTGCCTAGTACGCCTCATTATAGTGCTGCCTCAGTTTTGTGGGTTTCTACCACATAACCTACGGTGGTGCTTTTTGAGGATCCAACCAGCATCCAGGCTGACTACCTAACAGACAGAATTCGGGAGTAAAATCTAGCTAGAAATAATAATAATAATAATAATAATAATAATAATAATAATAATAATAATGGTAATAATAATAATAATAATAATAATAATAATAATAATAATAAATCATGATATTTGTTTTACGTCCATTTTAATTACTGTGGCTTTTAGGGACGCCGGGTGCCGGAATTTTGCCCCGAAGTGGATCTTTAACGTGCCAGTAAATCTACTGACATGCCTCCCTCGCATTTCCGTGCCTTCAAATGACAGCTGACTGCGCTAGGTTTCGATCCTACAACCTTGGGAACGTTACCGCTGAGCCACGCAGCCTAGCTAGAAAGTCACTAAAAATAAAATCTCAGTTACTTAGGTTATTTTTGTTTAAGGGGCGGAACAGCGAGGTCATCTGAAAATTAGATAATTTTAAATGGAGGATTTTCAATTTCTTTAAATTTAAATAATAATAATATTATTGTTTTTTAAATATCTTAGGAAATGGATCCAGCAAAATGGCCTACACAAGGAAGCCATAGAAGCAAGAATCAAGAAAATGGAAGTCGCTTTCCAAACCACCCGCAACATATATAACAAAAAGTGTTTTTCTATGAACACAAAAATTCGTCACTACAACACTGTCATCAAACCAGTACCGCTATATGCATGTGAATGCCTTATCCTATCCGAGAAATGTTTCCTCGCGAATTTAGAGAGAAAAGAAAGAAAGATCCTACACATCATACAGTACTTGGCCCGGACTACAAAAATGGCATCTACATCATAAAATGCAGGCAAGAAATATAGAGAAGATAGAGAAGATCACAGACACAATGCGAAAACGCAGAGTTTACTTCTACGGACATATACGACGGATGATCGACTCCCGATGTATGAAACTTATATTCAGTATATTCGACTCAAAACCAAAAACGACAATGCCATGGTACGTTAACGTCCAGAAAGATCTGAAAGAGTTGGGGATACGAGCAGAAGATGCACAAGACCGAAATCTTTTAGTGCAGCCATCATGACGTTTGTGACTTTCCGAAACGAAAAACGGACAACTGGTGCGTAATGGACAGAAGAACAGTGAGCTCATGAAGACAATGTGGATCAAGCGAAAAATGAACAAATGCCAGAATGTAAAATGAGGTTTATCGTGGTCCCTAGTAGGCCGATTAGCGAAATTGAATGAATTATTGGTTTTACATCCCTTTTAAGCACTCCGGCCTTTAGAGACGCCACGGTGCTGGAGTCGTTCCAGTAAATCTACTGATACGGCTCCCTCACATTTACACGCCCTCAAATGCCAGCTGACTGTGCCATGATTCGATCCCGAAACCTTGGGCACTGCTCTTTAAATTTAAGCCAAGGCGTATACTCTGCGATAGATAAAGGGGATACCGGTATAATACTAGTAGAATCGATACCATTTTGTGGAAGACGGTTTCTAGGAATACGATATGATAAGCATTGGTCATCGACATTCGTACAGAATGTCTTTGGCAGTTTGGAACTTTGCCGTTTGTTACAAATTCATTCTGGTAAATAGGTGTTTAATGTCAAGATTTGAATAACGGAAGGAAGGACGGGTGATTTCAAAGTTTGGCAGCTTCTTGAAGGGACTATTCTCAGTAGGGGTTGCAACAGGTCGGCGCACACGAGCTTCAGGTAGTCCATGAGAATTGATTGAGTTGAGTTTGCTTACAAACCGCACGCATTTCCTTCTCCCAGAGTATTCATTTACGTTTTAAGAATATTTCCATAATTTTAAATCACGCTTTTGGAATTGTTTCAGTGTTTAACTAGAATGTAAATGAAAGCAGTTGTGCCATCAGAATGGTGATTTTGCAATTAAAGGGGTGTCCAATTTTTTTTGGTGTAAAATACATTGGCATTTTTGAGATCACCTGCAACTACGAAAATGAATTTATTTCAAAATTTCTATCACATAACTATTAACATTAGTGTCATTGATGCCCCCTATTCAATGTATTAATTTATCGCTATTATACCAAGAAATATAACAGATTCTTAAAAAAATGCAACATTTCTAAAATATTTGATGATATGTAATTGTGTAAACCGCATTGTCAATAGGTTTATTAAATATTTGAATCGTAAATTAAAACTCAGCAATTCTTCTAGGTTTGTGCCGTGCCTTGTGTGGGGTTTCGCCTAGGACACCAAGCTGGCTCATCGGCGGGCTCTTGTTGTCTCCGCCCGGACCCCCACAGGAGTGACGAACTGCGCGCCACCTCCCTTTATACTGTATTAGGTGCAACTGCACCACTTGACTGCGAGAACTAAAAGCCCAAGCAGCCTCAACCTCCTTATGAAGGCTTCCAAAAAGATGGTATATTGGCTTTCACGGCCGGTGAATTAAAACTCAGCAATTCTTCTAGGTTTGTGCCGTGTCTTGTGTGGGGTTTCGCCTAGGACACCAAGCTGGCTCATCGGCGGGCTCTTGGTGTCCCCGCCCGGACCTCGACAGGAGTAACGACCTGCGCGCTACCTCCCTTTATATTCGGTGCAACTGCACCCCTTGACTGCGAGAACTAAAAGCCCAAGCAGCCTCAACCTCCCTATGAAGGCTTCCAAAAAGATGGTACATTGGCTTTCACGGCCGGTGAATTAAAACTCAGCAATTCTTCTAGGTTTGTGCCGTGTCTTGTGTGGGGTTTCGCCTAGGACACCAAGCTGACTCATCGGCGGGCTCTTGGTGTCCCCGCCCGGACCCCCACAGGAGTGAAGAACTGCGCGCCACCTCCCTTTATACTGTAATAGGTGCAACTGCACCACTTGACTGCGAGAACTAAATAACTAAATCTATTATATATAATCCAAAATTGACTCATCACCGCCGGGCTCAAACCACTAGACCTAGAAAGCTGAAATTTTGCATGTTGGTTGACCCGAGTATGTAGAGGCCCACTAAGAAATGGTTTTTGAAAATTCAATTTGTAAGTGACTTTTTTCGGCCCTTTGGCACTGAGCAAGGACAGTCGGTACAAAGTACGGATTTAGCTCATTTTAAGCCGCCAGATACGAGAAACAATACTCGGAGGTCCTGTAGGAACCCCGAAACACACTTTTTAAGTTCCTAAAATGAACTGTTTCGGAGATATTACCAAATAACTGTGTTGCCTCTGAGAAACAGATCAACGTTACTATGGCAACCGCTGAAATTTCGCAGACCGGGGATAGTTTTCTGGCAATATCTCGAAAACCGTTCGATTTAGGGCCTTAAAACGCGTGGTTCGGTTCCCACTTCGTAGATGTGGAAACCACGAACATTGCTCCTCGCATTGATACGCGCAAAAAGAGTTATATTCCATATTTCTACGAGCAAATCGAGGAAAGTCTCATCTATCTACTATATAAAGCTCAAATACCACTCACTCACTGACTGACTCACTCACTCATTCATTCATCACGAAATCTCAGAAACCACCTAACGGATTGGAATGAAATTTGATATGCAGCTTCCTCATGGGCCGCAAACGCCCAATAAGAAAGGATTTTTGGATATTCAGGTTCTAATGAGGTGTTAAGGGGGTAGACCTGCATTTCATTGAATAGCAATATCTCCCGATTGCTTTCATTGGGGGATGTGATACCCGGCATATAAACTCATCATTAGAAACAAGAAGTTCCGTGACGAACTAAAGAGCCTAATTTTCTTAAAATTAAGATTCATGCCAATGATTAATCTACAGTATATGAACCTATCTAGAATAATAACAAAATTAAGTTGATAATATCGAAATGTCTAATTATTTTAAATATACCTGGTATAATGTAACCTAATAGAGCATTACAGTTGGCAGCCCTGGAGACTGAATATATTCTTAGTTCCATCTCTTAAGGTACAGAATAAAAACATTAGTTGAGGTCCAACGGACGTTACATGCAGGTAGACATTGGATCTATCAGCACGCGTAAAAGCATGTTGGCAACAATGTCATGCGTGTGCTGGTCAGAAATAGCCTAATCTGAAATATTATGATATCTTGTTGTGCCAATTTTGGACGAAATCCATTTGTTAGTATAGAAGTTACATGTATTTTAAAATTGGACCTATCAGCAGGCATAGAATCATGTTGGCAGCACTGACATATTAATTATTCCAAATTAATCTAGAATGTCAGGTGCTATACGTGTGCAAAGTATGGGGCTGTTGGCTTGCATACTTCTTGATATATTGACATTAGGTTAAAAAAATATAGACATCATTTATTAACAGTTGGCAGCCCTGATTGCTCTTAAGAATACTTATAGTCATATCTGTTATGTTACACATAGCACATACGAACTGATAGTATAGAGGTTACATGTATTTAAAATTTGGCCCTATCAGCAGGCTTAGAATCATGTTGGTAGAACTGAAGTATATAAGTTACTCCAAAATTAATCTAAAATGTCAGGTACTATACGTGTGCATAGTTTAAAGCTGTCGGCTTGCATACTTTCTGATATATTGGTATTTGGATAAAAGAATAAAGAGAGCAATTATTAACAGTTGGTAGCCCTGGTGGCTCTTAAAAATACGCTCACTCATATATGTTTATGTACACATGTTACATACAAAATTTGGTTGAAATCCAATGGAGAGTGTAGAAGTTGTAGGCATTTAACAATTGGGCCTATCAGAAGGCTTGAAATTATTTTGGCAACATTGTCATGTATGGCCTCCTGGAAATTAAAATGAAATAGTGTTATCTACATGTGTGCCAATTTTGGAATAGCTCCCATGCATACCTTCCAATATATCCAACATGGAGCTCAAATTTCTAGTGCGTTTTTTCAGCAGTTGGTAGCACTGACATCATTTCCAAATAAGGACGTGAGATATCCCGGTATACATCTTTACTCATACTAAATTTGGTTTCGATTGCTGCAGCCGTTTAGGAGTTGAAAAGGGGGGGGGGGGGACACACACCGCCAGACAGACAGACAGACACACATTTTCCCGGATCGATCTCATAAGTCTACTTTTTCCTCATTTTTGAAAAATGTGAAAAGTAGGCTAATAAGAAGACGCGTGTCTGAGGGTTTTTCGATGTGGTGAAAGGGGTGAAAAGTGGGGGTTGAAGGATTCCTAACGGAGCGTGTATCTCTTAAACGACATAGGCGAGGAGTTTGGATCTCGCCGAAAAAAATCAGCATAAAATATTACTAAACAGGTGTTTGACCGTTTTTTTTTCCTAAATCCAATTTAAGGGGCCCATGGGGAGGGGTGAAATTATTGGTGGGGGAACGTAATATGTCTGAGTGTAAAATTATACATGGCCTATGTTATAGACAATAACACATTACATCTTTTTTGTCTCATGCTATTTCATCATACGACGAATATTTAGGGAGTTATTAATGATTTTGTACTTTTTGGCCGGAATTTTCTAAATACCAGGAATGACATAAAAATTGATTCGAATAAAATTTAAAAAAATAGTTTATTTAATACTTTTATTAGCCTATATTTTTCACGTGTTTTAGGGTCTTAAACCAACATGATATTTGATGTTTTTTTTTTCGTCCCATGCATTTTTGGTTTCAGGTGATAGAATTCTTTTCCACTAGGACCCATGCTTATCTATCTATTTAACTAATTAACGGGATTCCAAATGTTATTGCGGGCGAAGCCGCGGGTAACAGCTAGTACAGTATAAAGGGAGGTGGCGCGCAGTTCGTCACTCCTGTGGGGGTCCGGGTGGGGACACCAAGAGCCCGCCGATGAGCCAGCTTGGTGTCCTAGGCGAAACCCCACACAAAACACGGCACAAACCTAGAAGAATTGCTGAGTTTTAATTCACCGGCCGTGAAAGCCATTATACCATCTTTTTGGAAGCCTTCATAGGGAGGTTAAGGCTGCTTGAGCTTTTAGTTCTCGCAGTCATGTGGTGCAGTTGCACCTAATATAAAGGGAGGTGGCGCGCAGTTCGTCACTCCTGTGGGTTTCCGGGTGGAGACACCAAGAGCCCGCCGATGAGTCAGCTTGGTGTCCTAGGCGAAACCCCACACAAGACACGGCACAAACCTAGAAGAATTGCTGAGTTTTAATTCACCGGCCGTGAAAGCCAATATACCATCTTTTTGGAAGCCTTCATAGGGAGGTTGAGGCTGCTTGAGCTCTTAGTTCTCGCAGTCATGTGGTGCAGTTGCACCTAGTATAAAGGAGGTGGCGTGCAGTTCGTCACTCCTGTGGGTTTCCGGGTGGAGACACCAAGAGCACGGCGATGAGTCAGCTTGGTGTCCTAGGCGAAACCTAGAAGAATTGCTGAGTTTTTTATTCACCAGCCGTGAAAGCCAATATACCATCTTTTTGGAAGCCTTCATAGGGAGGTTGAGGCTGCTTGAGCTTTTAGTTCTCGCAGTCATGTGGTGCAGTTGCACCTAGTATAAAGGAGGTGGCGCGCAGTTCGTCACTCCTGTGGGTTTCCGGGTGGAGACACCAAGAGCACGCGATGAGTCAGCTTGGTGTCCTAGGCGAAACCCCACACAAGACACGGCACAAACCTAGAAGAATTGCTGAGTTTTAATTCACCGGACGTGAAAGCCAATATACCATCTTTTTGGAAGCCTTCATAGGGAGGTTGAGGCTGCTTGAACTTTTAGTTCTCGCAGTCATGTGGTGCAGTTGCACCTATTATAAAGGGAGGTGGCGCGCAGTTCGTCACTCCTGTGGGGGTCCGGGCGGGGACACCAAGAGCCCGCCGATGAGCCAGCTTGGTGTCCTAGGCGAAACCCCACACAAGACACGGCACAAACCTAGAAGAATGGCTGAGTTTTAATTCACCAGCCGTGAAAGCCAATATACCATCTTTTTGAAACGTACATGTTTCGATATGATAATGATATCTTCATCAGCGTTGATAGATTAATAGTATTACATGCTAAAAACAAATAGATATCCTTACAAAATGTTGGGGCTGTAGCCTGTTTGGATTAGCCGAAAAATATCCATAGCATAATGCTCTGGACATCGCATTGCGCTTCGTAGAACGACACGCAGCAATCACGCGAAACGGTGTCATGTTCATACGCTGGCGCGCAATTGCCTCCGCTACAATTGAAGTTAACTGATTTCAAGTAAAACAGTACATTATGCAACGAGCCTATAATGGCAATAATTAAGACACGAGTATGTTTATAAAACGAGCGTACGCGAGTTTTATAATTTCCATACGAGTGTCTTAATTACCATTATAGGCGAGTTGCATACGACTGTTTATGTTCGACGATAATTATTATAACTATTTTATGTTCGAACATAAATATTCATAAATATCTGTCGACATTTCGCCAGTTTTATGTACTAAACAGAGCGCATGGGACGCACAGAATACCTTGTATTTGGCCATAGTTTCCTAGATTACCGTACTATGACACTAGGCCACGCACTGAAATTTAAATTAGAAGGCCGTGGAACTCAGTTCTGCTGGTGGGATGCTATTCTTATCTAATTGGTTAAACAACTTGAGCTGTGATTGGTGGGAGAAACTGTTTCATAAGAAATATAGTGTTATAATGAGCCTCATTATGATACAGTTTTCTGACATATAATAGTCAGGGTCGAACATAAACATGTTAAGTGATTTTTTGTGTGTTTCTATTGTTATTTCATTGTTTTTGCAAAGTGATAAACGTAAAGAATTGCAAAAATCTACTTTACCGTTCTTAACTCGCGAGGACTGGCGCATGGGTATTTTTGACCCGAAGCTTAAATAATGCTCTACATTTTTATTTTGTTCAACCCTTATTTCCTGTAGCTTACTGTACTTTCCTTCCTAGCCTTGAACTTCACCTTTCAAAAAACATATGTCCATAGCTTTTTAAACACTCAAGTTATTTCTATATTATTTACGGTCGGGTCAGATTTACCCACGGCGCCAGTCCTCGCGTGACAATTTTCAGCCTTCGTAAGTCGGGACAATGTGTAAAAAATAAGGGAGAAAATCCACTTATTTTGGTGCAGCACAATCACACAGCTCACGTTCTTGTTGATCTATGTTTAGTGGCCAAGGACACCTTGGTCATCAGCTCCTTGGGTCAAAAAATTGAGATGACTGATTTATCGCTACTATCAAGGCCAATTATACTGTTACGAAAGTTATTGTCATTTTTCTGCATGTTAAATTTTAAAAATATAAATAAACCTCATTTTATATTGGGAATAGTTCATAGGAAGACTCCAGGTGTAAAATTACTTCATTAAAATCCGTACGACTACGACAAAAAGGGAGCGACACACTGTGGGTCAAAATGACCCGGCGCCAGTCCTCGTGTTATATTTTTTCACGCCAGTTCTCAAGGGTTAAATCCTGGATGAAATTAGGCACATTTACATTTTGTTAGGTGTGCTAACTATACTTCTTTGTAAATTTTTCAAGTAATTATGTATAATAAAGTTATAATAAATGAGTCGTCCAGTTACAAAACTCGTTTAATCCACTTCTAAATAACAAACAACGTTTCTCTAGGCATTGCCCCCACGTATCTGTTAAGTTTGTTGCTTTCTACATTTTCCTTTCTGCATTGTGTTTTTGGTTTTTGGTTTTGTGTTTTCTTTGTACTTTTGCTTTTCAATTTTACATTTTGCTTTTCTTTCTTCGGTTTGGTTTTGTGTTTGTTTCTGCTTTTGCTTTATTTGAATTTTTCTTTTTGCTTTCTGTTTCTGTTTTTTTTTTGTTTTCTACTTTTCCTTTTTTGAATTTTGCTTTTTTGCTTTCTGTTTATTGTTTCTGTTTTCAGATTTTGCTTATGTTTTAGAATTTCTTCTTTTTGCTTCGTGTTTTCTGTTTTTGGTTTTGTGTTTGTTTTCCGGAAAATCAAAATAAAACAAAACAAAATAAAATAAAACAAAATAAACGAAACAAAATCAAAATCAAATAAAAAATAAAACAAAACAAAAACAAAACAAAAAATTAATTAAAACAATTTAAAACAAGATAAAACGAAATAAAATAAAATAATTAAATACATAATTTTACGACGTGATCCTTATTCACAAGTGGATTAGACGAGTTTTGCAACTGGGCGACTCATATAGAATACATAATTTTTAATGACTTAACAAATTAGTTTCTCTTTTTGTGTGTGTTTTTCAAACTTTAAATTGTCGAAAACAGCTCGTTGGGACTAGCCGGGATTTCGGATTTCCGGGGTTCGGATTTGAGGGATTTCACAGTAATAGTAGGCCTATTTCCTCTCAATGGATTAGTTTTAATCACCGTAATTAAACATTTCATATAATTTAATATTTCACTCCGTGTTAGCACCTGTCTGAACTGATGCATGATTTACTGAAATCCAATTATGGTATTTATTCTACATTTGTTTTCCAGTTGCATTCCATTGCAGTGTAATGAACGAATCACACAGTGTGTATTGCGGTATGTGGGGAATGTATAACGGTGTATTGCAGGATTTTATGGCATTTTCTCGGTCAAGTGCGCTGATGATAAAGTGAAGTGTTCATTTTCTCGGCATCATAAACCCTCTGTATCCATACACACCATTCCCTCTATTAAATGAAATGGAATGTGGCAGAAATAACACTGCTAGAATGTGTAGAATCACGATCGGTAGTTATTACATTAATACTGTACGTCTTTAAGGCTCAACAGAAATTAATTAAAATTATACCCTATTGAGCTACGCTAGAGAAATAGTTAGAATAATGCATAGTAAAAAGCCAATGTACTACTGCATTTGAGCCCGAGTAAGGGAACATGTTATTGCAACCAGATACATACAGAGTGCAGTGAGACAAGCCAGCATATCGGTTTGTGAAAGCAAATACAAGATGATAACGCTAGGAGTCCTCAACGAAGGGAAACCAGCTTTCCTAATGTGTCCATTCATTCTTTTAGTCATTCATTTATCCTTACGCTCATCCATACGCACATCCATCCATCCATTAATTAATTCATCCATTGATCCAACCATTCATCTACACATTCATCCATCCATTAATTAATCTATTGATTCATGTATCCATCCATCCATCCATCCATCCATCCATCCATCCGTCCATCCATCCATCCATCCATCCATCCATCCATCCGTCCATCCATCCAACCATCCGTCCGTCCGTCCATCCATCCATCCATCCATCCATCCATCCATCCATCCATCCATCCATCCATTCATTCATTCATTTATCCATTCATGTATCCATTACTTCATCCATTCATTCATATGTCCATACACTCATCCACCTATTTATTCATTCATCCGTCCAACCATCCAACCATCCATTCATCTATATATCCATACACTCATCCATCTATTAATAAATTCATCCATTTATGTATCCATTCATCCTTCCATTCAATCATCCATTCATCCATCAATCCATTCATTCATATATATACGAGTATATATGTACATTTATTTATTTATTTATTTATTTATTTATTTATCGTATGGCTTTTAGTGCCGGGAGTGTCCGAGGACATGTTCGGCTCGCCTGAGTCTGTAGCTGCTTCCAGCGGACACCCTAAACGGTGAGCTACAAGTCCCGTTCAATTTCAAGTAGTTCCAATGATACTTAGTGGTGAACGTTGGAACTTTGATAGAGCGTTCTGTCGAAATCTAACCTAACAATTTTGCTTTACACAAGCTTAGTCTGTGAAAGGATCTTTTACATGCCATAAATCTATAACATGGGACCGCCGGCTTTACTTCCCCTCCGAAGGAAGACATACTGAAGGATGTTAACGCTCTTAACAAGTAGTTCCGTGAAGAACTATACAGCCTATTTTCATATATCCTACTTATGTTAACTGCCACTATCAACATACAAAATTTCAGTTTGATTGCTGTAATAGATTCGTAGATATTGAGAACCGACTAAATATTTCGGATGGTCGTCATGTTGGATTTTATATATGTAGGACCTAGAGTTATGTACTGTTACATGAAGATTATTGTGTACGTGTAGCATTCAAACTTCAATCGCATGATTAGGACACAAGAAATAACAAGGAGATTTTAAAATTTCGCATAGCTGCCATCTTGTGGTTATGGAAACAATTGAAATAAATTAGATGCTTGTGGATTAACATTCGTATAAGGATTTACTGTACCAGGTTTCACTGCACTCGGATGGTTAAACTGCGAGAAACGTCGCGTCGCCGCCATGTTGGATTTGTGATCACCAGGTTATTTAAAGTCTTATAGGTGAACATAAGTTCATTGCCCCTATGAACATTAAAAAATTCAGTTTGATTGCTATAATAGATTGGTAGATATTCAGAGCCATGAAAATATTTCGAATGGTCGCCATGTTGGATTGTTAAATGTATAGGCCATAGAGTCATGTACTGCCCCCGGAAATTGAATTATTTTGGGACAAAATGAGAGTATTTTCCGTCCCCATGATAAAATTTAACCAGCAAATATAGATTCTGGAAGTGTGACACAGGAGGTTAGTGTTACAAGCTCGAGGCTGTGGAAGAGCTCGATCACGTGATATATTGCACAATAGACGCTTCTAGAAGGCTAAAATTGGCATAGCAACAGCGAGTTTGGAAATTAATATTATAAATATTGTTGTAAATTATGCTATTGGATCCCAGCCCAGAGCCAATGAGAAGAGGTCTTATTGAAGACGGGATCAACTTCAACTACATAATTTGATGAAATTATGCATTTAGGCCCTTAGAAGAAGATTTTCTTATTTGTTAATGAAGAGAATATTAAAAGAAATGATGTCTGATACTTTAAAAACCGAAGATCGGTTAATCTACGCAGTAATAAGCATTAGTAATATACGCGCTAAAATTATGGTGGGAGATTGATATGGCCGCCAAAATTTCGACTTGGAGGGGGAGATCCAAGGATCGATGTTCTTATTCCAGCAGTCTTTGTTTTTACTGGGTTAAAGGAGATCCAAAGGCTTTGTCCGAGTGCGACGATTGTCGACTTGTGGAGACGCGAGGATAGCTAGGTGGAACTTAGGAGATTGCCGCATTTCCATTTTATGTGAAGTTGTGAGAAACATTGAAGTAATTATATCTCTTCTATAATTGAGATCTGAATTTAACTAAGCGAATATATATAAAGAACAGGTTGAATATTACATTCTGTGAAAATTCGAGCGTTCTAAAACTTACCGTTTCAACAATATAAGCCTGTTAAGACAGATTTTCAAATGTGTTGGAAATAAAGCTGAATATCATTTTAGATTACAACGTGATGTTGGCGAACGCAGTTCAAGTGAACAGTAGCGAAGAACTTGTAACATTGGTGCAACACATAAACATTATTAGAATGACTATTATTATTCTTCAAATGGTCTCATTCAACATAATTAACATTGTTGATATGATTAACTAAATAGTCAAGCGCCAGAAACATATTCGATAACAGGAGTTAAGATACAACGATGGAACTTCGTTAGACAACGTATTCTTGAATACAGACGTAGTGTACGGTCCTCCTTTACATTTTCATCAGTCTACGAACACTAATGTAACATCAATTAGCAATAGAAATATTTCATTCACCATTTATATGAATATTTCTTTAAATTATATTCCAATGATAAGGCTGATACGGAGAATGAAGACTCTACAGAAGAGATTTGTCAAGATGCTAGGGGTAGCCCAGCAACTCAGAAGAATTTGCCAGAAGGATGTCGTTCGAGCCCAGGAGAATGTTGGTGAATTCCATAGAGGGACGTTCCCTATCTCTGAGGTCGCAGATCCGAGGTTCAAATGCAGATCCATCTCAATATCTTGAACTGAGGAAACATCTAAAGTATTGTGGGAATACTTCCATAGATTTTCATGTTTTCGTCTAAATAAGGTAGCGGTGTCTTTCATTTATAGTATAGAGCTTGATTAGTGACATCCTGAGCCAACGATCTTACTCCATATTTCCATATTTTCACATTTCATGTATTTCAGTGTTTTCATGTATTTTACACTTCAGATGTGTGTTAAGATTTTCAAGCTTCAAGATTATTTAGGAGATGATTGCCTTTCATCTATTTTTCAATTTTATTCTACGGATCAGTTGTGGAACTGACATTAAAAAAAATTGTTTGAGGAATCATATTGCCTCATAGAAGACTAGTCGTTTCGACTCTCGAATTTTATAATTTGATCTAAACCAAGTATTCTGACATTGTGTCATAGCTTCAAATTAATTTCTTATTAAATTTAATTTGAGCACTGTAATGTAACGACATCTAACTTCAAGAACAGAAGAAACATCGAATGACATTGTTATATCATTATTGTACATAAGCTGTCAACGATCTAAGAAATACTAGTCGTTTGATAAGACCAAAGTCTTAATCCCTATAAACGTTCTTTGTGTAGAGTGGAAAAACATTACGACATTGACAAACCTTTTAATTATTTGAAAAGCTGAGAGGTTTGTTCATTTAATATGTTGGGAGGAATTACCTTTTGATAGGAGATAATTCAAATCTTTGGCTAGGAATTCAAAGCTAGTTTATCCCGGTCAAGATTGAATTCTATTTGACACTATAAATAACATGTGAGTTATCTTACACTATTTGTGTAACATCACGTCATTTTGTGGACCTGATATTACAACGATAAACAATTTAAAGCTTGACATGTGAGGTGAGACAGGAGTATTATTTTTATTACATGTATTTGCGACAGACGAGTTAACAGTTAATTATATTGTTGTGGAGTAAACTTTAGGAGGTCAATCACGACAGTCTAACATCGTTCATTACAATTGAAAGTTTCGTTTGAAGAACTTAAGCATGTATAATTGTAGGTCAGTAGTCATGTGGAATGATACTGAGGGTCATGCCATTATTTGAGAGAAGTTCCTACAGAAGATATGTTAATAACAATTAATCCGTTTTTGGTTATTGTTTAACATAGTGGATGATAGTTGTTTATGCCATATACAGGGTGTCCGCAGCAAGCCCTACTTTGTGCTGTAACTCGTTTGTTTTTCAAGATATTTTAATTTTGACACTTGCTTTAGAAAGTACTTGTCAAGCTCTAAAACTTTCGTTTAGTTGGTTTTTGTGTGAAGTTTGCGCCTAACGCGCAAATCAATCTTTTGTGGCACGGTTTTGTCACTTTTTTGCTCAAATCGGTTTTTTGACATCACCTATCGAAAGAGCGACATCGAATTAGTTGAATAAGCCACCAAAATATCAGTTTTTGCCCAAATCAAACTCGAAAAATGCGAGTTTGTGTTTAGATTTTCGTCCGCTTATAGCATGCGACCTGCCTCTGCCTGGCCCGAGCCGATCTACTCCAACGGGCAGCGGCAGCGCTGGGGAAAGAGGGAGGGTAATGGGCGACACAACTTCTGCCGCCGTGAACCTATCCGGGCGGGCACAAGAAGGCTGAATTTGCTACGCCGTACGGCATTGCTTGGTGCGGTTTGCTGAGCGCGCAACGCCGCTCGGCGTATTTATTTTACTTTTGATTGTTCGGAAATCTAAATTAAAAGTTACCTTGTGACTACTGTTTCAAAGCAGACGTTTGGATGTTCCTACAACATTACGGGTACTGGTTTTGTCTCGTTTAAATTACAAAACAACTTACTAATGAAGATGAACTTAAATACACTTACTCTGTAATCAGCCGTCAAAACGCCCAAAACAAATTAAGTTCTAATGTGTATTCATTTAATACCGGTAAAAATGATATTTTTTTACTCTAAGATCTTCTGCTCAAGTAAACTTGGTTATGGCGTTGGTAAAGAAAACAAGCCATTGTAATTACGCCAAAAAGTTTTGATTTTTATTCTTGAAATTCGTTATTGGCGCTTCTTTTAAAAGAAATTAGTGGTCTGAACAATAAAGCAATCATCCGTGTGAACACCAAGCGGGTCTTCGCGCCCTGTCCGGGCACCTGCGCGACACAGGCCCACGGCTCGGTTGAAGCAGGCTCGCAGCGATCCTACCAGCCGGCTGCAACGGTGCGGGCGGCACCACCGCAGAGTCGGTCACACTTTTGTTGTCATTTTGAAGTGTTCTCCTCTAAGCAGTGCAGCGGTACACGCCGGACGAGGTGCTCGATGCCATTTTAATTGTAGGTAAAAATAATAATAATATCGTATGACCTCGAGTGCCGGGTGCAAGCTTTGTAATTGACACCCAGAGGGTAGCTTGCATGTCGAATTTCGTTGTTCCTTGAAGCACTATGAAAGTCAAGGAGGTTAGATATCTAAGCTCTTGAACACAATCTCGCTTTCTAGTAGAGAAACGAGGAACTTCGTGTTGGCGGAAACTCCCGATATTAATTTTGCCATTATGAACACGGCCTACTGAATTCAAATGGGTTCTTTGACATGCCAACATCGAATGACATGCATGTCGTATTTTTGCCGCCTTTCAAAAATCACTTACCACGACAAAGAGTGAACCTGCAAGCTTGGATTAGTTAGTTAGTTAGTTAGTTAGTTGGTTATTGGTGTTTTAAGGGGCGGAACTTGGGGTTAGTAGACCGACACGCTTACCACTCACCCACCTAGGTAAGTAATTATCTCTGGCTGTTTATTTGTTTGTACCCTCGGATCGAATAATGCAATTTTCCCTGCATCTCATAATACCGGTATACGGAAGGAAACATAATCTAATTTTACAGTTTCCTTTTTTTTAAGTTAGCGAGTCGTGGGCCTGTCATTCAGTTCTTAAATTTTGCTTGTCAATTGCTTTGTTTGGTACGCGTTGATTTTTTTTTGTCAATGTATCTGATCGAGTGCTTCGTTTTCAATGGCCCTTTTGACTATTATGCGATGAACTCCGGTATCGGCCAACTTTGCGTAGGCCAAATGGCTCGACTAGCTTTAAATTTATCATGGTAAGATTTACTTCTATCTCACTACTTTGTTGTTAAACACTGGTGTAAGAGTTAAATGAAAATATTCTCTTGCAACTGCGTGGCTATTGTTGTTGTTTAGGCTACATTACAACGTGCGTCAGTCGTCAGTACAGGTGTTTACATTTTTTCCCCCATCGCGAAACAAATAGTTGCTGTCATTCAGGTATTTTTAAGCCGATTTAGACGTGTAAATACCGTAGTTCTTAAAACTCAATACGGCTAATTATTCTAATCGTAATCGTCATTGCACCCCCTTACGAAATAAAATCCGACACGCAATCTGTTCGCCTGTAGTTTGTCTTTGATTTATGTCGTGACTGTGCTTTAGATCTGTTAAGTTTACCTGCGTTTCTATTGTTAAATAATTTCGGTTCTTTTCTAGGACAATGTCATGGAAATGCTCCTGAAGCTTCGCGGGAGAATTCTCTCCGGTTTCCCGACCGGCAAGGCAGACACCCTGTGCCACAAACGATTCGGGATTTCGAGACGAGGGCGCATCCCACGGGAAACTTACGACCACCACAGCTTTTTTATGATCGACCAGTGTACGTGCCTTACAGAGGAAGAAGTTCGTCGTAATCCGCGAACCAGTACGAGGGCCATTGCCAGGTTGTACAACGTTTCCAAGAGTGTGGTCCACAAGATATGGAAAGACGAAAATCTGCAGCCGTACCGCCTACACAAACATCAGCTGCTGATGGAAGATGACTATCTAGCGCGCATCGAACGTTGTGAATGGATGCTCGAACAGGCTAGACCGTTCAGCGTACTCCAGACTGACGAATCGTTTTTCAGAAACGAAGGGGCACCGAACCACACCACAACTCATTTTTGGTCGGCAGAAAACCCGCATTGGTTGAGGGAGGTAGACCACCAACACCGATGGTCAATCAATTGTTGGGGTGGGGTGGTAGATGACCGTATTATTGGCCCACACTTTTTTCAAGGGACTTTAAACGGTCACGGTTACACTCAGTTCCTAGAAAATGACCTCCCGGTTCTAATTGCAACAGCGGACCTGGGTGAAGAAATTCTGCAAAACCAGTGGTTTATGCACGACGGCGCACCTCCCCACTCAACATTTGCTGCCCAAAATGCAGCAAACGTCCTATTCGACGGCAAAACGATTGGACGAGGCAGACTAATGGCCAGACCATGGCCAGCACGAAGCATGGACATTAACATGAAGGATTTTTTTTGTGTGTGGGGAAGAGTGAAAGATCTAGTGTATGAAACCTCCTACGACGATCGCGACGAAATGTGCGACAGGATCGTTGGTGCGTTTAGGAGACTAAACAGATGTCAAGAGTTACGAAATGCTTCGGCGGGAGTGTTCCGGCGGCTAGAGATTTGCCACCAGCAAGGAGGTGGTATCTTCGAGCACCTGCTCGATAAATAAGTGATTTTTAGTTATTGATTTAGTTTATTCGTTGTTTATTGTTACTATCTTTTAAATACGTGACAAATATACGATAAAGCGGATAAGATTCACACTATTTTTGGTGTGTGTGTTCAGTGCCATTTTTATTTCTTCACCTACCTCTTCTGACTTTTAAGAACTTACCTCCGCGTATTCCTAAGCCTTCTTATTGGCGCAAATGTGTTTGTTATCGTTTTAGTTCATTCGATGTTTTTTATTTTTTTACATTAAAAACAACTGTCAAAAACCGATTAGAAGAATAAAAATCATTTTTTTGGTGTGTTAGAATTTATTTTTTTCTTTGCCCACGCCCGAATCAAGTTTGCTTTTAAAAATATCATTCAAAGATACTGGAGATCAAGAAAGAAAAAAAAACGTTTTTACCTGAAAGCCTCCGTGGCTTAGGCAGCAGCACGCCGGCCTCTTACCGCTGGGTCCGTGGTTCAAATCCCGGTCACTCCATGTGAGATCTATGCTGGACAAAATGGAGGCAGACAGGTTTTCCCTTTCAAAATTTCATTCCAGCAACACTCTCCACTATCATTTCTTTTCATCTGTCATTCATTTCATCATTGCCCCAGAGGAGTGCGTCAGGCCTCGGCAGCCGGCACAGTCCATATCCTCGCCGCTAGATGGGGGCTTCATTCATTCCATTCCTGACCCGGTCGGAGACTGGAAGCAGGCTGTGGATTTTCATTTTCACCGTGACTACATGCAACTACAATTTAGCCGTTGCCAAAATTTAGATCTAAATTGATTTCCGAGTGTTCACACGGCTGATTGCTTTATTGTTCAGACCACTAATTTCTTTTAAAAGAAGCGCCAATAACGAATTTCAAGTATAAAAATCAAAACTTTTTGGCGTAATTACAATGGCTTGTTTTCTTTACCAACGCCATAACCAAGTTTACTTGAGCAGAAGATCTTAGAGTAAAAAAATATCATTTTTACCGGTATTAATTGAATACACATTAGAACTTAATTTGCTTTGGGCGTTTTGACGGCTGATTACAGAGTAAGTGTATTTAAGTTCATCTTCATTAGTAAGTTGTTTTGTAATTTAAACGAAACAAAACCAGTACCCGTAATGATGTAGGAACATCCAAACGTCTGCTTTGTAACGGTAGCCACAAGGTAACTTTTAATTTAGATTTCCGAACAATCAAAAGTAAAATAAATACGCCGAGCGGCGTTGCGCGCTCAGCAAACCGCACCAAGCAATGCCGCACGGCGTAGCAAATTCAGCCTTCTTGTGCCCGCCCGGATAGGTTCACGGCGGCAGAAGTTGTGCCGCCCATTACCCTCCCTCTTTCCCCAGCGTTGCCGCTGCCCGTTGGAGTTGATTGGCTCGTGCCGGGCAGAGGCAGGTCGCATGCTATAAGCGGACGTAAATCTAAACACAAACTCGCATTTTGCGAGTTTGTTTTGGGCAAAAACTGATATTTTGGTGGCTTATTCTACTAATTCGATGTCGCTCTTTCGATGGATGATGTAAAAAACAGATTTGAGCAAAAAAGTGCCAAAACCGTGCCACAAAAGATTGATTTTCGCGTTAGGTGCAAATTTCACACAAACACCAACTAAACGAAAGTTTTAGAGCGTGGCAAGTACTTTCTAAAGCAAGTGTCAAAATTAAAATATCTTGAAAAACAAACGAGTTACAGCACAAAGTAGGGCTTGCTGCGGACACCCTGTATATTGTTATATGAGGATTTGTAGAGCTATGAAATGGTCGTGCGAAGGAAGACGATGTGTAAGCAGTATATCAAAACTACGGAATGTTAGAGAAAGGTTATGTGGAAAACCAGTGTATATAATTAATTGAGAGATGTGTTGTAACCGAGAAGCCAGAATCTAGAAAGTAACGTGTTAGCAACACTAAATAATATATATTATTGTGAACATATTAGATGTAAATAATTCTTTGGAAATGATTTAATTAGTTAAATAATTTAGTAGGATTTATTAATCAATTGTTTTGGAATAGAGTATGTTTTGTGAGCAGATGTTTTGTATTAATGATTGTCCACTGTTAAGAGCAATTGTTGAACTGGATTGGTCATGAACAATTTCGGGGTGCGAATGAAAGAGTGTATAAAAATTTTCAGGATGATTGTTTAAGAAACATAGATGTTATGAGCATTTTGTAAGATCTAAATATTAGTTTTACGTGTATTATAAATGCACTCAAAAGTAGTCTTGATGTGGGCTGGCTAGAATGATTCACCGTTAGAGTTGGAGAGCGGTGTGTCATAATATGTACATGTGAAGACTCACCGCCTTGTATAAATTGTATTTAGTTCCGAGTGCAGCGTGGTGCTAGTGTTTCATTGATAAAACAAGGCCAGTGCACGTGCGTTCTTCAAACGCAGGCTAGTGAATGAAATTAGGTGTCAGGAATGCCACGAATATAAGGGCCTTCATTAAACGTTTTCTGTTTACGTAGAGTAGGCCTAAAACAAGCCAAGCATCTTATGCTCATAATTTTTTTACACAGCATTGTAGTAAGATGTGGAGTATAAAGGAAGTGAGTATGATTGCGTGTTTTCTTTTTCTTTTGTTAAATTAGTTTATTGTTATTTTGTTTACACTAGGTTAGTTTACACCATTGTTAATAAATTTTATTCAGTTCGTTATTTGTTGTTGTTGGCACGTGATTCATTTTAAATATAAGAATTAGAGTATTGTGAATGTATTGTAGGCGAAGCTGAATTCCCAGTCCCCGAGAAGGTAAGTAAAGGTAGGTGTGCCCCGTGTAGTTTGTTGTTGATCCACAATAATCTTGCAACTGCTGTATGTAAATCCATAAAGGCCATGTTGGGAGCGATTTCTAATGTTCTAATTTGCCGGTGCTGTTAGAAATAGGCGCTCCAGATGGGGCAATGGATATTCCAACAGGCTCCTTTCCGGATTTTCGGGTACAGTACCATTAAAGGAAAATTATTGCGTAGGTTCATTATTCAAACTTTCACTTCGATCGCATGATTACGACACAAGAAATAAAAACTTAATTTTATAATTCGCAAAGCCGCCATCGTGAGGTTATATAAACAATTGAACTAAATTTCATACCAGTGCATTACAATGTGTATGAACATTTCCTGTCCCCGATTTCATTGCGTTTGGAACAATAAATCGCGAGAAAGGTCTATTTAAATTTTTCAAATTCGCTTTGCCGCCATGTTCGTTTTGTAGTTATCTGGTGTTTGAAAGTCTTATAGATGAACGCCCAATAGTGCCCTTTATCTCCGTACAAAATTTTAGGGTGATACCGGTAATAGTTTCAGAGATATAGAATGCCAGTGAAATATTTCGCACATCCGCCATTTTGTGGTTATGTAAACAATTCAACGAAGTTAGATGTCGGTGCATTACAATGTGTATAAACATGTACTGTACCAAGTTTTTTTGCGTTTGGTTGGTTAAATCGCGAGAAACGTCTATTTAATAGTCGCAAATTCGCGTGGCCACCATGTTGGTTTTGTAGTTACCAGTTTTTCAAAAGTCACATAAGTGAACTTCTAGTAGTTCTAGTTATCACCGTAAAAAATCCAGGGTGATATCGGGAAAAGATTCGGAGATATTGAATGCTGGTGAAATATTTCGCACAGCCGCCATGTTAGATTGGTGAGACGTGACAAAATTTGAAGGACACGGTCGGGGTCGTCCGGAATAGTGTTATGAACTTACTGAGTTTCATTGATATCGCTCCGGTCGTTTAGAAGTTATTAGGGGGGACACACACACTCACCTCACTCACACACACACACACACACACACACACGGACAAAAGGTGATCTCATAAGCCTATTTTTTTCAAAATTGAAAATAGGCCGAAAAAATCTGACGACTTCGGCCGGGTTTGAACCTGCTATATTGGGCACAGCAGTTCAGCATGCTACCCACTACGCTGCATACATTCATCCATCCATTAATTCTTTCATACATCCATTCAGTCATCTATTCATGTATCCATTCATCCATCCATCCATTCATTCATTCATTCATTCATTCATGTATCCATTACTTCATTTATTAATTAATTAATTAATCCATTCATTCATTCATTCATCCATTCACATATTCGTCCATATAAATCAAACACAAAAGAAATGAACACAAATATACTCTTGTACTTTACTATATATTACAGCCTACTTCTCGTGTTTCTCGTAAGAGTTGACAGAGATTCACTCTACTGTATAGCACTTTACCTCTCCATCAAGCTGCAAGACCTCATTATTCTACGTTTTCATTATCATAATGAGAAAAATAGGCTGAAAATGTGAAACGTAGCTTACGTCTGAGAGTCTTTGTTAACCATTGCTCTGGGGAAAGTTTCATCCACAAGTTTAATTATGAAATGATGAAAAATGCGTAAGGAACATTGTAAACATGCCCTCTCTTGCTCTGAAGAGCTCTAAGAACCACCATTACTCACATATTAAAACGGGAATTAAAATCTTCTCTCTCATCCTCGTGATGTTATCATACATCTCCAAAATGATTCCCATTGTTTCTCAAATATTGGTCTGTCGTGAGAAATGGTATGCGCGGTAGAAAGTACTGGCTGAATAATGATAGCAATAACATCCATGAGATTTATCACTTCTCTGGGAGACAGAAATTTACAAGGATTGTACATTTTACTCAACTAGTCAACAATTTTTGACACACCAGTTTCAATTTAGGAGTTTCATCATTTCTAAAAGTAGTTCATTTTCTGTTTCTGTCTACCAATAAATTTTAGAGCAAACCTCAAGGTTTCTTTTATTACCCCCAAAAAAACATCAGGTAGATGGTATATTGGCTTTCATGGCTAGTGAAATTAAAGTCAGCAATTTTTCCCAGGTTTGTGCCGTGGCTTGTGTCCGGATCAAACAGGAGTAGCGAACT